>OX031008.1:119332528-120639195 GCA_943735925.1 Pollenia amentaria
TTGCTATGTATTGCAGGAGGAAATCTCCGCCATAAAGCGGCTAATATCGAGAGATATATGGATATTTATGGACAGCAAGGCTGCCATTGCAGCTCTGGCTGGTGTCTTCACGACATCGAGGTTATCTGTGTACTGCCGGTTGTCTCTAAATGGGATTGCGGAACATTCTAGGGTAACGCTGGCATGTGTACCAGGGCATAGTGTGTGCCTGAGGAACCAAACTACAGAAAGCCTGGCCAAACAGGGCTGTCTCTTGGACGATATGTTCGTCGACGGACTGATCGGCATTTCATTGGCTCGCTGTAAGACTCGATCATGGCGGGTCACTGGGTGATAGGGACCCATGCGAGGAGGATGGGTCTGGATTATAATGACTACTGCAGGAGATATTATAATGAGGACCAGGAGGAACCGGTGTTCCACTTTATCTGCTAATGCCCCTGGCTAGGGGTTCTTAAGATACGGCATTTTGGGAGACGGGAATTGTTATTTTCGGATGAGGTGTCTAGTGTAGGACTAAGTTCGATCTCTCTGTTTTGCAGACCATTGAGGTGGTTCATGGGTTGTCTGGGGAATAATCTGCAGGGATGTCTGGGGCATAATCTGGTGGATACTGGCTGCTCTGGTTATTGGCTCAGGGTGGTATCTCAAAGGAACCACTTTAAGAACCCAAGTGAGCTGGTCTCGTATCCGCTACCCATTGAACCTAAATAGCCATAAGCACCACGACTCAAAGGATTCTTCGTATAGCCTGTGTATCTATGTCAGGTTCAGGCTTATATATATAGTGCCTTTTATCCTGTCTGGTGAAAAATCATAAATTTCAGTTGGGCTCATCATTTAAAATTGTATCCAACACCAGACTAGGGAGCATATTATCACCAACCAAATTAATTCCTAAGAATTTCAAGGATACGCATGTGACCACCCACAGTCACCTGTCTTGTATTCAGCAATACCTGCCATTTTGCTAGCACACCTGCAGGGATCCTTCTTTACAAATATGTGTAACGGAGTAATGTGCAGTATAGTTCCTTAGGCCAGAATGAGATAGGTTCTCATGGCACCCGTGATTGATACGCAGATCACGTGATAAACCTTATACAGCATCCTTGTAGCTTTGACCTGTGCTGTCTTATTCCACCACGCCATAGCGTCATAGATCAAGATTGATCTTATTATCGTAACAAAAGACCAGTAGATCATTCTAGGCTTAAGAGAAGAGTCTTTGGCAGGTATATTTGCCCTGATTGCCCTTCTGGTGGCATGGGATAACTAAGTGCTTCAGTTTAGGGTTCTATCCCGATTGATACCCAAGTATTTCACCTCATTAGAGAATCCGATAACCGTACCGAACAAGGCCGGTGATTTAATTCTCAGAACTCTACGTCTGGTTAATGGTATGAGAGTAGTTTTCGAGGGGTTAATATTAAGCCCTCTTTCTCAGCACCAATCAAGTGTCAAGTTAAGGGCCTGCTGCATTCCTTCCCAAATCGTTGCGCCACCGAAATGATCTGCTTAGGGTTCTCCCCAAAAACAGCTAAAGGTTAAATTCAATTATTTAGGCTATTGGTTCCCGTAGTACAGCTCACTAACGGCTTACAAATGTTTACCTAATAATTTTATGCAGCGAACGTCATGAGATTTTATCATCGTAGGTCTCTTTAGTGTAGTGAAATATTAAAACTAATAGACTTTTAATATATAATTAATAGTTATAGTTATAAAAAATAAAACAGGCTTATAAAAGGTTTATCAAACAAAATTTCATAGAAAATTCGTTTTTTAAACCTTTTATAACTAAGGCCGTTTATAAATTAGTTTCTCTTATTTTAATTTAGTTAAATCTAATTTTTGCTTACATTTTAATTTAAAGTACAAAATTATTTAAAATAAATTAAAAAGATAATAAGTTAAAAACACTGTTTACTCTAATTTTAATTAAGTTAAAATGGTCCGTAAAAATAAAAGTTAAGACACAGATTATAGATATTCTGATTTTACCCGCTTTAAGTACTCAAAAAGCGAATAAACCCTTTTTAGCTATTAATTGTAATAATTGTTAAGTTGTAGAAGAACTCAAAATTTTAATAAGCTAACACAAGTAAAAGTGCCAAAACCTCAAATAAGGAAGTGCTTGTACTAAGTGAAATAATGGACCGATTTGGCTCATATTTAGTACTCTTTATATGTATATTAGAAATATCTGAGCCAAATTTTATCCTACTAGCTCATTAAGTATTGGCGCTGTCGGGCGCCAGTCAGAAAGATAAAGGAAGTTATTTGTCTATAACTCGCTGATTCATAACCATTTTGGTTTTAATTTATACTACTTGTATGCCACTAAGTTGATTTGAGGCAAGAAAGAAAGAATAAAGTTCAGAGATTTTAAGAAACATAAGAGATTCGTGGGTAAAAATTATACACAGCCGTGATTAATTTAACACAGCCATCTGGCTGAATTTCAATAGGAAACTATTCCGGACTATATGTGATATAAATATCTCAATCATATCTGGATTCTTAGGAAACCCTATTTCAACATACACACGGACAGACAAACTAATGGACGCACTCACAACGATCAATAATATTGTACTTTTTTGTCATTTATAGGGTCTAGGATCAATATTGTAGAAGTTAAAGCGAACTTATGTATACTAGTGTATTCAATCAATCAATTTTTTGTATTAATCGATTAAAAGCGCGAATAATTATTTTAGGTAAAAATTGAATCGAATAATAATCGAACAATAGTTTAGAAGTTTAAAAAATAAGAACAAATATTATATTTTTTTTAACATTAAAATTATATTAAAAAAGTAACAACAATATAACAAAAGGTACTTCAAATAATAAAAGACGAAAACTTTTTATATAAAAAATAGCATAAACATTTAAGCTTATCTTCTAAAATACTCTTAAAAAAAAGAGTATAAAGCTTAAATGTTTCAACAGATTTCTTTCTTTTGTTTTGATGCAGATGGATTTAGAAAAGATCCTTTCACTTATTAGTGACGTTGGAGAGAACAAAAGTAAAGCGTTATAAAGCATATCAAATTTCTCTGTTGTTTTTCTTTTCTTTTTTAAAAATAATATTATTCCATTATACCACTTGAATCTCGTTTTGATTTCTAAACAATTTTAATACTTTTAATAGTCTTGTTGAAGGTTGTTTTCATGCGTCTCAACAAAATTATCGTCTTCATCTGAATCATTACTCGAAGGAAATGTTCCTGACGTAAGAAACAATAAAAGGGTATTTAAAACGTACCGGCTTGTTTTTTATATAAAAGAAAAATGTACATATGTGTGATTTTCGATTAATCGACATAAATTATTCGAATTATTCGTTAATCGAAAATATGCGATTTTGAATTATTTGAACAGTTAATTGACCAAAATTAATCGATTAATCGAACAACGGTAAATCGTTTGACTACCCTAATATATACCTTTTCCATCCATGGTCAAGGGTATACAAAACAAACTATTAAACTCACACTTTCTGTGGACTCGTAAAACATACGTTAATAATTACAAAAGGGAACAAAATTGCACTTTTTTGTGTTGATTGGAAGTTCAATGAAATTCTTTACTAATTTTCTGCATTCTAATTAATCGTAAAAACACCC
This sequence comes from Pollenia amentaria, assembly GCA_943735925.1. Classification (NCBI taxonomy): domain Eukaryota; kingdom Metazoa; phylum Arthropoda; class Insecta; order Diptera; family Polleniidae; genus Pollenia; species Pollenia amentaria. Next base: position 119,336,164 of record OX031008.1, read on the forward strand.
TGAAAATGCGAAGGGCGGGGATGAAATGTTTTACAAAAATGTTGGCCATTAAATTTTACTATATACAAACGTATGTCTTACTTAACACAAATACCAAAAACCAGTCGAATTCAAGACGAGCAGGGCATAAGGGTAAACAAAAATACCACCTAATATAAAATTCCGTTGTGTATACGAATATTATTTATTTTTTTTCTCCTCTACCAATCCACCGTCGGAACCACGTTTTTTTTCTTTGTGTTGCACTGTGCAAATACTAAAATTCCTTTAAAATTGGTTTTGAAATAAAATTTGGCGACAGTTACTTTGACGATAACTAGGTAGTGTCAACATTTTGTGAACTGACCAAATGTCCCATATAAACCACCTCCCCAATATCACTTAAGGGTGGTATTCACTATCCTATTTAGTCGCATGATATGGCAAAAAAATCGTGTGTGCTCATAATGTATGACAGTGTGGCTTAAAAATGAATTGAGTGACAGATTTTTTTGACAAGTCTGTAAGACTTGTAACTGAGCTACCTAAATAAGAGCGGCAAGCGTTTTTTGTGTGTCAAAACATTTCATTTGCATAAAGTTTATACGAAAAAACCTTTTAGAACGCGAATTCGACAGCACCCGGCTGGAAAATCCTATTTGACAAATCGCTATGTCGATTTGTCTTATTGAAAATGTGTTTGAAATAGAATTTTCATGTTTAAAAAAACGCTTGCCGCCCTTGTTTAGGTAGCTCAGTAAATGTTTATGAAAATTTTCATAAAATGATAGATTATATGCGATCAGAGTTGCATTTTCTTGTAAAGTAGATGAGTTATTTTAGTTTGCATTTTTTGTGGGATAGTGTGGCATTGATAGCAGACTTTGCAGACATTTTTTTATGTCGGATAGAATTTCGTCAGATTTTCGTGTGAATGAATCGTACGATTATGTAGGATAGTGAATACCGGCCTTTAAAGACAAAAAAAACATTAAATGATATGATATATATCTAAATAAAAAATGGCACAAAGAACTTTCACATGAATCTTATCCTCATAACAAAATTTTGTTTTGTCCGTCAATAATTACCCTTATGTTAACCTTTAAAAAAAAACTCTGAATATAATAAAAATCGAACAAAATATAATTATTTGTTTTCATAAATTGTAACCTTAAACTGATAGTTTTGAACATTTTTTAGAAAAAACATTTTTTAGAAATTTAGAAAAAATACAAGCACCAAAACGTAGTGGCATTGAAGGAAAGTTGTAGGCAACTTTTCTCAAATGCAGATAATTGTTTTTATATACATAAATGTAGGCCCTAATTTTGTAAAACGCAACGCAACGGCAAAAATTACATTGGAAGCAAAAACAAAGTCAAAAATATTTTATAAGTTTGTTGTTGCTTTCCACAAAAATTCTTATTGCGTTTTAAAAATGTCAACTCCACAAGATATGCAGCGTTTGCAATTTAAAAATTCAATAGCGGAATTCTGTGTTCTGTGCTTATTGTATTGCGAAAAAGCAAATGCAAAATATAATAGCTCTTTTATTAAATCCAATAACAAAATGCACCGAGTTTCCGTAAGATTGCAAAAAGGAGCTACTAGATTTTGCATTTGCTCTTTTGCAAGACCATTCGCATTAAACACTGAACTCCGCTAATATGAATTTCTGTAGGAAGTAACAACAAAATTATAAAATATTTTTGACTTTGTTTTTGCTTTCAATGTTATTATTGGCGTTGCGTTTTACACAATAAGGACCGTATTGTATATTAGTTTCAATTTTATTAGATTAGATATTTCTTTTGTGGATCAAAATGTGCAGTAGAAAACTTAAATTAAAACTAAATTTAAGTTAAATAGACTTTAATCATTAATATGTATGTATATAAATTCACTATCTGAATTGCATTAAAAAATAATAAATGAATTTTTTTAAATATTTTGATTTAAACTTGAAGAGAAATTCTGATGAATTTTAAAAAAATCGCTATGTTTAAATTAAATTTAAATAAAAAATTAGCTTTAAATTAGCACGTTAAACTTTTCGATTGAACTTGAATAATAACTCAGATAATGAAATTATAACCTCAGAAATATGCAATAAAAAAACCTATAAATAAAATAGTAATACTTTTTTAAAAAACTAATTCTCTACATTTAACAATTAATACTGTAATTAAAATTATCTTGATTTAAGTGATTTTATTATTTATATTTTAGTTTAAAAGGAACTTTTACTTTTTTTGGAGGACTCTTTCAAAAAAAATTCAATAAGAAAAGGAAAAACGAAAACTAAAACAATTGAATTGGAAGCAAAAATATAGGTAGGAAGTACAACTCAGTATATGTATTAAGTACTAAACTGTGGCTGAAATTATAGTCTTAACTACACAGAAAAAAATATCGCTAATTTTACTCTAATTAAGGCATTAATAAAAAATTAAACCTGTTTTAATTAAAAACGTATGCCCCTATTGCGGTTGACAACTTTTTAAACAGTTTGGTCGTCGTTTATAAATTCGCATTGTCAATCTCAACTAAACTATTTTTTGATTGCGTTTACTACTTTTTCCCGGTATTATTGTTTACAACTCTGTGTAAGTTTGGCCGACATAAACGTTATAAATAGACAACTGCTTATTAGTTGTTGAGTTGTTTTCAGTTTCAGTTGACTTGGATTTATAAAAGCAAAAAACAAATAAGAATTGGAGAAACCGTAAGTAGAAAGATTTGTTAAGCTGAATATTAAAATTTCACAACATTTAATACATTCGCAGATCTTTGAAAATTACAACTGCAGCACAATTTGAGAGGCTTCTTAATCCAACTTATTTTGATAAAAAAAAAAAGACATGCGAAAATAAAGCTTTAATAATGTGTTGACTTTTCTTTATTTTCAATCACCTCAAAAATTCTTTGGGGCATACTTTTATACAAATTTTTTTAATATTGTAATGACACTTTTTTTCTTGATTTTTATTATTTTTTTTTTAATTTTGATTTTAAGGGCATAATAAACCACACAAATTGCTTGGCAAATATGCACTTTGTTTTTGCTTCTGTTTGCCAATAAACAGCACAATCATATTTCGTACAAACATTAATATTTCATTTTTGTTTTGCTTTCAATGAATACTGACGACGATTGTGCTGCGGCAGTTTTGCTCGCTTTTTGTTTAAAACGCAGAAGAAATATAAAATAAAGAAAAATAATTTGTAGTAAAGAGTGCTCTAAACAAAAAGCTGTTTTTTAGTAAACAATGCTGCCAAAAAAATTTAATTAACCGCTGAAAATGATTTGATTGCTTCTTCTTCTACGTCTTTCAGCACTAGACACCACAAAAAGTTTGACAAATATCCCACATGTCTGCCAAATATTAAACTTGTTTAATATTTCTACAAATATTGCTTCAAATGTTTGTCCAAACAGCAAACACCCCAACTAACAAACACAAAATATTTGTACAAACGTAATATTTTGACATGTTTGCCAAACAATTTGTGTGGTTTATTATGCCCTTTAGTTTGTCTGCTCAAACTCGATATTTTAAGTTGGCAACGCCATAACAATTTCAACTAAAAACAGTTGTGTTTGACAATACTAAAAAATAGTTTGGTGGTGTGAAAGTTGGGTCGACTCGTAGACAACCAAACTGCGTTGAGTTGAGAACGACAATAGGGCCAATAAAGTGAATTACATATTAAATCAAGTGAACTAAACACTATATCAGGTGAATTAAACATTTAATCAAGTGAATTAAACGTTTAATTGATACTATTAATTTGCTTAATAGTGCAAATTTAATTAATTTTTTAATTAATATCACAAATCTTTTAATTGAATTAATTTTTTATTTTTCTCTGTGTATATAATAACTACATATTTGACTATATAAGACTAAAGTCAAAGCAGTACACAATACTACAGTTAAGACTTTAGAATAGACTATAGTTGAAAATATAAAAAAGACATTAAGATTATAGACATGACTATGGTCAAGGCTATAGATAAAAAAAAGGCCAGTTTACTGTCTAGAATATAGAAAATAATAATATAGACAAGACTATATTCAAGACTATAGACAAAATTGCAGTAAAGACAAGATTATACTTAAAACTATACGCAAAAATATAGTCAGAACTACATATAGAGAAGACTATAATCCGAACAAATCTAGTGTCAAGATTATAGACTGGATAAAAATAAAGAGTATATAGTCAGGGCAATACGCAAGCCCGTAGTCAGGACTATAGGCATTAGTCAAAACCACAGATTACTATAGAGAGCAATCGCGAGACGGAACTTCTTGTGTTTTTGATGTCTCTTTCTTCGAAAGCTGACCTTTTTGCAATACAGAATATAGAAAATACAGTTCAGATTTATTTGCAAAACTGTAGTAAAAAATAAACTTTTAAGTTTACCACAACACGAGTCAATAATATTTAAGTGTGTAAGTCATGGTTCAGACTTGCAATGTTTGTTGAAGCAATTCTTGATTTTATTGGTGAGACTTGTACCGCTCCGAAATTTTCTCACCTCCCTCACAAAAAAACTCGAAAATTGCTGCAACAAAAATTGCAAGTCGATGTTACTTAATAAATTTTTTTTTTTTTGCACAAAACAAAATGGTTGTTAAACTATTTTTGCTATTTTTGTTTTGATCACGCCATTTGTGTTGATTGTAGCGGACTGTTTTTATTCATTTACACCAAAAAGCTCTTACTGTCTTTTTCTTCGAAAGCTGGCTTCGCAACTGACTTGGCCCAAGGCGAATTCAACTAAAGGTGGTGTCGAAACGCCATCTGATTTTGACAGTTCGAGCCACTTTGTTTTGATTTGTTAGTGCTTTGTTAGGAATGGTTGACATTTCGGACCGTAAACACTAACAATTCAATGTAAAAAACCCTATGTTGTTTCTGTTGTTTTTGGATTGTTGAAGTTTCGACACCATCTGTAGTTGAATTCGCCTTGACTTGGCCCTTTTTCACACACGTAACTTTTTTTTAGCTCTGTATAGTACTCTATAGTCAAGACTAAAGGTCTTTGTAAACTCCCATTTGAAAGCGAAACGCGAATAAATTTGGAAGCGCTATTTTACAACAAAGATTTAAAAAAAAAATCTTTTAACGTAATTAAAAATCAAATTTTGTTAATATTTGTAAAAAGTGCGTTTTTGTAGTTGCTATTTTTATGCGTAATAAACTTTTAACGTTTTTTTAGATTTATGATATTTTCCTTTTTTTTTGTAATTTTTTTTTTTTTTTTTTTTTTTTGTAAATTTTCGAAGACTTTTGTTTGTTATGTAAATTAAATCGTTAAAACATTGATGAAGCCCTTTTTGAAGTCAGCATTTTAGTTTGTTTTATTTCCATTAACTGATTTCAATCCAATTTTACAAACGATTTACTAAATATCTCCTCTAGCTTTGAACGCGGTCCTTGTACCACCAACATGTATTGAAAGGGAAAATCCCAAATAATGGTGAAATGGAACAACATATTGGCAATGGCAATTAAATATTCAAAGAATGCAAACCAACTGAAGGCTGAAATGAAAAATTAAATTCAAATAACGTTTAGAACAAGGAATATATGTTGTATATGTACATTTTATGTACTACATACACATCGTCATATAGTTGCCAAAAAGCCATAAGTTAATATTTTACAAGAGAAGCAAAAAACTCATTGAAAAATAACCAAAAAAAAATTTATTTTTTTTTTTAAATAAAAAACAGAAATCATTTATTAACATACAACCAGGGACCGAAAATAATAGTTAATTTGAAATTTTAAAACAAAAAAAGCATATAGAAGTAAATGCTGGCAAACTGATTCAAGTATACCATATTGATCCTTATGAACTTTTCTATTATAAAATATTATGATTTTAAAAGTTTTGATTTTTATTTTTTCGATCAAAAATTACAGTTATTTTTTGATTTTTATTTTTTTGGACAAAAGTAATATTTTTTAGTTTTTCGATCAAAAATGATTTTTATTTTTTTGAACAAAAATAACAATTATTTTTTGATTTTTATTTTTTCGAGCGAGCAAAAATTAAAATTATTCTTTAAAGAAATGTACGTGTTATAATTATTGAGTTGTCTTTAAATATTTATTTAAATGTGTGATCATCATTGGGATATCTTATGCGCATTAAAAGAAATATTTAAAGTCAACTAAATTATTATAACATGTAAATTTCTTTAAAGAATAACTTTTATTTTTGATCGAAAAAATTAAAATCAAAAAATAACTGTTATTATTGCATCAAAAAATAAAAATCATAAAATAACTGTTATTCTTGATCGAAAAAATAAAAATCAAAAAATAACTGTTATTTTTGCTCAAAAAAATCAAAATCAAAAAATAACAGATATTTTTGTTCAAAAAAATCAAAATCAAAAATAACTGTTATTTTTGTTCCAAAAAATAAAAATTAAAAATTAACTGCTATGATCTGACTTATGAAAAAAGGAATAACTGTTACGGTCCCTGAATACAACAAATGCAAACTTACTTTTGATAAACCAAAATAAAAATACAAGACTTCCTTTTTTTGTGTTTGCTATTTATTACACGGTGCTACAGTGAAAATATACTTGGAAAATGACCTAGTGTTAGTTGTTGGTTTTAAAATGTTCGGAAACATCCTCAAATTTCGAAGTTATTCCAAAAAAACAATTTCGGGTAGGTTCGAGTACTTATGAATATGTAACTCAGTGGATTTTAATCCGATTTTCAATTGTTAAACACATTATTAAAGACAAGGAATAGATCTTTCCAACTGTATACATTTTATGCTATATTAATTAATGGCCAATTTTCAGGATTGCCATTAAAACACATTTATGTTTAAAATCGTTTTAAATACAAAATTCTCTTCTTCACTAAGCACTTAAATGAAATTTAAGTCACCGATGTGGTACATTCAAATTCAAGTTAAGTTTCCATTGGATTAACTTAGCAAGGTGGCCTCAATATCACAACAATACAAAAACAACAGACAAAGTAATAACAACCAGTTGTTTTTTGAGGCCACCTTGTAAATAACTACACTTTTTTATGACATTTTTTTGGATTTAGTAGTGCTACCAGACTTTTATCTTAATTAATTAAGACTTGTCATATAAAACTCAAAAAAATCAATCTGTAATTAAATACGATTTAAGTTTTTATGAAAATTAACATAATATAATATTAAATACTGTCCAAATTGTAAAATATTCTATTGCTTTAATATGATTATCTGTGCTAATAAGAGTTAAAAAAAAAAAATTTATAAGATAAAAATAATCCCCACTGATAAATAATATTAAAACATTAATTTATTTAGAAATAATTTATTTAGTGCATTTTTATTTTTAGATATTTTAAGAAATTTTTATTTTAAAATTGGGATTGAAGAAAGAATGTATCTGGCACCCTTAGCCCAAAATAAACAAAATCATTTGAGTCAAAAAATAAAAAAAAAAATTATTTTTAGAATTAAGAAAATAAAAGTTTTTATAACATAAACTTGTGCAATTTGTGTGCGCACTAAATTGCAAATTCGGTTGAAGTGAACGTTGTATTGAAATTAATTTAAACCGCTTTTTTTCTGTGTTCAGTTTATGCATTTGAATATGAAAACCGCACATAAACATAAAAATACTTTTAAGATACATATAGTGATGATGGTAAAAATTAGTTTTTGTGACCTAAAAACGATCTGTACTTAATTTTTACGCATAGTTTTATATATCATCTCTTTATTTTTTAACTTTTTCATTAATAAGTTGCCAAGGCGAATTTATTACAGGTGATCCTAAAAGCCCTGCTGGTAACTTTTTTTCTTTAGCTTTATAATTGTTGGATGTCAAAATTTTGTTTATTATCTTTGTTTCTGTTTTGATTTTGTTTTGATTTGTTTCGGTTTTTGACATTGTACAATGATTTTACAAAAACAAATTGCTTGTGGTTTTTGTACGAGTTGTACTTGTTGTACTACCGAGATTACCTGGAATGAATTCGCCTTGTAAGTTGCAAACTAAAATTTTATTTAAAAACACAATTTTAAAAAGCACATGTAAACAAAACTTTTGACAATTCTGGCCTGACTAAAAAAACAACGGCTGTCTTTTCGCCGCTACCTAAAGTAAATTCGCCTTGATTTGTATACTGTTATTTTAAAATATTTAAATCATTAAAACTAAAAAAAATAAAGTAAATAAAGTAGTTCTTGATTAATATTTGTAAAAGCAAAATTTTTCACTTTTGAAAAACCTTAAAAACTTTTTTATTTTTGACTCGATTTTGTTTACTAAAAGCTGGTTTAACTCAAAACTAAATTAGCTTTAATGAAATACATATATAAATAAGGGTATGTTTCTTAACAAACTAATTTAAAAAAATGGCGCCAACGTTGATAAAACTAGAAAAAATAAAATTAAAATCAAATATAATTAAGAATATCACTACAAAAATTTTATTTACATACCAAAGGGTGTATACCATTTTTCTTCTTTCTGAAACCGTTTAAGATATAAATATCGAATAAAAGCCAACTGAGTTACGTGTTCATAAGTACTCGAACCTACCCGAAAATTGGTTATTCGGAATAACTCCGAAATTTGAGGGTGTTTCCGAATTTTTCAAAATTTTGTTCTGATCAACTCATAACACCTACACTAGGTCACTTTTCAAGTATAAAAAAGTGCTCATTAGTAGCACCGTGTTATTTGTCAAAAGACGCTTGTACTAAGGCCTTTTAGAATTTTATTGATAAAAACGTTATTTTTAGTTGTAGAAGTGTAACATTTTCAAGAAACATGTATTTTGATATAATTCATCATAATCGATCAAAATATCGATTTTGAATTTTTTGTAACTTATGGCTTTTTTGAAAACAGATGACGACATGTTATACATTAATATATCTGTGCCAACAAGCAAAAACAATTTAACTCGATTTAGGCAAGTGCTCAGCGGAGCATTTTTCCCCCCAAAAACAGTTTTGTTTAAGCTTATACATAGTTACAGGATCAGCTTATCCTCCAACATTAAATTTTCTATCAAGAATAAAAATAGAGAATTAAGCACAACAAATAAAATTTTTTAATAAATAATTGTATTCCCAAAAACAACTTTGATAATTAATGTACAAGTGCACGCGCATAAAAAAACTGAACTGGCAAATTGTTTTTATTTTGATTTCTTGCGAAAACAATAAAAGCAATTTGTTTTCGTTTAAAATTTGTTTTTTCTTAACCCACTTACAACTACAATCAATGTTGGGAGAATTCAAACTGGTTGTAGTGGGGAATGTAAGAAAAGATAAACTCATCACTGTTTTATTGTTTGGTATTTTGTTTAAGCTTTGATATCGTTGCAAATAAGACTTTTTGAGTGTTTGTAATTCTCATTCGCTCTGTTGTCTTATTTGCCGATATAATTTTGACTTTTCTAAAACATTTTGGGAAAAACGTTTCCTGATGATCTGGCCTAAGCAACCAGTAAAATGCGCATTGAAACAGCTTATCCTCCAACAATAAATTCTCAGTTGTTTTATCAAGAATAAAAATAGGGAATTAAGCACAACAAATAAAATCTTTTAATTGTTACAGGATCTTTGTCAGTAATTTTATAACATTTTAATTTTTAATTGAATTATTAATAAAATAACAAATGGATTAGGAGGATTAAAAAGAAATAAGTCCAATTATTCTTAACTCGACTTAAGCTGCTATTGCTTGTGGGCACAGTATGTACATTAGGGGCTTCAAAAAAAACCTTTTTTTTTCTTGTTTCAACTGTATGGAAAAATTGAAAGCCGATGAGCAGTGCGTCAAATCGGAGCTTTTTTTATGACCACTAGAAGCTTTTAAGATGATAGCCAAAAAAACTTTTAATTGAAGCACTCCAATGTACATACATTATGTATGTATGTAATACTTTGTATGTATTTGAATATTAAAAGAAAACAAAAAAAAACTCACCTAAATCATGACAATAAAACCGATGTTTGGCAAAGAATATTAATAGGCCAATTGTACTGAGTATGGACATGGCAAATAGAATTTTCTTCCACTTAATTGAATCCCTTTGCAACTGCGTCAATTCGGTATGATCTTCGTGTATAACGTCATTCAATTTAATGGTAGCCAACATGTGGCACAAAGAACAAATCATAAACGTTATAAAAATTTTTTCATGTATGGCTTAAAATATAAAAAAAAAAAAATTATATATCAAGAAAACAGCTGAACTTAAAATCCTTTATACTTACGATAATTTTCTCGATTCGAAATATAGGTAACGCCACCCAATGAAGCGATTTCTATGCAATTCAATACCAATATGAAGTATACCAAACAAACGGTATTTCCCACCTTTTCCGGACGTGATTTTTGCAATTTGGCCAACATAATGCGATAGTAATTTTTATAAATGAATGCAATGGGCAGACGTGGACCCAAGTGTAAGGCAATACTAAAACGCCAAAAATAACGTTGAGGACTTACGCCGGTAATTGCACTTATTGAGGGTACAATATTGTAAACCTAGAAAGGCATAAAATATTTTAATTGGACTTTTGAAAAAAAAAAATTTTGCATTAGTGGCTTACCCTACAATGTGTTTCATGTACTTCGTCATATTGGAAGACATATGCGGTTACAAAACATGTAAATAATGTTGCCAACGGTAACAGGGCTGTTACAACACAAATATGTTGAAAGTTGGCTAAAAAATGTAGAGCAAATGGATAATCATTTGGCGTTTCAGTTTTATACGGCTGAGGAGTGTGTGGCTGAAAAGAAAAAATAATTTTATGCTTAAGATTTTATTTTATATTAAGACGTATGATCAATACCATTAACAACAATCATACGTTATGGGGGGTTAAAAAAGTACATTAAAAATAGTGATGCCAGTCGGGACTGGTTTTCGCAAATCCCGGGATTCGGGAATTCAAAAAATCAAATTCCGGGATTTTTCGCGATATCGGAATTCGGGGTTTTTTTAAAGCTAAATGATGAAATAGAATTGAGTCTTCAACTTGAGGCAAAAAATTTTAAGCCCATAATTAAAATGTGGACCGTAACTGCAAATTTTCTCTCATTTCTTTCGTTTTCTTTTGTTCTTTTTTCTTTCTTGGTTTACGAAATATATGAAATTGAACGAAAGTATGGTAGCATTGTTGGGAGAATAATTGTCTCTAAAGGTCGTGTCAGATACAACTTCGTTGCGTTGCGTGATGTTTCTAACTTTGAAAGAAAAGCGTTAAGCAAAAGGTGTATGACACAATAAAAACTATGACAACACTCAGACATTGTTTGGTTACCTTTAAAAGCAGTTGGTAAATTTTTAATTTTTTTATTTGTTATAAATATAAAAGTCAAACATTTTATTAGAAGATTTGAATTTTGCAAAACACATATAAAATAAAAGAAAATTATAATAGCTGATTGTCAAAGCGCGCAAAAAGATAAGAGTTGCCTAACTTTTCGCTTCGCTCTGCCTTAAAAGTACTTTATGTGACATGTTTCGTATAAGTATGTATATTTCATCTTAGAAGGCAAAGCAATTTTGTAACTCAACGCGAAGCAAAAGTTTTATCTGACATGGCCTTATGTAAGAGCATGAGAAAAAACGTTTTCAAAATAAAATTTATTTTATTTCTCGACCGCATTCTCTGGCATAATTTTATGTCAAACTGTATGTAAAACAGAGTTCAGCCCCAGTTCTGTTTCATCATTTAAGGATAAATGATTTTTACTGATACATATTTATTAAAAAAAAAAAAAAAAGTCTTTAAAAGAGGTTTACAAACAAAAGTTTTAAAATTCATTTCATATTACAAAGTTAATATACACAATCATTAATATTGATTACTTAAATTTGTAAAAATTTGAAATTTTTTTCCTAATTAATTATTCATTTAATTAAAATTATGATAAAAAAAAACAACGTACGATTTCCAACAAGTTAATAATTAATATAAAATCTATATTTTATTCAATTACCTCAGTTGATTCAAACTAAATTAAAAAATAATGAATATATTAATTGAATAGACCAAACTAGTAATTGATTTATTTGTTAGATTATATTAAAATTTTTGTTAAATGAATTAAGATGAATAATCGAAATTTGAATTCGAAATTAATTAACAAAATCTATAAAAATCTTATTTTAACAAAAACAAATTTTTATAGCTACCACCACTAGTGGTAGGATATATGTAGTGCATAAATTACATTACTTATTTCTACTAATTTCGTGAAATCGCTCCGGGAATTACCTTAGGTCCTATGCCGACTCTCGGAAAACACTTTAATAAGCCTAAACATGTAAAGAGTAAAATTTAAATTTCGCATTTGGCGCAACAGTGGAATCAATTAGAAAATAAAACCACACGGAACTTTTGGTTTTTCTTTTTATTTGGTGCATTTTAAAAGACATTTATTTCTTTGATTAATTTTCTTCTTTAATTATTTTAAGCACGTCTTACATTAAAATTTCTTTATAATTGTTGGACACGCTTAAAACGAATAACAAAGTTTAACTTTCTTCTTTTGTTTTCAATGACAGTATGAACAGAGCAATCAAATAAATATAAAAGATACATATTGTGTTCCCTATTCTCTCAAGGGAGAAGTCTTGATGAATTTCTTTTTATAAAATAGATTAAACAAAAACATGAAGTTAACGATTTCGGGATTGATTAAATCCCGAAAATCCCGGGATTAAAAAATTAAAAACCCGGAATTTGGGATTCGCTACATCACGATAATCCCGGGATTTTTCGGCATTGGGATTTCGGGATTGGCATCTCTAGTCATAAACCAAACAAACAGGGTAAAATTGTTTTCTATGCTAATTCGTAATAACAATGTGCCAAAACGGGGGTTTTTCAACTCCCCCTTAAATAACCCCTTGACATAAACTTCAAAATTGTTTCCAAAAAAATAATGATTGTGGTGTACAGTATTATCTGCAACTATGTAGGTAAATGTTTCATTGTAGATTAAACAACTGTAGAGTATACTATGATTTAGAGTTAATTTTGTACTACGATTCAGATTATTATAATATAGAATTTACTTAAGACTCTAAGGGCTAATAAATCAGAGCAAGTTAAACTCTATTTTTGGTTTAAAATGTGTTTAAGCCAACAAATCTATAAATCAGAAAACATATAAACTATGTTTAAACGCATAAAATTGGGCGTTTAAACTACCAATACAAACCATATGAATTTGTCTACATTTATCGTAGTGCTGCCACATGTTACTTTTTACACTACATATAATACATGGGACACTGATTTACAACTGTTGAGTTTAAACTACATATAAATTTAAGTTTAGTTCAACTAAACCAGCGTTTAACCACTCACTGATTTATTAGCCATTAGGGCTAATAAATCAGAGCAAGTTAAACTCTCTTTTTGGTTTAAAATGTGTTTAAGCCAACAAATCTATAAATCAGAAAACATATAAACCATCTTTAAACGCATAAAATAGGGCGTTTAAACTACTAATACAAACCATATTAATTTGTCAACATTTATCGTAGTGCTGCCACATGTTACTTTGTAAACTGCATATAATACATGGGATACTGATTTACAACTGTTGCGTTTAAACTACATATAGATTTAAGTTTAGTTCAACTAAACCAACGTTTAAACACTCACCGATTTATTAGCCATAAGACTATAAACTAAACAGAAAAAAATGTTCACCAAAATTTTTTCAATTAAATCAAGTAATGCTGTTTCAAACAATTATTGTAACTGTTGCAGTTAATTTGCATTAATTGAAAATAAAAATTATTTCGAGTGTATATTTGCATATATGAAAACATACACACAAACTTCAGAATACACAGAAAAACTGTTCCATAAAATAATTAATTGGTGTACATTAATTTTTTGGTTGCTGCAATTAATTTTTGTAATCAAAACAAATAAATTTAAATGTTTGTGTATATGTTGTGTATTTTTTAGTTTATGCAATTCATTTTTTAATTGAGTAAATTTGTGTGGCATGGCTCGATACAAATACAAATCCGTTAAATGATATGATCAATTCTTTTGCAGGGGCAAAATTAGTTAATAATTTAATTGTCTGAACGAATTGTTTAATTAAAGTCGATTTTCTATTTTTTCTGTGTATTTTATGTTGCATTAAAGTTTCAAACAATTTTTTTAATTGTATCAATTAACTGTGTTGATTGAAAAAAAATATTTTGAGTTGTGTTTACGTTTCATATAACCTCTTTTGCTGGTGTCACATTTCAATTAAACCTATTGATTGAAACTCAACAGCAAGAAAAGCTCAAACTTACAAATATGTTAATTGATATGATCAATTCGGTTGCAGGCTGAAAATCAGTACGAAATTAAATTAATAGTATAAATTTCTAACTTATATGTTAATTGAAGTTGGTTTTCCATTTTTCTCTGTGTAGATTATAGTTGACTAAGGTTTATAATTTAGACTAGACTATAGGTAGGATTATTGACTAGGCTATTGCACAAATATTTTCCTTTCTTAGAATTTGTATTTCATGATGAAATTCCTTTTCATAACTGTGGTAGTGTCATAACTCAAATAACAAGATTTTTTAGCTAAGTATGTAGAAATGTGTGCAATATAATAATATCGTGTAAAAAATCTTTCTGCATCCTTAGAAGTTTAACGCTTGTAATAAAAATATGCCGGTTTTCAACTTGTTCTTACCCGTCTTTTTTTATTATTTTATAAATGACGCATCTCAGTTTTTCAAGGTTAAACTGAGTTTTTTAAGGTTAAGCTGATTTTTCAATTTTTGATTAAAAACTTTACACGACTGTACTATAAGAAGTAAGAAAGTATAGTTAGAGAGTATAGTCGGCAAAGCCCGACCATATGATACCCTACACCACAGTTTTTAAAAACAAATTTTCGAGAATGTACCCCAATTGGGAACCATGGGCAATCATGACCCCCAGAACAAAGTTATGTTATGAGGTAAAGATTCATAAAAGTTTATTGTGCCGAATATTATTTAGATATCCTCATCTATATGATATTTGTTTACCTTTATGTAATTTTAGGATGAGGGTTTATATGGAACATTTTGTTAATTTTGGACCTACCAGTACAACATTTCGACCAACCAGCACAACATAGTCGCTATCGTAGAAGTTATTGTCACCATTTGTTATATCAATATTTATAAGGAAGTTATGGAATTGAAAGCTGTTTTCGGGAGTAGTGTTTGTATGGGAGCTGTGGTCAAATATGGTCCGATTCCAATAAAGTTTGGTAAGATGTTTTTGATTGTAGTCAAATAAGTTTAG
Source organism: Pollenia amentaria (assembly GCA_943735925.1). Lineage (NCBI taxonomy): Eukaryota > Metazoa > Arthropoda > Insecta > Diptera > Polleniidae > Pollenia > Pollenia amentaria. The sequence continues at coordinate 119,351,489 of OX031008.1, forward strand.
ACCAAATTTAATTAAAATATCAATATAATAAGATGATCTCAAAGACTTTATTCTGCATCGAAACTTGTATGGGTTAAAGGTAGGCTTGCCAGATTCAAATTTTCAAAGTTCTTGGCATTCTATAAAAAATCCTGATTTTGAAAAGAATTTTTGGAAAATAATCTTTTATGAATTGTTAAAACCAGTTAAAAGTAAAAAATACACGCTTTTGTTTTGAGTCAGCTGTTTATTGAGGGCCTGACAAGCAAAGGGGTACAAATGCAAAAACTTACAAAATTGAGTTGAGATGCAGACGTCAACAATTATTGCATACATATATCATTGTAATATTTTGCTTTACAGCCCATCAATTATAAGTGTTCAGTATAGCAGGAAAAACACACAAGTTTTGATACGGGTTTTACTTTCACATCAGCATCAAAATATAAAATTTCTTATTACGGCACATTTTGAAAAGTAAGCCCACATTTATGCGCTACGTAATAAGACATACAGAGAAGCAGAAACGTAAGTGAACGAATTCTTAAAAAATTTTAAAAAATATAACGTTTAAAGGGTCCCTATAATCCCTCACTACGATACAAATTTGTGAGGCAGCACATTAAGGAAAAGCTGTAACAACAAAATATTCAGTGTGCAAAGCTGATCGTTACCTTTACCAATTTTTATATACGCTCTTTCTGTGTCAAAAATGTATTGCTTCAAAGTGGGAACTGGTCATATAAAATTCATCTCTTTCGTAAGCGAGAGGGTCAGCGATACTAATTATTATTAACAGATAAGGCACGAGCTATATATTTACATTTGTCCTTCAAGTTGTGCTGAAAAAAGTCAACAAGAAAAAGAAAAACAAAAACATGAAAACAAAAAAAATGTACTTTGGATATCAAGAAGAATTCTTGACAAAAAGTACGAAAAACAGAAGTAAGGAAACAGAATTAAAAATAGATAATCAATCATTCATTCAAAAGCAAATTTCGATCTACCAAGGTAAAATACCATTTGGTTTAAAGATTGTTGTTTGACTATTGACGTCATCCGTCGTCAATGGCGGTGAGTGTTAAACGGCAAACCCCTCTGAAGAGATTGTGTGGTTACAATCGAAACTAGTCAAGGCAACCTGTCCGTGAAAACCTGGGTTCGATTCCCAGCTCAATCAAGAATGAAAAATTATCAATAAATTTAATTCATTTCATGTTGTAAAATTTTTCATACAAATAATTTAATGAAAATTAAATTCAATGAACTTAAGCCTGATTAAAATATCGATATTTGGATTAAAAATCATTAACAGTTCAATAAAAAAACCACGATACTTTTTAATTTCTCCCTCACAAACTTGCTACGTTTTTTATACCCTTCACCGAAGGTAAAAGGGTATATATTACTTTGTAATTCCGTTTGTAATTTCTACAATATTGATCTAAGACCATATAAAGAATATATATTCTGGCTTCTTATGAGAAGGGAAGTTCAAATCTGGTTGTCCGTCTGTCCGTCCGTTGAAATGGGTTTTCCGACGACCCCAGATATAATGAAGGTTGTTATACATTTATGTCACATATAGTCCGGACTTGTTTGCTATTGAAATTCAAGAAGATCAGTCCATAAATGGCTGAGATATGAGCAAAAAACCACGACTACCTCTAGTTTTTTCCATAAATCCCATGTTGTTGTTGTTTTTTAAATTCTTTTTTTCTGCATATCTCGAGAGCGGCAAGACCTACGGCTTTCAAATTTAGTACAAACATGTTGCTTACCAATACACGAAACTCTCTAAAAAATGGGCGGGATTGGAGAAGTGGTTGTGGGCACTTCCCATACAAAGACGTTATACATTTCTGTATATCTGGAGAACAAAACGAGCTAAAGTTCCCAAATTAGGTACAAACATATCGGTTATCAATACACAGTATCAAACAAAATATGGGCGCGATTGGAAAAGTGGGCGTGGTACCTCCCGTACAAAGACGTTATTGAAAATACTCAAAATTTTAAATTTTAGGGCTCTAGTATGACATATGAACACGTTTTATATACCAAAATATCAGAAATTTTTAGCAGCATATATTTCCCGAAACCCTGAAACTTTTCTCCCAAAAATGGAAGAGTAATGCCCAAAATAATTTTTAAACATATCCATTTTCGGGAACAATAGATCTTTCCGAGTCCAAGTTTTATAATCTAAGTAAATGGTTTTTTCTTCCTAAAGACGTGAGTATATAATCTGCCAAATCGGTGAAGAAATGGTTAAGTTATTAGCAAAATACTCCAAAAATGGGCTAAAAAGCATCAAAATTTTTAAAAAAAAAACTAAATTTTTAGAGCTGTTACATGACCTATGGATACGTCTTATATATCAAAAGATTGGAAATTTTTAGTAGAACTTATTTGCTGAAAAATTGGTTCAGATACAAAAAAGTTATTACCAATATATAATTTTTTTTAAGAAAAATACCTATTTTCGGGAACCGTAGATCTTTCCGAGTCCAAGTTTTATTACCAAAGTAAATGGTAAATTTCTTCCTAAAGACGTAGGTGTATAAATCTATCAAATCGATTGGAAAATGCCCGAGTTATGACCAAATTACTGAAATACCAATATTTACTTTATTAATATTTCCTTTAAAAACCACTTTTTTTTATAAAATTTAGAGTTTTGTTCTAAATAAATGCTCATTTTTTTCTGTGGCTAATAATTTTATATAAAAACCAAACAATTTATTTTTGGTAAAACCCTTAATATCTCAAAACAAGAAATTCCGACTTAAGCCATTATTATTTAATGCCACAGATATATTATATATGTAGATTATTCTTATCGCACCATGGTGAAGCCGAATATAGCACTCTTACTTGTTTTTATTGGTATTATTAAGTGTTGAGTATGTACAGGAACCGCAATTTTAATAGTTTTTTTTAAACAAATACACTAAAACAACACGATGAAATATTTGTTTCTTTTTTACACTGTTTTGTTTAAGGAAAACGTGGTTTTTGGTTGGGCACATGATTCTTGACATTTCTTGTAATTCAAATTAAGACCGTCTGGCAAGCCTAGTTATATGCTTTAACATTAAAAACCTTTTTATGTACCAAATTTCATCCAAATATTTCCAAAATGTCTATCTTTACGCACAAGGTTTACGTGGACAGCCGGTGTTAAATACATTAGCACAAACGCATAATCTAATATCCACTATTGTGAAGTGGGTATTAAATATTTTTCTTGAATTGTGGCACTTTTAAAGAAATAAGTGATATGTATAATTAGGTCTAATAAACAATTCACACGTTTATATATGAGAATTTTCAAAACAAATTAAGAACATATGTAGCTCTTGTACTTAACCCTGACCCAGTTTATGTCTAACATTTAAAAAACCTTATTAATATTTTAGATAATCTTACACTGATGACACAGAATTGCAAAGCAAATAGACAAAACAGAAAAGGTAAACAAACAATTCTCTATAGACTAAACCTGAACAAAAATATATGTACAAGATTTTAAAAGAAAAACTCGCACATGCAAAAATAGAAACAGAAAATCAATAAAATATGAATTAGCGTAAAAAACTGAGCACATGATTGAAATGTTATTTAAAGAAGAGAATAAAAAGAAAACAGAAAAATGGCGGTAATTTTGAATAAAACACATCAAGACCGACTAGACCATAACAAACAAGTAAAAAAATTAAACAATCGGAAGTGGAGCAAGAAAAATAAAAACAAAAGTTCAAATATACGGTGGCAACAATGGCAAAGTAAATTAAATTATTGAAGAAACAAGAGGAAATAAACAAAAAAACATAGAGAAAAACTAAACAGTTGTTTATTTTTTGCAAAGCAGGCAAAAAAATAAAAATAGACAATGAACAGACAAATATGCACCTGACCAAAAAGGGTGGAAAACGTTACCACAAAGAAGATTGTTGAATGGAAAATAAGAATGAATGAATGCATAAAACAAACGATACGAAAATTGTATTACAAAATATCACAGAAGGGGGTTAGAAAAAAATAAACACAGGGCGAGTGAGTTTCTTTAAAGAAAATTCATCAAAATGCTTGAAAAATGGCAGAAAAAACGCAATATTATCATTGGAAAATGGGGTGGCAAAAGAATATAAACAGAAATAAAATTTTATTACTCAATATTATATAATGCTAGTAATGAAAAGTTTTTTGATTTTCAACTTACTTGATTGACTGTTTTAGTGGTATCTAGTGTTTGTAGATTTGTTTCTGGTGGTAAATCCAATTTTCGCAAGTCCTTCGTTGACATTGTATTCCTAAATTCAGTGGCTGATTCAGCATCACTTTTACAGGCAGAGGAGACACGTTTACTACTGACCCTAGAATCACTCATACTTTTCTGTTTAATTAATAACTTTTTCTTAAGTAGGTATGTTCGTAACAATTATTTTTATTTTTTTTCTTATTACTATAATATATAGTAAATATTTTTATTTCTTCCTATGAACTAATAACCAGTTCATTTATTTTAAACAACACTCCCACGTTTAGGACACTTTTTTCATTATTAGATGCCTAGATGTTAAAGATTATGTAAATTTTTTATGTGTTCAAAGTTGAAAACATATTTTTCTTTTTGTTATTAATTTATATATAATTATTTTTGTTTTATTTTAAAATATTTTTCTTATTCCATTGGTTTTCAATCTTATGTATTTATTTTATTTTTGGGAAAACTATTCCAATTTATTATACACAACAGAAATGTTCACCACTGTGCTTCTTTAAAACAAATTCTGCACAAAAAGTAACAGGACGAAAAGAAAATGTGACGTTTTGTAACGGATGATGTTTTATTTTTACTATTTTCTTTTGTTTCTTGCTCTTGTAGGTATTTTGCTAAAAGGAATAACGGTAAATAGAAGAAAATGATGAAAGTCAAATGGCAGTGTTTTTACAGAGATGCCAAAGTGTTCAAATAATTTGTGACCAACAAATTTAATATTCAACAGCTAAAATATTACATCGCTAAAATTTAAATTGGAAAAAATCGCTAAATTCACCAAAAAGTCTGTTGTAAAACTAGTAACAATCGTCAATTCAAAAAAAAACGGTTGAAATTATCTTATAAATAAGGCCCGAACTTTTATGCAGTTAACATCGCGATTTATGCGCACAAAACATGCACTAAAACCATAAAAATATGCGCTAAAAATTTTAAAAATATGCACTTAAAATTTGTTTAACCCTTTCATTAAGGAATAAAAACATAAATATAACAAGAAAAAAAAACAAAAATATCATAAAAACGTAAAAATTCGGTCTCATGAACGAAAATAAGGTACAATGAACACAAAAGAAGAAGTTAAAATTAAGTGAAGCATAAAAATATAAAGAAACCCCAAAAGAAAAATAATCAGGTAAAATCAGTCAAGTGTTCCGTAGATATTTGAACCTACATAAAAAAAAGGAATTAAGAATAAGAAAAAATTTTGTTTATATAAATACAAAAAATTTGTTTAACATTTTCAAATGTAAAGTTAAGGCAGCTTGGCCTCAAAAAGCTTTTAAACATGGAAAATTACCGCTCAACGCGACGGAAGTGATCGGTATATGATTAAATGTTGATAGTTTTTTTGTGGTATATTAATTTTCCACCACGCAGTTTTCGTAAAAGTTTCAACTAAATTTGCCAGCAGCTTGTTTTACTGTTCTAAATCCTTAATTTTTTCAAAAACTTTATCAAGCTTGATACGAATTTGCTTACTTAAGATACCCTTCCTTCACTGCGTACATTTTATGTATGGCATTATCAATTAATTTAATATAATTTCTCAATGGATTAGATTTCTCTCATTTCACAATAGTCTCAGAGATTATGCATTTGCATAAAATCCGGGCCTTGCTTAAAAACTTATCTTATAAATACTAATATAATAAAAAAAAATCGCTGAATAAACAAAAAACATTTATATATACATACATATATGTATATTTATTATATATGTATATATATTTATTATAATTAGTACTGTGGTTATTTTATTGAACTGTTAATGAATTTTAATCCAAATTTCGATATTTTTAATAAGGCTTAAGTTCATTGAATTTAATTTTCATTAAATTATTTTTGTGAAGACGGGAAGCTTGTAACATGAAATCAATTAAAATTTATTGATAATTTTTCATTCTTGACTGCGCTGAGAATTGAACCCAGGCTTTTACAGACAGGTTGCCCTGACTAGTTTCGATGTTAACCACACTATCTCTTCGGAGGGGTTTGCCGATTTACTCACACCGCCATTGAAGACGGATGACGTCAATAGTCAAACATCAATCTTTAATCCAAATAGTATTTTACCTTGGTAGATCAAAATTTGCTTTGAATGAATGATTATCTATTTCTTCATAATGTCTTCATAAAAATAATTTAATGAAAATTAAATTCAATGAACTTAAGCCTAATTAAAAATATCGAAATTTGGATTAAAAACCATTAACAGTTCAAATAAATATGTAATACATACATATTTTTAATTAACACATAGTATGTATTAATTTATACAGTATATAACTGATAGTCTGGAAGGATATATAGGCTATACATATTTTTTTAATTTTGCGTGGGCGTGGCACCTCCCATACAAATACAATATAAATTTCTGTACATCTAGAGAACGGAAAGGCCTAAAGTCCAAGTTTGGAACAAGCATCTTGGTTATCAATACACAACATTTGTTGTGTATTGGGCGGGATCGAATAAGTGGGAGTGGCACAAAATGGGTTTATTTATATCTAAAGAACGGTAAGAGAAAAATTTTCCAAATTTGATACACATAACTGAGTTATCAATACAGAACATCTCTGAAATGGGCGGGATTGAAATGGTGGGCGTGGCATTTCCCATACAAATACATTATAGATTACGTATATCTAGAGAACGGTTAGAGCAAAGGTTTCCAAATTTGGTAAAAACATCTTAGTTATCAATACACAATATCAGAAAGTGTGGGCGGGATTGGAGAAGTGGGCGTGACATAAAATAGATATACTTATATCTAGAGAACGGTTCGGTAATAGTTGTCCAAATTTGGTACACATAGCTGGGTTGTCTGTCAAAAAAAAGGTGGGAGTGGATAAGTGAGCGTGGTTTCTTACAAACAAATGCAAAAGGGATTTCTATACAGCTAGAGAACAGTCATAGCTAAAGTTTCCAAAGTTGGTGCAAATAGCTTGGTACTCAATACGCAACATCAGTCAAAAAGTGAGTGCGATTAGATAAGTAACCGTGGCACAAAATAGAATCCCGGATATTTGAAGAACTGTAAATATAAAAATATAGACATAGGCGGGATAACTTAAATACAAATCCCATATAGATTTCTGTGCAACTGGTGAATGGTAACAGTAAGAGTATTCAAACTTGGAAGAAATAACTCCATAAGCAATGGACGAGATCTGTATTGAAAAAATTACATATATTATTATAATGAGGGTATCGAAGCGCACTGGGTTAAGCGCACTGGGTATAATATATTATTTGCAAGGGTTAATAAATACTCGTAGAATAAAGCGTGCACAAAATACTTGAAACCTTATATCGTCGGCTGATAATTTAATTGTCGTATGTGGATTCCGATAGTTTCGAGTAAATTGAGTTTGAACACATTTAATTTGAAAATTGCTTCAGCAAATACCACATACGACAAACTCAACACTCCATATCTCGAAAACCGTATGAGGTATCGAAAAATCCACATACGACATTTAAATTATCAACCGACGATATGTATACATCTAAACATTTTGTATAATCAACAAGCTCCACAGTAGATTCGCCAATGGATACATCCATATATTATTTCCATATACAATTTGTTCAGAAGGATTAACAGAGATCAGTGAGTACTACTGGTCATCTAACTAGTAAAATGACCGGTAGTCTTCTTGCAGGTTTAATTCTAGTTCCATAGGGGTCATAATAATTCCATTATTATACAAGGTGTTTTATACAAATGGAATGCCCCATTTACAACAAAGTACTACCAAGTTTATGTGATCATTTGTCAGTCAGCTGTTAAGTAACGGCTCTTTCTTCCATCCACTACTTTTTTCGGGTTACGCAGTGCAAATTTTTATGAACAATAAAATTTTATAACTTTAACTCAAAATCGCATTAAAAATAAACATAAAATGAATAATTTAACTAGACAATTAACTCGTCTCACGACTACTCAAATAAATTTGTTAAATACTAACAAATTAGTAAGTTTAGGAGCACCTTTAGTATCGGCTGATTTGCACACGACTTATAGTGTGGCGTCCCGTTATAACAAACATAATACAGGACCACAAAAATGGTTACAGTATAATAAAGTTGTACATCCCCCACAGAAATCGGAGGAGGAGCCCAGAAAAGCGGTAAGTTGCCTTCTATTGATATTTAATGTAATAAGTGCAGCAAAAAAGAAAGCCGGACATTATTCAGTTACTTATTTCTATCATTTTACTAATGTTATACATACTTTCCAATCATCAGCCAAATTAATAGAAAATTTTATGTTACCTATCTAAAGTTTTTGCACCCCCATTTATTTTTTACAACCCTTGGCTTACGTTTTAAAAATTTCTCAGTCCAACCTTGCTAATTTTTCAGTATGTATGTCATATGCGTACCAACATTAAATATAGCCCCGATAAAATGTGGTATATTGCCTCTTTCGTAAGAGGCATGTCTGTCGATGAGGCATTAAAACAGCTTAGTTTTGTTTTAAAGAAAGGAGCTATTGATGTCAAGGAAGTTATACAAGAAGCTATTGATATGGCTCAAAAAAGTCATAATGTGGAATATAAAAGCAATCTATGGATTGGTAAGTTTCTGTATAGGAATATAAAAACGAAATTGCGATAAACTTTTACTTTGTTTCAGCTGAATCCTTTGTAGGCAAAGGACGTGTTTTTAAGGGCTTTAGACGCCATGGTCGTGGTCGATATGGCTCTGTGGAATATAAATATTGTCATTACTTTGTGCGTCTAGAAGAAGGTGAACCTCCAAAGAATTATTATTTGCCTTATCCTCAAACACCTTCGGAACAATTTGAAAAGTGGTTGGAACAAATGCGTATGCGCAAGGTTATAAATTCATTGTAAAGTGTTTTTTGTTCAAAATTTTCTTTTTAATAAAAAGTTTCAACAACGAAAAACCACATTTGAGATTTAAGGTATTGATGCCTGAAATCCTCGCATTTTTTTTTTTTTTTTTTTTTTTTTTTTTTTTTTTTTTTGTTTAGTTAAAATAATTTTGGCTTCAGAGATTTTGAATTTCGTATGTAGATACATCCTTTGATTTAAATTTTACCCCGATTTCTAAAACGGCATATGTATATGTAATTAATTATGGTCAGGGACCGTAACTGTATTTCTTGAATTTTCTAAGCAAAAAATAAAACTTAAAAAATAATATTTTTTCACGAGAAATAAACGAACTCAAGAAACAACTTTTATTTCCTAAGCAAAAATTAACTGAAAAATAATTTTTACATCGTAAGAAATAAATAAACTATAAAAAAATAATCGCTAAAGTTAAGTTTAAGGTAGTCCATGTAACAAGGATTATCTTGGTGTTTTTCTTTTGCACGTGCAAAAAACTTAAACTAAAAATTTAGCTTACTTTTTTTAATTTAAATTTGGAAAATAATCGTCATTTGCAGTCGCTGATTATGATAATAGAAAACAAATTGTATATTTGGAAACTATTGGTAACATTTAATAATAGCCGGAAAACTTTAAAGTGTTATTAGTTGTTGTGGTTTTTATAGCAGCGTGACCTGGAATACAGGTGTTGGAGTTCGTTGAACTCCGAGTCGTTCCAGTGCGTAGAATCGATTGTCGTCGGAAGAAGCTTTTAGTTATATATATATTGCTTTTAGTAATTAATTATTTTCAAATTACTTAGAATAAAAAACTCTATCTCTTGAATCCGAGTTTTAGCTGGTTAATTAAACTTCTGTGATTTTCATAAAAACCAGCGTTTGACAATTTAATAAAATATGTATGTATATTGCAAAAGAAACGAGAATTATGTATAGACATATGTACATATTTAAAAACATTTTGGAATATATTCATTACGTTTTAATAAGGAGAATAGTCGATTTGTAATATATAAAGTTATCAAAGGATAGCTAAAGTAAATCTCATAATAGAAATATACATAAAAACAAAATTGTGATAGTTTATAGAATATATTCCTGGAGAATATTGAAGGAATAAGACTATTAAAGTGTAAAAGCTTTTAAATTGTAATTGTATTTCGAATACACGTTCGAATTAATATAAAAATTTATAGTAAAAAATTAAACTTAACATGAGAACTAAAATTCCCAGATTCTATTTGTTTTCTAAATTTTTTAAAAACATTAAAATATAATTTTAATATATTTTTGCTGGCTTCTATTGTAAACTTAGTAACATTGATTTTTATGCCCTTTACAACAGGTGGAAAGGATATATATGTTTGTCATTTCGTTTGTAATTTTTACCATATTGATCATAGACTTTAAACTATGGGCATGTTCGTAATTGCATCACTGCGCTGCAAATGAAAATTTAAAAGTAATTTGTTAAAACAAATGCCGCACAAATAAGTATCAGTTCAAATAGCACTAATAAGTCAAAACAATTGAATTTATAATGAAATAATCTCTTACCTTACAGCTGAAGTGTCGATATGCCTAACATGCTAGATTATGCTGGTAAAGCGTTCATTAACTTTTTTATTTTTTTGAGTAATTAGGAGAACAATTTTGTAAATTTTAAATTTACTCTCTCGTTACAAGTTTCTGCTAGTAAAGTAAATGAAGACACCTATTATAATTGTGTTTTTTTTTTTTTTTTTTTCAAATAAAAACTGATTGTATTTCCCTGTGAGTTGAGTCCAAAGAATAAGTCAACCATTTTTTATACGGCTTTTTATTTGTACATTTAATATAAATTGACCCTTATTCTTCATTTAAATTTTTTTTTAATCCTTTTATTTAAGATTAAGGCCTTTTTTCTTTTTTTTTTTTATTAAAATTATTAGATCCAATATTTCGGCACTCCGTTGTGTGCCTTCTTCAGGGATTTTTCTTGATAAAAATTAACAATTTTTAATAAATTGAACAAAATTTCATATTTTCAATTAAATACAAAAATGTTTTCCAATTCAAACCTAATCTATTGCAGTTTAAATAATTTTTTTATTTCGGTTTCTATTTTTATAAATTACATGTGTATAATTTTGGGCTACATTTTCAGTATCTGACTTAAAATTAATTCTGGATATTGTTGGTACCTTTTATAATTTGCAATATTTCTAACATAAATCTACGTTTGTAATTATTTTCCGTGTTTAAAACTGGTATTTTTTCAAAACCAGGATATTGGTTTAAATTTGCATAATGGTTTGATAAAGCTATTTTTTGGGATGAAATATTTCTATATTTTTGATCTGACTTATGTCCTGCTTTCCTAGTTTTAAGTTTATTTTTTTTTTCTACCAACATACACTTTACTGCATTGCCCATTAGCATTTCCCTTACAAGGTATTTTATAAACTACATTTAACATTTCCAACTAATTTATTTTATCCTTCATATTAGTAAATAATCTACCTATTGTTTTATAAGATTTATGTGCAATTTTATATATTTTCGTAACATAAATATTTGATTTTTTCACTCTTTCTGAAAATCTTGGTACATAAGTTAGTGATTTATAAATTTTTGGTTCTGTGTTACTGTTGGAGTTGTTTATTCTATGGTTATTATCTTGTAATAATAAATAAGATATAATTTCCTTTGGAAAACTATTTTCCCTTAATGCTCTAAATTTTTTTTCCTTATTATTCCTATGGAAGCCTGTATCACTCATTGTCAATACCCTTCCTATAAAATTGTTATTATAAACCTTTTTGGATGATTTGAAAAATAGTTAATTATTCTACCAGACGATGTTGGTTTTTGATACCAATCAATCAATAAACTTTTTTCTTTTCTTATTATCAGTGTCTAAATAAGACAATCTTAATTCTAACTCCTTTTCCATGAAAAGAATTAAATGTATTTTAAATGTTTGTTACTTCTGATTCCTTAATTACACAAAATAAATCATCCACATATTTTGTCATCATTTTAGGTTTAACAGTCAACTGTTCTATACATTTATCTATTAATTTCTCCATCACAATATCTGCTACAATAGGAGATGCAGGTGAACCCATAGGCAGTCCTTTTAATTGACTATCCAATTGAAAATATCTATTATCAATTATGCAAAATTTCAGAATACGTAAAAATAAATCCTTATATTAGTGTATTCTTCTACCTTATTATATTGTTCCTCTATTATATCTATAGCAAGATCTATAGGTATATTTGGAAATAATGAAACTACATCTAAAGAAATTAATTTGTCATCATCATTTAACTTAATATTCTTATTTTTGTCTTTAAGAGAATCTCACATTATATTTTGAAGTTTCCGTTATTTTTTTAAGAATTGTAATATATTTGCAAAGTTTATATTATGGAAAATTTATACAAGAACATATTGGTCTTAATGGAAAATCAGTTTTATGAATTTTTGGAACACCATATAATCTAGGTGCATTGGCTATATTAGTTTTAGGTTTATTCTTTTCCGTAACTGTTATTGTACTCCTCCTAAAAAGTTTCTGAACAAAATCATTATCTATCCTTTGTAATCTATTAGTAGGATCCTTACCCAGTTTCTTATAAACTGAGTTGTCCTTTATAATATTATTAATCCTTAAATTATAATCTGTTCTGTTCATTGCTACTGTCGTATTACCTTTATCTGCATTTAAAATAAGAATATTCCAATTGAGTCTTAAAAACTTTTCTGTTTCCTTTACTTTATCGAGAACAAATTTATCCCTATTAGTCAATCTCATTTTATTCATGTAACTATCTATATTTGTTGTTAGTTTTGTCCTAGCTATTTCTTGTTTTGTCCTAGCTATTTCTTTTAGATTTAATTTTTTTTTAATATTTTTTGAAATTTTCAAGACCGCAAATATTAAAACATTTTCAATAATAACATTAGTAATAATTTAGTTTATATCAAAGCTAATATTATTTGTCTTAATGGGTTTGTTTTTATTTATTTATTTATTTATTTTCATTTTTATTTACATAATCGAGCCCTAACGCTTTTTGCACATCTGTTGCTTGTTTTCGTAATACACAGTTGGAGTTTCGAAAGGGATTTTTAGTGTTCGCAATAGAGAGTTGCCATTTCAAAAGGGATTTTTGTTTTCGATAAGGAATAAACAACTTCCGTTTATTCGAAACAAATTGTTCGAACTCGTAAATTATTTCTTTCGAATCGAAATACGCGGAAGCCCCTTGGACTAGGTTTTTATATATTTATATTACATGTCGCTCACCTAGTTCAAAAGTGACCCCAACTCAAAAAACGTAGGTAGGCCCTAATCGTTTAAAACGCAGCGTAACGCCAAAGAATAACGTTGAAAGCACAAACAATGTCATAAATATTTTGTAATTTTATTGTTGCTTTATATAGAAATTCATGTACTGTTTTAAAATTCTCAACGCCCCAAGCTATGCAGCGTTTGAAATTTTAAAACGCAATGTGAATTTCTCTAGAAAGCAACAACAAAATTACAAAATATGTATGACATTGTTTATGATTTTAATGTAATTCTTTGGTGTTGCGTTTTACATGATTAGAGCCTAAATTTTTCAGAAATCGATAAAAACAGTTTTTGATCTAAATAAAAATAGTTAAAAACCAAAGCTTTGGGCCATTTAATAGAAAATCCATATAGATTATGATCTAAAAAGATTTTTTTGCACTAGATAATGAACAATTTATAGTTGTGTCGTTTTTGATGATGTATTACATATTTGCACAAGTTACCTAATTATTATAAGTTGTGTCACTTTAGCTGAATAATAGAAATGAATCATACTTACCTCAATGAGCTTAAATGACACAAGTCTTATTAATATAAACTCCAACAAAGATTTATTTTATCAAAGCGTCACAATTCAAATTAAGACTATTTAGCAGTAAGGAAATACTATCATTATATTTTCTGACACAACTAAAAACAAGTCACTTTTATGAATTGTAACTTTATACCAATTCAAACATAAAGAAAGACATAAGTTTTCTTTGAAATAGTTAACAACAAAAAAAAAACTGATATTTCTTTATAAATAAATAAGTGTATTGTGCATAGTTTAAGCATATAGGAGTTCCTAGCTAATTTACGTATTTTATATACGAAAATTGTTGAGTAATAAAAAAATACTAGAAGTATTTATTTCAAAATTTAAGAAAATAAAAGTTATAATAAAAATCTAATGAACGAGGGTTTAATTATGACTTACAGAAAGAAAATTTTGCTTAAAATTTTACGGTTTGATTTTTTATTGAAGAATATTCATTTTGAAGCAGGGCTGTGGAGTCGGAGTTGAGGGTTTTGTACCGGATACGGAGTCGAAGTACCCACAAAAACCCGTGACGCTGACTCTTAAATGCTTCTACTTTACATATGTGAATAACTATGTTAAAGCTGTTAGAGTTAAAACATCGATTTGAAATTTTTACAGAATCATTTTCTTGCTATATTTAACTATTTAAAAGGTATTGCACTAAAAAAAAAGTTAAAAGTCAAATAAGGACCATTCTCATATACATTTAGCATCAAGGTTAGGAATCGGACTTAAACATTTTCAGAGTCGGAGTTAGACCTATTTTTTGACGCTTCCACAACCGTGTTAAAACATAAGAAAAGGTCTAACATGAGATGAGTATACACTTAACACTAACATCATATTAGTGTTAATGGTAAGCATATCATGTCTGTTGTAGACTGGGGGTGAATGCAGTTCCCCTGTTTAGATTTTTTTAAGCTACATACATATATTTATTTATTCATTTGCAATAAAGTAATATTCGTGCATTAGTATTTAAACTAACTTGTCAATTTACTTATCCCCATTCGAATTATTTTCACTCTGTGTTGTCATCTAATGAATCTTTAACTGTTTTCCCCATTTCATCTTGCGTCGATTCTTCTGTTTGATATGTCTTTTTTAAAATCCCATATCTTTCTTTCAAAATTTTAGGAACTTCTTTATTACTTTCAGAGTAATTTTCAGCATTTTTTTCCAACTCCTCTTCTTCTTCCAAACTTGAATTTATGTCCATTTCTTGTGACAGATGTTTTACAACTTCTTCTAAAGCATCTTCATCCCTACATTTTAATCTTTTATTTAAATCACTATCCACAGATATACCTGATAGCTTTACCAAATGGGAAACTTTCGACATGCCAGCGTCTTTACGTTTTTTACGTTTACGTGAAGATTTTATAGCTGCAGAAGGTGTGTTCGAGCTAGAAGGCTCGTTATCCTCAGCTTTTGGACCATGATCCCTCTTTAAATGTTTCTGTAAGTTTTGTGCAGAACTAAATTCTTTATCGCATTCTTTTTCCGTACATTTAAATTTCTTTCCCCCGTGGGTAGTGGTAACATGTTGCCGTAAATTTCTTTCATATGCATAGAATTTTTGACAACCTTCAAAGTCACATTTATAAGCTCCTCCCATAGAGCAATTCCCATCTTCTAAATGTTTGGCGGCTACATGTTTTTTCAGTTCAACCGGCTTAACATAAACCCTTTCACAATATTCACATTTATAGCATTTACGAGAATGTTGCGTTTCCTTACAGTGTTTCAAAAACAAAGTCCATTTATCAAATATTTCTTCGCAAGTAGGACATGGATAAATTTTACAAGTTTCTTCATGCTTCTCCCATTGCCATTTCTGATAAAAACCACGGGAGCATTTATCACAATTGTAGGGATAAATTTTTGTATGTTTACTTATTTCATGTCTACGCATTTTTAACTTTTGAGTAAATTTTTCTTCGCAAAATTGACACTTATAGACTTTAGGATTCTCATGGACCTCCCGTATATGCCGTTGCATGTTGCTAATACTTGTGAAAAGTTTATCACATGTATCTACCTCACAGGGAACATTTTTAACAGGCTCCTTTTCCTCCCTTTCATGAGTTGAGCGTATGTGCCTTTTCAAATGGGTCACTATGGTATAACTTTTTGAACAGTCGTCATAGTGGCAGGCGTGCTTCTTCTGTAATTGTAAAATAATGATTAATTAAATAAATAATAAATTGATGTTGATATGAAAAAACCTTACAATTCCTGTATGCTTATATTCATGTCTGTCTAAATGATCCAAACGCTTGAAACTTTGACCACATCCATCTATACTACAGTAGTATTTTGGTCCCACACTATTTCGCCGCACTTTAGGAGTTTTAATTTGCAGTGATAAAACACTTTCAATATCGCTATCCGAGGTAACTGGGCCACCTGGAGGCATTTTACATAAATTGTTTTCGACCTAGGTATTTTTCGACAATGTTTGCCAAATTCACGTTTTTTTTAGTTTGGAATGATAAAAAAAAAGTGTCAAAAACAGTGATGCCATATTGTAAAACTTAGATTAACATAAGTACCACTAGCAAAATTCATAAATACACTTGATGGGAAGAAAAATTACCCGGTCATCTCGATTTTGATGTGATTAGAGCTTAATAACGTTCGAGTTGCTGAAAAGCGTTTTAAAAAACCTGATTAATGCTATTTTCATGCATCAAATGACCGTCATCGTTCTTGTAGGGAATATATCGAGCCTTTGGTGCAATACCGTAGTAAGTCAAAAAATCGCGAACTGAGAAAAATGCATTTGAAGTTTTGAATCACCTTTTTGATAGTATTTTCGTTTACTAAAGATATTTTTTTACAAGTTTTTTAATAAAGAGGAATGTTTTATAATTAAATTAGGTAAAAAATTACTAAAAATATGAAATATTTATTTATATTTAAGTATTTTGTATCAACCTATCAATAATGTATCGTTATTGTCACAAAATTAACGACAAAATTATGAATTAATTCGGAATATATCGATATAGCAAATAAAGCATAAGAAGAAATGATAACTAATTTTTTTTCAACAAAGATGAATTGTGAAATAATACGAACAAGTAAAAAAGAACACAAATTATGCAGTTGTGTTTTTGTGCCTAAAACGTAGCAAAAAAAATTATTGCCTTATTGTTTTTTCACAATTTGTTTTCTGTTTGTAAGTTAAAGGAAATATTTCATTATTGCAAATAAATATTGTTGGACAAAGCTAGAGGCAATAAAGCCATTTTTAGCTGTAAAATCTGAACAGTTAGAGATAGAACCATAATCTTTTTTTCTTCAGATAGATATATCCCCAAAGATCATTACTGCATACCCAGTTCAAAAAATTCAAATTTTGAGTTACTACGGTCTTGCACCAAAGGCTCGATATCAATTTTAACAATTCTGTAATTAATAAGAGACCAAATCTAGTATACCGACGCAGCTCCAAATTAAAAAAGTACCTACGATGATAGAAAATGGAAAAATAAGAAGAAAAAATGTAATTAAAAAATTGGAGCAAACACTTTTCGAGTTATGGAATTTTAAAGTTTTCATATAAAAATGCGATTTTCCACTACAGTTCTAAACGTATAATATGGCCAATATTGTTATCATTTTAAAGCTCTTGCATAATTTTTCTGAATATACAAATTTAATTTCAAAATGTTTAACTCTTTAGCTCACATTAGTTTTTTTTTTTACATTTTACGTCAAAATGTTACGGAAGTGCACTAGGAAAGTAGGTAGGATAGTTTATTAAAATATACCTATGTAAGTGTAAAACAAATTTTATAAAATAACAAACACCAGCGTGGCAAAAAAACTTGCTGCATAGCCTGCCTTCGGCCGGACGCAAGAATCTTCTTCTCTTTGTTATAACAAACACCGTCTTCGCTTACTAAAGCTTCTCTGCATAGACGGCCTTCGGCCGGGCGCAAAGAATTTCTACTTGATGGTATAACGAACACTGGCTTCGCTAACTAAAGCTGCTCTGCATATCCAGCCTTTTCCCGGGCGCAAGGATTCTCTCTTTTGTATAACATAAACATAAAGAAGGTTTTACTTTTATTTAACTCATCCCACTTCTTATTAAACTACAAATATAATAAGATCTAGTGAAAAGCTTTGAAATGATACCAATGTTATCCATATATGTTTGGAAATGTAGTGGAAAATCTCATATTTATATAAAAACTTTAAACGTCCGTAACTCGAAAATTAAGCGTTTGCGCCAGTGTTTTTATTTTATTTCTTCTTCTTATTTTTCAATTTTCTATCACCCTAGGAACCTTTTTTTATTTGGATATGCATCGGTAATCTAGATTTAAGCCATGGTAGTTGTACCATGATTTAAGCCTTAAAGTTTAATAAAACAATTCTTTTAATTTTCTATGCTTTAAGGAAATATAAATTTGCGCAAAAATGCCGTTTACGGGGCACAGGAAAAAAAATTGGACCCCCTCTTGAATTAAAAAAGGAGGGCCCTGGGCCCCCTGTATTCAAAAAACCTGGCCGCTCACTAAGTGGTAAGTGTGAGAACTCATATTAAAGTTAATTGTGTAAGGAAAACAAAAATAATCAAATTTAGGGCGGGTGGGACTTCTGGGGCCTCGGGGCAGAAAAATTGTCCCCTCCCCCCACTAATATGTGTGTGTGGGTACTCAAATTAAAGGTAGTTTGGTCACGATTGCAAATATGCATTTTGTTTTTGTATTCGATCATTATTTTCCCCTCTAGATTTTAAATGCATACAAGCTTTAGTTAGCGAAGCCGGTGTTTGTTTAAACGTATTGTCACTACTCAAAGCATAATAACTAGTGGCATTTTGATATTTAAGGGCCTGTTCTGAAAATTACTTTAATTCAAATCACATGTACCTTTTAAAATCACTCGCGTGATATTGTGGTTTTCCGTTTTTGTTTTCCTTCCAAAAACACGCCGAGAAACACAAAAACGATGGGATTTTCAGAACACAACAAAATCACGGGATTTTCAGAACAGGCCTGTTTATATGCATTTTTGCCAATGTTCAACATTTTATTTTCATTTGTTTTCATATAAACTTTTTTAACTCTGTTACACATACATATCAGTTACTTCCTACATTTTGGTTTGTATAATTTTGTAAGTAACTTACAACGTTGATGATTAATGTAAACGTTATGTTAACGTTAATCTGCAAAATAAACAGGTTTTGAAAAAAATTGTCTTTTACAACGTTTATTTGCGGTTTTGCTCGATTTTTGAAAAAAGAAAATGTTTTCAATTGTAATCGTATTTTAAACTTATCCACACTTTTATGATTCTAAAATTTTAATGATTACTTCTTGGATGCATGTCTAACAAGTTCTATCCAAACCAGTTTATTATTCAGCATCAGTTACCTTAGAAAAAAACTTATTTTTAAATGTTTTTATTATTTTTAAAATAAAAGCAAAAATATATTATATTATTTGTTGTACATTTACATATATATTAAGATTCCAATAATGAACGTATTTTAAGATCATCCGCTACATCGATACATGTTTGACCTTCCGCATCTTTTATCGTCTTATCAGCACCAAATTGCAACAAAATTTTCACACATTCCAAATGGCCACATGATGAGGCATAATGTAATGCAGTCTGTTGTTCCGCATCACGTAAATCTGCAGGACAGCCAGATGATAAAAGAAATTCGATAATTTCCACACTATTAGCATCAGTTGCCCAGTGTATAAGACCCATGCCATGCTCATCCAATAACTGGAAATCAGTATTTTGTATGGTCTGCTTAATACGTTGCAAATTGTTGTCTTTAACTAAATCAAAAATATCCTTCTCATGTTCAGCTTTCTTATTATGATCATCGGGTGGTAATTCAATAGAATGAACCACCCAACCAGTGCCCCCAACCGCAGACTTAACACCATTTTGTATGTGTTCATACCACTTCGGATCTAGTTGTTTTACTTTTTCTATATACAATTCTTTGGACTTAGTACTGGGCATATCGCCTAAGCTCTGCCAAGCACACCATTTCGCTCTAGCCTGCATACTGAACATACCCGGTTTGGTGGTGTTGCAAGTGCCTACGGTGGCTTGTTTATAAAGACCATACAATTCTAGCAAATCATTAGGCAAAAGTTTATCATGAGTTCGTTGAACCTGTTGGGTAGCTTTTGTAAATAGTTCATCATTTTCATCGTTATCTTCAAACTCCCAGTCACTATCGTTTTGATATTCTTTATAATCCATAATTTTTGCTTTTATTTTTGTTTACTAATTTTTTTTGTTAAGTTATAAAACTAAATGCTTGCAATATGCAAAATGTAGATATTTAGTGCTAATTTGTTTTTTGTATATTCAAATAGATGCCTTCCAAAACGTGTTTTTGTTCGCTTTCAATCTTTTCCACAGTCTTCAAACTGCTGACTGTTACAAATCCATAACCCCTCGAAAGACCTGTATTTTTATCAAAAATTACATTCGCATTGATCACACGTCCAAAATCTTTGAAATGAAGTTTTAATTGTTGATGACTAACTGTCCAAGGTAAATTACCTACAAATAGTTTGTAAATATTTTTACTCGCCCTTACTGCTGTGGCCATTTGGTATCAACGTTTTCTCTGGATAAATAAATTTTTATTTTTAAATTAAATTTAATCCAATTTTTGTACAGTTTTTACCGATTGCGTAAATTTGTCTGGATTTAGCAACAGCCTAATTTCTTTCTAACAACAATTGCATGTATAAAATATTTCCTCAACAAAAAATTCTAGGTTAGAAAAAATGACAGATACCATTTTTGCAGTGTTACCACCAGATTACACTTTTGATGATGGAAATTACCAAATTTCACATCTATATATCGTTAGCTGAAATGCGAACCCACATAACTAGAATATAATATTTCATAGTAAAAACCAAATTGTTTATGTTTATAGAAAAATATATGCAATTTTTGTAACCAAATATCGCAAAATTAATAAATCTAGAACGATTAATTCATTTATGGAATAAACATAACAATTTACTAATGTCGATATTTAATCAGGCTAAAGTTCATTGAATTTAATTTTCATTAAATTATTTTTATGAAGAAAGGAATTTTACAACATGAAATGAATTAAAATTTATTGATAAATTTTCATTCTTGACTGAGCTGGGAATTGAACCCAGGTTTAGCATTCACCGCCATTGACGACGGATGACGTCATTAGTCAAACATCAATCTTTAAAACAAATGATATTTTACCTTGGTAGATCGAAATTTGCTTTGAATGAATGATTACCTATTTAATTGATTTACATGTTTTTCCTTACACTGCAGCCACACGATCAAGTTTTTCTTGATAGTCTTTTACATATACAGTTGGTCAAAATTTCCAAAAATTGGAAGCTGTGACGTAGGCTGCACGCAATTTTGAAGCAATTTACTTTCAAGATGTCATCAAGACAAACGAAAAATTTTCTCACCAAACTTGCAATCGGCAGTTTTCTTGAACGTTAATTGATACACTCACTTGAAAGAAAATTTTAAAGGCAAGTTTGCTTCAATTTTTAAAAGTATGAGTGCATTGGTAAAAAAGTGTGAGTGTATTAAAACATGATAGACAAAACTTGATCGTGTAACCCTCAAGTTACTTCTTGTTTTTTCGTACTTTTTTTCGAGAATTCTTGAAATCCAAAGTACATTTATTGTTTGTCATGTTTTTGTCTTTCTTTTTTCTTGTTGACCTTTTTCAGCACAACTTGAAGGACAAATGTAAATATATATGTAGCTCGTGCCTTAGCTGTTAACAATAATTAGTATTGTGGTTCTTTTATTGAGCTATTAAAGGTTTTTAATCCAAATTTTGATATTTTAATCAGGCTTAAGTTCATTGAATTTAATTTTCATGAATTTAATTTTCATATATGTATGTATATATATACTATATATTATATATATTCTGCCCGTGAAAACCTGGGTTCAATTCCCAGCTCAGTGCAAAATGAAAAATTATCAATAAATTTTAATTCATTTCATGTTGTAAAATTCCTTTCTTCATAAAAATAATTTAATGAACTTAAGCCAGATTAAAATATCGAAATTTGGATTAAAAACCATTAACAGTTCAATAAAATAACCACAATAATAATTAACTAATGTTTCAAAGAGTTAGTTACGTTCTTTCGAACTCATATTTTCTTCAACAAAAGCAAGTAACTACAATGAAATATTTATTTTTTTGATATAAATATTTATTTTAAGCAAAATTCATAACATAAGGTTAGGTTAGGTTCAATGGGCAGCAGATAAGACCGCTATAAGGGCTCACACAAGTGAGCGCTTATCACTTAGCGGTCCCTTTGTGATACCCTTAGCCAGTAGCAAGAGTCAGACAGTATTCACCAGAATATTCTCCAGAA
This sequence comes from Pollenia amentaria, assembly GCA_943735925.1. Classification (NCBI taxonomy): domain Eukaryota; kingdom Metazoa; phylum Arthropoda; class Insecta; order Diptera; family Polleniidae; genus Pollenia; species Pollenia amentaria. The sequence goes on from OX031008.1 coordinate 119,373,903, forward strand.
GTCACTGCAGCCTCCCTGACTCCCTGCACCACAGAGGGGACGATTTTAGTCCCACATTGGACATATCGTCCAGATATGGCAATTCCGGTCTCCCGAAATGCCTAAACCTAATATCCCCGTGATCGGCGATTGGCAGAGAAATTAAAACACCGCCTCCTCCTCCTCATCATCATGACAACTTCTACAGTAGTCGTTGTAATCAAGACCCATTCTCCGCGCATGAGTCCCTATCACCCAGAGACCCGTAGTGACCGATATCACTGTCCTTATCCGGTTCCTGCCGAGACCAAGTAGCACGCGCGTTCTCGCCGCGCCGTAGCCGGGGCATAAAGTCCTGGTCCTAGAGCAGGTGTGCTCTCCTGCCATCTCTCCTGAGCCCTTCTGCACGACTCACTCCTTACGAGAGTATTGAAGCGAGCCATTGGAATGCCGATCAGGCCGTCGAAGAACATGTCTTCTAAGAGACAGCTTTGTTTGGCCAGACCATCTGCAGTTTGGCTGTCCGGGCATCCACTGTGCCCTGGTACCCATAACATCGTTACCCTGGAATGTTCCGCGATCTCATTTAGAGACCTCCGGCATTCCACTGTTAACATATATGTCGTGACGACACCAGCTAGAGCTGCAATGGCAGCCATGCTGTCCGTAAATATACATATTTCCTCGATATACGATAGTACCTCAGCCAGTTTGCCGCCCGCTTTATGGTAGAGATTTCCGCCAGCAGTACACTACTGCCATCCATAAAGGAGGCCCTTATGACCAATTCCTTGATGAAGTAATCTCCACCTACTCACTGCCCATCTTGGAACCATCAGTATAGACTCTTAAGGCTGGTTCCAGAGGTTGCGTGTTATCGAACAGCTCATCACCATTGCCATGATGAACTGTGAACAAAGCACCGAAAAAAGGTTCCGGAGTGCATTAGTCCAGTCCCGGCAGATCATATGATGCGCGCAGCGCGATTCTGGGATAACCGTAGCCCCGCGTATACAATAGGCCCACCGCCCCTAGCCTAATCGCAGAAGTTAGGGCCAGATGTTCGGCCATGATGTCAGCTGGCAGCCAGTTCAGCATAGTAAACAGCGCCTTCGTCGGTGTCGATCGAAGTGATCCCGTGATCATCAACGCGACTAACCTACATATCGCGTGTTGATAATTAAAATGTCGTATGTGGATTTTTTGCGGTTTTGAGTTAAGATCAATTCCTTAGGTTTTCCGACCTGATCTTTCATTTGGCGTAATCAGTTTTCCGAAACCTCATACGGTTTTCGAGATATGGAGTGTTGAGTTTGTCGTATGTGGTATTTGCTGAAGCAATTTTCAAATTAAATGTGTTTAAAATCAATTTACTCGAAACTATCGGAATCCACATACGACAATTAAATTATCAGCCGACGATATATACTAGGGAGATCGAACGGTTATTATTCGACTGGTTCAAACCGGCTACTTTAGCTTTGACCAAGTCGGTTATTTTAAAATGTCCATTTTTCGAATATCGAATAAACCGGTTATTTTGGTATAATAAACCGGTTATTTTAATAAGGTGTAATTTATATACATTTTCCTTAGTCTTGTTGTATATGTACCCGTAATATAAGTATTTTTCTAATTGAATATTGGGCAAACTTAAACTTTTTATGAAGAATGTCAAAACAAAATGTAACAAAACTCAAAAAACATTATGAACGATGTAAATACAAATCGCTTATAAGAGCGAGTGTTGTTGTAAAAAAAAAAAACCAAAAACTATTCAAAATACTACAAAAACGCATACAATTAAAAAGTAAATAGTAAATCTTGCGTGAGTATTCTAAATATTCAATTTATTTTTATATAGATGTTATCTCTAGAGATATTTCGAACGGGATTAAAAAGACAAAGTTTAGTGCGCGTAGTGCCCTTAAATAATAAGCTGCAAAGGGGTTTCCACGTGATGACTTATTACTAACATTTAATTAGTCCACATGATTTACATTAATGTGCTCCAAGTAAAACTTAGCTCAGTTCTAAAGAGACGACAAATAATAATGTACTAAAATTCGCAGCCAAAAATGAATCATTGGGTGAAATATTAACCCGTTTTGTTGGCGAGGACGGAATGCCCGTTAAGGCACTAAAACTCTAGCATTTCTTCATGCTTAAAACTACAACATTCCGACAGAATCAACGATATAAAAACAATTCATCAGTTTTATTTATTAAAACACCAAGAACTAAAAAACAAAATTAAAGAAATTAAACAATGTCATGGAAGGTTTAAATTCTGTGTATTTCATACAAAAAGCATGTTCATATTACTATTCGTTTCTATAATGCTGAAACAAAATAATTTGAAATATATAATCCTGGTTTTGTTTGCAACTTTTCAAAAATATGGTTGAAGTTTTGTGATTTATATAGACATGCTTAATCACTAACAAATTAAAACTCGTTTAAAATTAATTTGGGAGAATATCTCAAATAATAAATTTATTAAATTCCTTTAATTAAATTCCTTTTATTTGGTTTTGCAAAACGTTTGTCTAGATCAAACGTCATTTAACAGTTTCTAGATTACATTATACAATTATCTTCTTACAAATAAAGATAAGGTAGTCAATAAAAAATTTTAAAAATAAAGCTAAAGTTTGATCAATTAACTGGTCTCGGTTTTTTGAATTTTATCGTCAAATAATTGTTAGGTGTGAACAAACCTTAATTCATATTTACATATGTAGTTTGTTGGCTGCTTATCTTTGTGAAATGTTTTATTTTTATTCAAGTCAACGTTTTTTTTTACAAATTTTATATTATTTTTGTGTGACAAATTTAATTTAATTTGGCAGAAACGCCAATTTATATCCTTCAATCTAGAGTCAAAACTAAGTCAAACTGCGTGTTTGATTTTCATCTCCTCATCTTTTGTCCATTTTAAAGGACTTAACCTTTTTCAAGAATACTTTTTTTTTTAATATACATAAGTATCTAATATTTTTTACCAAACTCGGTACCAAATAAAAGGGAAGGCTTTGTTGAATATAAAAAAAATCTTTATTTCAAAATTTAAAAAAAAATTCCTTTTAAATATATATCCTTCCACATGCTTAAAAGTTTTCATTAAAATTTTTTAAACATTCCAAATTGTATGACTTTATTTCTCTTTGTTGCATTCATTAAACATTCTCCTTTAATATTCGCACATATTTTTAGCGAATGTGAGAGCAAATGCAAATAACAAAAATAAGCGATTAGTTCGCAAATGTGAACCCAAATATTCGGCACCCCTATATTGAAAATGAGACGATATTTTGAAAATTCCCTACATTTGCCTTAAAATAAAATATCTGTCTTTTTTCCCTACGCCGTAAATTTTCCGAAAAAATCCCTACAAAAAGGGAAAATTCCCTACTATTGGCATCACTGACTCAAACGCACCTAATGTTAGATTTGATATAAAAAATGTTTACTAATGTTATTGTTGAAATTTTTTTAATATTTGTGGTCTTGAAATTTTCAAGGAATACTTAAAAAAAATGACATATACAAATAAAAAGCATCTATATATATAAAATTGTAACGTTACTGACTGACTGACTGACTGACTGACTGACTGACTGACTGACTGATTCATCATCGCACAGCCTAAACGCCTGAAGCTAAAAACTTGAAATTTGGACCAGGGGTTGGTCTCACCCCAAATCGATCCACTAAGACGGGATTTTTGGAAATTCGAATGTTTAGGGGGTAAAAAAGGGCAAAAACGGGTAAATTCGGTAACCTTATATCTCTAAAACTAAAAGAGATACAAAAAAAATGTAGTACTTATCGTTGTTCTTTAGAAAAATAAGCAGACAGGTGTCTGGTACTTTTTGGAAATTCAGCACTTTAACGGAGTAAACGGGTAAAACCTGTATTTTGGTACTTTTTTGTCACCCCATCTATCTTTTAAACCCATAAACATAGAAATAAGGGTTATATCACATTTGAAACTTATCTAAAAAATCCAAATACGAATTTTGTACTTTTTCGAAATTCAGACGTTTAAGGGGTAAAAAGCGTAACTATTTTTGGTACTTTTTTTATAAAACATTTTTTTTTATTTATTGACATAAACGTATTAAATTATGGGCTCCCACTACAATATTGAAATTTTTCATGCTTCAATGGGGAGAAAAAAAGTACCAAAAAGGGGATATACGGAGTAAACGGGTAAAATCTATATTTTGGTACTTTTTTGTCACCCCATCTATCTTTTAAACTAATAAACATAGAAATATAACCCTTATTACATTTGAAACTTATCTAAAAAATCCATATACAAATTTGGTACTTTTTCGAAATTCGGACGTTTAGGGGGTAAAAACCGTTACTATTTTTGGTACTTTTTTACAAAACATTTTTTTTTATTCATTGACATATACGTATTATATTATGGGCTCCTACTACAATATTGAAATTTTTTATGCTTCAATGGGGAAAAAAAGTACCAAAAAGGGGAAATACGGGAAATTTTATTTCTTACTTTAGGTTTTGGTTCCACAACTGACAATTTTTTTAATTATCGTTAATATTGGACCTAGAAACATAAACTTCAACATGCACTGTCCTAAATGGATAAGAACCTCTGAGGGTACTTTTTGGTATTTTTTGATCTTTAACTGGTACTTTTTTAATTTCCGTTAGTATTAGACCTAGAAATATAAAACTAAACATGCAAAGTCCTGAGTGAATAAGAATTTGTTAGAAGGATCTTTTTGGTACTTTTTCATTCTTTAACTGGTACTTTTTTAATTTTCGTTAAAATTAGACCTATTGACATAAAATCAAACATGCAAGGTCCTGAGTGAATAAGAATTCGTTAGAGGGGCTTCTTGGTACCTTTTGGTCTTTAACTGGTACTATTTGAAGTTCCGTTAGTATTGGACCTAAAATCATAAAATTCAACATTAAATGTCCTGAGTGGACAAGAACCTATAAGAGGGATCTTCTTGGTACTTTTTCGTTTTTTAACTGGTACCTTTTTCATTTTCGTTAATATTGGATCTACAAACATAAAATTAAAAATGCAATGTCCTGAGTGAATGAGAATCTGTAAGAGGGGCGTTTTGGTACTTTTTGTTATTTACCTGTTACTTTTTGAATTTCCGTTAAAATTGGACCTATAAACATAAAATTAAACATGCAAGTTCCCAAGTGAATGAGAATCTGTAAGAGTGGTTTTTTGGTACTTTTTCGTACTGTATTATTTGCCAACAGGTACTTATTAAATTTTTGTTAGTATTGCAGCTACAAACATAAAATTAAACAAGCAAAGCGTTGAATGAGCATCTGTAAGAGGCAATTTTTGGTACTTTTTTGTACTTTTATTGTTAGTCATTAAATAAAAAAGAGAACAGGTGTCTGGTACTATTTCGAAATTCGGCTCTTTTAGGGAGTAAAAGTGTAAAACCTGAATTTTGGTTCTTTTTTGTCCCCCATCTACCGTTTAAATCAATGCACATAGAAATAAACATTATATAAAATTCGTAACTTATCTAAAATATGCCAAGTGAAAATGTTGTCCTTTTTCTGAATTCGAACGTTTAAGGGGTAAAAATCGTACGTAATTTTGTTACTTTTTCCAAGATATTTTTTCTTCATCTATTTATTTTCATTGCACAGCCTAAACGCCTGAGGCTAAAAAGTTGACATTTGGACCTGAGGCAGGCCTCGCCAAATCGATCACGCTGACCTCATATCTGCTAAGCTAAAGGAGATACAAAAAAATTTAATACTTATTGTGGTTCAATAAACAAAAGGCGGTGAAAACGGAAATTCGCTAACCTCATATCTGCTAAACTAAAAGGGATACCAAAAAATTTAAACCTATTATTGTTCATTAAAAATAAGCGGACAGGTGTTTAGCACTTTTTTGAAATAAGGAGTAAACGGGTAAAACATGAATTTTAAAACTTTTTTGCTATACCATCTATATTTTAAACCAATAAACATTAAAATAAAAAATATATCACATTCGTAACTTATCTAAAAAATACAAATTTGATGCGTTTCGAAATTCGAACGTTTAAGGGGTGAAAATCGTACCTAATTGTGTTATTTTTTTCAAAACATTTTTCTTCATCTACCTATATAATATAAAATTGTAATGTTACTGCATGATTCATCATCGCACGACCTAAACGCCTGAACTAAAATGCTGAAATTTGCCCGGGTGGTTGGCCTGTCGCGAAAGCGATTACCTATGATGGGAGTTTTGGAAATTGTTATGGTTAGAGGGTAAAAGAGGTTAAAACGGGAAATTCCCTAACCTGATGTTCATTAAAATAATAAGCGGTTAGGTGTCTGGTACTTTTTTGAAATGAGACCCTTTTGGGGAGTAAACCTGTATCTTTAAACTTTTTTGCCACTACATCTATCTATTAAACCAATAAACATTGAAATAAAAAAATATCACATTCGTAACGTATCTAAAAAATACAAATAAAAATTTTCGAAATACGAACATTTAGAGGTACAAATCGTCCCATTACAAAGTAGCGGGTTTAAACCTAGAAACATAAACTTTGGCGTAAAAATATGTCCACATAAGAAAAAGGGGCGCTAACGAAGTAGCGGGTTAAATGCTAGTTATAAATAAATGGTTAACATTTTCTTTAGAATCTTCAAAATTATCCCGTTAAATTATATAAAGAACTTAACTTAAAAAAAAAAACTGCAAGTTAGAAAAAGTTGTTCCTTATATTTTACTGCTAGCTATATTATTTCGAAATATTTTTATTTTGAAAAGAATTGTTTGACTTAAAGCCCTTTTATAATATGCTTAAGTTGGCTAAAGCAACTTTGCGAAGACATGTAAATCATATGTGTCAAATCATATTGAACTTTTGGAAACTTTTTTGTGTAGTTTTATTAAATGTCATTTGCTTAAGCAAAGAGCGAAACTGATCACATTTTCCGTACGGAATCAAATGTTTTTTGATTTTGTATTTTAATGCATTTGAGAGACGTTTTGTTAATTTTTGACAGAAGCTTATTTATGCATATTATGGTTGGGCCTTAACTGTATATGTATTTTTTTTTTATATAACTTTCTGTTCTTATCGCTCCATGGTGAAGGGTATACAAGATTCGAATATAGCACTCTTACTTTTTTTTAAGTGTATTTCTTTATTTTACAGTTGTTGGTTATTGAACTAAAAGTTTAAAAAATAGAATGATTTCGTTATGTTTTCGTTACAAAAAGTGTACGATATTTCCTTATTTGTACTGTTTTTTGTACTCGGTGCACTGTTTTCCGAATTTTTAATCTGGCTGGCATATTCCGAAGCGAAGATTCAATTGTCGTGGAACGGCACAAACCTGTGAGAGCCCCTGGTGTAGAGTTCTATATTGCCGGGCTTGCCTGACTTAAATTTCTTACTTTTTTTTTATAAAAATGTCAAAATTATGCAATTTTAAATTAATTTAAATTGGTATAATTTCTTACTATATTTCTTTATCATGGCAAAGAAAAATTTTTGGTTGCTTTTGAAAAAGAATCTTATTGTGGAACGAAGATCTTTTAAACAAACTTTAATCGAATTTATATACATTTTGGCAATATTTTTGACTATAATATGGCTACATATGAACAACGTGAGTTCTATAAAAGAGTCCACGTTTCGAAGCGATATAAAATTAAATGATCTTACAAATTTGAAGTAACTATGTATTTTGTAATTTATTTTGTATTTTCTTAATAAATTAATTTTTTTTGTGTTCCTACAGAAATCTTATGTCAATAAAGAAAAGCCAAATTCCTTATAAATTATATTTTACTCCCAATAACAATTCAACCCAAAATATTCTGAAAATAACTGCCAAAAAATTAAATTTAAAGGAATCGATAGGTTTCCACAGTGAAAGTGAAATGTTACATAATTTCACTGCTGCTACAGTACTGGCTGCTGTGATTTTGGAAGATCATAATGTCACTTTAAGGTTTCCAAATTATTTTCGTACCAGACCTTTTAAAAACTATTACCGAACTCAGGATTTTTGGTTAACTCGATGTTCGGACATTTTGTCCGGTTATATGGAAAATGAAGATTTTTATAGCCGGGAAGGGTTTCTTCAACTTCTATATACAATTGTTACAACTCAAATTGAAAAGGAAAATATTGAAAGATTTTATAGAATTCCCACACAAATAACTTCTATAAGTCATAATATTGAACCTAAAATGGGCTGTGGGAATGATCTTTGCAAAAAAGCCGTAAATCCTGAAAGATTTTTGAAATGGTCTTTATATTATTTTTTATATATTGTACCGTTTTTGAATTTGATTTGGGTAAGTTCAGAGCTCAAGTCTAGTACTGCGTAAACGAAACTTATGACACACACTATAAAAGTAAACTGCGAAGAAGAAGGCAACATGTGCAAAAAAAAAACAAAATACATACAAAACATTTTTTCCTTTTTTTTCTTTTATTAACTTGTTCATAAACTTGCCACAATTAAGGCGATTCTTTGCAGAGCCCTGTTCGGAGTATTTTATCCGCGCTCATTTTTTTGTTTTCATCTCTAACAAAATCGCGTTAAAACATTTTTAAGATACACTACACAAGTTCACTGTACAGTTTTACAAACTAGAGCAAATATAAAAAATATTTTGATTATTACTCAGTTCACTGCGTGAGAAGCAAAAACACCGTCATACACTACACAAATGCAGTGTAAAGTGCCAGACTTATAATGTAAAGAGAAGCATTCAATATCGTTGAAAACTTAACTGAATTCAATTGTAAATTTTAAACGATATCGAATTGAGTATTAAAAATACAAGACTTGGTAAATCATTTAAGGGCATTTAATTTATGTACTTTTTTTTAGAAATTTTCCCGCGAACACGAAGAAAATATATTTGCTCATCATTGGATTTATGGATTTTCATATAACTCTCAAAGATTGGCTCATTTTATTGTGTCATTATGCCATTTAATATTATTGGATTTAGTGGTATTCCTATTTATAATTGTAAGTAAAAAGAAGTTAAAAAGCTATATTCGGCTGTGCCGAATCTTTGATTCCCTCCACCTACAGTTAGAATATTTCCAGATCGGGCCTTTATTACGGGCTGATCTTCACGAAATGTGATTTATAGTCTTATAAAACTATGACTGGCCAAATTTTATTAAAATAGCGGTATTCGTTACGGTTTTGCGAGTGCTAAAGTTTTTTTCCCGAGAGTGGACTTTATATGGGGCCTATGTTAAATTATGGACTGATAGGATAACTAGAAACAATTTGATACCAATATGACTATTTTCTTTTGAGTCGTTCGAAAGTGAGAGTGATTTCAACAGACAGACGGACATGGCTTAATCGACTTACAATTACTCAAAGACACGGAATATATATGGGGGATTTCATGTCAAGTGACCCAACTTTTGGAATCGATGTCTTCCGATTTGGATGAAATTTGCACCAAGGTTAGTCTTATTGGATAGTAGCTTAGACACAAATTTTCAATAAGATCGGTCAAAAAGTTTCTGAGTTAGAGGGGGTCAAAATTTGACATTTTGGCCAAACCGGTGTTCTTTCTCTTCCATGTAACTTATTATCTATTGGTGTTAGCAAAATTTGTCCCAAACAAATTAGATAGCTATTTCTTCAAGCTATCGAAAAAAATTTTTTTTTTATTCTTTTAAATTTTTTAAAACTTTTTTGTTTAAATTTAAAACTTATTTTTTATTTTTTTTTTGGAAACTATATATTTTTTTTTTTTTTTTTTTTGCTCAAAAGAAAGCTTATGCATTTTTCTTTTAGGTAGTTTTGGTCGCTTAGTGGGATGAGCGTTGGATATGTATAAAAAAAATAATTTCTAACTCAAGATGAGGGTTTTTCAATTTTTAGCATATGCACTATTTTGAATTTTTTCCTATTTGTGTGTAAGTGATTCTAAAATCTTAAATATAAAACTTATGCTGAGAAACTAGACAAATTAACCTTTCCGACGGTATATAACATACCGAACTAGCATTCCATTCCCTCGATACTGTAATACCCACAATAAGTTAATCCCAGGAATAATATCACTTTTTTTATAGAGATGTTGACATATTAAATCTTTTTATTTATTTGTAATAATCATTAAATAAATATAAAATAATAATAATAAAAACAAAAAGATAAATAATCTAAAAAATTTAATCTCAATCACATAAGCTTTAATAAATTTTTTTTTTTTAAATTTTTTTTTTTTTCTTAAATTTAAAATTATTTTTGCATTTTTTTGAAAAGGGTATTTTTTTTATTTTTTTTTTTTTTTTGGCTCAAAAGAAAGCTTAGGTCTTTTCCTTTAAGGTAGTTTTGGTCGCTTAGTGGGATGCGAGTGGGATATGTATAAAAAAAATATTCATCCAAATTGGAAGACATCGATTTCAAAAGTTGGGTCACTTGACATGAAATCCCCCATATACTTTATGGGGTCTTAGATGAATATTAAAAAAGTTTCACAAAGAAAGACAAACTTAGTAGATATACCCTCATCACAACTAGTTGTGGTGAAGGGTATAACTAGTATTTGAATTACAACAACAAAAACTAGTTAGAATGTCACATTTCTTTTTGTCAACTCTCTCATGCCCTCCTTCTTTAAGAATAATAGTTAATTTTTATTATACCTTTAACACGCTTCGTGCATAAAAGTTCAAGATCATGGCTGTTTCAGCAAGCAACAAATATATGTATTTAATATGAAAATTAGCATACTCTTCTCAATTATGAACTGATCCCTACAAACAGTAGGTGTGTTCCACAAGATCTCGGGCAAGTTCGGACTAATGAAAACTACTCTCTAAATTTGCTAAAATTATCCAAAATTGTTGGAACGCAAAAAACAATTTTTGAAATACTATTGATGCTTACTTTTTAAGTTAAGATATATTTAAGTGATTTTAGACGCTTAAAAGTCATAAAATTTTAAACATAAAACATTTGTATCATAGTCATGTTTTACATTTTATTTTTTATATTAAAGAAGGGACTGTTTCATTAAAACCCTCCATTTTGCTTTTTAATATATTTTTTTTTTTAATTAAAATTAACCTTTTTTACTTGCAAATTTTCTGATTAATATCAGTTTCATATTTAAACAAAAACATCTGATTGTTTAATTCTTGTTCGAACTTAACCAAAGAAAAAATTCGTGCAAATTTGTACAGGAATGAAAAATATTACTCTCTCAATTACTCTCTTAATTGCACAAAAATTGTTATCTGGAACGCTTTCGGGTAACTTTGTGCAAGTAAGGACTTGTTTCGTTATGCATGTGGAACAAAGCTATTATGTGATACAAAACTATAATTTTAATAGATTTTTATTGAGTTTAGAAAGAAGGGCTTATGTAAGGCCCATGTCCTGTTTTGTACCGATACACATAAACTAAAGTAACATATTTTTTTCCCAGAGTTTCTTTATTGAATCTTCATATATTAAATATGAACTAACAATAAGTAATCATTTAAAATATCATTATTCGATTAGATTTAATATGTACTATAATTCAGTGTGTTTCGGCACAAGTTCTTATATGGACCAATAATAGAACGAAACTCATAAATTTTAGTAGCATAATTTTTTGTCACATAGGACTTACTTTTGGTAAATTTAATGTTAGTAGTGCAGTAGTAATTGGCCTATAAGAACCATTGTCAATTATGGTCCAATTCTTATTACATTTGACAGTTAGTTTCCCGACAATATGCTTCTTCGGAAATGTTGTTTATAAACCGGCATTATGCAGTATTAGAGTATCCAATTATTTGACTTCGGGATTTGTTCGGGTAGGGAATTTGTATTTGTATTTATATTTATTACTTGCTTTTCTAATACAACAAGATACAATTAGTCAATTCACAAGGTATCCTAACATGTCATATTGTCAAAATGTCCTTATATTTCACAATGGTTTAAAAATATTGTTGTACGGCTCAGCCGCTCAGCGCTGGATTTTTCTGATTAATTACGACAGCACAATAAACACAGCAAGCAACGTTCTATTTATTTAAAACACTTTTTGTTAACAAACCAACAACAATATTTTTAAACCATTGTGAAATATTAGGACATTTTGACAATATGACATGTTAGGATACCTTGTGAATTGACTAAATATCTTCTGAATTACAGTATTAGAATCAGATACGTTATAGGGTACGGTTTTGCAGAAATAATAATTTAACTAAACATTAAACATTTAAAATAATTTAATAATTAAACATTAAAGTTAAAACATACTTACTATATCTAGGTCCTGTTGGCAAAGTGACTCATTAATAATTTTTTGAATTTTATTGCGTTGCTAGTGAGTTGTATATCAGTTGGAAGATGGTTCCAGAGATAAATTGTAGATATATAAAATTGGTTATAAGAAGTATATTTGTGAAATCTAAAGGTGCGGATACTATTATTTCGTAATGATGAGGTGAATGTCAGCTTGTTGTAGAGATATTTAGGCTCTTTTGTTACTATAATTTTATGCATGAAAATTAAACTTTTAAACTTGAGGTAATTATCAAAGCGCATGCCAAAAACACGTTTGGTGTGATCAAATCTGTTTAAATCGAAAACGTAACGCGTAATGTTATTAGATGTTGTAAAAAGCTTACGTTTGTCAGTGATATTGCAAGCAGCAAAGACTTCAGAGCAATATAAAAGTGCAAGTAAGGGTACGATTAAAAGTAACACCTAAGTTTTTTACTGAGTGGACTAGTTCGATTCGAGTACCATCAATATTGATATTTATGTCATTGCTAGACCTCGCACCGATTACTAGACATTTTGACCTGTCTGGATTTAGTCGTTATCCATTTGCAGAAGCCCATTGATGAATCATGTACAGATCGTGGTTAAGTTTATTCACTACAGTACGAATTGATGTTCTGGTACAGCTCATATAAAGTTGAACATCGTCCGCATACATTTGTATGAATGAGTATTTTATTTGCAAAGGTAGATCATTAGCGTATAACGAGTATAAAAGTGGACCGAGAATAGACCCCTGGGGAAAACCTCTCAATGTACTCAGAGGCCTAGAAAAGGTACCATTGTTGGCAACTATCTGCGATCTATCACATAGATATGAAGCAACTAACTTTGTAGCAGTTTCTGAAAAGTTAAACATTTTTGCAAGCTTCATAATCAACAACTGGTGTTCAACAGTGTCAAAGGCCTTTGAGTGGTCGAGTAAAATCAGGAATGCTATCTTGTTATCATCTAAACTACCTCGGATGTTTTCAACAACTTCGGTTAAGGCTGTAGTACAGCTATGCTGAGGTCTAAATCCAGATTGGCGGTCCGTTAAGAGCTTATTATCAAAGATGTGTTTAGAGATCTGTTTATGTAGCCGTATTGAAAATGTGGTTAACATGGCGAATTATCCATGGTAAAATAAGTTTAATAAAACCAGGCTGAATGTCATTTAGACCGACAGCATTGAACTTTACAGCTAAAAATCCTTCAGCAGTGTCATCTAAGTTAAAACATTGAAAGCTAAACTGGTTCACAGGATCAATTAGAACATAATCGTCATAAAAATCAAGTTGTACTGGTGGTTCTGGAATATTAGTAAATTTTTGATTTATTGCATTAACATCAATCATTCTTATATTTGGGCGTGTACCAACTATACCAATTTCACGAATTTTCTCCCATTTTTGTTTAGTGTTGACAGCGGCCTGAAATTTGTTACCACAGTAAATCATTTTATCATGTCTTGTTTAAAATACAACTGCTCTTCTTGCTAAACGATAATGATTTTGTAATTCTTGTGTTCTGTAGCGTTTCCATTGATTATAAGGTAAATCACGACGATCTATTAACAGTTTAGTCTCTGATGTAAACCAAGGACTTATCCGACCATTTGTATTTCCATTTTTAAGGGGAACATGTTTGTTAAATATTTTTAATTTTAATATTGCCCGATTAAACAAACAAGATTTTTAATTTATTCGAATAACTCGAATAATTCAAATAATTTTATCCAATTCTATTGGTTTTACACTTTTGTAATATTGTGGTATTGTATTCTCTGTGTAGCCAATCCCTAGTGGGATTCGGAAGTAATCCAAATTTGTCCTGTCTCAGAAGATCTTTACGATCTCCTGTGCTCGCGGCTGACCAGAGATCGGAAGATTCCACTAAAGGGAATCTTTCAGTTTAAATAAAACCTCAAATAAAACGAAACCTTTTTGAAAATAAACGAAATATTTTTCAGAATAAACGAAATTTTATTCAAAACAAACGAAACCTTTTTCAAATTAAACAAAACTTTATTTAAATACAGTTAAACATTTTTCAAATTAAATTAAACCATTTTTAAAATCTTGTAGGTATTTAGTTTTATTTTTGCTAAAGAAGGGGAAAGAGCTCATGTTGTTTGCCAACCGTAAAGGGAATGAACATGACTATAATTGCTACGAAAGATAATATTGGTGTTGTTTACCATAAAGTTATTTCTCTTTCCACTTTGAACGCGGCCCGTTCCCAAACAGCCCAAGGCTACAAAACTCATTTTTAATTATGAATAATGCCAGAATCCATAAATGCCAAGTAATGAGGTGGACAGTAGTGAACGAACATTAAAATTCATATTCTCCTATGAACCCGACAGAGAAGGCATTTTCTACGTTATACTTTAATCAGTAATGCAAAGCAAAAAAAAAAACAAATTCCATACAAAATTTTAAAAATGGTTTAATTTAATTTGAAAAATGTTTAACTGTATATGAATAAAGTTTTGTTTAATTTGAAAAAAGTTTCGTATATTTTGAAAAATGTTTCGGTTATTTTAGAAAAAGTTTCGTTCATTTTGAAAAAGCTTTCGTTTAATTTCAAAAAGGTTTCGTTTAATTTGAAAAAGGTTTTATTTAAACTGGAAATGCTATATTTCACAACTTGTGGGAAAGTTCGGCCTAAGTGAATATCTTTCCTAGGTTTTGTTGCTACTCAACAGAAGCTTTAAGTATATTTCCAAAATCAGCGGCGGTTAGATAGCTCCAGCTCCTAAACAAGGGGCGAGTTTATCATTTGGTCAAATTATGCACTCAAGTTGCTATATAGGTATGTACATTTTCAGTTAAAATAAAACCTGTTTCAAACTAAACGAAACCTTTTTCAAATTAAAAGAAACCTTTTTGAAAATAATCGAAACTTTATTCAAAATAAACGAAACTTTATTCAAAATAACCGAAACATTTTTCAAAATAAGCGAAACTTTATTCAAAACAAATGAAACTTTATTCAAATACAATTAAACATTTTTCAGAATAAATTAAACCATTTTTAAAATGTTGTTTTTTTGTATTGCTTTGCTTACTGATTAATGAAGAGCTTGTTCACTCGCCGATTTAGGCGACACTAACTATGTTACGATCAATGGTAAAATAACTTAATAATGATTGGGCATGAAATTTTATCTTTGAAAATGTCTTCTCTATTGGATTCAGCATAGGAGAATTAGGTGATACAATTTTAATGTACATTCACTATTGTCCACCATATGTCATATTACTTGGGATTCTGACATTATCCACAATAAAAATGAGTTTTGCAGCCTTGGGCTGCTCTCAATTTTATCTAAAAGCTCCCAAAGAAATTCTTGGAAACGGGCCGAATTCACAGTGGAAACAGAAATAACTTTATGGTTAACAACGTCAGTATTATCTGTCGGAGCAATTAGCGACATGTTCCTTTTCCATACGGTTGATAAAACAACATGAGCTCTGTCACCTTCTTTAGCAAAAAAAAAAATAAATCCCTACAAGATTTTAAAAATGGTTTAATTTAATTTGAAAAATGTTTAACTGTATTTGAATACAGTTTCGTTTATTCTGAAAAAGGTTTCGCTTAATTTCAAAAAGGTTTCGTTTAATTTAAAAATGGTTTCGTTTTATTTGAAAAAGGTTTTATTTAAACTGAAAATGCTATAAAAAGTGTTTAAGCCAACATATCTATAAATCAGTAAAGATATACACCATCTTTAAACACATAAAATTGGGCGTTTAATCTACCAATACAGACCATATGAATTTGTCAACATTTATCGTAGTGCTTATACATGCTACTTCTCAGACTACATAAAGGGTCCGCAAATAACTTCTTTTTTTTTTTTTTTTTTGAAAATGCTATGAAAAAAAACTACTGAATATTTTCTCAAATTTGTTTTTTTATTTGAAAGTACAATCCTTCCGGTTAATAATGGAAAATAATTTCATTCAAATGGCTGCCTCGGCTGGCCATGCAGTAGCCTACACGATCGGTCCAATTTTTAAGCAAAAAAAAAAATCATCTTTTCAGATGAAGCTCATTTTGATCTTGGCGGGTATGTAAACAAGCAAAATTGTCGCATTTGGGGCACAGAAAACCCACACGCATACATTGAAAAGCCGATACACCCAAAAAGAGTCTCTGTTTGGTGCGGATTTTGTTCCAGAAGCATAATTGGGCCATTTTTCTTCGAAAATTAGCAAGGAGTGGCCGTTACAGTCAATGACGATCGTTATCGGGTCATGTTGAACGAATTTTTGTTCACAAAAATTGAAGAGGAGGATATTGGCAACATTTGGTTTCAACAGGACGGCGCTACGTGCCACACAGCCGAAGCTACACTCGATGTTTTGCGCCCTGTTTTTGAAGATCGCATTATCAGCCGCCGAGCTGATGTCGTTTGGCCACCTCGGAGCTGCGATTTGATACTGTTGGACTATTATTTGTGGGGTGCCGTCAAAGATAAGTGTTACGCCGACAAGCCAGAGACAATTGACGCTTTAAAGGACAATATTCGTGAAGCCATTGGTGAAATACAGATGCACACAATCGATAATGTGCTTAAAAATTGGACCGATCGTGTAGGCTACTGCATGGCCAGCCGAGGGAGCCATTTGAATGAAATTATCTTCCATTATTAACCGGAAGGATTGTACTTTCAAATAAAAAAAAAAATTTGAGAAAATATTCAGTAGTTTTTTTTTATAGCATTTTCAAAAAAAAAAAGTTATTTGGTGGACCCTTTATAATACATATATGGGACACTGATTTACAACTGTTGAGTTTAAACTACATATAAGTTTTAGTTTAATTCAACTAAACCAGCGTTTAAACACTTACTAATTTATTTGGCATTAGTGGTTGAGATCCAGTATGACATGAGGGTATAATTCAGTTGCGCATGTAAATCTTTTTCACAACTATTTCGGTTCAACAGACTGAAAAATGATCTGAAACCCAAAGTATAGTAGCAGAATCCAATGAATCTAAAAGTGCATTTATAAATACTGGTGATTATTTTTACAATAAACGTCAAACTAAATAAGAAACATTTGCTATTTTAGTACGAAATTTCTTACGTTTATCGTGATTTACATAATTTGTTACTAATACACCCACATCTAAAAAGGGACAAAGTATAATAAAGGTATCTGCAGTAAACATAAATTAAGAAAGTAACAACAATGTAATTTAATGTTAAGTTATTTAATCAGTAAGAAATATAATGTGTTTATACTAAAAAAGTAGAATTTTCTCAAAAATTTATTTTAATCGATTAATTCACATAAATTGTTTGAGTCAATCGATATTGGCTTTTTTAATTATTTGTTCAAATAATGGCGAAAAATTCCTTGATTAATCGAACATCCATTTACAGTGGATACTCTAATTTCTGCCCTGAAAATCTAAAAATATTGACTTGACTATTACGTCAATCTTGATATATGATATATGCATAGATTACACAGAAAAAATTATTAAATTTCTCCAATCACCAAATTTATTCCAAATTCATAATATCAAGCAAACAAGTTGTTGACTTTGCACCTATTACCAAAATGATTATATTGATTACTAAATATTTTAAAGTTTTGAAAAAACTTTTTCAATAAATGATATTTTTAATTTAAATTAAAAAAGTGATCAATTAACTTCAAACAACGTGTTAATTTATTTAAATAAATATTGACAATTCCCAACAACAATTCTACATGTTTAAATTATTTTATTTTAAACGAAAAAAGTCAATTGAGATTTTTTGTTATATAATTAAAATTTTAATTGAAAATTTATTTCAAAACAACTAAAATGTTAATTAAACCAAAATTAAATTTTTAATTTTCTTTCAACAAAAAAGATAATTGATTCAATTATCACATTAATTAAATTGAAATAATTTTTAAACCATTTTTTTAATTGATAAAACACTTTTTTCTGTGTACATGTGTATGTACGATCATATAAATTTTTATTGAAATTGAATCTGTTTTGAGGTTGTCGAATTATTTTCAGTTTTTGTTTTATGCTCTATCAGCAATATTAACTTCAGAATTTTAGTAGAGATGCGTTGCAAATTGAAATATGCTACAATATGCATATGTATACAGTTAAAACTTAATTCTTTATCTATACAGAAAAAAATCTCAAAAAATGTTGGCCCAATTAAAGCATTATTCAAAAATAAAATCAGTTTAAATCAAAAATGTTATCAAGAGAAATTAACGTTTAATCAAGTGAATTAAACGTTTAATCAAGTGAATTTAAAGTTTAGTTGATACTATTAATTTGCACCAGTAAACAAATTAATAGTTACAATTAAAAGTTTAATTCACTTGATTACATTTTTAATTAAAACTGATGTTATTTTTGATTAATGCTTTGATTGGCACAACATTTTTTTTTGTGTAATTATATGTCAAATTTTAATGTTAAAATATAACTTTAATTTTTATTAATACAATTTTTTTCATCTCTTGACTTTCAGTCCCTTTGGCCTCCTCTTCCTGCTAGCAAAATTTTTCTTTTGCTTGCATTTTTAATTATCTATAGCATGTTATTAATCCTTTATGCCTTCATATTATCTTTTATTATTGGGAATGCAAAAACTGCCTTATGGTTTGGGATCTCCCTATGGATATTCTCATATGCAATATTTTCTGAATTATTGATTACCATGAATTTCGATGTACTGAAACCAAAAGTTTTAACAATATTTCTAATATTTTTTAACAATTTGTTTCCCAGTGGGTTAATGTATTATTCGGAGGAAAATAATAGTGAACAGTTAATAGAACCCTTTTATTTGTTAATTGGGCAAATTATTATTCTTTTATTATATGGCTGCCTTTTGAAGTGCATGGATCGTTATAGACCCGGGTGTTATAAACAAAGGTTAAAAGGTAATAAAAATAAACAAATATCTATAAATTATTGTACAAATTTAAAGCAAAATTTATATGAAAATAATGTGGAATACGGTCCCTTAAATGGAGAATTATTGGAATTGAAATATGTGTCTTCGTTTTGCAATAATATTAAAGAAAGACTTGAATTAAGAAATATTTGTATGAAATTTTTTAAAAACGAAATCTCGGTGATATTGGGCCCTTATAATAGCCGCAAGGCGTCATTGATAAGGATTTTAGCAGGTTGGCAATCTTATAAGGGAGGCATTTTCTATCAGGGGCTTAATATTTCTGATAAATGGAACTATTACAAACATCATGTAGATGTTTCTATGTCTAATAATGCTCTTTTTGATAAAATGACGGTTCAAGAATCATTAAAATATTTTATTTCCCTAAAACAAACAAAAGACAATAAAATTCGAATGGATGCCGAATTAGAAAAATTGCTTAACATTATTAGACCCTCAATAAACGATTGCCAGAAACTAGTCGAAACATTAAGTTTTGGTGAAAAACGTATACTTGCTCTGTGTTGTGCCATGGCATGTAACACGTCTGTAATATTGTTGGATGAACCCACTGTGCATATGAAAGCCAAGGATCAAAAGCGATATTGGAATATTTTAAAACAAGAAAAAGAAAATCGGGTCATTATTGTTACTACGTTTTCTGTGGACGAAGCCAATGAAATTGGCGATCGCATTGCAGTATTTAATAATGGATGCTTAACCGCTTGGGGTACATCATATTATTTGAGAACTAAATTCGGCGAGGGATTTTATTTGGTAAGTTAAAGAGTTTTTAAAAAAAAATTTTAAAATAAAAACAATAAAAAAATTGCAGCATTGCCTTCTCCAACCTATGACACCCATAAAACCCATTACACAACTTTTGGAAAAATATATAACAAATATTAAAATTAAAAATCACTTCATGGATCGTGTAATCTATATACTACCGGCTAATAATAAACCCATATTCCAACGCTTATTAATAGAATTAGAAAAGGATTTCAGCAAATTTGGCATTACCAACATTTACATGTCTGGCAGTAGCTTAAATGATGTATACATGTCTCTAAATCTGAAACAAGAAGTCAAATCTCAAATACCCGATTTAAAAAAGACCTTGAACTTTATCCACGAGAAAAAACCTAAAGATAAAAAGTTCTTAGTTCGTACTTTATTATACAAACATTTATTGTATCAAGCTAAAAGTTTTCTTCCAATTTCTATTACTTTTTTGTCTGGTTTTTTGATACTGGCTATGAATCAGATGTTTTCATTATCTGTAAGTGAAGACAGTATCAAATTTTCTGGCCAGGGTGCATTTCAAGATAACGGATATTCTTTGAAGAAAATTTTTAATGTTGATGACTTAAAAAATTGTTTATATTCTTATAAGAATGTAGAATACAGTAATGATACTCATGAAAACCAATCGAACGAGAAATACAAAAGCTCAGCTGCCATTGAAGTGAAAAATTCGAATAACTCTATATGGTTTAATGAAGAAATGTTTTATTCAGCACCGCTTGCACTGACTTTGGGTTTAAATTATTTTTCAAAGTAAGTTTTTTCTTTCCCTTATTATTTTCCTTATTTTTCTTGTTATAAAATTTATTATAATATTTTAAAATATAAAAGCAACATTTTTTCCCATTTGGACTACCAGTGCTTACTCTACGCATTACTTTTTAATCCGAATTTCACTTTGATGCATTACACTTAATTAATTTATAAAGTCCAAGTTATCAACATTATAAAGATAAAAAAAGGAAACATCTAATTTTGACAGATATAATACTATATAAACGACTTTCAGACGAAGTCATCCTGTCCGACAGAATCTTTATTAAATGCCTACTTCACTAAATGCGAAAGAACTCTTTCTTTCGCACAACTACGTTTAAAACACAAAAAGAAATTCTAAAAGCACTGTTTTTGTTTCAAATGTATACATATGTATGTGCGGAAGAAAGCGATGTTTCGACATGGTATACGAAAGAGCCGAGGCCTGAATTAAGAAGGTCTTCTGAGTTTTCCTGCTGGGAAAATTCACTCTTTTTACCCGTGTGTGCGTGTGTGCGTGTGTGTTTGCAAGTACAAAAAAAAACCAGAACATTTTAAAAGAACAACAAAAAGCATTGGTATTTTCAACCACGGTTAATACATGTATGAACGTATGTTTGCAATATAAATAAAAATTAATATTTTTTCTGTGCATATCTACACACAAATACCTTTAAAACGATATACAATACAATGAAACATATACCCAGTTGGCCACGTCTTTAAGACATCTTTGAAAACAGATGCACGACAATGTTAATTCTTGCACGACCAGAACAAACCATCAACGATATTTTCGAACAAGTGTCGCAAGAATCGTACACGACACAAAGAAAGACATTGTCGCTCTGCATGTTGTTCATTCGATCGAACAAATAATTTGAACTCAGCTTGCAAGACATTGTCGCTCATATTGTCGTGTTTAGTTGTTCAAAGAGGACAACTTACAAGACACTGTCGCTCGTACTGTCGTGTATAGGTGACACCTTACAAGACAATGTCGGACATGTCGTCGTTTATAAACTTCTTTAGAAGACATTGCACTAGAAAATATCGTCCACGACATTTTCCTCAAAATTGTCTTTCAGAAATCCTAAAAGAGGACATGCCGTGCATAAATAGTTGACGACAATGTCGTCGACGGCAGTTTTGCCAACTGGGTATGTTTCATTAAAACCGGTAGACGATTAGATACTTAAAAATCAACTTCAAGAAAATTGTTCCCGTATTTATACATAAGATTTTTTAATTCGTGAAAAATGAAGCGGTTTTTCTTAATAAAAAAAATTATCAAAGTTGTTTTTGGGAATACCTACAATTATTTATTAAAAGATTTTATTTGTTGTGCTTAATTCCCTATTTTTATTCTTGATAAAAACAATTGAAAATTTATTGTTGGAGGATAAGCTGTTTATATGCGCATTTCACTGGTTGCTAAGGCCAGATCATCAGGAAACGTTTTTCCCAAAAAAATTTAGAAAAGCCAATAATATCAGCAAACAAGACTACAGAGGGAATGAGAATTACAAACACTCAAAAAGTCCTATTTGCAACGATATCAAAGTTTAAACAAAATTCCAACAATGAAACAGGTGGTTTATCTTTTCTTACATTCCCCACTACAATAAGTTGGAATTCTCCCAACATTAATTCTAGTTGTAAGTGGGTTAAGAAAAAACAAATTTAAAACAAATTGCTTTTATTGTTTTCGCAAGAAATCAAAATAAAAACAATTTGCCAGTTCAGTTTTTTATGCACATGAACTTGCAAATTTATTATCATAGTTGTTTTTGGGAGTACCATTATTTATTAAAAGATTTTTTGGAAAAAACGTTTCCTAATGATCTGGCCTAAGCAACCAGTGAAATGCGCATAGAAACAGCTTATCCTCCAACACTTAATGTTCAGTTGTTTTATCAAGAATAAAAATTGGGAATTAAGAACAACAAATGAAATCTTTTAATAAAAAAAGTTCGCTATAATTCAAGGAACTTATTTTAATTTTAAACAACATTTTTTAACTACTTTCAGCGGCAAAACTTTTATCAATAAGCCTATAATATTGCAAAGGAACTACCCTTTACATCTTATACTCGGTACCATAATGCCCCTTACAATGTCTATATTTTTTGTTAATCTCCAGGCAGAACTCTTTAATAATATGATAACGCTACAAAGAATTGCTGGGCTCAAAGAGAGAATTAAATGGATAGTGAAGTTTTTTTGGGATTTTTCTATATATCTACTAACATCTACATTTTATTTAATAATTATAATACATTTTATAATGGATAATTCAAGATGGCAAAATACGATTGGTACGCTATAAGATTATTTACCAATAATCAAGTAGAGAACTAATTTTTTATTAATTTCAGTCGCCTTTTTGTTATTCTTTCTTTATGGCCTTGCATCTATTTGCTTTATTTATCTGATGTCCTTATTTATATTAGAGGAGAATTTGGTTAGAGCCTTTTTCAAAATGCTTTTGATACAATTGATTTTAGGTAAGTATATAAACTTGTATAGTCACCGCTAAATAAGAAGAGCTGTCTTGATTTTGTTATTATGTTAATAACAAAGTAATTGGAGACCCTATAAAATAAAGGGTGTTTTAACATTTTAATTATGTATATGAAAACACAGGTTTAAGCACATAACGGGCTAACGGCGTCCACGTCTATGGTTAGGGTTGCCAGTTTTGAAATCAGAGAAATCAGTACATAAAAGAAAAAAAAATCAGTACAATTGCATAAAAAACAGTACATATACTTTTTTAGTATAAAATTGCATATTAATTACATAAAAACTTAAATCTTTTTTAAAACAAAACTTGAATTCATTCTATAATTTGAACACTGACAAAATTTAATTAATATAACCGAATTTTTCAATATAATAGTTCAATTCCAAATATATTTTTAGCGGGAATACAAAGTGAATAGCAAAAAAAATCTAAAACACAAGTTGTTAAAAATTCGATTCCTAATTTCTTGTAAGCTAATTGGTTTAATATTTTTAAAAGAAACATTAATTTTATTAAAAGCAAAGTTTGAGTTCATTATGTCTGTAGCTTGGTACTTAACACCCAGGCTACAACTGACATCAAATGGTTAACATTAACACTAACATCATGTTAGTGTTAGGTATAGCCTCCTCATGTTAGTGTTTTGTTTGTGTTTTAACAGCGTTGTTAAGCAATCTGTCTTGAAAGCTATTTTATAACATAACTTGACGTTTAAGTTTGACAGACAGCTTTTTTTGTTGCTTTTTATTAACTTTTTTATACAACTTGTCAAAAATACGCGCGTGGCTGATAAATAATTAATATTAAAGCGCAACGGTAGCAAAAAAAAATATAACAAGCACGTTCATATTTAATATTGTTATTTTTAGCGATGTATACTATGTTAATACATGTTAATATTTCCTTGATTCTATTATATTTCTTGAATATAAGTAGGTCAACATAAAATTAAATAAATGTAGTTTTTTGCTATATCTACCAGCATAATTATGTCCTAATCATGTAAAACGCAACGCAACGCCAAAGACAACAGAAATTCATGTACCGTTTTTCAACGCCACAATCTATGCAGCGTGTGTAATTTCAAAACGCAATGTGAATTTCTGTAGAAAGCAACAACCAAATAACATAATATTTATGACTTTGTTTTTGCTTCCAATGTTGGCGTTGCTTTGCGTTTTACATATTAATTTCATTTTGCAATTTAAAAGTCATGTTGAATCTCTTTAATTTTGCGGAGACACCTAATGTATAATTTAACCGAATACAGCTTCAAAAGGGTTTTGCTAGCCAATTTCACTTAGATCTCTTCTATAAAAACTAAAATTTAAATTTGCTCAAAAATTAATTATTTGACATTGGAATTTTTAGCACCAAGCTACATATATAAGGACAACAACTTAAAAAAAACAAGTTAAACACTTGAAATAACGAAGCTTCTCATGTATTTATCTTCAAAATAATTTAAAATAATTATTTAAAAGTGATTTACAACTAATTTCTATTAATAGTTGTAATTATTGCAAAAGGCACAATCGTTTTGGGACGATCTTATACTATAGAGTTTTATAAATAATATATTTACATATGCATGGACATAATTATTTACAATGTTACAAGTTAAAAATATTTATGGCCTTTTTGTACATTGTCCACAATTTCTTTCCTGTCTGCAGTCTTCAAGAAATTGTAAAACTCATTACAACTATAACCAAAGTTTGTCTTTATCTGCAACTCACTTTCTAGATTTTATATTAGAGCCTGTTTCTCTCTTTTCTCCACTTTGAAAACTATAGACTCGTTCTGCAAAAGCGTTTGAATGTGGAATGGAAGAAATAAAATTACACATTTCCTAAAATTCATAAGCACACCACCATTTAGCAACACTTCTACTATCTTCTTTTTTCGTAATGTTAATAACTCATCGATAATTGTATCGCAAACAATTTGACAATATGACAAACTATATACTGAACAAAATTAATATATAATAACAGTACAAAAACAGTACATTAATGAAAAAATCAGTACATTTGCGTACAGATTTGCTTGTAATGCATAAATCAGTACTTTAAACAAAAAACAGTACATGTACTGATAAAAACAGTACGAATGGCAACCCTATCTATGGTGAAACATACACACTCTTTTATCAAAATTGTCCATAATTATTTTGCTTAAAGCAGCTGAAATTTGTTAATGTAGTGTTTAATTGTCTCCTATAATGCACGGGTGCCTTTAGTGGAAATATACCTTTGACTTTAAAACCCAATAAAATTTTATTGGTGTTAAATTACACGATATATATATAATTTTCAAAAGAGTATTTGTTAATAACGACTCCCGACTAAAATTCATGCAAAATTACATTTGTTATTTGACAATTGCATGTCTAAATCCTAAATGCGGTAATTTTTTCAATTTACAAAGATATCAAAGTGAACATGCAATTCATCGCTTAAGAGGGGTTTGCTCGATTGATCTCCATTTACTTATGGATTTTCAATAATCCATTCCATGAACTATCTTTGCTGTGCATGGTCATAAGAAACCTAATCCTTAACTGTCAAACTGTTTTTTTAGGGTTTTGGAGACTTAACCGCACAAAAGGCAGCAAATTAAAATCATGCAAATATTTGGGACGCCTTATTTTTATATATGCTATATAATTTGAGACTTTAGTAGTGAAACTACTTCAGGAATCACGAGAAAAACTTTACAGAGTTAGTTAACAATATCACTTTTTTTAGAAATCATTTGTTGCCACAACTATATTTACATGTTTTACTTAATACCATGTATTAAACTTTGCACTATTTTCGCCTTAAATAGAGCAAAAATATTGGATTCTAAAAGTTCACAAAGTGTCGGGTGTCTTTACTTGCATGGGAACTTTCGATATCGATAACTATGGTTTGAAAGCTGAAAATGTCAAATCGTGTGGACATTTCTGTTCAGTAAAGTTAAGCAAGTCATCAGGAACCGTTTTATGCTAGAACAACTCCCACGAATTATGGAAATTTACTTTGATAAAAATAAATCTGTTATCGAAGGTTATAGAGCACTTCGTCCATTTTGCGAAGCTCATTTCTAAATGGCTGCGTCAATAAGTAAAATTGCCTTATTTGGAGCAAAGACAATCGTCAAGCCGTAAACGAATCACCATTAAGGGGTCTATATACCAAGCATATCTCATCAACCGTTATGGTAGTATTAGTGAAAATGTGTTTGTATGTGTGACACCGACTATGCTGGATGGAAAATCAATAAATTTAGATATTACGACGAATATTACGTCCAGCACACGAAAATAGGTGAATTCGCCTGCATGACAAACATTTTGACCGTGTACAGACACCCCTTACAAATTGACTATTTGGTGCGGTGTACACGCTCCTTCGAAACAATCACGGAGCTCTTGTTACGGTGAATCGCGAGCTATCGAGCTCACTGAATTGTTGTTTCCAAAATTTAATCAGCTTAACATCAATTATATTTTGTTCCAACGCAACTTTCCATACAGCGCGCAAAAACGGTATAACTCCATAATTACTTAAGCGTTTGAAATCGGTTAAGCTTAATCTTGTAGATTTTGAAGCGAGCTATTTTTTAGACTATAGATTTTTGTCCAAAGTCCACGCTCACCGTATGTTGTTAAGCTTTTTATCTAAAAAACGCTTGAAAACCCATGACTTACTAGCAAGCGTTTTAAAAATTTTTTACCCCGTAGCTATTTACACGCTTCTTTATCCTCAGCTTAAAATGTTGAAGCCCTAATCTCTAAGCGTTTCTGAATTTAACTCAAATTACTTTCGTAATTTTCATTAAAATTATATTGAGGTAACAGGAGAACAGAATCAAGTAGTAGGTGAATTTCTTGTTAAGCTTTTAGCAAAAACGCTATAACTCCAGAACTTCTTAAGCGTTTAAAATCGGTTTAGCTTAACCCCGTAGATTTTGAAGCGGGCTATTTTTCAGACTATAGATTTTTGTCCAAAGTCCACGCTCACCGTATGTTGTTAAGCTTTTTATCTTAAAAACGCTTGAAAACCCATGACTTACTAGCAAGCGTTTTAAAATTTTTTTACCCCGTAGCTCCTACACGCTTCTTTATCCTCAGCTTAAAATGTTCAAGCCCTAATCTCTAAGCGTTTTTGAATTTAACTCAAATTACTTTCGTAATTTTCATTAAAATTATATTGAGGTAATAGGAGAACAGAATCAAGTAGTAGGTGAATTTCTTGTTAACCTTTTAGCAAACACGCTATAACTCCAGAACAACTTAAGCGTTTGAAATCGGTTTAGCTTAATCTTGTAGATTTTGAAGCGGGCTATTTTTCAGACTATAGATTTTTGTCCAAAGTCCACGCTCACCGTATGTTGTTAAGCTTTTTATCTAAAAAACGCTTGAAAAACCATGACTAACTAGCAAGAGTTTTAAAATTTTTTTACCCCTTAGCTCCTACACGATTCTTTATCCTCAGCTTAAAATTTTCAAGCCCTTATCTGTAAGCGTTTTTGAATTTAACTCAAATTACTTTCGTAATTTTCATTAAAATTATATTGAGGTAACAGGAGAACAGAATCAAGGAGTAGGTGAATTTTTTGTAAACGCTATAACTCCAGAACTACTTAAGCGTTTGAAATCGGTTTAGCTTAATCTTGTATATTTTGAAGCGGGCTATTTTTCAGACTATAGATTTTTGTCCAAAGTCCACGCTCACCGTATGTAGTTAAGCTTTTTATCTAACAAACGCTTGAAAACCCATGACTTACTAGCAAGCGTTTTAAAATTTTTTTACCCCTTAGCTCCTACACGCTTCTTTATCCTCAGCTTAAAATTTTCAAGCCCTAATCTGTAAGCGTTTTTGAATTTAACTCAAATTACTTTCGTAATTTTCATTAAAATTATATTGAGGTAACAGGAGAACAGAATCAAGGAGTAGGTGAATTTCTTGTTAAGCTTTTAGCAAAAACGCTATAACTCCAGAACTACTTAAGCGTTTAAAATCGGTTTAGCTTAACCTCGTAGATTTTGAAGCGGGCTATTTTTCAGACTATAGATTTTTGTCCTAAGTCTACGCCCACCGTATGTTGTCAAGCTTTTTATCTAAAAAACGCTTGAAAAACCATGACTAACTAGCAAGAGTTTTAAAATTTTTTTACCCCTTAGCTCCTACACGCTTCTTTATCCTCAGCTTAAAATTTTCAAGCCCTTATCTGTAAGCGTTTTTGAATTTAACTCAAATTACTTTCGTAATTTTCATTAAAATTATATTGAGGTAACAGGAGAACAGAATCAAGTATTGTAAGTAAAGTTTTTATTCAAGTAACAAATATTAGACATAAATAATTATGATATATAAAATATGCATAAGTAAAACTTGAACAGGTACATTAATTATTAAAAACCATTATTTCAACACTTTTCCCTGTTTTAATTAATTATTTAACATTTAAAAAATCACACAAAAATTTTAAACGTATCTTAGGTAACGGTTTAGTTAACATATCGGTAGCTTGATTTTCTGTTGATACTTGTTGTACTAATAAATTACCTTCTGTTACCTTCTCCCGTATAAAGAAATGTTTAATTGCAATGTGTTTTGTTCTTTTATGCAGTTCAGGGTTTTGTGCCAAACGTATTGCAGCAGTGTTATCAATTTGAATACATGGTATTTGATTTAAATTTATAACTTCATTAAATAGTCTTTTTAACCAGACTAACTCTTTGGCAGCTTCGTTAGCAGCAACTATTTCTGCTTCTGTAGTAGAGGTCGAAACCATTGCTTGTCTTTGACTCAACCATGATAATGGTCCACCAGCATATGTAACTACAACACCAGATGTTGACCGACCAGTAGTAAGACATCCACCAAAATCTGCATCACTAACACATTCTAGTAACATGGGTCCATTTTTATTATAAACTATTCCAACATTTAAGGTTCTTGCAAGGTATCGAAAAACACGCTTAACTCGTTGAACATCTTCTTTAGTTGGATTTTCTAATGATCTTGACAAATAACCAACACTGTATGCTAAGTCAATCCTCGTTCCCAACATTAAGTACATTAAAGCACCAACTGCTTGTCTGTATGGAAATTCAGTATTTTCTTTTTCTTTATTGGTATCAGATACCTTCTCCATTGGTGTAGAAACTGGACGACATTCTGAAAAGTTAAATTTCTCTAAAATCTTTTGGGCATACGCTTTTTGGTGTATCTTGATATATTTTTCATTTTTTTTCAATTTGTAGTCCCAAGAAATACGAAGCTTCTTTGCTCACAATCTTAAATTCATTTTTCATTTCTTCTATAAAATGGTTTAAATCATTTTTGTCTGAAGCTGCTATTAGTCCATCGTCAACGTATAATGCAAGTATTATTTTGTGTCCACTCTTCTCCCTTATATATAAACAAGTATCAGCTGTGCTGGTTTTAAATCCAAGCTTTTTTAAGTAGCTTCCAATTCGTTTATTCCAGCACCTAGGAGCTTGTTTAAGCCCATATAAACTTCTCTTCAAATGGCATACTCGATTTGACCCATCATTAAAACCTTCAGGCTGTTTCATAAATATATTTTCTTCTAACTCACCATATAAGAATGCTGTTGAAACATCGAATTGGACCAAGTGCAAATCTTCAGTTGCAGCAATACT
This sequence comes from Pollenia amentaria, assembly GCA_943735925.1. Classification (NCBI taxonomy): domain Eukaryota; kingdom Metazoa; phylum Arthropoda; class Insecta; order Diptera; family Polleniidae; genus Pollenia; species Pollenia amentaria. The sequence continues at coordinate 119,403,864 of OX031008.1, forward strand.
AATAACTGAACGTATAGTTGACATTCTGGCCACAGGACTAAATGTTTGATCATAGTCAATACCCTTCTTTTGATTAAAACCTTTTATAACCAATCTAGCTTTATATTTATCTACAGTACCATCCGCTTTTGTTTTAATTTTGTAAACCCATTTTCCTGGAAGAGCTTTTAAGCCTTTTGGTAATTCTTTAAGTTCCCAAGTCTTATTTTGCATTAACGAATTCATTTCTAAATTCATAGCATTCTTCCATTCTTCCCTTTGTTCACTTTCTATTGCCTCTTTATATGTATTAGGAGTTTGAATTTTGTTAATAAATTCTTGTGACATAAGTACAATATCATTATGTTGCATATTATCAATAATGATTGTACGATTACGTAAACGTTTCACATTTGGTGTATCATCATCCAAATCTTCCTCTCGCAGACGTTTATTGCTTTGCGGTTTATCATCTTCCACAACATCATCAAAACTTTCAGTTTCATCTTCTACTTGATCACTTTGCATTTCGGAATCTTGCATCGCGTCTTCAAAGCCTTCCAAGTCTTCACAATCGCTTTCATTATCATAATGATTATTATCTTCTTCTTTTTTTCTCTCCATTTTAATTGTTGTTATATTTGAATTATTTGTATCTATTTTGTCGTTAGTTTTATTAATTTTATCTTCTTGGTTCTTACTACAATCACCAACATTTTCTAAAAACTTAAAATCTCTTGAGAATTGCACACAATTTTTATTTTTAATAAAAACCCTATATCTTTCATCTCCATCATAACCAATGAGAAATCCTGGTACAGCTTTCTTATCTAACTTTTTACGTTTCTGATTTGGTATATGTACATAACACATGGAACCAATAATCCTCATGTGACTGATTCTAGGCTTCTTTACATGCCAAAGTTCAAATGGACTTACATCTTTGATAGAACTTCTTCCTGTACGATTGAGAATATATATTGACGTTTTAACAAATTCAGCCCACAATTCATCAGGAAACTCGAACTCTTTGTTTGAGTATTTGAATGTTCGTGCCATCTCTACGATCGTTCTATTTTCTCTTTCTGCATTACCATTTTGTTGAGGTGTGTATGGAGCTGTTAGTTTATGATTAATGCCATTATTTTTTAATATCTGCTTAATATCATTACAAATAAACTCTCCACCATTGTCACTAAGAATTGTTTTAATTATGTGACCTTGACTTTTTGCATTTGCTATCAAGGAGTAGGTGAATTTCTTGTTAAGCTTTTAGCAAAAACGCTATAACTCCAGAACTACTTAAGCGTTTAAAATCGGTTTAGCTTAAGCTCGTAGATTTTGAAGCTGGCTTTTTATTCAGACTATAGATTTTTGTCCAAAGTCCACGCTCACCGTATGTTGTTAAGCTTTTTATCTAAAAAACGCTTGAAAAACCATGACTAACTAGCAAGCGTTTTAAAATTTTTTTACCCCTTAGCTCCTACACGCTTCTTTATCCTCAGCTTAAAATTTTCAAGCCCTTATCTGTAAGCGTTTTTAAATTTAACTCAAATTACTTTCGTAATTTTCATTAAAATTATATTGAGGTAACAGGAGAACAGAATTAAGGAGTAGGTGAATTTCTTGTAAAGCTTTTAGCAAAAACGCTATAACTCCAGAACTACTTAAGCGTTTCAAATCGGTTTAGCTTAATCTTGTATATTTGAAGCGGGCTATTTTTCAGACTATAGATTTTGGTCCACAGTCCACGATCACCGTATGTTGTTAAGCTTTTTATCTAAAAAACGCTTGAAAACCCATGACTAACTAGCAAGCGTTTTAAAAATTTTTTACCCCGTAGCTCCTACACGCTTCTTTATCCTCAGCTTAAAATGTTCAAGCCCTAATCTCTAAGCGTTTTTGAATTTAACTCAAATTACTTTCGTTATTTTCATTAAAATTATATTGAGGTAACAGGAGAACAGAATCAAGGAGTAGTTGAATTTCTTGTAAAGCTTTTAGCAAAAACGCTATAACTCCAGAACTACTTAAGCGTTTGAAATCGGTTTAGCTTAATCTTGTAGATTTTGAAGCGGGCTATTTTTCAGACTATAGATTTTTGTCCAAAGTCCACGCTCACCGTATGTTGTTAAGCTTTTTATCTAACAAACGCTTGAAAATCCATGAATGACTAGCAAGCGTTTTAAAAATATTTTACCCCGTAGCTCCTACACGCTTCTTTATCCTCAGCTTAAAATGTTCAAGCCCTAATCTCTAAGCGTTTTTGAATTTAACTCAAATTACTTTCGTAATTTTCATTAAAATTATATTGAGGTAACAGGAGAACAGAATCAAGGAGTAGGTGAATTTCTTGTTAAGCTTTTAGCAAAAACGCTATAACTCCAGAACTACTTAAGCGTTTAAAATCGGTTTAGCTTAATCTTGTATATTTTGAAGCGGGCTATTTTTCAGACTATAGATTTTTGTCCAAAGTCCACGCTCACCGTATGTTGTTAAGCTTTTTATCTAAAAAACGCTTGAAAAACCATGACTTACTAGCAAGCGTTTTAAAAATTTTTTACCCCGTAGCTCCTACACGCTTCTTTTTCCTCAGCTTAAAATGTTGAAGCCCTAATCTCTAAGCGTTTTTGAATTTAACTCAAATTACTTTCGTAATTTTCATTAAAATTATATTGAGGTAACAGGAGAACAGAATCAAGGAGTAGGTGAATTTCTTGTTAAGCTTTTAGCAAAAACGCTATAACTCCAGAACTACTTAAGCGTTTAAAATCGGTTTAGCTTAACCTCGTAGATTTTGAAGCGGGCTATTTTTCAGACTATAGATTTTTGTCTAATGTCCACGCACACCGTATGTTGTTAAGCTTTTTATCTAAAAAACGCTTAAAAACCCATGACTTACTAGCAAGCGTTTAAAAATTTTTTACCCCGTAGCTCCTACACGCTTCTTTATCCTCAGCTTAAAATGTTGAAGCCCTAATCTCTAAGCGTTTTTGAATTTAACTCAAATTACTTTCGTAATTTTCATTAAAATTATATTGAGGTAACAGGAGAACAGAATCAAGGAGTAGGTGAATTTCTTGTTAAGCTTTTAGCAAAAACGCTATAACTCCAGAACTACTTAAGCGTTTAAAATCGGTTTAGCTTAACCTCGTAGATTTTGAAGCGGGCTATTTTTCAGACTATAGATTTTTGTCTAATGTCCACGCACACCGTATGTTGTTAAGCTTTTTATCTAAAAAACGCTTAAAAACCCATGACTTACTAGCAAGCGTTTTAAAAATTTTTTACCCCGTAGCTCCTACACGCTTCTTTATCCTCAGCTTAAAATGTTGAAGCCCTAATCTCTAAGCGTTTTTGAATTTAACTCAAATTACTTTCGTAATTTTCATTAAAATTATATTGAGGTAACAGGAGAACAGAATCAAGGAGTAGGTGAATTTCTTGTAAAGCTTTTAGCAAAAACGCTATAACTCCAGAACTACTTAAGCGTTTTAAATCGGTTTAGCTTAATCTTGTATATTTTGAAGCGGGCTATTTTTCAGACTATAGATTTTTGTCCAAAGTCCACGCTCACCGTATGTTGTTAAGCTTTTTATCTAAAAAACGCTTGAAAACCCATGACTTACTAGCAAGCGTTTCAAAAATTTTTTACCCCGTAGCTCCTACACGCTTCGTTATCCTCAGCTTAAGCCCTAATCTCTAAGCGTTTTTGAAATTAACTCAAATTACTTTCGTAATTTTCATTAAAATTATATTGAGGTAACAGGAGAACAGAATCAAGGAGTAGGTGAATTTCTTGTAAAGCTTTTAGCAAAAACGCTATAACTCCAGAACTACTTAAGCGTTTGAAATCGGTTTAGCTTAATCTTGTATATTTTGAAGCGGGCTATTTTTTAGACTATAGATTTTTTCCAAAGTCCACGCTCACCGTATGTTGTTAAGCTTTTTATCTAAAAAACGCTTGAAAACCCATGACTAACTAGCAAGCGTTTTAAAAATTTTTTACCCCGTAGCTCCTACACGCTTCGTTATCCTCAGCTTAAGCCCTAATCTCTAAGCGTTTTTGAATTTAACTCAAATTACTTTCGTAATTTTCATTAAAATTATATTGAGGTAACAGGAGAACAGAATCAAGGAGTAGGTGAATTTCTTGTAAAGCTTTTAGCAAAAACGCTATAACTCCAGAACTACTTAAGCGTTTGAAATCGGTTTAGCTTAATCTTGTATAAGTTATTACACGTTGGTTACCTTTAACCGAGTACACGATCTTCTAAAATATCACACAACGTTTCACGTGTTCTGACCAAAAAAAAAGGTCTTGTAAATAAAACGACGTGGTAAATTGTCAAAATGTGACTGCCTTTATTATTCATTTTCATTATTACATTAATACTTATTACTTATTATTGGCGATGCCAGACTTTAAGAATAATTACAGGTTTTGTTCTTTACAAATTCCCAATTGGGATTTTAGCATGATATGTTAGGACCATGCTAACTTATATTTTGAAGCGGGCTATTTTTCAGACTATAGCTTTTTGTCCAAAGTCCACGCTCACCGTATGTTGTTAAGCTTTTTATCTAAAAAACGCTTGAAAAACCATGACTAACTAGCAAGCGTTTTAAAAATTTTTTACCCCTTAGCTCCTACACGCTTCTTTATCCTCAGCTTAAAATTTTCAAGCCCTAATCTGTAAGAGTTTTTGAAATTAACTCAAATTACTTTCGTAATTTTCATTAAAATTATATTGAGGTAACAGGAGAACAGAATCAAGGAGTAGGTGAATTTCTTGTAAAGCTTTTAGCAAAAACGCTATAACTCCAGAACTACTTAAGCGTTTGAAATCGGTTTAGCTTAATCTTGTATATTTTGAAGCGGGCTATTTTTCAGACTATAGATTTTTGTCCAAAGTCCACGCTCACCGTATGTTGTTAAGCTTTTTATCTAAAAAACGCTTGAAAACCCATGAATGACTAGCAAGCGTTTTAAAAATATTTTACCCCGTAGCTCCTACACGCTTCTTTATCCTCAGCTTAAAATGTTGAAGCCCTAATCTCTAAGCGTTTTTGAATTTAACTCAAATTACTTTCGTAATTTTCATTAAAATTATATTGAGGTAACAGGAGAACAGAATCAAGGAGTAGGTGAATTTCTTGTAAAGCTTTTAGCAAAAACGCTATAACTCCAGAACTACTTAAGCGTTTGAAATCGGTTTAGCTTAATCTTGTATAAGTTATTACACGTTGGTTACCTTTAACCGAGTACACGATCTTCTAAAATATCACACAACGTTTCACGTGTTCTGACCAAAAAAAAAGGTCTTGTAAATAAAACGACGTGGTAAATTGTCAAAATGTGACTGCCTTTATTATTCATTTTCATTATTACATTAATACTTATTACTTATTATTGGCGATGCCAGACTTTAAGAATAATTACAGGTTTTGTTCTTTACAAATTCCCAATTGGGATTTTAGCATGATATGTTAGGACCATGCTAACTTATATTTTGAAGCGGGCTATTTTTCAGACTATAGCTTTTTGTCCAAAGTCCACGCTCACCGTATGTTGTTAAGCTTTTTATCTAAAAAACGCTTGAAAAACCATGACTAACTAGCAAGCGTTTTAAAAATTTTTTACCCCTTAGCTCCTACACGCTTCTTTATCCTCAGCTTAAAATTTTCAAGCCCTAATCTGTAAGAGTTTTTGAAATTAACTCAAATTACTTTCGTAATTTTCATTAAAATTATATTGAGGTAACAGGAGAACAGAATCAAGGAGTAGGTGAATTTCTTGTAAAGCTTTTAGCAAAAACGCTATAACTCCAGAACTACTTAAGCGTTTGAAATCGGTTTAGCTTAATCTTGTATATTTTGAAGCGGGCTATTTTTTAGACTATAGATTTTTTCCAAAGTCCACGCTCACCGTATGTTGTTAAGCTTTTTATCTAAAAAACGCTTGAAAACCCATGACTAACTAGCAAGCGTTTTAAAAATTTTTTACCCCGTAGCTCCTACACGCTTCTTTATCCTCAGCTTAAAATGTTCAAGCCCTAATCTGTAAGCGTTTTTGAATTTAACTCAAATTACTTTCGTAATTTTCATTAAAATTATATTGAGGTAACAGGAGAACAGAATCAAGTAGTAGGTGAATTTCTTGTTAACCTTTTAGCAAACACGCTATAACTCCAGAACTACTTAAGCGTTTGAAATCGGTTTAGCTTAATCTTGTAGATTTTGAAGCGGGCTACTTTTCAGACTATTGTTTTTGTCCAAAGTCCACGCTCACCGTATGTTGTTAAGCTTTTTATCTAACAAACGCTTGAAAATCCATGAATGACTAGCAAGCGTTTTAAAAATATTTTACCCCGTAGCTCCTACACGCTTCTTTATCCTCAGCTTAAAATGTTGAAGCCCTAATCTCTAAGCGTTTTTGAATTTAACTCAAATTACTTTCGTAATTTTCATTAAAATTATATTGAGGTAACAGGAGAACAGAATCAAGGAGTAGGTGAATTTCTTGTTAAGCTTTTAGCAAAAACGCTATAACTCCAGAACTACTTAAGCGTTTAAAATCGGTTTAGCTTAACCTCGTAGATTTTGAAGCGGGCTATTTTTCAGACTATAGATTTTTGTCTAATGTCCACGCACACCGTATGTTGTTAAGCTTTTTATCTAAAAAACGCTTAAAAACCCATGACTTACTAGCAAGCGTTTTAAAAATTTTTTACCCCGTAGCTCCTACACGCTTCTTTATCCTCAGCTTAAAATGTTGAAGCCCTAATCTCTAAGCGTTTTTGAATTTAACTCAAATTACTTTCGTAATTTTCATTAAAATTATATTGAGGTAACAGGAGAACAGAATCAAGGAGTAGGTGAATTTCTTGTAAAGCTTTTAGCAAAAACGCTATAACTCCAGAACTACTTAAGCGTTTTAAATCGGTTTAGCTTAATCTTGTATATTTTGAAGCGGGCTATTTTTCAGACTATAGATTTTTGTCCAAAGTCCACGCTCACCGTATGTTGTTAAGCTTTTTATCTAAAAAACGCTTGAAAACCCATGACTTACTAGCAAGCGTTTCAAAAATTTTTTACCCCGTAGCTCCTACACGCTTCGTTATCCTCAGCTTAAGCCCTAATCTCTAAGCGTTTTTGAATTTAACTCAAATTACTTTCGTAATTTTCATTAAAATTATATTGAGGTAACAGGAGAACAGAATCAAGGAGTAGGTGAATTTCTTGTAAAGCTTTTAGCAAAAACGCTATAACTCCAGAACTACTTAAGCGTTTGAAATCGGTTTAGCTTAATCTTGTATAAGTTATTACACTTTGGTTACCTTTAACCGAGTACACGATCTTCTAAAATATCACACAACGTTTCACGTGTTCTGACCAAAAAAAAAGGTCTTGTAAATAAAACGACGTGGTAAATTGTCAAAATGTGACTGCCTTTATTATTCATTTTCATTATTACATTAATACTTATTACTTATTATTGGCGATGCCAGACTTTAAGAATAATTACAGGTTTTGTTCTTTACAAATTCCCAATTGGGATTTTAGCATGATATGTTAGGACCATGCTAACTTATATTTTGAAGCGGGCTATTTTTCAGACTATAGCTTTTTGTCCAAAGTCCACGCTCACCGTATGTTGTTAAGCTTTTTATCTAAAAAACGCTTGAAAAACCATGACTAACTAGCAAGCGTTTTAAAAATTTTTTACCCCTTAGCTCCTACACGCTTCTTTATCCTCAGCTTAAAATTTTCAAGCCCTAATCTGTAAGAGTTTTTGAAATTAACTCAAATTACTTTCGTAATTTTCATTAAAATTATATTGAGGTAACAGGAGAACAGAATCAAGGAGTAGGTGAATTTCTTGTAAAGCTTTTAGCAAAAACGCTATAACTCCAGAACTACTTAAGCGTTTGAAATCGGTTTAGCTTAATCTTGTATATTTTGAAGCGGGCTATTTTTTAGACTATAGATTTTTTCCAAAGTCCACGCTCACCGTATGTTGTTAAGCTTTTTATCTAAAAAACGCTTGAAAACCCATGAATGACTAGCAAGCGTTTTAAAAATTTTTTACCCCGTAGCTCCTACACGCTTCTTTATCCTCAGCTTAAAATGTTCAAGCCCTAATCTCTAACCGTTTTTGAATTTAACTCAAATTACTTTCGTAATTTTCATTAAAATTATATTGAGGTCTCCTGTTAACAGAATCAAGGAGTAGGTGAATTTCTTGTAAAGCTTTTAGCAAAAACGCTATAACTCCAGAACTACTTAAGCGTTTGAAATCGGTTTAGCTTAATCTTGTATAAGTTATTACACGTTGGTTACCTTTAACCGAGTACACGATCTTCTAAAATATCACACAACGTTTCACGTGTTCTGACCAAAAAAAAAAGGTCTTGTAAATAAAACGACGTGGTTAATTGTCAAAATGTGACTGCCTTTATTATTCATTTTCATTATTACATTAATACTTATTACTTATTATTGGCGATGCCAGACTTTAAGAATAATTACAGGTTTTGTTCTTTACAAATTCCCAATTGGGATTTTAGCATGATATGTTAGGACCATGCTAACTTATATTTTGAAGCGGGCTATTTTTCAGACTATAGCTTTTTGTCCAAAGTCCACGCTCACCGTATGTTGTTAAGCTTTTTATCTAAAAAACGCTTGAAAACCCATGACTTACTAGCAAGCGTTTTAAAAATTGTTTACCCCGTAGCTCCTACACGCTTCTTTATCCTCAGCTTAAAATGTTGAAGCCCTAATCTCTAAGCGTTTTTGAATTTAACTCAAATTACTTTCGTAATTTTCATTAAAATTATATTGAGGTAACAGGAGAACAGAATCAATGAGTAGGTGAATTTCTTGTAAAGCTTTTAGCAAAAACGCTATAACTCCAGAACTACTTAAGCGTTTTAAATCGGTTTAGCTTAATCTTGTATATTTTGAAGCGGGCTATTTTTCAGACTATAGATTTTTGTCCAAAGTCCACGCTCACCGTATGTTGTTAAGCTTTTTATCTAAAAAACGCTTGAAAACCCATGACTTACTAGCAAGCGTTTCAAAAATTTTTTACCCCGTAGCTCCTACACGCTTCGTTATCCTCAGCTTAAGCCCTAATCTCTAAGCGTTTTTGAATTTAACTCAAATTACTTTCGTAATTTTCATTAAAATTATATTGAGGTAACAGGAGAACAGAATCAAGGAGTAGGTGAATTTCTTGTAAAGCTTTTAGCAAAAACGCTATAACTCCAGAACTACTTAAGCGTTTGAAATCGGTTTGAAAACCCATGACTTACTACAAGCGTTTTAAAAATTTTTACCCCGTAGCTCCTACACGCTTCTTTATCCTCAGCTTAAAATGTTCAAGCCCTAATCTCTAAGCGTTTTTGAATTTAACTCAAATTACTTTCGTAATTTTCATTAAAATTATATTGAGGTAACAGGAGAACAGAATCAAGGAGTAGGTGAATTTCTTGTAAAGCTTTTAGCAAAAACGCTATAACTCCAGAACTACTTAAGCGTTTGAAATCGGTTTAGCTTAACCGAGCGGGCTATTTTTCAGACTATAGATTTTTGTCCAAAGTCCACGCTCACCGTATGTTGTTAAGCTTTTTATCTAAAAAACGCTTGAAAAACCATGACTAACTAGCAAGCGTTTTAAAAATTTTTACCCCTTAGCTCCTACACGCTTCTTTATCCTCAGCTTAAAATTTTCAAGCCCTAATCTGTAAGCGTTTTTGAAATTAACTCAAATTACTTTCGTAATTTTCATTAAAATTATATTAAGGTAACAGGAGAGCAGAATCAAGTAGTAGGTGAATTTCTTGTTAAGCTTTTAGCAAAAACGCTATAACTCCAGAACTACTTAAGCGTTTAAAATCGGTTTAGCTTAACCTCGTAGATTTTGAAGCGGGCTATTTTTCAGACTATAGATTTTTGTCCAAAGTCCACGCTCACCGTATGTTGTTAAGCTTTTTATCTAAAAAACGCTTGAAAAACCATGACTAACTAGCAAGCCTTTTAAAAATTTTTTACCCCTTAGCTCCTACACGCTTCTTTATCCTCAGCTTAAAATTTTCAAGCCCTAATCTGTAAGCGTTTTTGAATTTAACTCAAATTACTTTCGTAATTTTCATTAAAATTATATTGAAGTAACAGGAGAACAGAATCAAGGAGTAGGTGAATTTCTTGTAAAGCTTTTAGCAAAAACGCTATAACTCCAGAACTACTTAAGCGTTTGAAATCGGTTTAGCTTAATCTTGTATATTTTGAAGCGGGCTATTTTTCAGACTATAGATTTTTGTCCAAAGTCCACCGTATGTTGTTAAGCTTTTTATCTAAAAAACGCTTGAAAACCCATGACTTACTACAAGCGTTTTAAAAATTTTTACCCCGTAGCTCCTACACGCTTCGTTATCCTCAGCTTAAGCCCTAATCTCTAAGCGTTTTTGAATTTAACTCAAATTACTTTCGTAATTTTCATTAAAATTATATTGAGGTAACAGGAGAACAGAATCAAGGAGTAGGTGAATTTCTTGTTAACCTTTTAGTAAACACGCTATAACTCCAGAACTACTTAAGCGTTTGAAATCGGTTTAGCTTAATCTTGTATATTTTGAAGCGGGCTATTTTTCAGACTATAGCTTTTTGTCCAAAGTCCACGCTCACCGTATGTTGTTAAGCTTTTTATCTAAAAAACGCTTGAAAACCCATGACTTACTACAAGCGTTTTAAAAATTTTTACCCCGTAGCTCCTACACGCTTCTTCATACTCAGCTTAAAATGTTCAAGCCCTAATCTCTAAGCGTGTTTGAATTTAACTCAAATTACTTTCGTAATTTTCATTAAAATTATATTGAGGTAACAGGAGAACAGAATCAAGGAGTAGGTAAATTTCTTGTAAAGCTTTTAGCAAAAACGCTATAACTCCAGAACTACTTAAGCGTTTAAAATCGGTTTAGCTTAACCTCGTAGATTTTGAAGCGGGCTATTTTTCAGACTATAGATTTTTGTCCAAAGTCCACGCTCACCGTATGTTGTTAAGCTTTTTATCTAAAAAACGCTTGAAAAACCATGACTAACTAGCAAGCGTTTTAAAAATTTTTAACCCTTAGCTCCTACACGCTTCTTTATCCTCAGCTTAAAATTTTCAAGCCCTAATCTGTAAGAGTTTTTGAAATTAACTCAAATTACTTTCGCAATTTTCATTAAAATTATATTAAGGTAACAGGAGAGCAGAATCAAGTAGTAGGTGAATTTCTTGTTAAGCTTTTAGCAAAAACGCTATAACTCCAGAACTACTTAAGCGTTTAAAATCGGTTTAGCTTAACCTCGTAGATTTTGAAGCGGGCTATTTTTCAGACTATAGATTTTTGTCCAAAGTCCACGCTCACCGTATGTTGTTAAGCTTTTTATCTAAAAAACGCTTGAAAAACCATGACTAACTAGCAAGCGTTTTAAAAATTTTTTACCCCTTAGCTCCTACACGCTTCTTTATCCTCACCTTAAAATTTTCAAGCCCTTATCTGTAAGCGTTTTTGAATTTAACTCAAATTACTTTCGTAATTTTCATTAAAATTATATTGAGGTAACAGGAGAACAGAATCAAGGAGTAGGTGAATTTCTTGTTAAGCTTTTAGCAAAAACGCTATAACTCCAGAACTACTTAAGCGTTTAAAATCGGTTTAGCTTAACCTCGTAGATTTTGAAGCGGGCTATTTTTCAGACTATAGATTTTTGTCTAATGTCCACGCACACCGTATGTTGTTAAGCTTTTTATCTAAAAAACGCTTAAAAACCCATGACTTACTAGCAAGCGTTTAAAAATTTTTTACCCCGTAGCTCCTACACGCTTCTTTATCCTCAGCTTAAAATGTTGAAGCCCTAATCTGTAAGCGTTTTTGAATTTAACTCAAATTACTTTCGTAATTTTCATTAAAATTATATTGAGGTAACAGGAGAACAGAATCAAGAAGTAGGTGAATTTCTTGTTAACCTTTTAGTAAACACGCTATAACTCCAGAACTACTTAAGCGTTTGAAATCGGTTTAGCTTAATCTTGTATATTTTGAAGCGGGCTATTTTTCAGACTATAGCTTTTTGTCCAAAGTCCACGCTCACCGTATGTTGTTAAGCTTTTTATCTAAAAAACGCTTGAAAACCCATGACTTACTACAAGCGTTTTAAAAATTTTTACCCCGTAGCTCCTACACGCTTCTTTATACTCAGCTTAAAATGTTCAAGCCCTAATCTCTAAGCGTTTTTGAATTTAACTCAAATTACTTTCGTAATTTTCATTAAAATTATATTGAGGTAACAGGAGAACAGAATCAAGGAGTAGGTGAATTTCTTGTAAACGCTATAACTCCAGAACTACTTAAGCGTTTGAAATCGGTTTAGCTTAATCTTGTATATTTTGAAGCGGGCTATTTTTCAGACTATAGATTTTCGTCCAAAGTCCACGCTCACCGTATGTTGTTAAGCTTTTTATCTATAAAACGCTTGAAAAACCATGACTAACTAGCAAGCGTTTTAAAAATTTTTTACCCCTTAGCTCCTACACGCTTCTTTATCCTCAGCTTAAAATTTTCAAGCCCTAATCTGTAAGCGTTTTTGAAATTAACTCAAATTACTTTCGTAATTTTCATTAAAATTATATTAAGGTAACAGGAGAGCAGAATCAAGTAGTAGGTGAATTTCTTGTTAAGCTTTTAGCAAAAACGCTATAACTCCAGAACTACTTAAGCGTTTAAAATCGGTTTAGCTTAATCTTGTATATTTTGAAGCGGGCTATTTTTCAGACTATAGATTTTTGTCCAAAGTCCACGCTCACCGTATGTTGTTAAGCTTTTTATCTAAAAAACGCTTGAAAACCCATGACTTACTAGCAAGCGTTTTAAAAATTTTTTACCCCGTAGCTCCTACACGCTTCTTTATCCTCAGCTTAAAATTTTCAAGCCCTAATCTCTAAGCGTTTTTGAATTTAACTCAAATTACTTTCGTAATTTTCATTAAAATTATATTGAGGTAACAGGATAACAGAATCAAGGAGTAGGTGAATTTCTTGTAAAGCTTTTAGCAAACACGCTATAACTCCAGAACTACTTAAGCGTTTAAAATCGGTTTAGCTTAATCTTGTATATTTTGAAGCGGGCTATTTTTCAGACTATAGATTTTTGTCCAAAGTCCACGCTCACCGTATGTTGTTAAGCTTTTTATCTAAAAAACGCTTGAAAAACCATGACTAACTAGCAAGCGTTTTAAAAATTTTTTACCCCTTAGCTCCTACACGCTTCTTTATCCTCAGCTTAAAATTTTCAAGCCCTAATCTGTAAGCGTTTTTGAAATTAACTCAAATTACTTTCGTAATTTTCATTAAAATTATATTAAGGTAACAGGAGAGCAGAATCAAGTAGTAGGTGAATTTCTTGTTAAGCTTTTAGCAAAAACGCTATAACTCCAGAACTACTTAATCGTTTGAAATCGGTTTAGCTTAATCTTGTATATTTTGAAGCGGGCTATTTTTCAGACTATAGATTTTTGTCCAAAGTCCACGCTCACCGTATGTTGTTAAGCTTTTTATCTAAAAAACGCTTGAAAAACCATGACTTACTAGCAAGCGTTTTAAAAATTTTTTACCCCGTAGCTCCTACACGTTTCTTTATCCTCAGCTTAAAATTTTCAAGCCCTAATCTCTAAGCGTTTTTGAATTTAACTCAAATTACTTTCGTAATTTTCATTAAAATTATATTGAGGTAACAGGATAACAGAATCAATGAGTAGGTGAATTTCTTGTTAAGCTTTTAGCAAAAACGCTATAACTCCAGAACTACTTAAGCGTTTGAAATCGGTTTAGCTTAATCTTGTATATTTTGAAGCGGGCTATTTTTCAGACTATAGATTTTTGTCCAAAGTCCACGCTCATCGTATGTTGTTAAGCTTTTTATCTAAAAAACGCTTGAAAAACCATGACTAACTAGCAAGCGTTTTAAAATTTTTTTACCCCTTAGCTCCTACACGCTTCTTTATCCTCAGCTTAACATTTTCAAGCCCTAAACTTTAAGCGTTTTTGAATTTAACTCAAATTACTTTCGTAATTTTCATTAAAATTATATTGAGGTAACAGGATAACAGAATCAAGGAGTAGGTGAATTTCTTGTAAAGCTTTTAGCAAAAACGCTATAACTCCAGAACTACTTCAGCGTTTGAAATCGGTTTAGCTTAATCTTGTATATTTTGAAGCGGGCTATTTTTCAGACTATAGATTTTTGTCCAAAGTCCACGCTCACCGTATGTTGTTAAGCTTTCTATCTAAAAAACGCTTGAAAACCCATGACTTACTAGCAAGCGTTTTAAAAATTTTTTACCCCGTAGCTCCTACACGCTTCTTTATCCTCAGCTTAAAATGTTCAAGCCCTAAACTTTAAGCGTTTTTGAATTTAACTCAAATTACTTTCGTAATTTTCATTAAAATTATATTGAGGTAACAGGAGAACAGAATCAAGTAGTAGGTGAATTTCTTGTTAACCTTTTAGCAAACACGCTATAACTCCAGAACTACTTAAGCGTTTGAAATCGGTTTAGCTTAATCTTGTATATTTTGAAGCGGGCTATTTTTCAGACTATAGATTTTTGTCCAAAGTCCACGCTCACCGTATGTTGTTAAGCTTTCTATCTAAAAAACGCTTGAAAACCCATGACTTACTAGCAAGCGTTTTAAAAATTTTTACCCCGTAGCTCCTACACGCTTCTTTATCCTTAGCTTAAAATGTTGAAGCCCTAATCTCTAAGCGTTTCTGAATTTAACTCAAATTACTTTCATAATTTTCATTAAAATTATATTGAGGTAACAGGAGAACAGAATCAAGGAGTAGGTGAATTTCTTGTTAAGCTTTTAGCAAACACGCTATAACTCCAGAACTTCTTAAGCGTTTAAAATCGGTTTAGCTTAACCCCGTAGATTTTGAAGCGGGCTATTTTTCAGACTATAGATTTTTGTCCAAAGTCCACGCTCACCGTATGTTGTTAAGCTTTTTATCTTAAAAACGCTTGAAAACCCATGACTTACTAGCAAGCGTTTTAAAATTTTTTTACCCCGTAGCTCCTACACGCTTCTTTATCCTCTATCCTCAGCTTAAAATTTTCAAGCCCTAATCTCTAAGCGTTTTTGAATTTAACTCAAATTACTTTCGTAATTTTCATTAAAATTATATTGAGGTAACAGGAGAACAGAATCAAGTAGTAGGTGAATTTCTTGTTAACCTTTTAGCAAACACGCTATAACTCCAGAACTACTTAAGCGTTTGAAATCGGTTTAGCTTAATCTTGTATATTTTGAAGCGGGCTATTTTTCAGACTATAGATTTTTGTCCAAAGTCCACGCTCACCGTATGTTGTTAAGCTTTCTATCTAAAAAACGCTTGAAAACCCATGACTTACTAGCAAGCGTTTTAAAAATTTTTACCCCGTAGCTCCTACACGCTTCTTTATCCTTAGCTTAAAATGTTGAAGCCCTAATCTCTAAGCGTTTCTGAATTTAACTCAAATTACTTTCATAATTTTCATTAAAATTATATTGAGGTAACAGGAGAACAGAATCAAGGAGTAGGTGAATTTCTTGTTAAGCTTTTAGCAAACACGCTATAACTCCAGAACTTCTTAAGCGTTTAAAATCGGTTTAGCTTAACCCCGTAGATTTTGAAGCGGGCTATTTTTCAGACTATAGATTTTTGTCCAAAGTCCACGCTCACCGTATGTTGTTAAGCTTTTTATCTTAAAAACGCTTGAAAACCCATGACTTACTAGCAAGCGTTTTAAAATTTTTTTACCCCGTAGCTCCTACACGCTTCTTTATCCTCTATCCTCAGCTTAAAATTTTCAAGCCCTAATCTCTAAGCGTTTTTGAATTTAACTCAAATTACTTTCGTAATTTTCATTAAAATTATATTGAGGTAACAGGAGAACAGAATCAAGTAGTAGGTGAATTTCTTGTTAACCTTTTAGCAAACACGCTATAACTCCAGAACTACTTAAGCGTTTGAAATCGGTTTAGCTTAATCTTGTAGATTTTGAAGCGGGCTACTTTTCAGACTATTGTTTTTGTCAAAAGTCCACGCTCACCGTATGTTGTTAAGCTTTTTATCTAAAAAACGCTTGAAAAACCATGACTAACTAGCAAGCGTTTTAAAATTTTTTTACCCCTTAGCTCCTACACGCTTCTTTATCCTCAGCTTAAAATTTTCAAGCCCTTATCTGTAAGCGTTTTTGAATTTAACTCAAATTACTTTCGTAATTTTCATTAAAATTATATTGAGGTAACAGGAGAACAGAATCAAGAAGTAGGTGAATTTCTTGTAAAGGTTTTAGCAAAAACGCTATAACTCCAGAACTACTTAATCGTTTGAAATCGGCTTAGCTTAATCTTGTATATTTTGAAGCGTGCTATTTTTCAGACTATAGATTTTTGTCCAAAGTCCACGCTCACCGTATGTTGTTAAGCTTTTTATCTAAAAAACGCTTGAAAACCCATGACTTACTAGCAAGCGTTTTAAAAATTTTTTACCCCGTAGCTATTTACACGCTTCTTTATCCTCAGCTTAAAATGTTGAAGCCCTAATCTCTAAGCGTTTCTGAATTTAACTCAAATTACTTTCATAATTTTCATTAAAATTATATTGAGGTAACAGGAGAACAGAATCAAGGAGTAGGTGAATTTCTTGTTAAGCTTTTAGCAAAAACGCTATAACTCCAGAACTTCTTAAGCGTTTAAAATCGGTTTAGCTTAACCCCGTAGATTTTGAAGCGGGCTATTTTTCAGACTATAGATTTTTGTCCAAAGTCCACGCTCACCGTATGTTGTTAAGCTTTTTATCTTAAAAACGCTTGAAAACCCATGACTTACTAGCAAGCGTTTTAAAATTTTTTTACCCCGTAGCTCCTACACGCTTCTTTATCCTCTATCCTCAGCTTAAAATGTTCAAGCCCTAATCACTAAGCGTTTTTGAATTTAACTCAAATTACTTTCGTAATTTTCATTAAAATTATATTGAGGTAACAGGAGAACAGAATCAAGGAGTAGGTGAATTTTTTGTAAAGCTTTTAGCAAAAACGCTATAACTCCAGAACTACTTAAGCGTTTGAAATCGGTTTAGCTTAATCTTGTATATTTTGAAGCGGGCTATTTTTCAGACTATAGATTTTTGTCCAAAGTCCACGCTCACCGTATGTTGTTAAGCTTTCTATCTAAAAAACGCTTGAAAACCCATGACTTACTAGCAAGCGTTTTAAAAATTTTTTACCCCGTAGCTCCTACACGCTTCTTTATTCTCAGCTTAAAATGTTCAAGCCCTAAACTTTAAGCGTTTTTGAATTTAACTCAAATTACTTTCGTAATTTTCATTAAAATTATATTGAGGTAACAGGAGAACAGAATCAAGTAGTAGGTGAATTTCTTGTTAACCTTTTAGCAAACACGCTATAACTCCAGAACTACTTAAGCGTTTGAAATCGGTTTAGCTTAATCTTGTAGATTTTGAAGCGGGCTACTTTTCAGACCACAATATTTTTGTCCAAAGTCCACGCTCACCGTATGTTGTTAAGCTTTTTATCTAGAAAACGCTTGAAAAACCATGACTTACTAGCAAGCGCTTTAAAAAATTTTTACCCCGTAGCTCCTACACGCTTCTTTATCCTCAGCTTAAAATGTTCAAGCCCTAATCTCTAAGCGTTTTTGAATTTAACTCAAATTACTTTCGTAATTTTCATTAAAATTATATTGAGGTAACAGGAGAACAGAATCAAGGAGTAGGTGAATTTCTTGTTAAGCTGTTAGCAAAAACGCTATAACTCCAGAACTACTTAAGCGTTTAAAATCGGTTTAGCTTAATCTTGTATATTTTGAAGCGGGCTATTTTTCAGACTATAGATTTTTGTCCTAAGTCTACGCCCACCGTATGTTGTCAAGCTTGTTATCTAAAAAACGCTTGAAAAACCATGACTAACTAGCAAGCGTTTTAAAATTTTTTTACCCCTTAGCTCCTACACGCTTCTTTATCCTCAGCTTAAAATTTTCAAGCCCTTATCTGTAAGCGTTTTTGAATTTAACTCAAATTAATTTCGTAATTTTCATTAAAATTATATTGAGGTAACAGGAGAACAGAATCAAGGAGTAGGTGAATTTCTTGTTAAGCTTTTAGCAAAAACGCTATAACTCCAGAACTACTTAAGTGTTTAAAATCGGTTTAGCTTAATCTTGTATATTTTGAAGCGGGCTATTTTTCAGTCCACGCTCACCGTATGTTGTTAAGCTTTTTATCTAAAAAACGCTTGAAAAACCATGACTTACTAGCAAGCGTTTTAAAAATTTTTTACCCCGTAGCTCCTACACGCTTCTTTATCCTCAGCTTAAAATGTTGAAGCCCTAATCTCTAAGCGTTTTTGAATTTAACTCAAATTACTTTCGTAATTTTCATTAAAATTATATTGAGGTAACAGGAGAACAGAATCAAGGAGTAGGTGAATTTCTTGTTAAGCTGTTAGCAAAAACGCTATAACTCCAGAACTACTTAAGCGTTTAAAATCGGTTTAGCTTAATCTTGTATATTTTGAAGCGGGCTATTTTTCAGACTATAGATTTTTGTCCTAAGTCTACGCCCACCGTATGTTGTCAAGCTTGTTATCTAAAAAACGCTTGAAAAACCATGACTAACTAGCAAGCGTTTTAAAATTTTTTTACCCCTTAGCTCCTACACGCTTCTTTATCCTCAGCTTAAAATTTTCAAGCCCTTATCTGTAAGCGTTTTTGAATTTAACTCAAATTACTTTCGTAATTTTCATTAAAATTATATTGAGGTAACAGGAGAACAGAATCAAGGAGTAGGTGAATTTCTTGTTAAGCTTTTAGCAAAAACGCTATAACTCCAGAACAACTTAAGCGTTTGAAATCGGTTTAGCTTAATCTTGTATATTTTGAAGCGGGCTATTTTTCAGACTATAGATTTTTGTCCACAGTCCACGATCACCGTATGTTGTTAAGCTTTTTATCTAAAAAACGCTTGAAAACCCATGACTAACTAGCAAGCGTTTTAAAAATTTTTTACCCCGTAGCTCCTACACGCTTCTTTATCCTCAGCTTAAAATGTTCAAGCCCTAATTAATCTCTAAGCGTTTTTGAATTTAACTCAAATTACTTTCGTAATTTTCATTAAAATTATATTGAGGTAACAGGAGAACAGAATCAAGGAGTAGGTGAATTTCTTGTAAAGCTTTTAGCAAAAATGACTTACTAGCAAGCGCTTTAAAAAAATTTTACCCCGTAGCTCCTACACGCTTCTTTATCCTCAGCTTAAAATGTTCAAGCCCTAATCTCTAAGCGTTTTTGAATTTAACTCAAATTACTTTCGTAATTTTCATTAAAATTATATTGAGGTAACAGGAGAACAGAATCAAGGAGTAGGTGAATTTCTTGTTAAGCTTTTAGCAAAAACGCTATAACTCCAGAACTACTTAATCGTTTGAAATCGGTTTACTTAATCTTGTATATTTTGAAGCGGGCTATTTTTCAGACTATAGAAATTTTGTCCAAAGTCCACGCTCACCGTATGTTGTTAAGCTTTTTATCTAAAAAACGCTTGAAAACCCATGACTTACTAGCAAGCGTTTTAAAATTTTTTACCCCGTAGCTCCTACACGCTTCTTTATCCTTAGCTTAAAATGTTGAAGCCCTAATCTCTAAGCGTTTTTGAATTTAATTCAAATTACTTTCGTAATTTTCATTAAAATTATATTGAGGTAACAGGAGAACAGAATCAAGGAGTAGGTGAATTTCTTGTTAAGCTGTTAGCAAAAACGCTATAACTCCAGAACTACTTAAGCGTTTAAAATCGGTTTAGCTTAATCTTGTATATTTTGTAGCGGGCTATTTTTCAGACTATAGATTTTTGTCCTAAGTCTACGCCCACCGTATGTTGTCAAGCTTGTTATCTAAAAAACGCTTGAAAAACCATGACTAACTAGCAAGCGTTTTAAAATTTTTTTACCCCTTAGCTCCTACACGCTTCTTTATCCTCAGCTTAAAATTTTCAAGCCCTTATCTGTAAGCGTTTTTGAATTTAACTCAAATTACTTTCGTAATTTTCATTAAAATTATATTGAGGTAACAGGAGAACAGAATCAAGGAGTAGGTGAATTTCTTGTTAAGCTGTTAGCAAAAACGCTATAACTCCAGAACTACTTAAGCGTTTAAAATCGGTTTAGCTTATTCTTGTATATTTTGAAGCGGGCTATTTTTCAGACTATAGATTTTTGTCCACAGTCCACGATCACCGTATGTTGTTAAGCTTTTTATCTAAAAAACGCTTGAAAACCCATGACTAACTAGCAAGCGTTTTAAAAATTTTTTACCCCGTAGCTCCTACACGCTTCTTTATCCTCAGCTTAAAATGTTCAAGCCCTAATTAATCTCTAAGCGTTTTTGAATTTAACTCAAATTACTTTCGTAATTTTCATTAAAATTATATTGAGGTAACAGGAGAACAGAATCAAGGAGTAGGTGAATTTCTTGTTAAGCTGTTAGCAAAAACGCTATAACTCCAGAACTACTTAAGCGTTTAAAATCGGTTTAGCTTAATCTTGTATATTTTGAAGCGGGCTATTTTTCAGACTATAGATTATTGTCCAAAGTCCACGCTCACCGTATGTTGTTAAGCTTTTTATCTTAAAAACGCTTGAAAACCCATGACTTACTAGCAAGCGTTTTAAAATTTTTTTACCCCGTAGCTCCTACACGCTTCTTTATCCTCTATCCTCAGCTTAAAATTTTCAAGCCCTAATCTCTAAGCGTTTTTGAATTTAACTCAAATTACTTTCGTAATTTTCATTAAAATTATATTGAGGTAACAGGAGAACAGAATCAAGGAGAAGGTGAATTTCTTGTAAAGCTTTTAGCAAAAACGCTATAACTCCAGAACTACTTAAGCGTTTGAAATCGGTTTAGCTTAATCTTGTATATTTTGAAGCGGGCTACTTTTCAGACTATTGTTTTTGTCCAAAGTCCACGCTCACCGTATGTTGTTAAGCTTTTTATCTAAAAAACGCTTGAAAAACCATGACTAACTAGCAAGCGTTTTAAAATTTTTTTACCCCTTAGCTCCTACACGCTTCTTTATCCTCAGCTTAAAATTTTCAAGCCCTTATCTGTAAGCGTTTTTGAATTTAACTCAAATTACTTTCGTAATTTTCATTAAAATTATATTGAGGTAACAGGAGAACAGAATCAAGGAGTAGGTGAATTTTTTGTAAAGCTTTTAGCAAAAACGCTATAACTCCAGAACTACTTAAGCGTTTGAAATCGGTTTAGCTTAATCTTGTATATTTTGAAGCGGGCTACTTTTCAGACTATAGATTTGTGTCCAAAGTCCACGCTCACCGTATGTTGTTAAGCTTTTTATCTAAAAAACGCTTGAAAACCCATGACTTACTAGCAAGCGTTTTAAAAATTTTTACCCCGTAGCTCCTACACGCTTCTTTATCCTTAGCTTAAAATGTTCAAGCCCTAATCTTTTAGCGTTTTTGAATTTAACTCAAATTACTTTCGTTATTTTCATTAAAATTATATTGAGGTAACAGGAGAACAGAATCGAGGAGTAGGTGAATTTCTTGTAAAGGTTTTAGCAAAAACGCTATAACTCCAGAACTACTTAATCGTTTGAAATCGGCTTAGCTTAATCTTGTATATTTTGAAGCGGGCTATTTTTCAGACTATAGATTTTTGTCCAAAGTCCACGCTCACCGTATGTTGTTAAGCTTTTTATCTAAAAAACGCTTGAAAAACCATGACTTACTAGCAAGCGTTTTAAAAATTTTTTACCCCGTAGCTATTTACACGCTTCTTTATCCTCAGCTTAAAATGTTGAAGCCCTAATCTCTAAGCGTTTCTGAATTTAACTCAAATTACTTTCATAATTTTCATTAAAATTATATTGAGGTAACAGGAGAACAGAATCAAGGAGTAGGTGAATTTCTTGTTAAGCTTTTAGCAAAAACGCTATAACTCCAGAACTTCTTAAGCGTTTAAAATCGGTTTAGCTTAACCCCGTAGATTTTGAAGCGGGCTATTTTTCAGACTATAGATTTTTGTCCAAAGTCCACGCTCACCGTATGTTGTTAAGCTTTTTATCTAAAAAACGCTTGAAAACCCATGACTTACTAGCAAGCGTTTTAAAATTTTTTTACCCAGCTCCTACACGCTTCTTTATCCTCTATCCTCAGCTTAAAATGTTCAAGCCCTAATCTCTAAGCGTTTTTGAATTTAACTCAAATTACTTTCATAATTTTCATTAAAATTATATTGAGGTAACAGGAGAACAGAATCAAGGAGTAGGTGAATTTCTTGTTAAGCTTTTAGCAAAAACGCTATAACTCCAGAACTTCTTAAGCGTTTGAAATCGGTTTAGCTTAATCTTGTATATTTTGAAGCGGGCTATTTTTCAGACTATAGATTTTCGTCCAAAGTCCACGCTCACCGTATGTTGTTAAGCTTTTTATCTAAAAAACGCTTGAAAAACCATGACTTACTAGCAAGCGTTTTAAAAATTTTTTACCCCGTAGCTATTTACACGCTTCTTTATCCTCAGCTTAAAATGTTGAAGCCCTAATCTCTAAGCGTTTCTGAATTTAACTCAAATTACTTTCATAATTTTCATTAAAATTATATTGAGGTAACAGGAGAACAGAATCAAGGAGTAGGTGAATTTCTTGTTAAGCTTTTAGCAAAAACGCTATAACTCCAGAACTTCTTAAGCGTTTAAAATCGGTTTAGCTTAACCCCGTAGATTTTGAAGCGGGCTATTTTTCAGACTATAGATTTTTGTCCAAAGTCCACGCTCACCGTATGTTGTTAAGCTTTTAATCTAAAAAACGCTTGAAAACCCATGACTTACTAGCAAGCGTTTTAAAATTTTTTTACCCCTTAGCTCCTACACGCTTCTTTATCCTCAGCTTAAAATTTTCAAGCCCTTATCTGTAAGCGTTTTTGAATTTAATTTTCATTAAAATTATATTGAGGTAACAGGAGAACAGAATCAATGAGTAGGTGAATTTCTTGTTAACCTTTTAGCAAACACGCTATAACTCCAGAACTACTTAACCGTTTGAAATCGGTTTAGCTTAATCTTGTAGATTTTGAAGCGGGCTACTTTTCAGACTATTGTTTTTGTCCAAAGTCCACGCTCACCGTATGTTGTTAAGCTTTTTATCTAAAAAACGCTTGAAAAACCATGACTAACTAGCAAGCGTTTTAAAATTTTTTTACCCCTTAGCTCCTACACGCTTCTTTATCCTCAGCTTAAAATTTTCAAGCCCTTATCTGTAAGCGTTTTTGAATTTAACTCAAATTACTTTCGTAATTTTCATTAAAATTATATTGAGGTAACAGGAGAACAGAATCAAGGAGTAGGTGAATTTTTTGTAAAGCTTTTAGCAAAAACGCTATAACTCCAGAACTACTTAAGCGTTTGAAATCGGTTTAGCTTAATCTTGTATATTTTGAAGCGGGCTATTTTTCAGACTATAGATTTTTGTCCAAAGTCCACGCTCACCGTATGTTGTTAAGCTTTCTATCTAAAAAACGCTTGAAAACCCATGACTTACTAGCAAGCGTTTTAAAAATTTTTTACCCCGTAGCTATTTACACGCTTCTTTATCCTCAGCTTAAAATGTTGAAGCCCTAATCTCTAAGCGTTTCTGAATTTAACTCAAATTACTTTCATAATTTTCATTAAAATTATATTGAGGTAACAGGAGAACAGAATCAAGGAGTAGGTGAATTTCTTGTTAAGCTTTTAGCAAAAACGCTATAACTCCAGAACTTCTTAAGCGTTTAAAATCGGTTTAGCTTAACCCCGTAGATTTTGAAGCGGGCTATTTTTCAGACTATAGATTTTTGTCCAAAGTCCACGCTCACCGTATGTTGTTAAGCTTTTTATCTTAAAAACGCTTGAAAACCCATGACTTACTAGCAAGCGTTTTAAAATTTTTTTACCCAGCTCCTACACGCTTCTTTATCCTCTATCCTCAGCTTAAAATGTTCAAGCCCTAATCTCTAAGCGTTTTTGAATTTAACTCAAATTACTTTCGTAATTTTCATTAAAATTATATTGAGGTAACAGGAGAACAGAATCAAGGAGTAGGTGAATTTTTTGTAAAGCTTTTAGCAAAAACGCTATAACTCCAGTAGCCCGTTTCTGTATTTCTCGCATCGTAAAATTTCCCGCATGAAACAAGTGAGTTATAACAAAAACAGTGCAATATGAAACAAAAAATGGTTTTTCTCACATAAGTGTTTCTGTATATTTACTTTGGGAGAATTATCTGTCATTTAAATAATTTTCCAGCATTTATTGGAAGGATGTGAGAAAAAGTGTTTCTGTATCAATATTTTGCGAAAAGTTTCTCACAAGAACTGTCAAAATAAGTTACTTTTAAAATTGATGCGAGAAAAACAAAATTTAAAAAAATGGAGCCCAAATTATGTATGTATGTACGCAAGTATGTGTATTATTTTTTTTTTTATTTGAAGGGAAAGAATTTTAATGATGAAAATAAATAAAACACAATTGTTAAATTTTGTTATTTTAATTTTTTTAAGCCCTTCATTGCTTTCGTTTTATGCAGGGCTGCCAGATAAATTTTTGAAAAAATCGTTAATTTCCTAAGAAAAAATAAAAAAAATCGGCTAATTTGTTTAAAAAAATCGGACAATTTAAAATGAATTTTGACAAATTTTGTTCGATTTTTATTAAAACATAATCAAAAAATTGGTAAAGTTCATGGGTAAAATACATATTTTATACATACTTAAACTTGAGGTCTATTTAAATAAAATTATTTATTTTATTTTTCTCTTAAATCCGATAACAATTTAAAATTTCAGACTGTTTTTTTCCTGAAAATATCGCTTAAAGGCGTAACAAAATATCATATTGAACTTGCCAAAAAAAAAATGGCCAAAATTTCCTATAGTGCGCATTGATTAAAAATGGTGTAATAGTTTAATGTATTGATCACATAAACAAATGTATTAAATAATCTAAGGAAATAAAAATTTAACAGTTTTTCTTCGAAATTTTGATTTTGCCCATAAATTTTTAAGCTGTCATGTTTTTAAAGATATCGTTTTTCTGTGGTGCAGAATATATAATCATACTAAGCTAATTAAAATTATTTTATTTCGAAGACTGAATAATATCTTCACCAGAAAAAATCAGCACATCGGCACTTTGCCAATTTTGGAACAAAAAATCGTCAAAATGACGATAAATCGACAAATCTGGCAGCCCTATTTTTATTATATCTATTTCTTTCGTTGACGTTTCGCTTGCATTTGACACTTAATTACTGGAAGTATTCCAGTTAAAACAGAATCTGTGTTGTCTGTTCTCGCAATCAAATACAGAAACACTTTTTTCTCACAAATCGAGAAACGATGGAAATTTTTGTTTCACACTTAACGTGAGAAATTTTGCAATGCGGGAAATACAGAAACGAGCTACAGAACTACTTAAGCGTTTGAAATCGGTTTAGCTTAATCTTGTAGATTTTGAAGCGGGCTATTTTTCAGACTATTGTTTTTGTCCAAAGTCCACGCTCACCGTATGTTGTTAAGCTTTTTATCTAAAAAACGCTTGAAAAACCATGACTAACTAGCAAGCGTTTTAAAATTTTTTTACCCCTTAGCTCCTACACGCTTCTTTATCCTCAGCTTAAAATTTTCAAGCCCTTATCTGAATTTAACTCATTTAACGTTTTTGAATTTAACTCAAATTACTTTCGTAATTTTCATTAAAATTATATTGAGGTAACAGGAGAACAGAATCAAGGAGAAGGTGAATTTTTTGTAAAGCTTTTAGCAAAAACGCTATAACTCCAGAACTACTTAAGCGTTTGAAATCGGTTTAGCTTAATCTTGTATATTTTGAAGCGGGCTATTTTTCAGACTATAGATTTTTGTCCAAAGTCCACGCTCACCGTATGTTGTTAAGCTTTCTATCTAAAAAACGCTTGAAAACCCATGACTTACTAGCAAGCGTTTTAAAAATTTTTTACCCCGTAGCTCCTACACGCTTCTTTATTCTCAGCTTAAAATGTTCAAGCCCTAATCTCTAAGCGTTTTTGAATTTAACTCAAATTACTTTCGTAATTTTCATTAAAATTATATTGAGGTAACAGGAGAACAGAACCAAGGAGTAGGTGAATTTCTTGTTAAGCTTTTAGCAAAAACGCTATAACTCCAGAACTACTTAATCGTTTGAAATCGGTTTACCTAATCTTGTATATTTTGAAGCGGGCTATTTTTCAGACTATAGAAATTTTGTCCAAAGTCCACGCTCACCGTATGTTGTTAAGCTTTTTATCTAAAAAACGCTTGAAAACCCATGACTTACTAGCAAGCGTTTTAAAATTTTTTACCCCGTAGCTCCTACACGCTTCTTTATCCTTAGCTTAAAATGTTCAAGCCCTAATCTCTAAGCGTTTTTGAATTTAACTCAAATTACTTTCGTAATTTTCATTAAAATTATATTGAGGTAACAGGAGAACAGAATCAAGGAGTAGGTGAATTTCTTGTTAAGCTGTTAGCAAAAACGCTATAACTCCAGAACTACTTAAGCGTTTAAAATCGGTTTAGCTTAATCTTGTATATTTTGAAGCGGGCTATTTTTCAGACTATAGATTTTTGTCCTAAGTCTACGCCCACCGTATGTTGTCAAGCTTGTTATCTAAAAAACGCTTGAAAAACCATGACTAACTAGCAAGCGTTTTAAAATTTTTTTACCCCTTAGCTCCTACACGCTTCTTTATCCTCAGCTTAAAATTTTCAAGCCCTTATCTGTAAGCGTTTTTGAATTTAATTTTCATTAAAATTATATTGAGGTAACAGGAGAACAGAATCAATGAGTAGGTGAATTTCTTGTAAAGCTTTTAGCAAAAACGCTATAACTCCAGAACTACTTAAGCGTTTGAAATCGGTTTAGCTTAATCTTGTATATTTTGAAGCGGGCTATTTTTCAGACTATAGATTTTTGTCCAAAGTCCACGCTCACCGTATGTTGTTAAGCTTTTTATCTAAAAAACGCTTGAAAACCCATGACTTACTAGCAAGCGTTTCAAAAATTTTTTACCCCGTAGCTCCTACACGCTTCGTTATCCTCAGCTTAAGCCCTAATCTCTAAGCGTTTTTGAATTTAACTCAAATTACTTTCGTAATTTTCATTAAAATTATATTGAGGTAACAGGAGAACAGAATCAAGGAGTAGGTGAATTTCTTGTAAAGCTTTTAGCAAAAACGCTATAACTCCAGAACTACTTAAGCGTTTGAAATCGGTTTAGCTTAATCTTGTATAAGTTATTACACGTTGGTTACCTTTAACCGAGTACACGATCTTCTAAAATATCACACAAGGTTTCACGTGTTCTGACCAAAAATACGGTCTTGTAAATAAAACGACGTGGTTAATTGTCAAAATGTGACTGCCTTTATTATTCATTTTCATTATTACATTAATACTTATTACTTATTATTGGCGATGCCAGACTTTAAGAATAATTACAGGTTTTGTTCTTTACAAATTCCCAATTGGGATTTTAGCATGATATGTTAGGACCATGCTAACTTATATATTGAAGCGGGCTATTTTTCAGACTATAGATTTTTGTCCAAAGTCCACGCTCACCGTATGTTGTTAAGCTTTTTATCTAAAAAACGCTTGAAAACCCATGACTTACTAGCAAGCGTTTCAAAAATTTTTTACCCCGTAGCTCCTACACGCTTCGTTATCCTCAGCTTAAGCCCTAATCTCTAAGCGTTTTTGAATTTAACTCAAATTACTTTCGTAATTTTCATTAAAATTATATTGAGGTAACAGGAGAACAGAATCAAGGAGTAGGTGAATTTCTTGTAAAGCTTTTAGCAAAAACGCTATAACTCCAGAACTACTTAAGCGTTTGAAATCGGTTTAGCTTAATCTTGTATAAGTTATTACACGTTGGTTACCTTTAACCGAGTACACGATCTTCTAAAATATCACACAAGGTTTCACGTGTTCTGACCAAAAATACGGTCTTGTAAATAAAACGACGTGGTTAATTGTCAAAATGTGACTGCCTTTATTATTCATTTTCATTATTACATTAATACTTATTACTTATTATTGGCGATGCCAGACTTTAAGAATAATTACAGGTTTTGTTCTTTACAAATTCCCAATTGGGATTTTAGCATGATATGTTAGGACCATGCTAACTTATATATTGAAGCGGGCTATTTTTCAGACTATAGATTTTTGTCCAAAGTCCACGCTCACCGTATGTTGTAAAGCTTTTTATCTAAAAAAACGCTTGAAAACCCATGACTTACTAGCAAGCGTTTTAAAAATTTTTTACCCCTTAGCTCCTACACGCTTCTTTATCCTCAGCTTAAAATGTTCAAGCCCTAATCTGTAAGAGTTTTTGAAATTAACTCAAATTACTTTCGTAATTTTCATTAAAATTATATTGAGGTAACAGGAGAACAGAATCAATGAGTAGGTGAATTTCTTGTAAAGCTTTTAGCAAAAACGCTATAACTCCAGAACTACTTAAGCGTTTGAAATCGGTTTAGCTTAATCTTGTATATTTTGAAGCGGGCTATATTTCAGACTATAGATTTTTGTCCAAAGTCCACGCTCACCGTATGTTGTTAAGCTTTTTATCTAAAAAACGCTTGAAAACCCATGACTTACTAGCAAGCGTTTTAAAAATTTTTTACACCTTAGCTCCAACACGCTTCTTTATCCTCAGCTTAAAATTTTCAAGCCCTAATCTGTAAGTGTTTTTGAAATTAACTCAAATTACTTTCGTAATTTTTATTAAAATTATATTGAGGTAACAGGAGAACAGAATCAAGGAGTAGGTGAATTTCTTGTAAAGCTTTTAGCAAAAACGCTATAACTCCAGAACTACTTAAGCGTTTGAAATCGGTTTAGCTTAATCTTGTATATTTTGAAGCGGGCTATATTTCAGACTATAGATTTTTGTCCAAAGTCCACGCTCACCGTATGTTGTTAAGCTTTTTATCTAAAAAACGCTTGAAAAACCATGACTAACTAGCAAGCGTTTTAAAAATTTTTTACCCCTTAGCTCCAACACGCTTCTTTATCCTCAGCTTAAAATTTTCAAGCCCTAATCTGTAAGAGTTTTTGAAATTAACTCAAATTACTTTCGTAATTTTTATTAAAATTATATTGAGGTAACAGGAGAACAGAATCAAGGAGTAGGTGAATTTCTTGTAAAGCTTTTAGCAAAAACGCTATAACTCCAGAACTACTTAAGCGTTTGAAATCGGTTTAGCTTAATCTTGTATATTTTGAAGCGGGCTATATTTCAGACTATAGATTTTTGTCCAAAGTCCACGCTCACCGTATGTTGTTAAGCTTTTTATCTAAAAAACGCTTGAAAAACCATGACTAACTAGCAAGCGTTTTAAAAATTTTTTACCCCTTAGCTCCAACACGCTTCTTTATCCTCAGCTTAAAATTTTCAAGCCCTAATCTGTAAGCGTTTTTGAAATTAACTCAAATTACTTTCGTAATTTTTATTAAATTTATATTGAGGTAACAGGAGAACAGAATCAAGGAGTAGGTGAATTTCTTGTAAAGCTTTTAGCAAAAACGCTATAACTCCAGAACTACTTAAGCGTTTGAAATCGGTTTAGCTTAATCTTGTATATTTTGAAGCGGGCTATATTTCAGACTATAGATTTTTGTCCAAAGTCCACGCTCACCGTATGTTGTTAAGCTTTTTATCTAAAAAACGCTTGAAAAACCATGACTAACTAGCAAGCGTTTTAAAAATTTTTTACCCCTTAGCTCCAACACGCTTCTTTATCCTCAGCTTAAAATTTTCAAGCCCTAATCTGTAAGCGTTTTTGAAATTAACTCAAATTACTTTCGTAATTTTTATTAAAATTATATTGAGGTAACAGGAGAACAGAATCAAGGAGTAGGTGAATTTCTTGTAAAGCTTTTAGCAAAAACGCTATAACTCCAGAACTACTTAAGCGTTTGAAATCGGTTTAGCTTAATCTTGTATATTTTGAAGCGGGCTATATTTCAGACTATAGATTTTTGTCCAAAGTCCACGCTCACCGTATGTTGTTAAGCTTTTTATCTAAAAAACGCTTGAAAAACCATGACTAACTAGCAAGCGTTTTAAAAATTTTTTACCCCTTAGCTCCAACACGCTTCTTTATCCTCAGCTTAAAATTTTCAAGCCCTAATCTGTAAGCGTTTTTGAAATTAACTCAAATTACTTTCGTAATTTTTATTAAAATTATATTGAGGTGACAGGAGAACAGAATCAAGGAGTAGGTGAATTTCTTGTAAAGCTTTTAGCAAAAACGCTATAACTCCAGAACTACTTAAGCGTTTGAAATCGGTTTAGCTTAATCTTGTATATTTTGAAGCGGGCTATATTTCAGACTATAGATTTTTGTCCAAAGTCCACGCTCACCGTATGTTGTTAAGCTTTTTATCTAAAAAACGCTTGAAAAACCATGACTAACTAGCAAGCGTTTTAAAAATTTTTTACCCCTTAGCTCCAACACGCTTCTTTATCCTCAGCTTAAAATTTTCAAGCCCTAATCTGTAAGCGTTTTTGAAATTAACTCAAATTACTTTCGTAATTTTTATTAAAATTATATTGAGGTAACAGGAGAACAGAATCAAGGAGTAGGTGAATTTCTTGTAAAGCTTTTAGCAAAAACGCTATAACTCCAGAACTACTTAAGCGTTTGAAATCGGTTTAGCTTAATCTTGTATATTTTGAAGCGGGCTATATTTCAGACTATAGATTTTTGTCCAAAGTCCACGCTCACCGTATGTTGTTAAGCTTTTTATCTAAAAAACGCTTGAAAAACCATGACTAACTAGCAAGCGTTTTAAAAATTTTTTACCCCTTAGCTCCAACACGCTTCTTTATCCTCAGCTTAAAATTTTCAAGCCCTAATCTGTAAGCGTTTTTGAAATTAACTCAAATTACTTTCGTAATTTTTATTAAAATTATATTGAGGTAACAGGAGAACAGAATCAAGGAGTAGGTGAATTTCTTGTAAAGCTTTTAGCAAAAACGCTATAACTCCAGAACTACTTAAGCGTTTGAAATCGGTTTAGCTTAATCTTGTATATTTTGAAGCGGGCTATATTTCAGACTATAGATTTTTGTCCAAAGTCCACGCTCACCGTATGTTGTTAAGCTTTTTATCTAAAAAACGCTTGAAAAACCATGACTAACTAGCAAGCGTTTTAAAAATTTTTTACCCCTTAGCTCCAACACGCTTCTTTATCCTCAGCTTAAAATTTTCAAGCCCTAATCTGTAAGCGTTTTTGAAATTAACTCAAATTACTTTCGTAATTTTTATTAAAATTATATTGAGGTAACAGGAGAACAGAATCAAGGAGTAGGTGAATTTCTTGTAAAGCTTTTAGCAAAAACGCTATAACTCCAGAACTACTTAAGCGTTTGAAATCGGTTTAGCTTAATCTTGTATATTTTGAAGCGGGCTATATTTCAGACTATAGATTTTTGTCCAAAGTCCACGCTCACCGTATGTTGTTAAGCTTTTTATCTAAAAAACGCTTGAAAAACCATGACTAACTAGCAAGCGTTTTAAAAATTTTTTACCCCTTAGCTCCAACACGCTTCTTTATCCTCAGCTTAAAATTTTCAAGCCCTAATCTGTAAGCGTTTTTGAAATTAACTCAAATTACTTTCGTAATTTTTATTAAAATTATATTGAGGTAACAGGAGAACAGAATCAAGGAGTAGGTGAATTTCTTGTAAAGCTTTTAGCAAAAACGCTATAACTCCAGAACTACTTAAGCGTTTGAAATCGGTTTAGCTTAATCTTGTATATTTTGAAGCGGGCTATATTTCAGACTATAGATTTTTGTCCAAAGTCCACGCTCACCGTATGTTGTTAAGCTTTTTATCTAAAAAACGCTTGAAAAACCATGACTAACTAGCAAGCGTTTTAAAAATTTTTTACCCCTTAGCTCCAACACGCTTCTTTATCCTCAGCTTAAAATTTTCAAGCCCTAATCTGTAAGCGTTTTTGAAATTAACTCAAATTACTTTCGTAATTTTTATTAAAATTATATTGAGGTAACAGGAGAACAGAATCAAGGAGTAGGTGAATTTCTTGTAAAGCTTTTAGCAAAAACGCTATAACTCCAGAACTACTTAAGCGTTTGAAATCGGTTTAGCTTAATCTTGTATATTTTGAAGCGGGCTATATTTCAGACTATAGATTTTTGTCCAAAGTCCACGCTCACCGTATGTTGTTAAGCTTTTTATCTAAAAAACGCTTGAAAAACCATGACTAACTAGCAAGCGTTTTAAAAATTTTTTACCCCTTAGCTCCAACACGCTTCTTTATCCTCAGCTTAAAATTTTCAAGCCCTAATCTGTAAGCGTTTTTGAAATTAACTCAAATTACTTTCGTAATTTTTATTAAAATTATATTGAGGTAACAGGAGAACAGAATCAAGGAGTAGGTGAATTTCTTGTAAAGCTTTTAGCAAAAACGCTATAACTCCAGAACTACTTAAGCGTTTGAAATCGGTTTAGCTTAATCTTGTATATTTTGAAGCGGGCTATATTTCAGACTATAGATTTTTGTCCAAAGTCCACGCTCACCGTATGTTGTTAAGCTTTTTATCTAAAAAACGCTTGAAAAACCATGACTAACTAGCAAGCGTTTTAAAAATTTTTTACCCCTTAGCTCCAACACGCTTCTTTATCCTCAGCTTAAAATTTTCAAGCCCTAATCTGTAAGCGTTTTTGAAATTAACTCAAATTACTTTCGTAATTTTTATTAAAATTATATTGAGGTAACAGGAGAACAGAATCAAGGAGTAGGTGAATTTCTTGTAAAGCTTTTAGCAAAAACGCTATAACTCCAGAACTACTTAAGCGTTTGAAATCGGTTTAGCTTAATCTTGTATATTTTGAAGCGGGCTATATTTCAGACTATAGATTTTTGTCCAAAGTCCACGCTCACCGTATGTTGTTAAGCTTTTTATCTAAAAAACGCTTGAAAAACCATGACTAACTAGCAAGCGTTTTAAAAATTTTTTACCCCTTAGCTCCAACACGCTTCTTTATCCTCAGCTTAAAATTTTCAAGCCCTAATCTGTAAGCGTTTTTGAAATTAACTCAAATTACTTTCGTAATTTTTATTAAAATTATATTGAGGTAACAGGAGAACAGAATCAAGGAGTAGGTGAATTTCTTGTAAAGCTTTTAGCAAAAACGCTATAACTCCAGAACTACTTAAGCGTTTGAAATCGGTTTAGCTTAATCTTGTATATTTTGAAGCGGGCTATATTTCAGACTATAGATTTTTGTCCAAAGTCCACGCTCACCGTATGTTGTTAAGCTTTTTATCTAAAAAACGCTTGAAAAACCATGACTAACTAGCAAGCGTTTTAAAAATTTTTTACCCCTTAGCTCCAACACGCTTCTTTATCCTCAGCTTAAAATTTTCAAGCCCTAATCTGTAAGCGTTTTTGAAATTAACTCAAATTACTTTCGTAATTTTTATTAAAATTATATTGAGGTAACAGGAGAACAGAATCAAGGAGTAGGTGAATTTCTTGTAAAGCTTTTAGCAAAAACGCTATAACTCCAGAACTACTTAAGCGTTTGAAATCGGTTTAGCTTAATCTTGTATATTTTGAAGCGGGCTATATTTCAGACTATAGATTTTTGTCCAAAGTCCACGCTCACCGTATGTTGTTAAGCTTTTTATCTAAAAAACACTTGAAAAACCATGACTAACTAGCAAGCGTTTTAAAAATTTTTTACCCCTTAGCTCCAACACGCTTCTTTATCCTCAGCTTAAAATTTTCAAGCCCTAATCTGTAAGCGTTTTTGAAATTAACTCAAATTACTTTCGTAATTTTTATTAAAATTATATTGAGGTAACAGGAGAACAGAATCAAGGAGTAGGTGAATTTCTTGTAAAGCTTTTAGCAAAAACGCTATAACTCCAGAACTACTTAAGCGTTTGAAATCGGTTTAGCTTAATCTTGTATATTTTGAAGCGGGCTATATTTCAGACTATAGATTTTTGTCCAAAGTCCACGCTCACCGTATGTTGTTAAGCTTTTTATCTAAAAAACGCTTGAAAAACCATGACTAACTAGCAAGCGTTTTAAAAATTTTTTACCCCTTAGCTCCAACACGCTTCTTTATCCTCAGCTTAAAATTTTCAAGCCCTAATCTGTAAGCGTTTTTGAAATTAACTCAAATTACTTTCGTAATTTTTATTAAAATTATATTGAGGTAACAGGAGAACAGAATCAAGGAGTAGGTGAATTTCTTGTAAAGCTTTTAGCAAAAACGCTATAACTCCAGAACTACTTAAGCGTTTGAAATCGGTTTAGCTTAATCTTGTATATTTTGAAGCGGGCTATATTTCAGACTATAGATTTTTGTCCAAAGTCCACGCTCACCGTATGTTGTTAAGCTTTTTATCTAAAAAACGCTTGAAAAACCATGACTAACTAGCAAGCGTTTTAAAAATTTTTTACCCCTTAGCTCCAACACGCTTCTTTATCCTCAGCTTAAAATTTTCAAGCCCTAATCTGTAAGCGTTTTTGAAATTAACTCAAATTACTTTCGTAATTTTTATTAAAATTATATTGAGGTAACAGGAGAACAGAATCAAGGAGTAGGTGAATTTCTTGTAAAGCTTTTAGCAAAAACGCTATAACTCCAGAACTACTTAAGCGTTTGAAATCGGTTTAGCTTAATCTTGTATATTTTGAAGCGGGCTATATTTCAGACTATAGATTTTTGTCCAAAGTCCACGCTCACCGTATGTTGTTAAGCTTTTTATCTAAAAAACGCTTGAAAAACCATGACTAACTAGCAAGCGTTTTAAAAATTTTTTACCCCTTAGCTCCAACACGCTTCTTTATCCTCAGCTTAAAATTTTCAAGCCCTAATCTGTAAGCGTTTTTGAAATTAACTCAAATTACTTTCGTAATTTTTATTAAAATTATATTGAGGTAACAGGAGAACAGAATCAAGGAGTAGGTGAATTTCTTGTAAAGCTTTTAGCAAAAACGCTATAACTCCAGAACTACTTAAGCGTTTGAAATCGGTTTAGCTTAATCTTGTATATTTTGAAGCGGGCTATATTTCAGACTATAGATTTTTGTCCAAAGTCCACGCTCACCGTATGTTGTTAAGCTTTTTATCTAAAAAACGCTTGAAAAACCATGACTAACTAGCAAGCGTTTTAAAAATTTTTTACCCCTTAGCTCCAACACGCTTCTTTATCCTCAGCTTAAAATTTTCAAGCCCTAATCTGTAAGCGTTTTTGAAATTAACTCAAATTACTTTCGTAATTTTTATTAAAATTATATTGAGGTAACAGGAGAACAGAATCAAGGAGTAGGTGAATTTCTTGTAAAGCTTTTAGCAAAAACGCTATAACTCCAGAACTACT
Source organism: Pollenia amentaria (assembly GCA_943735925.1). Lineage (NCBI taxonomy): Eukaryota > Metazoa > Arthropoda > Insecta > Diptera > Polleniidae > Pollenia > Pollenia amentaria. The sequence goes on from OX031008.1 coordinate 119,439,412, forward strand.
TAAGCGTTTGAAATCGGTTTAGCTTAATCTTGTATATTTTGAAGCGGGCTATATTTCAGACTATAGATTTTTGTCCAAAGTCCACGCTCACCGTATGTTGTTAAGCTTTTTATCTAAAAAACACTTGAAAAACCATGACTAACTAGCAAGCGTTTTAAAAATTTTTTACCCCTTAGCTCCAACACGCTTCTTTATCCTCAGCTTAAAATTTTCAAGCCCTAATCTGTAAGCGTTTTTGAAATTAACTCAAATTACTTTCGTAATTTTTATTAAAATTATATTGAGGTAACAGGAGAACAGAATCAAGGAGTAGGTGAATTTCTTGTAAAGCTTTTAGCAAAAACGCTATAACTCCAGAACTACTTAAGCGTTTGAAATCGGTTTAGCTTAATCTTGTATATTTTGAAGCGGGCTATATTTCAGACTATAGATTTTTGTCCAAAGTCCACGCTCACCGTATGTTGTTAAGCTTTTTATCTAAAAAACGCTTGAAAAACCATGACTAACTAGCAAGCGTTTTAAAAATTTTTTACCCCTTAGCTCCAACACGCTTCTTTATCCTCAGCTTAAAATTTTCAAGCCCTAATCTGTAAGCGTTTTTGAAATTAACTCAAATTACTTTCGTAATTTTTATTAAAATTATATTGAGGTAACAGGAGAACAGAATCAAGGAGTAGGTGAATTTCTTGTAAAGCTTTTAGCAAAAACGCTATAACTCCAGAACTACTTAAGCGTTTGAAATCGGTTTAGCTTAATCTTGTATATTTTGAAGCGGGCTATATTTCAGACTATAGATTTTTGTCCAAAGTCCACGCTCACCGTATGTTGTTAAGCTTTTTATCTAAAAAACGCTTGAAAAACCATGACTAACTAGCAAGCGTTTTAAAAATTTTTTACCCCTTAGCTCCAACACGCTTCTTTATCCTCAGCTTAAAATTTTCAAGCCCTAATCTGTAAGCGTTTTTGAAATTAACTCAAATTACTTTCGTAATTTTTATTAAAATTATATTGAGGTAACAGGAGAACAGAATCAAGGAGTAGGTGAATTTCTTGTAAAGCTTTTAGCAAAAACGCTATAACTCCAGAACTACTTAAGCGTTTGAAATCGGTTTAGCTTAATCTTGTATATTTTGAAGCGGGCTATATTTCAGACTATAGATTTTTGTCCAAAGTCCACGCTCACCGTATGTTGTTAAGCTTTTTATCTAAAAAACGCTTGAAAAACCATGACTAACTAGCAAGCGTTTTAAAAATTTTTTACCCCTTAGCTCCAACACGCTTCTTTATCCTCAGCTTAAAATTTTCAAGCCCTAATCTGTAAGCGTTTTTGAAATTAACTCAAATTACTTTCGTAATTTTTATTAAAATTATATTGAGGTAACAGGAGAACAGAATCAAGGAGTAGGTGAATTTCTTGTAAAGCTTTTAGCAAAAACGCTATAACTCCAGAACTACTTAAGCGTTTGAAATCGGTTTAGCTTAATCTTGTATATTTTGAAGCGGGCTATATTTCAGACTATAGATTTTTGTCCAAAGTCCACGCTCACCGTATGTTGTTAAGCTTTTTATCTAAAAAACGCTTGAAAAACCATGACTAACTAGCAAGCGTTTTAAAAATTTTTTACCCCTTAGCTCCAACACGCTTCTTTATCCTCAGCTTAAAATTTTCAAGCCCTAATCTGTAAGCGTTTTTGAAATTAACTCAAATTACTTTCGTAATTTTTATTAAAATTATATTGAGGTAACAGGAGAACAGAATCAAGGAGTAGGTGAATTTCTTGTAAAGCTTTTAGCAAAAACGCTATAACTCCAGAACTACTTAAGCGTTTGAAATCGGTTTAGCTTAATCTTGTATATTTTGAAGCGGGCTATATTTCAGACTATAGATTTTTGTCCAAAGTCCACGCTCACCGTATGTTGTTAAGCTTTTTATCTAAAAAACGCTTGAAAAACCATGACTAACTAGCAAGCGTTTTAAAAATTTTTTACCCCTTAGCTCCAACACGCTTCTTTATCCTCAGCTTAAAATTTTCAAGCCCTAATCTGTAAGCGTTTTTGAAATTAACTCAAATTACTTTCGTAATTTTTATTAAAATTATATTGAGGTAACAGGAGAACAGAATCAAGGAGTAGGTGAATTTCTTGTAAAGCTTTTAGCAAAAACGCTATAACTCCAGAACTACTTAAGCGTTTGAAATCGGTTTAGCTTAATCTTGTATATTTTGAAGCGGGCTATATTTCAGACTATAGATTTTTGTCCAAAGTCCACGCTCACCGTATGTTGTTAAGCTTTTTATCTAAAAAACACTTGAAAAACCATGACTAACTAGCAAGCGTTTTAAAAATTTTTTACCCCTTAGCTCCAACACGCTTCTTTATCCTCAGCTTAAAATTTTCAAGCCCTAATCTGTAAGCGTTTTTGAAATTAACTCAAATTACTTTCGTAATTTTTATTAAAATTATATTGAGGTAACAGGAGAACAGAATCAAGGAGTAGGTGAATTTCTTGTAAAGCTTTTAGCAAAAACGCTATAACTCCAGAACTACTTCAGCGTTTGAAATCGGTTTAGCTTAATCTTGTATATTTTGAAGCGGGCTATATTTCAGACTATAGATTTTTGTCCAAAGTCCACGCTCACCGTATGTTGTTAAGCTTTTTATCTAAAAAACGCTTGAAAAACCATGACTAACTAGCAAGCGTTTTAAAAATTTTTTACCCCTTAGCTCCAACACGCTTCTTTATCCTCAGCTTAAAATTTTCAAGCCCTAATCTGTAAGCGTTTTTGAAATTAACTCAAATTACTTTCGTAATTTTTATTAAAATTATATTGAGGTAACAGGAGAACAGAATCAAGGAGTAGGTGAATTTCTTGTAAAGCTTTTAGCAAAAACGCTATAACTCCAGAACTACTTAAGCGTTTGAAATCGGTTTAGCTTAATCTTGTATATTTTGAAGCGGGCTATATTTCAGACTATAGATTTTTGTCCAAAGTCCACGCTCACCGTATGTTGTTAAGCTTTTTATCTAAAAAACGCTTGAAAAACCATGACTAACTAGCAAGCGTTTTAAAAATTTTTTACCCCTTAGCTCCAACACGCTTCTTTATCCTCAGCTTAAAATTTTCAAGCCCTAATCTGTAAGCGTTTTTGAAATTAACTCAAATTACTTTCGTAATTTTTATTAAAATTATATTGAGGTAACAGGAGAACAGAATCAAGGAGTAGGTGAATTTCTTGTAAAGCTTTTAGCAAAAACGCTATAACTCCAGAACTACTTAAGCGTTTGAAATCGGTTTAGCTTAATCTTGTATATTTTGAAGCGGGCTATATTTCAGACTATAGATTTTTGTCCAAAGTCCACGCTCACCGTATGTTGTTAAGCTTTTTATCTAAAAAACGCTTGAAAAACCATGACTAACTAGCAAGCGTTTTAAAAATTTTTTACCCCTTAGCTCCAACACGCTTCTTTATCCTCAGCTTAAAATTTTCAAGCCCTAATCTGTAAGCGTTTTTGAAATTAACTCAAATTACTTTCGTAATTTTTATTAAAATTATATTGAGGTAACAGGAGAACAGAATCAAGGAGTAGGTGAATTTCTTGTAAAGCTTTTAGCAAAAACGCTATAACTCCAGAACTACTTAAGCGTTTGAAATCGGTTTAGCTTAATCTTGTATATTTTGAAGCGGGCTATATTTCAGACTATAGATTTTTGTCCAAAGTCCACGCTCACCGTATGTTGTTAAGCTTTTTATCTAAAAAACGCTTGAAAAACCATGACTAACTAGCAAGCGTTTTAAAAATTTTTTACCCCTTAGCTCCAACACGCTTCTTTATCCTCAGCTTAAAATTTTCAAGCCCTAATCTGTAAGCGTTTTTGAAATTAACTCAAATTACTTTCGTAATTTTTATTAAAATTATATTGAGGTAACAGGAGAACAGAATCAAGGAGTAGGTGAATTTCTTGTAAAGCTTTTAGCAAAAACGCTATAACTCCAGAACTACTTAAGCGTTTGAAATCGGTTTAGCTTAATCTTGTATATTTTGAAGCGGGCTATATTTCAGACTATAGATTTTTGTCCAAAGTCCACGCTCACCGTATGTTGTTAAGCTTTTTATCTAAAAAACACTTGAAAAACCATGACTAACTAGCAAGCGTTTTAAAAATTTTTTACCCCTTAGCTCCAACACGCTTCTTTATCCTCAGCTTAAAATTTTCAAGCCCTAATCTGTAAGCGTTTTTGAAATTAACTCAAATTACTTTCGTAATTTTTATTAAAATTATATTGAGGTAACAGGAGAACAGAATCAAGGAGTAGGTGAATTTCTTGTAAAGCTTTTAGCAAAAACGCTATAACTCCAGAACTACTTAAGCGTTTGAAATCGGTTTAGCTTAATCTTGTATATTTTGAAGCGGGCTATATTTCAGACTATAGATTTTTGTCCAAAGTCCACGCTCACCGTATGTTGTTAAGCTTTTTATCTAAAAAACGCTTGAAAAACCATGACTAACTAGCAAGCGTTTTAAAAATTTTTTACCCCTTAGCTCCAACACGCTTCTTTATCCTCAGCTTAAAATTTTCAAGCCCTAATCTGTAAGCGTTTTTGAAATTAACTCAAATTACTTTCGTAATTTTTATTAAAATTATATTGAGGTAACAGGAGAACAGAATCAAGGAGTAGGTGAATTTCTTGTAAAGCTTTTAGCAAAAACGCTATAACTCCAGAACTACTTCAGCGTTTGAAATCGGTTTAGCTTAATCTTGTATATTTTGAAGCGGGCTATATTTCAGACTATAGATTTTTGTCCAAAGTCCACGCTCACCGTATGTTGTTAAGCTTTTTATCTAAAAAACGCTTGAAAAACCATGACTAACTAGCAAGCGTTTTAAAAATTTTTTACCCCTTAGCTCCAACACGCTTCTTTATCCTCAGCTTAAAATTTTCAAGCCCTAATCTGTAAGCGTTTTTGAAATTAACTCAAATTACTTTCGTAATTTTTATTAAAATTATATTGAGGTAACAGGAGAACAGAATCAAGGAGTAGGTGAATTTCTTGTAAAGCTTTTAGCAAAAACGCTATAACTCCAGAACTACTTAAGCGTTTGAAATCGGTTTAGCTTAATCTTGTATATTTTGAAGCGGGCTATATTTCAGACTATAGATTTTTGTCCAAAGTCCACGCTCACCGTATGTTGTTAAGCTTTTTATCTAAAAAACGCTTGAAAAACCATGACTAACTAGCAAGCGTTTTAAAAATTTTTTACCCCTTAGCTCCAACACGCTTCTTTATCCTCAGCTTAAAATTTTCAAGCCCTAATCTGTAAGCGTTTTTGAAATTAACTCAAATTACTTTCGTAATTTTTATTAAAATTATATTGAGGTAACAGGAGAACAGAATCAAGGAGTAGGTGAATTTCTTGTAAAGCTTTTAGCAAAAACGCTATAACTCCAGAACTACTTAAGCGTTTGAAATCGGTTTAGCTTAATCTTGTATATTTTGAAGCGGGCTATATTTCAGACTATAGATTTTTGTCCAAAGTCCACGCTCACCGTATGTTGTTAAGCTTTTTATCTAAAAAACGCTTGAAAAACCATGACTAACTAGCAAGCGTTTTAAAAATTTTTTACCCCTTAGCTCCAACACGCTTCTTTATCCTCAGCTTAAAATTTTCAAGCCCTAATCTGTAAGCGTTTTTGAAATTAACTCAAATTACTTTCGTAATTTTTATTAAAATTATATTGAGGTAACAGGAGAACAGAATCAAGGAGTAGGTGAATTTCTTGTAAAGCTTTTAGCAAAAACGCTATAACTCCAGAACTACTTAAGCGTTTGAAATCGGTTTAGCTTAATCTTGTATATTTTGAAGCGGGCTATATTTCAGACTATAGATTTTTGTCCAAAGTCCACGCTCACCGTATGTTGTTAAGCTTTTTATCTAAAAAACGCTTGAAAAACCATGACTAACTAGCAAGCGTTTTAAAAATTTTTTACCCCTTAGCTCCAACACGCTTCTTTATCCTCAGCTTAAAATTTTCAAGCCCTAATCTGTAAGCGTTTTTGAAATTAACTCAAATTACTTTCGTAATTTTTATTAAAATTATATTGAGGTAACAGGAGAACAGAATCAAGGAGTAGGTGAATTTCTTGTAAAGCTTTTAGCAAAAACGCTATAACTCCAGAACTACTTAAGCGTTTGAAATCGGTTTAGCTTAATCTTGTATATTTTGAAGCGGGCTATATTTCAGACTATAGATTTTTGTCCAAAGTCCACGCTCACCGTATGTTGTTAAGCTTTTTATCTAAAAAACGCTTGAAAAACCATGACTAACTAGCAAGCGTTTTAAAAATTTTTTACCCCTTAGCTCCAACACGCTTCTTTATCCTCAGCTTAAAATTTTCAAGCCCTAATCTGTAAGCGTTTTTGAAATTAACTCAAATTACTTTCGTAATTTTTATTAAAATTATATTGAGGTAACAGGAGAACAGAATCAAGGAGTAGGTGAATTTCTTGTAAAGCTTTTAGCAAAAACGCTATAACTCCAGAACTACTTAAGCGTTTGAAATCGGTTTAGCTTAATCTTGTATATTTTGAAGCGGGCTATATTTCAGACTATAGATTTTTGTCCAAAGTCCACGCTCACCGTATGTTGTTAAGCTTTTTATCTAAAAAACGCTTGAAAAACCATGACTAACTAGCAAGCGTTTTAAAAATTGTTTACCCCTTAGCTCCAACACGCTTCTTTATCCTCAGCTTAAAATTTTCAAGCCCTAATCTGTAAGCGTTTTTGAAATTAACTCAAATTACTTTCGTAATTTTTATTAAAATTATATTGAGGTAACAGGAGAACAGAATCAAGGAGTAGGTGAATTTCTTGTAAAGCTTTTAGCAAAAACGCTATAACTCCAGAACTACTTAAGCGTTTGAAATCGGTTTAGCTTAATCTTGTATATTTTGAAGCGGGCTATATTTCAGACTATAGATTTTTGTCCAAAGTCCACGCTCACCGTATGTTGTTAAGCTTTTTATCTAAAAAACGCTTGAAAAACCATGACTAACTAGCAAGCGTTTTAAAAATTTTTTACCCCTTAGCTCCAACACGCTTCTTTATCCTCAGCTTAAAATTTTCAAGCCCTAATCTGTAAGCGTTTTTGAAATTAACTCAAATTACTTTCGTAATTTTTATTAAAATTATATTGAGGTAACAGGAGAACAGAATCAAGGAGTAGGTGAATTTCTTGTAAAGCTTTTAGCAAAAACGCTATAACTCCAGAACTACTTAAGCGTTTGAAATCGGTTTAGCTTAATCTTGTATATTTTGAAGCGGGCTATATTTCAGACTATAGATTTTTGTCCAAAGTCCACGCTCACCGTATGTTGTTAAGCTTTTTATCTAAAAAACGCTTGAAAAACCATGACTAACTAGCAAGCGTTTTAAAAATTTTTACCCCTTAGCTCCAACACGCTTCTTTATCCTCAGCTAAAAATTTTCAAGCCCTAATCTGTAAGCGTTTTTGAAATTAACTCAAATTACTTTCGTAATTTTTATTAAAATTATATTGAGGTAACAGGAGAACAGAATCAAGGAGTAGGTGAATTTCTTGTAAAGCTTTTAGCAAAAACGCTATAACTCCAGAACAACTTAAGCGTTTGAAATCGGTTTAGCTTAATCTTGTATATTTTGAGCTAGTTCTCCGTTCATCAGTTAGGCCACAGTGCCCTGGATATGGAGCTCGTCGATTCGCGACATTGCGCAGGTCTATAAGACTATGCAAGTCCATAAGACCTTGATAAGTGATTTACAGTGAGCCATTGAAAATCCAACTAATTGATCTATTAATGTTTCATCCAGACGACTATCTCGTTTGGCAAGCTCATCTTATGGTTGCCCAGGCAGTTCGCATGACCTGGTACCCACATTAGCGTTACCTTCGAATGCGTGTATTCAAATCCCCGTCTATATGTGTAAGCCAGGGTATAATCAAGGTCGCATTCCTCTAAAGGGCTGCTGGAACTATACCATCTATACTCGGAGGTTTTTATGGGCCGAAACAGCCGATAGCCCACTTCATCCTATCATAGTCAATCAGAACGGATGTAGGAGTGGTACCGGCGCACAACCTTGATCTCGCAAACTTACTTCGGAATTGCTAGGAAAGTGATTATCAATCAACACTTCAAGTTTTTCTTGACTTTTTATAGTCCAACAACCATTCGTTTTTTGGATATTGGTCGGGAAAACCAAACTCGAGGCCATTATTTTACTAAAAAAGTTTGTTTCATAGGACCCTTTCCCGCCGCTATTGTCTGCAGTGAATTCTTCAGTAGAACCACTGCTGCATCAATACCCTCTGTATCATCGACCTGGGGAGGATTGGGTAGAAAACGAACCAGTGAAGAGGCTTGAGTGTCCCACTACGTTCGTCTTCTGTTCACAATATCACTCGATTCTACAGACTTATGCCTCAGATAAACTTTCACATATCTATGATTAGAATGCAAACAGTCCTCAGACAACGCCCAATTTCTCAGCATATCAAAGTGGTCAATGCTAACTAATGTGACATCAAGAACCTCACTCCTATTTGCAACGACAAAAAAGCTCGCAGCCCATGTTTACTATTCTTAAATAATTATTGACAATAAAGGAAAATAGCGATTCGCCTTTTATATTAGTGCGCTTCAGCATCAGCACAAATTATAATTGGTGTCCTAGTGCATGTAGCCTTAAATTCGACATCACGGATAAGCCGATTGGGTGGACAATCTCCGTGATCGTGCGCCATGTATCTTAAGAGCAACAGTTATCGTATCTTCATCGCTGTAATCAGATAGAATGAATATATTCAACGAGTTTTTAGCTCAGATGCAAGATCTTATGCTACATGTTCATTTTGAAAATAACAGCTTATAGCCTTTAAGATTTAGTCCGCATACCAGATCTTTGTGAATCCAAAATTCTTGGACATCACGTTTCCCATCTTCTGTTACTCGGAGGATCAATCCAGGAGTACTCATCATCAATCGTTTTACCCTTGTGACCAAAGAAGTCACAAACCAATCCAATAACTAAGTGTCATCTTTGCCACTTGATGTTACGGCATCGTCGCAAGCCATACTGTCTTCAGACTGTTTATCTTCCACTACCTAAGGAGCTTGATTACTCTTGTTATCAATACGGTCGACCCGGAGCAAGATCGTACTATTTATCGAAATAATATTTTTTAAAATTTTTTATTTTTAAAAGGTTTTTATGATTTAAAACTATTCCAGAAATTTTTTTTGTAAAATATTGCTCATAATCCGTAAAAGAAGGTATATCCAAAAGACATAATTTCTGAACTATAATATTTTCTTACTCTTTTCGTGACTTTTCATACCGCAGTGATGAAATAAATGGATCGGAAAATTCTGCTAACATGTTGAAGATGTCCTCATTTTGTCTCACCCTTCATGATTTGAAAGTGTTCATCAATCTACATCTTTATCAAATTTATTAATATGTTTGTTTGATGTATTTTAATCAAAGTATTCCCCCTCTTGTGGAAGCGTAAACGCTTATTTTAATAAAAACTTTTGCGTGCAATGGTGAGATTCGATATTCAATATTCTCTTCGTTTGTAAATTGCGGAAGTTCTTTTGCGTCTCTTTGCAAATTGTACATGACAATGTTGATATTGTATTTGTCAGTTTGTTAACGACTTTTCCTTCACTGATTTCCAACTTTTGGATTTAATCTTGTTTATTTGTTCTTGAATATCCCTTAGTGTGGTTCTTATGAGTTCCGGCGATTCCCTTTCAAACTGAAACATTGTTAGTCGACAAAAATGTATTGATGACGGTCGTCGATTTTTCCAGTATGTATCAGGAAACATCAGATTTTAGCCGCAAAGGAACAACAGATGCCATAAACATATATCCGTCTGATATCGAAGCATCATTGGAATATATCTTTTGCTTATAAACGCTTTGCCCGGATGATCCATCGCAGCCTCATTTACTGGTCCATGTCAATTTCTCCGGAAGAATTTCTACCACATTTTCAGGAAAAACTCTCCAACAGCCGTTTTGCTGTATGGTCCATAAGATCCTGCATATTGGCTTTTACAGAGACTTCAGTAAACTCCGTATGCAGTGGTCGTGAATCTATTATGGCTATTACGTAGTATCTCATATTTCTCTTTAGAAAGTACCAAGTCCATAAACAAAGCCAAAGCTTCTTCGAAACCATACTTTTAAAGGGTTTCGATTAGGGGCGTGGGAATGCTTTCCATAATCCTTTTTAGTCGTAGTGAGCTTGTATTTGCAACAGATTTTGTAATCTGTGACTTTCACTTTTCATCATCCTTTGTATATTTAATGGTCAAATCATTGGTGGAATCAGCTACACTCCTCCATGTTTTGTCTTGGTCTTTCTCTTGCACGTCCAGTTGTGCTGGGTTCATCTTCTGTCAATGTATGATGGTATCATTATTAAGCCAATCCTGGTGTTTGGAGTTGAATCTCTTAGTCGTGCCGTTTGCTTTTATCCATTTTGAGTTTGGACTGGCATACATCATTAAAAGTTAATTTTTTATATTTGTTCTCTGTATATTGCCGTATAAACTATTAAGTTCCTCCAAGGCAGCTTCCACGAAATTTTTGCTGTGGTTGACTTCGTAAACAGGTCAAATAATTTAAAGTTGTTCAACGTCATGTTTAAAGTGTCTTAAAATTACTTGTCTCCCCAACTTACAGTCGTAGACTAATCCCGTTTTTATGATTGTTTTCAATACATAGTAAAGGGTGTTTTTTTAAGCCCGATAGAACTTGAAATTGTAAAAAATAACACAAAAAATTAAATTGTAATCTACATTTTTTTTTTATTCGAAAGATCAATACGTGACATTAACATTTGAAAATGATTTCGGGCATATGGGCACCGCGGCTGTTCTTGACGAAGCGCATTCTGGACGTCCAATTTTGGGCCACTTTTTCGAGCACTGCTGGCCGTATGTCACGAATAACACGAACAATGCTGGCCTCCAAGGCGTCAATTGTTGCTGGTTTATCAGCATAAACCAGTGACTTCACGTAGCCCCACAGGAAATAATCGAGAGTTGTCAAATCGCACGACCTTGGAGGCCAATTGACAGGTCCATTTCTCTAGAGCCCAATCGGCGAAAGAACTACGCATATAATGGTCTCGTGGCTTCAATTCCTGCACCAGCTGGATCTTATACGGGTGTAGGCCGAGATCTTTGCGCAAAATTTTCCACGTAGTGGACGGACAGAGCCCCAATTCTTGCGACCGACGACGAATCGATAAATTTGGATCTTCTTCCACACTTTCGTTTACAGCGGCGATATTCTCTTCAGTACGCACATTCCTTCGACGTGTTGGTGTTATTGCATCCTCTAGAGAGTATGTGGTACGAAATCTATACACAGTTCGACGAATGGCTTGTTCAGATGGACGATTATGTACGCCATAAAAATGACGAAGTCGTCTATAAAGTGCGCGAATCGACGACTGATTTTCAAAGTAAATTTGGATAATTTCGTAGCGTTGTTCAAGCGTGAGTCTATTCATGATGATTTGTCAGAGTATACTGAAACGATAAAAAAAAATATTTCATCAAAATTTAATTTTTTGTATTACTTTTTACAATTTAAAGTTCTATCTAGCTTAAAAAAACACCCTTTATAATTTATATATTACCTATCAGTTGGTAAATATCGATTTACCTGTACAAACACAAAGCAAGCCGTACAAATTTGTTTATTCTTTTCTTAATAAATACATCTATCAATAGAATCAAAAAGAATGACGATCCGTTGCCAAGTTTTTGAGATACTGTATCTGAAAGCAGTCCAAATTACCAAAGAATGGTATGGGTTGTTGAACACTGAAAATCAGTGAACTTTGAAGGGCTATATCTTCTTAACAAAAATCTGATTATAATAAGAGTAGCATATTTGAAACCGTTGGAAAATTTCCTGAAAAATAGGTATATTCAATATTTTTTAGAAGCACATGAAATTTTTGATTTTAGCAACCTCACTTGTTCTACAGGCGCCACTGTGCGTCGGCAGCTCCTTTGTCAATGACTGCAAGCATGAGATGGCTTTTGACCACTTCGCTAAAGGATTTGTTAATCGGCTTCGGTGCTGTTTTAGGACATTTCGTCTCTGTTTCTTGTTTATCGACCATTACTTCTTTTTTCAAACGTTGCCGTTTAGGCAATTTCACCTTCTCAGGAACAGGAGGTGAAACACTTGGTGGCTCAGCAATGTGGGCTCTAGCCCATACTAATGAAGCTTTCTGCTCATTGGTTAGCTCTTCAGCCTTTTAAGAGCCTTATTTTATTTGCCCTCTTGGTTGGCTTTTTGTGCCGAACAGACTTTTTATGGTCGCCGTAGCTGGCGGTGAGGGTTGAAAACTTGGGGTACGATGTTTTCATCTATGATCCTCTTTGCACATATAGGAACATGGTCATCGTTCCTAATTTGGTAGTACCCAAAGAAGCATTTTTATCCGTTTCTCTAACGGAAAGAAATTTTGCGGTTTTGAAGGTACTTGGGGCGAAGGACAGAGGCACCTCGCCGCATTTGTTGGACCACCGCCTTCTGGTCAGGTTGACCTAACATTCCGTGATCTTCGGAACTAAAACAGCCACCAATGGATTCGTTTCCTTATCCGTGTCAATAGTTGTCCCGTACAGTACCGCTTTTCGTGTTTTTTGTTGTTAAATGAATTTTTCATTTTGGGCCTACATGTGCAGTTTCAATGGAGATCCGCAATGTCGTAGCGCCAAAAAAACGTGGCAAGAGCGTGGTCTATTTGCTGAGGAGCCCAGGTATCAGCAAAGCTCCTTGATAACAAAGTCAATTACCGTTACTGCAAGCCAGCGGGTTACCGCGTATTTCGATTCGAAAAGTAATATTTTTCAAAAGCAATTTCAAAAAGTGTTAGGTTTAATTTGTTAATTTTACACTTTTATTTACCAAATAGCTTTTAAACAATTTCCCAACGTTTTTTGCATAACTGACGCATATTTTCGTAATACTGAGTTGGACTTTCGAAATGAATTTTTATTGTTAGTATTATTTTTTTGTTTTTCTTTTTTTAATATTATTTTACTGCAATCTATCAGTATGATAATAAGCAAATTAGATTAAACATAAAAATGGCAGTTGTAGTTGTGCTTCTACAATAAGTACAACTATAAAAATAGAAAACAAATTCTGAGGTTAACAAAATTACAATAAAAAAGTATAAAGTAGTTAATATGAGTAATAAATAGAAATAAATAATTAATGGCAAGATATTTAATACATTTGTACATACTCGTATAAGATTCAAAACAAATGGTACGAAAATTTTAAAACACAATACAATTGTTCGAACTCGTAAATTATTTCTTTCGAATCGTAGTACGCGGAAGCTCCCATACCGATAGGCACATGTAGCATGACACCCTGGATTAGGGGTGAATAGCCTTTCGTCGTCAAGGCCTTACATACATGCACACAAAACACGTGTTTCCTTTTGTTTTCCATATGTAGTAGTAAGATTTTGACAACGGCGAGGAATTTTACACAAACAGAATGTCTGTTGTTTTTTGGATTGTTGTAAAGGTAAGCAGACATACTGAATAGGCCTTGAACACAATAGTCTATTATTATATCACTCAAGAAGTACTAAAGAATTAAAAATTGTTAAGTATTCAAGATTCGGCATGGTTGAATACAACATTCTTACTTAATATACAAACATACTAGGGATGCCAAACGAGAAATCCCGAATCCCGAATCCCGGGATTTATTTTTATGAGTCCCGGGATTTTTAACATACCAACTTTTATGTACAAAAATGTTCGTTTTTTTTGAATTTTTATACTCTATATAAAAATATTTTTTAAAAATTATATTTTAGTTTATTTTTTCTTGTAAATAATTCTTATTTTTCAGATTAATTTTTGTTTTAGTAACACAACGACAGCCGTATTCATTACAAAAAGTTAACCACAGTTTGTACACTACGTACAACGAGCTGCTAACTAGAATGCCGATTAAGCTTAGCAGCTTGTTAGCACAGAGTTTATTAATAACAAATTTTATCCGTCTGCTAACTTTTAATAAATCAACTCTGAATTTTAATGATGCCACATTATAATACTCAAAAATGCAACACGTTTTGCATTAATCATCGCTGGTTTTGTCATTTCATTTAATTTTTTTTTATTTTCCCTCTTTATATAAAAATTTGAAATGTTTTTAAATTAAAATATATTTAAAAAAAGGACTCTTAACTAAAAAAAAACCGTGTATTAAAAAAACAAACAAAATTATTCAACATAAAACGGCTATTTATCACAAGTTGGCAGCTTGTTAACAAGACTTTAGCAAATCGTTAGCCAGAGTTTGGTAAGTGTATTATAAATAAACTTTGTGCTAATTTCATGCCAAATTTTCGTTATGAATACGGCTGCGAGTATTTAAAATTTTAATTTTTTGCTTGTTATATGACGACTATTTCTGGATTTGTGTATTTTGCTTAATAAAAAACATTATTTTGAGGTGAAACGAAATTTGCAGATTCACATCTTTTACAATTACGTTTAGCAAGTTCAGCTATGGCTTAAGACATAATACCAAAATAAAAATGATTATTTTTATGCAAAATATAGAAATCAACATATAATTGTTATATATCAAGCAACAAATAAAAATTATTCACTATCCAATTAAAGTAAATTAAGAAACTAAAGAATAAAAGTTGATATAATTATAACAATTAAGTCGTTATATATATGAAATAGCTCATATTCCTTCCGGTCCAATAAAAATAAAAAATTTGCTTAAAAAACATACGGCAAATAAAAGATTTTTTTTTTATAAATGAACAATATTTGACGTATTCATAAAAAAATTATTTAAACTTGAAATTTGTTTTAAGAAACATTTGTATAAACATTTTGTTTTAAAATAAATTTTTAACGTACTTAAATTATTGATTATGAATCTCGCCCTCAACCTGGAGGTGTACTGCACTGAAGTCGACGTAGTGTTACAGTTTTTAACTCTGCTATCGATCTCGATGAGGGACTACACTTTGACGTGTATTAATGTCGCCACAACTTAATTCACATTAAAAATTGAATTGCTGTCAAAAAACTGAAATGAATTGATCTTGAAAAACTAGGAGATAGCGTATATTTTTTTAAGCTTTTTTCAGAATCTGATCAGTTTGATCATGTGTGAGGTCAGTGTTATAAACATATGTATAAACTAATTTGTTTTGTTGTTTTCTTTTTTAAAATTTATGTTATGTATATAAAATCTTTTGAATATTCAAAAGTGTTGTTTATTTTAAAAATAAGTCATATCTTAAAGAAACACATTGATCCGAATCCCGAAAATACCGGGATTACGGGATCGGGATTTCCAAAATCTCCAATCCCGGGATATTCAAAAATCAGTCCCGATTGGCATCCCTAATACATACATAGATTTAAAAAAATTGTAATCTTATTTTTAATTCTAGGTCTTTGTCCTTATGTTCTATACATGAATATTTTGCTAAATTATGACGAAATTTTATGTTATATATTTATGATATCACCTGGCTTTTGTTTTTTGCATGGTATTACAACAATTTTTAATAACAATGAAAAACTGGATTTCTGTAAGTTAATTAAATTGTCCAAAAAAAAAAAAATTAACATATTCTTCAACTGAAAATTTCTTCACTTTTGTTTAAAGCTTCTTATTTTCAATGGCATAATCCGGGCATTTTGGACACAGTAGCTTTTAGTGTAATAATAACTGTTATATATTTCTTGGTTTTTGTTGCTGTTATTTTCTATCGTATACACAACTTCAAATCGACACCTAAAAAGTAAGTCTATCATAGTGGGACCACATAAGCGCATTAGAATTATGGCATAAATAATATTGATAACATATCAATAACAAATAGGTACATAATGTTTAAGTTTAATAACGAAATATGTACATGTGCATTTGCTTCTAAAGCGAAAACTTAAAATTGTGTTTACAGATCAGGACAAGAGAAATGCCTTAGTTAATGACTATACGTTTTAATTTTAAAATTATTTCCAGGATCAAACAATTGGCTTCCGTTTGTTATCCCTACGATGATGAACGTGTGGTCAAAGAAAAGGTACGCATATCCAATATGATTTTAAAGGCATGTAGAGCCCAAACCATTTTAGTGGATCAATTGGAAAGTCAATTGCCAAAGAAAGGCAATCGTGTCAAATCCATATCGTTTGCTTTAAATAAGTGAGTATTTCTAATACCTTTATATGTTTAGTTTAACAGAATATAAGGCTCGAAAATTAAACCTACCAAAGGAAACTTATATAAAAACAAGTCAGGGAGCTATATTCAGCCGAATCTTTAATATCCTCCACCGGACTACTTACCTACTAGCGCTTATTATCAAACAGAATTAAAAAAAATATGATTCAACGGACAGACTGTCAAGCGCTACTCATAAGGACCCAAAATATATATACTTAATAGGATCTAAATTCAACAATATTGTAGAAATTACAAACGGAATGACAAACTTATACAAATATACCCTTTAACCTCCGGTGAAGGGTATAAAAAACCTCTGAAGGACAAAAACATAAAACAAATTTTAAACGTATTGTTTTCAATGCTGCTAGATCATTTTTCATACAATAACCAGAATACATACATATATACCAAAACTAAATGGCTGACACCGGTAGGCTGGTTGGCAGTGTAGCAAAGCATCACTAAAAGCAAATACTGGCACAATTGAAGGCGGGATGGTGCGCACGTCTAAAATCATACTGGTCCAGAATAAATAGTAACATCCCTGACCTTTGCCATGCATGTGAAATAGGTCCATAAGACGTACGACACCTATTCAACTGCAGTGCAAACCCAACCCTTATGGACTCGCACACGTGAGGTAGCCCAGCTACTGGGCCTTGACTTAGCTGAGTTGGATGGCCAGAGCGAAGAAGAATAGAAAATAAATATTATATATGCTTATTGTTCAGGTCGATCTGTTACAACAACAACAACAACAAATGCGTTGACAAAGCATCAGAGTTAAAAACAATGAACAAATTTCGCAACGTTTTAACAGTGAATACGGTTACCATCCAATAATGAACTCAAGTCATTATCTACAGAAAAGTTTTGGAGTTAATGAAGCTATTTATTTCAGGGTTGAATTGCAACACGGCGTTTATGAAGTCCGCCCTATTCCGGCCTAGGTTAGGTTCCATTGGCAGCCGCTAATAACCACAGCTCACGTAGGTCCAGTTCCCGTTGTGTTACCATGTTACACCGTCTTCCAAGGGTCCTATATTACCTGTCTGTTGACATTCTCACCCAGCCATCCCGTTGATTCAATGAATGAATGCATCCTGTTCAAAGACAGGTTTTGATCCTAAAAATTATCCGACCAAACAGTCTTAAGACTCCGTATACCGGGCAATTACAGAGATGTTCCGTCATTGTAAGGGAGCCCCAACCTTTGGTCGTGGCCAGTTATAACCGCTATTAGGTTTCTGAGGTGAAGTGTGGACAGCATAAGTGCGCGCCGTGTCCTCTTTTCATCCATGGGGCAGACTTTCCTGTATTTCCCACATGTAGTTCCATCAAACCAACTCTTACTGGCAATTATATGAAATTTGTGTGCAATAAGTTTTAAGCTCCTTGGAAAAGAAACACCTGTATCATATGTGGAACTGCTACGATTCAGGAAGTTCTTGAATGCGCCAACGAGTCAGCCATATAGTTTTCATGTAGCCCCTGTGTCGAAGACATAATTAAGGGGAACCACTGCATGTCCTGTTTTCTCCTTCAGAGACCTCCCGCTTTTTCGGACAATTTTTTATGTGAAAACCACTCTCCAGAGATATTATGGCAGCTTTACTATCGGTTATAACTCGAATATCCCTGCCAGATATCTCACCACACCGCGGCTGTGTAGAGGGACATTACCTCGGCCTGAATGACACTAGTGATCCGGCAGCGTGAGAGGAATGTTCCAGTTTAACTGCTCGGAGTAAATGCTAAATCCTACCTACACTATGCAGTGTTTTGGACCCGCCGGTGAATATCCGTTTCGCATCCGCAGGAATGTGGTGTGACATAATCAACGTCCGTTTGTTAATTTATATCATACAGGATTATTGCATGTCCGATGTTATAATCCCTACATGCTTTAGTGGCCCTTAGTCTTACCGCCGCATTTGCAGCCAACATTTTTGCAAAATGTCTGGTGGTAACCAGTGCAAGGTCGTTAACAGCGTTTTAGAAGGAGTGGTTCAAATGGCACCTGCTACCGATATTTCCACCTTTCTCATTATACGCCAAACCTGGCTTGGTGGTTCCTCCCCTTGATAGCCGACACATTCTAAAGCCTAGAATGATGTACTGATCTTTTGTTACAACAATAAGACCAATCTTGGCCTATGCCGCCCACATAGTGGTCCAACACCGAACAGGTCAAAGTAGAGTGATACCCGATAAGGTTTATCGGCTGATCTGCGTGGTGCCATGACGACCTGTCCTACTCTAGCTTAAGGAGCTATCCTGCACATTCCTCCGTTACATTTATCAGTAAAGGAGGAGGCCTGCAGCATTGCTAGCAGGATGCTGCGCATTGCTGAATACAAGGCAGGCGACTTGGTGGATCACATGCGGATCCTTAAAATTCCTAGGAATGATCCATATATTTTGGTAGGTGATTGTATGCTGCCTAGTCTGGTAGTAAATACATAGGTATTTTAATGCCCTTATACCTGATAGGGACCAACGGGTAGACCAATCATGGTGGCGCGAGCACCGTCGGTTTGAAACAGACGAATGGTGATACTGGGGCGGGCATTATTGCCCGGTTTTCCAAAGAGGCTTGCCAATGGGCAAACATCCTACTTTATTTCAGGCAGAGATTTACGCCATCCTCGTATGCGCTGTGGTGTGTCTGAGGAAGAGGGCAAGGGGCCTGAGATTTTTTATGTCGGATATCCAGGCCGCTCTTCGAGCACTATCGCTTTTGGAGGTGAGGTCCAGGTTGTCATGGACTGTCTTAAGTCTCTGAGCGATCTGGGGAGACTTAATGACTTGAATCGGTGTTGGCTGCCCGGCCATGAGGGTCATCTGGGCAACGAAAGGGTGGCTGCTTGGCAAAAAGGGGCGCTCGTCGCCCATTTATTGGCCCAGAGCCTTTCTTCGGCTTTCCTGCTGACCACATTAGGGGGACGATACAGACATGGTCCGAACTTGAATTCCATCATTCCTGGGTTAAGACAATCCAAAAAATGCTAGTACCAAGATATAAAGATTTTGTGGGGCTGATGACGAAACGTCAGAACATTGCTCTGCTGTTGTCCCGCCTTAGGGACTTCTAGGCAGAAATGTCCTTGGGACGAATAATGATCTTTCACCGGGCAGGTGAGACACACAGGGCCGTTGTACTTATGGCCTTCTACATTCTATATACATACATACATAACACATTCATACAACCAGTGCACATCCCTATGGTTGATTCCTCCGTTTAGGCTAATGACCCTTTAACAGCAGTTTAATGCAGTTGCCGCCATAGCATTTTTTGAAATGGTGTTCTTCTTTCAGTTCAGTTTTCTATCCAATATTAGTCCAAGGTATTTAGCAGTTTCAGTCAGGCCACATTTGTACTCGGGGTATAAAATTGAGGAATATTGTGTCTCCTTGTAAAATGTACCAGTTCCGTTTTGGCATTCTTAACATCCAGTCCATAACCATGGACCATTTCAGTAGGACGTCCAGTGCGGACTCCAAAAGCTCCGACAGTAGTCTAGGATCCTTACCCATAGCCACAACTAAATTTTACTATCAAGGTTGAAAACCGCTAATAAAATACAAAGGTAGTAAATTATGTGCTTTTTTATACGTAAATATATGTATGTAAATCTGTGTTTTACAAAAACATGCAAGGAAATTCCATGCTAACGAAAAATATTTTTTTTTTCAACACATTTTTTGTTTGGCTTTCATGTTTGTGTATAAGATAAATATCAAATTTATTTCGAAAATTCGAAAACCAAAACCTCTTTAAAATAATGGAAATAATTTGACATGTTTTGCTCAAAACATGTTGTTTTGCTCATAGTGGAAACATGGTATAAGATTCCTTAATCCGTTCACTGAGGATTGTTCCAAGCACCATTTCGTTTCACCTCAATACACCCAGAGAAAAACATATTTTATTATGGTCACCTCCAACAAAACTATTTTTAAACATATTGACCCATAACCATAGTTAAAAATAAAATCGACTTTTTCTAAAGTATACTTTAGAACCATAGATGGGGGTAGTGCACTAATTTTGCAGTTTCAACTCACAGGTAGTGATAGTGCAAAATGATTGCAATCATTTTGTTGATGTTGAGTGATAAATTCAAAACTAGCAGCCTCACTAAACATGAGTGATAGTGATGTTAAAAAATGTTGCACTCAAAAAAAAAATAGTTTGATTTTAAAAAAAGCAATCATCACTTTATTGCAACTTTTTTCTTCTCCACTCATTTGAGTGCAACTAAAAATGTTGCACTAAATTTACAAACAAAAAGCTTGTTTTTCATGATTAAAGCCAGGAGATATTCTGTTATTGATAAAACTTAATGTTGTTAATTTCCTTTGCTTGTGCATATCATCACAAGAACCAAAACCACGCACATACAAAATTAATTTTTTTTAAACTTTAGTACGAATCTGTTTATATGCAGCTTCTTTCATTGCAAGTACAAATTTTGAGTGCAGACATAATCACCGTTAGTGTTAGTGACAAAATTTGCAATACCACTAAATTTTTTTTGTGCTAGTGAAAAAAATAACAATCATCACTAAAGCTAGTAAAAAATAGTGCAAACTAATTTTTTGCAATTTTATTTAGTGATAGTGCAATGCTGATTTAAATCAATATTTAGTGCACTACCCCCAACTATGATTAGAAAAATGGTGTTCACATGCATTTAAAGCCGGTTATAGTCTAAAGCAGAGCTCGGCAAAAGTACTACACCGTGCTTTTTTTCTCACAATAACATTCGCTCTCACTTTGTAAAAAACAAACAAAATCATTTATTTTCGTACGAACATTCAAACAAGAAGGTTCTTTTGACGCTTGCTTAAGAATAACACTGCGAGAAATGTTCAAGACAGAATGGGAATTTGATTTCTTGTTTGCCGAAAATTTTTTTTATTATATTATATTTTTTTATATTATATTATATAAATTATTATCTGATCACTAATTCCACTATAGTAATAAAAAAGATTACCCAGTTTTGGTGTTTAAAAATATTAATGGGTTCTTATAAAAAGAATTAAAAACTCTGCTAATTTTTTTCTTGAGCTTGATTATACATTATGCTGTTAAAAAAAATTATATATTTATTTGATGATACGTCATTTTTAATTTTGTAAAATACACACATATGTAACGTGAATCCTAATCAACAAAAATTTTAAATTTTCAAATAATATCTACATTGTTTTGCGATATGTGTTTTGTTTGTGAGAAAAATTCTTTGATGCCTGTAAAAGGGTCCCTTTTTCTTTCGTTAAAAAGACGTAACTAAATGCAGAAATTATTAAGAAAAAAATTGCCACAAGAATTTGTTGGTATTTTGTGCTTGTAAAAACATTTTTGTTTCTGTACCAATCGCGTACCAATCGTGTTTTCTTTGAAAACACTTTTCTTAAGTAAGTAAAAATATTTAAAAAACAAGTTAAAAAAGTCTTGTTTTCCTACAATTTATGTGTAAACCTATACACATAAAAGCAAATGTGACAGCAGGTAAAATTTTTGTGTAAGAACCCGCTTGTCCGCGGATACATTCCATAAGTCATTATACCATTATGCACAAAGCAATGACCTATACTTGCTCGGCAATACCTACGCAGTGCGTTTGAGTGACGAATTTAACATGGGGATGACATTGGAAGTATACAATCGCCACCTTATCGCTTACATTCCGTTGACGAAAACAGTGACGAATATTCATCATAGTTTTCATTCACAAAAATACTATGATGAAAAGAACACTGAAGCCGGATTTAAATAATGAACGGTTTCGTTAACGTTGGATAATGAACTACTTCGTAAATGCTCAGTAATAATATATTAAAAATGTCTTTAATGGTTTATGGTTTTATATAATATTGTATTTTTTTAATTCACAGCGTTTACAGTCTTTTAAATCTTATAAAACTAACATTAAAAATAGAACAAAAACTTTAATTCACATAAAAACAACAACGGTTGTGCTTAGGCTAGAAAACTATTGTACACATTTTTCTTTTCAACTTAATAGAATATGACAGAAAAAAAATTTTGTTCGCTTGCTTATATGCGATCAACGAATTCATATAAATTATTGGTACACCAAGTAGGTACTGGCAATTGTGAGTGACGAATTTATTACAGAAAAAACGTCAATAGCAGTTTTGCCGAACAAGCGGGAAGATGTGTTTTATTGATGTATTAATGAAACTTTATTGTTTAGCACTATTTTTATTGCTTACTTTTTTATGCTACAATTATATGACCGAGTCCAAAGAGTTAAACTTACTAATTTATGGTATTTATTTAACGTAACTTTGACCTGCTATAAAAAAAAGAGGTGATGTTATTTTTTGAAAATAATCCATCGAATGAATCGAATGAATTACTAAGATATTTAAGAGATAACATGTTTGTATTAGATTTTGCGTTTTTAACAGATATTACCGAATTAATTAATCAGTTAAATCTTCAATTGCAAGGAAGAAATAAAACTGTATTTTCTTTATATTTCTCTGTAAAACAGTTTATAACAAAAGTTCAAACTCTGATTACAAATCTTAAAAATAAAAATTTAATTTGTTTTAAAAGAACAAATGAAATATATGATGAATTTTCTAATAATTATAGACTTGACGAATATATTAGTTTACTTCAAGGCATATTAGATAATTGTAACAATCGTTTTTCGGATTTTTCTAAAATTGAGTGTTTATTAGAACTGCATAGCAATCCTTTAACATGTGATGTCAATAAACAGGGTAATGACATCAGAGAAGAACTTTTGAAAATGCGTTCGGATTTAAATATACCGTTGACGGCTGGGGTGGAATTCTGGAAAAATTTAAACGAAGAGATATACTTAACAACTAAAAATGAAATTTTTAAATTATACTCTATGTTCGGGCCAACATATACATATATGCGAGTCCTCGTTTTCAATTTTAAAGCTAATTAAAACTAAACTTAGAAATAGTTTAACAGATGAACATTTAGGGGATGAAGTTTTTGAAAATGTTATTACAAATAATGAAAATTAGTTTTTAACGAAATAAATTAAATTAAATGGTTGTTTTCCATTCAATTGTTCCTGAAGAATCGTTTAAGTTTTATGAAAGTAATTAATTTCTGAATTTATTTTTGCTTTAATATATTAACACGTTTTTATGAAATTATAGTTTTTTTTATTTTTCTTGAAGAATATGATTTATTTAATTTTAATGATTTTTTTGTTTTCTATTTTAAATAAAACATACGCTTATGTTTTCAGTTTTTACATTAACAGCCAGATTGATTTTAACAATAACAAAATAACACAAAAATTTCTTTAAGTGCTTCTGAGAGGGAGAGTTATTATTCTCTCACAAAAAACAAAAAGTCTGCATGTATGTGTTGCCGGGCTCTGGTCTAAAGTATACATAATTTTGACTATGAGTACGGGCCATTATGTTTAATTTAAGATCTACATATGTTACCATTGCTCGGCAAATCATGTTAAAATATTATTTGCAATTGTATTTGTACCGTTAAATAAATGCATACATATGTATGAATAAGAATAAATGTGACATAAAATATGGATAAACTATCGGTTAAACCTTGTTTTTAGATTTCATCATCGATATAAGACAAACATGGTTAAGACTGTTTACTAGTATGCAACTAGTTAAGGTTGACCTTAAAATTTTTCATACACTGTCTAAATTTATAATTTTTATACAAACTTTTTAATCGTGTGAATTTTTGTCCTCCCAGATATTCCTGCTTGGGTATTTACGGTTCCAATCATTCGGAAAAATCATATTTATTAAAACAACTCGTTGGCGACCAAGGTTATTGGTTTGGTAAAGTCTACATATCAGGATTTGACCATAAAAAACAAATGTCAAAAGCACTGAAACACATCAGCTATTGCCCTCAAAGTAAAGGTTTCAATGGTCTACTCACACCATTTGAACTATTAACATTTTTTCTAATGCTTAATGGCGTCCACGAGGGCAAACGCTTAGATCATATACGAAATCTTAGTTCAAGCCTACAATTACGCAACTATATGAACTCTAGAATACAAGATTTAGCTGAAAATATAAAACGCAGAATAAACGTGGCTGTCGCTTTGATTGCTCATAAAGATATCTTAATATTTGATGAACCTACAAAAGGATTACCAGTCCTTGACCGAATTTTAATATGGAATATTTTAAAACATTGTCGCAGTTTAGGTAAAACAATAATTTTTTGTACAACTGAGTCTTTGGAACTGAAAGAGTTGGCGGATATTGCGGTGGTTGTAAACGATGGAGAAATGCTGGCTTATGACAATCCTCATAATATGGAATATCAATATAATAAAGGATTTTATTTGGAAATTAAACTTTACGCAGATGGTTTGACATTAGAGGAAGTTGAAGAAAAGTATGGGATATAAGGTTTTTTTTTAACAACCAGATAATTAAATCTTTATTTTATGTTTTAGTTTAAACACTGATGTGGAAAACTTAAATCGTTTTATAATGTTTTTTCACGAGGACTCAGAACTGTTGTAAGTATTAAAATTCTCTTTTTATAGATAACATTTGTATGTAGACCATTCGATTTAGGATCTAACAATTACTTACCGACCAAATAAACATTTGGGGGATGCACAAGGTGTCATAAAGTCATATGTCTTAAAATAATAACATGAAAAAATACGACTGTTGTGAGCAACCCCTCATAATTTAATGTGCTATTAATTACGACAGCACAATAAACATAGCAAGCAACGTTCTATTTATTAAAGAAACTTTTTGTTTACAAACCAACAACAATATTTTTTTAAACCATTGTAAAATGTTAGAACATTATGACAATAATCCATGATAGCACACCTTGTGAATACCCCAACTGTTTTTAAAATGTAGGTAGGAATTATTTTCAAATAGACGCAACATTTATTAAGGAATATTAGTCCATTTGAGTTGGCTTTTGGCCAAAAGTAAGAGTTTTGCAAATGGATGTTTTAGGTACGAAATATCGCAATATAAAACTGATCACAGATTTTATTCATCTTCGATTTAGCACTTGAAGTTTATGTATAAATAAGTTATCACAGTTTTGCAACAGAGAATTCTACTCGTAAAGGTAGTTTTTATTGGACTGCTAATAAAAAAATAAATAATGGTAATGAAAATCAAATGTGTATATAAAAAACATGCTCTCTCCGAAACCATTTGTAGAGATTGTAACTATAATGAACCCAAATAGAATTGTTTCTCCGTTTGTTTACTTAGCGACGTCAGCCACATAAATAAATTGGTTTAAATATTAAAAAATATCTCAGTACTCATAGCACAGAAAATATTGCGCTTAGTACACCGGGGAATATGGAAATCTTTACTGTTAATTTTGACAGCTACCTTAAAGAAGCTGTTGAACATTTCAGCATAACCCTCAAAAAAAAAATAATAATAAAATATATTCTACAAATGTCTACTGACTCTTGACTGAAACAATGAGAGTTCGAAGAGAAGGGCAATTGATCACAGACCCCTCAACTTAAGAATTTATTAAAACAGTGCACAAAAAGACTAAGAAAGTCACTGCAATCTCAGAAAACGGATTCCCTTGAAAAATGTCTTAAGGAACTTGATGCAACTCCACAATCAGACTACTCACTATGGTGTTCAGCAAGAAACATCAAAAGACCAGTTATCTCTAAGCCACCATTAAGAAACTTGATTGAAAGTTGGGCGAGGAATGATATTGAAAAAGGAAATCTGTTTGTTAATCATTTGAAAAACGTATTTTCCCCAAATATATCTCAAGATATAGTAGTTGAGTAACCGCCTGTTAATTTGAGAGCAGCTTTTCACATAAGATTTGAGTTAAGAGAAATTTAAAAATTCTATTTGTGATTTAAACACCAAAAAGGCACCCGTATTGATAAGATCATTAACAAAATACTACCTCGCATAGCAAAGAAAATTGTTGTTATTTTTAATAATATTTTACGCCTTGAATACTTCCCTCAAGAATGGAAGGTTTCCTTAGAAACCATGATGCCAAAGCCAAGAAAGGATCATGTAATAGTTGAGTCATACAGCCCTCTTAGCTTATGACCTAATATTGCAAAGCTCTTCGAGAAACTACTCGTATTAGTGTCAAAATTAACACCGATTTTAATTGAAAATAATTGTATTCCAAACCATCAATTCGATTTTAGAAGAAAGCACGGCACAATTGAACAAACTCATAGAATAATAAATGTCATAAGAAAAGCCTTTGAAGAAAAAAAAAAAATATAGCTAAGCACTCTTCATCGATGTTTCGCAAGCAGACTTCGTTCCCGGGATTTCCCGGGATTTTAAGTTGTTTTCAATTCCCGCTTTCGCGGGAATTAATTGCGGGATCCCTGCGAAATTTTGAAGACAATCTTTTTTTAAAACTTTAGTAAATCTATGTCGGACAGTTTAAGGCTGATTCAGCTAATTTTTGAGAATGGACTTTATATAGGGCGTATGATAAATTATAACCCCATCTTCACGAAATTTTATTTCTTATCTTAGCAAACTGAAGTGTAAAGTTTACAATAATAATATAAGGTTTTGCGGTTAAGGGCGTATTAAAGTGATTTCCTAGATTGTGCTTTATATGCGGCGTTTTAAGTAATTTCGAGTCTTATAAAAGTAGATTATGCTAAATTGCACCACAAAAGCATTATTCGTTACGCGCTTAACCATACTTGCACGACTTACGAGATTGGTCTAAACATAGAGCCGTATGTAAATTATCGATCGACATTCACGAAATTTGGTGCTTCATAAAATGAATGTTGAAATTTAATGACAATAGTTGCATTTCGCCACAAATTTATGTTAGTTTTAGTTGAGTTTTTAGGGAGGTTGTTCCAAATTTGGGTGCATAACTCTTTTTCATACTGAAGCGATTATGCTGGAATTCAATCCAAAAAGCCTAGAAGATCTAGAAACAATTTGACACCCATATGGCTAAATCGGCTTAGAATTAATGAAGGGCTCACAATACAAATACTTTATGGGACCTTAAATGAAAATTAAAAAAAGATTCACATGGAATGACAAACTTAGGGTGGCATGTAATAATGTCCATTGACACAGTGTTTATGGACACTGTGTCGCACCAAAAAGTGTCATAGTGTCCATGGAATATGGTACTTTTGAAAATGTCGTAATGTCCGTGGGCATTAAGACACTTTGCAAATGGACATTATGACATTTTCAAAAGTGTCATAAGGTCCATAATTACAAAAGAAATTAAATACAAAAAAGAGCTAAAAAAAAAGAGAAAATCCTTGGGCCCGGCCGAAGGCCGGCTATGCTATCGAATTTACGCACATTCTTAACGGTATTTCAAAACAAATTTTAATATTTTTAATTATTTCTTCAGTTGTGGACAAACTGCAGTAATAGAACACAAAAATATCTAACATGAAAAAGTCAAAACCGTATTTTTTTAAGATACGAGGTTGAGAAAGTAAGACATCGATATAATTCACATCCATGTATCAGAATTGGCAATAAATAGGTTTTGGCGAGAACTATTCTTATTTTGACAGGTATACAATACTGCGTTTGCCAGAGAGTTCTAAGCATGGAATATGTCTGGTCCTTATTAAAAATAACAACAAGATTTTTTTCTGCATTGACCCCTTCAATACGTTCAAATTAAGTTAAATATCAGGTATATTATCGGTTATAGTAGTTCGGTTTTGGGTAACAAGATATTTAGATTTTTTGCTTTGATACTAAGATCATTAGCAGTAGCCCATTCATATATATGTTGTAACTCGGTATTCCAATTTCTGATAAATCACAGCTGATGTAAAAAAAACATAAACATGTGTTTTAGTTTATAACATAGGACGTTTTGAACACAGATTACACACAGATATGTAAAAAGTGACGTGTAAAAAAGGCCAAAATCAGTTGCGAGGGCAGATTTCAAAGAAAGAGAAAAAAGCGTGATTTGGTAGTGAAGAGGCAATGTGTAAAAACAGGCCGATGCAATCAACACATATTGCGTGATCAAAACAAAAATAACAAAACATAATCCACGTTTAACAAAAAAATTAGTTTAACAATCGGGTTATTTTGTGCAAAAAAAAGTTTTTTGTAATATTGTTTTGTTTAAGAGTGTTATTTACTTACTTAAATATAATTTACTAGTGTTGCGGTAAACTTAAAAGTTAATTTTTACAACAGTTTTACAAATAAATCTTAACTAAATAAATTTTTGTTCATTGTATTTCGGCATAAAAGATGGTGCAAATAGAAATGAAAAAAGGGCAGCTTTCTAAGAAAGAGACAAAAAAATCTTGCTTCTCGTGACATATCTGTGTGTAATCTGTGGTTTTGATCGACTGTATCGAAGGCTTTCGAATAATCTAAAAGTACTAAGATATTTTTTTACGTTCATCTATACCATGGCCCAATTATTAGGTCTGCTGGAAACGCCTTCTGATTTTTTGTAGAGTTGTATTTTTACTTTACAAATGCATTGGGTTTTGACATCTTTAACATAATTTACACAAACAAAATGCGTGTTGTTTTTTCTATTATTGCATTGTTGTAGTTTCGCGCAGACCTATTAATTGGGTCATGGTCTATACCACTTCTTATATCTTCCGCAACATCTAGAAGTGCAGTTATGCAACTGTGTTTTTCCCGAAACCCAGATTGTTTATCATTAAGCAAATTATGATCATTTACGAAAAGCGATATCTGTCTATGAATTATCCTCTCAAATATTTTGGACATAAAGGGTAAAATAGCAATTGGCCTATATTAAGATTTAGTTTTGGGTATTGGTATTATTTTAGATTTTTCCAATTCGAGGGAAAATGACTGGTGTTAATAATAGTGTTAAATATATGTGTGACAAAGGGCAATATTATTGGGAGAATTATTAAAAAAAAAAAATCTTGGGTGGATTTCGTCCACGCCAACTGCATTTGATTTAATTGACATACAGCTTCGTATGACGTCAAAGTGGTCTACGAAATCAAAAGAGAAGTTTTAATGGGGTTGGCGATTGTCATGGTTATGATTGTAAAAAATTAATGTCTGCTTCTACCATAGGAATATTTAAAAATTTTTCATTAATAACATCTGGATCAATAATAACAGGGTCATTATTTCCAGATTTACTTATACCGATTTCTCTTACAGTCTTCCATGTTTTCTTTGATCCCAGAGCCGAGGAGAACTTTTCTGTGTAAAATTTAGATTTTTCTTATTTTACAATTTTGTGTACTGTTTTTCTTGCCAAACAATGTTCAACATGTAGATCGTTGGCTTAAAACCGATTATTTGGCCAACTACTTTGGTTTATACTGGGACAGCTTAATCAAACAAATAAAAAATATTACGTTCAAGAAAGGCTAGTTGATCCTCTGTTGAAACCATATAATAGATTGCATTCCAATCAATTCTAACTAGTTCCAATTCCAGTGTGGCGTAATTAGTATTTTCGAAATCACGAAGAGTTATCGAATAAAATGGGATTTGCAACTGAAAATTATAGTTCATAAATACTAAATCGTGTTAAAAAAACACGAGTCAGATAGTTGTTCGTATTATATAACATAACTTACATTACCAACCAAAAGTAGATCAATTAAGGTGCTGCTTGACGAGGTAAAGTGAGTCGGTGTAGTAATGTTAGTTGGAAAAAGCCCTAATGGTGCCAATATATCAATAATGCTACAGGATTACAGGTAAAATCACCAACAAGGACAACGTCATTATAAAATGCTGTGAAATTCTCCAAAATTTAAAAAAATGGTTCAATTGATATATTATTGTTAGGCCTGTACAGACTTCCTACCAGTAATTTTCTTCCTTCAGATTTAACTTCTATTAAGACGTATTCCACCAAACTATTATTGATATCACAATCGTCATTAATACCAGAATCATTAGATGTGCTTTTAATATTATACTATATGCCTTTTCTAATATAAAGAGCCACCAGCGCGTCCAACTCTAGCAACCCTTATTAAATTGTAGCCACTTAGAGAAACGGAAAGATTACTGATACCTGCATGAAACCATGTTTCTGAAACGCATACAACATCCATGTTGGAGTTCTCAAATATGTACCGGTATTCT
This sequence comes from Pollenia amentaria, assembly GCA_943735925.1. Classification (NCBI taxonomy): domain Eukaryota; kingdom Metazoa; phylum Arthropoda; class Insecta; order Diptera; family Polleniidae; genus Pollenia; species Pollenia amentaria. The sequence goes on from OX031008.1 coordinate 119,469,865, forward strand.
TCAACTTTATGCGCCAAACTCTGAGCATTTATATGACAGATTTTTAAACCGTGTCCCTGTTTAGAAAGAATTTTGATCATATTTGCAGAACCGTATATGTATCTACCCCTTATGTTATTTAGATTGTGCATTTATAAAAACACAAAAACAAAATAAGAAAGTAACGCACGAGTTTGCAAATGATTTTTTGAATTAAAAACAATTTTTTAATGGAAACATTGCAAAATTAAACACATAATAAATAAAATAATATATCACAAAAATTATAAAAAGAATGTAAATAGTGAGAAAAACAAGGTTATTAACATAAAAAATATATTATTGTAGCTGCGGTTCGTTATTCCTTTGATAAACAGCTACAAAACTATCCTGATCACCTGATTAAGGAAATGACCAATCTAAATGCTCGATCTCATCAATCTGAATAAAAACCGCAAATGCGATTAGAATTAGTTTTGAAAACGAGCCTGTAAAAAAAGTTCATAAAAATATTCCTTTTTATATACTTCATTCTTTGAGTACCAATTATATTTACAAGAATAACTCTTAAAAACAGGAAAAACTACAGTCATTTTATATATAATTGAAATCCAAATCTCGTTCGACATCAATTTGATTTGTAGAATTTTAAGAATCAAAATAAAGACTTTCGGGCGTCTTTATTTTGATTCTTAAAATTTTATAATCACCATTATTCCATTTAGCGTCATAAATACGAAACGATGTCGTTTCGTGTCGATTGTTGTAAAGGTTAGGTTAGGTTAAGAAGAGTTATGCGCCCAAGGACGCATCTCCACTCAGAGACCAATGCGGTCCATTGTGAATCCCTTCAGTATAGGAAAAAAGAGAAGTAAAGAAGAAAATAGTTGACAGGTTTAAGACAGTAAATAGACAGATAAAAAAAACCCTACTAGAGTCACCCCGTCAGAAACGGCCGTCCTATTTCCCTGACAAACCCTGCATGCTATGACATTGGCACAGTACATGCTCAATCGTCTCTGGCTCTTCGGCATCCGCGCAGAGTCTGCAGAAGTCCGGTATGGCATTGTCCCATTTATTCGTAAAAGCCCTAACAGAACAATGTCCTGTCAAGAACCTTATAAGGGTCCCGATACCACTCCTATCCAATCCTAATCCGGGCCCTAACGCCCTCGACACCCTGCAATCCGTTCTATCCCTCCAGGACCGGTTAATGGCATCACGGAATCTTTCCCGTATCACCCCATAAGGGGGGCTGTACCCCTTTGTCCCTTACCTCTTAGTCCAGATTCGAACCCCCTCACGCGTGTTCGTCCGCTACCTCATTGCCATCCACCTTACAGTGTCCGGGTACCTAACACAGCCTTATTGTGAATACCACCAGAGCTCCCTCAGAGCATTCCTACACCGTGCGACCAGTCTCGATCGCTTCATATAATTTGTAAATGCTTTTAGCGCAGCCTGACTATCCACGTAAATTGTCACCACATACCCCCCCCCTACGATGTGACACAGTACCGATTCCGTGTCACATTCAGATCGCTAGGATCTCAGCCTGGAAGACACTGCACTCATCCGGGAGTCTGAATGACCTTTTCACGTCAGTGCCAGCAATATACATAAACACCAGCACAAGTGCCGGTTTCCATCTTGAACCCGTCCTTAAATACTGTCCACCCCTCAAACAGCCCATTGGATCCACGGCAAACATCCCTTTCTGGGAACGCCACTGGTGGTGTTACACCGAAGTCTAGGGTCATAATCCTATGATCCGAAATTCCCCCGAGAATACTCCCCTGAATAAGCAGACCCACTTCGTACAAAATTCTCGTGTGATCATGCCGCCTAGGTCTAATCAAAGTAGACTTGTAGAGTCTATATAAGTTCTTGGCAGCCACACTCTTCACATAATGTTCAATAGGGGACAGATATAGTAGGATATCCAACGCTGCCTGTGGAGTGCTTCTCCTTGCACCTGTAATAATAAGAGATGCACTCCTTTGAACCTCGCTAAGCATCTTCCTACAACTGTACACCCTCAACGCATCCCATCAAACAGTGCATCCATAACAAAGAATAGGCCTAACCATCGATGTATAAATCCAGTTTACCATTTCCGGTCTTAGTCCCCAGTTCTTACCGATGAAGTTTCTGCATGTGTAGCAGGCGTTGAGTCCCCTTCTCATCCTCTTCTGAGTACTTTTCTTCCAAGACAGTTTACAGTCCTCTCCTGAGTACTTTTCTTCCAAGACAGTTTACAGTCGTTACACAAGTGCGCTACATGAACGTTGCTAATGAGGTGATTATAAATATTACTCCTGAGATAGAGGTCTATCAGTCTCTCGAGTGTCTTCAAAAAGAATAAAGACAGACTAATAGGCCTGAAATCTCCCGTCTTCGAGTGGCCTGCCTGCCAGCCTTGGGTATGAAAATTACCCTGACTGCTCTTCACCCCCTAGGCTCTTCATACCTCCTACTGAGGCATTTCCTAAATATATTCACCAGCAGAAATAATGCGTTTTCCGATATTGCATAGCACGGCCGGAAAAATACAATCCGTACCCGGTGATTTATATGGGTCTAATGTATTGACGCCCACTCGAGCTTCTCTCTTGTGACTATTTCCTCGACGGAGGCGCACGTATGGCGCGATATCACAGACATTTCGTCCCATTAACCATCGTCCATAGCCCCGGTTTCCGTACACCCAGGAAAGTGCGCCTCCATGAGCAAGGTTAGGGTCTCAGAGCTAGACTCAGTCCATGAACCGTCATTCCTTTGGACATCCTCCAGGGTCCTAGGATCCATGGATAAAATCCGTCCATGGATTCACAGAACTGCCTCCATGAGAGCCGTTTTACGCTTTTTAGATCCGCCTTATACTTATTGAAATGCACCCTATGGGTGTTCCAATCACCCGGTGCTCCTGGAGCTTGGCTCTGTTAAACAGCCTCCTTACCGTCGAACTGTGAACCTGAAGTTCCCTGGTCCACCATATGGGCTGTTTAAGCCTACAAGGAAATGTAACCGTGCAGGACAGCTTGTAGCTTTCTCTTAGCAGTTGAGTGAATCTGTTCACAGCCCCTTCCACATCAGTCGGCAGCAAGTCGCACAGGGCCCATTGCGTCAACCCAGAGCGGACCCTTTCATTAAGGGAATCCCATTTCGTCAACCTCGGGTTCCTAAACGGATCAACCCTATACAGATCAAAATTCAGTGTAAAGGTTATGCGACTATGGTTGAAAAAGAACAGTCCGTTGCCAACCAATCCACAACAAGTTGCTCATCGCAGTTCACTAATGTCAGATCTATCACTGCCTGCCTGTCCTTGTTTCTGAACGTTGGAGTGTTACCCATATTACCGATAATAAGATTTTTAGCAGTAATAAAATCGAACATTAATTCACCCCTTTTGTTAATATCAGCGTACCCCCCCCTTGGTTAAGATGTGCATTTGCATCGCACCCCCAAAACCAGGATGGCACGCCTCCTTCTGCATACGCCACCAATTCTACCATCCCTGCGCCAGGTGGATCTATTGCCTCGTACGGCATATACACCGAAGCCAGTGTAAGAGTTTGCTTGCCTTTGGCTTCTATATTTACGGCGGCTAAGTCATCGCACCTGAAATAATGAGAGATGAGAAAATTCAATTCATTCCTCGCTAGTATGCATGCTCTTACCTTGTCCTATGTGGACGGCACAAACAGGGTGTATCCCGTAACCTTTAACCCGCAAACTTTATTTTTATTTATCCAAGGCTCTTGGATAAAGGCTACGCCCGTCAGAGTGTTTGTGAGGAAAGTTGCTAGTTCGGCTGAAGCTGCTTCACAATGGTGCAGGTTTATTTGCACCACTTACAGCTTCTTTGTCATGTCATGTTTCGAAACCTGACAATACACAAACCGAACTTAACAACCCCCCCCCCCCCCCCCCCAACCAAGAATTTCATGGACTCCCGATGAACGGCAAAACGGAAGTCCTTCCCGGTATTCTCCTTAGAAACCAGTGAGATCACAAGCCTCCATTGGTTGATAAGAAGCATACAGTTCCGCTTACTCAGTACTGCCAGTATGGTTTCCACTCCTCTTCCCTCCGCAGATCGTTCGAAAGATATGAGCGCCTTGGTCATTTGGGCAGCACCCTCCATATTGCCTACCATGCGTCAGTTTGATGAAGCAACCAGCCCTTTACTCTTCTCAGCAATATCAAGGTTGGCAGCTGCATCCACCTGCTTCTTCCATGTAGAGGACCTACCCAGAACGGTAATGGTGCCTGTCCCTCGCGGAGAACGTTGAAGGATCTATCTTCGCCATCTTGTCCAGATACACTCCTTCGTTTGTCTGGTGTTGTTAATACCACGTTGCGCGCGCGCTTGGAATCTCCTCCACGGCGCCCTGCCGAACAAGTTGTGGACAGTATTTTCCCGAGTGTCCTCCTTAATGTCCCCTGGCATCACCGGTGGGAGGTGCAGGCTCTGTAGCCTGACTCAGAAGATATACTATCAATATCATGATCTTCGTCAGAGAGCAGAGTCAGCCTCTCCAGCCCCTGAGTAGCCCCGGTTTCACCACAGGAGTCACTCGACAGTCCCAGAAGACCATCCACATATAAATCGGTCAGTACCCGTAGTTCCTGTTCAACGATACCATCATAAACAGCCGACAGGGTTTTGCCCGATTCCCCGACCTTGATGTCCGAATGACCCTCGTCGACCACCCCGACCGTCGCGTCCTTTATATGCATATGTATATTTTGTTTACCTTTTTCTAATTTGGGTTTCATATTTGTTTCCACGAGTATGTTCGTTCAGACGGACCGTACCATGCAGTGACGGCGTGAGTGGACTAGGCAACTAACATACAACAGCGCTTTGCCCTGACGCTGAGGGGAGCTGTTAACAACTAATTTCTTTTCGCACTAACTAGCCATACAGGCCCTCTGCATTGCTTACAACACGTTGACCTTAAAAGCCCCCACCTTAGAAGGGGCGAACCCATGTCGTGTTATATATATTGATAATGGACCGGACAGTGTATATTTCCACTACCGCCTCATTATCTTGACAAGATGAGTAACCTTTGATTGCACACTCCTTCAGTATTCACGGCCTCCTGCAAAATTCATAATGGCTAAATTAGCGAAAATTCTCGAATTTAGCCATGTTCGCGATAGAGGCAATTTTTCCTGTAAGTTTTCTGATTCTTTACAGCTTTAAAGATTTTTATACGTATACGTATATTGATTTCTTGATCTGATGAATTGCTTTAATTTTAAATTTTTTGCGTTTTTTTTTATATAATAGATACTAGATTTAATTATTTAAAGCGTAATAGCCAGTAAGAAATATAAGCTTCATTGGAGAAATAAGTAAATACAAAATTTTGGGCGGGAATCCCGGGAATTTTAACTTCATTTCCCGCTTTCCCGGGAATCGAAAAAGTGCGAAAATAAAAAAAACTATATTCGCAAGCTTTTGATAGTCTGGAACGAAGGCTTAATACATAAATTGAAGCTTAACTTAAAAAGTTACTTAGTCTGTCGAAAATGCATTATAAAAGAAGGCGATTTTTTAAGTTCTCCTCAGCCAATTGGCGCTGAAGTCCCTCAAGGCAGCATTCTGGGCCCTCTATTATACCTAATATATACCTCGTACATGTCAACAAACAACAACACCAAAATATCAACGTTCGCGGACGATACAGCTTTTCCAAGCGTGCATGAAAACCGTCATGAAGCATAACGTTACTTACAGGATCATTAAAACAATGGAGTATAATGGTCAATGAGTAAAAGTGCGTACAAATAACAATAAACCTTGCGCCGGGAATCATGCCCCCTATTAAAATCAATAATCAAATTATACCGCAACACTCGCATGTAAAATATCTCGGTATTCATCTAGATGGGCGATTAACGTGGAAATGTCATATAGAGGCAAAATGAACTCAAATGAAACTTAAAGCCATTCAAATGAATTGGCGTATTGGAAGAAATTCTGTCCTTAGTCTCGATTGCAAACTTCTACTTTACAACTCTATCTTAAAGCCAATCTGGTATTGAGTTATGGGGCACTGCCTCGACCTCTAATATCAAAAAAATTCAAAGGCGCCAAAATAAACTTCTTCGAATAATCACACCCGCTCCCTGGTATGTTAAAAACTCAAATACTAACAAGGATCTCAAAGTGTTATTAGTAAAAACTATGATTACGAAATATGCAGTAAAATATTTTAAAAGGCTTGGACTGCTCCCAAATCCACTAGCTCGAAATATTTAAAATTATGGCGGCCACACTCGCTTAAGGAGAAGAGAAAATGTAGCACTCACCCAATCAGAAGAACGATAAACACCTTCATATGTGAACAGAAACCGTGATTACGATTTTTTTGTCTGGCACTGGCAGGACATACAATAAAGTATTAGGATAAGATTTTATTAATTATTTTTAGTTCATATTTAATATATATACATATATAAAGATTCACTGCCTTATGCAAAAACAAGTTAAAGTTCACGTTAGTTGACCACTGACCCAGTTTAAAAATTTAAATTTCTCATTAGTTAACCAATACTTAAAGCCCATATAAAGTATTGGTTAACTAAAGTGAACTTTAACTTATTTTTGACAACAGAGATTTCGACTTGTAAAGGTAGTTTTTTCTTGGACTGAAAATAAAAAAATAATCAAAAAGGGTATTTTTGCGGAGAACTTTGGTAATGAAAATCCAATGTGTATTTAAAAAACATGAGATCACCTTCATGAGGAGTCGGAGAACATTTTGGTTCGCAAAAACAACTTTATGCTGGGGACCAACACCTGCGGAGCAAGGTGTCGCAAGCGATACTAATCGAAATAACAATACAATTGAAATATACCTTTTGATAGATATCGAATGCCGTAAATTGAACTGTGTTTTCATTTTACCATCGTACATGTGCTATCAGCCATATTATGGACAGAAAAAATTCACAAAAACAAGTAGAGTGATCTTCAAAATCTAAAAAGAGAAGTAGAAAGACATAAAAAACCTTCAGATCAGACTGCAACATAAGCATACCTAACATCGGAATGGTGCACTAACGGACTTAACTCTAGCTGGTCAAGAACTGATAATGTCGACAACGTAATCTGATATGCAGTTAACATTCAACTGCACAACGAAGCCGACCTTATTAAACCTGAAGTAATTAGTTCCAAAATTGATCTGCCACTTTGATATAAATATCATCATATATATTCTAAGAATATTTCTTCCACAAAAAAATCAAACAAAACAAACAAACAACAACGTCCATTGATTTCAGCTAATGCTCTATATTTGATAAAAATTAGAAGGGTGGTGTGTGTTATGAGTTGTAAAATATGGTAATTATGGCCTTGATGAAAGCTTTGCAGACAACTAATAAATTTGAAGAGAGCAATCATCTCGGATATGCTACCAAACCAAAATACGTAGCACTTATTTTCCACCACGACAATGCATTTGCTTATGATATTGTAGCACTAGCTGAAAGCTATTTGTAAAACAGCGGGCTAAAAGTTTAACCCACTTGCATTATAGCCCATATATTGTCCTGTCTGACCTGCCTGGAATATAATTGCTTCCAACAATTATTTGTATTACCAATACTTATTTGTACTACCAAAAAAATACATTACTTTCTAACATTTTGAAAGTTTTAGAGGAGAAGAAAAACTTGCCTTAAACTGTTCATAATTTATTTTTATTTAATTTTTTTTTTTTTTTTGTAAAACCTACCCGTTCTTTTGACAATTGACAATGTTGCCTAATATGCCAACTGACCTTTTAGTGTCTATCATATAATCTTTTGTAGATAGGGCCGTTTGTTTTTGTTAATAAAATCGCTCATTTTGGTCAAAAGATTCCAAACGTTGTGGACGTTTGTGTTGATGCAATACATCAGAATCAATGAAAAGGTCGATTTTAATTTTTGGTTAGTTAGGGTCTTTTGCGTTTTAGGTAACGATATGTACTGTGTTTATATTTTCCAGACACCTCTGCGGAAGTGTAGTCAAATATTATATACCCGTTGAAATCGTTACATATTCGTATATTTTTGGAAGTATAGAGAAAAATCGCCGCCGGTTAAATATAGCCGACTACACCTTGACGCCATTTTCTTTAAATAGAGTGTTGATAATGTTGCAAAATTCTCATCAAGAAAAGAGACGTCATGAAAGATCACGTGGTAGCATATTAAAAGATGCCAAAATTTTACCGAGAAGGGATTAAGAGAAAAAGAATATACAAATAATTTACTAATCGGACATGTTCTAGAAATCGATATCACGTCCAATTGAAATTCAACGATCGTTTTAGTTCAATTATTTACAAAATTACCATTGTTTTACCCGGTTTAAGAAGTTGTTCTTCTAAAGATAATTGGTACTCAAGTATGAAGGATATAAAAAAGGAATATGTTTATGAACTTTTCTAACAGGATCGTTTTCAAAACTTGCGTGATTAAATCCACCTCATTTCGTTTTCTAGAACGTGCCCGTTTATATTAAAAAAATTTGTTGTTTTAAATATAAAATTTTTTAATTGAAATATAAATTCTTTGTTAAAATTTAATTAAATTAACTTGGCGTTATTATTTTTTATTGAAAACAAAATTCGACCATTTATTTTATAATCATTTCTGTAAAATATTTAGAGATTATTGTCTTTAATATCTAAAACAATAATTGGCATAAAAATTTATTAAAACAAAACTTTATTTCTTTATATTCGCCTGATGTATAATACGATATATAATATATATGTATGTATATATTTTTCTTCTGGTTGTTGTTGTCAATTTAATTTTAAATATATATAACTACAAATTTTTTTTTTTTTTTTTGTTTTAATTAATTTATTATATGTATGTATATAGACTTTTTTTATTTAACTTATCATTATCTAAAATGGTTGACCACATTTTTTTTTTTATAAATTGAAAACAAGAAAAATTATTAAAAAAAAAACAAGGTTTAATTGTTGCTTAAATAAAATTACTTTTTTGTGTTTAAACGAAAACATAAGTACACGTAAACAAATACATAATTTAGTAAAATTTTAGAGTTATTGAATTACACTGTGCTCGAATTTTACACTTTTTTTGAACAAGATGGGCATCCTACCGGTAAAGCTAATTAGTACGCTGAATCAAATGGTGCTCGTAATTTTTGCAGGCAAGCGCCCGTGTTCACGATATTCGCGATTAATAATTTTAAAGAAGCTGAATTTTTTTATTTTAATTTTTTTTTCTTTCTTTTGTTTTACTTTTAATAAGAATAAAACAATTTCGCAAAAACATTTTTCTGCAAATAAAAACTACAATATTATGTTATTTTGTATATATTCAATATGGTTTAGAAAAATATTTAATAGAGTTAAGAAAAAAATTTCGTTTAAAAAAAATTACGGAAAAAATAACGAAAAATTTTATTTAACAGAGTTGGATTGATTCAAATTGAACGATGATCCCAAAAATAAAAAAAATATCGTTATGTGGTTCTTTAGTATTGAACATTTTAATTAAAAATATTGCGGTTATGAGCGCTTACTTTGAAAAACGGATATCACCATCGAATTCAGTGTATGAACATACTCGATTTGGCTTTACCAGTAGGGTGCCCAGCTTGGAACTATTTTTTGACTAGCACAGAGTTATTATATATTAAAAAAATAACAAGAAAATTTGTAAAACATTTCTTATTTTAGATTTAGAATTAATTTTAAGAAAACAGTAATGAAATGTCTTTTTTTTTAATTTAAAAAACACGCCAAGCGTAAATTAGGAATGAAGACGAAAAAACCAAACAGTAAAAATATAATTTAAAAAAAAAGTAATATAATACTAGAAAATGATAACGTCGGTTGAATAAATTTCAAATTTTAACTAATGTTTTAAGAAAACAGATGGATAGTGGAGGAAAATAGGGAAAATTTATATATTGATTTGCGAAGGTTTTAAAATATTAAAATTAAATTCGATTTGTAAGAAGGTTGGATTCGGCCAGAAGGAACCTAGTCGAAAGAGTAACAAGAAAGTTTTATAAAACCATAATATCGAAATTTTATATAGTTTCTCTATTTTTATTACATTTAATTTACAAATTACCTATTTTAACAACTGACCTAAAAATTCAAATTCAGCTCCAATGACAAAAATTTAAAATACTTATACATATCGCAACCATAGGACAAGGTTCTATTTGCACCTCAACTACATGTAAGATAGAACCTTGTTGTCCTAAGGTCACAATATGTTAAACTACATACTCAACCCCCTATAAACCATGACTTTGCTGTCTTTTGTAAGATTGTTCCAGCAAGTGGTTTAGCCAGAAGTCTGTTATTTTTGGAAAAATATCAAAAAATTTTATCAAAGCGAATTGTAGACAAAATACATAAACGGCAAAATGGCCTTTTGTAGTGCAAATAAAAAAAAATTTGAATGTCCTAATGTATTTCGCTACAGCAGATGTCGCGCAAGCAAGTGCCAAATACACAGTAGAAAAATGGCTACTTCTATAAAAGATCAGCAGCTCGTTTGATGGAGAGTAGAGATGCAAGTCCAAAACGTAATGAGTGATTATTGTAGTAATGCACAACTTATAAACTGATCGGTATAATGCAGGCATTTGGTCGCAAGTAGTAAGCATCAATTGGAAAAGCTCGTTTTCCTTTTGGAACAAAATCCTTTATTGGGAAGTATTTTGCATAAAGTTCAGGCTGTATAGGAGTGGCATGAAATCTTGCATGAACTAAATTCCTTGGGACCCGTTAAAATTGTTCTTCTTGCCGCTGTGTAATTGTATTTGATGCATCTTGAGCCAATAAAATTTTCCAAATTTTCAGAACTTCTGACAGCAATACAGATACCATGGGCTTTACACAGAACAATGCCGCCTACTTTCTTTTGTAAAACATCCAGTTTCCGTTTAATTGTTGTCCTATTTCTTATAGTTTTTTTTTTATACATGTTTCAATGGAAGGAAACTAAAGGATTAATAAGCGACATCTGAAGAATCCACCCTGAATGGAAAAAGTCCTAGTGTTACGTAATTGCTTAATCATTTATAAATTCTAGACAAAGAGCATAATAATTGCCTTAAGAAGGAGTGAAAGAACAAATTTTGCACAGCACACTAAGTTCGCACTAAATGTACTCTTTTTAATCTTTTAATCTATTTAATTTCAAACCCCTTGCAAATCAAATTTTTATTATAAAACTAATTAATAGTTGTATATATGAAATATGTATGTATGTTTTGTTTTATACATTTTTAAAATTTTATATTTCAACCGATTTCAAGCGCTTATATTCTTTGATTACTATTTATAGTTTATTTTAATATATCGCACATAACTATAAAGAGGGTATTAACTTGAAATTTTTATTTTTGAAAAAATCAACACGTAATATTCATATCCATCCGCTGTAAAAATATCGTACTTTTTTACTTTTTGGTAATGAAAGGGTTGGTTTAAAACATATTTTTCATCAAAGTTTTTTTGTTTCAACTGAAAACTTTTAAATTTTGAGTTAATACCCTAGTTATGATCAAGTGTGATTTATGTTATTTTTTTATAATTATTATTTATTAATATATTTTATTTATTTATTGTGATTTTTAGTATATTACAAATTACAACTTTAACATATGCCTTAGTATAAATTTGCTCATTTTTTTTTTAATATTTTATTATTTTAAATATATATTTATAGTAGATTAGTCAGTTAAATTTTGTTCTTTTTTTGTTAAACAAAAATTTATATATATAGAATATAAGGTGTGTGTATGTGTATTTGAAAAAAATGGATGTGTAGGGGAAAAAAGGAATTCAGTGTATAGAGTTTGACAAAAGTAGAAATGGGTTTTGAATTTTTTTTTAAGTTATTGTAAAGTGTTATTATTATGTTGTATATTACAAAAAATATATTTTATGTATTTTTGTTATTTTATTTCCTATTCCAAAAAAGTTCTATCTCACATTTTTTTAAAAAAAAATTTTCGTGTTCTTTGTTACCATCATATCGCAAAAAGGGAGGGAGTTTATGTTAGTTTGTTTGTTTTTCATAAATTTTTGTTATTTAGTAGTAATTGAATTTAAACATTTTTAAAAGAATTTTTTCTTATAATTACCTGTTTAAATGAATGATTTGATTTTGCTAAGTGTGTGTGTGTGTTTTGTTAAATTATCTGCATTGCTATATTTATGTATGATTAATGTTACAACGCTTTCTGTTGTTGTTGCTGTTTGCCTTTATGTAGATTTTATTGTTATTTGTTTATTTTAAGAATTATACTGTTTGTTATTTAGTTTTTTTTTAAACTTAAAGTTATTCCAATTCAGGGGTTGTATCAGGAAACCCACTCACTTCTGTCTGTTCTAATACATTAACACCATCAATAACGTATGATATGCGTATACGCATGCGCAAAGTAGCCTAAATGTTATTAATGTAAAAAATATTATTTAATATTTACAATAAATCTCTTGCTTATTAACAAACTTACACTTGATGTACTAACAACGCGCATTTCTTGTGTTATAACACCACCGGGTGGTAGAACTGAACCAGATGGTGAAAGCATTTGTAGGGTAAAACTTTTAGGAACTGCCGCCTGAAAAATATAAATACAATTTACGCAAAGAAGAATTAAAAAAGCTGACAAAACAAAAATATGTTGAAAAAAAATTTGGATGAATTAAACAGAATCTGCAAATTGAAGAGTATAAATGAAAACTGTTTTTATGTAAGCACTTTCACGTGATTTTTTTTTAACTTGGCGGGCATTTCATCAGTTTTACAATTTTAAGCTTTTAAGTTAACTCCCTTTTAGTTGTGCAATAAGTTGATTTTAGTCTGTCGGCGTTGAACTCTCGGTATGATCTTGGTTAACATTTTACTAAAATCTTTATATTTGGCACATAATAGCGGTTTTAACCTTTGTTTTAAGTTTACAACTCTGTTTTATTAAGTACGATTTTATACTATAAGTGTTTTGTGAATTAATGAATCTGCTAAGAGAAAGAGAGAGTTAGAGTTTCGTCAACTGTTTTATTCTAGTGCATTTAACATATGTGTTTACTACAGCTTTTTGTGTTATTTTTTCAACCACAGCTTAGTAAATAAAATGTTAATTCATTTGGTTGTTGCGGTGTTGTAAATGTTAGTACGTTAACTACATTAATAAGAGTAACAAGGTCTACAAGGGTACTTTACTACCAAGAGTGAAAACCTCTAATTAGTTTTAATTCGTCGCGCTGGAAGACAATTTGCCACTTTACAACACATAGAATAATTTTAAAATAGAATGACCTTAGGAGAGTTGATTTAAAGGTATAAGAGTTTAAATTGATAACACTGTTTTCCGTCTGTAAGTCCAGACTTGCAATTTTTGTTGCAATTCATAAGTTTAATGGTGAGAGGGGTGAGAAGACCGGGGAGGGGTACTCAGTTTCATGTACTTTGCAATTCTGTTTTGTTTTGTTATTCTCACACTTTTAAACTTGAAGTTGGCTGTAGGTGTAGGGGTATTTGTATTAATATATAAAATATAAAAATGAAAAGAGAAAAGACAAGATAAAAATACAACAATTGCAAAACTATAATTTCATAATCTGAACACTAATGCAATTTCAAAGCAGAATTTTTAAAAATTGCAGAAACAAAAATTGCAAGTCTGGAAAATGATTCATTTTTACTTTCAAAATAAATTCTTCATTATTAATTTGTGCTGGTGCAAACAACTTGACTTTTTATTGCAATCGTAATTGTTTACTTTAATACTGTTTCCGTTATTGAAAAAGGTTTTCAAACTACTTCTTAAATTATTTTACTTCCACCTTGTTATAATTACTAATATAGGTTTCTAATACAAGTTTTATTGCCACCCGCAGACCACGTTATGGTGCGAACATAATTTATTAATTCAGTGCGATAACTATTCACCCATGTGAGTTCAAAATCGCCAATTTCATTTTTGCGTGTGCTGTGGCTTGCGCGTTTTCTTTATTTGATTTACATTGAACGAAGAATAAGCCAATTCAAAAGTAAACAAAAGTAACACAGTAGTCAAATAAAAGAAGTAAATTTTTAATTTAGAGTAACTTCGGGTATTGTGGAAGGATAACGTAGAACCCCCCTGGTGGGTAATGTGGAATGCTATTACATATTACCAAAAACAAATTTTTAATAAAAAATCTTAGGAACAACAAAAGTGATGAAAATCGCAGATTCTATTGAAGACTTAGGAACAAACTTTCATGGAGGCGCACTTTCCTGGGTGTACGGAAGACGAATGTATGAACGATGGTCAATGGGACGGAATGTCTGTGATATCGAGTCATGCGTCCGCCTGCGTCGAGGAAATAGTCACAAGGGAGAAGCTTGAGTGGGCTGTCAATACCTTCGACCTATATAAATCACCGGGTCCGGACGGTATTTTTCCGGCCATACTCTGCAATATCCCGGAAGACGCATTATTTCTGCTAGTAAATATATTTAGGAAATGCCTCAGTGGGAGTAATTTTTATACCCAAGGTTGGTAGGGCAGGCCACTCGAAGCCGGGAGAGTTCAGGCCTATTATTAGTCTGTCTTCATTTTTATTGAAGACACTCGAGAGACTGTTAGACCTCTATCTTAGGAGTAATATTGATACCCACCTCATTAGCAACGCTCAAAATGCCTACCTTAAGGGTAAATCTGTTGAGAGTGCGCTACATGAGGTGGTGGGTTGCATTGATCACGGCGTGAGGCATAAGGAATATACTCTCGCCGCGTTTCTGGATATAGAAGGAGCCTTCAATAACATTAGGATTGAGGCGATCAAGGATTCCTTGGTGGAGCTGAGAGTATGGATAGTCTGCATGCTTGGCAGCAGGATTATAAACTCGAGACTGGGGGAACATAGTGTAAGGAGGGAGGTTACCAGGGGGACACCACAGGGGGGTTCTATCTCCTCTACTGTGGTTGTTTGCGGTCAACGGGATTCTCAGATCATTTGGTTCCAAGGGTATGAAAAACGTCGCTTATGCGGATGACATAGTTCTACTGGTCAGGGGAAAGTTTCTGTCCACGATCGGTGAAATTATGCAGGTTATGTTGGGCGAACTCTTGGCTTGGGCGAAGAATAGAGGGCTGGGCGTAAACCCGGCCAAGACTGCGCTAGTTCTTTTTACCAGAAGGTACAGGATAGAGGGTTTTAAGAGGCCAGTGCTGGATGGCGTCGAGTTAACTATCTGACTGCTAAATACTTGGGTAACTTCCTCGACTGTAAACTGTCTTGGAGAAGAAACACCCAGGAGAGGATGAAAAGAGGACTCAATGCCTACTACACATACAGAAACTCCATCGGTAAGAATTGGGAACTAAGATTTACACATCGGTGGTTAGGCCTATTCTTACCAGAGATCAGCAATGAGTAGTGAAAAAGTGAGTAGAGCCGAATCATGACTCATAATTTCTTGTACTTATACGCACTCATACTTATTGTAATTCGATCGAAACTCATATTCACTCAGAAGCTTGATTTTACTCATCGTACTCATACTTAGAACATTTATTTAGTGGTTGATTTAGATTCAACAGAACTCAATGTGCATAAATATCAATAATAATAAAAAAATGTAATTTCCCCAAAATGTTGCTGTATAAACTTACAATTTTATGCTTTTTTATATTTTTATACATTTTTTACTAGTTAGAAACTGTTAAATGACTAAACTTGTAAATATACTTGGATGAGTTAAATGAGCTGAATCAATGTGAGTATTATAAGTATTTTCCTGAAATTACAAATCAAATTGAGGTCATTTTTAAATTGCAACCTATACTTATACATCAACGGTCTCGTGAGTATGAGTGAATCAGAGTAGTTGAGTTTAAATGAGTTCTACTCACTTATACTTAAAATTTCATGAGTCAGTATGAGTAGCGAAAAAGCGATTCATTGCTGATCTCTGATTCTTACCTATGGATGCACTGTTTGGTGGGATGCGTTGAGAGTGGACAGCTATAGAAAGATGCTCAATAAGGCTCAGAAGAGTGCATCTCTTGGCATCACTGGTGTAAGGAGAAGCACGCCACAGGCGGCGTTGGAATTCCTACTATATCTGTCCCCCATTGAAAATTATGTAGAGTGTGGCTGGCAGGAACTTATAAGACTCTACGAGTCTTCGTTGATTAGACCTAGGCGGGATGACCACACAAGGATTCTATAAGAAGTGGGTCTGCTTGATCAGGAAAGTACTCCGGGGGGAATCTCGGATCATAGGAGTATGACCTTAGACTTCGGTGTAACACCACCGGTGGAGTTCCCGGATAGGGAAGTTTGGCGTGGATCCAACGGACTATTTGAGGGGTGGGCAGTATATACGGATGGGTCCAAGATGGACACTGGCACTGGGGCTGGTGTTTTTATTGCTTACTGACGTGAAAAGGTCATTCAGACGTTTAGAGCATTGTCAAATTATACAGTGCGATCGTGCCTGGTTGCACGGTGTAGGAATGCTCTGAGAGAGCTCGTGTTGGCATTCACAATAAGGCTGTGTTGGGTACCAGGGCACTGCAAGGTGGATGGCAACGAGGTGGCAGACGAACTCGCGAGAGGGGGTTAGAATCTAGACTTAGAGGTAAGTGCCAAAAACCCCCCTTATGTTACTACTATGGGGTGATACGGGAAAGATTCCGTGATGCCGTTTACCGGTTCTTGAGGGATAGAACGGATTGCAGGGTGTCGAGGGCCCTATGGCCCGGATTGGACGCAGTTATAATATATAAAATATAAAATTTTAAGGAACATATGTATACGGAACCACCACCTGGATAACTATCTTGCCGCGATGTGGTGGCTTAAATGCCGGCGGTAGTGTATTTCTTGGAACTTGTTTCGGTACAGTCTAACCGGAACAAGTTCGAAGGCATAAGCTTTAAAGCCAGCATGACCAAGGGTTATCCATCCCATATCCCATCCTCTTTACCTATAATCCTACCCACTTCTCCCTTTGATTCCCTACATCCCCCACTTTTAAGGTCAAGGTGGTTGATAGCAGTGCCGAGGACCTGAATGGCTAGTTAGTGGTAAAAGAAACTGGTCGTGAACAGCTTCCCTCTGACGCCGATGGCAAGGGTCAGTTGTAATTCTAGCCTAGTCCGCGTACGCCGTCACTGCGCGCGATGGTCGCTTTGTTTACGTGCTTACTCGTGGGACCAAAAACTGGACAATTTAAATTTTAAAGAAAGAAATGAAGAAGTTGGCGCAGGGAATGTCTCTGTCAGCTCAGCAGGTTCGGGGTCAGATTTGGACTCCGACTTGCTGGGTATTCACAGAGATATTCTGCTGCAGGAGAGTCAGTTAATGACAGAACTGACAGTCAATCGGATCTCCGTCTCGTACAGGGGCATCGGAAAGACTCGGTGACCTAACTCTGGGCTCTGATGATGAGCACGAAATAACTCTGATTTCGGCTCATGATGAGGGCCATAGGGCTGGGCCATCGACTTCCGGAGTCACACTCGGGTTGGAGAGTGGATTGGCGAGTGTATCAAAACTCGTTGTTCGGCAAGATGCGACAGAACAGGTCACGTCAGATAGCCGAACGAGCTACGATAAAGCCAAGAGTGGTGTGAGAGCCTCCTTAGCCTTTCTGGAAAAGATAGCTAAGAAAGACTCCTCACTGCACGATGGGCGGGATAGGCATCTGCTGAGGAAGCACCGAAAGAACGTTGCTAGATTCGAACGAATCCACGGCTCTGTCGGTGCCATCCTAGGGCTTCCCTATCCTGCGGGATACACAACAGGGGCTGCTGTGGATACAAATGTTGTCAGTAAAGACAGCAAATCCCCAGCACCCCCTGTTGTTGAATCCTCGGATAAAGCAGAAGATAAGGAAAAGGAGGGTAAAGGTTCAACTCTTAATCGTGACAGATTGGTCGCAGTTAAGGGAGCTAGGCCTGAGAACGTTTTACCCACTACTAGTCGCGCGATGAGGGCTGGAAATGTCTTGGTAATTTCCGATAGTCACTCCCAAAAAGGAGTCACTAAAGGAAGGGTTGCTGGGACAGACCAGTCAACATCTGCAGGGAAATCGGGTGATCACCGACTGAGCTCTGCTAAGGGCCCCAAAAAGGGGGTAGTTAAGCGAGTGAGGTCTGGTGATGACCAGAAATCCCCTGCGGCTAAGAGGACTGGTCAGACTGTGGTCAGTTCTCTTAAAGATCCCCATAAGGAGATCAATAAGAGGACTGACTCCAGAAAGGACCAACCATCCACTTCAAAGGAACTAAAGGAGTCGTCGAGTAAGGACGGTATTCTAGCGGCTGTCATTGATCGTAAGGATCCCGATGGAAGGATCAGTGTCGAGAGATGGCAGGTGCTAGAGAACAAACTACTCGACGAAATCTTTAGTGCCAAAGGAAGGCCGGACGAAGTATCGTTCAAAGGGGCTGACTGGACAAGAGGTGTCAAAACTGTCAGTTGCGGCAATCAGAAAACCTTTGAGTTTTTAAAGGCTGCAATTGGTAAGTGTGGCAGCTCCTGTCCTGAAGCTAGTCTGGATGTTATACTAGCGTCTGAGTTGCCATTAAGGCCGGTAGTCACGGTATGGATACCTCCACCTATAAAACCGGTGGAGGTCATACTGGGGGTACTGGCCAACCAGAACAAGGGGCTCAATACAAGCCAGTGGAAGTTGGTAGCTTCACTGGGTTGTAAAGAGAACCAGGGAAGAGACTTCAGGTTCGCAGTGGACCGGGAGTCTCTTAAAAAGCTTGATTCGATAGGAGGGGTTGCAATATTCGGGTTAGGGTCTATCAAATTTAGGTTTCCTAAAAATGATAGACCCTAAGAGGTTGAAAGTGGTGCAGATAAACCTGCACCACTGTGAAGCAGCCTCAACCGAATTAGTAACCCACCTCATCGACAACAACGTGGACGTGGCCTTAATCCAAGAGCCCTGGATTAATAAAAACCGGGTAGTTGGATTAGGGGTCACGGGGTATACATTGTTCGTACCCCACACAGATGAGAAGGTACGAACTTGTATCTTGGCGAGAACTGAGTTTAAATTTATGTTTTCTCATTCTTATAGTAATGGAGACCTCACGGTTGTGACAGGAGAAGCCAAGGACAGAAGGGTCCTGGCATTGGCATCGGTATACTTGCCGTACGAGGCTACCGATCCACCTGGTGAAAAAATGCGAGAGTTGGTGGAGTACTCAGGCAGAACTGGCTCGAGACTGGTACTAGGGTGTGACGCCAATGCACACCATACCCAATGGGGAAGTGCCGACATCAACAAAAGAGGTGAGTCTATGTTTGATTTTATTATTGCCAGCAATCTTTATATCTGTAACAGAGGGAATACACCTACGTTCAGAACTAGGGATAGAGAGGCAGTGATAGACATGACATTGACGAACTGTAGGGAATTAGTGGAGGATTGGAGGGTGGACCTGGGGTTTTCCTTCTCTGACCATAGTCGCCTGTCCTTTAATCTAATGTTTGAGAGGTCGAAAAGGTGTCCGTATAGGAATCCGAGAAGGACGGATTGGGATTACTTTTCGAGATTGGTGCAAAGTAACCTTAGAGTTACACGCGACTGGGGGTCGACTTCGACCGATGTAGAGCAACTGGTGGGCACCTTTACGGGGGTACTGACTAGTAGTTATGAGCGTTCCTGTCCTTTGAACTTTCCGGGCAAGCGCACACAACCAAGATGGTGGACAGACGAGTTGAGGACTCAAAGGTCCACTGTCAGAAGGTTGTTTAATAGAGCGAAGTATACGCGTAGGGAAGAAGATTGGAGTAACTTCAGATTGAGTTACAATAGATATAAAGGAGACATTAGGAGGGCGAAAAGGGACTCGTGGGTCAAGTTTAGCGAGTCAGTGGAATCTGTAAATGAGATGTCCAGGTTCAGAAGAATTTTATCCAAGGACCCTGTAGTCCCTGGATTTATTCAGAGACCGGACAACTCATGGACGGAATCTAGCTCTGAATCTCTATGTCTGCTAATGGAAACTCACTTTCCGGGATGTGTGGATCCTGGGACGGGGGAACAGATTGAATGTGGTAACCCCTTCTCTGGGTCAGAATCGGGCGGTGAGGAGAGGGAGACGGTGGGGGACATGATCACCTTGGAAAAAGTAACATGGGCGGTCAATACCTTTGGGTCTTACAAATCGGCAGGACCAGACGGTATCTTTCCGGCGATGTTACAGAATATCGGGAGATCATCACTCCTGCTGTTGGTGGAACTGTTTAGGGTCTGTGCGCTGAACGGGTACATTCCTAAAGGGTGGAGGGAGGTCAGGGTGGTTTTCATACCCAAGGCGGGAAGAACCGGTCACTCTAAACCCAAGGATTTTAGACCAATCAGCTTATCGTCTTTTCTTTTGAAGACGTTGGAAAGACTGATTGATCTACATCTGAGGACGAAGATTGACGCCGGCATCATCAGCGGCGCTCAACACGCCTATCTTAAGGGTAGATCTGTTGAGAGTGCGCTTCATGATGTGGTGGGTTATGTAGAGCGGGGATTGCGAAACAAGGAATACACCTTGGCGGCATTCCTGGATATAGAGGGCGCTTTTAATAATTTGAAGATAGAGGCTATCAGGCAGGCATTGGTGGATCTAGGCGTTCCTCTGTTCCTGGTCGAATGGATAACTCTGATGCTCAGCAGCAGAGTTATTCACTCGGACTGGGGAAACGAGCGCTTAAAGAAACTGGTGACTAGGGGAACCCCACAGGGGGGAGTTCTCTCTCCCTTATTATGGCTCTTAGCTGTCAACGTCGTTCTGGGACTTTTTGACAGATTGGGTCGGAAAGTTGTGGCCTACGCGGATGATGTAGTGATATTGGTATCGGGCAAGTTTCTGCCGACAATAAGCGAAGTCATGCAAGGGGCGCTGGGCGAACTGTCAGCATGGGCGAGTGATAAGGGTTTGGGAGTCAATCCGGAGAAGACCGAGTTGGTTCTTTTTACTAGGAGGTACAGGGTAGAGAATTTTAGGCTGCCGGTACTAGGAGGAGTAGAGCTTAGACTATCTGATAGCGCTAAGTATCTAGGAGTTTTTCTGGACAGCAAGCTGTCGTGGGGAAGGAATACTCAGGAGAGACTTAAGAGAGGCCTCAATGCCTACTATGCTTGCAGATCATCGATAGGTAAGAGTTGGGGACTCCGGCCGTCAGTAGTGGGATGGCTGTACACTTCGGTGGTTAGACCCATTCTTACATATGGATGCTGTGTTTGGTGGGAGTCATTGAGAGTGGCTTGTCGAAGGAACCTTCTGTCTAAGGCTCAGGGTTTGCTTCAATCGGCATGACAGGTGCCATGAGAAGTACACCTCAAGCGGCACTGGATGTCATTCTACATCTTCTGCCCATTGAGCAGTATGTTATGGGAATGGCAGCCAGAAGCATTCTTAGACTGAGGGAACTAGGATTGATTAGGGATTTCACGCAGGGTCACTCACGGATCTTGAGTGAGATCGAAGCTGGAGGTTACTGCCTGGGATCACCCGGCTCCACGGATTTCGTGGGCACCAGGGTGGATTTCGGACGGTTGCCGGAGGTGGTAACGCCTTCTAGGGAGAGATGGTCAGGTAGGAGCAGATTATTTAATGGATTTGCTATTTTCACTGACGGCTCGAAGATGAGAGGCACGGGTGCGGGGGTCTACATTGAGGATCTGGATATCAGAATGTCATATAGGCTTCCGGACGACTGCAGTGTTTTTCAGGCTGAAGTTCTGGGGGT
Source organism: Pollenia amentaria (assembly GCA_943735925.1). NCBI lineage: Eukaryota > Metazoa > Arthropoda > Insecta > Diptera > Polleniidae > Pollenia > Pollenia amentaria. Next base: position 119,491,632 of record OX031008.1, read on the forward strand.
CTTGAGGGCCGTGGAACTGATGAGGGACAACATTGATAGGGGCTCGGAGGTCACTATATATGTCGACAGCCAGGCGGCCCTTATGGCCGTAAGGGGCTGTTACGTGAAATCCAAGCTAGTTGACGGTTGCAGGAGGGCTCTGGAGGGAGCCTTAGGAGAGTATATGTTGAGATTGTGCTGGGTGCCTGGTCACTGCAACATAAGCGGCAACGAGATTGCTGATGAGTTGGCGAGACAGGGCTCAGAGATGGAGGATCCTAATCACATAGAGGCAATTAGGCCTCCAATAGGATTCTACTTTGGGAAGATTAGGGAATGGATTCTGGGCGCGACCAATAGGGCCTGGGGGAACCGAACGGACTGCCGGGTATCACGGACGATGTGGCCGGTGCTCAGGAAGTCCGACTCGGAGTTGTTGCTGGGCAGAAGCAGGGTCTGCGTGAGGACCATAATAGGAATCATCACGGGTCATTGCATGATAGGCAGGATGGCGATGAGGTTAGGATCCGACGTGTCGGATATGTGCGGGTTGTGTGAGGACCCGGAGGAGCTGGAGACGGTTGAGCACATTTTGTGCCGCTGTCCCAGGCTACAGGGCAGCAGGCTGAGGTGGCTGGGCAACCGATTCCTAAGCGAATTAGGGGACGTCCCGGGCTGTGGGCTCGAGAGTCTGATAGGATTCGTAATGGGGATGGCCTGGCTGCGCAGCAGGAGACTGGGAGCTAGCCGCACATAGGGCGGATTGGTGTTGTGTTGAGTGAGGCTTTTCTCTCGGGTTTGGTCAGAACTTCCTTTTCTCATCTATTCTTATCTGTTCTTATCTTTTCTGATTCTTTTGCTGTTTCTCTTTACCTTCTTTTTTTTTTCAGCTTCTTAAATATAAACAAGGCATCACAATGGACCGTATTGGTCTCTGGGTGAGGGTGTGAAGGAGACTTCACACCAGCCTTTCTACCTACCTACCTACCTATGTATACGGAAAATAAGAGGAAAATGTATAAAAAAAAAATGCTGATTCATTTTTTTACATGAAAAACGAAGTTTAAGCATGAATTTATGTTTGGATGAAATTGACCACTGAAATTTTTAAGAATTGCAGATACCCAAAACCGTAATTGTGCATTTTAATATAAATCGTTTACCCCCTTATTCATTAGGGACTTTCTGTTTTGTAAACGGATTTTTGGACGCATATTAATAGTAATATCATACTGGTGTCCCCTTAAACCTGAAACATCTTTTGTGAATATTTTTTCTTGATTTTAATTGCTTAATTCTTTTTGTAAAATTATAAAATAAAACCATAGCTGGGGAATTTCGATTAGAATTAGAAATCATTACGATTAGAGAAGTAAAATAATCTAATCATTAGAATTGAATTTTGATAAAAATTTCAGATTACTAATTGATTTGATTAGAAATAATCAAAAATCTAATCACAATTAGTGACGATTAGCATTTCTAATCAAACCTAATCAAAACTAATCCAAAAAATAATTGATTAGATTTCTTGATTATTTTTGATTAGATTTGATTAGATCAACTATTTTTAACTATTTTTGTGAAAAGAAAATATTTATTTATCACATTTATTGCTATATTTACATAATGTAACAGTTTTGGAATATTGAGTATTGGAAATTAACATTAATAATAACACAACAACAAAGTGAACCAGCTGAGTCAAGTGTTTATTTTAAGAACAGGGTGCACCGTATCCAATTTTATGCAATATTCAAAAACTGTTACATTATGTAAATATAGCAATAAATGTGATAAATAAAAATTTTCTTTTCACAAAAATAGTTGATCTAATCAAATCTAATCAAAAATAATCAAGAAATCTAATCAATTATTTTTTGGATTAGTTTTGATTAGATTTGATTAGAAATGCTAATCGTCACTAATTGTGATTAGATTTTTGATTATTTCTATTCTAATCAATTAGTAATCGTATAAAATGGCTAACTAATCATAATTAATCAATTTTTCAGCACAATTAAAATTTCTAATCCAATTGCTAATCATTAGGATTTCTAATCATTATTCCCAAGCTATGAATAAAACAAATGAGCTTATAAATCATAGTATACAACTAGTGTGTGACTCTTTGACAGGTACATTACTCAATTGTCAGTGGAACCTAATTTATGTTTGTATTAGTAAGATTTGTTTTTAAATGTATTGGTGTATAAAACTATTTCCACCACTAAAAATAGTTGCATAAAATCGTATAGAATGTGGCAAAAAAAATTTTTTCAAAATAAAATTTTATTAGTTCAATAAATTTTGAATTTATTAAATGCTGGCTGCATTTGTAAACTTATAAAAACAATGTTTGCAAAAATTTTATTTTGCAATATCAGAAAATATTTAAATAATTTATGATTTCAAATATTATTTTCATACCACAAAATGCTAGTCTGCTGGCTTTAATAATATTAACAACAGAAAAAAATTAATGTCAAATAAATTTATTTATTTTTAGTTCGTGAATAATAAAAACATTTTGCAAAAGCAAATGAGCAAAATGTATTGGAAAAAATTATTAATTATGTGTTTATGTCATAAAATTAAACATAAAGTGTTATATTCAACATTTTTTATATTTTTTCGAATTCATTCTATGAGTTAAAATTCAGTTATGTACTTTATAAAGCTTTTTGTAATAGCTCCATTCCTTAAATTTTTTAGAAATGACCTTATACACTACCAGACTATTATATTGTATTTTCCTGTTACATTTTACCTCAGCTTTCCGTTGGATAGCAATGAAGTATATTTATGTACAGAAAAATTTACAATTATTAGACACCAGCAGAATGTAATGCATTTTCTGGCCCGATACGGCCCTCGTCAGCATTCTTTGTGTCACACTGGATAGTGATACTTTATAAATCGAATGTATTTAACTCAACTATTTTAACAAATAGATATTGGGAATTATTTCTTTTTCATAAGCAACTTTATTATATTCAACATTTTTTATTTTTTCGAATTCATTATATGAGTTAGGTTAGGTTAGGTTCCATGGGCAGCCATCGAGAGACAGCTCACTTGGGTCCTTCAGCGGTCCCTTTGTGATACCCAGCGCCAATGCCCATCCCGAAGAGCAGTTATTCAGATGGCGTCACTGCAAGGTTAGCTAATTCGTCTTCCTAATGAAGAGAAGAAGCAATCTTAGTTATATTTTTGATAGATCCTCCAAACAGGAAAACACCGGTTCTCCCAGGTATTTTTCCCTATTGCCCCGTAGCCCAGGGCATTGACAGAGAAAGTGAAGCACAGTTTCCTCTTCCTCCTCATCATGACAACTTCTACAGTAGTCATTGAATACCTGACCCATTCTTCTAGCATGAGTCCCAACAGGCCAGTGTCCAGTTATGACCGACACCACGGTCTAGATTTGGTTCCTATTGAACCTAAGTAGAGATTTGGTTCTCCGTTCATCATATCCAGGCCAAAGTGCCCTGGATGTGGAGCAGGTGGACTCACGGGTCCATCCCTCTTGCGCAATTCTATAGTTCTCGCGCCGAGTGAGTGACTTACAGTGAGCCATTGGAAGGCCAATGAATTGATCAATGAATGTTTCATCCATACGACCACCTTCCTTGGCCAACTCATCTGCTATCTGGTTACCCGGGCAGTTTGAGTGCCCTGGTATCCATATAAGCGTTAACTCTGAATGTTCAGCAATCTCATTCAAAGACATCCGACATTCCACAGTCAACCTAGATGTCGTATAGACACCCGCAAGAGAGGCAATGGCAGCCTTGCTATCAGTAAATATACGTATATCTCCCGATACGCGATAATACATTAGCCAGTTGGCTGCCCTCTTTATAACCGAGATTTCCGCCTGCATGACACTACATCCATCCGGCAGACGAAAGGAAACTTTAACGCCCAGTTCCTCTATGTAGAAACCTCCGCCAACTCTTTCCCCCTTCCTCAAACCATCAGTGTATACCCCCAGGGCTGGTTCATGGAAGGTGCCCATAACCGACAGCGCACTTTCGTGCGCTATATGTGTTGCATTCCTCGCGCCAAAGAAAGGCTCCGGGGTGCAGTAGTCCACTCCTTCAGGGACAATCGAGTATCCCATTATACTGGAGTGTCCATAGTCACGGTTCGACCATCCGTGTGCCGCGTTCAACCGTATCGCCGAACAAAGAGCCCTATGTCTGGCCGTGATGTCCACCGGCAGCCAGTTTAGCATAGTAAACAGCGCCCTGGTGGGAGTGGAGCCCATTGATCCTGTGATCATCAATGCGACCAGTCTGTTAACCTTCTCAAGGATCGCACGGTACCTGCCCTTGTCCAGCGCAGTCCACCATACGACAACACCGTAATACAGAGTCGGCTTTACTACAGCCTCAAAGATCCAATTGACACACCTCGGGCCCATGCCCCAGTTCTTTCCGATTGCACCTCTGCACGCATATATAGCAACAATTGCCTTTTCCATCCTCGTCCGGATGTTCAGCCCCCACGACAGTTTACTGTCCAGGATTACGCCCAGATACTTGGCGCTGTAAGAGAACTTAAGTTCAGTCCCATTTAGCCTCGGAAGTCTCATGACCTCAGTCCTATACTTCCTCGTGAAGAGTACCAGTTCCGTCTTAGACAGATTAACACCCAATCCGCATGATACGCTCCAGGTGCTAAGTACCCTTAATGCAGCCTCCATACACTGAGACATTATGTTCAAATGCTTCCCCGTGATGGCCACTGCAACATCGTCAGCGTACGCCACAGTTTTAATCCTCATTTCGTCCATTTTCGTCAACATGGTGTTCATAGTTAGGTTCCACAATAGTGGGGATAGTACTCTTCCTTGGGGAGTACCCCTGTTAACCAGTCTCTGAACGCTGGTCGCACCTATCGTGGAACAGATGACCCTATTCCTGAGTAGATTATCCACAAATCTACATATGCCGTCATCAACCTCCAGACTCCTCATAGATGCAACAATAGAATCGGGGTTGACATTGTTAAAGGCCCCTTCAATGTCGAGAAAGGCCACCGGAGCACACTCCTTAAATTCGAGTGATCTCTCAATAGTTCCAACTAATGAGTGAAGAGCCGTCTCAACAGACCTACCCTTTGTGTAGGCATGCTGAGAGGTCAAGAGTAAACACTTGTGGATGGTCATCCTCAAGTGAATGTCGATAACTCTTTCAAGAGTCTTCAGAAGAAAGGATGCAAGACTAATCGGTCTGTAATCCTTCGCTTCGGTGTGAGAGGTCTTCCCTCCCTTGGAGATGAAGACCACTCTACACAAGGTCCAGCTCATAGGTACATACGAAAATCTAACGCATCCCCTGTATATAGCCATCAGCCAGGGTATAATCACAGTCGAATTCCTCTGCAATTCCGCCGGAATTATACCATCTATACCCGGAGATTTATACGGGTCAAAGCTGTCGACAGCCCACTTAATCCTATCTTAGTCCATTGGGATGGACAAAGGACCGGGCATCGATTCACAAACCTGTTCCCGCAAGATCCCTTGGGAGTTTCCAGGAAAGTGAGTGTCAATTAACACCTCGAGTGTTTCCTGACTAGTCGTAGTCCAGCAACCATCCGATTTACGGATATAGGTCGGGACAACAGGGCTCGAAGCCATTATTTTACGTAAACGGTTTGTCTCAGAGGATCCTTCCACGCCGCTACAGAAGTTCCTCCAAGCACTCCTTTTCGCCGATCTAACCAAGTTTCTGAATCTATTCAGTGAAGACTTGTACTCCGCCCAATTACCATGACGCTTAGCCATATTGAACAACCTACGACAGTCTCTTCTTGCCTGCGCCATATCAGGATCCCACCACGCTGAACGATCCCTGCCCCTATGTACCATTGGCTTGTACGCCAAGGAAGTCGCTAACTGCAGTGAGTCTGTAAGCAGACCCACTGCCGCATCGATCATCAACCCGGGGAGGATCAGATAGAGACCGAACCAGAGAGGAGGAATGAATCAACCAATTCGAGAACTGGATGGTTTCTAATGATTGTTCACTTTCTGATCATATATATGTGGAATTTAGTCTGGTACTTAGATCTGTAGGATCGAGTGCTATGTTGAATAGGAAACGAACGAATCCATTCTATGAGTTAAATTTCAGTTATGTACTTTATAAAGCTTTTTGTAATAGCTCCATTCCTTAAATTTTTTAGAAATGGAGCTATTACAAAAAGCTTTATAAAGTACATAACTGAAATGTAACTAATAGAATGAATTCGAAAAAATAAAAAATGTTGAATATAATAAAGTTGCTTATGAAAAAGAAATAATTCCCAATATCTATTTGTTAAAATAGTTGAGTTAAATACATTCGATTTATAAAGTATCACTATCCAGTGTGACACAAAGAATGCTGACGAGGGCCGTATCGGGCCAGAAAATGCATTACATTCTGCTGGTGTCTAATAATTGTAAATTTTTCTGTACATAAATATACTTCATTGCTATCCAACGGAAAGCTGAGGTAAAATGTAACAGGAAAATACAATATAATAGTCTGGTAGTGTATAAGGTCATTTCTAAAAAATTGAAGGAATGGAGCTATTACAAAAAGCTTTATAAAGTACATAACGGAAATTTAACTCATAGAATGAATTCGAAAAAGTAAAAAATGTTGAATATAATAAAGTTGCTTATGAAAAAGAAATAATTTCCAATATCTATAAATTGTTATATTGTGAAAAATTTTAAATTGAAAAATTTCAAATTTTGTTTTGTTTTTGTTGTTCTTATGTGTGTTGAATTCACACAGAACCTATATGTGTCAGGGGTGAACTAAAAAATTGAGAACACTCTCGAGTTGGCATAATAGTTCTATACTATGTTATAAATGTTGTTTAACTATTTTTAAGATAAAATGTTGTATGAAATATTCCAGTAATGCGCTTTTGGCCTCAAAGACTTTTTGTATTACAAGCAATAAACAAATAAATATTTAGAGCAAAATAACGGTTTGAATATGAGCACAAAAAGAGTAGATAACACCTGTTTTCACTTACAGACCGACAACAAAATAACAGTGCGACCAATTTCATAGCCACAGCCGTAATATTAATATTTTTCTGTAAGCTACGTTAACATACAGGAAAAGTTTCTAAACAACATTTAGTTTTGGAAATAAAGGGGGGTTCCACATTACCCGCGTATTCTACAATACCCGAAGTTACTCTAGCATTTTTATTGCAATTGATAAAAATATTGAACTTTTAAAAAGATATTCAGTCCAATTATGAATAAAGATTCCCCGGGAGTTTTTTTTTCCCATTTTTACCATAGAATTTAAATAGGAAAAATGGTTGAAGGGAAATAACTCCCGAGGAATTTGTATTTATAATTGGGCTGAATTAATAAAAACAAATTAAATTTTATTATAACGTTCTTATTTGCTGGGTGATACTCAATATTTATAATAAATACAAGTGCATTTAGAAGACACTTTTGTTTTTGCTTGCTTGTTAAAATAACAAAATATTTTTGTAATTGCCAACTTAGTGACTTCAAATCGTAATCGCATTTTTTTATGTGAAATGTGATCCCTAGCACATGGGCGATTATTTGTTTAAAAGTAACACCTTCTACAAGCAACTGATCTAAAATATAATCTGGAAACGTTTAAAACCAATGCTATTATAGTTGACACTTTCAGAGATGGATCACAGAAAGTTTATTGAACTACTGTGGTTTTTGTTTGCATAATAAAAAAATTACCTGAAATAGATATTGTTCCAATGTTGTTGTTGAACTATTTGTTGTTGTCATATAAATTTGCATAGAATCATTTGCTTTAACTGGCACTAATTGAACCAAAACACCATTCTTATTCAAAGCTGTCAATTTTGGGCCTTGAGGCTATAAAACACAAATAACAATTGTAACACTTTCGTAGTCATATCTTCTAACAACTTACCACACTTATATTATTTGAAGCTGTTGTTATAGCTAAAGGATCATTAATTAAAGAATTCTGTTGTGTTAAATCCATTGACGGTGAAGTTATACTAGCGGCAGCCATAATTGATGATAAATCATTGCCATTTGTAGATACGGTGGTTGTTGAGGTCGATAGAATGCTACTTAAATCACCTAAACCAACAGCCATAACGTCACCACCGCCACCAGTACCCACTAGCATATTGTTCATATTTGTATTGAGTACATTGGAGGTAGCATTTATTGTTGTGATAGTATTGTTTGATGATTGTGTAGCCGAAGACATGTCCAAGCCCAATAAATCGAGAAAATCTTGATTATTGGCTGTTGTGTCGTTATTAGCATTGAGCGTATTTTTCTTTTGCACCGACAAATCTGTTGACGTTATATTAGAGGTTGGGGTTAAATCTGCACCACCCAAAAGATCTAAGAGAATGTTCTAGAAAGCAAAATAACACAATATATTAGTAAAGCGGTAATTTTTAATGTATTTCAGAAGTTTCCAACTACTAAAATATAAATGAACTACCCGTTCGCCGATATCGAATGTTAACGTTCGCATAGAAAATTACATTTAAAACAAAAACAATTTTTGAAATTTTGTTTTTGTGTTTAATGTTATTTACTATGCAAACGTTAACGTTCAATATCGGCGAACGGGCAGGAAGTGTTTTGGAACTTTCTTATTATATTTCAGAAACTTGTAGATTTTTTTTTTTCAAAATTTTTCATATTTCCGAAAAAGTATTTTTATATTTTGCATATTCTAAATTTATTTAAGTATATTATAGTTATAAGTTCGGATATCACAAATAAAAAAATTACCGTATTATCACTCACTGTATTCATATTGCTTTCTGTATTGGCCTGTTCATCGGCTAAACCATTTTCGATTAAATCGGGACTATTGTCATCATATGAACCGCTGCTTTCTCCATTTTGCGAAGACATGCGACTCACTTGCATGGCTGGCATTTTTTCCAACAGGGCTGGACGCAAATGTTTGTAAGTGCCAAAAAGTTGAGAAAATTCTACACCTCGTTGTTGTAAATCAACATTTAAATGACTACCAAAAGAGGTAATTAAAGCCTGGGCTTCTCTGTCAAGTAAATCAAAATTAACACAAGTTATAAGCAAAGATTTAAGAAATAAACTTACTCGACACAACTTTGTAGCCTAGTGCTTAGCTTGGCTAAAGACACTAAAGCGTATTGCTTGCTAGTTATGGAAACTTGAGCAGAAGTTAAAAATTTATGGAACATTGCAATTAATTCACTCTCTGAAGGACGTTCAAATTCTAAACAAAAGTCCTCATTATTACATGAAATTAGAAAAAAAGTCTTAACAAATACTTACCATCATCATTTGAACCATACATAAACATATCACCATACTCTCCAATAGCCCAAACTGCTACCTGTAGTAAAGGCTGTTTGTCTTCACAGTGATTGGATACTTGTAAAGATTCCCAAAAGCGATTGGTTATGTAAGTTTGCTCTAAGGCTGGACTACTTGAAACAAGTTGTATGGTTGAGGAAACCACATCATCACGTACATAATTACCAGCCTTTAAAAACAAAACAAAAATAAATTAAATTTGATTAACACCTTAGAAAAACCCCTACCGCTATTAAAACACTTAATTGTGTATCTAAATGCCATCTTGTATTGGGCGAATACCGTTCAGCTGCCAATATCATACCCGAACTACATTGAGCTTTAAATTCAGGATCAGCTTTTTCCAAAAACAGCAATAATTCTTTTGTCATCGTGCGAATATTTTGGGCATTTATTAAAGCAAATGATAATTCCATAGCACGTTTTCGTATCGAAACGTCCGGATCTTTCAGGCACTCCAAAATCGTAGTACGATGTCTTTGTACGGCTGAAGTATCGGCATGTACCGTACGCAGTAAAGTATTTAAAGCCACATAACGTATATTTTTATCCGAATTCAATAAGAAACGTCCCAAAATATTAACAGCCAAAACACGTAAACCTCCTTCAGATCTAAAAAAAAACCAAAAACAAATTCAAATATAAACATTTATTTTTGTATTTTAAATTTTATAAACCAACCTTATATCCATTATAGACAAGACCGTCTCATACAATATAGTATTGCCCACATTTTTACTTGTCTCCGTATTTGTAGCCACCTGAGCCAATATATCGTTCATGGCCTCCGATGCATCCGTATCGTTATGACCCAAAATACGTAGAAGTCGTAAAATTTTTACTTGTAAAAATGGATCACTTACACCGCTTACATCATGCTCTGGTGAGTAACCGCCCAATATAAGATTCTTTAAAATGCGCACCAAATTTGGTACAATCTATGTAAATAACAATAAGAAAAATATGTTATAAAAACTAAAAGTTTCTAACAATATATTTAGGCAATTCACAAAGTGTTCTATTGTTTCGTATTGGTGATATTTGCTATAATTTTTTGAATGTCATATTCATAAAATTATTTTAAATACAACCAATTCGACACAATACAACGCTTTGTGAATTGCCTAGTTGTTTTTAATATTTTGAATATATTTGAAAGTGAAATTTTCTACTTTTTATATACATATAATTGATTTGATTTTTTCTTTTTAATACCATCTTACGACTGTAAATAAGACTATAGTGTAGATTATAGCCTAGACTATAAGAAAGACTAGAGTATAGAGAAGACTATAGCCTGGACGATAGACAATACTGGGTTCTGATCACCGCATTCGATATCGAGTAAACTATCGTATTTTTTTGCATACGATAGACACTGACGTATTAAATGAAAACTCTATTGGAACATTTAATTTAAATTCACATCACATAGATATGTATATTTTTTTTCTATGTGCACTGTTATAGTTAAATCCTTATTTGAAATATCTTGTTAATCTTGAATTATTATTAAATTCCTATTTAGAGTACCTCGTAGCTCATTTTACATTGTGATTTTATAACTAATTCCTTTTTACTAGTAAAAGAATTTTCGTTAAGTTAAAATCACGTTTCTTGGTCGTTTCATATTTTAATGCTGTAAAGCAATAGGCTAAGGACCTTCATAAAATAAAGTTAAAGAAAATCAAATAAAGTCAAAGTAAATTTAAAGAAATGGCGGACCCCAAGCCTAAATTCGCAAAACTTGCAAATGACAACTGTGCAATTTGGAAATTCAAAATGGAGCTTTTATTACGTAAAGAGGGATTGTGGAAACATGTAATTGAAGGCTCACGACATCAACTTAAGATGGAAGGTGGTGCAGTAGTTAACCAATCTGATATGGATTCTTGGGACAACAAGATTGACGAAGCAAGAGCGGGTTACTTCACATGGATGACCAGCTTGGTCATACACGAAATTCGAAGATGGCTATAGATACATGGAACGCGATGTAGGATTATCATGAGATAAACACACTCACTAATAAAGTATATATATGAGGTCGATTTGCTGTTAAAAATTAGAAGAAGGTGGTGATGATGTGGCGCATATTAATTCTATGAAATTACAAAGTGGCGTGATGTTGGGAAGGAAGTTGTGAGTTCTGCCTTGTTGCTAAGTAGTTTACCGAAAGTATATGATACGCTTGTAAAGAAGAGGAAATTACATTTTCTTTGGTTCAACAGAGGATAATTTCTGAGTATGAAAGACGTTTGCATGCCGGTAATGGAGTAAATGAAGCAGTTTTAAGAGCATATGCTAAACCTGGTGGTGTTTGTTATTTTTGCAAAAGCCTGGACATCAAAAGAAAAATTGTGACAGTACAAATCTTGGAAATCTAAACAGGTACCTTAAAAATTTACAAATAAAGTTAATTCTATTGGGGAAACGTCAACCTCAGATAAGTTTATTTTCAAATTTGGTAAGACTGAAAGATTTTTCTGGCTAGTTGATTTTGGAGCAACACGACATGCTGTAAAATGATCATAAATTTAATAAAAATTTTGATAGAACATATAAAAGTTCAATTGAATTAGCAAATGGAGAAACAGTTAAGATGAGTTGGCATTTTGTGATGTGCATCCACATTAAAATTTTGGTGAACTAAGTCTTATATGCTCCCCCTTTGGTTGGAAATATAATAACCGTAAGGAAATTAGCAAGGCGAATTCATGTATACGGTGGTGTCATCACTACAACAAGTAACAACACCAAAAGCACAACAATGTATTGTTTTGTTGCTTTCGTTGATCGATATGTCAAAAACACAAGCAACTTTTGACATTTCTCTCTCTAAGTAAGAAAAAAAGGAGCACAGCTGTGCTTTCAACGCCACCTGAAAAATGAATTTGACTTGGAAATTAGCTAAGGCTGGTTTTATCGTAAATTTAAAAAACATTTGTTTTATAAATTTTGATAAAACGAACGTGGGTATAGCAGACCTTGATGGAGAAATGTATATTTTGCGTAAATAACATTATCCGGGTTTCCATAATTTTTTGTTTGTTTGTGTATTAATACCCTTTATAACTGTTTTCAAGAATGTAACGAATATTATAGTGTTCTGTTCTTCGTTATAAAACAAAACAATTGTAGTGGTGGGTACACATTTTTTTTATTGTTCTATAGTGTTTGTTTTTTTACATTGATAAAAGAATTAGCAAACAAATTTTAGCAATGCTTCTCACTAGTATTGTTGTTTTTGCTTGGCAATTTGCACGACCTCAGCACGAATAGGTTGTGTGTGTATTGTGTTAAAATTTTTTGCAGAATTTTTGTTTTTTTTTCCTATATGTATTTTGTTTTCTTTACCAGCCAAAAGAGCGCTAAGCATAACCGAAACAAAAGAGCATTAATGAATTGAACCGAACACAACGAAGTTTGTGGTTAAAAAAACAGAACGCAATAAAATGATCTGATCTTTTTGTTGAGTTGGATAAGTATTATTTTTGTGTTCGAAGACCACAAACAGAGAAACGTTTTTTTTAATGATTTATTACTCAAAAACTTAGCGTTTGTGTTTTCCACATATCTACCGAACAGAACACTAAAGACCAGTAGAGGAAGTGCGGGTAATGTGGTATACCTATTTGTTTTTAGATTGACAAATTTTTAATTTTTGGCTGATTAAAATATGATTAACCTATTAACATGCTTCATATGTTAGGCTCCCACGAAGCCATTTGTGAAAAATATTAAACCCACACGTTCAGAGGAATATAAGAAAATATTGCAAATCTCATTAGATACGACTTCAAAAAATGTGCGGGTAATGTGGTACACCAAGTGCTGGTAATGAGGTATAGTGAACTACATTACCAAATCATAGTATTTTCTTTAAAATTAGTCGTGTTATATATAAATTTTTACTTTATTGCAAAAAAAAAACAAGAAAACAACAACAATTCATGTAAATAAACAACAATTTCATTAATATTTTATTTGACAGGTAATGTGGTATACTATAACAAATTAGCTGATTTAAGGTATACCACATTAGGCGCACTTGAGGTTAATGCAGATATTTATTAATTTTAAATTTTTTACTACAGCTATTGAGTAATTGCATATATTGTTCACAAATTGGGTACTTCCAAATTACTTTAGTTATGCACTTAAAAACTTTTAAATGCACCTTTACAACGAAACCTTATTTGTTAACAGCACCCAAAAAAAAGTTAACTTCGCAGCTAGTCGAATTTTTCGACACTCACACTAAGAATGACTTTCAAAAATAAAACAGATCAAAGTATTCTTAATTTTTCGAAAGCGGCAAACCATTTAGATTGGTTTTATTACGCTTGATTTGTTAGTTTAAGAAAAAAGGCAATGTACCACATTACCAGCCTATACCACATTACCCGCACTTACTCTATATAATATATTTTTAGGGCCTTATTCAATAAAAAATAAAAAAAGTTTATAAATTGATTTTAAAACGAAATTTCGATGAAAATTTGTTAAATAAACCTTTTATTAACCCATTTTATTTTTTATGAACAAGGGCGTTAGTTATTTTATAACTATAAATTTGTGAGGGTGAATTAAAGCGAAAAATTTATAAAAAGAATTATAATATTTAGTGCAGATATTAAAAAAACATGCTTATTAAAAGAAACAGGTAAGATTATTTATTATACTGTGCTGGAAATATAAGAAAAGTGAAAAAAGTGAATTCTTATCAGATTTTTACTAAGGGGGTTATTTTCTAAACTACTTTACCTCACTTGAAAATTATTTTCATAAAATTTTTTTAAAGTTCATAAATTTTTTTGTGAAAAGTTTCTCAATGCAAGGTTAAGACATTTACAAAATAACCCCCTTAAAACAATAGTTAAAGCTACAACACTATTTTGTTATGCAACGACGCCGTTATTAATAAAGATAACGCTGTTTAAAATAATATTCTGGTTTTGATATCAATACCGCCGATATCGATACCGCAGTTCTGTGAATCCATTGATAATGTCAACGAGTTGTCTAGATTCCGACGGATTTTATCCAAGGTTCCTAGGACCCTGGGGTATGTCCAAAGGAAGGACGGCTCATGGACTGAGTCTAGCTCTGAGACCCTAGCCTTACTCAGCGCACTTTGCTGGGTGTACGGAAACCGGAATGTCTGTGATATCGAGTCATACGTCCGGTATTTTTCCGGCCATGATCCGGCCAGTAACCCGGACGGAGCATTATTTCTGCAGGTGAATATATTTATGAAATTACTCAGTAGGATGTATCTATCTAGGGGGTGGAGAGAGGTCAGGGCAATTCAGGCCACTCGAAGCCGGGAGATTTTAGGCCTATTTGCCTGTCTTCATTCTTATTGAAGACACTCGAGAGACTGATAGATCTCTATCTTAGGAGTAATATTGATACCCACCTTATTAGCAACGCTCAACATGCCTACCTTAAGGGTAAATCTGTTGAGAGTCGCTACATGAGGGTGTGGGTTGTATTGAACACGGCCTGAGGCATAAGGAATAAAATCTCGCCACGTTTCTGGACATAGAAGGATACTTTAATAACATTAGGATTTAGGCGATCAAGGATTCCTTGGTGGAGTGGATAATCGGCATGCGTGGCAGCAGGATTATCAACTCGAGTATGGGGGATCATAGTGTAAGGAGAAAGGTTACCAGGGGTACACCACAGGGGGTTTCTATCTCCTCTACTGTGGTTGCTGGCGATCAACGGAGTTCTCAGGTCAGGGTATGAAAGTCGTTGCCTATGCGGATGACATATGTAGATCTACTGGTCAGGGGAAAATTTCGATCGTTGAAATTATGCAGGTGATATTGGGTGAACTATCGGCTTGGGCGAAGGATAGATGGCTGGGGTAAATCCTGCGAAGACTGAGCTGGTTCCTTTTACCAGAAGGTACAAGATAGATGGTTTTAAGGGGACAGTTCTGGATGGCGTCGAGTTAACTCTATCTGACTGTGCTAAGTATTTGGGTAACTTCCTCGACTCTAAACTGTCTTGGAGAATAAACACCCAGGAGAGGATGAAAAGAGGACTCAATGCCTACTACACATGCAGAAACTCCATCGGTAAGAATTGGGGACTAAGAGCGGAAATGGTAAACTGGATTTATACATCGGTGGTTTGGCATATTCTTACTTACGGATGCACTGTTTGGTGGGATGCGTTGAGAGTGGATAGCTATTGGAAGATGCTCAATAAGGCCCAGAGGAGTGCATCTCTTTGCATCACAAGTGTAAGGAGAAGCACGCCACATGCGGCGTTGGACATCCTACTACATCTGTCTCCCATTGAACATTATGTGAGGAGTGTGGCTGCTAGGAACTTATTTAGGCTCTACGAGTCTTCGTTTATTAGACCTAGAAGGGATGACCACACAAGGATTCTATACGAAGTGGATCTCTTGATCAGGGTGGAAATTTCGGATTATAGGAGTATGACCTTGGACTTCGGTGTAACGCCACCGGTGGAGTTCCCGGATAGGGAAGTTTGGCGTGGATCCAACGGATTGTATGAGGGGTATATACGGCCAGGTGCAAGATGGACCCTGGCATTGGGGCTAGTGTTTTTATTGCTGACACTGACTTAAAAAGGGGATTCAGACTCCAGGATGAGTGCAGTTTCTTCCAGCCCGATATCCTAGCGATCTGGAGGGCGACGGACGTGATACTGGCTCACATCGTAGGGGGGTCTCTGGTGACAATCTACGTCGATAATCAGGCTGCGCTAAGACCATTGTAAAATTATGTCTGGTTGCACGGTGTAGGAATGCTCTGCCAGAGCTCATGTCTGCATTCACAATAATGCTGTGTCGGCTACCAGGACACTGCAAGGTGGATGGCAACGAGGTGGCGGAAGAACTCGCGAGAGGGGGTTCGAATCTGGACTTGGAGGTAAGGGACAGAGGGTTAAATTATGTTACTACTATGGGGTGATACGGGAAAGATTCCGTGATGCCGTTAACCGGTCCAGGAGGGATAGACCGGATTGGAGGGTGTCGAGGACCTTATGGCCCGGATTGGACGCAGGACATCCGGGGTAATATTAGGATTGGATAGGATTGGTCTCAGACCTCTTATAGGACTTCTTACCGGACTTCTATAGGCCCCGCGGGGATGCCGAGGAGCTAGAGGCGGTTGAGCATGTACTGTGCCACTGTCCTAGGATTCAGGGTCCCAGGCAGAAATGGCTAGGGGCTAGATTTCACGACCAACTGGGGTGTATCGCTGGATGTACTCCAGCCGATCTACTAGGGTTTTTCAGGGAAATAGGACGGCTGTTTATGTTGGGGGGACCGTAGGGGGGACTTGTCCTATGCAGTATTTGTCTATCTGTCTTAAAACTGTGGACTATTTTCTTCTTTACTGCTCCCTTTCATCTTTTTCTATACTGAAGAGATTCACAATGGACTCCATTAGCATCCGAGTGGAGATGCGCCCTTGGGCGCATAACCCTTCTTAACCTAACCTAAGCTTTACTCACAAAGGAAGAAACAATGTGGGTTTTCTTCTGTCGTATTTTTTTAAGATTTTTATATATTTTCTAGGGATGTAACGAATACCGCTCCAATACCGATGTATCGGCGATACTTCACATTTGCCGATATATCGGTATCGGCGATATTTTGCTGTCGATACGCTGATACCTTTTTATAGTTTTTTTGAACAAACAATTTAATTTTAAATGCTTAATTTTTATAACAACTAAGAGCAATAACATTCAAAACAGAGTAAAATCAAGCAGAATAATAAATCGTCTTTTAATTCTTAAGCTGGAGGTCCTACGCGTTTAATGCTTTATTGACCTTTTTTTAAGAAGCATGCTAAAGTAGAGAGTAATCCTACTTTATGCTTTCGATGCGTCTATGCATTCTACGCGTTTGCTGTGTAACTTGTCAATAGAATTTTACGCTACGACTTTTTTTCGACTGATGCATAAACGCATTGAACGCTTGATGTGGACCTAAAGCATCAACCGTTTTGATTTGCACCATAATGGTAAAACGTTCTCCCATTGATAAATCCTGTATGTAATTGTACGTTTTAAGAATATTCTTCTAAATTTTAATGATTTTTGTGATAAATTGACTTAAATCACGTTTACATTAGAACGAAATCTAGAAGATTTCATTTGAAATCTACAAATGTTTCCAGATTATTTTAATTTAAGATTCTAGTTTGGTTAAGTTAATTAGTTGTCAAACCGATATATGCCGGTATAAAGTTTCTGTGCCGGGTTTCCGATATAATTACAATCGGTTCGGTTACTGATAACGAAATTCGTTTCAGGTGCCAACCTTACGTTTTTTGTCGGAAAATTACAACGCTGTGCCTCTCTATAATAACCGCATATCGTTTGCAGAAATGAAAAACCACGTAACTTACATTTTTAATCACCCCCCCTATCGTGAAAAACAAGTGCAATTTTTGTTCCCATGAAATTTTTATTCCCCTCGAAAGGAAAAATGCTATCGTGAAACTCCCGTGAACAATTTTGCGAGCTATCAGTTCTCAGTGAATTTGAAAAGGAAGAAATATTAAAAAACATTAAAAAAAAATTGTTTAAAAATATACACGTATATTTTAAAGAAAAGTTAAATAAAAATCAAAATAAAATATATTGTATTGGAGTGATAGTTTGATTGCAACATTAGCTTATTGCGCTTTTATGTAGTAAAAAAATTTCTAAAATTCTGCCACCACGTCTGTGAAAAGCTTCATAACTCCTCAGGCAATCGACCATTTTGTTGAATAATATACATATAAGTTTGTGCCTTTTTTAACGGAAACTAACCTTAAAATTAATTTTGTAAACTTCAATATTTGAATTATGAGAAGAATTATTTACATATGTATGTAAATGTTTTGTTCCCCAGCAAAAATAAAGTGAGAAATTCAAAGGGAAAAGTGAACAAAGTACGAGGGAAAAAATTGTTCACGATAAGGTGAATTTTTTCCCGCGAACATTTTTTTCACGTTATTATTCTCCTATGAATTATTTTTTTCATGGGAGTTTTTCATGATCGCAAATACGTGAAAAGGGAACAAATTACGAGGGAAAAATTATTCACGATAGGGGTGAATATTATACAGCAGAAACAAAATATGTTATAAATTAAAAAGAAATGCAATTTTGGTATTTAAATGTCGCAGATTTACTAAATATAGAACGATTTATTCATTTCTGGAATAAAAATAATAATCTATTAATGTTTCAAAGGGTTATGTTAATTACGTTCTTTTGAACTCATTCATATTTTCTTTAACAAAAACACGTAACTACAAAGAAAATTTTTTAAGTTTTAAAGAAAATTTGTTTTGTATTTTTAAATTGTAGAGTAATTAAATTTTTTTTGGTTTTTATTAAATATGTCATTTTTTTTTTTTTTTTCTTTTTTTTTTTTAAGCAAAATTCATAATATTAACAACAATTTCGTTGTAAAAAGAATGATAATCCGGTGAAAGAAATGATTAAAGGTCCTGCAGATGTTGCTATTTCTTGCTTGATACTTTTATTCTTTTTTAATCCAAATTTTAAGGTTTAAAACCTGTTAACTTTTCCGATCCTTTGCGAAAGTTCCATATCATCACCTAAAATGCAAAAGGGCGTAACAGCAACAAAAATTCTAAATAAAGTTTTTGATTGATTTTTGTTCGTTTTAATAAACTACTTGTTCACAAAGAGCCCTGCGATCAAATATAAGCGACTTAATTATAGAAATTCAAAGTTTTTTGCTTCTCCTGTAAAAAAATTAAAAGGGTTGTTACGCCTTTTGCATTTTAGGTGACGATATACTCATCCGATACATTTTAAAATAAATTAATCGACGAATAAATTGGACAATGGTATCTTTAACCTTTTGACCGATAAAAAAACTGTTTTAATGAGTCTTTACTAGAAACAATATAAATAATACCCTACCTGATAAACAAGTTTAAAAAAGGAATGGTGGAATTGTTTAAAAATGTCAATGGTAAAAATTATAAAAATTCAAAACCTACTATGAATTATTAAGATTCAATGGAAATAAATGTTAATACTTTCACTTGTAGTTACGAAATTTCGATTTTCGCTTATAAATTGCCTAATTTTCATTATCTGTGAGTAAAACTGGAGGGGACATTGATGATGTTGATATTAAACATCTGCATGAAACTTAATAATGATGTTCATGAAACTTTCATTATAATTTTGTATTTGCTTCGTTTGTATTCAATAAAATGAATAAATACAAAATGAAAGCAACAAACACACGAAATTTAAGAGATGAGTAAAGGCCTCGTTACTCTTTACGTAAATGTTGCGGATACGTAAACGTTGCGGTCGACGTCAATGGTTGGTAGTTACTAAAAATACGTAAACGTATCATATGTTCTTAAAGTGTGTTAAAAAAACAAAGAGAATGAAATAAAAAATTTTGTTTTGTTTTGATTTTGCACTCAGTGTTGGTTTAAAGCAGTGGTGTCAATTATGATTGTGTTGGTGCGAATACTCTTGTCTCTTACATTACCAGCGGGAGGAATCTGCGGTTGCGAGGCCTATTACGAGGCCTAATTAACATACATATTTTGCTATGAAGACTTTAGAGCAATTAATAATAAAACAATTATCGAAAAATGTTGAGTTATGGACAGACACAATCAGTTATTATTTAAATAAATTTAATTTGGAACCTGCATTTCGCAGAAACTTTGCTTATTTTTTGGAAAAATTGAGCATTTGACAATATTTGAAGTCTTTTTACAACCTTATACAATTCTTTCCAAAATTTTTAATTTTATGCTCAACATATCTTTGCGAATGCCAACAATGAAAATTCATTTGCACATACTAATGCAAATAATAACCCCATTAAGTTTAAAAATATTCTATAATTATTAACCACCATTATAAAAAGAGAAGATTTTACTAGCCTATAAAAATATACTTTTATTTACCAATAATATCTTCTAAATTTATATTGCAGTTTCGAAACAACAAAACATTTTTTAGGTTTGCGGACGTTAATTTATTGCGTTGTTTTGAGCAAATGTATTTCAAATCGGAAAATATTTGTTCGCAAAGATATATTGAGGAAAAAAAGCGACAAACATTTGAAGAAATTTTTTTTAATACAGGATATAGTGCCCCGTCTAAATTTTTCCAGAACTCAATAATATTTTCCCTATCTGGATGATTTAATTTTTAATAAACTCATCCGCTTGTATGCTCGTTATCGCTGTCTACAAGACTAATTTATAAAATTCAAATTTGAAGTTTACATAGCTCAATAAACACAACATCAAGGCGAATTCATCACAGTTATTCTTGATACTACAACAAGTACACTACACCTCGTACAAAAACCACAAGCAATTTGTTTTTTTAAAATCATTGTACAATGTTAAAAACAGAAATAAAACAAAACAGAAACAAAGATAATAAATAATAAATATATTATTTCTGTTTAGAGGCCTCAAAACAGGCCGTGCGATCGTGCGATATTTCCCGCTGAATGAGAGTGTTTTGCAGTAAACAATTATATTTTACGCTCTCAAAATAAAAGAGCGTAAGCGTACATGTGAGTTTTGCTGACACAATTGTGTATGACGCTGACATCCCTGGTTTAAAGCATGTTGTTAATGTTCTTGTTTGAAATCGCCAATACATAACGATATCGACGGTTTTCTACAAAAGAAGTAGAATATATGTGCATATGTATATTCACAGATATGTTTGTATGTACAGCACTGAAAAATGCTATAACATAACAACTTTTGATATAGTGTTTTTGCACCTAAGCAGCTAGTTAAGGAGTTATGGACCTTAAAATTTTTTTAAGACTTTATTAATATCTCTTTAAGTACAAAGTTAACCTCACTTATATGGGTATCAGTAAAAAGTGCTACTAAATCCTCGCCTATATATGTGTATACACGGTGATAAATTCCGGAGATGCCCGGGGAAAAACAGTCAAAATTACTGCAAAAAACGAGTTCACAAAAAAGTACCAAGTGTACGAATTTTTACCCTGTTTGCCCTAAAATGTACTTTATTTCTTTGCTACCTTTATGTGAAAGAATTTAGTATTTGTTATATATGTATGTCCCTAGTGATAGTTTTAGCATGAAATAATTAATAGCCTATTTCCGATGTTTGAAAGAATTCTTTCTTTCGGACAACTACATTTAAAACAAAAACAAACTTTAGAATTTGTACGAATGCAGTTGTACGAACGAAAGAATTCTTTCGCACATCGGAAATAAGCCGTAAACTTTTCAAATTTTGCAGTATAAATGAGCTTAATGAAAATATCCCAAAAATTCCTTATATTACCCACTTTAAGGGGGTAAACCTTAAAGGCGACGACTTTCAAAATGTACTTTTATGCGACAATGTAAAATGCATTCAAACATCGCCAAAATATTTAAAACAAAGTTTTACCCTGTTTTGTCCCTTTAAGTTAACATTTTTCAAATCTATATCCCTAATGGTAGTTTAAGCCAAAAAAATAAATTTACTTTTAAAATTTTGTAGTTAAAATTTATCAAAATTGACCTGAAATTTGCCTTTTTAATGCCGATTTTCCGATTAGGAATTCGTACGAAAAAAATTTAGATTTATGATTGTAGGGTTATTTCCAAAAAATCGGTTTTTGCTAATTTTTAACCATTTTATTCCTCCCTCATTCTTAGACTGAGGGAACTAGGATTGATTAGGGATTTCACGCAGGGTCACTCACGGATCTTGAGTGAGATCGAAGCTGGAGGTTACTGCCTGGGATCACCCGGCTCCACGGATTTCGTGGGCACCAGGGTGGATTTCGGACGGTTGCCGGAGGTGGTAACGCCTTCTAGGGAGAGATGGTCAGGTAGGAGCAGATTATTTAGTGGATTTGCTATTTTCACTGACGGCTCGAAGATGAGAGGCACGGGTGCGGGGGTCTACATTGAGGATCTGGACATCAGAATGTCATATAGGCTTCCGGACGACTGCAGTGTTTTTCAGGCGGAAGTTCTGGGGGTCTTGAGGGCCGTGGAACTGATGAGGGACAACATTGATAGGGGCTCGGAGGTCACTATATATGTCGACAGCCAGGCGGCCCTTATGGCCGTAAGGGGCTGTTACGTGAAATCCAAGCTAGTTGACGGTTGTAGGAGGGCTCTGGAGGGAGCCTTAGGAGAGTATATGTTGAGATTGTGCTGGGTGCCTGGTCACTGCAACATAAACGGCAACGAGATTGCTGATGAGTTGGCGAGACAGGGCTCAGAGATGGAGGATCCTAATCACATAGAGGCAATTAGGCCTCCAATAGGATTCTACTTTGGGAAGATTAGGGAATGGATTCTGGACGCGACCAATAGGGCCTGGGGGAACCGAACGGACTGCCGGGTATCACGGACGATGTGGCCGGTGCTCAGGAAGTCCGACTCGGAGTTGTTGCTGGGCAGAAGCAGGGTCTGCGTGAGGACCATAATAGGAATCATCACGGGTCATTGCATGATAGGCAGGATGGCGATGAGGTTAGGATCCGACGTGTCGGATATGTGTGGGTTGTGTGAGGACCCGGAGGAGCTGGAGACGGTTGAGCACATTTTGTGCCGCTGTCCCAGGCTACAGGGCAGCAGGCTGAGGTGGCTGGGCAGCAGATTCCTAGGCGAATTAGGGGACGTCCCGGGCTGTGGGCTCGAGAGTCTGATAGGATTCGTAATGGGGATGGCCTGGTTGCGCAGCAGGAGACTGGGAGCTAACCGCACATAGGGCGGATTGGTGTTGTGTTGAGTGAGGCTTTTCTCTCGGGTTTGGTCAGAACTTCCTTTTCTCATCTATTCTTATCTATTCTTATCTTTTCTGATGCTTTTGCTGTTTCTCTTCACCTTCTTTTTCAGCTTCATAACTATAAACAAGGCATCACAATGGACCGTATTGGTCTCTGGGTGAGGGTGTGAAGGAGACTTCACACCAGCCTTTCTACCTACCTACCTACCTATTCCTCCCTGCTCCAAAATTCCGGAAAAATATAGCCTATAGTAATTTCGCTGTAACATTCTATCTTCTTACCAAGTTTAATCAAAAACAAATAAACTAATATACATATATTTATATTTATTTATATATGTATATGTTTGTATGTATGTAATGTTTATATTCTTTAAATTTATATTTTAAAAAGAGAATCTTATTAATAAAATCTAAAAGTAAACCGCCGGCTAATACGTTTTGTTGACAACACTGCTTGAAAACAAAAATAAAATTCTTGAGAGCGGATACGTAAAAACGGAGAGAAATTTTAATTTTATCAGGTTGGTCCGCAACGCAACGTTACGTTTACGTAAGAGAATCTATTTATACATAGACTTGGTAATGAAAACGGAACAGCTGATCATCAACGTATACGTTTACGTAAGAGTAACGAGGCCTTAAGATGCAAAAAAAACACACATTTATTTTAAAGTCAGGATTGCCAGTTGAAAGAAATGAAAAATATTAGGAAAGATAAAAAAACAAAAATAACCATGAAGAGTAAAAGCAACAAGATAAAGAAGTACATTAATATTAAAATAAAACAAATTTGAATTTGTTTTCAATGTAAATTAATTGTATTAAATGTAAATTTTTAAACTTCAAAAAAATGTCATTTTATTTTCAAAAACATTTTTAGCAATGTGTTTTGCTTAGAAGTACATAAAAAAGATGTTAGGAAAAAAATTTAAATTTAATTTAAAAAATGCTTTACAAATTACATATATTATTGTAAAGGTAACAAAAAAGAAAAAATTACATAAATTTACAAAGTGGCAACATTGCTATTGAGTATTTATATAAAAAAATGAGAGAGAGTGAAAACTGTAAAACAAAAGTCGTTTCATTGAACAATGTCTTTGTGTTTGCCATATGAAACGAAATGTGTTTGCTAGTAACATGAATAAAACAACAGTTTGTTCAGTGGTCTGAATTTTATTTGAATACGATATTAATTGAATAAACATTTCAGTATATTCATGAATGAAGTTATTCATGTAGCTATTTAGTTGATATACATCATATCATAATCAATTAAAAACCAGATTTCGCATTTTTTGTTAGTTACTTGGTTTTGCATTTCAGCTAACGATATATTCAGCCCAATTATGAACAAAACTCCCGGGCAATTTTTATTCATAATTGGACTGAATAATTTTTGTCGATTTTGAGTAAATGTTTTTAGACATTTTTGGACTAAAATGGATTTGTTTATTTCTATTTGTTGTTTAAATAGTTTTCAAATACACAATTTTGATCGAAAGTTAACAATTCTCATTAAAAAGTTAAAATTTTTTAATGAAAACTCGAAAACTTTTAACTTTAATCAAACATTCACATAACATTTTAACCACATATTCATCATATTGTTAAATTTTAGATTTACAAAATTTTTATTTTTTGCCACAATTTTTTTTACCTATACATATTTTACAATTTTTTACAATTTTAAAATTTTACCGAAAATATATTTTTTGATTAAATTTATTTTATTTTTATTTTTTTTTTACCTAAAGTTTAAAATTTTTTTAACACAAATTCGCATTTTTAGAGCAACATTTCGTTTTTACTAAAAAGTTGTATTTTATATTAACCCGGAATTTAAATTTTCACAAATATAATATTTTACAACTCAAAAATGGTTTAGTTTATTGAATAGATTCCAAAATTTTTCAATAAAATTACATTTAAGTAAGATTTAACTTTTTCTAATATGCGCAGTCGTTTAAGAAACATACCTTATTTTTTTAGGCAAAAAAAAATAATTTTTCGAAATTTTTTTTTTTTTAAATTCATAAAAAATTGGAAAATGCAGCTATGCTTCTAATTCAAATGTGTGACCAACCGCACTTAATTTTTCATCTCCATCATTTGTTTCTAACATATGTACCTACCCGCTATCTCCATTTTTTAAGAGTACTCCCGTACAAAATTTGCAATTCAGGCTAGAAATATATTGAAGAAAGTCCCGTAGCAGCCTAGAAGGGGCTCCTAGAGGGATACAATTTATAACCGAACTGCAAAAACGGCGTTTTATGAAATTCTCAAATTTATTTAAAATTGTTAACCTTTTGTGAACAAAATCAAAAGTTGTAGACAGCTTTAAATTAGTTTGGAACTTTTTCTAAATATCTAAAAAAAATATGAAGCGTAGCTGCATTTTCCAAATTTTTATGAATTTTTTTAAAAGACGAAATTTTGCAAAAAATTGTTTTTTTTGCACATATCAGAAAAAGTTTAACTTTACTTAAATGTTATTTTATTGCGGAGTTTCGGTAATATGTTGTGCAACCTCCTCTATTTTTTAAAATAACGGTATATTTCGAAAACAAGAGCTAACAAAACCTAACATAACATAACCTAGCACTACTGGATTCAGCGTACCTAAATTAGGTTAAAACGCCAGGTTCCCCGCTTTTCACAAAAAAAAAAGTGTCAAGTTCTAAAACAGTTTTATTGTTTGTAAACTTTCAAATAACTATAACAACTTATCTTGTTAGGATTTTATTTTCCACAAAATACTTAAGACTTGCATTATTGAGTGAAACAGTCTCAAGTAAGTTAATTTCGCAAAAATATCACATTTTCAGTGGAAAATACTGAACAAAAATTCAACGGTCAATAGTAATACCTCCACTGTTTAATGTTTTCAATACGCGAATCCAATTCCATTTGTAAGTAAGGCAAATTGTTCTCCCGTAGTAATTTTATAAATTTCGTTAACCAAAATAAGAAAAATATAATAAAATATTTAAAAATTTACTAATTTTACTAATAATATTCGGTTGCCATACATGACCGATACACTAATTAATATATAAAACTGGCTAAACGCTTTTATGTTAAAAAAACACTGGCTTTATTTATGTGTGGCTTCCTTGTTGAAATTATCGATTATACCAAAAAAAATTTTATAAAAAAGACAAGAAAATAGAAAACTGCTAACATACATATGTAAATATTAGCTACACATTATCGCAAATCTTAGATGTTTACGTTTGCAAAGTAAAATAGGTATATAAAAATTCTAAATCTAAATTGAACAAGAATAATCATTATTAAAAAAAAACTAAAATTTTACACACATAAATTAAAGTTTAATAGGTGCGTTCGAGAACACAAAAGTTCTTACTATTTTTTACTGAACTTTACTGCATTTTACTTAATTGCGTTCGCGTACACAAAATACAGTAAATGAGAACACAAATTTAGAGCGCAGTGACAGTTCTTGTAGGGGTATTTACAAATTTGTACTGCAGAAATTTTTGCAGTAATAATAAAATAAAAAAATTTATGTTTCAAAAGGTAAACAAGCAAAAGGAAACAAAGAAAAAGAATACAAATCGTGAAAAAATTGTTTCATAAAAGAAAAATTTAAATAAAAACATAAAGTGATTACATATTAATTAATTAAACTTGTTTGCAATGCATTTATTTATATGGATGAATACCAACTTTTTTGGTTGTGTTAATTTTTGAGAGCTGTTAAAGTGTAAAGTATTTGGTTAGAACTGCACTTGTTTTTTAAGTTATCAATAAAAAAAAAAATTATAATGTTCTTTTGAATAAATAAACCCAGGCACACATAAGCAAAATCAAATAAACTAAAAAATAAAATAAACATGAAGGATTTCATAAAATAATTTTTTGGTTTTTTTCTTAAATGTTCGTGTTGTAAAAAATATTTAATCGAGAGAAAATGAATTAAGTAGTCAAAAGTGTAAACATTTTTCAACACAACATTTATTTGCCATAAGCTGTTTTACCTATATTTTACGATTTTTTACAAGTTTTCCAATCGCGTATTTTTTTGGGCAACAACTTTTTTTGAGAGCAATTTTTCTGTTTACTCAGTAATCACTCATTTACTGCATTTTACTGTAAAAGTACTCGAACGCACCTAATAATAATGAATCATACAAAAAATTACAAAGAAAAAAAGTGCTGCAAAATTAAGAACAGAAGCAAGGAGTATTTATGTTATACGGTGGCAGTATTATTACAACAACCGCCACAATACAAAATAACAGTGAATGCATTGTTGTAAAACGCCTTGAGCTGTCAAAATGAGCTAGGCTTGTACCGCCACCTTATTTGTGCATCAAAACTCTTTGAACAGAGGCAATTAAAACAAAAAAAGGGCTTCAAATCAAAATTATACATCATATTCATACCTCTCGATTTCCGCTATCCTGGCAAGCAAATTACAGTTAAAGTTTAAACGTACGTATGTAAAAGGTTTTTTTTTTGTAATTTTATTTTTAATAATTTAAGGAAAAACATAAAAATTTAGCATTAATTATTGTAGCATAA
This sequence comes from Pollenia amentaria, assembly GCA_943735925.1. NCBI lineage: Eukaryota > Metazoa > Arthropoda > Insecta > Diptera > Polleniidae > Pollenia > Pollenia amentaria. Next base: position 119,519,323 of record OX031008.1, read on the forward strand.
ATAACGAAATAAAAAGATTTGAAAAATGGCAAAATGAAATATTTAAACCGAAAGCAAAAAAATAAACTGTCACTAATTGAATAGAAAAGTTTTTGTTCTTGTTGTTAATGTAGTACAATTTTGTTTGGTTATTTTTAGTTTTAATAGCAGTAATTTTAATTTAAATTTTTTACTAAAAATGCCAACATGCCAACACGATGCTTTATTTTACGAAGTATGTTAAGTTTTTTACTTATTCTTGGAGTTAAAGGGAAAGTTTTTTTTTAAGGAAGAAACAATTCACATTTAAACCAAAGAGCAGGTGAGCATGTGCTTGGAGTATGTATTAGTAGTAGCAATAACAATAATAGTAATAAGATTATAAAAATGTTGAAATTGCAGTTTTCACTACAATATATCGTTGGTCTCATGTAGAAACTAACTTACATAATTGCAAATTTGCAGGAGACGGTAAAAACAGCAGAAACTGTATGTATCAAAATGTAAAATTGCTTGTAAAACCATCATTTTTGATTGCATTTAATTTCACTGACGATATGTATTTATGTGAAATGTATTGGAATCACTTAAAAACTCAATTTAGAAAAAAATCGAGTTACGGCTTTTATACATGAGACCAACGATATTTATGTTTGGTTGGACATACAAATTTTTTAGAAATCAATTTTACATTGATTATGATTTTTGTTTGTTGAAATTAAACATTTAAATTTTTTTTTGTCAACATAGATTTTTCTAAAAGTCACAACGTTAATGCATGAAAATTTATATATGTATGTAGGTATATTTGGTGTAAACTAAGCTTTATAAAAAAATCTTACCTTTTTAAAATGCATTAAAGTATCGGCACTGTTTTCACACATCTCTGTTATTAATGTTACGCCTGTAATCAAAATACCTAGAAAAAATAAAAAGTAAATAATTTCTTGGTTGTACGTATGTATTTAAATATTTGTTATTGCTATTATGTTACCTATTCTGAAGCATGTTATTAAAGCTGAAACAAAACTTGACATTCAAAACTGAAAAAACTCATATTCGGCTTTAGCATGCCAAAAAAAAAACATAAGAATCAATTTATTTAAAAAAAAAAATTTTAATTTCGACTTGTGTTATTTAGTTCACACATTTTATCCAATAATGTTTAGAAACAAACTGAGCCACACAATAACTCAAATAAAACTCAATCTTAATTTTTTGAAGATTACTGAAGATACTATGTAACTCTTTATTCATATTAAGTGTCCAAAAGACGATATAATAAAATTAATTGTGGGTACTAAATTTCGGACCAAACCGTTATTCCTGAAAACATCTATAAAACAAAACTATCAGCTATGTAAAAATATTGATCATATTTAAGGAAAATTTTATAATCCCGCCGCAACATTACCGGCAACGAAATGGCCGATGAGTTTGACAGACTGGGCTCGGAAATACATGGTCCTAACCGTGTTGAGGCAGTTAGCGTTACTAATCGGGCCTGGGGAAATAGATCGGACTGCAGAGTACCGCGGACGTTATGGCCGGTGCTCAGGATAACTAATTCTTGTTCACTACTAGGCAGGAGTAAGGGCCACTAGATGATAGACAAAAGAGCGGTGTTACTGCATCTTACTCGTCGAATTTATGTAGGTTGGGCGAGGACACAGACGAGATAGAGACAGTTGAGAACATTCTATTTCACTGTCCTAGGTTACAGAACAGCAGGCTGAGATGGCTGAGTAGTAGATTCATGAGCGGATCAGGAGATGTCCTGGGATGTTGGCTCGAGAATCTAACGAAATTCCTTATCGACACGACCTAGCTGTATAACTAACTAGCTACTGGGAACTGAGCTTATGCAGGGCTGTTGTGCTAAGTAGTGTAGTTTTTCCTTCTCGTTTGATGGTAGTTTTTACTATTTATTGTGCTTTCCCTTTCCTTCCTCTAATTTCTTTATTTCTTTAACTTCTTAAAGCATCACAATAGACTATAATCACACTTTTTCCAACAATTTTAACTCCATTTAATAACTGAGACACATACATGGGGGTCTCTGCAGTTAACACCTCTTTAAATGGTCACTGGTAAAGGGTCAAATGCTTCAAATCGGATAATATTGGGGGCCAAATACCTTCGTAATAGATAACTGTTAACCGAGTCATGATGGCATTAAGGACATTGTACGATTTAATTGTAGACGATTCCTCGCACGGGAGAAACTGTTACACGTGCTGATTCATATAAGAGATTCGTCCATAACACAGCAAACGACTCTTAAATTAATCCTGAAAAGAATCGTGTTTGATGCATGTAGAGATTATCTAACGAATCTTTCAAAAAGCATGCCAAGGGTCGTATGAGACTCACGTAGGGATTATTTAACGACTCGTGAAATGATGCTCAGCCGTATAACTGAGCTACCTAAATAAGGGCATCACGCGTGTTTATCATGTCAAAACTTCTAATTTTCATACAATTTATATCAAACAAACCTTAAGGTCGCGAAATCAACACCATCCTGTGGGAAAATCTTACTTTACAGATCCTTAGATCGGTTTGTTTTATTGAAATTGTATTGGCAATAGAATTTTCATATTTCAAAAACACTCTTATTTAGGTAGCTCAGTAATTCTTATATGACTCTTACAGAGAGTCGCAAAAGGTTCATTCCAAGATTAAAAGACGAGCGTGTCAAAAATATATAAAAAAAAGTAATAAGAAAAAAATGTAGATGTTTTTGTTTTTGTAGCTCGTCAGATAATCATCAGAAGACTCTTTTAGGAGTTGTATATTGAACATAATCGTCTAACATAATCGTTTTGTATATTTTTGACACGCTCGTTTTTTAATCTTGGAATGAACCTTTTGCGAGTCTCTGTAAGAGTCATTTAAGAATTACTGACCTACCTAAATAAGAGCGTTTTTGAAATATGAAAATTCTATTGCCAATACAATTTCAATAAAACAAACCGAGCTAAGGATCTATAAATAAGATTTTCCGCCAGGATGGTGTTGATTTCGCGACCTTAAGGTTTGTTTGATATAAATTGTATGAAAATTAGAAGTTTTGACGTGAAAAACACGTTTGATGTCCTTATTTAGGCAGCTCAGTTATAAGGCTGTGCATTTCACGAGTCGTAAAATAATACCTTCGTGAGTCTCATACGTCCCTTGGCATGCTTTTTGAAAGATTCGTTAGATAATCTCTACATACACCATAAACGATTCCCTTTAGGATTAATATAAGAGTCGTTTGCTGTGTTATGGAAGAATCTCTCATACGAATCAGCACGTGTAACAGTTTCTCCTGTGCGAGGAATCATCTACAATTAAAAAATGAGCTCGTCGACGATCTAAAACACTCGTCATGAGATTCCCAGTAGACTCCCAGACGATTGAAAATGCTAGCTGGGTTGCGAACAAAAAATAATAAAAAAAAAATGAAAATAAGTAAATAGTAGGCATATTTGAGCACATATCGCTCATTTGCTGCAACATCGTCATAACTCAAAAATATTAATTTAACATAAAACGGCTATAGTTTCAAATTTACAGACAACGTAATGGAAAAAGAAATTTTATTCTTCTCTAAAAAGTTAAGTTTACAATATCCTCATAAGAAATATTTAAAATAGGGGAAATGTATGCATTTTGTTGTTATCGTGTTTTAAATCAAAATTTACAAGACCTATAAGATGTACAAGGTCTACAATAGTATACCTTGAATTCCGTTAATATCAATAAGATATAAGTGATAGTCGAAATTTGCGATTTTAGACGTATGACGTTGTTGCAGCAAATGAGCGATATAACGATGATGGAAAAAGGTACAAAACAATAAAGTAAATCAATAAAACACCGTATTACTCTGTCGACGATTAATTATTTTGTAGGGCTGCTATAATTAAGAAAACTTTTTAAACAATTCTGAACGAGTTTTGTAAATGTATTGAAATTTACATTATCAACATTAGCTGCGTTCGAGAACACAAAAGTTTTTACTATTTTTTACTGAACTTTACTGCATTTTACGAAATTGCGTTCGAGTACACAAAATGCAGTAAATGAGAACACAAATTGAGAGCGTAAAGTGACAGTTCTTGACTGAGTACTTACAAATTTTTACTGCAGAAATTTTTGCAGTAAAATTTAGTAAATCAAAAAAACATATGTTACAAAAGGTAAACAAGCAAAAAAAACAAACAAAAACGATACAAATTGTGAAGAAATTTGTTTTAAAAAAGGAAAGTTTGAATAAAAATTAAACAATAACCAAAAGTTAATAAATATTAGTTAATTAAACTTCTTTGTGGTGCTAAATTCCAACATTTAAACTTTTGTTGTTGTTGTTTTATTTTTTAGAGTTGTTAAAAGTATTTGTATTTGGGTACTTAGTACTTCACTTATTTTTTAAGTAATCAATAGCAAAAAATGTATTCATGTATTTTTGAACAAATTTAGCCGGACACAAATTAGTAAAATCAAATAAAATAAAAAAAAAAATAAAAATGTGAAAGAAAAATGAAATAAATTGTTTGGATTTTCTTAAAATGTTCGTGTTATAAAAAGTATTTAATCGGGTACCGATAAGAAAACGAGTTAAGTAGTCAAAAGTGTAAACATTTTTCAACACTTATTTGCCATCAGCTGTTGCCTTTATTTTACGAGTTTTTACAAATTTTGCGTTCTCGTACTTTTCTGGACAACAGCTTTTTGTGAGAGAAAATTTTTCAGTTTACTCATTTACTGCATTTTACTGTTTTCAGAACACAAGTTATTGAACGTGTAGAACAAACTGTGTGCTTTACTTATAAATTTTACTTCACATTTAATCACTTGTGTTGTTAAAACCGCACATATGTATATAAACTTGAAAGAAATTTATTGTGCAAGTTAAATTTAAACATTTTTGGCATATGTTTTAATTAAATTTAAAAATCTTTTCTTTAACTATAAATTTCATTTAAAATATGGCCTGCATGCTACAAAGTTAATAACTCCTTTACGTTTAAAACAAAACTTAACATTTAAACGCTTATATCAACAATAAATATTAATTAATTTTACTAAGGAAAAAGAAAATAAAAAATTAACTTACCATGATTTTTCTCACTCAACAGTGAACGAGTGGCCGGTAAGAAAATTTCCATTAATTCGGGTACGCGACGAATGACACGAAAAGCACAAAGAATGGCTTTTTTGCGTATATAAGTATTTGGTGATTTCATAAGACGCTCAACTTCGCTGGCTAAATCACGTGCCATTTCAGGTGAGGCAATGGCACCCAAAGTGCACAAAGCCAAACCTACAACAAACTGTGTTGAACTATTTAAATCACTGTAGGTTTTCAAGTTTGGTAAAGATGTGGTTGTTGTAGTTGTTAAGCAATAAATATGGAAAAAGACATACATATATTAATAATGAAAAATAAATAAAAACAAAAAAAGAAAAAACTATTAATTAATTACACAGTGCAACAGTTAAAATACACTTTCAAAATTGCCCAGCGTAGGCTTTAGGCCTTGTTGTGTAGAATATTTTGTAATTTGCAATTTCGATTACATCTTAAAATCTAAAGTTATGGAAGATTTTTCATACTTCCATGGCAATTTTTTGTAAAAGGTACTTAGTTTAAAACATTATTATTAAAATGCTGTATTTCGAATGGTCAATTGGTAATAAAGAGGTAAAATAATCCTTAATTGTTGAATTTCTACAAAAATATACAATACCATACCCACTTTCGTGAAGAAACTTCAGTATTTATGGTAGCGGTTTTCAACCTTTACAACAATGCTCCAACAAAATGTATTAGACTTAAATTTACCGCGCGGTGCTTAAAAATCCCACAAAAAGCTGTAGTAAGCACGTGTGTTGCAATTACCAGAATAAAACAGTTGACGAAATTTGTGTCTCTCTTTCTCGATTCATTACAATACATACGAAAAAGACACTCACGCTTTGTAGTATAAAATCGTATTGAAAAAAACAGAGTTTTACACTAAATACAAAGGGCGAAAACCGCTAGTAAAATTAACTATAGTAATTTTTTTAAATAAGTCTTAACTTATGAACTACAAGTGAATTGTAATAATCAGGGAAACCGTTAACAATCACCCCTATTAATTCGTTCTCACGACAATCGGTTTTATGCACCGAAACACCGACCAAAGATTGTTAACTCAGCAGCACCTGTTCTTCAGGTAAATAAAAGCAAAAAGATTGTTTTTGAAAAACTTGAAAAAAAATACTGAAAGTGAAGTGTTCATCCTGACGGATTTAGGTATTCAAGTGTTACTCCATAGTGGACATGCGTTTTATGATTTAAAACACAGGTGTTTGGTAAACTTTTTGTGTACCAATTAAAACATTAAATTTTCACAATTATTAATCAAATTCCAAAAGTTTCTTTTAAAATTGAATTTTGTTATTTTTAAGGTATTGAAATATATTTACTTTCTAACTTAAATATCTTTAACTTTCATTTGAGTCGTCGCAAAATTTTATGTTGACTAGAACGAAGTCAATTCCACTCGACTTCGACTTAAAAGCGCCATAGAAAATATCAAGTGACTGTCAATAGTAATCGATTGTTGCCAATGGCCGTTGCCATCAACTTTTATAATATGGGTGAATATAAATTTTTATGTTTTTGCCATTGATTTCAGTGTATATTTTTGCATATTTTATTACCCTATGATAAATATTTTGTAATTTTGTTGTTGCTTTCTACAGAAATTCATGTACCGTTTTAAGATTTTCAACGCCACAAGCTATGCAGCGTTTGAACTTTTAAAACGCAATTTGATTTTCGATAGAAAGCAACAACAAAATTACAATATATTTATGACTTTGTTTTTGGTTTCAATATAATTCTTTAGCGTTGCGTTGCGTTTTCCATAACACTGTGTCACAAATTTTCAACAAAGTCGTGACCAAATGAATCTGATAGCTAATCCTTATGTAAAATTGTACGCTGAATCCAAATATAAAGTCAGAATGGTCAAAAGTAGAACAGTTTTCGAGATATTGCATTTTTGCATTTTTAAAAAAGATGATGTCATTTTCATAAAAATATCTCCGAAAATATTCAATGGATGTTCTACTTTTTTTTTTTTTTTTTTTTTTTTTTGTTGAAAGATAACAAAATTAGCAAAACAACCACAAGTCGTTTGTAAATATTGGTCAAGAAATGACTGACTTACAGTGGACCAAATTTAAAATTTCACAGAAATTTTAATGATTTTTTGGAATTTAGCTTTTTTCAACTTCTTTTTTTTTAAACCAAACAAGGAATTTTCTTAAGTGTTATCACCAGAGAAGACAAAAAAAAAGTGTTTACAGCAAAAATAAATTTAAAAAAATCACAAAAATTAAGGAAAAAAGCAGCAAAAAAAAAGCATTTTTATTTTTTTTCATATATACATTTATATATAAAAATTACAGTTATTCTATTTCTTCAGACTCGTGAAAACAGTTACAATAAACAATCATGTGGGCTTTTATATTTGTAAATGCCGATTTTCTTTGTTTTTCTGTTAAAAGTGAATTGTATAAGGAAAAACTTCTTTGGCGTACTTTTGAAAGATGTTTTTGAAACTGGGATGGCTTACTTTTTTTACTGGTATATTAGTCTCCAACAAATATTTACATATATCTTCGTGAAATGTATTGGCAGTAATAGTAACAGGAAATTTCGTTATAAGATTTTGTGGACGATTTTCTTGGCAAGCAGCAAATTTGTATTTTTTTGTACACAACGGAGTGCCGAAATATTGGATTCAATAAAATTTAATATTATTTATAAAAAAAAAAAAAAAAAAAAAAAAAAAAAAAAAAAAAAGACCTCAAGCTTAATAAAAAGGATTAATTAAAATATTTGACTTTTCTTTCGGCATTTTTTTTATTATTTTTTCGTTCACAACGGCCGGTTTACTTATTTTGTTTTAAACTCAAATTAGATAGATACCCAGAAAACAGTTGTCAATTATTTTTTTTTTTTCATGTTTTCTTAACAAAATATTTTTTATGTTAAAATTATGTCAAAAAAGCTATTTTACAGCAAAAAAAATAGGAAAAAAGCAAAATAAGCACCACAATAACAAAAACAGCAAAAAAATCCAAAATGGGCAAAAACAGCAAAAAAGAAGCAAAACAGCAACAAAAAAAAGCAAATTTGTCTTCTCTGGTTATCACTTATTGCGTTAGTTTATTTCAATACAAACATTTTGTGCCCCATAGGATCTAGATCGGTGCAAAAATGGCAAAGTTACAGTAGATTAATTTAATTGTCCCACTTTTCGATTTTTAACAAATAAAAAAAAAAAGTTGGATTTAAGTGACATCTTCTTTTTTAAAAACACAAATAACGGGTTTTCGGAATATCTCGAAAACTGTTCTACTTTTGACAATTCTGACTTCATATTCGGATTCAGCGGACTTTTACATAAAGATTAGGTATCAGATTTATTTGATCAAAAAACTGTCACGTAGTGTAATTAGGGCCTAAAAAATCGATAAATCACAAAAATATCTGCTTAACCGTTTCTATAAACTTTGCTATAAATGCAAATAAAAAGAGATTTAAATTTTTTATATTTTGTTGCATAGTGTTGTCATCACAAGACTGTTGCCCTGCCCTTTGAAAACAAAAAAGAAGAAAAGCATTTATGTACGTACTTTTTCAAACAATTTGTTATTAATAAATGAACATCCTGACGTTCGTCTAGCAACAGCATGGCTCCCAAGTAACCAATTCGTTTATCTGTGAAACGTGTACTGGCTGTCAATTTTAAACATTCCAATTGGCCAAAATGGGCGGGATATCCCAACATATGTATGTATAATAATTTGGCAATATTGCGACATCTATAAAAAAAAACAAATAAAAAGACGTTAATAAAAATGTGTTTCTTCGTTTATAGGTATATTACAATCTAATCGCTGTTTACTAACCTCCATACTGGATCCTCTTCGCGAAAAGTGGTGCGTATGTAGGCACATTCTTTATTAACAACAGCACGTTCTTCTGCTGCTGTGCGAGCAGCACGTATCTGTCTTATGAGATCTCTTAAGCGTGTAGGTGTTGGCATCCTCACTACAAGAAAAGCAGAAAAAGAACAAGCAAACATACAAATAAACATAGGATTATAAAGGAGGAAGACAACAAAAACTAAAAAATATTGAATATTCATGTAAATTAGGTTTTTTTCTTATTTTGTTATGCATTGATAGGGTTTCCAAAAACTTATTTTATGCATAATTGTACGAGTTTGTTTACAAAAGTTTTAAAATTCTAAAACAATCTAGTCTTGTGAACAAAATCTCCATAAAGTTTCTTCTGTAACAACCGAAAACAAGACTTTAAACATAATTGGCAAATAGTTAGTTTTGAAAATTTGTATCTTTAATGCTTTAATATTTTTGTATGGATACTGTCGAAGAAACATGCTATTTAAAATTAAAATAAGCGCTTTGTTTGGCATAACAATAGCAATAAGAAGCGCCACTTTCTAAATCTCTTACCCATTTAAGATGTGATGTGAATTGAAATTAATGGAATGAATCATTTAGTTTAGATCATTGCAAAAAAATGTATTTAAATATGTCGACTTGAGTAGAGATACCTTAGACCCACATGGGTCTACGAAATGTATGGGCACTAGAGTTGGCTTCAGGAAACCTCCTTGAAGTTGCAACTACAGAAATATGATCAGGTTTAGATCGTATATGGATGTCGATACGAAGAGATCAACATCAGAAAAATGAATATGCCATCTGATGGCTGCAGCGTATTTTAGGCCGAAATTTGGGGATGATTAAAGTCATATGGAAAAAAGATCAAAGGTTTCTTTAATGAAGATAGCCAGGCAGCGTTTTCAGCTCTAGAAAGATTACTTTGAAAGTTTTAGGCTGGTAAGCGACTAAGACAGCAGTCTGAAAGGTTATGAGCAATTTTACAGTGAGGATGTGTTGGATAGAATCGGCTCCACGCTAAATAGTTTGATTGCCAAAACTTTTTTTTTTTTAAGTAACCCACAATGAACCTTAATGGTCATTGGGTACAAGTGCACTTTTTAAGTAGTCTAAGTTTAGTACAAATTTCATTATAATAATAATTTTATATATCGTCAGCTCATTACTGGTTTGACCTACCGACCATTTTTAAAAAAAATGAGTTAGGTATGAGGAATATATTTTTTGAATACCCTCTTTCTAAATCAAAAACCTGTTTCGCGAAAATTTTTATGGTTTCTGAGATATAAAGCATTAATTTTGCTGCATATCAACTGTTTCAAAATCTTTTAAGTACTGTTTTGCTCTACAAGCCATTGTTTGGCGATTGCAGCAAATTCTTCATACAAAAACGTACAAGATATATTTTACTGTTGCTTTGCTGCATAGACCTACAAGCACAAAATATAATAATAAGAACATAAGCAAAAGCAAAATAAAATGACAACAAGAAAATAAATTTGGGAAAAATAATTTTATAAAATAATAACACCTCGTGTTAATAAATAGTAAAAATTTATAAAAAAAAAATATAAAAATGGAATCTTCTTCACCAGCTCCTACACTTCCAGATGAAATTAAGTAAGTATTATTTAAATTTTTACCATATTAAGATATTTGTTTAAATTTTTAATGCTTTTAGAATGATTTATGAATACTTTGAGGATGATGAAAATTGGACCGATTCTTACCTATATGACACATCTTTAACTCAAAAGCTACCATTTAAATGTGCGTCAAACCCTCCACAAATGGAAAACAATAACAGGTACATACTTGAATATTATTTTGTTTTATTTGAAAATAAAAGTTCATTACTTATATACATTCATATGTTATTCAGAATCCTTCCTTCGTCATCAAAGAAAAGGCAAACAAACCCTGAACTGTGGGAACGTAACGTAAGAAAACGGCTTCGAGAATCTGGACAAGCTTACGTTTCTATAAATAAGAAAGAATCTCCAGCAAAAACTCCTCAAAATAAAAATCGAATTAACTCAACCGCAATCAAAATGTTTATTAAACAAAATAATATTGATACCGTAATACAAAAGTTTTCAGAACCAGGACATTCTTTAATTCAAGAAGTGGACTGTGTTCATGGTGTTATTGACCGGTACTTAAAGAATATTGAAATTCATAGTCCTCTTCATTTACTAAATATGCTTAAAACAATGCCAAATAATAAAACAAAATTAAAAGTTATGGAAATACTTCCGGAAGATTTTCGCACATACTCGTTGGTAGCAAATAAAATGGACTTTCGACAAGTCCCTTTTGCTAAAATTAAAGTACTTCTATACAGTAAAAATAATGATTTATGTATACATTATAAAACTTCGACGAGAGAGGAAAAATATAAAAATGCAATTTTGGTTAAGTCTGCATCAAAAAATTGTTTGAAAACTCCTGAGAATTTGTTGACGCACGTTTTGAAAATATCGAAACCATCAATTATTTCCAGCGATAAAAAGAGAGACATAAAAGACTTGCTTATATTTCTTCCACATGTTGATAAAAGTTATTATAAAAATTTACTCAATATTTAGTTTTAAATTTTAAGTGTTTTTTCTTGATTCTATTTTACTTTTGTATTATTTAAATTGTTTACTTTGTGGCTTTTTATGTACCTTTTTATAACAGTAGAACTGTTTTTTCTGTTTTTGTAAAATAAAACCAAATAAAAAAAAAATTTCATTAATGTTGACTTTTTATTAGATTGTAAATATAGAAACATTCATCTCAACAATAAGTTACTCAATACACAGCAATAAGTATACGTATGCAGCACAAAAAGCCATTTTTTTAATTTTTTTTTAGAAAAGTGGCGTATGCGGCACAAAACAATATTTTTCATTTTCAAAAAAATACTTTTAAATTCTAACTTTATTCATGAAAGTGAGCAAAAATTTACATTTTTCTTCATAACATATACCGGAAGCAGTGGTAAAAATATAAAAAAATTCTATCGGGTACATTTTGAGAAATCTTCATGCAAATCTTCTTTGTCGTTTTTCTCCACTCCGACTTTTTGGCATATGCGCCAAACCAATTCTGAGCTGACGATATATTAAAAAATTTTTTTTTTCGAATTTATTCTACAAAAAGAAATTTAGATCATGAAATTTAGCTCATAGAATAAATTAAAAAAATAAAAAAATTTTGAATATAATAAAGTTACTGGCAATATTTATAGTCCAAAACCAGTACAAATTTGTTTTCCATTGAATGTACAGCTTCCATAAAAGTTTAAGTTGCAATGTTGTCTTTATTTGTTGTTTACAAATTAAAGATTTACCCCCATATTCATAAAAAATATTTTAGGTTTATAGCAGGTTTATGAAACGAATTTTCTATGAAAATTTATTTAATAAACCTTTTATTAATCAAAAATATTTTTTATGAATGTGGGGGTTAACATTGGGCCTCGTCATAGTCTATATGTAATACAAATGTATCTATAAATCTACTTGTCACTGCGGAAAAATAGAAAATATATCCAAGCTCTATTTATAGTTAAAACTTAGATTTTATCAGGGGTGTCCTTCTTTAATAAGCATTATTGGTGCTTCTTTGTACAATGAATTCAGCACAAATTAAACTTTTATCGTAGTTATAATTATATTCTAAATATTCACCCCTATTATTTAAGACGATGTCGATGCCGATGTCGACGTCAACGTCAATGAATTATTGTTGTCACATAAAGTCGACGACTATATATAACTTCGACGTTAATTTAATTAATTTATCAATAATCTGACACGAAAAAATACCATCTCTAATTATTTCTCTATTTATTTTGTTCTTTATTACAGCGAATTTTTGCCATGTTCGCGATAGAAGCGATTTTTCCCGTAAGTTTTCTGATTCTTTACAGCTTTAACTAATATTAATAAATATATGACTTTGCTGCCATGCCGTTGTTCAAAAGTTTTTGCGAATTTCCGCTAATTTAGAAGTTTTAGGGACGTTTAATCAATTTTATGGCTTATTTGAAATATTAAATTTATCCGAATTTGTAAAATTTTCGCGTAGCTTTGTTGCTCTTTGAGGCAATCGTCCTAAAGTATTCACCCTTATGACTTTGGTTATTCAAGTGTTACTCCATAGTGGACATTTTATTTAAATTTTAACAATTATGTACTAATAAAATTTGTGTCCACAACTTCTTTTAGGCAGGGCTGTGAAGTCGTCAGAAAAAAGTACTAACTCCGACTCCAAACGCTGAAATTTTATAAGTGTGACTCCGACTCCAACTCCTACTATAACCTTGGTGCTAAATGTATATGAGACTGGTCCTTATTTGTCTTTAACTCTTTTTATACCCCCCACAACTAGTGGTGAATGTGGGTATACTAAGTTTGCCATTCTGTGTGAAACCTGTTTATTGTGCATCTAAGACCCCATAAAGTATATATATTCTGGTTTCGTGAGTAATTCTAAGTTGAATTGCTATGTCCGCCTGTCTGTCCGTCAGTTAAAAACACGCTCAGTTTCAAAAAACTCAAAAGATAAGAACAATGTTAGTGATTAATGGCTTCTAGTTATCCTAAGCAGTTTTCGATTAAAATCCAGCAAAATCCGATCAGTAGGATCAGAGTTATGGATCAAAATGTAGAACCACCACCCCAAAAAATTACAATTTTTTTACAAAAACTAACATAAGAGATAGAATAATGCACGGCATGATATAAGATTTTGCACAAACTCGTTCTATATGGCTAGAAATCATAATGTACGTCTAAAGCTGCGATTACACGATTGCCGCAAATGCACCAATATGACACAATTTTGATAAAATATTCTGAAATCACACGATTTCCCTGTTTTATATAAATTTAATTGCCGCTAGTTGGTAGCAAAGCGATATGGCTACAATAATTGCCGCATCACAATCACACGATTGTTCTTACTTGTGTCAACTGCGAAAACAGCTGCTGTGCTAGCTTTTTTATTTGTTTGAAAGATCTAGTTGGCTCGTTCATTTAAAAAAAAAAATTGTATCACATATTCAAACAAATTTTTGTTGAATAGTTTTATTTAAAATTTTTTAAGTAAAATATATGAAATTCCAAAAATTAAAAAAAAAGTAAAATTCTATTTTAATTAGGTATGTAAAGAAATAGAGAATATTTATATTCAAAAATAAATTCGCTTTAGAGAATTTCAATACATTTTGCTGCGTTTTCCTGTATATATTCTTTTATATTGTCCTGAACAGCTATTGCACTAATTTAAAAAAAAATTATATGTATATCAAAAGTTATTTTCGCGAATACAAAATTTATTTTTAATTTTTTTATTAATGACTTGCTAAATTCCCAATTTTTATATTTGATAAATTAAATTTTTATTTTTAATTTATTCCTACTAATAGAAACACACAAAAGTAAATTTATTAAAAAAGGCAAATATTGGCGCGTATTGTTTTGTTAAATTGCCGCATAAGGACCCAATAAATATTGGTACATTTTTGTAATTTTTATTGACGCGCGGTTGCAAAGCAAGCAGTCACACGAATGCCGCACGAGGGTTGCATTTTATTGGTAAAAGTAAGCACAATATTGCCCTCGATTGGTACATGAGGCATTTGATTGTGCAGTCACACGATTGGGGTATTAAAAAGTGTGAAAATTGGTGCATTGCGGCAATCGTGTGATCCCAATAAATATTGTTATCATATTAAAATGTGCTACGTCATAGTTTAACCGGACTAGAAATCAAACTGTCAAATTTCGTAAAGATCGGTCCATAATTTACGCATAGAAACCCTACTCAGAAAACAGTGTAGTGCGTCTGAAACCGTAACAAATAATGCTATCATAATGAAATTTGGTACGTCACAGTTTTATAAGGCTAGAAATCATACTTCATTCGTGAAGGTCGGTGCATAATTTCCCCTAGGCCGCATATAAAACCTACTCTGTAACACATTTTGATACGTCAAAGATTTATAGAACTTAAAATCACACTACAAAATTTCGTAAAGCTCGGTATAATGTCCAATACTATGCTCACTCTGGGAAATTATTTAAATACGCCTAAAGCCTTAGCATATATATTTATTGTGGTAAAATTTGGTCCAATTTTGGTTCATATGGCCGGAAATAATATCATGCAATTTTCTGATTATCGGTCGATATTTACCTTAGATCCCATATTAAGCAGCCTTCTGAAAAGCACTTTAAACTGTATTGAAATTTGATCCATTTCGATTTTTAATAACAGAAATCACTCTACAGGATGTCGTGATGATTAGTCTAAAATTTACCAAGGGTCTTATATAAATTTCCCTCCTGAAAATCATTTTAGTTCGGCATAAACTGTAACGAATCCTGATATTTTATTAAAGTTAGTTCAAATTGCTAGAAATAAAAGCATAACAATGTCTGATTGTCGTCAAATTGTCTTAAACCGGAACCAATTTGTATACTGACATCTGTTTTTATTAATTAATAATTTATAGTTCTCATATATTCTAACTGTCGGTGGAGGGTATCAAAGATTCGGCACAGCCGAATATAGCAGTCCAACTTGTTTTTAATGCAGTACCTTTTAAATGGTTAAATATAGCAAGAAAATGATTCTGTAAAAAATTTCAAATCGATAATTGAAATATTGCACCACCATTTTCGAAGAATTTTTATTGTGGAAAATATTAGAAATTTTTTTTTAATTTTGTATGCCGAAAAATTTTTGTAGTCGGAGTCGTAGTACCCACAAAAACCTCAACTCCGACTCTTCAATTCCGAATCCGACTCCACAGCCATGCTTTTAAGTTCGAATTTGTTTAACGTATTTAGTAAATCACGACTTTAGGACAACAAGAACACCACTTTTGAGAAAACTAAGGTTGAATATTGATAATCGTTTTAGTAAGTCAATTTCCAATTAACTTAAAAACAGTTTTTGAATAATTTCAATTTAGTCCTGAAACACCCGATAACATAGTTCTAAGAACCAAATATGTAGAACTTTCTGTTACGGTAAAAAATAATTTTTATTGGAAAATTGCAAATTCCGAAAGTTAAAAAAGTAATAAACATAAGGATAATACAATAATAATAATAACCAAATTACTAGCATGTATTTCCTCGATGACTGCTTGTTCCAAACTTATAAAATTTTCAATAACGAATCTGACCACCATCCTAATAAAAAATTTTCTTATTTCGCGAAGCTCTATTGGTAACATTTAAAACGTAAGCGCCCATTTATACGCCACGAAATAAGAGAAAGGAAGTTAAGTGATCGAATACTTAACAAATTTTAAGGCCCTAATAATGTAAAACGCAACGCAACGCCAAAGAATTACATTTGAAGCACAAACAATGTCATAAATATTTTGATTTTCAAATAAAATTTAAAGCTTTTTAACTACTTTAATCTTTTTTGATCGTAAATAAAGTGATGAACTGAAAAAGTCGGAAATAGGCAGACTAGATTTAATGTTTTGTTTTAGACTTCATACTTCATACAAACATAACATTGTGTGTGTTTGTACCTGTCACATGCAACAGTTTATTCACAGCTGTTCACTTGAAAACCCTAATGAGTGAGTGATCCTAGGTTTGTGTGTTTGTGTTTTAAGTCTTTAAATAAAAATTGCAAATTATGGCCAGACTAGGAAAAAAAGTGCAATAGTCTGCTGCTTTCATTTCCATTTAGAGACCAATTCATTGTAAGTATGAATGTGTACCTACAATATTTATAAACTGTCTTTTTCTCTTGCTGAAATGGTGGGTGGTTTAAAGATTAATGTACAAACTTGGTTTTTTTAGTTTTCCGTTCTTTTTTGCTAGCATTTTTTTATTGAATCTTCGCAACTGCTTTTTGTATTTTTATTTATTTTTTCTGTTAATGTTTGATATGTATGGTTGGTTCTACTGCTTATATTGAAGCAATTTTTATTTGAAATCCAGATTCATGAGTGTTAATTAATGCCCTGCAAACAAGCACGTTTTTTTGTAAATTCATTAGAAAGAAACATACTGTACATGCGATTTCTTATATTGCTCAATTAGTTAAGAAATTAATTTTTTCTAAGAAATTAATTTTTTCTTTGCCTTAATTTGCTTCATTCGAATCTAATATACCGTTCACCATGTTAATATAAAAATTTTATTTCCAGATTTATGGGCCGATTACGGATGGCAACTGAACTGAAGTTGGTATCAGCGATTCTTTGCTGTCGATACGACGATACTATTTATATTTTTTTGGAATACATATTTTTGAACAAGGGTGTGAAGTTAAATACGCCAGTTAAATACGTCCAACATTTATTTTAAATACGTTCCACACTCAGTTAAATGAGTTGGTAAAGCAAACAACTTTCCTTTTGGTAAACGAAAAACAATATAATTATTAAAATATAAAACAAGAACTTTTTTTCAATAAAAAACAAACTGAAATTCTCATTAAAAAAATGTTTTTTTTCATTAAAAAAGTATTTTCATAGAAATTCACATTATAAAAGTGCCAAATATAGGTTTATCCAATCGGTATTTCGAGAAGATATGAACCGGGATAGCGGAAGACTGGAAGTAGCCTAGGGCTAGTAGATTCCAGGACTTTAAGTTCTACGTCTAGATTCAGCCCGATATCGGATATATTATTTTAAAAATTTGTGTTTTTATTGACTAAGTATGAAAAATATGGTAATTTTCAAGTCCAAAAATATGAATGAATGAAGACTGGAATCTACTAGCCCTAGGCTCCTTCCAGTCTTCCGCTACCGCGATTCATATCTTCTCGAACAAATTATTTAATTTTCTATGATTATTTTTTGCATAGCAGCTAAGAGAAATAACACATAAAAAAGCTGAGCATAAAATTAAAACTGAATAATGAAATTGTTTCATATAATAAATGAATCAACGAAAATGGAAAATGGTTCGGACTCTCTGACTTAGCATTAGCTCTGACTAGAAGATTTGAGGCTTTAGAAAATTATGAAACCTATTGTTAATCTACAATGTTTGACTTATTTGTTTGATATATTTGTAAAAAAAAATGTTTTATTTTTTATTAATTTTATCATGAATTCAAATTTAATTCTGTTTTTTTTTTAAATCTTATTATTATCTTTAATATTTGAAATATTAATAATCTCTTATACTAAGTTTGTATAATAAACAATTTACTCTACTTGAGTTTTATTAATTTTAACTTGAATTCAAATTTAATATGCGTATCGGTATCTGTATCGATATCGGCGATATTTTTGTTTGAGTATTGGTATCGTATCGTATCTCTAACAAGTAAGTTAACAAAATGGTAGTCAGCCTAGGACGTACATTTAACAGCATTGATAGTCTCAAGGACCTTGCAGCGAATAGAAAAAGAAGGAAACAGCCAATAGACAGACTATGCCCAGTATAGAGGCAGCCCGTAATCAATTAGGCGACGTGCAAGGCATTATTATTATTATATTATATCGGTATCGTATCGGCAAAAAGCCGTATCGTTATATCTCTAATTTTAACATCTGCGGCGCACAGTAACCCCTTTTCCTAAAACCCGTGGCAAAAATTAAAAAAATGTATGACAACATTTTGTGCAATAATTGAATACATCGCATAAAGATCTACTTACTGATCATAATGTTCCTTATTTCGATAAAAGTCGGCAATTCTTTAGAGAGCAAAAAAGGTGATTTTGAAAAATGCACTTTAGAATTGAAGTGTCAGAAATAAAAAAGTAGCCGTTTTTCAGATACCCTATATTTAGGTCATTTTTACAATTAAAATAGACCATATTTAAAAATGGCCAAAATTGGCCTAGCCCATATTTTTAACGAAGCTTGGCCACAATAGATTGCAGCTTTTGGTGAAATGAGAAGAAAACTGTTACAATCTCATAGCAAAAACGAGAATAATTTTTTCTCAATTTTAAAGTATGTAGCAGAGATGAAAGCTCTCCAAAATGTTTTTCATTGCAGCAATCTTAGTGCAAAATATAGTTACTTGTTACATATTTTTATCGCTTCTCTTTAAATAATAAACAATATTTTGCTCTGCCAATCAGGTAGGCATAACTATTGCAATTCTTTTATTTATTTAAATTTAAAAACACCTATTATAAAAATAGGCAGGAAGTTTAAAAACTTGTTTTTTACTGAGCTAATTATAAACTGCAGTTGAGTAATCTAGTTACTTTTTAAACTCAAATTAGGTAGATTAAAACCTTTTTTTATTTTTGGGTATAAATTAAACCGCAATTGAGTAATGCACCCAGTTAAGTTTTTACTTTGTAAAAGTAGTGATCAGTAGCAAAACTTATACTGCCGTATTCATAAAAAATAAAATAGATTTCCAACGTATTTTAAAAACAATTTTCCATACAAATTTTCCTAAAAATAGATTTCATATCCAATTTATTTTTTTATGAATACAGCCGCTAGAATTTAATTTTAAAGTGCGATAATGTCAGATAATGAAATAGTATTTAAATCGGCTATTTTGGGAAAACTACACAATTACCCCGGATACCACGAACTGGATGTTTAAAACAAAATTCACTTCGTTGACATAAAAATTAATAAACAAATGGCTTGCCTCACACCGTGCGAAGAAAATATTTATGAAAAACAACCCAGACTGGCTAAATGCAGTAACCACTTTTGAAAACAACGAAGAACCGCATACATCCTCTGACAGCAAAAGAGGAAGACCTGCAAAAACTATAAACAAGTGTTCTGAGTATACAAGAAAGCGTAAACTTCAAAATGCCACAAAAGATATATCTAAATCGCATCTTTCAGAACCAATACTTCTTAAGTATGTAAAAGATAAAGACAAATCAAGGTCCGACATTACAAAAGCTATGGTGCTTGCAAGCCCAGTTTGACTGCAGAGGATCAAATAGAGTATTTCAACTCCTCCAAATGCTTCACCCACAGAGTAAAGCATAGAAGAAGACTTAGCGTTGTTTATGGATTTGGAATTATCAAAGAAAAATATTCTATTTTACGAAGCTCTTGAAGGAATCATAATGTGAATATTCTTCCTGGATACAAAAAGGTTACATCTGCCAAAAAAAATAAGCAGTGCCATCTAATGTAAAGGTTACTGAAATATCAGTAGAGGTTAAAATGCATGACTTGATGGATCATACAACCAAACGCCTTATTCAAAGTTTGCCTGAAGAGGAAGCAGTATCACCTTAATATAGGCTTACATTGATAAATAAGTGGGGATGTGATGGATCATCCGGTCAACTATTACAGATGAAAATATGTTTATGACTTCGACGCATTGGAAAAAATCCTCCGATATGTTTTCAATATGCAAACCTCAAGAAATACGTTTAAAATCAATGGTTATATATTATATGATACCAAGGACCCTCGAGGTAGAGCTTGTGGAGGTTCTGCCATTTTGATAAAAAACCGAGTAAAACACTACTTAATGTGCGATCATCGTGAAGATTATCTCCAAGCAGCGAGCATTTGCGTTGAGGAATTAAATCGAAACCTAGTTATTTCATCAATATATTCACCACCTAGATTTTCAATATCAGAAAGCCAATATAATAAATATTTCAAATCATTAGGACCCTGCTTCCTGGCTGCTGGCGATTATAACGCTTAACATACTTTCTGGGGGTCACGACTTATTACGCCTAAGATTCGTGTTTTGTTTAACACAATTCGTAAAATGGATCTAAATGTTGTCGCGAGCGGTAAACCAACATATTGGCCTACTGATCAGCAAAAAGTTCCAGATGTCATAGATTTTGGAGTGGTTAAAAACATCCCCGCAGAAACGATTTATGTTGAAGCTTCCTTAGAATTATCTTCCGATCACACACCTACAATTGTTACTATAATGATTCCAAATATAATCGTATCTCCGGGTACTTATTGAAATCAGCCTCACAAATAAATTGGTTAAAATATAAAAAATATCTTAGTGCCCATTGCACAGAAAATATCCCGCTAAGCATACCGGAGAGCGTGGATCTCGCTATTGTTAATTTTGACAGTTATCTCAAACTAGCTGTTCAACATTCCAGCACAACCCTCAAAAAAACCAAAAACAATATCATATATTCTATAGATGTCGAGCGTCTATTGACTGAAAAAAGGAGAGTTCGAAGAGAGTGGCAATTGCACAGATCCCCCCAACTTAAGACTTTATTAAAAGAGTGCACAAAAAGGCTAAGAAAGTTACTGCAGTCCCAAAAAACTGCATCGTTTGAAAAATATCTTAAGGAACTTGATGCAACTCAACAATCAGACTACTCATTATGGCGTGCAGCTAGAAATCTTAAAAGACCAGTTATCACTAAACCATTATTAAGAAACTTAAACGGAAGTTGGGCAAGAAATGATATAGAAAAAGGAAATCTTTTTGTTAATCATTTGAAAACCGTATTTACCGCTCACACATCTCTCGATATGGCGGTCGAGTTACCACCTGTTGCTGTTAGAGCAGCTGTTCCACTAAGATTTGAGATAAGAGAAATCGAAAAGGCTATTCATGATTTAAACGCGAAGAAAGCCCCTGGTTTTGATAAGATCAGTAACAAAATGCTTTTGGAGCTACCCAGCATAGCAAAGAAAATTATTCTCTTTATTTTTAATGCTATTTTACGCCTTGAATACTACCCTCAGGAATGGAAAGTATCCCTAGTTACCATGATGCCTAAATCAGGAAAGGATCCTACAAAAGTTGAGTCATATAGACCTATAAGCTTATTGTCTAATATATCAAAGCTGTTTGAGAAGCTGTAAGTGTCAAAATTAACCCCAATTTTATATGTAAATAGATGTATTCCAAACCATCAATTCGGCTTTAGAAGAGAACATAGCACAATTGAACAAACCCATCGTATAGTAAACGCCATAAGAAAAACCTTTGAAGAAAAAAAATATTGTTCCGCCCTCTTCATCGATGTTTCTCAAGCTTTTGATAAAGTCTGGCACGAAGGCTTATTACATAAATTGAAGCTAAATTTACCAGTAAACACACACAAGCTGTTAGAAAGCTACTTAGTCGGTCGAAAGTTTATTATTAAAGAAGGTGCGTTTATAAGTTCTCCTCAGCCAATTGACGCTGGAGTCCCTCAGGGAAGCATCATGGGCCCACTGTTATACCTAATATATACCTCAGACATGCCAACAAACAACCACACCCTAACTTCAACATTTGCTGATGATACAGCTTTTTTAAGCGTACACGAAAACTGTCATGAAGCTTCTCGCTAATTGCAGGATCATATATTTGAACTGGAAAAGTCGTTAAAACAATGGAGGATAAAGGTTAATGAGCAAAAATGCGTACATATATCATTCACCTTGCGTCGGGAGTCATGTCCCCCTATTAAAATCAATAATCAATTAGTGCCCCAACAATCGCATGTAAAATATCTCGGAACTCATCTAATTGGCTTATTGGAAGAAACTGTGTTCTTAGTCTCGATTGTAAACTTCTACTTTACAACTCTATCTTAAAACCAATTTGGTGCTACGGTATTCAGTTATGGGGCATTGCCTCGGCTTCTAATATCGAAAAAATTCAAAGGCGACAAAAAAAAACTTCTTCGAATAATCACAGCCGCTCCCTGGTATGTTAAAAACTCAAATATTCACAAGGATCTCAATGTGCCGTTAGTAAAAACTATTATTACGAAGTATGCAGTAAAATATTTAAAAAGACTTGAGTCGCACCCAAATCCACTAGCTCGAAATATTTTAAATTACAGCGGCCACTCTAGATTAAGGAGAAGAGATACAGCAGGACTCATCAGACAAGAAGAGCGCTAAACATCTACATATGTGAACAGAAACCGTGAAGAGAAAAATTTTCGTCTAGCATTGGCAGGACAAAAATAAAGTATTAGTATAAGATTTGATTAATTATTGTTAGTTCATATTTAATATATGAAGATTCAATAAATAAATAATGAAAAAAAAAATATGCAAAGGAGTCTTTCGAAATAATGAAATCTACAGTACACGATATAAAAAAGAACATTTCTTTTGTTCCTGAAATGAAGAATGGAAAAACTGTTTCGACTGATTATGAATTTGTCTTAATATAATAACAGATACCTCGTCAACTTTACAAAAAGTCACAGAAAGACTTTAAAAATTTTGATGATTCAAGTGATGAGCAAAACTATTAATTTGGAATTTTCATGGAATTTATTTTAACACTAGCGTATACATTTACGCGAGAAGGAGAATGTTTTGATAAGAACGAAACACCAATAAAAAAAACTATCTGTTCGAAAAAAATTATGCAAAATGAATTTCTTACGAAGCTCGGACTGAAGGTAGACTGCCCAAAGCAGTGGTATGGAAGTACTAACGATGGGAATATGTCCAGAGCATTTTTTGAAAATGATGACGAAACAGCCCGAATTACTGGGGTCGACAATAATATAATAAAAAGGTTCTCAGTTATCCTAAATATTATAAACTCTAGAGAAATGGTAAATGGCCCAAAGTTTGATGATTATGCATCAAAGCTGCCCAACAATTGGCTGAGAAGAAACTTACTCCTACCGTTAATAAGATTTTCGCTCATGGTAAAAATTTAATTGAATATCAATGATTACCAACTGGGGAGTTGTCACAAGAAGCCCAGGAATTCTTTGCGGTTGCATTGTCATGTGTCGCAGTATGTGGAACGCTTTTAAGGGACGTCTTTACATAACTTTGTAAAAATTCGTCTGCTATTGCATTTTTACAAAGTTTTTAAAAATGGGAGTCCCACGTTTTTATTAAACCTTTTTACATTTACTAGATCTACTAGATCTAACCAATTAATTGTACCTCGTAATTCATCCTGGCTGGAACGATCATATCAGATGCGAGTTATACGCTCTTTTTCTTTGCCCGAAACTTTAAGACACTTCACTGAAAGTCATCAAGTTTATAGTGATAAACTCATAAAACATAGTTGTTTTAAACGCAATTTATGAAAATATGTACGTAAATTGGGATAGCAATGAGGAAAATATTTTTATTGTTTTTATACAGTTAAAATTTTATAATTGTTAATTTTTATAAATATGTTTTAGTCGAGCCTTTATTTTAATTTGTGATTATTTAATTATTAATTATGCATTTATATTAATTTTCTTCTTCTTTTTTTTATTTATTATTTTCTGTAAAACTAAGTTTAGTAGAATGTTTGTAATTTATTTATTGGCCAATAAGGCTTTCAAATTACAAGTGAGAAATAAATTGAAATTAAAATGGAAAAACTGACCACAAAAAATTACACGAATACTTGCAAGATTTCACGGATTAGAAAGAATGAGGACCTTCTAAATATGTTGGCGGCCTCGTCAGACCATCACGAAGACATGTAAGATCTCAAAAGAATTTGGAAGAACATAATTATAGCTCCAATATGTGAAGTTTATTAGATAACGCTCCCAATGTTAATGACTATTTTAAAGAGAACTAACTAATAAAAAAAAATATTCTAATTTAAAAAATATATACTAACTGCCAGGCAAGAAATGTTCTTGTCGACATTGTGGGCCTGGCAGTAAATATATTAGTATTAAAAATATTTCAAAAATGTGTTTCTATAATAAAAATAAAAAAAAATTTATATTAGTTTAACATGTTATATTAGAGTGGTATTATTTTCTAGATTTTTGGATTTTAACAAAGCGCACGAGGTTAAACCCGTTATATAATACAAATTAACTTTGATTTAAGTATTAAAAGTATACAAAAATAAAACATTTATATAAAATAAACCTGTTAAGTTTATACCGGAAAAATTATCCTACTTTGACTGCAATGTTTAGAGCACCCTGTACTTTTAGAAGTATGTCGCAAGCATTATTTTGAAGCCTAAAGTGTCCCCTTTCAATATCATTTTAATTCTTTAAAATATCTTAATTATTTCAGCTTATGATTTTTGCAACGAAAAATGTCTAAAGGCGCCACTGTGTGGTGTTGGCTAATTTCGCTTTAAAAATATCGTGCTATTTTGTGTACTTTTTGGTATTGAAACGGTTGGTTAAAAATTTATTTTCCATATGCCTTTAATATTAAATTAAAAAGTATTTTGCTTCTTCTAAAAATTTTTAAAATTTAAGTTAAGCCCCTCTTTATGATCAACTGCGATATGTACTTTATATACAA
Organism: Pollenia amentaria; assembly: GCA_943735925.1. NCBI lineage: Eukaryota > Metazoa > Arthropoda > Insecta > Diptera > Polleniidae > Pollenia > Pollenia amentaria. The sequence goes on from OX031008.1 coordinate 119,544,443, forward strand.
TCGTAACAAACTACATATTAAACTGCAAACATATTAAAAAAATAAAAATTGGTTAAGATTTATTAGCCGTTAAATTCAGTCGGGCTTTTAGAATTCTAATTCATTTCAATGTTTCTTATATCATGCAAGCGCTTTAATTCTAATTTATTTTAAATATTCTATCTATATATATAAAAATGAATTATGTATGTTTGTATGTTTGTATGTTTGTCGCTTTATAGACTCCGAAACTACTGAACCGATTTTCCTGAAATTTTTACAGTAACATCACGTGAGCCCTAAAAATAAAATAGGCTACTTATTTTTTCGATAGGGGCAGGGGAATTGGTACCCCCCATAGGATGCCAATATTAATTATCGCATATCTTAAGAGCCGCTGCACGCATTTTGCTGAACTTTTTGTAGTAGGATCTTCTGAGCCCCGGAATTGAAATAAAATAGCAGCGGGGGTATAGGAATACCCAATAGGACGCCAATGTTTAACATCGCATATCTTAAGAACTGTAATAGTGAGAATGTTCAAACTTTCTAAAAGTCACTCTTATGGTATACTACTCTATTGAGAATAAAAATAAAGCGGGTAGGCGCAGGGGGGGAAATACCTCCCATAGGATGCATACATTAAATATCGCTCAACTGAAGAACTATTAAAGGGAGAGTCTTCAAACGTGGTTAAAGCTACTATTATAGTAAACTATAAATTTCAATATAAAAATGTGCGGGGTCAGTGTAGCGAAGCGCACCGGGTTAAGCTAGTATACATATATATAAACGTGTGTGCCGGGTATGTGCTCCTAAAACACAAGAACCGCTGTACCGCTTGACACCAAACTTCACTCCGTTTCTTGAGTGATTTTCATATAACTTTTACGATACAATCAATTGCCTGTTACCTCGAAACAGCACATTTATCTTTATAAAAACGGACGTCAGTATTAAAATTCATTGCGGTGTAGACCTTCATATATTAAATTATTGACCGATAATCAGAAAGCTTTATTCTTTTACTTCTAGTCATGTAAAACTTAACTTGAACAAATTTGAGTATAAAATCATGATACGTAACCGTTTAAGACGACCAAAAATTATTTTCGAGAGGGGAATTATGTAGAGTGATTTCGGTATACATAGGTTTTTTTAAAATTTTCAAAGTAATGAAGTAGCATTATATTTAGAGAAAAATTTTAAGATATAAGCAAAAATATGCGCTGACGTGACGTTACATAAACGCAAGTAGAATTTGACTTTCATTACAAAATTGCATAAGTCTGCGAATTGAGCGAGACTTTTTGTATAAAACCTTTTTCAGCAAGCTTTGGACTTATAAAGATTTATTTTTCAAGTTATCAAATTTAAAAATCTTTGCTCGTTTAAGGTACATATGGGAATTTCCAGCGAAAAGCCTACTTTTTGTTATGTTACTCCAGAAAGCAAATAAGCTTGTATTTTAGGCCCATATTGTTCAAATGTTATCCCTTTTGTTACTTAATGTAAAGCTGGTTGCGCTTTACACCAAAATATAAAAAAGTAAATTATACATATGCAATTTTTTGAGAAACATATAAAATAACTTCTGGCATTACGTTACAAAAAGTACACTTTTCGCAGGAACTGCCCATATATGTATATATTTATATATATATATATATATATATATATATATATATTATTATCGATATATTAATTTTTAATGTTTAATAAATACTTACACACAAATAGGAAAAGAAATTCAAAAAAGTTTTTGATTTTGCAAGAAACAAGTAAAAAATTCCTGAGGTTAACATATTGTGGGTATTACAGCAACAAGTGTGGGTATTACAGTAACAAGACTATGAAAGTTTAGTTAGTTATGTTACATACCTTCGGAAAGATTAATTTGTATAGTTTCTCAGTATACGTTTTTTTAAGATTTCAGAAATACTTAAACACAACTAGGGACAAATTCAAAATAGTGCATATAATAGTGAACAGGCGTTGTTTTTAGTAACAAAACATTTATTTTGATAGATATCCCACTCGCATCCTACTAAGCGACCAAAAAGCACTTTAAGGAAAAGACCCAAGCTTTCTTTTAAGCAAAAACAAAGTAAGAATTTTTTTTCGAAATGCTGATGAAATTGCTATCTAAAATACTTGGGACAACTTTTGCTAAGAACAATAGGTAATAAGTCACATGGATGAGAACAAACACCTGTTTGGCCAAAATGTCAAATTTTGACCCCATGTTACTCAGAGAGTGTTTTACCTAACTTGTTGAAAAATTGTGTCCAAACTACTATCCAAAAGGGCAATTCTTGGTGCAAAAGTTGCGTCACTTGACATGAAATTCCCTATATATATATTGTATATGTATGTATACTAGAGCGACTCAAAAAAAAAAAATGATTTTGTTACCCCTCTGAAAATAAAGGCTGATATGTTTTATGATGATTCCCAAAATATTTTGGTTCTAGCGTTGACCATCCGTGAGCTGGAACATTTTTAAAAAAGGTCTTTTTTCAGTTCTTCGAATTTTTTTGTACTTTGCTCCAAGACATAAATAAAATTGGTTATCATCGAAAAGGGTTTTTGAAGCAGCATCCAATGTGATATAAAATTTGACCACTTGCCAGCTACTAATTGAGATATTTAACTAAATACATATTTTCGTTTCGGGTTTTCATACATATGCACAGAAATACGTATGCACAGAAAAAATTATTAAATTTCTCCAATCGCCAAATTTATTCTAAATTCATAATATCAAGCAAGCAAGTTGTTGATTTTGCACCTATTACCAAAATGATTATATTGATTACTAAAAATTTTAAAATTTTGAAAAAAAATTTTAATAAATGATATTTCTAATTTTAATTAAAAAAGTGATCAAAAAACTTTGCCATTTCAAACAATGTGTTAATTTATTAAATTAAATATTGACAATTTCCAACAACAATTCTACATGCTTAAATTATTTTATTTTTTTTTTTGTTAATTAATTAAAATTTTAATTGAAAATTTATTTCAAAATAACTAAAATGTTAATTAAATCAAAATTAAATTTTTAATTTTCTTTTAATTTAAACTAAAAAAATAATTGATTCAATTATCACATTAATTAAATTTAAATACTTTTTAAACCATTTTTTTAATTGATAAAACACTTTTTTCTGTTTTTGGAAGTTATGTTCTGCTTTTCAAATTGAATCTGTTTTTAAATAATGTTAATTTATTTTTTTTTTTTTTTGTAATTATTCACATAAAGCGCGAAAATCGCGATATATTTTATTTTTTTTTCTTATATAGACAATATGGGTATAAAAATTTTTCATTTTTCAATTTATCAAAATGTGAAAAATACAATAAAAAATATAAAATTAATAAAAAAAAATAGGTAGAATTTGTATGAAAACCCGAAACGAAAATATGTATTTAGTTTTAAATATCTCAATAAGTAGGTCGCAAGTGGTAAAGTTTTATATACCATTGGATGCTGATTCAAAAACCCTTTTCGATGATAACCAATTTTATTTATGTCTTGGAGCAAAGTACAAAAAAATTCGAAAAACTGAAAAAATACCTTTTTTAAAATGGTCCAGCTCACGGATGGTCAACGCTAGAACCAAAATATTTTGGGAATCATCATAAAACATATCAACCTTTATTTTCAGAGGGGTAACTAAAACACTTTTCTCGGCTCCATACAACTTGAGTCGGTCTAATGTATATATTAATATTAAAAAAGGAATGACATGTACATATATACAAACTTCACCTATAATGAAGGGTAAAAATCAGGGACCGTAACAGTTATTCCTTTTTTCATAAAAGTCTGATGATAACAGTTATTTTTTGTTTTTTATTATTTTGAACAAAAATAACAGTTATTTTTTGATTTTTATTTTTTTGAACAAAAATAACAGTTATTTTTGGATTTTTATTTTTTCAATCAAAAATAACAGTTATTTTATGATTTTTATTTTTTTGAACAATAATAACAGTTATTTTTTGATTTTTATTTTTTCGATCAAATATAACAATTATTTTGTGATTTTTATTTTTTCGAGCAAAAATAAAAAGTATTCCTTAAAAAAATGTCCGTGCTATAATTATTTAGTTGACTTTAAATATTTATTTTAATGCGCATAAGATATCCCAATGATGTTCACACATTTAAATAAATATTTAAAGACAACTCAATAATTATAACACGTACATATCTTTAAAGAATGATTTTAATTTTTGCTCGAAAAAATAAAAATCAAAAAATAATTGTTATTTTTGTTCAAAAAAATAAAAATCATAAAATAACTGTTATTTTTGATCGAAAAAATAAAAATCAAAAAATAACTGTTATTTTTGTTCAAAAAAATAAAAATCAAAAAATAACTGTTACTTTTGTCCAAAAAAATAAAAATCAAAAAATAACTGTAATTTTTGATCGAAAAAAAAAAATCAAAACTTTAAAAATCATAATATTTTATCAAAGAAAAGTTCATAAGGATCAATATTGTATACTTGAATAACTTTGCCGGCATTTATTTCTATATGCTTTTTTTGTTTTTAAATTTCAAAAACACTGTTATTTTCGGTCCCTGGTAAAAATACATTTAACGTCATGAATTCATAAAAAAAAAACAAAAATCATACAACGAATAAAAAGTTTAAAAAAAATAATTTTTATAAAGGCTCACTTACCTCTTTCAACAGCCTCTGAAAAGGCTTGTCGTATGGTGGCCATATTAAATGCTGGATTAAATCTGCAATTAGAGTGGGAGAAGAAAAAAGGACCACGTAACCCAAATCAAAGCAAAAGGCACGTGATAAAACACAAATGATTAGTAAACGGGATTTTTTTGGATTTTGTGTCAATAGTAAAAAAATGCATGCAAATAATATAATTTATAATATAATTTATATGTGGAATACTTAAGAACTAAATGCAAATTAAGATAATAAAAATTAAAAAAATATGCTTAGACAATAAAACTAATTTAAATAGAAATTAATTGTTAAATTAATATAAATATGGTAAATACAATTTCACCGTAAGCTTATTTTGTTAAAAAAAAATAAGAGAAAAAAAGGAATCCAAGTTAAAAAAAATTAATTTAAATTGGTCACTTCAGGTTTCGTAGTGCAACAACTGTGGATATTTATTTGCATATCTTTTAAGCTAATGCATATCCCATTTCAAAACGTTTACAGTATTATAAGATTGATATATGTAGGCTAATTTCGTATTAAAAAAAATAATTAGGTCTATGTTAGATAAATTGGAATTCAAAATTATCACTTCCGGTTTTGAAGTGCTTTGCGCTTGTAAAAAAGTTTGCATAGATATTAAACTTATGGATATCCAATTCTTAAGGGCACCTTATGCTAATTATGGTAAAAAAAAAGAATAAAAAAGTATCCAAGCTAGAAAAGTTTCAATTTAAATTGGCAATTTCCGGTATTGCAGATGAAAATTTTTTTTAAAAATGTTGTTTTTTAAATAGGAGATTCTTACGATTTCCTGTAAGAATCGCCTATTTAAACTTTTTTCTTTCATTTGATACTAGTTCGCAACTATAAAAAAACAGTTTTTCAAAAACGGCAACACTTTGGAAACCTCGACCCTGGAATAACTCGACAAATAATCGGTATAAAGCAATATTTTTGGCATACACATTCATACCTATAGATATGCCAAATATGAAGAAATTTGGACAAATAAAATTTTTTTTTTTTTTGTTTATCCGCTTCACGATATATGCCTAATTTTTTTTAAAAAAAATTTAGCATTATTTGGTCTTGTTCAATGGCAGATTTAGCTGTAGTGGCATTCAGGTGTGAAATTGATAATTTCAAATTCAGTAATCGGAATGTCATAATAATATAAGATACATTTAGTATGGCGACTGTTTTTTTTTTCAATTATTTGTTATCGACGCAAATTTTAATTAAATTTTCAATTAATTTTAAAATATCGAATGGCACTAAATTTCAGATTGGATATTCGTATTCGGCGAATATTGGCTCAGGTATTTGTATTCGTATTCGCGAATAAAAAAATTTTATATTCGTAACTTCACTAATGTGTACAACGTTTAATTCGGTTGATTTTTCGTAAAAATTTGTCCAAGTAAACAAAATCTTCTTTTTAGTCGCAAGCATTTGCAATATTAGTTCTGTTATATGGATTTTTAACTTACATATTTCAATGTTAAATGAAAAGAGTTTGCTGAACTTTCATTTAGTTCTGACTGTTTCAAATTCACAAAAAGTCGATAAAAACGTTATTTTGCAAAACGTATAACTTGAAACTTTGATGAATACGACATGAACACACATGTAAGTATAGAAGAAGTGTATTATTCAGTACGACACACCTACGTTAATGATATTTGTTCTTTTGAAGAAGAAAGCTAGTTCTGCGACACAAATTTTTTTTTATTATCTTTTGAACAAAAAAATATTCCCTCTGATTCTAATAGCGTGACTGTATCGCTACACAAATTTCTTGATGGCACTTTTTAAAGTTAAGTTTGTAAAAGCTTTTCAACATTGAAGATAGAAGTACACAATAAGTATGCATTTTTACACTCTGTCAAAAATTGTATAAGAATTCCTTTACACAAGCATCGTAAATTTGCCCAACCCGTTTTCCTGGAATTCATCTTACAGAGAATTTCCAAATTTGAAAAATTCGTACAAAGACGCAGCACCCTTAAGCTTCTGACAATTAATTTTCATAACAAACCACTTTGTCCACAAATTCCATCAAATTTCATCCGCCCATCTTCTACCGTTCTCGTGGAAATCATTTTACAGAGAATTTTCAAATTTGAAAATATGGACAAATTTAAAAATTCGTACAAATACGCAACACTCTTAAGTTTCTGGCAATTAATTTTCATAACAAACCACTCTGTCCACAAGTTCCATCAAATTTCATCCGCCCATCTTCTACCGTTCTCGTGGAATTCGGAATAATCTTCCAGAGCAGTTTTAAATTTAAAAAATTTGAAAAAACATGTAGTCATATTATATACCTAAAATAATAAAAGTTTTGGATTAGCGGGATATGTGTTAAGCCCTAGATTTTTTTCCAGCCCATTTGATCTAAAAATTTAGGTATAATTCCAATGTGAATACCTTTATCACAATTCTAAACACTACAAGCAGCCTTGATTTAACTTCTTTAAATCTTATAACTGCAATTTGCATATGTATATTTATCTCTTTTTTCTATAGTAATTTTTTTTTTAAAATGATTAAACAAAATTTTTTTTTTTAATTTTATATTTCTTCTAACATTTTTATTCCTTCCGTTAGCATCTCGTTGTACAATTTTACTGTATGCAATGCCGCAATGGTAGAAATGAAACCGCAACAACGGAAGGATACCGCACAATCGGAATGAAAATTTTGCTTCCGCGCTAAAATTTCTTTTCGCAATGGCGGAACGGAATCAATAATACCACTTTTTACCATTTTTTAACATCCAATTCAGCTCCACTCGTATTACCAAAACGCCAACAAGATAATTGAAAGTGTCAAAAATTTCAGGTTTGAAATACAAGAAGCGCAAATTAGGAAGTGGATCAATCAATAGCAAGGAATCGCTAAAACGTGCTCTTCAAAATTTCAAAGATGCAATTTTTAATAGAATAATTCAATACGTATTTAAAATGTTATCCTCGTTGTTATACCCACACCACAATTGTGGGGATGGTATTATGCATTTGTGCTGATGTGTGTAGCACACTAAAATATTGGTGCAAGACCCACCTTAAGTTATACCGATCAACTCAGAATCATTGAGTCGATCTAGCGATCTTCATCTAACTGGCTGGCTGGCTGTACATGTAAACTTGTGCGCAAAGTATAAAGTATCTCCATTTTAAAGATAATTTGATGAAATTTGGAATAAAGGTTCGAACTGAGCCTAATAAAAATGGGGCAAATTAGTCCATAATTACATATGGCCCCCATACATAACTGAAATAATAAAAAATAATAAAATAAAAAAATAAAAAATGTTGAATATAATAAACTAGCTTATGAAAAAATAACTCCCAGATTCTATTTGTTAAAATAGTTGAGTTAAATACATTCAATTTAAAAAGTATCACTATCCAGTGTGACACAAAGAATGCTGACGAGGGCCGTAGTGGGCTAGAAAATGCATTACATTCTGCTGGTGTCTGATAATTGTATATTTTTCTGTACATACAATATACTTCATTGCTATCCAAAGGATAACTAAGGTAAAATGTAACAGGAATATACAAGATAATAGTCTGGTAGTGTATAAAGTCATTCCTAAAAAATTAAGGAATATAAATATTACAATAAATCTTTAGCGGTGTTCACCCTTTGTATTAATTGTACAACTCTGTTATATTTAACACGATTTTATACTTCAAAGCGTGAGTGTCTTTTTCCTATGCACTGTAAATTAATGAATTTGCGAGTGAGAGAAAGCGACAGATAAAGTTTCTTCAACTGTTTTATTCTGGTAAATTCACACACTTTGTTTACTACTGCTTTTTGTGGGATTTTTCAACCACAGCGTAGTATATTTTAGTCTAATACATTTTGTTGTTGCAGTGTTGTAAATGTTAGTATTTTTACTAAAATTATAATATTAACAAGGATAGAATAAATTCGAAAAATAAAAAATTTTGAATAAAATAAAATGTTGAAATGTAAAATATATTTAAGCGCTAAATAGGCAACACTACTCAAATTGTTTATTAGTAAACTCTGTTTTAATAAAAACTTATTATTCTCCATTTGTATTTAAAACTGTGCAGTCGTGTGTTTTTTATTTAAAGCGAAATAGTTTTGTTTGGTTTTTCTGGTAAAGTTACATCAGGTTATGGGCCCAGAAAACGCAACACAATGGAGAAGGTATTTGACATAGAAAAATTGACTGGTAGAGAAAATTACCATTAATGGAAATTTGCTGTAGAGCGCGCGATGAAGCTGCAAGGTTTTTGGAAAGCCGTGTTGGGGACGGAGCAGGATGCAGCGGTAAAGGAGAAAGCTATGTCGAGGTTGGTGCTATATATATCATCAAATTTGTTTGTACACATCAAAAATGTCTCAACGGCAAAAGACGTGTGGGATAAACTCCAAACAACGTACGATGATTCGGGGTTAACACGCCGGTGTGGATTGCTAAGAAAATTAACAACAACGCAATTGGTTAACTGCAAAGATATAAGCGAGTATGTTAACTCAATCATAGACACCGCTCAGAAACTAAATCAAATTGGTTTCAAAGTCAATGATGAGTGGATTGGAAGTCTTTTGCTAAGTGGTTTACCAGAACATTTTGGCCCAATGATAATGGCTATTGAAAGCAGCAATATAAAAGTTTCTGTAGACACAATTAAAACAAAATTACTACAGGATTTTGATATGTACAACAAATTTAATGGAACAGAGGAATCAGTGTTTTCTGCAAATAAAAAAGGTAAAATTGGCCCAGAAAGAATTAAAAAAATTATATGTTTCAATTGCAAAAAGGAGGGGAACATTGCAAAATTTTGTAAGGCGCAAAAAAGACACAAAAATGGCGCGAATAATGAAAAAACATTAGCAGCGAAGTGTGCAGAAAATTACGACAGAGCTGCCAACGCATGGCTGATAGATTCTGGCGCAATAACACATATGGTAAATTCTGAGCATGTATTTGTGTGCTTAAGGAAGTTTAATGTAGATGACTTTGTAACTGTAGCTAACGACAGCAAAGTAAAGGTTCTTATTATTGGTGATGTACGTATTCAACAAAAACTAAACAACATGTTAGAATATATAACAATAAGGAGTGTATTATTTGTACCAGAACGTTCTGCAAATTTAATATGTCAGTCAATAAGTCAGTCAACTTACGGAAAATAATTTTGAGGTTATGTTCCCTGAAAGAAAATGTAAAATTACTAAAAATGGAAATTTGTATTTAGAGGCATATAAAGATGGAAAGTTATATCAAATCAATGTACCAGCAAATAATTATGCAGCCGTTAGTAAGGAAATCTGGCATAGGCGTTTGGGTCATGCTGCTGACATCAATAAAAAGAACCTAAATTTAGATATAACTTGGGAAGCTAAGTCTAACGAGAGTACTGGCTCGAAAACTTGTGAATCCTGCCTGCAAGGTAAACAATTCCGTTCGTCGTATAAGCCATCAACAACTCAGGCTGATGATATTCATTTACGTGTGTTTGGTTGTGTTGCAATGGCAATGACTCCAAAAGAGTTAAGACAAAAATGGATCCAAAATCTACAAAATGTGTTATGGTTGGTTATAGCGCAAGTTCTAAGGCCTACAGATTATATGATCCTGTAACCAATAAAATTCATGTATGTCGTAATGTTGTTTTTATTGAAAATAAAATGTATTGTAATCAGAATTTGGTGAGGATATGTGAAGAAAAAGAAGAAGCAAAAAGTGAGTCAATTAATGAAGGTGTTAAACTAGAAACTGAGCCTGCAAAAATCCCTGAAAACGATTCTGAACATGGTGAGGTTATTGAAGAAGTTCAACGTAGTTCAAAAAGAACAAGAAAAAACTCTCCAGATAACGAAGCAGTTCCGTGTAGTTCAAATGATGAAGAAGTTTTAGGTAGGTCAAAAAGAATAAGAAAACCTACGCGCATGGATGACTACATAACGTATTATACGCACAGTGATGGTGGTGATCCTGTTGATTATTCTGAAGCTGTAAATGGCGCCGAAAAAACACATTGGCTAGAAGCAATTAAAAGTGAGTACCAATCACTATTAGAAAATAAAACATGGGATATCGTGGAAAACAAACGTGATATAAAAAAGCTGACAACAAAATGGGTTTTAAAAAAAAAGAAGTTCGAAAATGGAAATGTAAAGTATAGAGCCAGGTTGTTTGCAAGAGACTGTTCACAGCGCAATGGTTTAGACTACACCGAAGCGTATGCACCTGTAATGAGGTATAATACATTACGGTACCTGTTAACGTTTGCCCTAGAGTTTGATTTACTAATTAATCATTTAGACGTTTGTTCTGGTTTTCTTCAGGGCGATTTGCAAGATGAGATTTACAGAAAACCACATATTACGTTTAAATAAACCACTATATGGACTGAAACAATCTTCAAGAATATGGAATATTAAGTTGAGTGAAAAATTAAAAAGTCTGGGAATGAGGCAGCTTAAAACAGAGCAATTCGCTTTTGTACAGAATAAAAATAAAGAAGATGTTATTATTTTAGCTGTTTATGTCGATGACATGATTGTTTTATGGAAAAGTGAGGAACAGAAAAATGCGTTGATCAAGAAACTTAAAGATGAATTTAAAATGAAAGACCTTGGCCCAGTAAAATCATTTCTTGGTATGAGAATAAATTACGTTTTTGGAAAGAAATTAGAAATTGATCAATCGAGTAACATTGAAAAAATGTTAGAACGTTTCGACATGATGTCATGCAATCCGGTTTCTACTCCTATGGATGTAGATAATAAACTTTATACAAAGGACAAAACCATTAAATGCTGTAAAAACGAGTATTCTTATCAGGAACTCATAGGTAGTCTACTTTTCGCAGCTCAAGTATCTAGGCCACCAATTGTTTTTGCAGTGAACTTACTTAGTCGGTTCAACAGTAATTATGAACAACAGCATTGGATAGCGGCAAAGCGTATTTTACGATACTTAAAAGGCACGATTAACTACAAACTAGCGTTCGAAAAGAATTCCAGTTTTGAAACTAGATGTTTTTGTGATGCTGATTATGCAACAGATCCTCAAGGCAGAAAATCAGTAAGTAAAAAAGCAAAAAAGGTGGCCCAATAGCATGGGGTTCGAAAAAACAGCAAACAACAGCTCTATCAACATGTGAAGCTGAATATATGGCGATTGGTGTAGCCGTGCAAGAAGTTCTCTGGTTGAGAGGATTGGAGGAAGAATTGATGAAGTGTCAACTCGAGCCAACCAGATTGTTATGTGATAACCAAAGTGCCATACAACTCGCCTTAAATGAATCGTTTAACCCACGGACCAAACATATCGATGTTAGGTACCATTTCATTAAGGATAATATACTTTCTAATAAAATCTCTTTAAAATATGTAAATTCGATTTAATGGTAGCAGACATTTTTACAAAACCTCTAGCGAATGTAAAGTTTAAAAACTTTGTTTCTATAATGAATTTAAAATAAGAAAATAAATTTTAGGTGAGAATGTTTAAATGTAAAATATATTTAAGCGCTAAATAGGCAACACTACTCAATTTGTTTTTTAGTATTTAAAACTGTGCAGTCGTGTGTTTTTTATTTAAAGCGAAATAGTTTTGTTTGGTTTTTCTGGTAAAGTTACATCATAAAATAAGTAAAAAACAGGTTTAATATGCTGGCAAATTTAATTGTTAATTAATATGGCTGCGGTTTCCATTTTGTCGATGGTGAAAGAACGATGTCGGCCAATTATCTTTCCGAATCATTAAATTTGCGTTAAAATAGCATCGATTTGTTTTTGCATATTTTGGTTTTCAATGCATATTTTTTTTTGTTGCATATTTTGACATTATTGAGTGATTTTTTAATTCATACTATAAAAAAAAAGTTCTTTAAGAAATATATAATACACAAAAAAAATCTTCCAAAAAAAAATCTATAAATAAATTCTTTTGGAGCTCAGCTTAAAATACATAATTTTTCAATATTTCAACAAAAGATCCTTCTATTTTTAACCAATGCAGCACCTTCTCAGTACTTTTATTTAATTTTAAGAATTTTTGAAATAATTTCCATTGTTGCCGGCTGTAATTTTTAAACTTTTTTTATGAGAAATACCAGCATATGTATAATTTCCAATATCTTTAAGAATAAATATATTTTCAAAGTAAAAGCTGAAAACCGAGTTGGTTTGCCGGTTTTCGGTTTCGGTTTTTAGGCATTCAAAACCGCGGTTTCGATTTCGGTAAAAACCGAACAGCAATCCCTAGTATGTATATATGTATATCTGTAAATACAGGTGCATATATGCATACATTAAAGTATTTTTGCAAGGCGGTTTCAAAAAAAATAATTTTTCCGAATGTAGGGGTCACTTTTTTAAATTTTCTTTATTGCACCTATTACGGTTTACAACTAAACCCTAGTTCAGTTGAAATTTTGCAGTTTTCGTATTATGGTTTACAATTCTGTTATATTGCGGTTAACAAAAACATTAAAATTACAACTAATCGCTAGCAGTTGTTTTTATTTCAACACAACTGAGTTGAGTTGTAAACCGTAATAGGGGCATATATCTTTGGCATTTACAGTCGGATTTAAAAGCATGATATATCAAAGTTTTTTTTCGAAACAGCCTTGCAAATATACTTAATATTAGGGGGCATACGGGTAATTTTTTTTTTTATTTTGGGTACGCTCTATTGAGGTACGGTACATATACATATGTATGTAAATACATATATATATTAATCAATGAGAAAGCAAACATGATACGAATACAAGTTAAACTAAAATTAAATTTTGATATACAAAAGAGAAAATAAATATACATAATAAGTATTAAATAATTTTACAGTCTGTGGAAAAAGTTTTTCAACAAGTAATTGCAGAAAGTTAATTGATGTATAGGAAAACAAGGAACTATAGTGAACATTTGTATATATGTACCTAATTAGGTTATGAATTATTTATCATAAATATCCAAATTTTATTTATAGTTTGCCTTTTGTTCTTATTACATTCAATTTAGGTTTCTAAAAATAATTCAATTCAATTTCAAAAAGGTTAACATACACAAAATCTTATGTTATGCAAAAAAGTAGATAATTGAATTGCGCAGTAAGAAAAGCCACTAATAAAACTTCTCTTATTTTCATTATTAGAATTTATCCATATTATTTACTATTTTAACGCCTTTTAAATCTTGAAAACATTTTTGATAATTCAAGAATTGCCTTTAGCTATTTTGTGAACTCTTTTTAAACTAATGGGGAACTTACGACTTGAGGACAGAATAAAGTCAATTAGCATTAATGTGATAATATCGACCTTGAATTAATTTGTTGTGTAAAAAATAATTTACATTGACTTTGCCGTGATGAGACAACTAGCAGATTTTTCTTTAAAGTTAGCCCGTTTTATAATCAAAATTATTATTGAAAACTTTCGACAATAGCAATCTTACATTTTTATATAATAATTAATAAAAGTAAAAGAAATTGCATTATTTATGGTTTAAAATATATTGATCACATTTTGGGTCAGAAAACAAACGCTATTAATGTATGAAGTGAGAAAAAATTATCCAATATATATTTTTAGGAATTAAGAACCGCAGTTTCAATTTCGGTTAAAACCGAACAGCAATCCCTAATATAAACGTATATACATGCGCATCTATACATACAATAAAGTATTTTTGCAAGGCGTATTCGAAAAAAAAAAATTTTTTCCGAACGTAGGGGTCACTTTTATAACTTTTCTTTATTCCCCTATTACGGTTTAGAACTCAACTCTAGTACAGTTGAAATTTTGCAGTTTTCGTATTACAATTCTGTTATATTGCGGTTAACAAAAACATTAAAAATAATATTATTCCCTATAATAATATTATTCCGAACATTTTTGTTAAGAGATCGTTTGCTTAACTGTAAAATATTCACATACATACGTATAGGAAACAAAGCTTTTTGAGAAATCTTGCGAAATATGTAAAATAAAAAATATTATTTAAGTGTGTTCAAAATCCCAAAGTAAACGAAATCTAGTAGAAATCTTCCTCAAACCTAGTGAGTTTACATTGTACTTTTTTGACATTAATGAAATTCTGTTTTCATAACAAAATGAGCTGACTGCATGTTTTTGTGTAACACATACAAACAAACATATAAAGAAATAAGTAGTTACAACTTTGCATTACCTTTTATTTATAACTAGCCGTGCCCACGGCTTAGCCCGCTCTGAGTTAATTTTTGACTAACTATAAAAGTAAAATTAAAATAGGTTGGATAGAGTCGGATAGGCAGAAATTGCTTTTATGTCTCCTATTAGCCCAATGTTTCAAAAATAATATAAAGCCTATGTATTTTATGTTATGTATGTACATCGATCAAAATCGGTAAGATAGTTTTGCATAGGCAGAAATTGCTCATCTGTCCCTTCATAATCCTAGCTTTAAAAGAATATAAGCCCTGTGTGTTTTATTTACGCTGATCACTCTTTGATTCAAATTTCATCAATATATATTTTCAGAGAGGCAGTAATTCTACATATGACCCCCACATGGTCCTACTTTTAAAAAAACCAAAAAGCCTATATTCCAATTTCATCAAAATCGGTTCAGCTGTTTAGCTGATAAAGCGCAGCAAACGCAAAAAAAAAATGGTCGTAAGTATGTATGTATATTATTCACTTAAGTAACAGCACCAGCGCAAAATTACTATATTCTTTTAAAATGTAAAGGATGTTTTTTTAGCCCGATAGAAGTTATGAAGTTGTTAGCTGTCAAACGAACTGTCATACTGCGCTCACTTTTTGATATTTATGATCAGCGGCTTATCTGTTGTGACGCCAAAATTGCTATATTTATTGTAGGTGACAGTGGCAGACACTTTTCATAATAACAATTGTTGCCCTGAGTGTGATCTAAATATGTACAAATTGGTTTAAACACTAATATGAAATTCTCTTAATATTCCAGTTCTATAACCGAGAAATGGATTTTCTTACCCCACTTATCAAAAGAGATCTTCATTTTGTGGGACATGGACATGATAACTTGTGTCCAAGGCCTTCTGAAAATTTTCCATAAAAAATTCACTAAACAAATGCTACATAAAGAATCTTTCTAATACAAAATTTTTGTATAAATTATTATAAATTAAAAAGTAAATGTATTTTGAGACCATAAATATTTAAAATACAAAATACTTGAGCGCAACACAGAAAAAATTTTCAGTAGTTTTTTATCAATTAAAAAAATTGTTTAAAATATTTTAATTTAATTAATGTGATAATTGAAGCAATTATTTTTTTAGTTTATAGAAAATTAAAAATTAAATTTTGATTAAATTAGGGTTTTAGTTGTTGTAAAATAAATTTTTTAATTAAATATTAATTAAATAACAAAAAATCTTAAAAGACTTTTTTCGTTTAAAATAAAATAATTTAAACTTGTAGAATTGTTGTTGGGAATTGTCAAAACCTCAGCTATATCAACAAATAATATCAGTTAACACATTGTTTGAAACGGCAAAGTTTTTTGATCATTTTTTTAATTAAAATTAAAAACATCGGTTATTGAAAAAAACATATTCAAAATTTAAAAATTTTTACAATTTTTAGTAATCTATATTATCATATTGGTAATAGGTGCTGTGTGCACAGAAAAAAATAAAAATAGTCTCTAATCACCAAAGTCATACCAAATTCATAGAATCAAACAATCAAACAAACAATTTGTTGATTTTGCACCTATTACCAAAATGATTATATTGATTACTAAAAATTGTAAAAATTGAAAATTTTGAATTTTTTTTAATAAATGATATTTTTAATTTTAATAAAAAAAATGATCAAAAAATTTAACTAGATTTTGCTCAAAATCTCGTAAGTAATAGATTTCGTTGCAAATGGGCTTTTACGTCATTAAAAATGGCAAAAATTCGTTGTCTTAGTGAATGTGTTTTAAATAAAACACGGTTGTTTTTTTTTTTTTTTTGTTAAATATGAACAATTTGCTGCCAAAATGCAAGGAATAATGGGTAAAAAACAGTGCGTTCTTAAAAGTTTAGACACCAGCCGTTAAGTTAAGTACCAACGCTCATTTTGACAACGGATAGTGTCAATTTAGGTTTGTTATCCTCTTTTTAATTTGGTATTAGCTCTATTTAGAAACCATATATACTTTTCTTTAGTGATTTCAGTTAATTTTATCTTAACTGCAATTACCTTTACTGTATGAAAACTGTTTTCCATTGACTGTTATAAATATATATCGCACTTAATCAGCAATATTGTATTAACTCAAAATTTCCACACTTTCAGTATGAGCAAACCAATTTTTATTTTTACGTTAAAGGCATATGAAAAAGAATTTTTAAAACAGCCTTTCCTTTACCAAAAACTACACAAAATAGCAAGATATTTTTACAGCACTTTAGATATGAATATTTCGTGTCGATTTTTTCCAAAAAGTGAAAAAATAAATATTTTGAGTTAATACCCTCTTGTTGATCAAGTGCGATATAATTAAAATTTAATTTAAGATAAATAAAAACTTAATAATTAATAAAGAAAATAAGTCAAAAATAAGTTTTAAAAATACATTAATTACTGAATAATAAATTTAAAAAAAAGCAGTGACATTTACCCATGCTCCGAATTCATATTGAGCTGTTATTTGTCTTCGTTTCTGTCTATTTTCAATGTTGACAATTATGATGATGATGGCGGTTTTGGTAGTTTTAGAGGTAATTAAGTATTTTAATAAATATGATGGATATTATAATTAAACCACAGCAGAGAGACGTAGATAAATAAAAAGGAGAGAGAAGTAATTGAGTAACAATAGTAATTATTGTTGTTGCTGCTTGTAGTAATGAATCACTTAAGTTAGTCAAACTAGATTTTTGCTGTTGCTGTTGTTATTGTCATTGCATTTGTTTTAAGCACTTTTTTTTTGTTATTTTAAGAAAAAATTGTTTTGTTTTTTTGTTAATTTGTTGTAATAAAATACGCAATACAAAACAGAGTAATCAACATACACACACAAGCATACAATAACACATTAATTTTTAAAATATCAGACGTTTCAATAGGTAAAATTTTAAAAGGTTGACTGATGCCTGATTTTTATTTTTATTTTTTTTTTTCTGAAGTTGATAAATAACACATAAGCCTTTTGTTGTTTATTGTTAACCAGGCTATTGATTGCGTAAATTATAAAAATATTCGTACCTACATAGTTATATAGTTTAACGCTTTTCAACAAAGTTCTGTTTTTAAAAGATTTCAAAACTTATTTTCATTTTCTATGTATTATTGACGTAGAAATATAATTTTTTTTATTACGAGTATGTATTGTAACACCGGCACACATTTGCTCTCACATTCAAATCAAAACAGTCTGAGTGGGTTTTATTACTATAAGATTAAGATATAGAATTCAAAAGATAAATGCAAAAAATTACGACGCGATTCATTTAAGAGTAGGCACATATGCATGAATATATGTGCATATGTTTTTTATCTTTAGCTAAGCTAAGTCCTTTCATAAGTTTAATTAATATTATAATAACTGCTTGTCGAGATAATTTGTGTATAAAAAGAACTTATAAAAAATATACATACATATCGCACCGGTTCCTTTAAAGGTGGTTAAGTCAAAATTTAAGTTCTTTTCAGTGGTTATCGAAAACTAACGAATTTTTGAGATGCTACTCTTTATCTGAAAACTGTTTATTGGTGTAATTTTAAGTTGAAATGGTTTCACTGAAAATTATTGTAAGTAAAGTTTTTATTCAAGTAACAAATATTAGACATAAATAAATTAGACATAAATAATTATGATATATAAAATATGCATAAGTAAAATTTGAACAGGTACATTAATTATTAAAAACCATTATTTCAACACTTTTCCCTGTTTTAAATAATTATTTAACATTTAAAAAATCACACAAAAATTTTAAACGTATCTTAGGTAACGGTTTAGTTAACATATCGGCAGCTTGATTTTCTGTTGATACTTGTTGTACTAATAAATTACCTTCTGTTACCTTCTCCCGTATAAAGAAATGTTTAATTGCAATGTGTTTTGTTCTTTTATGCAGTTCAGGGTTTTGTGCCAAACGTATTGCAGCAGTGTTATCAATTTGAATACATGGTATTTGATTTAAATTTATAACTTCATTAAATAGTCTTTTTAACCAGACTAACTCTTTGGCAGCTTCGTTAGCAGCAACTATTTCTGCTTCTGTAGTAGAGGTCGAAACCATTGCTTGTCTTTGACTCAACCATGATATTGGTCCACCAGCATATGTAACTACAACACCAGATGTTGACCGACCAGTAGTAAGACATCCACCAAAATCTGCATCACTAAAACATTCTAGTAACATGGGTGCATTTTTATTATAAACTATTCCAACATTTAAGGTTCCTGCTAGGTATCGAAAAACACGCTTAACTCGTTGAACATCTTCTTTAGTTGGATTTTCTAATGATCTTGACAAATAACCAACACTGTATGCTAAGTCAATCCTCGTTCCCAACATTAAGTACATTAAAGCACCAACTGCTTGTCTGTATGGAAATTCAGTATTTTCTTTTTCTTTATTGGTATCAGATATCTTCTCCATTGGTGTAGAAACTGGACGACATTCTGAAAAGTTAAATTTCTCTAAAATCTTTTGGGCATACGCTTTTTGGTGTATCTTGATATATTTTTCATTTTTTTCAATTTGTAGTCCCAAGAAATACGAAGCTTCTTTGCTCACAATCTTAAATTCATTTTTCATTTCTTCTATAACATGGTTTAAATCATTTTTGTCTGAAGCTGCTATTAGTCCATCGTCAACGTATAATGCAAGTATTATTTTGTGTCCACTCTTCTCCCTTATATATAAACAAGTATCAGCTGTGCTGGTTTTAAATCCAAGCTTTTTTAAGTAGCTTCCAATTCGTTTATTCCAGCACCTAGGAGCTTGTTTAAGCCCATATAAACTTCTCTTCAAATGGCATACTCGATTTGACCCATCATTAAAACCTTCAGGCTGTTTCATAAATATATTTTCTTCTAACTCACCATATAAGAATGCTGTTGAAACATCGAATTGGACCAAGTGCAAATCTTCAGTTGCAGCAATACTAATAACTGAACGTATAGTTGACATTCTGGCCACAGGACTAAATGTTTGATCATAGTCAATACCCTTCTTTTGATTAAAACCTTTTATAACCAATCTAGCTTTATATTTATCTACAGTACCATCCGCTTTTGTTTTAATTTTGTAAACCCATTTTCCTGGAAGAGCTTTTAAGCCTTTTGGTAATTCTTTAAGTTCCCAAGTCTTATTTTGCATTAACGAATTCATTTCTAAATTCATAGCATTCTTCCATTCTTCCCTTTGTTCACTTTCTATTGCCTCTTTATATGTATTAGGAGTTTGAATTTTGTTAATAAATTCTTGTGACATAAGTACAATATCATTATGTTGCATATTATCAATAATGATTGTACGATTACGTAAACGTTTCACATTTGGTGTATCATCATCCAAATCTTCCTCTCGCAGACGTTTATCGCTTTGCGGTTTATCATCTTCCACGACATCATCAAAACTTTCAGTTTCATCTTCTACTTGATCACTTTGCATTTCGGAATCTTGCATCGCGTCTTCAAAGCCTTCCAAGTCTTCACAATCGCTTTCATTATCATAATGATTATTATCTTCTTCTTTTTTTTCTCTCCATTTTAATTGTTGTTATATTTGAATTATTTGTATCTATTTTGTCGTTAGTTTTATTAATTTTATCTTCTTGGTTCTTACTACAATCACCAACATTTTCTAAAAACTTAACATCTCTTGAGAATTGCACACAATTTTTATTTTTAATAAAAACCCTATATCTTTCATCTCCATCATAACCAATGAGAAATCCTGGTACAGCTTTCTTATCTAACTTTTTACGTTTCTGATTTGGTATATGTACATAACACATGGAACCAATAATCCTCATGTGACTGATTCTAGGCATCTTTCCATGCCAAAGTTCAAATGGACTTACATCTTTGATAGAACTTCTTCCTGTACGATTGAGAATATATATTGACGTTTTAACAAATTCAGCCCACAATTCATCAGGAAACTCGAACTCTTTGTTTGAGTATTTGAATGTTCGTGCCATCTCTACGATCGTTCTATTTTCTCTTTCTGCATTACCATTTTGTTGAGGTGTGTATGGAGCTGTTAGTTTATGATTAATGCCATTATTTTTTAATATCTGCTTAATATCATTACAAATAAACTCTCCACCATTGTCACTAAGAATTGTTTTAATTATGTGACCTTGACTTTTTGCATTTGCTATCACTTTCGACAGGGTATCCTTTACATCTGACTTATTTTTTACAATATACCCGTATCTGAATTTTGTAAAATCATCTTTATAAACTACTAAATATCTAAAACCTTTGTATGAAGGGGGGAAGGGACCACAAACATCAGTAGATATTAGTTCACCAGGAGCTGTTGCTGTCTGACGCCTTCCAAATGGCAATCTACATAATTTTCCATATACACACGGTTCACATATTTCATTATTATATTTTACAATAACACCCAACTCTTTTTGTAATTTATTTACCACATGTTGTTTATTTTGGTGTCCCCATCTCTCGTGATACATTTGTAGGAGTGAACTATTGCCAACGGCTATGTTTACTTTATTAAACGAAGATGGCAAAATATTTGTTTTATACAATGATCCCCCTATTTCTCGATCACCAGTTAGAATTACTTCACCATTTACATAAAATTTACATTTTGTAGGAAAGGATTTAAATTCACTTACAGAATTTTTGTCATGGGCTGCTAAAACCGAAAAAAGATTTCTTGAAATTCCAGGAACAAACCAAACATCTTTCAGCTGCATTACAATTTCTTCATTGTAGTTGGTTTTTGATAAAAACTCAATTGTTCCTTTTCCTAAAGCTTGCAACGTCTCTTTTCCAGCGGCTTGAATCGTATGTGGTTCAATAAATTCCTCATAATCAACAAAAAATTCTGCTGAATGTGTTACGTGTCTTGTAGCACCATTATCTACCCACCAATCTATTGTAGTTGTGCTTGCATTAACTTCATCTGATACTGATGGAAGTGCGATGTTGGAATGAAAAACTTTTCCTTTTTCTGACTTACTTGGTTTACCATCTGACATCCATTTGCGGCATTCTTTCAACCAATGTCCTTTCTTTTTACAATAATGACAAATATCTTCCTTTTTATTGTTTGACTTAGAATTCTTCTTGTGTTTAAAATCTCTTCTTTGATTTACTATTAAAGCTTCTTGATTCTCACTTTCAGATATTTCATCCCTTTTTAAATTTCTTTCATATAAACACAACTGCATTACTAATTCATCTAATGTCTTATCACCTTCTCGTGTAAGCATCATCCAACTCGATTTAAAAACTTCAAATGAATTAGGCAAAACGTACAAAATTTTACAAATTAATAACAAATCTGGCAACGGATTTTCATTTTTCAATTGTAAACCAATATTTATTTCATTAAATAAATTTTTTAATTTTGAAATGTGTGCTGAGACATCTTGGTTCTTATTCCATTGGAATGAAAATAGCTCTGTACACATTTTAAAAAGTTGATCTTTTGAAGTTGCTTCAAATTGTTGCTTTAAAGCTTTCCACATCTCAAAAGCGCATTCCTTATCCATCACCTTTTGATAGATTTCATCGGTAATTGTGCTTGTAATAATAGTCTTAGCATAACAATTTGCCTTTCTAAATAACTCACACTGTTTTTTGTGTTCTCGTTCTTGAATTTCAGTTGCTCCATTTATTAAGGGTTCTGGCTTTGTCAGTTTCTTCTCAACTATATCCACAGCTCCCTCATAAAACTCAAGGAGATCTCTCACTTTCCTTTTCCAAATAGGCCAATCAGACTCTCCAGATAATTGTTTAATTGATTTGCAGAATTCCATTTTCTTATCTTGAAAAATATTATTTTCTTTTTAAAATAAAATTTTATTTTTTTTTTTCTTTCAACACAAAAAAAAACAAACAATATATAATTTAATTTTCTTGGGTGACTGGGCACATAACCTATTGTAAGTAAAGTTTTTATTCAAGTAACAAATATTAGACATAAATAAATTAGACATAAATAATTATGATATATAAAATATGCATAAGTAAAATTTGAACAGGTACATTAATTATTAAAAACCATTATTTCAACAAAAATGAACAACATTAAAGTATAATAGAGTTTTCACATCTAAAGTTAAAGTTCGGCTTTATTAACAGTGGATTTTGCGTTCACACTACAAGTTTAATTAAAACGGATTTCAACTCACAATTTGTCTAAAAATGTTTGCACACTTAAGATTTGAACACATATTTTCGTTGAAACTTTAAAAGCCAATAGTAAAACCTGGTTTTGCGTTACAAAATAATTTTTTATTCGATTTTGAGTGATTTTTATGAATTACAACCATGTTTTCGTTGTGCAAAATTCAGTGCTACCAAGTTTGAAAGATTAAAAACCAGCTGATAATGGCAACAAAAATTAAAAGAAAAACGTTAAAGTTAGGTCCTAATCATGTAAAACGCAATGCAATGCAAAAGAATTACATTGAAAGCACAATCAAAGTCATAAATATTTTGTAATGATGTTGTTGCTTTCCACAGAAATTCACATTGCGTTTTCAAATTTCAAACGCTGCATTGCTTGTGGCGTTGAAAATTTTAAAAAGGTACATTCCTCGGCGTTGAGTTGCGTTTTACATGGTTAGGGCCTTAAAGTTTCGAAACAGCTGGCTTATTTGGCACCTGTATTTTGCTTTTGATAAAGAATAAGCATATCTTAAATTATGATAATTTTAAACAAGAAGGGGAATATTAAACAAATTTCAAATTCTTTACAATACAGAAGAATATAAAGAAAATTTAATATTAACCGTGAATTCCACTAATATCTACTAAGTCAACAATGCTAGTTTACTACAAAGCTTAAAAAAATATTGTTACATTAAAAAAAATCAAAAATTACACAAAACATAAGCATATAGAAAAATAATCAATAATAGAGGATAATAAAAAAACAGAGCATAGTATGTAAATGGAAAAATATAAATTATACAAACAATTATCACAAAAAACAGATTGCGTTTCTTTTATATTAGAACTTATCAAAAATAAACCAACAAAAAATAAAATGATTGAATACAAAGAGTGAATTGTACTTCAAAATATAAGAAAAACCTAGAAAAGGAAGACGTTTAAGTAAGAATAACTAAATACAAATACATAAGCGATTTTCACTTTTTGTAGTAAAGAACTAATATTTACAACACCTCAACAACAAAATGTAATAAACTATAATTAACTACGCTGTGGTTAAAAAATCGCAGAATAAAATAAGAGCTAATCGTTTTGCATTCAAATTGACGAACCCCTAAACAAAAATCAGCTGATTCATTAGTTTACAATACATACGAAAAACACACTCACTCATTGTAGTATAAAATCATAGTAAATATATCAGAGTAATAAACTTAAAACAAAGAGAGAAAACCGGTATAATTTTTACTAATACAATACTATCGTTTGGTTTTTTGTCAGAACAGTTAAGTGTTGTAAGAGGGTTCTTTTCTTGTCGATATACTATGCTTTGATCATTGCTCTATACTTTGTCAAAATTTAACATAATTCGGGGCTTTATTTATACAACTTGTATGACTTAAGTTCTTATACCTAACTTTTACTTAACTCGTAGTACTATTTTGTCTTCACACTCGTATAACGTTTTATTTAAATGTGAATCCATTTATTGTAAACATTTTTGTTAAAATCTTTATTTATTCTTAGTTCAATTTTAATTATAAACATTGTCCTATTTTTTAGTACAATTCCGCAAATTTAACTTCTATTGTGGATGTTTTAATAGTCCAATTTAAACAGAAAACATAGACCGATTTATAAAAGATTATCCAATTTATAACACACACAAAGGGATAACATTTTCATTGAGGAATAAATTTATTAATATAAGATTAAATTAGCGTTCAAAAATGCTTGACTATTTTTAATGCTTTAGTAACTACTTAACTAAGCAAATTTTTGGAAAAGAATACAGCAAAAGCAAAAAAAGTGAAAGTAAATAACTTGCGAAAAATTCGCTATGTGGATGTTCCCTGCTTAAGCAGTAAGCAAAGCAACCGCTTTAAAAAGTATGCAAAAAATTTTTTTTTTTGCTTTTGCTGCACTTCAATTCAGCAAGAATTAACTTCTTTGCTGTTGCTGTAAAAAAATAAGCGAAATATTGATGAATCAGTTTCTTTCTAATAGTATAAAATAAATGTAATGTAATATATTAATTTAATACGTGTTTGTGTCGATATTATGCGATTTTCGCAGCTTTTGGCATGAGGAAAATTTTTTTTACTACTACCAAATTTTAATTTTCTAACTTTTTCTCATCTTTTATTTTTAAGGTTTTTCTTAGTAAGTAATAATTTTTCACTTTTCAGCAGTTTTTCCAAAAAAAAAAATTCTTGAGGTTTTGGACGAGTTTTTGCCGAAAAATGTATTTTTTACGCTTTTTTATCCTATCCAAGATAAAAATCTTTGGCGCTATAATTTTTTTTTTTTTTTTTTTGGGTTTTTGACGGGTTTTTGTCAAAAAAAACGTTATTTTTCGATTTTTTACTCTTTTTTTGTTATTAAAACTAAAATTTTAGAGCTGTAATAGTACCTATTGATATGTATTATATATCAAAAGATTCTGATTGGTAAAAAACTTCTGACCAAAATATAATTTTTTTTTTAAATACCTATTTTCGGGAACCATAGATCTTCCAGAGTTCAACTTTTGTTACATACTAGAGTTTGCCAAGTGGTCGAAATTCGACCATAATTTTTTATGCAAATATGAAGAAAACATACATATAAGTATATATGAATTTAAATGTTTAGAGAATTCGTTTTTTTCGTCTTAGTGGATCGATTTGGCTAGGTACCAACCTCCGAACCAAATGTTCTCTTCTACTCAAGTCCGTGAATGTTTAATTCGTTTTTTAATTTGAATTATATGAAAAAAGTCAGAAAGTCCCGTATTTCCCCTTTCTAAAAATTATTTCGCTCCGTTGAAGTATCAAAAATTTCAGTGTTGTAGTGGGAGACCATAATTTATTGCGTTATATGTCAATATACAGAGAAAAATGTTTTTAAAAAACGTACCAATGGGTACGATTTTATCCCTTTAAACGTTCGAATTTCGAAAAAGTACCAAATTTATATTTGTATTATTATTTCAATACTTTGTCTCAATTCTGTAAATATTAATAAATTATTGAAATAATAAGTTTTTGCAGTAATAGAACACAAAAAAACAATCGTTTGATATGATAAAGTCCAAACCGTATTTTTTTAAGATACGAGGTTGAGAAAGTAAGGCATCGATATTTAAAAAAGTTTAAGTCGGCGAACTCCCAGGCAACTTTAACGTTTAACATTTAATATTGCAATATTAAATGTTAAACGTTAAAGTGATAATTGCTTGATTATTGTTACTTATTGTTTTATTTCCTGATGATGCTTACCGATGGTAGGCGAAATATTGAGTAAAATAAATAAATAAAATATTTTAAACACAGACCTCGAGCCTGATTATTTAAATAATTTTTTTGAAAGATAAAAGGTCGGAAGAAAAACATATTTAGTACAATAGCTATTTAAATATAGTGTTTCAACCATATGTCAAACATGTTTTTTCTGCGTGCAAATTTTGATATTTAATTTAAAAAAAAAAAAACTTTAATTTGTATGGGGCGGATTAATGAAATATCTCATCCCGTATGGCCGATATCATAGTTGGGGGTAGTGCACTAAATATTGACTCAAATCAGCAGTGCACTATCACTAAATAAAACTGCAAAAAAAAATAGTTTGCACTCTTTTTTATCAGCTTTAGTGATATTGCAAATTTTTTCACTATCACTAGATGAATTTTGAATGCAAAAATCTGCACTCAGTTCAAATAGTGCAAAATTTGTACTTGCAATCAAAAAAGCTGCATATAAACCGACTCTCACTAAAATTTGAAAAAGGTAATTTTGTATGAGCATAATTTTTGATTCTTGTTATGGTATGCATAAGAAAGGAAATTAAACAACATGTCAATAATTTGTCAATAACGGAATATCTCATGGCTTTAATCATGAAAAAAAAAGCTTTTTGTTTGTAAATTTAGTGCAAAATTTTAAGTTGCACTCAAATGAGTGAAGAGCAAAAAAATTGCAATAAACCGATGATTGCTTTTTCTTAAATCCAACTATTTTTTTTTTGAGTGCAACATTTTTTAGCATCACTATCACTCATGTTTAGTGAGGCTGCTAATTTTCAATTCATCACTCAACATCAATAAATGTGAGTTGAAACTGAAAAATGAGTGCACTACCCCCATCTATGGCCGATATAATACCAAAAATCCTATACTGGAGGCATTTTTGTGTAAAATTTTAAACATTTGCAATATCAAACAATTTTATAGCTCAATAATCATTATTAGCAAATTTCATCTTTCAAAGTCTTTTAATTAGAAATCTATCGTGCTTTCAACAGGCGGAGAGGAGGAAGGACATGGCTAGATCGTCTTAAATTTCACAATGATCAAGAATTTATGTACATATGTATGTACATATATATGTATTTTATAGGATCTCCGAAGATTATTTTGATATTTTACACACGGAATGACAATATCAATCTTTTTTGTGGTGAATATAAAAATAGGAGTCCAAAGAAAATATTCGTGTCGATTATTTTAAATGCAGTTGTTTTTAACCTATATAATGACTTTCATTTTAGGCTTCTGAACATTTGACATTTACTTTTCTTTCATTTACATATGTACATTTCTTAAAGTTTAATCAAGTGTTTTTACTTTTTCTGTTTATTGAGTTGTACAACGGTATTGAATTTCACCCTTAAGTGACTTAAAAAGGCTGACTATAGGTTTTAAGTATTTAATAATATTACAATTACAATCACCACAAAAACAACTGCTACAGAACCAATAACATGCAGACGAGGTCAATTTGCATGTTACCATCTGGATGTCCGTCCATTTATCACTTTTTCTGTCTAATTCCGTATTATAAAAATTTAGGCATTTCGTATTTTAAACAATTATTCTTTCACCTTTTTTAACAAAGTATAATTTTTCAACAAATATACACACGCACAGATAAAAATACATATATTAAAAATCGGTAAAGTAGTAAAGAGAAATGCAAAAAAGTGTAATAGAGAACTAAAATAAATGTTTAATCAATCACTTTTTTGTTAAACATAAATTTGAAGTTATTTTTAGTACGTGCCACATATAATTTTTTCATTTAAATTATTCTATTGCGTTTTTATTTTTCTTATTCTCTTTATTTTATTAATAATCGTTATTTCTTTTTTATTTTGATTTTTAATTGGCGTTTATTAATTGTTAATAGCCGTGTTGTGAAGATTACTAACTGGTTACTATCTAAAAACAGTTTTTCATTGTTGGCCAAAACGGCACAACAACAACACTGACACATCTGTATTTGACAGCTAAGATAGTGGAGACTTTATGCTGTATAGATAAGGTTACCATATTCATAAAAAGTTGTTTAAAGTACGTGGAAATTTTTTATTATACAAAATCCAAAGGATAAATAGATACATATAATTTTTTGTTAATATTTTACCAAACAGTATTTTCTAATTATTAATAAAAGTAATTTCTTTGTATGTTATTTGCAAAAAATTTAATTAAACCATAAATTTATTTATATGCAGAAAAATATAATATCTGATTGAAATGAGTTTTTGATATATTATATAAAAAACTTACTGCCTGTTCAACGATTTCGAACGTTAACGTTCCCATATAAAATTTATATAAAAAACACTCAGTTTAAAAAATATTTTCCATATAAAATTCTATAAGAACGTTAACGTTCGAAATCGTTGAACAGGCAGTTACATTTTTTTTTATAAATGAGTCATAAAGTATAAAATTTAAATTATTTTTTTCTAGACCATGGTACAATAAGTATAAGGTAGTCATTAGAAATTTTGTTGTCAAACAAAAGAAAATAAGATAAAAATTAAAACAAGCGCCAAAAATAATATAAATTATTTTTTTTTAAATTTCTTTATTTCTTCTAAATAAACCTTCAAGCTCAAGGTCAACTTTATATAAAAACAAGAAAGAAAGTATAGTCGGTCAAGCCCGACCATATAATACCCTACACCACAGTATATTATAACAAATTTTTGCAAGCGTACCTATTTGGGACCTAGTTTCGAAAAATGCATAACTAACTAATCTATCTATCTTTAAATTTCATTAAAATCTCCACTATTGTGGTGTGGGTATAAATAGGAAGCCTTATTCCGGTTGTCGTTGTCGTATATGACTGTGTCGTTTTTTGTAGTAGATTAAAGAACACAGGTTGTGTTTTATTACAAAAAACGACACAGTCGTAAATGACAACAACAATCGGAAAAAGGCTGATTATTTATTATTAATCCAATATTTCGCTATCGCAATGGATAGATTCTTCATGGATTTTTATTTTATTTTATTATTATTCTATGCAATATTTCAAATATCGATTTGAAATTTTTACAGAATCATTTTCTTGCTGTATTTAATTATTTAAAAGGTACTGCATTAAAAACAAGTTAGAGCGCTATATTCGGTTGTGCCGAATATTTGATACCCTCCACTGATAGAATATATGAGAGCTATAAATTATTAATTAATCTTTATAAAAACGGACGTCAGTATAAAACTTGGTTTCGGTTTAAACCAATTGAACGACAATCAGACAGTATAAAAAGAGTTTAAAGTGAAGTAAGGACCAGTCTCATATAAATTGAGCATAAAGGTTAGAGTAGGAGTTAGAGTCGGAGTCGCACTTAAAAAATTTCAGGGTTTGGAGTCGGAGTCGGAGGTATTACTTTTTTCTGACGACTCGACAGGCCTGTAAAAAAGTATGATTGCAATATCTAAAAAGTGCCAAACATGTTGAAATTTAAATATTTGCAATTGAGTAATATTCTGTTGTTTGTCATTACATAGGTTAATAATTAGAACTCTCCTTAACGATTATACCTTGTACTTATAGACTATGTTCTAGATTTTGTTTAAAATTGTAAAATATGAAATTTTTTTAAGAAATTATTTAAAAACTTTCTCTGTATAACTGATTAAAATTTAAACAAATTAGATAACTTTTAATATTTGACAAAAAAATACTTTAGTGGTAAAATATCGATGCTATTTAAAATTTGCTTATAAATACGAAACATACACTTAAAAAGTAAGAATGCTATATTCGGCTATGC
This sequence comes from Pollenia amentaria, assembly GCA_943735925.1. Taxonomy (NCBI): domain Eukaryota; kingdom Metazoa; phylum Arthropoda; class Insecta; order Diptera; family Polleniidae; genus Pollenia; species Pollenia amentaria. The sequence goes on from OX031008.1 coordinate 119,574,548, forward strand.
CGAATCATATGGTTCGAGTTGACTCGCTTTAGAGGAACCAGTGCGATATACTCCTAACGTAGTACAGCTATCATCCTTTACTTTGGTAAGGTAAATAAAAAATTATTTTTATTTTATTTCAACATTTCTTTTAAGGTCATTTTTAATGCATATTTATATCATCATAATTTTTATGGTTTCTGAAATGGTAAGAAGTTGTATAAGGCCCTTTTTGATGTTCTTTACAAAAAGATAATTTTGATGTTCTTTACAAAAAGATAATTTATACCAAGTACCTTTTTTTATATATTTTAAAAGTTCTTTAGACTTTTAAGTACAAATAACTTCCCGTTCAAAAATTTAATAGGGAAAATATTTTTAAAACTGAATGTTTTTCATAGAAAACATGGCCCAATTAGTAGGTCTGCTCGAAACACCTGCCAAAATGCGTGTTGTTTATTCTATGGTTTCATTGTTTGTAGTTTTTCGCAGACCTACTAATTGGGCCATGGTAGAAAATTTCTATGCGAACGTTAACGTTCGAAATAATTGACGATGAAAATTATGCTGAAAGAAAAATGTTTGAACAATATACACAAGTATATACATTAGAGCGACTCAAAAAAAAAAGTGATTTTGTTACCCCTCTTTTTGATATGTTTTATGATGATTCCCAAAATATTTTGGTTTTAGCGTTGACCATCCGTGAGCTGGACCATTTTTAAAAAAGGTCTTTATTTCAGTTTTTCGATTTTTTTTTGTACTTTGCTCCAAGACGACATAAATAAAATTTGGTATCATCAAAAAGAGTTTTTGAAGCAGCATCCAACTTGACCGCTTGCGACCTACTAATTGAGATATTAAGCTAAATACATATTTTCGTTTCGGGTTTTCATACAATAAATAGGTATGTGGAAGTAATGTTCTGCTTTTCAAATTGAATCTGTTTTAAAATAATGTTAATTTACTTTTTTTTCTAATTATCACATAAAACGCGAAATTGCGATATATTTGATCTATTTTATATTTTTCATAGGTATATAGGCAATATGGGTATCTAATTGTTTGCTTTTACAATTATAAAAACCTGGTGTTAAGCAAAAAATCCGTTTTCAAACCCTGGATGCTGTGAGCTAAATTTACGTTCTTAAATATTAATTTTTTAATAAAAACATATTAACTAAAACACTTTTTTCGGCTCCATACAACTTGAGTCGGTCTAATATACATATATGTATACTACATATTTAGAATAAAAAGTTTATTTCTTTTGCATGATGACTTTTTGAGATGTATTTTTGGTTTTTTTTTTCTGTCAATTTTATTATTAAATAAAATTCGATTTAACTACAATTCTTAACAAAACCAAAATACGTATGTTAGTTTAAAAAAAGTGTATAAAAGATTTATAATTTTGAGATGAAACGAGCTATTAATTAGGGAAACAGGTGTTTTTTCCCAAAAATGGATACGTTTTGCCAAATCTCGGGATTGAAAACCCAGCTAAGTTTCATCAAAGTGATGTAGGGAAACAGTTGTGGGCTGAAATGCAGTTTACGAGGCACACGAAAAAAAAATAAATATATGCCACCCGATACCGAATTAAAAACAACAAAAACCTAAATTGAAATGTAAAAAACCGACACGATTAAAAAACCGACCCGGCCACTTAGTGGTATGTGTGGGAATTCAAATTAAAGGTAATTATGTAATAAAAACAAAAATAGTAAAATTTAGGGCGGGTATGACTTCTGGGACCCTCTGGGGCAGAAAACATGCCCCTAGCCCCACTAATATGTATGTGTGGGTACTCAAATTAAACGTAATTTGCTCACGGTTGCAAATATGCATTTCGTATTCGATCATTATTTTCCCCTCTAGATTTGTTTGAAAATCTTTTGGATGTAGACAAGCTTTAGTTATCGAAGCCGGTGTTTGTTATACCATAGAGCAAAAAATCCTTGCGCCCGGTCAAAGGCCGCACATCAATTTTCTTGCACAATAACCTTTTATTTGAGTACCCACACTTACCACTTAGTGGGCGGCCCGGTTTTTGGATTAACGTCAAAAAGTATGAATAATGTATTATGCCTTAACATGTTTAAAAAAGAATAAGAAAGGAAGAAAACCGATTCTTTAATGCAGTTGGAGTCTTTAATTTACAATTAAAATGACATTGTAGAAAATAAACACAAATCAACAACAACAACTATAGCACAAAAACAAGAATAACTACAAGAACAAAAAGCAGCAACAAAAACAGGTAATTGGTCAAAACGAGGCAGGAAAACATAGCGAAGCAATACAATAAAAAAACAATACATTTTGAAAAACGACAAAAATTGGTCAAGTGTGAATAAAAAGGCACTGCGCAAGTAAAAAAGCCAGAATAAATGTAAAATAATAATTCTTTAGTTAAGGAAGGTAACAAGGCGGGCTATTGGGATCTTGTTAATATGTTTTGTTTTTTTTAGAAGCAACCGAAGAAAAAACATGAAATATTTTAAAAGAATTTTAATGTTATGGCATTTTTTGTGAACTATGTACCAATATACATAGTTTTTTTTAAATTGTAGTAAAATTTAAATAATTGCTATTTTTAGGAAACAGGCGATAACAGTTATATATTTTACCGTGGTTCGTGTTACTTTTTGTTTCTAGCTCTTTTTTCTTTTATTATTTATTAGTAGGTATGTTAATTATTTTGTTTTGCTTCTTTAAAATAATTTATTATTTCATCATTTGCCAGGCACTCTTTTTACTCATATTATTCGCGATATACACTACTACTATTTTATTACCCGTTTTCTTGGCTAATTCAACCTTTTAACAACGCGACAATTTTCTTTTCTTGACTCAATTTTTTTACTTTTTTATTTTACTCTTTGCGGAATGTTTACGTACTTATTTATTAAAAATGTTATTGCCCGTCAATTAAACTTACAACTGCTTATGTTTTTGTTATATTTAAATTAAGTTAATGCAAATAAATAGATTTTTTTAACATTGAAAAAATTCCTAAAAAATTTTCAGCAGCCTGCACGTAAAAAAGAAAAAACCACTATGTGTCAAAATATTTTAGTGCAACCAGACAATAAAACTTTTGACATTTAGAATCCAATTGGAATTAAAAGATGGCAGCATAGCGAAACGAAATCAACATATTTTTGATCAGTGATGGAAACCTTAAAAATTGAGATGGTACTAACCATCAAGCAAAAGAGTACTTTTTTCAACATTTTGGTACTTTTTTTAAACATATGTTTTATTGCATACATATGTATTTGCTTGTGATGTTAGGCTTAAGCCCAGTTTACCAACGCAGCTCCAAATAAAAAAAAAAGTACATAGGGTGATAGAAAATTGAAAAATAAGAAGAAAAAATAAAATGGCAAAATTCTCGGAAACGCATAGTTTCCGAGTTATGGACCTCTGAAGTTTTCATATGAATTTGCGATTTCCCATTACATTTCTGAACCTATATGGCCAATATTGGTATCATTTGAAAGCTTTTGAATAGATCTTTCTGGATATAAACATTTTATTTAAAAATTCTTAATCCATTAAGGAGCGGCGATGAATTTACGAAAAAACAAAAGTTTTTAGTAAGCATAAAAACCAATATATGTATTTATGTTTTAAATTTGTTTTTTAATTCACTTTTTTCTAAAATAAACTTAACTTAACTTTTATACATACATACTTATTTCTATCTACACTAAGAAATTAAAAAAAAAAAAAATTAAAAAAATTATTCGCTCTCTGATTCGGGAGAAAACCTATGCAGAAAAGCATTAGTAAGCGAAGCCGGTGTTTGTTATACCATAGAGGAGAAAATCTGTTCATCCGGCCGAAGGCCGGCTATGCGGAGAAGCTTTATTTAGCGAAGCCGGTGTTTGTGATACCATAGAGAAGAAAATCCTTGTGCACGGCCGCAGGCCGGCTATGCGCAGAAGCTTTATTTAGCGAAGCCGGTGTTTGTTATACCATAGAGGAGAAAATCCTTGCGCCCGGCCGTAGGCCGGCTATGCGGAGAAGCTTTATTTAGCGAAGCCGGTGTTTGTTATACCATAGAGGAGAAAATCCTTGCGCCCGGCCGAAGGCCGGCTATGTGGAAAAGCTGTATATATAGCGAAGCCGTTGTTTATTATACCATAGAGGAGAAAACCCTTGCGCCCGGTCAAAGGCCGGCTATGTGGAGAAGCTTTATTTAGCGAAGCTGGTATTTTTTTGATAAAATTTTTATTACCTAGTGCACTTCCGTAACATTTTGATATAAAATTTTGTAAAAACTGTATTAGGAGCTAAAGAGTTAAAAAGTTTTAAAAAAATTTTGCATTTCCAGAAAGATCTGTTCAAAAGCTTTCAAATGATACCAATATTGGCCATATACGTTCAGAAATGTAGTGGGAAATCACAAATTCATATGAAAACTTCCGAGGTCCATAACTCGGAAACTATGCGTTTCCGAGAATTTTGCCATTTTATTTTTTCTTCTTATTTTTCAATTTTCTATCACCCTATGTACTTTTTTTTTTATTTAGAGCTGCGTTGGTAAACTGGACTTGTTCCTGATGTTAAGCAATTTGTTTATTTTTATAATTGTAACAACAAGAATCAAAGAACAATAAATTTTGTGTAGGCAATGTTGTCAATGTTAAAAAAAAATAGAAACGCTAAATTTCTCAACAAAGAAGCATAACAAGAAAAGAGTACTAAAACTGGCGTGGGGGTACCGTGGTATTTTTGAAATGAAAAAGTACTGAAAAAAGTACCATAGTACTGAATTTTCCATCACTGTTTTTGATACAAACAAGATACATCAGTTTGGGAACAAATACAGTTTACCGACGCAGCTCCAAATAAAATAAATGAAGTGAAAAAGTGGTGCAAACTCATAGTTTTCGAGTTATCGACCACTTAAGTTTTCATATACATACATATATATGTATATATATATATATATATATATATATATATATATATATATATATATATATATATATATATATATATATGCGATGTTCCACTTTATTTCTCAACGTATCTGACCAGATATCGGTATCATTGTAAAGTTTTTTGAATATTTGGAGCTGCGTCGGGAAACTAGATGATGAAATGGCTTGCAAAATTAATATATGGGCATTTCCATGACTCAAAAAATAAAACCCTTGAAACTCTTATCAAAAATGGTAGAAAGTAAAAGAACACTCAAACATTACTATGCAAAGGTTTTTATAGCTTATTGCAATTTTTAAAGAGCAAAAAATAAAAGTTAAAATTGACTATCTCTTTGTTTCATTTTTAACAACTGCAATCAACAATTTTCACTTTTTTGCCGATTAAGATACTGGTAGCATTGGAATTATACTTTAAAATCAATGCTACAACAACAATGAACAAGATCCACGAGGAAAGCCCAAATATATAGTTCGATTATTGGTATATTTTTTGGTTTGTTTTGGATGATTTTCCAATGTCACGTACTTGGTGAAAAAACATAATTTGTCTATATCATTTGTATTTGATCAGTCGTAGGTGTTTCAAAACAAAAGTTCAAAGCAAGATTTTTGTTGCAAAAAAATATTGTTCGGAATTTTTTTTAAATTGGCATAATAAAAAATTTTATAATCTTTTAAAGGCCGTCACGTACGATATTGTAAGTACTATAAATGCAACTAAATTTATCATCTTATTATGTTGGATTTAAGTTGAAATTTGTTCCAAACTTATTTTATTGCAATCTAAATCATCTAACAAAATATTATTGGAATCGGTCCATATTTGGCAATAGCACCAATGCAAATACTTCCCCCGAAAATAGCTTTTAATGCCATAACTTCCTTATAAAGTTAGTATTGCCATAAAAATTTCCGACAATAACTTTTACGAAAGGTACTATGTCGTGATAAAATGTTGTGCTGGTAGGTCCAAAATTAACTATAGGTCCCTACCTAAAATCGATAAAAGGCAAGCAAATCTCATATAGATGAAGATATCTGAATGATATTCGGCACAAATAACTTTTATATAACTCTTAACCTCATAGCATAATTCTGTTCTGGCGACCTTGATTGGCGATGGGTCAAAAATAGGGTACACTCTCAAAAATTTGTTTTTAATATATTATGGTGTAGGTTATCGTATGGTCGGCATTTACCGACTATAATTGCTTACTTGTTTGTTTTAAGTTTTTGTATACATATATATACCAAAAATGTATTTCATACCTTGTAAATACTACAAGAGAAAAATCTGTCACGTACGGTATGTCATAAACGATATCACATTTTGTTCATTATAAGACCATCCAGAACAATTATTTTCTTTCCAATTACGGGCGATAAAGGAAAAATATGTGGTTTAATGTAAATAATTAAAAAAAGGAAAAATACCTCCCACAATTCGCAGATTTTCGGATTTTTTTACATTCACCCCAAAATTACTTCCGTTTTATGTCACGTACGATATGCACCTATTTTGCTAGATATTTTGGACAACAAGGTTTCAAATGTTATAATACTTTTTTTCATATACATATATTACCCTCTAAATTAAACATAATGATAAAACAAATTTCCAGTTACTACTATTTGTGCAAAAACTCTATCGCTCTGAAAGCGTACAAATGTCACGTACGATGACATGGAAATGCCCATATGTCAGCAATTATTTTGGAAAAAGTTTTACTTGCAAGAATTTTTTAAACATATGTTTCATGGTTTTGTTTAAAAAACAAACTTTTGAACATGTGTAAAAAGTGAATATTCAAAATTTTTAAATTAAAAATTGTGCAAGAACATAAAGGATAATCTTAACAACGCAAAATCTATAAAATTTAATTTTATTTATTTATAGGTATCATTTATTTCTGCAATATTAAGCCTTAGAGGCCAAAATAACAATATTACATAATGAACATACATATCAATGTTGCGTATAATTAATAATTTTTTTTATTTTCAATACTTTTAATTCAACAAACTTCAAATTTCCTAAAATTCTAGCCGTTTTTTGTATTGTAATTAAACAATGTATGTTACTGTAACGAAGTAATGTTATGAAGAACAAAAAATAGTACAAATGTGTAAAATAGTACATTTGCGCACTGTTTTGGGCGTTGTGCATAGAAAAGGACAATTGGAAAAAACAGTCCGTGGACTGCTAAAAACAATACGACTTTTTTATATAACGTTTCCGAACATTTAAACGGTCTAGTGTTAAATAAATAGATAAATAAAATCTATAAAATATGCATATATAAATTATTTAGTTTTAATTTCTTCGACCTTTTAGTATAAGCTTGATGTAATAAATGTTCAAGCGCAAGGTCAATTATATAAAAAATATTTATTTTTTATCCAATATTTCGCTATCTCAATTGATAGCTTCTTCAGGGATTCAGATATTTGGTTTTTTTCTTTTATAAAATTTTAAACAAATTCTTAATACAAATTTTCACTAAAACAACAAATGTAATAGAATATTTTTTGTTTCCTGTGTATAATTTTTATTATTTTTCATAATTGACAATTTTGTTGTTTTACTGAAAATTTGTATTAAGAATTTGTTTAAAATTTTATAAAAGAAAAAAACCAAATATCTGAATCCCTGAAGAAGCTATCCATTGAGATAGCGAAATATTGGATAAAAAATAAATAATTTTTTATATAATTGACCTTGCGCTTGAACATTTATTATATGCATATATAAAAAATATATATAATATGCATATATGTAATATTTGTTTTAAACATTCTCAGGATATATTAACATGTAATATTGTTATTTGACCTCTAAGGCTTAATATTGCAGAAATAAATGATATAAATAAATAAAATTAAATTTTATAGATGTTGTGTTTTTAAGATTTTCCTAATTCTTTGTTGTGATTTAAGCGAAAATGATGTAAACTATCTTAATTAACTTCAGTGGAACTGCAGAAATTACTTATTTTTATTCGTTTTTATCAATTTCAATAGTTTTTGAACTATTTTTGGTTCTGTCATTTTTTTAATTTAAGCCTGCACTTTTGACTTGAACAGCTTTATTATGCAAATTGTGCCTTTTTGTCGATTTTCGATTAATTTTTCTGTTTATTCCAATTTAGTTCTACTTCTAATGTAGAATAGAGATTTTGTACTTATGCCGAATTCATTACAGGTGGTCTTAAAAGCCCTGCTGATAATTTTTTGTTTTTTAAATGTTGGATGTCAAAATTTTGTTTTTTATCTTTGTTTCTGTTTTGTTTTATTTAGCATTTTGACATTGTGCAATATTTTACAAAAACATATTAAAGGAAATTTTTAAAATATTGAGAAGGCTTTTCCACAATATTTTATACTTTATTTATTTTAATAATTGTTTTTTCATTTATTAGTTTATATTAAATATTACCATCCAATGAAAATAATTTTGTTCTTTTCTGATATAAATATATCATAGCCGAATTTTTGCAGTGTCAAACACAGATACAAAGATTAAAAGCTATAAAAAGTTATCAGCGGGGCTGTTAAGTTTACCTGTAATGAATTCGCGTTGAGGATATAATTATTATAAATTTCAATCTCAATTTTAAACCCCATAAAGAAAATAAGGAAACAAATTAAAACAAGTGTCAAAAATTAAATAAATTAATTTGAGATAAATAATGGGTAAATAATGACAACTCTCCCTAATGCAGCTACCTTGTACTTGTTTTACTGTGGTATAAATATCACTTTGGCTGAAGTGCACTTTACGGAGCGTACGAAAAAAAATATAAAAAATATGCCACCCGATCCAGAATTAAAAAAAAAATACCAAAATTAATATTTAAGGGGACTGAAGCCCGTGGGGACCCCTGGGTCCAAAAAACCGCCCCGCTCACTGAATGGTATGTGTGGGTACTCAAATTAAAGGTAATTGTGCAACAAAAACGAAAATAATAAAATTTTGGGTGGGCGGCATTTCTAGGGCCCTCTGGGGCAAAAAAAGTGTCCCCCCATAACACTTATGTATATCTGTGTGGGTACTCAAATTAAAGGTAATTTGCTCATGATTGCAAATAAGTATTTTGTTTTTGTATTCGTTTAATATTTTCCTCTCTAGGTTAGTTTATGTATCTTTTATAGGTATGAAGTTTTAGTTAGCAAAGCCGGTCTTTGTTATACCATAGAGGAGAAAATCCTTTTGCCCGGCCGAAGGCCGGCTATACAGAAAAGCTTTAGTTAGCGAAGCCGGTCTTTGTTATACCATAGAGGAGAAAATCTTTGCGCCCGGCCGAAGGCCGGCTATACAAAAAAGCTTTAGTTACAAAAAAATAAAAAAATAATAAAACTCATTTAAAAATTTTAGAGCATAGGTATAACATTAAAAAAGCAAAATTTTTTTTTTTTTTTTTTTTTATTAATTCTTCATTTACATAACCGAGCCTTATGCCCTATACAATCGTAAGCAAAATACCTTTCATTCGAGTACCCACACATACATAGTTATAAGGGTGGGAGGGGCAATTTGTTTACCTCCAGAGGGACCCAGAAGTCCCGCTCGACCTAAATTTTATTAATTTCGTATTTTTTACACAATTACCTTTAATTTTAGTACCCACACATACCACTAAGTGGGCGGGCCGCTTTTTTTGGTCTATGGGGTCCCAGGGGCCTCAGCCCCTTTAAATTTTAATTTGGTTTTTTTCTTTTTTTATTCCAGAGGGGGTCCAACTTTTTTTTTTCCGTAAAGTGCACTTTTGCCTCTTTTTTTTGAACACTAACATTTTCTTGGTTGTACTTTTAAAAGATTTATATCCTATCGTAATTTGCTACTATTCTTTAGAGTTATGAAAACTGGACAACCTTCTCAGCTTTGTTCAAAGTTTTTCTTCACGAATTCAACTAGAAACCCACAACTTATTATACCTAGAACTCGCTGTAGTTGTTTTGAAAGATCGTTTATAGTTAGAGTAGCTCGTTGTTGGAATTATTTACCAGTGGACCTTCGTTTATTCTCTCATTCAAATAACGCATTCCGATTAAAAATTATGGTATACTTTTCTGTTCAGGACTAAGTTCTTTTGATTTTTTAAATGCTTTTCTTTAGCTTCACTTCGGAAAATCAAATCTTGTAACGTTAATTTAACCGCCTTTTACTCATAGCAAATGGATGAAACTTTGCAGGCATTCATACTCCCGATGACAGTTCACGAATACATGTGCGTAGCCAGGATGAAATGTAGGGGGGCAGAATTTTTTATGTTGTAAAATGGTTTTTTTAACCGCCTTTTACTCAATGCAAATGTATGAAACTTTGCAGGCATTCATACTCCCGATGACATCATTGCAAGAGATGGAGACTGCGAAATTTAATAACAATAAATACTAACCACAAGTGTAAAGTTTTATTATATGAATATAATTGTTTTTATTAGCTCTGTTTCTTTACTCTACTTTGGGATCCCTCGGGATCCCAATTTGCACGAAAAGCGTTCCCGTACTTTAAATTTGTGTAAAAGAGAGCGAGTTTGAGAGAATTAAATACTTCTTCTTCTTGCACGAAACAGCCCAAACTTTTTCTTCGTGTAAATTGTTAAACAGCTGTAAAACATAAACAAAACAAAAAAAGGTATGGAAAAAATGCTAATGAACAAAATTTTGGAAAGTGTTGTGGAATAAAATAGTGTTAATAAATAAAAAAGTTGTATATTAAAATATCAAGAAAAATAATGTAAGTTATTGTAAAAGTGTTTGTATTGTTCTATTTTTGGTAATATATAGTTTATTTCTACAGATAATATACAATTTTTCAAAAGTGGCGCAAACTTTTATTGGTTTGTTAAGACTGTCAAAACACTTTGACTATTTATTTTGTGCTAAAAATGGTTTTTTCTGTTGCCGTACTTTTGTGTAATTTTGTATCTTTGTGAGAGAAATTTATGCTAACTCTCATTTTCACGAACTTTACCCAAAAAGTAAAGAAACAAAGCTATTATATGAATATAAAATATAAAACATGTTAAAAAATTTTCTTATGTAGCTTGCAAATTGTAATGTATTAATTAAAGTTATTCGTTACTAAAAAGTAAAAAATAAAATTAAAAAAAAAAAAAATTTTTAAGAAACGCTTTTCTTTACCTTAATATATTGATCAGTTGTGAACACAAAATGAATATGAATACTAAAAAAATCGACTAGAAGTCAAAAAATAAGAACATTTCAAACAACATAAACTTTTAAATCAAAGTGGAAAAAATCTCACACATCCCTTAAAGAAAAGCGTGAGGCGCCCATACCAACCTGAACTTAAAAATACATGACTGCCGTGAGTAGGTACATTTTAATATTTCAGACCGAAAGAAATACAACCAATTATGTTTAAAGCTACGGATTTTCAATAATTGAGCATTTTGTTTCATAACAACGCGCCGCACGCTTTTCTTTAAGGGATGTGTGAGATTTTTTCCACTTTGATTTAAAAGTTTATGTTGTTTGAAATGTTCTTATTTTTTGACTTTTAGTCGATTTTTTTAGTATTCATATTCATTTTGTGTTCACAACTGATCAATATATTAAGGTAAAGAAAAGCGTTTCTTAAAATTTTTTTTTTATTTTATTCCATTTTGCCTAATCTTATGTTGAATGAATTTAGTATGACTTAATTTCAGACAGAAAGTTCTGTATATCTACTTGACTTATCAATTTTTTTTTTTTTTTGTACACTGGGCTACTACTTTAGGGCCTGTTAATTGATAAATTAATATTTAAAAAAATGTTCTGTCAATCCTTGGCTGGGGAGCCAATTGTACTTGTATCTGTATTTTTACAATTAGGTGTATATACTTGAATGAATAAATTTTTGTATATTTATTGTATCCATTAATAATATTCAGGACTTTGCTTTTGTAATTTATTTTTTATTGGCTTTGATAGGCTTTGGTATATTACTTATATTAAAATAAAATAAATAAATTATTTAAGTCGGAACACCCCAAATAATAATGAATACAATTAATTAATTTTTTAATCAGGATATCAAAATGAGGACATGTCTTAATAATAAATTAATTTATTATTTATTTAAGTTTAAGCTTATTACATAAAAAAAGAGTTTTTAAAATTATATTTGACAATTGAATATATTATTACTTACCTACGATTATTATCTGGAGGTAAAACACTCCAATCCTGTTCATAGTAAGGATACATTCTGTATCCAAAAACGACAAGTTACAAAATGGTCAGCTATAAATCTTATTACGATGTAGCAAGTGGATGCTATTAAAACAAAATAACTCGCTTAATTTATTTTTTTAATTTAGTAATTTATTATTACAAGTAGAATATTTATTGAGTATTTCTCAAATTTTATCAATAATTACACTTTTTGCTGAAAGAAAAACAACAATCGGACACTATACGACTGATAAAATACGCACGCGTTTATGTGGTGTTATCTTATTTTTTTAAATAGAAATTTTGTTTTTTTTTTAATTTGTAAAAATTTTACACATTTCTTTTCGGTTTAAATTTAGTTTATAACATAATCAATTAAATTAGTAATTAACACAAAAATTATTTTTAAAATTAAATCATAAAAGTTTATTAAATATATATACACTTTACACTTTATTGAATAACGCGTATCCGAACTTTTTTCTTAACCGTAAGAAATGTTATATTGTAAAGACTTTTAAGTACCTACAACTGTTTAAATGTACAATTTATAAAATAGAGAAAACCCCTTGTTTTATTTTTTGGAACGAAGCTTATCTTTTGGTGCCTTGTCTGCATATTTATAAGTATGTAAGAGAGTGTATGCAGTAGTGTTATACCCAGCTAGGTGAGTATCTATTTAGTTTGGTATTTGGTAAAACTGTTATCAGTAAGAGTATTTAAAAAAAGGTAAGTGATAAGAAGTTTTATATTTTTTGTTGAAGGCGGTGAGTAAATGAATAATTTATAAAATAAAGCATTTTTAATAATAAACTGTAAAAATAAATATATTAAAAGCGAGAGCTAAATAGAGCAAATGAGCAAAAAAGAAAATACAGTTAAGGGAAACTTCTACACCATTTAAAATGAGAAATCTTAAAACCATTGAGTTTTTCTTAAAACGAAATGTTTTAATCAAAACCTATTTTTATACCCTTCACCGAAGGTAAAAGGGTATATATAACTTTGTCATTTCATTTGTAATTTCTACAATATTGATCTTAAACCCTATAAAGTATATATATTCTGGAAGGGAAGTTCAAATCCGGTTGTCCGAAGACCCCAGATATGATAGGGCTTGGTTGGTGTATATTTATGTCAGATATGTTCATTATAATTTTGCTATTGAAATTCAGCCAGATCGTTCCATAAATGGCTGAGATATGAGCAAAAAACCACGACTACCTCTAATTTTTCCCATAAATACCATGTTGTTGTATTTTTTTTTTCCTTTTTTTCTGTATATCTGGAGAACGGCAAGAGCCAGGGCTTTCAAATTTGCTACAAACATCTTGGTTATCAATACACCAACTCTCTAAAAAATTTGCGGGATTGGAGAATTGGGTGTGGCACTTCCCATACAAAGACATTATACATTTCTGTATATATGGAGAACGAAACGACAAACACATCGGTTATCAATACACAGCATCCCAAAAAATATGGGCGTGATTGGAACAATGGGCGTGGTACCTCCTGTACAAGGATATTATTGAAAATACTCAAAAAATGGTCAATAAAACATCAAAATTTTAAATTTAAGGGCTCTAGTATGACCTATGGACAATTTTTATGTATCAAACTTTTTAGCAGAATATATTTTCCGAAAAGTCTGAATTTTTTTTTCCAGAAATGACAAATTATGCCCAAAATAAAATTCTTTTTTTTAAACATACCCATTTTCGGGAACCATAAATCTTCCCGAGTCCAAGTTTTATAATTTAAATAAATGGTAAATTTCTACCTAAAGACGTCGGTGTATGTATAAATCTGCCAAATATGTTAAGTTATTAGCAAAATACTCAAAAAATGGGCTAAAAAGCATACAATTTTAGAGCTATTATATGACCTGTGAATACTATGGAACCGGAAAAATCGGTTCAGATACAAAAAAGTTATTACCAAAATATAATTTTTTTATGAAAAATACCTACTTTCGGGAACCGTAGATCTTTCCGAGTCCAAGTTTTATTACCAAGGTAAATGGTAAATTTCTTCCTTAAGATGTCGGTATATAAATCTATTAAACCGGTTGAAAAATGGCGGAATTTTGACCAAAATACTGAAATCCCAATATTTACTCTTTTTTTTATTTAATTAAGTTGTTGTATTTGTTCCCTCCCCTCCCTTTCCTTTGTTTACAGGCACCAGCATCATGCCCAATATGACTTTCGTTATCACTCTGCTTTTAAACTTTGATCTATTTAACGAAGTAATTTCAACAAATAGAGACTGGGAATTTTTGCATCTTAAAATCTTGCAAAACCAAATAAATCTTTATATTTTCAAATTTAAAATTTAAATTTTCTAAGACAGCTTGTAAATTAATTTTTTCCTATCTTCATTAACATTTCGTTAAATGAAACCGTTTCCAATATAGGTCGTCTGGGGTACCCCAAGGATCCGTCTTAGGTCCCTTGTTTTTTATTATATACATTAATGAATGCATGTACATTAATGAATGAATGTACATTAATGAATGCATTGAAATTATGTGTAACAGCTTTTGCCAGTCGTATGTTTTTGCCGATGATGTGCAACTGTTATTTAATGAGACAAATCTAGGGCATGATTTCGAGTCAGCTGTTAATAGTCATTTACTTATAATTTCAAACTGGATGTCAGCCAATAAACTTTCTTTGAATCCGACTAAAACCAAAGCCATTCAGTTTGCGATTAGTAATCGTGTCTGTCAACAGCCATTAATTTATATGTAAAAATTGTGAAGTTTTTTAATTCGTAGATAATTTAAAATGTCTTGATATCTTTCGTTTGAACGTGACGTTAACCATCTTTCCAGCAAGACGTTTTTAACTTAAAGAAAGTTGTACTCCCTTAGTTCATATATGCCTAAGTACATAAAACGACGTGTAGCTTATACTCCCCTCATTTCTAATTTAAATTATTGTATTGAGATTATTTCTGGATCATCGATCACTGTCCTAAACAAATTTTAACGTATCTTTAACAGAATATTGCGATTTTATATAGTCTTAGAATTTGTGATCACTTCTAGTTGCACCTTAGAATTTTCAGGATGTTCGTTCAAAAATTATGTTCTACTGCGTTCATTGTTTTTCTTTTTCGAAACCCTTAAATGTGATTTTGCCTTTGATTTATATCATAACTTTAATTTTTTGCACTCGTCTAGAAACCCTTATATATTAATCGCTCTCATCCGTTATGAAGTTTTCTCACATTCATTTTTAGTAAGAGTTGCGAGAACTTGGAATAGTTTACCTCTTGAACTTAAATCTTTTTCACATTCTCTTAGCACTTATAAAAGGATTCTGTTAACTCACACAAATCTCTAGCTGAGACAATTTTAATCTTCTATTAGGCCGGTTCAGAAAATCACTTTCAATTCAAATCATGTGATTTCAAATCACATGCGCTTTTAAAATTAACCGTGTGATATATTGGTGTTTCGTTTTTATGTGTTTTGGTTTAATTTTTAATTGCCAAAAGCACACCGAGAAACACAAAAACCGAATGATTGTCAAAACACCACAAAATCACACGTGTGGTTTTCGAAGCACTTGATTTGAAATTTCGGGATTTTCAGAACAGGTTCGTATATGTTGATTTAATTGTGTTGCTTGGGTTGAGAACCATACTTTTAATTTTATATATATACAGGAGCTTTAGTTATATAGATTATAGAAATTAACATAGCGATCTATTAATGTATTTACTTTGTAATACTTTATTTTTGGCCGAAAAGGCTTGTTCTATTACTTGTTGAAATATATATAATAAATAAATAAATAAATAAAATAAAAATAAAATCTACTGTATGACAACACTGCCTATACCAAAAGCAAACAAACATTCATGATTTATCGCTTAAATAGACAATCTATATATATAAAAATAAGTCCGTATATGTACGTCGCCGAACTTATCATAAACGCGTCGTGCAATTTCAACCAAACTTATACACTACGTAGTAGAGATGAGCGATCCCGTGATTTTTAAAGAACATCGTGATTAGTGAACGTGATTTAAAAATCACTGCTCCTTAAAACTGTGATTGTGATCACGGTTTGTCAATTTTAAGTTCTTTTATAGCAAGTCGTCCAAGCTATATGTACAATGCGCGAGCTTTCGCGTGAGCTTTTGTAAGTACTTTGCGAACAAACAACAACAAATTGTAAGAGCTTTCAAAGCTGTTTACTTGCATATACATACATACTTGAAAAAATAAACTTTGTCTTAAAAAAAAAAATACTAATAAGATAGAAGAGAGAATGAAAGGAACAGCAACATTATTCGCCATTGCATTCAAAAAAACGTTATTACCCGCACAAACAGTGAAATATCATAAATTTGTGTATGTAACAAAAAACAAAAAGAACGACTTAGCATGTACCTGTTACTTGACAAATTTGGTCACAACTGTGATTCGTGATTTTTCAGTAACAGTGATTAAATCACAGGTACAGAAATATCGCTCATCTCTACTACGTAGGCAGTGGCCCATATATGGTTTATATGAAGTTTGGTTGAAATTTTTGGTCTGGGGGCGGAGGGGCGTGGCAAAATCCATAACTTGAGAACGGCTTGACCGATTTTTTCTTTAAAATCATCGCCATGGTCCAACTTAGGTTTTTACGGAAAGAAAATTTTGCCCCGCCCACTTTTACGCCCACTTTTTTCGATTTACCTAAAATCAGAAAACGGCTCCATCGAGTTGACTAATTTTTCTTTCAAATGTTCGTATTAATCAACTTTAAGTTTTCATCGAAAGAAAAATTTACCACGCCTACTTTTACGCCCACTTTTTCTATTAAGCGCATAACTGGAGGACGGCATGACCGATTCCAACGATTTACCATTTGAATTCAAGCGGCTCCAATTCCCTTTGCGTCTTGCCTTTGCTATTACCATCAACAAAGCACAAGGCCAATCATTGACTATTGCTGGCTTAAAAGGTCATGAACAATTTGATCGAAGCAACAATTTTAAAGGGGAAGTTTAAAGGTAAAGATGTATTGATTCCACGAATTCCAATGATTCCATCAGATTTACCTTTTGAATTCAAAAGACTACAGTTTCCAATACGTCTTGCATTTGCTATTACAATAAATAAAGCGCAAGGGCAAACGTTGGAATTGTGCGGAATTGATTTAGAATATCCTTGCTTTTCACACGGCCAGTTATATGATTCGTGCTCACGTGTTGGCAAGCCTTCAGTTCTCTTTATCTACACAACAACTCATGGCAAAACCAAAAATGTTGTCTACGAAAGAGCTCTAAGATAGTTTAAGTGATACATAGTCTAAGATTGTAAGAAACTAGAATTGAAAGTTGAATAATAGGGAACAAAACCAACTTTATTAAAAACAAGTGTGTTTCTTTTCTTATTTTGTTTTGCCGTGCGAAGCAGGCAACGGGCCCGCTAGTAGTTTATAAAACAATAGAGAGCGGGATAAAACCCATTTTCAAAAAAAAATTTTTCTTTTTTCTCATTTTTTATGTCGTAAAATGATTAAAAAAATATGCAACAGTTTTTGAGTTTTTAATTTAATTCATACTGACGAAAACAATGATAGAGTTCTTTTCGCTCAAACATAAGTATGTATGTATAAATTTCAAGTGATTTTAGTATTGTAAATATGTTGCATGTACATGGAAATGTGCAAAAATTAATTATTCCTTTTGTAAATGTTGTTGCTGTTTTTTTTTATTGAAAAATATAGGTATATATATAAATCTGAGCTGTAACCAAAACTCTAAAATCCTAAAAAGTACTCTTTTTTATTTTATAATTCGGTTTGTATATATATTATATATATACATATATACAGAGGTGAGTACATGTTTGTATTTTCTGCATTGTAAAGATCATAAAAATGGTAATAATGGAGTGATTTTTAAATTTATTTTTCTATTTTAATTCTTATTTACTTCTTAACATAATTCTTAATAAGAGAAATAAAAGAACAATAAAACAAGAGAGTAATTTAAATAACAACAAAACAACTTGTATGTACTCAGTTTTGCTCACACTTGTTCTCAACCAAATAACTGAAACATTTTTTAATTTACCGTTATTTGAAATTAAGTTTTTAAATTTGTTGCTGCAATATTTAGTTTTGTCAGTATGAATTTTAGTTTTAAATCATAATTGAATAACTGCGTGTTCCAAAAACGTCGTTTTTTTTAATTTAAAAAAGTAACGAGTTAATATTTTTTGAAGAATGAAGAAACTATCGATAGCCGTGGAAAATTTGATAATAAATAAAACAAGGGATGGCTCCTCGTCACGTATGATAGCCACAAAGACAGCTTTTCAGTCGCCAAAGATTATTATCTGATGGAGACGCACGCCTTATGATGAGAAAGATGAGAGCAGACACGTCTTTAACCCCAAAAGAAGCTTCCTTAGCAAAAATAAAAATGTTAGCCGATGGACAGCAAGAAGAGCGCTACACAATATTGGATATATCTCAGCTGTAAAAAAACCTAAACCGGCACTGTCAGATAAAAATGTTTCAGCACGTTTAAAATTCGCCAGACAACACAAAGATTGGACTGTTGATGACTGGAAACGCGTAATATGGTCAGATGAATCCAAGTTTAACCGATATCAATCTGACGGTAAACAGTATTATTGGCGTCGACAGAGGGAGAGTATACAACGACACCATGTTAAACAGCCTGTAAAGCACGGCGGAGGCAACATCATGGTTTGGGGTTGCTTTACATGGTGGCATGTTGGTCCATTACAAAAAATTTATGGAATCATGAGAAAAGAGGACTATTTAAAAATATTGCAGACCCATCTTCCCGATTTTGTAGATCTGAGCGCATACCCTGAGGAAGAAGTTGTGTTTCAACAGGATGGAGACCCAAAACACACCTCGAAAATCGTTAAGGAATGGTTGAATGGGCAAAAATTTTAATTGATGCAGTGGCCTCCGCAAAGTCCCGACCTCAATCCAATTGAAAATTTGTGGTCAATTGTGAAAAGACGGTTGGGACAGTATCGAACAGCTCCGTCGAACTTAGCTCAGTTGTGGCAACGTGTGGAGCTGGAGTGGCAGAGAATTCCACATGCAATTATCCAAAAGTTGGTTGAAAGTATGCCCAATCGCATAAATAGTGTATTAAAAAATAAAAGACTGTGGACTAAGTATTAAAAATTTAAAAGTTTTTGTTTGTTTCCTGAAAGTGCAAAACTGAGTACATAAGATTTAATTTAGTTAGTTCCCTGAATACGTGGTTTTTTTGTTTTGTTTTAAGAGCATTATTGTAATCCACTAAATAATAAATAAAATAAAAAAGTAATAATTTAAATCGCTTTGTTATTACCATTTTTATGCACCTGCAAATGCAGAAAATAAGAACATGTACTCACCTCTGCTCCCCATTGTATATATACATATATATATATATATATGTATATACATATATATTTATTTATATAACTTTTTTCTTCTCACACCATGGTAGTGGGTATATTAAATTCGGCACAGCCGAATATAGCACTCTTACTTGTTTTATCTAGCTTTGTATAAAGCAAAAACGATTTTTCCCTTTAAAACACTCCCAAAGGCGAAAACTAGGTAAGTTGTTACATATATGTATGTAGCCATCATTTAACATACATTATTAAAATATCGTGATGTATTAAAAAAAATCTTTCTTTAAACTGTATAAACATTTTTTTTACTATATACTCGAAATTTTGAAGAAACTACAGTGTGGCATCCTTATGTGTATATAGGGTAGCTAGATTCAAAATTCGAAAAACAGTACACCGTACAGTACAATTTAAAAAAAAAACACTTTTTGGTAACGAAAACATAACAATATATTGAAATCATTATAATTTTTAAACTTTGAATTCAATAACCAACAACAATTATTTAAAGAAATACAATTAAAAAATATAAGATCAAAGGAAAGACTTCCCATTTTGAGGCGTCTCATATCGTCATCACGAACAACGCATTTGACCATAGTTTCATGTTTCAACGCATCTTACAAAATGTTTAGGAAAGCAATAACAACGTTGTTAGCCATAGAAAATTTACTAAAATCGAAAAAGAGAAAAAACGCTAATTGGACCAAACATTTAATTTGCGTAATGTTTTTAATGTTGTGCATAAAACAGTTCAATTGGAAAAAACAGTACATTTACTTGGAAAATCGTTTTTAGTTTAAATCTTGGAAACTTTCAAGTTTTCATAACTTGATTCGTTTTTCCAAAAACTTTAAGACTTTTATAATAAATATCAAAATAGGCAATTATACAAAATCTTTTAAATCCCAATAATGCATTTGACTTTTTTGAAATTATTGAAAATCTCAAAAATTGTTTTCAAAAGATTCGTTTATTATAAATATTTTGTACATTTCCAAAAATAAAAAAATAGTAGAAAATCATCTGGAATACAAGTTTTAGCATTAAAGCTAATTAATATTAAAATCAAAGTATAAATTAAAAGCTTAATCAGAAAATAAACATATCATTTCTAGACCAAAGAAAAATTAGAAATATTTGCCATCAGTCGTTCACGCGGGGTGGCCGTACAATCGAATGTCGCTTTATGGCTTCAACGAGCCACTTAATGCCTTCATTTACCCCTTCGCTGTCAATAAAGGTATAAAAAAAGTTATAAGATAAGAACAAATAAACTTCAATTATTTAACAGATGCTGTTTGCGTTTACATATTATAACACTAACCCTGTAAGAGCTGATATCGGTATGGTGAGACAATCTCGACGGCCAATAAAACCTCCCGATTGCTGAAATACAGGTTTTATATCTCTTACTCCCATAACATCAGGTAAATCTTGTTTATTAGCCAATATGAGTAAAGGAACACCCGATAATAAATCATTTTGTATCATTTTATCTGCATATATACAGGAATAAAAAACAAGTAAGAAAGTATAGTCGGTCAAGGCCGACCATATGATACCCTACACCACAGAATATGAGAACAAATTTTTACAGGTGTACCTATTTGAGACCTAGTTTTGAAAAATGCATAGCTAATGTGGCTATATGAATAGGGATATATCTATCTTTTAAATATCATTAAAATATGTTAGATAGTTCCTGAGGGGCAGAAATAGCCCTTATCTCCCCTCGTGGTCCTGTTTGTTAAGATGCATAGCTTATGTATTCATATAAATATTTATTTATTTGTTTATTTATAAATTTATTTATTTAAAATTAAGCCATTTAGGCCAAGCTGCATATACATACGTAATTTTCATTAATCTATAATAATAATTCATAATTAAAACTAACAAAATTAAAGATAATAACCCTCATATTCATAAAAAATATATTTTTGATTAATAAAAGGTTAACTAAACAAATTTTCATATAAAATTGGTTTCATAAACCTGCTATAAACATAAAATATTCTTTATGAATATGGGGGTAATAATATACTATCACTTTAGATTAAAGCTCCCCAGGCACATTAAAAATATAAATATCATAATTATCATCCTTCAGTAGCTAATCAAGAGTATTTAAGAAGTCTAAAATTGTTAACCGATAAACATTATTTGAATAGGAAAAAATCCGTAACGAAAATTGCAACAAGTTCGAAAGCCTAGCAACCCGAACAAGATTTTTCGAAACAGGGTGTTGAGATTCTTGGTATACCATTTAAGGGATTTCTAGAAGAACGCGTAAACAAAAAGGAGTTTAATGATTCAGGTTGCCATTCTTGATAATTTTATAAAACAAAATCATGTTCCGATATTTAGGCCCAAATCATGGAAAACGCAGCGCAACGCCAAAGAATAACATTGAAAGCACAAACAATGTCATAAATATTTTGTAATTTTGTTGTTAGGTTAGGTAAAGAAGAGTTATGCGCCCAAGGGCGCACATCCCCTCGGAGACCAATGAGGTCCATTGTGAATCCCTTCAGTAAAGGAGAAAAGAGGAAAAAGAGAAGTAAAGAAGAAGAGTAGATTAGTAAATACGTAGGACACATTCTCGCTTTCAACAGAAATTCATGTACCGTTTTAAAATTTTCAACGACACAAGCTATGCAGCGTTTGAAATTTAAAAACGCAATGTGAATTTCTGTGGAAAGCAACAACAAAATTACAAAATATTTATGACATTGTTTGTGCTTTCAATGTTATTCTTTGGCGTTGCGCTGCGTTTTATATGATTAGGGCCTTAATAAAGTTATTAAGAGTACATCCAAGAAAACTAAAATCAGTATTAGAAATATGTTCATAGCGTCTAACATTATAAACAAAACGAATTATTAGATTAAAAATACGTCTGATCATCCTCAAATTCCTAGAACCAGTACCTGAGAAAAGTTCAAGGCCATATAAGATATTCGAAAACATCAAAGCATGTGCCAAGTTATACTTAGTACGTAGACGTAAGTAGGTAGGTAGGTAGAAAGGCTGGTGTGAAGTCTCCTTCACACCCTCACCCAGAGACCAATACGGTCCATTGTGATGCCTTGTTTATAGTTAAGAAGCTGAAAAAAGAAGGTGAAGAGAAACAGCAAAAGAATCAGAAAAGATAAGAACAGATAAGAATAGATGAGAAAAGGAAGTTCCGACCAAACCCGAGAGAAAAGCCTCACTCAACACAACACCAATCCGCCCTATGTGCGGCTAGCTCCCAGTCTCCTGCTGCGCAGCCAGGCCATCCCCATTACGAATCCTATCAGACTCTCGAGCCCACAGCCCGGGACGTCCCCTAATTCGCCTAGGAATCTGCTGCCCAGCCACCTCAGCCTGCTGCCCTGTAGCCTGGGACAGCTGCACAAAATGTGCTCAACCGTCTCCAGCTCCTCCGGGTCCTCACACAACCCGCACATATCCGACACGTCGGATCCTAACCTCATCGCCATCCTGCCTATCATGCAATGACCCGTGATGATTCCTATTATGGTCCTCACGCAGACCCTGCTTCTGCCCAGCAACAACTCCGAGTCGGACTTCCTGAGCACCGGCCACATCGTCCGTGATACCCGGCAGTCCGTTCGGTTCCCCCAGGCCCTATTGGTCGCGCCCAGAATCCATTCCCTAATCTTCCCAAAGTAGAATCCTATTGGAGGCCTAATTGCCTCTATGTGATTAGGATCCTCCATCTCTGAGCCCTGTCTCGCCAACTCATCAGCAATCTCGTTGCCGCTTATGTTGCAGTGACCAGGCACCCAGCACAATCTCAACATATACTCTCCTAAGGCTCCCTCCAGAGCCCTCCTGCAACCGTCAACTAGCTTGGATTTCACGTAACAGCCCCTTACGGCCATAAGGGCCGCCTGGCTGTCGACATATATAGTGACCTCCGAGCCCCTATCAATGTTGTCCCTCATCAGTTCCACGGCCCTCAAGACCCCCAGAACTTCCGCCTGAAAAACACTGCAGTCGTCCGGAAGCCTATATGACATTCTGATATCCAGATCCTCAATGTAGACCCCCGCACCCGTGCCTCTCATCTTCGAGCCGTCAGTGAAAATAGCAAATCCATTAAATAATCTGCTCCTACCTGACCATCTCTCCCTAGAAGGCGTTACCACCTCCGGCAACCGTCCGAAATCCACCCTGGTGCCCACGAAATCCGTGGAGCCGGGTGATCCCAGGCAGTAACCTCCAGCTTCGATCTCACTCAAGATCCGTGAGTGACCCTGCGTGAAATCCCTAATCAATCCTAGTTCCCTCAGTCTAAGAATGCTTCTGGCTGCCATTCCCATAACATACTGCTCAATGGGCAGAAGATGTAGAATGACATCCAGTGCCGCTTGAGGTGTACTTCTCATGGCACCTGTCATGCCGATTGAAGCACACCTCTGAGCCTTAGACAGAAGGTTCCTTCGACAAGCCACTCTCAATGACTCCCACCAAACACAGCATCCATATGTAAGAATGGGTCTAACCACCGAAGTGTACAGCCATCCCACCACTGACGGCCGGAGTCCCCAACTCTTACCTATCGATGATCTGCAAGCATAGTAGGCATTGAGGCCTCTCTTAAGTCTCTCCTGAGTATTCCTTCCCCACGACAGCTTGCTGTCCAGAAAAACTCCTAGATACTTAGCGCTATCAGATAGTCTAAGCTCTACTCCTCCTAGTACCGGCAGCCTAAAATTCTCTACCCTGTACCTCCTAGTAAAAAGAACCAACTCGGTCTTCTCCGGATTGACTCCCAAACCCTTATCACTCGCCCATGCTGACAGTTCGCCCAGCGCCCCTTGCATGACTTCGCTTATTGTCGGCAGAAACTTGCCCGATACCAATATCACTACATCATCCGCGTAGGCCACAACTTTCCGACCCAATCTGTCAAAAAGTCCCAGAACGACGTTGACAGCTAAGAGCCATAATAAGGGAGAGAGAACTCCCCCCTGTGGGGTTCCCCTAGTCACCAGTTTCTTTAAGCGCTCGTTTCCCCAGTCCGAGTGAATAACTCTGCTGCTGAGCATCAGAGTTATCCATTCGACCAGGAACAGAGGAACGCCTAGATCCACCCGTAAGTATAAATTAGTAGAATTAAGTTTACGCAATATTCCATAAATTTTACCATAATCCCTATCAATAGGGGGATCAAAGGAATGTTTGTTATCCAAATATGCACCTAGACACTTAATATGGTCAACCAAAGAAATATGAGTATTGCTCAAAACTATATTAATGTCAGGATAAAAACGACTGGTTGGTCCAAACATTATTGCTTTAGACTTAGTAGGATTAATAGATAACACATACCCGATCTAAGCAAAAATTTATATTGTTCGGTAAAACGTTTTTAAAGAGTAAAAAGACATCATTGGCAAAAATTAATGGTTTGTATAACGATGAAGTAACAAAATCAAAGATGCTATTAATATGTAATGAAAAAGAAGTGGTCCTAAAACGGAACCCTGAGGTATACCCGTAGTTAAAATATTATTCTCATTAATATTTTGACGGATATGCTCAGTAAGATCAGGAATCATCAGCGTAGAACTATAGCTATTACAAAATGCATATTGGCTGCTACTAATATTTAAAAAAGTAGAACTTTAGACAAAGCCGGAAACATAGAAATTGGTTAAAAGATCTCCAGGTTCATTTATTACTCGTGTTTTTGGAATTGGCAATCTTCCAAGCCTGCGGAAAGGTTGAAGTAGTTAAAATGGTTATTAAAAAGTGCAGTATATATCTAGACAAAAAGGGAAAAGTCATTTTAATCATGCGAGCTGGAATATTGTCTATTTCTAACGACTGAGACCAAACTTTACCAAGGGCATCAATAACCTCTAATTCTTAAACGCAATGAAATGAAAAACAGTTAGGAGATTCAACAAAGTCGTCAAATGCAAAATTTTCCAAAATATCACCAGCATTACCGACAAAGAAATCATTCAAGACATTGACATATCCAAAAAAGTTCTCTGAATCAGAATCTTAGCAGTAATGGCTTTTAAGGGTTCTTCATACATTACGAGAATCCATATTACGAAATATTTTAGAAAAATTTCTATTAATCTTCCTATTAACAGATTTTACTTTATTAAGGTATTTACAAAAAAAAATTTCCAGTTCGCTTTGGAGCAATTAGCCATATAGGAACGGTAAATAACAAATAGATTTGGCAAACACAATTTGTTTAGAATTTATCATACGGCCAGGTCTCATTAATAGCAAAAATACTGAGAGATGAACCAACTAAGAAAGATCTGTCTATCTACTTTCGAATAACTTGCAGGAGGCCTTATGGATCTATATATCTTAAATTTCATTAAACTCGGTTAGATAACTTCTGAGAGACAGAAATTGCTCCATATCTCCTCCGTGGTCCTATTTTTAAAAAATGCGTAGCTTATGTGTCCGTATAAATATGCATCTATCTATGTTTTAAATTTCATTAAAATAGATTTGATAGTGGGGACAAAGATCCTATTTCGGAAAGCAGCTTATATTGGGGCTATATTATGTTATGGAGCATTTTCAATAGGCTTGGTCCTTGTGCCAATTAGAACCTATGTACCAAATTTCATCAAATTATCTTCAATATAGCGACCTGTACTTTGCGCACAAGGTTAAATGGAAAGCCGGCCAGCCTGCCGGACGGACATCGTTAGATCGACTCAGGAAGTGATTCTGAGTCGATCGGTACACACATCATCACAAATGCATAATACTCTCTCCACTATTGTGGTGTGGGTATAACTAAAAAAACAGCAAAGCAAAAAAACTTTGTAGAAAACAAACGTACCAAAAATTATTTTCGATTCCTCCATACGATCTCTATCGTTCGAGTCTATTACATAGATGACTGCATGCGATTCCTGGTAGTACTTATCCCACAAAGATTGCAGCTCATATTGTCCTCCTAAATCCCAAAAGTTCAAACGTACTCCTTGTACGTCTATAGTGCCTATGTTTAAACCCACTGTTGTTGTTATTTTACTGGGATTCATGCCTTTATAGTTTTTTGTAAACTTTGTTTTAGCTGCTTCCAAATAAGTCTGCAATTAAAATTTTTTAGGTTTTGTTTTTCTAAAAAAAAATTTTAGAAGCTTTACCGTTTTTCCAGCATTATCCAGACCCAAGATGACCACACAGTATTCATCTTTTTGTGTTAAATATTTATAGAAACCATGTAACAAAGTATACATAGTAATTATTGAATTGAAAATTTCTCTACAATTTCATTAAAGTTGATATAAAAATAAAATAATTTATTTTACACGTATGGCGGTGACAGACCCAAAAACAAAAAATGTTTTTTTATTTTTAGTATCAGCTGTTTTGGTTTTGCGTCTACGACACAAAATATAAACAAATGTCAGAGTTGATACTTAAGAGAAGTATGCTCATGAAAATTAAACAATGTAGCTTTGTGATACCCACAGACGAGGCAACATATGTCGCGACATGGGCAACATTTTATGTTTCCAAGCACAATATCTCATCGTGTGTAGTGATGTTGACTGTTTTATCTTTCTCATTTTGTATAGAGCAATTATTGAGTGCGGTGCTTTTGCAACTCTCGGAGAAAATAATATGAATAAAGAAATAGAAAATGGCAACAATTGCAAATTATGAGAATTGGAAAACAATTACAATATAAAATGTTTTTAAGATTATGGGACATAAAATATGATAGGAATAAAAACAAAATAAATTTTTTTGTTTTCTAGTAGTATATTCAACAAATTTCCCTCGTCTGTGGGTACCTTGGCAATAAACTTTTTGCATGAGCTTACTCATCGTCCAGTCTTGCAATTTTATTAAATTGTGCTTTGAAATTGCTATAGTGTCCAGATCAGGGATGTTAAATGGGGTTTACAATTTTGTACCAACTTCCAAAAACAAATGTACTTTTTGGAATTCTCGGTACTATTTTTTTAAACTTATTAACTGGCTGTTTGTAGAATGCGAGCGCAAAAGTGACTAGTTTAATTTACATTTAAAACAAAAACAAATTTTAAATTCAATTGTACACAAAAAAAAACCAAACTTAACATTACCATACATTATATGTATGAATAAAATAAGGTACATACGAGTCTTAAGCTTCGTACAGAAAGTGGTCAGATCTTACAATATTGGTAAGTAGCGTTGCTTAAATTGTATTAAAATTTACTAAAAATGTCTTGCAACGGTGTGAACATTGTAAGCTCATTTGTATTTGGCAGACATGTAAAATTAATGCATCTGACAATGGCACTATTGTCAGAAAAATATTTATATTGGCAACGCCCGCTTACAATATTGTAAGATCTGACCACCGTCTAAACGAAGCTTAATAAATATTTGTAATTAAAATCAGGCACTGATTTGTTCAGTTAATAAACTTGCTGAACTTGGCCTCAATGAACTAAAAATTGTTTGAAATTAGAAAATTTATATAGGAAAGAATAATTTTCTCAAATACTATACGATTTGTGCAACTATGTGTGTGGCGAAAATTGATTTACACGGTGTTTACATTTGCCAGCCCTGCAAACAATTTCGATCGAAAAATAATCTAAATAGTTTCCCCATTTAGCAAAAATCTATCGCTTTTGCTATTCAATTCTTATTGATGTAGTTACATCGTTCGGGAAGAAGTGTCCCACTATGGTAATATTTACTTTAAGAATCCACTTAGTGACTATATTTTATGACGAATAAGAGTGCTTTGGAAGTATAATATTAATTAAATTCAGTAGTATCGCTTTTGGCTCCAAAAAGCAATCTTTTGAAGTTACATTTTTTCTTATTGTTCTTTATAATAAAAAATGGGCCATTTTACTGTTAATCTTTGTTTGATTTTGTAAGGGAAATCTAAGTAAACAAATATTAAAAAATCTATAGTACATTTAATCAATAAAGCTAATAATATTTTAAAGTTAAAAACCTAATGAGGACACATTTTGGTAAAGGAAATTACACAAAATCACAAATTTGTTGAAACACCAACTTTGTACACTTTCATCATATTATAACTAGCATTTCTTTTTATTGCTTTACAAAACTTATTAAACAAATTTTCTTCACTAATAACGTTGATCTTCACTAAGAAAATTTAACAAACACACAAATTTTTACACAAAAATTTTTAAAGTCATTAAATAAACAAACAGTTTAAAAAAATCACTAATATCCTTTAAAAAAAGATTATTATCAAATTATTATTTTTAATTTCATTTTCATTTGCTCTAAAAAATATGCATGAGAAATTATTAAACATTTAACCAATCTAACCGAAGATTAAGTTTGGGTTGTTTTGTGCACTCATTTATACAACTTTCGTGAACTAGAACACTTTTCGGTAACTTTTTGATTCCGCGGAGTCCTAATTTTAAGTACAATACTATAACTATTTCATTTTTCAAATATTAAACATTTCACTTTATTTTACATAATTTTTTAAATTTATATTATTTTACACGCACGTAGCACCGATCACATGGCAACTTATATACAAACTGTGCTCTTTTACGCATTTTGCTTTTGAAATATTCACTATTAAACAGCAAAACGTTGCGAAGAAGTCAATATAATATGTCAAATTTTCAATTGTGCCATTGTTGCAGTTGTATAACTGTTAAATTTATCTGAACAACTTATTAAAGTGACGAAAAAGTATAATTTAAGAACTCATAATTTGATTCTAACGTATTTTGTTGTTGCTAAATTCCGAAAAATCTACTGTTTAACTACCAAATGTGACGATGTAGGTTAAATTCGTAGATAATCGAAAAACACTCTACCAATTGCTTGGAAGGAGTACTGGCCATGGCAAGACAGTTGCAATACATGCAAACTTTTTCACTAATACATGTACACTTTTCCAACTGGCTTGTCTACTGTCTTGCAAATTTTGCAGACAGTAAAATGTACAGTGATTTGACATTTGCTGACAGTAATTTGAAGTTTTTTTTCACAAAAGTAAAAAAAAATTAACAATTAAAACAAAATTAATAAATTATGCTTTGGTTTTGCATGTTTTACTTAAGTCCCAATTTCCACAATGCAAGTCTTCCCTGCAAACAATTTCGATCGAAAAATAATCTAAATAGTTTCCCCATTTAGCAAAAACCTATCGCTTTTGCTATTCAATTCTTATTGATGTAGTTACATCGTTCGGGAAGAAGTGTCCCACTATGGTAATATTTACTTTAAGAATCCACTTAGTGTCTATATTATATGACGAATTAGAGCGCTTTGGAAGTTTAATATCAATTAAATTTAGTAGTATCGCTGTTGGCTCCAAAAAGTACTCTTTTTCTTATTGTTCTTTATAATAAAAAAGTGGGTAATTTTACTGTTTATCTTTGTTTGATTTTGTAAGGGAAATCTAAGTAAAATATAAACAAATTAGCTTAAAGTTAAACAAATATTAAAAAATCTACGTTACATTTAATCAAAATAGCTGTTAATGTTTTAAAGTTAAGAACCTAATGTGGACAAATTTTGTTAAAGAAAACTACACAAAATCACAAATTTGTTCAAACAATAACTTTGTAAACTTTCATCATATTATAACTAGCATATCTTTTTATTGCAAATTTTTATTTACAAACTTTCTTCACTCAAAGTTATTGTTGATCTTCTCTAGAAAAATTTAACAAAAACACTAATTTTCACACTAAAATTTTTAAAGTCATTAAATAAACAGACAGTTTAAAAAAAATCACTAATATCCTTTAAAAAAGATAATTATCAAATTATTATTTTCAATTTCATTTTCATTTGCTCTAAAAAAAATATGCATGAGAAATTATTAAAACTTTAACCAATCTAGCCGAAGAATAAGTTTGGGCAGTTTTGTGCTCTCATTTATACGTGAACATTTTTTTTTTCGGTAACATTTGGATTCCGCGGAGTCCCAATTTTAAGTACAATACTATAACTATTTCTATTTTCAAATATTAAAAATTTCACTCTATTTTACATAATTTTATATATTAATATTATTTTACACGCACGTAGCACCGATCACATGGCAACTTAAATACAAACTGTGCTCTTTTACGTATTTTGCTTTTGTAATATTCACTATTAAACAGCAAATCGTTGCGAAGAAGTCAATATAATATGTGAAATATTCAATTGTGCCATTGTTGCAGTTGTATAACTGTTACAATTATCTGAACAACTCACTAAAGTGACGAAAAAGTATAATTTAAGAACTCATAATGCGATTCTACCGTATTTTGTTGTTGTTTAATTCCGAAAAATCTACTGTTTAACTACCAAATGTGGCGAAGTAGTTAAAATTCGTAGACAATCGAAGAACACTCTACCAATTGCTTGGAGGGTTATTGATAAACTTATCACATTTTCTTCTTTGAATCAGCCTCGGCGTTTTCACAATGCTTATCTTATTGCTAAAATATTACTGTTTTATGTATGCAGTACACACGTATGTGTGCGTTTTTTACATTGCGAATGAGAAAACAAAACGTATATGGCAAGTACATCAAGCTGAGTACTCGTTTCTTTTCCCCTCGTCTCTCTCGCCTACAAAGTAGCAAGCTGATCAATAAGACTTGCATTGTGGAAATTGGGACTAAGGGTTATCTATGTTCACAAAAAATAGTTGTTAAATGCTATTTTTAATATGTATGTTAAGTTCATATAAAACAAGTTTAGATAAAACTTGCACTGCGACATTTACGTTAGACATTTTTTAAAGTGAACTGTCTTAACTACTGTCTGGACGCCTACTGATTTTCCGAATTTAAATCTGGCTACCCTACCTACCAAACGAAAACTGTCCTACATCTTCCCAGTCCCCAGCCCCCTGCCGCGCAGCCAGGCCATTCCCATTACGAGTCTCGTCAGATTCTCGAGGCCGCAGCCCGAGACATCTCCCAATTCGTGCAGGAATCTGCTACCCAGCCACCTCATCCTGCTGTTCTGTAGCTTGGGACAGCG
Organism: Pollenia amentaria; assembly: GCA_943735925.1. NCBI lineage: Eukaryota > Metazoa > Arthropoda > Insecta > Diptera > Polleniidae > Pollenia > Pollenia amentaria. Next base: position 119,606,075 of record OX031008.1, read on the forward strand.
GCACAGAAAGTGCTCAACTGTCTCCAACTCCACTGGGTCTTTACACAACCTACATATGTATGTGTATCTGAAATGCCAGACCCCATTCTGCCTATCATACAGTGGCCCGTGATAATACATATCATGGTTCTGACTCTTACCCAGCAGTGCGTCCGAATTCGACCTACTAAGCATCGGCCACAGCGTTCGCGATACTCGGCAGTCCGTTCGGCCCCGCCAAACCCGATTAGTCCCGCTCAGAACCCTAATTCTTCCAAAGTAAAAGCCCATTAGAGTCCTGACCACCTGTAAACTGCCAGGATCCTCCCAGAATAGCCCAGTCAAGAACTGTTGCAACAAAAATTGCAAGTCTGGACGATTACTTATCAAATGTAAATATGTTTTCTTTCAGACTTGTAATTTTTGTTGCACCAAATTGTTTAAATACTGCTTTGAAATTTCACCGAGTTACAGTTTTGCTGTTTTCAGCATAAACCATATGCAATCGTTTTTAACCTTACTTATCAACTTTGTGCCAAATTACACTATGGACATTTCTTGTCGCACAAACGAAGTTTGTTGGCGAGAGAGGAAAAAGTAAAGTATGTCGCGCATACAGCGTCGCCTTCTCACTGACAAATGTTGTCTGTCCGGTAAGTCCATAGTGTAAATTAGGACTTTGACAACTACTTCACTTTGTAGCTTAACCAGCTTAACTCTGACGAATTACTTGGGAATACTCAGAAATAGTTTTTTATAAAAATCATACCAAAAACCACAAAAAGAACCTAGCGTTCAAGGTAGTTTTTAATAGGACTGGAACCAGAGCTGCCGTTTTTGGTTATTTCTACTAAAAATAGCTAAATAAGCAAAAATTCACCAAAATTTGTTAATAGCGGCATGATAGAAAAGCTTAATATTTATTAAAAATAAAATATGTTATTATTTGACCTTTTGACATACATATGGAATTACATATGGGTAAGAAAAGTGACAGTACATATGTAAAATTCACCAAAAAAATCGCTATTTCCTTTTCCCAAAAATATCGCTAGTAGTACATTTTTCACAAAATATTCATTTAAAGTAAAAAAAAACTTTCTGGCTAAACTTTATTTAAAGAATTATAATTAGCAAATATTATTAAAAAAAATTATACAAATACTTTTTTGCGTTTATTTTTAATTTTTGATTCTTTCAATTCAAATTAATTTAAAATTCACACAACTAACAACTGTTATACAAGATTTGTTTTTTTGTATCAATATAAAAAAGGAATGTTGAAACAAAGAGAAAAATTTAAACAAAATATAAAAAAAATCTTAATTTTTAAAATATGTTATATATGTATATGTAATTATGATTTTTATAATCAAATTATAAACATTGTATGTGTATTTTTGTAGTATTGTATGTTTTTATTTTGTTTTTTAATTATAAATTTAAGCTAAAAAATTTAACGGCTAAAGCAAGATCAAACTGAAATAATATATATAAATAAAACTCGTGTGTAAACGACTTGTTTCAAAAACAGCGATTCCATATACATGAATTGTCTCAGAAATCACGAAATTTTTTAAAATCCGCTTTAAAACAAATAAAAGTTGCAGTAAGCAAAAATTTTTTTTTTATAAATATACATACATATAATATTTAATTTTGCCGCATTCGAATCGATTAAATAATCAGGGGCCAAATTACCGCAACCGATGTCTTTTAAAATTACAATTTAAATGGAAATTTCGCTCGATATCGAATGCCATAATTTGGGCTCAGGTAACGCTATTTTGAAGTACTAAAAAAACAAATTTTTGAAATAAAGTTCTGCAAAGCCGTTATTTGTATCTAAAAAAAAGTACAGATAATTTTGTTTAACAAAATTATTTTTGTAACACTGATCTGTAGGAAGAGAAAGAAAACAGGATGTTTAGGAACAGGGGTTGGTCTTTTGCATTGCGTATTTAAAAAATAAGTACAATTTTTTATACATAAAATATAAACAATTTTCAATTGCTGTTTTAATTTAAATTTTGTCGTTTAGTAAATATTAGTTAGTGTTAAGTAGAGAGAATAAACTAGGATAACAATGTAATAATTATACATTTCTGTATGTTTTCTGTTTTTTTCTTTTAATAATTTTTTTAATTGTGTAACAAATATACATAATTTAAAAATAAATATTTATTTTAAGCGTTTAAGCATTTGTGTGTTTATAATAACTATTGAATTTAATTAAATACATTGTTATTTTTCAACAAAAAAGTCTTTAGAATTATTGGGTGGTTAGTTTTTAAGGAATATTTATATTTGTTTCTCGTTAATTTCAAACGCAAAAAACCTCTTACAAACTTATATTGAATTTTATTTGTTTTTTAATGTTTTCTTTATTAATTTATAATAATTAATATGTATAATTTTCTTAAATTGTTGTTGTTTATATTTTTAAATTGTTTATATTTATATATATTTGTTTAAACATTTTAATTAATTTCATTTATATATAATTCGTATTGTGTCCTCATGATTATTTATTTTTATTTGCTTCTTTTTTCATTATTCTGCCAACTTTATTTCCATAAGACAAGCTTTTAAGCTTAAAATTAAAATTGCACCCAATTAGCATTTGCAGAACTTGTTTGAGGATTTGGTCCAGGTGCAGAGCTGAAATTAGAAAATCATTGGTAATGCCAAAATATAAAAGAATGTCATTTGAATGAGTTAAAAAACGTTGACTTGTCGTTGTCGTTAATGACTGTGTCCTTTTTTGTAATAGATTAAAGTGACACACACCCTGGGTTCTTTAATCTTCTACAAAAAACGTCATAATAAGGCTGAATAAGTTTTCTTGTCATTTTTCCACGTAATCGTGATAATTCTTGGTATCTTGCCAATATTTTTGTTAAAATATTTTTTCTTTTTGTTTGCTTTCTGTATAAAAATTCACACTTTCTGATTTACAATTGACGCTTTCTGAATTACAATTGACTAATCTGAATTACAATTTATGCTTTCTGAATTTCAATTGACTAATGAAAAATGGGAGAAGAGAAAAATAATTGGGCTGTATATGTAAATTAAACTCAAAAGCAAATCAGTGTCCCATCTATTATATGTAATTTAAAAAGTACTACGATAAATGTTGTCAAATTCATATGGTCTGTATTGGTAGTTTAAACGCCCAATTTTTGCGTTTAAAGATGGTTTATAGGTAGGTAGGTAGGTAGAAAGGCTGGTGTGAAGTCTCCTTCACACCCTCACCCAGAGACCAATATGGTCCATTGTGATGCCTTGTTTAGAGAAATAGCTGAAAAAGAAGGTGAAGAGAAACAGCAAAATCATTAGAAAAGATATTTATAGATAAGAAAAGGAAGATCTGACCAAACCCGAAAGAAAAGCCTCACTCAACACAACACCAATCCGCCCTATGTGCGGTTAGATCCCAGTCTCCTGCTGCGCAGCCAGGCCATCCCCATTACGAATCCTATTAGACTCTCGAGCCCACAGCCCGGGACGTCCCCTAATTCGCCTAGGAATCTGCTGCCCAGCTACCTCAGCCTGCTGCACTGTAACCTGGGACAGCGGCACAAAATGTGCTCAACCGTCTCCAGCTCCTCCGGGTCCTCACACAACCCGCACATATCCGACACGTCGGATCCCAACCTCATCGCCATCCTGCCTATCATGCAATGACCCGTGATGATCCCTATTATGGTCCTCACGCAGACCCTACTTCTGCCCAGCAACAACTCCGAGTCGGACTTCCTAAGCACCGGCCACAGCGTCCGTGATACCCGGCAGTCCATTCGGTTCCCCCAGGCCCTATTGGTCGCGTCCAGAATCCATTCCCTAATCTTCCCAAAGAAGAAGCCTATTGTAGGCCTAACCGCCTCCATATGATTAGGATCCTCCATCTCTGAGCCCTGTCTCGCCAACTCATCAGCAATCTCGTTGCCGTTTATGTTGCAGTGACCAGGCACCCAGCACAATCTCAACATATACTCTCCTAAGACTCCCTCCAGAGCCCTCCTGCAACCGTCAACTAGCTTGGAGTTCACGTAACAGCCCCTTACGGCCATAAGGGCCGCCTGGCTGTCGACGTATATAGTGACCTCCGAGCCCCTATCAATGTTGTCCCTCATCAGTTCCACGGCCCTCAAGACCCCCAGAACCTCCGCCTGAAAAACACTGCAGTCGTCAGGAAGCCTATATGACATTCTGATGTCCAGATCCTCAATGTAGACCCCCGCACCCGTGCCTCTCATCTTCGAGCCATCAATGAAAGATGGTTTATATGTTTACTGATTTGTTGGTTTAAACACATTTTAAACCAAAAAGAGAGTTTAACTGGCTCTGATTTATTATAGAAGCCCTTAATGCCTTACTTATAAATTTGTATAGCTGTTGTTCTTTTGCCATTGCAAAAACAAACGTTCGGTTGGTTAGTGTTTTCTTGTTGGCTTCGAATTCAGTTCGCACTGAGAAGTGTACGGTGAATTTCAGGTCCAAAATGTTTGTTTTATTTTTTGTCATTGACATAAACTTATTCTCACTCATAACCTCTTCGTTAAATTTTTCGTTGTCTTGTTGTTGCTTGCATAAACTCATTCGTTTTGAAAAATAAAAATATACGACCTGAAGTAACTATGTATATTCTTATTACTTCGGCCTTTTTTTTATTAAATATTTTATTTTTATATATTTTTTTAAGCTTTAGGTCACTTTTTTAAATAAATTAATTAAAACATGGTTTTATTTATCAATATTCCGATTTCCAATAAATAAAAATAAAAACTTTTGTTTGTGAATTAACATTGTAATAACAATAAAAATATTAAATCTGTTTTTATTTTGTTTCTCAAAGGAACATTTGTATTTCTATGTATTTTAAAAACATGCAGTTAATCGTTATGAGCCAAAAAAATAAGCATTACTTAGCGATCAAAAAATTTAACTAAAAATAATTTTTATTCGTCAAGCAAAAACTAAAATTTGGAAAACCGTATAATGCAGCATCATATTTTAAAAGCTTGACTTTGTGTTTGCTGGGTAAGTATACAATTGTACCAAATTTGGTGATGTTATAATCAGGGACCGAAAATAACAGTTATTTTGAAATACTGGAAAACTGATTCAAGTATACCATATTGATCCTTATGAACTTTTCTATGATAAAATTTTATGATTTTTAAAGTTTTGATTTTTATTTTTTCGATCAAAAATTACAGTTATTTTTTAATTTATATTATATTATATTTATATAATAACAGTTATTTTTTGATTTTTATTTTTTCGATCAAAAATAACAGTTATTTTATGATTTTTATTTTATTGAAAAAAAATAACAATTATTTTTTGATTTTTATTTTTTCGAGCAAAAATAAAAGTTATTCTTTACAGAAATGTACGTGTTATAATTATTGAGTTGTCTTTAAATATTTAATTGAATGTGTGATCATCATTGGGATATCTTATAAATATTTAAAGTCAACCAAATAATTATAACACGTACATTTCTTTAAAGAAATAACTTTTATTTTTGATCGAAAAAATAAAAATCAATAAATAACTGTTATTTTTGTTCAAAAAAATAAAAATCAAAAAAATAACTGTTATCATCTGACTTTTATGAAAAAAGGAATAACTGTTACGGTCCCTGGTTATAATAACATATTAAGTTCATACAAACAAAAATATATGTTCTCGTATCCCTGAAGAAAGCCTGGTATAGTGTCTCCAAATTTTCAATTTTGTCGATAGTTTTGGTGACACTGAAAGAGTAATAGATATTTTTGCTTCTTCTTTATTTTGTATACCCACACCACGATAGTGAAGAGGGTATTATGCTGATGTGTGTAACACTAAAAGATATTAGTGTTAGACCCACCCTTTAGTATACCGATCAACTCATTATCACTTTCATTTTAACGTATTGCTAGGAACACAACTGGGACGAACGACGAATTTCGCCCAACACGACGAATTTTTCCGAAAAAATTCGCTGAGAAAATTCGTCGTATGAAGCACAATAACGACGAATAGCTGGCAGCTTTTATAATTGAGAAAGTTGATTACTGTTTGTGCAAAGAGAGAAAAATAGTGTGACCATATTCAAAAAAATAATGCTTAAAAATAAAAACATAATCAAAAACACAACTAAAAACTATTTTTATAGCCAAATACTTTGTACACTTATTTTATGTGTTATACAATAAAAAAAAAACAATTATTAAAGTAAAGAGTAACTTTATTTACTAAACTACTTCTTAACTAAAACCAAACATGGTCACCTAGTACTGATTTGTTCGTCGTTCGCCGGCGTATAAAAAAGAATTAAATCTATTTAAAGTTCGCCGCGTCTGGCGAATTTTCGCCGGCACCCTGATTGTGTGCATTTTCATATACACAAACGTCTTTTATTTTTGGCGACGAATATTCGCGGCCAAAAATTCGTCGTTCGCCCCAGTTGTGTTCCTAGCATATCCCTCAGTCCGAGTGGGTTGCAGGCTGGCTGGTTGTCTGTACATGTAACCTTGTGCGAAAAGTACAGGTCACAATTTTAAGGATAATTGGTTGTAATTTGGTACATTGGTTTCAAGTCATAAGCATGAAGCCTACTCAAAATGGTGAGACTCTGTTTAGAATTTCACATAGCCCCCATACAAATGTCTTTCCAGAATAGTGTTTGTGCCTATAATCCATCTTATTATGTTGGTATTTAGATTAAAATGTTGGCAAACTTATTTTATTGCAATCTAAATCATCTTACCAAACTTTATTGGAATCGGACCATATTGGATCATAGCTACTATACAACCACTGCCCTATTTCCGTTAGTTTAATGCTATAACTTTCTTATAAATGCTGGTATTGACATACAATTTGGTTACAATAACTTTTACGATAGCTACTATGTCATGAAAAATGTTGTGCTGGTTCGTCCATGCAGCCATTGTTGTGCATATACCTACGAATGAGAACACAAAGCGTACTGCCCAAGTACAGGCATCTCCGTACCAACCCCTTTTCTTCTTGCTTCCCTCTCCCGAAAACACAAGAGTAGAGCATAAAAAGATGAAACGTGTGATTGTAGACTAAAATCATTGTACAATGTCAAAAAAAAAAAAAAAAAAAAATTTGACATCCAACAATTATAAAGCTAAAGAAAAAAGTTATCAGCAGCTTTTAGGATCACCTGTAATGAATTCGCCTTGATAGGTGCGTTTGTTTACTTTTCCAGTAAAATCCAGTAGTTGAGTAAATTTTGGGCAATATGAAAATTTTACTCTCAAAAATGGCTCTTGCACAAAAAAGTAAACGAACGGAAAAATTGCAAAAACTTGCAGGTTAATTCAAACAGCTGATCGCTAAAAAGCTTAGTGTTGTAAAATATGTGTTGTTTAGACTACCCAGTACATAATGTTTTTGGTACCTGATGAAATGCATTGTAATGATTATAAATTCGTAGCAAATTTATTTATTAAATGAGCTTCTGTGCAAGTTTTAAGACTTGTTTATTTTGTACATGACTTTTAATTTTGTTTCTAGTTGAATTACATACGAAACTACATCAATATTTGATTTTTGATATTTGGTACCCTCAATAATATGCAATAAGAAGTAATCATATATTCATTAGCTTTACATCTCTAAAATATTAATGTAAACAAAAACAAAAATAAGTAATATTGAACAATTAACATAAATTTTACCATGGATGCCAAAAAAAGAAAACTTAATATTTCATGCTCTCCCGGAACATTTGGGAAGGTACAAAGTGGTAAGTAAAATTGTTTAGGATGTAATAAATATTTTTGGTTTTTGTTGCACTTTTAATTCAGCTTTTGTTCTTTTAAATGTTTTTATTACAAATTGTATGCTTTTTGTTTGCTTACTTTTGTTTGTTTACTTAAATTAAACATATCGCTCATTTCGTGCAAGACCGTCACAACTCAAAATTTGGCATTTTCGAGTTAGTAATGCAGAAATGTTCTTCTCTTAAATCTCTACAAATTGATCTAAGAACGGAGAGAATTATCGAAAAAATAACGGTAATACAGATGCTTTTGACGCTATGACCTCTTGTAACAAACTTGAGCAATTAACATCAACAAGGTCACATTTCAGTTTTTTTGTTGGCATTCCTCTTGTACATGTGGTTTTCTTTGTAGCAAAAAAGAAACATTTGATTTTATAACTGTATATAAAATAAATAATAAAATAAATAATAATAGGTTGGAATCTTAAAAAGGCTCTCCTGTAAAGTTTCAAATTTTGAGTTGTGACGGTCTTGCACGAAATGAGCGATATGTTTTTGTTTTCTACTGGTTTTTACTGGTAAAAATTTGTTCAGTAAAAATTTGCAGACTCTTTGCTTACAACTGTCACTTTACTCTCTCAGTAGATGCTCTCTTTTGCAAATTCTTGTGTAAGCGAACGCATTTCAGTAAAATCCAGTAAAAACTTGCACAAATTTGTGCAAATTTTGGGGTAAACGAACGCACCTGATGTTTTCAAAAAATAATTTTGATATTCACTCTAACTTTTTACAAAAACAAAATACAAAGTATTTTTTTTTAAACAGGGATAGCTAGCATAACTCTTATCTCATGATGCGGTCACCTGTATGAATTCTCCTTGAGACAATCCTATCATGAATAATTGCAAATTTTGCTTTTAAGATTTGTAAAAAAAATTTTTACATACCCAGCTGAAGCATAATCTGTCCATTCTGTAGCCGCATTGCCGGTAGCTTTATGAGCCGGCGATGTACCAGGACTTTGACGTATTGAACTGGCGGCGGAAGGTGGCGGTGCTATTTTACCCATGCCACCAGGTGGTGGTGGCAATATTCCAGTTCCAGCTTTAGATTTTGTACGTGTTGTACCTTCTGAACCATCTTTTTTCTAAATATATTGATAATTATAAGTATATATCTTACAAAATACCTTTTAAGGCCGAATTTCTTACCGTTATTCTCATATTAATTTTGATTGTTTCACCCTCTTTAAAACCTAAATCCAATTCTTGTTTAGGTTGGGTTTTTTCTTTTTCAATTTGTTCTTGATTTTTTACCCATTTAAAATGATCCTGTAGAGCTACATTTAAATCAAAAGAATCTGAACGATCACCGAAACCTAAGCCCAAAAATGCAGAGCGACCTTTTTGCAATTGCAAAAAAAATTATGATTTGTATAAAATTTGGGAAAACAAAAAAAAAACTTACCATTATCATCTTGCACTCGAATGACAAAATAACGTGAACTATCTGCTACTGCTTCTATGGCCACACCAGGATATGTTTCAATCGGACAATTTGCAAATAAAGCACCAGTGGTTTTATCTTCTAATTTAAGATTACATTGTGTACCTTTTGCTACAAGACGCATGCGTCCGGTCCAGGTGGGTTCACCCAAATTCCAGTCAGCGGCTCTAAAATAAAAAATTTTTGGGATTAAAAAACTCGTTATTTCAAAATGTTTGGAAATACTAGATTATTTTTTCACCCGATTATTATATAACATGAATCAAGAAAATATAACAAGTTCCTTCCTTATCACAAAATGTATCAGGCCACAATAAGTCGCAACAATAAATGTTAAGGATGTACGAAATTAAAGGAATTTTAATTTTAAAAAAGCACGTCTTGGTAAAATAATAGTGAAAAAGTACGTTTTGTAAAAAATTCGTAAAAAACACTTTGCAGATATAAGATCTCCCAGCCGCATTCCAAATTTATTGCTAATTAACAAGGTGTGTCATTGAAGACCAACGCCTTGCCCACTTGCATCTACTTTAAAGGCTTTTGGAATGCCTTCTAAAAAGATTTAAGAATAAAGATCTATCCCAGTTTAATTTTTGTTGCTAATAATGCGAAGTGAGTAAATTAATAACTAGACTTGCTAAACGTTCCAACATAACTAGTAATAAAACAATTTCGACAGGCCTTATCTTAGAATAGAAAATGTGAATTTGTAAAATATTTAATAAAAACCCTTCTAAAAGACCTTTTCAACGAAGGCAAAGTGGAATAAGTAAAAGTTTACTAAAAATTCAATTGTTAGCCTTCTTAAAGGCCAAAAAAGTTAAAGGACTTGCAATTTTTCCCGCTGGCCAGCATGATTATCTTGTGTGTGTTTTGTTTTTGTAAAATTATTTCTTGGCTGGTGAACCAAAATGTATCTGCCTGTTTGCAGAACGCGAGCGCAAAAGTGACTCGCTTAACTTATATTTAAAACAAAAACAACATTTCTAATTTTTTTTTTTTTAAGGGAAAAAAACTGTAGAATAATATAACATCACAGTTAACATGAGAAGCAAAAAACGTAAAATGGAAATTAATTGAGATATAAAAGCAATTTTAAAAATTTGGGATAAAAATGGGATAACCGATTTATGTGTGTTACGTTATTTTAATTTGTAATCAACTGAAACAAAACGACGCATCATCAACGAAAGTATGATAGTATAAAGTAAAACAAATATTTAAAATATTAAATAATTAAATATTTTTGTTAAATTACAGGTATAATAGAATATAAACATAAAGTACATGGTAATAAATGCAATACTGCGTTTAAACAATAAATTTAAATGTGGTTAAATGCAACTATAAATATGAAAATCACACAATTATTATGTAGCATCATTAGGTTTGCGTTGGCATGGTGGAACAAGTTTGATTTTCTGATGCAGCGGAGGCAAAACTGCATTTGAGGACGTAGGGAAATTATATTATTATAGATCTTATGACATATTATGTATAATTTTTTATTGATTTTATTTTCTAATAAGAATTTCTAATAAATTATAAATTGGTTAATGATAAATGGTTTTTTCGTTTTAGCTAACGAAATTTATTTTGTTATTGTAAAAAATTCTTAGATGCCAGAAGTACTAATAATACATTATTAATACATTTTGCTTTGGTGTTTTAAAAAGGGTGAGTTTTATTTCTTGAAAATTATTGAAACATTAACAACAAAAGCGAAGAACGTATATTTTGTTTTTGTAAAACATGTATGGACTACCAACCAAAACGTTGGGTTTTTTTGAGCACACTTTTCTTAAGTAGGTTAAAATTTTTGAAAAACTCAATTTATGCCCATTTTACGTTTTTTGCTTCTCATGTAAACTGTGATGTTATATTATTCTGCATTTAAGACGAAGCATGTGCCGTTTTTTTTTTTTCAATAACATTTGCCTACAAAAAATCCAACACCCCTTGGCTATAAAATATTTTACAAAAACAAAATACATACACATGCATTTCATGCTGTGGTCATGCATATTGTCGAGCAACAACAACATTACTAGGGAGGAGCGTTACGAAAATTTTTTGTTTCCTCATTCTTCATGACTGAAGAAAGGCAAAATGATTTTTTTTCACCCTCATAAATGAATTGGCGAAAAAATCACAATTCATTAATGGCTGTGAAAAAAAGTTACACGTTTTAAATTCCTCATTCATGAAAAAAATCATGAATGGCTAAATATAAGCGATCATATATGAATTTTTCTGAACTCTGGTTATAACTGCTCTAAATCATCTTTATTTACAAATATATCATCTGAATGTCCTACCAATTACCTTTGAAATAAATGTTAAACCAAGCCAAATTCATACAAGGTGACATTGGCTTGCTACGTAAGCAATAGCTGATTATATGTCAATATTATATGCCGTTACTTTTTTTTTAATTTCTATTTAGATATTTATTTAAATTTCAAGATTTTGATTTATTTTTTTTTTTTTTTTGGTAAGATGATTTTGATTGCAATAAAGTAAATTTGTACCAAATTTAATTTATATGCCAACATAGTAAGATGGTTTATAGGCTTTGTGAAATTATGGACCGTTTCTCATCACTTTCAATCAAATTATTTCCACAACGGCCACCTGTACTGCCAGCTGGATCAACTTCGTTGGATCGACTCAGAAAGTGATTCAGACTCGATGGGTTTACTTAAAGGTGGTTCTAGGACCAATATTTGAAGGTGTTACAAACTATTGTGTGGGTATATATATAACTATTTTTCCATTGAGTTCTTAAAAGAAATTTTACATAACGGTATGTTTTTTAAAACTTTCGCTCGTTAAATTCAATCAAACCTTATTCGAAAAATATTCAATCTGCAAATATTTCATCTGCACTCTTTTCAAATTAAAAAAAGCAAAACTTCTTGCAAATACGGTTTTGTTAACACACGTTTTTAAATTATTACAATCCAAAACACACGATTTAAAATTAAAATTAAAAACAAAATCAAAAATTACAGCATATATTTTTGACATACAGCTGTTTTTTTTACTACAGTGTTGTATTATTTTGATACAACTTTAAAGTATTTTACAGTGTTGTATCCATTTTCAAAATAAGACTACCTTGTATGAATTCGCCTTGTGTTAAACCTTGTTAATATTTTGTAGGAAGATCGAAGGATTATTATTCGACCGGTTTTAACCGGTTATTTTAGTTTTGTCCAAGCCGGTTATTTTAAAATGTCCATTTTTCGAAAATCGTATAAACCGGGTATTTTGGTATAATAAGCTGATTATTTTAATAATGTGTAATTTATATACGATTGTGGATCAATAAGTCCGTGACTTTTCGAACTTCCCTCGAAAAAAGTGAATTTCGAGTGCTCATTAAACATTTTTTTTTTGCGAAAAAAAACCGTCAATCAAACCAAGGAAAAGCTTGAAAATAGCTAAAAGGATTAAGTTGAAAAATAAATGTTTTTTTTTTTTTTTTTTTAAACTGTGTTTCACGGACTTATTGATCCGCCCTCGTACATTTTCCTTACTCTTGTTGTAATTGCAAGTTGTTTTCTACTTGAATATTGGGAAAAATTTAACTTTTTTATGAAGAATGTTAAAACAAAATGTAGCGAAAGTCAAAAACATTATCTTTCGCCTGGGAAACAATCTTGTCGAGATGCGAGGGCTTAAGTGCACTGTAATAAAAAAAAAACGTTTTTATTTATTCTTGAATTTAAAAGGAGCTTTATTTAGAACACAGGACTTCTTACTTTGCTTAGCTCTACTCTTAGATTAATCCCACAACACTTAAACTATCTTCTTAAATACTATTTTTGTTTTTCTTAATACTTATCTAGAACACTATTAGCAAACTTGACCCAATACACAATGTAGCTATGCACATATGACCTGCATATGTGATCAAATTGTGTATTGCAATACTACCTAACACAACACTCAACACATGTGCAAACGTGTGTGTTCGCCAGTTTGTTTATTATTGTCATAAAACAATTTGTAAGCAATTACAAAACAAACTGAGCAAATTGCAATGTGATCTTCTTTCGGTCTACTATTCATGTTATTCCGTACTTGGGTTGGTTACTCAAATGGTGAGTATAATCATAAATCATTATTCGTTGTCAGTACAAAGAATAATAACTAAGGTCACACTACACACTCTACGGTTCTGATCTACTGAAATGATGTATCTGGATACGTCTTCGCAGGAGGCCATGAATACTGAAGGAGTGTTCGACTAAAGGTTACTCATCTTGTCAGGATAATGAGGCGGTAGTGGAAATTTACACTTTCCGATCCATTATCAGTACATAAAGCACGACGTGCCAGCCCGCGGATTCGCCTCTTGTAAGGTGGGAGCTTTGCCAGTGGAAGCAGTGCCGAGGGCCTGTGTGGCTAGTTATTGCGAAAAGAAACTAGCCGTTTGCAGCTCCCCGCAGCGTCAGGGGAAAGCACTTTTGTATGTTAGTTGCCTAGTCCACGCACGCCGTCACTGCGTGGTACGGTCCGTCTGAACTCGTGTGAACAAAAATGTAACAAAATAAACATAAAAAGGACGCAGTGGACGGGGTGATCGACGAAGGTCATTCGGACGTCACGGTCGGGGAATCGGATAGATCCCTGTCGGCTGTGGGATGAACCAAACGTAATGTCAGGTGCCCAAATGAAGCAGAACTAGCGATGTGGGTTGAACCAAACTTAATGTTACATTACGTTTGGTTCATCCCACATTAATTTGGGTACCGTAACATTACGTTTGGTTCATCACACAGCGCCAGTTCTGCTTACCAAAAGTGGCCCCCTGGGCACATTATATCACAACCAGTATCATTGAACAGGAACGACAGGTACTGAAAGATTTATATGTGGATGGTCTTCTGGGTCTGTCGAGTGACTCCAGTGTTGAAAACGGGGCTACTCACGGGTTGGAGAGGCAGTCGCTGACGAAGAGCATTATATTAAAAGTATATTTGCTCACAGTCAGACTACAGAGCCTGCCCCTTCCACAGGTGAGGCCAGGGGACACTCGGGAGAAGATTGTCCACAACTTGTTCAGCAGGGCGCCATGGAGATGCCAAGCGGCCGCCAAACGAAGGAGAAGGCGTAGGGCGGGACAAGGAAATTTCTAGCATATCTAGACGAAGAGAGATCCTACAACGTTCACTGCAAGGGATAGGCACCTTCGGAGACGGTACCGACAAAGCGTCGCAAAATTTCAAAGGGGGGTTCTTAAGTTCGGTCTAGGTAATGTCAGGTTCCGGTACCCGAAACATGACAGGACCAAAGAAGCTGTTAGTGGCGCAACTAAACCTGCACCATTGTAAAGGAGCTTCAGCCTAACTAGCAACTTTCCTGACAAGCACTCGGACGGACGTAGCCCTAATCCAAGAGCCTTGGATATATAAAAAAAAACGTCTGCGGATTGGAGGTTACGGGATGCACTCTGTCCCGTCTACAGAGGACAAGGTAAGAACGTGTATACCAGCGAGAAATGAATTGAATTTTCTCATCTCCCATTCTTTTAGGTGCGATGATTTTACTGTCGTAAGTGGAGAAGCCAATGGTAAGCGCACTCTTACACTGGCTTCGGTGTATATGGCGTACAAGGCAAATGACGGCATATGCAAGGAGAAAATGAGCAATCCTTGTAGAGGGCTGCGATGCCAATGCACATCAAAACCAATGGGGGAGCGGTGATATCAACAAAAGGGGTGAGTTAATGTTTGATTTTATAACAACTAAATAGAAATAAGGATAGACAGGCCCGTCTACGTTTGCTCCGTTTAGGAACCCGAGGGGGACAAAATGGGACTTCTTTAATGAAAGGGTCCGAAATGGCTTGGCACAACAGGCCCTGGGCGATTTGCTGCCGACTGATTTGGAAGGAGTTGTGAACAGGTTGACTCATCTCATGGCCGGTTCCATTTCCGCGTAGGCGTAAACAGCCCAAATGGTGAACCAGGGAACTATACTATAAGGCGGATCTAAAAAGGACAAAGCGACTATCATGGAGGTAGTTCTGTTAATCCATCGATAATATCAACGAGCTGTCTAGATTCCGACGGATTTTTATCTAAGGACCCTAGGGCCCTGAGGTAAATCCAAAGTAATCACAGCTTATGGAATGAGTCTAGCTCTGAAAACCTAACCTTACTTATGGAGACGCACTTTCCCGGATGTACGGAAACCGGAGGGTTGGACGATGGTCAATGGGGCGGGATGTCTATTACATCGAGTCATGCTTCCACATGTCAATACTTTTGACCCATATGTCACCGGGTTCGGACGGTATATTTCTGGCCATGTTTTGCAATATCCCGGACGAGGCATTATTTCTGCTGATGAATATATTCAAGTTCGTCAGTAGGAGGTACCTGCCTAGAGGGAGGAGAGAGGTCAGGGTAGGCTGGAAAGGCAGGCCACTCGAAGCCGGGGGATTTTAGACCTATCAGTCTATCTTCATTCTTGTTGAAGACTCTTGAGAGACTGATAGATCTCTATCTTGGAACTAATATTGATACCCTTATCAGCACCTTACAACATGCCTACCTTAAGGATAGATCTGTTGAGAGTGCGCTACAGGAAGTGGTGGGTTGTATTGAGCACCGCCTGAGCCATTTACTCTCGCCGCGTTTCTGAATAAAGGAGCCTTTGATAACATTAGGATTGAGGCGATTAGGGATTCGTTATTGTTACTTATGGATGCACTGTTTGGTGGGATGAGTTTACCGTGGATAGTTATAGGATGATGCTTAGCAAATTGTAGAAATCAAACAATGTCGTTGAAGGATTTAAATTGTGGTCGACGAAAGGACAGATATTTCATACAAAAAAACATGTTCATAATACTATTCATTTCTATAATGCTAAAACAAAATAATTTGAAATATATAATCCTGGCTAAGAGGTCTTGTTTGCAACTTTTCAAAAATATGGTTGAAGTCTACTGATTCATATAGACGTGCCTAACCAGCAACAAATTAAAACTCATTTAAAATAAATTTGGGAGAATATTTATATTTTTTATTTGCTTTTGCAAAACGTTTGACTAGATCAAACCTCATTTAACATTAATAATTTACATTATACAAATAAAGCTTAGTAAATAAATAGAAATTGTTAAAAAAAAAGCTTAAGTTTGATCAATTTACTGGTCACGCTTTTTTTTTGGATTTTATCGCCAAATATTTGTTAGGTCTGAACATACCTTAAGTCATATCTATGTATTTTGTTGGTTTCTTACCTTTGTGAATTTTTTGTTTTTATTCAAATTTTATTATAAAAACTTATTTGATTATTGTGCTTTTATGTATTCGAATAAAAACCGGTTGACCGGTTATTTTAAATATGCTTAACCGAAAACCGGGGTTTTTAAAATAACAACTAATCGGAATTTTAGAAAACCGGTTTTTGAAAATTCGAATAATCGATGTCCCTTATATCTTGTTCCTTCTCTGATATCTTAATTTAAGGTAAATTGCAATTAAGTGAGGTTGTTTTGAGGTTGAATTGTTCGAAACAACTTAATGTAAGAGCATGTACTGAGCTCTAAACACTTTATAATAAAACTTCCTTGCCGTTGTTTTCCAAATAGCAACGTGCAGCTCTGTTCTAGAAATCAGTTTGACTGAAATTGAAATAGCATAATTAAAAAATTTAAATAATATTTTAACAATAAATTTTAATTTAAAGGTCAATACAATTACACAAACGTTAAAAACAAAACCCAACAATTCCAAAAAATCTAAAATACATAGACATTTAAAAAACTATCTTAACATAAGCGTTTACTATGTTTCTCTTAGGGACGTTGCTTACGGGTCACATTTATCTGATAGGACGGATGGTAATTTGAAAGTTTTCTGCCGCTTAGGTTATTAGAAAAATAAAAAGGAGGGTGCACAGCTTAATCCTTGAAAATAAAAATTATAAAATATTTGGTCAGTCTTTAATAGGCATGGAATTGGTGATAATGATGAAAATTATATCTCGTTGATCCTGACCATCTATATTATGCCTCTATATTATGCCTCTAGCCAATAGATCTGTTTAAAATCAAAGTGCATTTTTACTTCATCCAGTTGAATTGTCAGAAATGTTTTCGGCCTTCAACCTAATTAAGTCAAATGCCTTTGGATTTGATGGTTTCAGACTCAAGCCTATCAGGATTCCGATGCCAATCATTGGGAATAATATACCACTTCAAGTCAATACACAATTAATACCGTCAATCTTTACGTTATTTTGAAGGATTGAAAAGAAAATTCCCATAAGTAAAAATAACGCAACAATTAGGTCGGATAATTTACGGCCGACATCCATGTTGCCTGTTCTATCCAAAATTGTGGAGCAGCCCATGAAGACTTAACATTAAAAACATATTGTTCATAATAATTGCCTGGCCCAGCAGACAACATTCGCAATAATTTATCAGCGAAGGTGTTTGTATTTTATTGTCACTAGACTTTACTAAGACAGTTGTTGTTTGGCAAATGCAGTCGTTCTGAGTTTTTTCTACTCTTATCGCCATTATTACAACTTGCCGATAGTTAAAAGAAGGCGTTTGTTCCACGTATAAAAAGTTGTTCGATATTACAACTTTGCTTTAAACTCAATAGAGCAATAAGTTAAAGGCAAGTTCATCCTACCCGGCAGGTAAAAGTAAAGTTGAAATAATAAATAACTTGCTATACGTCCGACAAAATCCTATTTTTAATTAACAGCCCTTATTGAGATTGTTGATCATCTTGATTGTCTAGGTGCAATTCCCGATACCA
The DNA here is from genome assembly GCA_943735925.1 of Pollenia amentaria. Lineage (NCBI taxonomy): Eukaryota > Metazoa > Arthropoda > Insecta > Diptera > Polleniidae > Pollenia > Pollenia amentaria. The sequence continues at coordinate 119,624,111 of OX031008.1, forward strand.
AATTGTGACTTGAAAGTCGTGTCAATTTCACAGTATTCATGGCGAACTCAGCTTTACGTAAATTGTACAATACAGATTTAATGCTACCTAATTACGCCAAGAAACAAATTGCTCCTGGGGTTCCAATGCCAGTTCACTCATATGTGAATCTGTAACAGTAACAGTTGGCTGCATTCTAAAAAAAAGTATGTTTGTGTTTCAATCGGGTTATGAGATATCCTAACTCGTTGAAAATAAATCAGCACGTCCCAACATCTCTTTTAAAACTTTTAGGTTTTCCATTTGTAGAATTCATCAATTTAGAAATCATGTCCACTTTTACAAGTCTTACAGGTTGCATTTTCCTAGCCATTTAACAACTAAAAATTTATATTAATCATCTCCTCTATTTTCGCTGGGAATATACATTTTTGAAATGGTGTTTAGCTAATTTCCGCTGTATAAGTATTGTCCGCGAGCTTATTAAAAAAAATTTTAAGCTAATACTTCAAATTACAAAAATTTAAGGCAAGCACATCTAGAACTAAAATGAATCCATGTAAAACAGAAACATATTAGCACCGTTACATAGAGGAGTAGTAAAGAAGAAGTGCATAAAATAAGATGAGCTGAAAATTTTAGAATATTTATTTTATTTCTCACAATACTATAACCTAGCCTTTAAAAGCCATAATCGATTACAAATTTTTACTAACAATTATAAATAAATTAATATATGAATCTATGTATGTGTATATAAAAATTAAAGTGTGTATAATCACAAAAGGGTAAGATAGCTTGTATCTGATTGAAATTTTAATTCTTGCGACAACTAAAGTTTTATTCTTAATTAAGAACTTGTTCTCTTTTCAATGACACTAATTTTTTATGGTGCCTTAAAGTTGAAAGCATGTACATTAACCCCCATGTTCATTAAAAATATTTTTGATTAATAAAAGGTCGAAATGCAAGCACCAGCTTTCATTAATCAAAGTTCATTTGGGATAACATTATACCTCTCTTTTTTGGATTTTTCTGAAGCAGCTAAAGCATGAAATCTTCCAATAATCATTTTTTGGTTTGACGTTTGGCTCAATTGATGTAATGGAGTGACGACATCACCCAGAGACCAATATGGTCCATTGTGACGCCTTAATTAGTGAAAGAAAGAAGGAAAGAAGAGAAAGAAATATAGTGTGACAGAGTAGAAGTAAATGGTGAAAGCACAGGAAAGGAAGATAAAAAATCGGACAGAACAAGAAAAGAAACAACACTACCAAACAGGAAAACTGTCCTACATGTTTCCAGTCCCCAGCCTCCTGCCGCGCAGCCAGGTCATTCCCATTACGAATCCCGTCAGATTTTCGAGCCCGCAGCCCGAGACATCGCCCAATTCGTGCAGGAATCTGCTACCTAGCCACCTCAGCCTGCTGTTCTGTAGCCTGGGACAGTGGCACAGAAAGTGCTCAACTGTCTCCAACTCCTCTGGGTCCTCACACAGCCTACATATATCCAATAATCCAGACCCCATTCTCACCGCCATTCTGCCTATCATACAGTGGCCCGTGATAATACCTATCATGGTCCTGACGCAAGCCCTACTCATACCCAGCAGCGTGTCCGAATTTGACCTACTAAGCATCGGCCACAGCGTGCGCGATACTCGGCAGTCTGTTCGGTTTCGCCAAGCCCGATTAGTCCCGCTCAGAATCCATTCCCTAATTCTCCCAAAGTAGAAGCCCATTGGAGGCCTGACCACCTGCAAACTGTCAGGATCCTCCATTTCCGAGCCCAGTCTTGCCAACTCATCAGCTATCTCGTTGCAGTGACTCGGTACCCAGCAGAGCGTCACAACATAATTCCCTAAGATTCCTCCTAGAGCCCTCCTGCAATCGTCCACTAGCCTGGAGTTCACATAACAGCCCATCAAGGCCCTAAGATCCGCCTGGCTGTCCACATATATAGTGACCTCCGAGCCCTTGGCAATGTTAGCCCCTACCACTTCCACGGCCCTGAGAACCCCCAAAACTTCCGCCTTAAATACACTGTAGTCGTCGGGCAGTCTATATGACCTTCCGATGTCCAGATCCTTAATGTAGACCCACGCACCCGTGCCCTTCATCTTCGAGCCATCAGTGAAAATAGCAAATCCCCTATACAATCTGCTCTGCCCTGACCAGCTCTCCCTAGAAGGCAATATCACCTCTGGCAAACGCCCAAAATCGACCCTAGTTACCAAATAATCCGTAGAGCCGGACGAGCCTAGGTGATATGACATCAGGTATGTTTCTACACATTGTTGTGTTATCTTTCAATTTTGTCAAACCCTTTGTACACATTATAGCATTTTTTCAAAACGCTAAAACGACTTCTTTTAAAACGCATTATTTTTATGTATTGAATACAAGCTCGGAATATTTAGAACACATAATAATGTATATAAACAAATTTAAATTAATAATATTCTTTGAATATTTGTTTAGGTAAAACTGCGGGTTTTCCTCTTACCGCAAATTCTAAATACAGATTTGAGTCAGATTGATATACATATGGACATTTTCTCCGAATGGACAACCAGGATGGAAAAATTAAATGTTGATAATCTACTGTTTTATTGTTTATAATTATAGAATGGTATATATGATATGCTATGATGTCTCAACTGTTTTACTTGAGGAAATTGGGCTGGATACTGGAAAATTTTATATTTTCCTTTTAAGTTACTTCTAAAGACATTTTTATATTTAGTTATTTTACATGCAAAAAATATGTTTAGTCAATTCACAAGGTATCCTAACATGTCATATTGTCAAAATGTCCTAATATTTCACAATGACTTAAAAATATTGTTGTTGGTTTGTTAACAAAAAGTGTCTTAAATTAATAGAACGTTGCTTGCTGTGTTTATTGTGCTGTCGTAATTAATCAGAAAAGTCCAGCGCTGAGCGGCTGAGCCGTACAACAATATTTTTAAACCATTGTGAAATATTAGGACATTTTGACAATATGACATGTTAGGATACCTTGTGAATTGACTAGTTATGTTTGCACTCTTTCTTCAAAATCTCTCTTTTACAATCAATTAAGAGAAAAGTGTATGGAGAACAAAAAAAAGTTCGATTAACATTTAATTAACGGTTTAAACATATGGAACAATTGTACGTTCGCGACCGGTACTTAAGCCAATGAAACAAAAACCAATAGAGATATTTTGTAAATCCTGGATAGAGACCTACATTTATACGCTTTTAAAATAAGTTAATCACTTTTGAATATTCCGTTCCATTTCGCAGATTTCTACATTTTACTACTGTCAGCAGTTTGGCCATTTTGGCATTTTTGCAGCTAAATTTAGCATTAAAATTTTTTTTTTAGCTGCAAAATTTTCATTTAGCAATTGGCACTTTATTTAGCATATTTAGAAAATGTTTTATTGATTTTGTTTGGCATTATTTATTTTAAAAATTTGGACGAATAGTTTTATTGATTTTACTTAATTTTTTTTTTATAAATTATAATAAATTTTATTTAGGAAAATGGATAATTCTGTTGTTAAGAAAGGAAATATAAGAAATTCCCTCATTCTGTTGATTGTAAAAATGATTTGCCCTTTGATATAACGATATTAAAGTATAAAGATATTTCACTTTATATTTAGATAAAAATTATGTAGTTACCCCTCATATTCAAAAAAATATTTTTAATTAATAAATGGTTTATTAAACAAATTTTCATAGAAAACCTGTGCTACATATTTATATGTATCAGATGCGTTACCAAAATCTGCCCTCGTGTTAAGATATAACCATTTATTTCAATTCCGTTAAAAAATAAGTCACTAAATGTATTTAATTTCGAATAAAATCTCATACTGGTAATGCATTTTTCACAAAAAGTTTTAGCATTATTTTAAGCATTTTTAAAATCATTTTTAGCATTTTTTGGCCGTGTCTAATGGGAGATTTAGCTGCAAAAAATTTTAAGATCTGGTCACACTGACTGTCAGCCAAAGTTGACTTCTATTTTGCGTACGTTCGTGACCACATGCTTATAACTATCATTATGAAAACTTAAACTCGATTAAATTAATCTTTTGCACTAAACATAGAGCTACCAAAATGCTATCGAATCGAAAAAAACGCTAGGAAAAGTTTTGTTTTCTATATTATTTGTGCATCAAAAGCGTATGAACGTATGTTCGTGACCCCAGGAAATGCCCATATTGATTAAAAAAACTATTTGCGTTTTTGGACAAATACCTATATAAAAAAATAAAAAATCGGTTTTCCAAATTTGTGGACGAACTTTTTTGACAACCGCGAAAGAAAGTGATCTATTCGACTATACTAGTTCCTTTTAGATATTTTCAAAAAAATTAAAAATGTTATCGCCCTAATGTACATATGTATGTTCTGCATTCAACAAGCCACTGTAAGTTGAGTGGTGAGAGCATTGGTTTAGGCCCTAATCATGTAAAACCCAACGCAACGCCAAAAAACAACATTGAAAGCACAAACAATGTCATAAATATTTTGTAATTTTGTTGTTGCTTCCTACAGAAATTCATGTACCGATTTAAAATTGTCATCGCCGCAAGCAATGGAGCGTTTAAAATTTTCAAACGCAATGTGAATTTCTGTAGAAAGCAACAACAAAATTACAAAATATTTATGACATTGTTTGTGCTTTCAATGTTGTTTTTTGGCGTTGCGTTGGGTTTTACATGATTATGGCCTTAATAATTTTAAATAAATTTGCCAATACTTTTTTTACAACTAATTTGTATCAATTGTCGTTTTTAATGAACAATTAATATTTTTAGTGTATTTTAATACTAAACTAGTAAGAGTGCTATATTCGACTGGGCCATATCTTTGATACGCTCCACCGAGTGTAAGAATATTTCAGGAGTGGTTATGGGATCTAAAAATTATGAATTAATCTTTACTTGGACCGCCTGCTGTCCGAAATTCTTCCACTTGAAATATACTGTTAAAATAAATCCTTTTATGCACGTATGGAATATGCAATTCTTATTTAAAAGGACTACCTAATTTAAGAAAATAACAAATGACTTTTCTAATTTCTTTTATTCGTTATTATTAAAGCATTTATTTATTATTTTAGTATTTTTACAATGTGTATGTGATAAAGTTTCGAGTATAAAAGGTAAAATAAAGTTTAAATTACCTGTTCTTACAAATAAAAAACAATTTGCATATTGAAACAACAATAAAAAAATATAAATTTTCATTTTATTTTCAAAAACAATATAAAGCATATCTACACAAAAATACCTTTAAAACGATATACCTATGTATATTTCATTCAAATCGGTGGACGGTAAGATATTTAAAAATTAACTACAATATATAACATACCCACTTTTAGAAGGGTTTGCGCGACTTTATTTTTCAAAACATCTTTCCTAAAACGTTTATAGATATGTATTTGCAAGTGCAAAGCGAAAACAACAAGAGCTGCCGTTTTTGGTTATTTCTAACCAAAATTGGTTATTTTTTTTTTTATGTGGAGATGTGAATATTTTTTTCATTTTGGTTACTTTTTTTCTAAAATATAAATTACGTATGAATATGTTTGTCTTAATACTCTTGCAATTTACGTTTTTTAAATTTTAAACCTTTTTATTTACATAGGGGGTTATTGCGTATATCGGTTCGAAGGATATTATTTACGACTTCGAACAAAGTGTTCTTTGCACTACGATTTTTTGGTTGGTCATTATTTGGTTCAAATAAACTTAAGTTTTTTATACTTTATCGAAAACATAGCCGGCATAGCCGGCCTTTTCCCGGTCGCTTGGATTCCCTCTTTTTATTATAACATACAACGACTTCGCTTACTAAGACTTCTCAGAATATCAATTAATACGGTGATAAACAATTAAAATAAAGTAAAGAACAACAGGAAAACATATACACATACAGATCTAGTGAATAGTGAATAGCTTTGCAATGATAGCAATATTAGCCACATACATTTGGAAATGTAGTGCAAAATCACATATTTATTTGAAAACTTTAAACGTCCATAACTCGAAAACTAAGCGTTTGCGCCTACTTTCTTATTTTATTTTTTTCTTCTTAATTTTCCAATTTCTATCACCATGGGTACTTTATTTTTTAATTGGAGCTGCGTTGGTAAACTAGATTTAAGCCCAATTTTCTATTCCCCTATGAACCTTTTTTATTTGGAGCTGCGCTGGTAAACTAGACTAAAGCCAATTGTTTCTTACCTCAGCGGAATTGTCCATTGTTTTTCTGATTACTATGGAAGTATCCAGAAAGTTAATTTCTTCATACCATGGTAATGTTGAGATGTACTGTTCTTCTGCTCCAGAACCAGACTTCTTTACATTAATTTTTCTTTTTTCATTGGTATATGTAGTACGCAAATTCCGAATTTTCTTTTTAACCACTTCCACCATCATACTCATTTGCTTTGCAATTGATTCATAGGCCTTGTTTTTTAAATCGTTTCGTCTGTACGATTTACTATTCATATCCTACAATAGTGGATGTGAATGGTATAAATTTATTAATTTTAATATATTTTCTTGGCTCAATTTTACTTCCATTTTAAATTTTTGTTTGTGTTTTGTCGTTTTGACATTTAGTGGCATGCAAGTGCCAATTTTCCACTCGCATGCAATTTTTGTTGCCACTGGAGCTGCCATTGCGAAAAATGTGGGTGTATTAGTAAAAACTTGTGATTGTGTTGAGTTTTTCGAACTGGCAGTGGAATGTGTAAATGCTAAGTAAGACCATAAAGTGAATAAGAAATAGTAATGTTTTCTAATATGTCCATAAACTTTAAAGTGGTAAATAGTGAAGGAATTGCCATTTTTTTAACTATTCTTTTTAAATCGTTTTTTCTGGTATTAGGAATTTCGGGTATTTCTTAATCAAAAATGGGAATGTTTTAAGTCCACTGTTTTTAGATCTTTAGATCTCTATACATGTCAGATTCATGGAATGTCAAACATTAAAATAATTATTTCTACAATGTAAATGAATGAAAGGGCTTTCAATATGAGTAGATTAATAAGTTCTTAGAACAGTGCACTAAAAAACATGCCCTTTTTGAAGAAAAAAAAATACAATAATTCTCAATCTCAATTAAAAACTTTTCCATACTAAATGCTAAAAAACATCAAAAGTTAAAATTTTACCTTAAATTTCTCAACAACTGCTAAACCGATTTTAACAAAATTTAAACTGTAGGCCAGTTCAAGAAATCTTCTTTCCAACATAAAAAAAATGGAAAATTATCTCTATCGGCTTAAAAGTCACAGATTTTTGGACGATCAAAAACGATTTTCAGCCATTGTGCGCCGTGGAACCGACTAATTCGGATATCCCGCCACATTTTCACTAACAGAATCATTTATTTCGGAAGTTGGCACATTGCGATGATACACAGGCCTGAGCACGCTCCCGTCTCTTCAAATTTCTTTATAATCTGGCAGCTTTGAGAGACCGGCGGTTTTGAAACCACTAAATGGATAACCCTTTTATTATTAATTTTGCTTTATTGAAAAAAAAACTTATTACTTTAATAAAAATTCCGGTTACTTATTGGTAAAATTGGTTTTCGTTAAGACACATTTTTATTTTTGATCAAATAGCGCTTATCTGTTTATTTAAATGTTAGAATCGATAAAACTTTACATTGTAAAAAATGCTTTCAAACTAAAGGCGCGAATATCTGGAATAAAAAAATTAACAAACGTGTGATTTAGACGTTGTTTTTAAATAACATGGTAAAATAAAGTTTAGTTATTACCAAGGTCCTGATTTTTATGCAAATGCATATTTGTTGTCGTCAGTCTGAGATCAACCAAATATCTTTGCGAATCATGAATATTGAAGTAAGATGTCGTCGATTTGTCAGTGCATATTTTACTTTAAATGCATATTTTTGCATATATTGCGGACATTGCATATTTTTGTTGCATATTTTTATAATAAAACTTGTTTTATTTTGTGATGCACCGTGTTCCATTCGAGATAAGAGGCAACTTCGATGATATTGATTTATAGATTTCCTCTGGGAAAAAATATTTTGATAAGCTCCTCGCGATTTGTCGCATATTAAGAAAAAATCCCGATTTATTTCTTCCTTCACAGCCTATAACAACCAGGTGGGGAATGTGGTTATACGTTATGCTGATTTTGACCAATTCAAGGATGTGGTGGAAGGATACAACGCTGGTGAGGCAGTGTCATTAAAAAAAAAGCAAATTTATCAAAAATATATGTGAAGATAATATTTGTGTCTTCAAAATGTGGATTTATCTCTGAGAGAAAATGAAGGTTTCAAAACAATAAAACAAACTACTGGCATATTTAATTTAATTTTTTATGAAAACAGGGTAGTGGAAAATTAATATACCACAAAGGAACTACAGTAAAACCTCGGTTATTCGTAATGGTCGAGACCGGGAGCATTCATCTGTTAATGATCGTGGTCCAACTCTTCTAAGCAAAACATCTGTTTCAAGTAATGCCTTCCCGATTATTCATTGTAATGCAACCAATTCTATCGATTTAATAAATAGTGGAAACAACTGTGCTGCTACTGGAGATCTGAGAGTGATTCCTCCAAGAAAACAAATCTTTATATCTCGTTTTGCATTTGATACGTCTGTTGACGAAATTGATGCTTATATTAAATCTAAGATCGGCAAAAGTGTTGATTTGAATGTTCATAAGTTTACTTACTCACAAATGCGGACTATAACATCATTTAAACTTACTGTTCCATTTGACATTTTTAACGTCATTATTGACCCATCTTTTTGGCCTGAACATGTTTTGGTTCGAGAATATGAGCAAAATGTAAACCGACGTCCAGTTAATGTTGCTTATTTGCCTAAACAACAATTAACACAATCAAAAAACTAAGTGAAGCTCCTGATGATCAACTCCTTATTATATATCAAAACGTTCGTGGTCTTAATACTAAGCTTTCCAATCTGTTCATCGAAAGTTTCGATTTTGACCATCATATTATAGTCTTCACTGAAACCTGGTTAAATAAAAAAACTTTAAATACCGAAATTTTTTGTAATGGATACAACGTATACCGACTCGATAGATTAACTACTACAATTGGTGGTGGCGTTTTAATTGCTGTTTCTTGTCTATTTTCGTCAGAGGAAATTATGCCTAATACTTCTCACAAAATAGAATTTGTTGCTGTTCGTTTAAAACTAAAATACAAACATATATACATAACCTGTTCATATATTCAACCGAATTCTGATGGTCTAATTTACAATCAACATTATGAGAACATTAAATCAGTTATATCGTCTGCCCAGTCAGATGATCTAATTTTCGTTTTTGGTGACTTTAACTTGCCCACAGTTTCTTGGAAACTTTTACCAGATTCTTTTTATTATACTCCTACAAATTCCTATGATTGGATCGATGTTTTTTTTAATAATCTATATGACTTGTGCCTTTTCCAATTTAATGGTGTGTACAATGAATACGGAAAACTGTTAGATTTGGTGTTTGTGAATGAACCTGCTGACTGTTCATTAACTCGAGCTGTTCCAATATCAAGACCTGAAGATCGCTTTCATCCAACCATTGAACTTTCTTGTAATATTCCATTTGTTGAACGTAAAATAATGATGAAAAATGAAAAAGTCAACTGCTTCAAAAGAACAAGTTATAACGATTTAAATAATTTTCTAAACAGTACAAATTGGCTTGACAAGTTATCGATTCCAAATGGTACACCCTCATCCATCGATACTATGATTGATACTTTCTATAAAACTATTTTTGAATATTTAGATGAATGTGTTCCAAAAATTACTGTATTTAAACAATCAGGTCCTCCATGGAGCTCAAGACAGCTGTCCAGACTAAAAAATATAAAAAACAAACGTTTCAAAAAATATAAAGATTCCGGATCATCTTGTGATTATGGTAAATATTCTGTATCCCGTTCTGAATATAATTTACTAAACATGAAACTGTATAAAAATTACTTAAATGAAATGAAAGTTAAATTTAAACATGATCCTAAGTCATTTTACAAATTCGTAAATTCTAAACGGAAATCTACGGGATATCCATCTATCATGAAGTATTTAAATCATGAATCCAGTAATGATTTAATAATACGTAACCTGTTTGCTGACTTTTTTGGAACTACATATTCTGATGCCCAATACAACAAATATAACAATTACCCTTACGTGATTGATGAACACCAAGCAATATCATTTTCTCCCATTACAACCTCCCAAATAGTTACCAGTTTGAAAAGCGTTAAATCATCCTTTTACAGTGGACCTGATGGTGTTCCAAGCTGTATTCTAACCAACTGCGCTAATTCTTTTGCCACACCCTTATCAATAATATTTAACTTATCAATTAGATATGGCTACTTTCCAACATTTTGGAAAGAATCTTATATAACTCCGCTATTTAAGGCTGGAAATAAAACAAATATAGCAAATTATAGAGGTATAGCCAAACTAAGTGCTATTCCTAAACTCTTTGAAAAGTGCATGACTGATAGCCTCTTTCATCAAGCATCGTCATTACTATCTCCTTTCCAACATGGCTTTAGAAAAGGACGCTCAGCAATGACAAATCTCCTACAACTCACCACTATTGTTAATAATGGATTTAATAATGGGCAACTAACGGACGTTATATACACAGACTTTAGTAAAGCTTTTGATAAAGTCAACCATAGTCTTCTTCTTAGTAAACTTTCTTTAATGGGCTTCACTAATAACAGTCTTCGGTGGCTTGAGTCATATCTTATTTCTAGGAAACAAAGTGTTTGCTTTAATAATACAACATCAAGGAGCATCATCGTCAATTCTGGAGTACCGCAAGGTAGCCACCTTGGTCCAATCTTATTCTCACTTTTTATAAATGATCTGCCGAGTGCAATAAACAATTGTGATGTATTAATGTATGCCGACGATGTAAAAATCTTTTTAAGCTACAAAAAAACTTCTGAAATGCTCAACCTTCAACATGATTTGGATAATTTCTATAAGTGGTGTAACATCAACCTCATGAATCTTAATTTAACAAAATGCAAACATATGCGTTTTTGTAGAAAATGGAATTCTTTGGGTAACTATACTTTAGGTGATAGCCAACTTGAATTAGTTAAAGATATTTTGGATCTTGGTGTTTTACTTGACTCAAAATTAGACTTTATAAAACACATTACGACAATGATAAACAGAGCTCGTGGAGTACTTGCTTTTATAAAGCGTTGGGCTAAGGAGTTCACTGATCCCAAAATTACAAAGCAGTTATACATATCTTTGGTAAGACCAATCATCGAATATGGTTCTATTATCTGGGATCCTGATTATAATGTTCACATAAATCGAATAGAATCTGTCCAAAAACAATTTTTATTGTTCTGCTTAGGAAATTCAACTTGGAACCCTTCTGAAGTTCTTCCATCCTACTTCGAAAGACTTGAACAAGTTAAGCTACCTTCACTGGTAAGCCGAAGAAAAATGCTTAACATTACGTTCTTAGTTAATTTGCTTAATGGTAATGTTTGTTCTGAATTCCTGCTTAATAATGTAAATGTCAACGTTCCTCAACGATCAACTCGCAATTTCATACCATTGTATCTTCAGACTTTCCGCACAAACTACGCTAATTCTGATCCTTTTCTGAGAATATGCAAGGATTTTAATGAAATGTATAATTTTATTGACTTTTCTTTGAATGTTAATGTCATTAAACGTAGTATTATTTTGTTTTTGAATACTTTACCTAATAGATAATATTATTTGTAATTAAATTCTAGTCTGTAAGGATTTACATATATCCATAGACTTAAATAAATAAATAAATAAATAAATAAATTCTGTATTTTCAATTCTCCCGGTTAATTGAGTACCACTTTATTTCCAATTGTTATTACTTTTCCTTTTTCCTTGTCTTTTTACCGCTGATACGAGTACGATTGTAAAAATAAACACAATAATCCACACTTCTAAAATTTCTAATCTAAATATCTGCACAAATGCTTTCGAACCATGGTATGCAAACAAGGGAATTCCCCTTTTTTGTTTTATGCACATTGTATATGATTGTTAAAAAATAATTTAAAAATCAAGTTAGTGTGCTATATTCGGCTGTGACGAATCTTGCGACGAATCTTGCGACAGAAGTGGGCTCTTTATGATAAATACATACATATATATTAATAGCTAAGCTCAACAAAAACGAACGTCAGCATTAAAATTAGTTGCGGTTTAGACCTGAATTAAGCTATTGACCGACAATACGAAAATTGTATGCATTTCATGTTAGAACTTTGAACAGGCTTGAGTAAAATATCATGATTCGTTAAAGTGTTAGCTGAACTAAAATAATTCTAAGGAGGGAAATTTGTATTGGACCTATGGTAAATTATGGACCAATCATCCCAAAATTCTGAAGACTGATTTCTGGTATTACAAAAAATATATTAGAATAAATTTCATAAATGTTTATATTTATTCAAGCTCTAGGTCCTTTTAATATTTATTTTTTATTTTTTATTCTCAATATTTCGCTAACCTTTGGTTAGCATCGTCAGGAAATTAAATATAATTAAAAAATTTTTTTGTTTGAAAAATGTTTGTCATAAATTTAAATTCAAAAACCTATTTGTCAGAAAATATTTAAAAAATTTTCAACAAAAAATAAAAATATAACTAAAGTATAACAATTAATATAAACTGAAAAAATGTCTTATATGTAAAAACCTAACTCAAAAACCATATTTAGATACAATAATAATAAAAGAAAAATTCGTATAACATATAACAATTTTTAACTAAACTTATTTTTATCTTACATATTTATTACACATATATATATATAGCATATATATATATATATATATGTTATATGTATATGTGTAATAAATACTTCATCTCTTAATAACTAAATTTCTATAATTACTTGCTATATTTTCCGTGTCTGCTTTAAAATTCATTCTTTGTGTTGTTGGTGTATTAATTATGTGTAACATTTCTAATATAAATCTGCGTTTGTAGTTTGTTTCATTGTTTAACACTGATGCATTTTCAAAATTTGGATAGTGATTCAATTCATAACAATGATGAGATAATGCTGTTTTTTTAGAATTAATGTTTCTATGTTTTTGATCCGATCTGTGTCCTGCAACCCTAGTCCTTAATTTATTTTTCGTTGTACCTATATAAACCTTGTCGCAATTCTCATTATCATTTCCATTACAAGGAATCTTGTAGATAATGTTTGACATATCCCATTTATTGATTCTATCCTTAGTCTTGCTATATAAACTATTCAATGTGTTGTAAGCCTTATATGCTACTCTATATTTTCTCATTCAATGAGAAATTAATTTCATTAGATGTTGTATCGCTATTTCCTAGCGTACCAGTTGATTTGGCACTGAAAATAATAGAGGAAAAGTGGGATGTAATAAAGCGACCTCGAGCTTGAGTATTTATTTCTTTGAGTTTCTATAAAGAAAAGGTCGAATAAAACAAAACTAACGTTTATTTTTTTAATTATATTTAATTTCCTGACGATGCTAACCAAAGGTTAGCGAAGTATTGAGAATAAAAAATAAAAAATAAATATTAAAAGGAATTAGAGCTTGAATAAATATAAACATTTATTAAATTAAATAAGGTCAAATAAAAAACTGAATATAGAATAAATTTCAATACAGCAGTGTAATTAGTTTTAGCGTTAACAGTGAATTTCAGAAAATTACATGATATTTTTTCTGGCCATATGATGAGGATTATATGGGATCTTCAAAAAATTTTACAGTGTGATTTCTGGTCCTTTAAAACTGTGATGCACCAAATTTTAGTATGGTAGCGTTATTAATGCGATTTTAGTCGTACTAAACTGTTTTTCGGGAGTAGGGTTTATATGGGACCTAGTGTAAATTATGGACCGATTTTTAAAAAGTTTTACAGTTTGATTTCTGGTCCTATCAAACTGTGACGTACCAAATTTAAGTATGCTAGCGTTATTTATTGCGGTTTTAGGCGTACTAAACTGTTTTCCGCGAGAAGGGTTTATATGGGGCCTGTGGTCAATTATGGACCGATCTTCACGAAATGTTACAGTATGATTTGCAGTTGTATAGAGCGAATTCGTGCAAATTCCGTGCATTATTCTACCATTTATGTTAGTTTTTGTATCAAAATTATCATTTTTTTAGGGTGGTGGTTCCACATTTTGATTCATAGTTCTGATCCTACTGAACCGATGTTGCTGGATTGCAATCCCAAACTGCTTAGGATAACTGCAAGCAATTTGAGACCAAGTTGGTTCTTTTCTTTTGCGTTTTTCGAAAGTGGGCGTGTTTTGAACAGACGAACAGACAGACGGACATGGCTAAATCGACTTAGAATTACTAAAGGAGCCAGAATATATATACTTTATGGAGTCTTAGATGTATTATAAAAACGTTTCACACGGAATGACAAACTTAGTAAACCCTCATTCACCACAGTGGTGGTGGAGGGTATAAAAACCCCGGATAATAGAGTAAATCACGGTTATTCGCTTCAAAAAAATAAGCATTTTCTTTCCCGGATAACTGAAGTTGCCGGTTAATCGAATCCCTGTTAATCCAGGTTTAACTGTATTAGGATTTAATCATGTACCGATCACTTCTGCCGCGTTGAACGGTCATTTTCCATGTTTAATAGCTTTTTGAGGCCAAGCTGCCTTAACTTTACATTTGGAAATATTAAAAAAAAAATATGTATTTACATATATAAACAAAACGTTTTCTTATTGTTCCTCATTCATTTTATATGCAGGTTCATATCTATCTTAATTTATATGATTATTTTGCTTTTGAGTTTTCTTTATATTTTTGTGCTTCACTTTATTTTAACTTCTACTTTTGTGTTTATTGTATTGTGTTATATTAATGTTTTTTTTTTTTTATTAAAAAGTGTGTTAGAAAAAATTGTAAGTGCATATTTTTCCAATATTTAGTGCATATTTTTCTATTTTTAGTGCATGTTTTATGCACATAAAACACGATTTTAACTGCATAAAGGCCTTGGTTATTTCTCTTAACGTTAACGAAATAACAACAGTTTTTCGCTCTCCAGTAAATTTGTGATTTTGCAGATAACACTTTTTGAATGAAAACCCTCGATAAAAAAATTAAGAAATACATTTAAATAATTCAAAAAATATCGAAAACATCGCTCAAAGACAAAATATATCGTTTATTTAAAAAAATCAACGAACTTAACTAATTAAAAAGTTGCAAAAAAAAAAAAACGCGTAACAACAAGACAAAAACTACACATTTTTATCACAAGCGCTGAATTTCCCACGTAACAGAAATAATTTTCTTACACAATTGGGTGATTCACAAGGTGTGCTATCAAGTCATATCGCCATAATGTCCTAAATAATATTTTACAATTTTTACAGTTTTCACTCTCTCTCATTTTTTTATATAAATACTCAATAGCAATGTTGCCACTTAGTAAATTTATGTAGTTTTTTCTTTTTTGTTACCTTTACAATAATATATGTAATTTATAAAGCATTTTTTAAATTAAATTTAAATTTTTTTCCTAACAACTTTTTATGTACTTCCAAGCAAAACACATTGCTGAAAAATGTTTTTGAAAATAAAATGAACTTTTTTTGAATTTTAAAAATTTACATTAAAAACAATTAATTTACATTGAAAACAAAGTCATCCTGTCTGTGGCGCTCGTTGAAGATAGACGTGTTTTCTAAGCTCGGCATACGGTTTATTTTTTTTTTGAACAAATAAAGTATTAAAAAAAGTAAAAACAAGTAAAGAAAAAAAAAAAAAAATACATGTATGTACATACATACATAAACACACATTTTTTTATTCTCGGTGTTGATAAACAATAACAAATAAGAAGAGCAAAACTGTAAACAGTAAAAGAAAAAAAAAAAAAAAAAAAAAAAAAAAAAAAAAAAAACTTTTATGAGTGCAAACAGTAGAAATGCATATATCACAGTGAGTGTTAACGAAACAAATGCAGAAATAAAAAAAAGAATCGATGATAGCAAATACCTAACGGCTAAACCTATTACTCGCACGCGATCCCTTTCACCGTCTGTATTTAATAACACGGTTGATACAATAACAAATATAAAACCTGCTAGCGTTGCCTCAACAGCAAAAACAATTTTAATAAGTGATGTAAATATTAACCCCCATTCAGGCATAATAGATAACTCAGTATCACCTTCGGTGTCTAATAATACGGTTGATCTTAATAGAATAAAAAATATAAAACCTGCAAGCGGTGCCCCAGCGGCAAAAACGATTTTAATAAGTGATGAAAATATTACCCCTAAATCAGGCATGATGGAAAACTCAGCTCCACAAGTAAAAAGTGCTCAAAAGCCTCCAGTACAAGTAGGTATTGATAGGTACATAACAGTGCTTAAACGGGGACGCAGCCCAACCTCCTCAGCAGTTGCTTCGGTCTCAAAAGTCTCAAAAGATGGTACAGCTGATAGAACAAGTTCACAAAATCGTTTTGCAATTCTGGATGAGGAATCCCCGGAAGCACAAACATTATCAAATCTTCTAAGCCACCGCCGATATATCTTAGAGAGCAAAACTCAAATGAATTAATAAAGAATTTGATATCGGTAATAGGTGAAAATTCTTTTTATGTAGCTGCAATAAAGCGGGGTAGTATTAATGAGACAAAAATACAAGTTAATCGTGAAGAAGATTTTCGTAAGGTAATAACTAAATTTGAAGCACTTAAGAATTTTTATACATATCAACTGAAGAGCAGTAAAGGTCTTCAGGTAGTGATTAAGGGCATTGACTCATGCGTGGACCCAGGTGAGATAAAAACGTTTTTAGAAGAGAAGGGCTTCAAAATAAAAACTGTAATAAACATTAAAAATAGAGACAAAAATCCTCAGCCACTATTTCGAGTGGAGTTAGAACCCGGCGACATTAAGCTCAAAAAGAACGAAACGCATCCCATTTATAATCTTAAATATATCCTGTATAGAAAAATAACAATAGAGGAGCCGCACAAAAGGAATGGTCCCGTGCAATGTTTAAACTGCCAAGAATTTGGTCACACTAAGGCATATTGTCATTTAACCCCTGTTTGCGTCGTATGTGGAGAATTACATGGTACAGCTCTCTGCGATAAGTCTAAAAACGACCCCAATGTAAAAAAATGTAGCAACTGCGGTGGTAATCACACGGCCAACTATAGAGGATGCCCTGTATACTCTATCGTCAAGCGCTCGGTTGGACCGAAACCTAATCCCCCTCAAATGCAGGCAACAAATCAAGTTTACATTAATGACGTTCAGGTACCGCAGCCTAGTAATAACAGAACATCCTACGCTAACGTCCTAAAATCAAACCATATGCCAATGCAAGGTGAGTTGCCAAATAATGATGAAACTCCAGTTTCTAACTTAAGTCGTCTAGAGAAAACCATGGAAACATTAGTACAAACAGTAAATAACTTTACAAACACAATGGGTAATATGATGCAGGAAATGTTAAGAATGCAATCGATGTTATTGCAAGCTGTACTAAACAAGCCATGAACTGTTTAAAAATTTGCTTTTGGAACGCAAACGGCATCCGCCAACATAAAAATGAACTAGAATACTTCCTTAAAAATAAACAAATTGATGTTATGATGGTTTCTGAAACCCATCTGACCTCAAGAAACACGTTTCAAGTTAATGGTTATATATTATATGATACCAAGGACCCTCGAGGTAGAGCTTGTGGAGGTTCTGCCATTTTGATAAAAAACCGAGTAAAACACTACCTAATGTGCGATCATCGTGAAGATTATCTCCAAGCAACGAGCATTTGCGTTGAGGAATTATCTCGAAACATAGTAATTTCATCATTATACTCCCCACCTAGATTTTCAATATCAGAAAGCCAATATAATAAATATTTCAAATCATTAGGACCCTGCTTCCTGGCTGCTGGCGATTATAACGCTAAACACACTTTCTGGGGGTCACGACTTATTACACCTAAGGGTCGTGTTTTGTTTAACACAACCAACATATTGGCCTACTGATCAGCAAAAAGTTCCAGATGTCATAGATTTTGGCGTGGTTAATAACATCCCCATAGACACGATTCATGTGGAAGCGTCCCTAGAATTATCTTCAGATCACACACCTAGAATTGTTACTATAATGAATCCAAATAGAATCGTATCTCCGTCTGGTTACTTATCGACATCAGCCTCACAAATAAATTGGTTAAAATATAAAAAATATCTGAGTGCTCATTGCACAGAAAATATTCCGCTTAGCACACCGGAGAACGTGGATCTCGCTATTGTTAATTTTGACAGTTATCTCAAACTAGCTGTTCAACATTCCAGCATAACACTCAAAAAAAACAAAATCATATATTCTACAGATGTCGAGCGTCTATTGACTGAAAAAAGGAGAGTTCGTAGAGAGTGGCAATTGCACAGATCCCCCCAACTTAAGACTTTATTAAAAGAGTGCACAAAAAGGCTGAGAAAGTTACTGCAGTCTCAGAAAACGGCTTCCCTGGAAAAATATCTCAAGGGACTTGATGCAACTCCACAATCAGATTACTCATTATGGCGTGCAGCTAGAAGCCTCAATAGACCAGTTACCTCTAAGCCACCATTGAGAAACTTGAATGGAAGTTGGGCAAGAAATTATATTGAAAAAGGAAATCTGTTTGCTAATCATCTGAAAAATGTATTTACCCATAATATATTTCACGATATAGCAGTCGATTTACCGTCTGTAAATGTTAGAGCAGCTATTCCCCTAAGATTCGAGTTTAGAGAAATCGAAAAGGCTATTTGTAATTTAAACACCAAGAAGGCATCCGGTATTGATAAGATCAGTAATAAAATGCTTTTGGAGCTACCAAGTATAGCAAAGAAAATTATTCTTTTTATTTTTAATGCTATTTTACGACTTCAATACTACCCTCATAAATGGAAGGTTTCCTTAGTAACCATGATACCAAAGCCAGGAAAGGATCACACAAAAGTTGAGTCATACAGGCCTATTAGCTTATTATCTAATATTTCAAAGCTATTTGAGAAACTACTAGTGGCAAAATTAACGCCGATTTTAAATGAAAATAGATGTATTCCTAATCATCAATTTGGATTTAGAAGAAAGCACAGCACAATTGAACAAACTCATCGAATAGTAAATGTAATAAGAAAAGCCTTTGAAGAAAAAAAATATTGCTCAGCACTCTTCATCGATGTGTCTCAATGAAGGTTTACTACTGAAATTGCAGCAAAACTTGCCAGCAAACATACACAAGCTGTTAGAAAGCTACTTAGTCGGTCGTCAATTTATTATTAAAGAAGGCGATTTTTTAAGTTCTCCTCAGCCAGTTAACGCTGGAGTCCCACAAGGCAGCATCCTGGGCCCTCTATTGTACTTAATTTATACTTCGGACATGCCAACAAACAGCTACACACAAACCTCAACATTTGCGGATGACACAGCTTTCCTAAGCGTACATGAAAACTGTCAAGAAGCATCTCGTTACTTACAGGATCACATATTTGAACTGGAAAGGTGGTTAAAACAATGGAGGATAAAGATCAATGAGCAAAAATGCGCACATATAACATTCACATTGCGTCGGGAAACATGCCCCCCTATTAAAATCAATAATCAAATAATACCCCAACACTCGCATGTAAAATACCTCGGTATACATCTAGATCGGCGTTTAACGTGGAAATGGCACATAGAAGCAAAATTAACTCAAATGAAACTAAAAGCAATTCAAATTAATTGGCTCATTGGGAGAAATTCTGTTCTTAGTCTCGATTGCAAACTTCTACTTTACAACTCTATCTTAAAGCCAATTTGGTGCTACGGTATTCAGTTATGGGGCACTGCCTCGGCTTCTAATATCGAAAAAATTCAAAGGCGCCAAAATAAACTTCTTCGAATAATAACAGCCGCTCCCTGGTATGTCAAAAACTCAAATATCCACAAGGATCTCAATGTGCCATTGGTAAAAACTATGATAACGAAATATGCAGTAAAATATTTAAAAAGGCTGGAACTGCACCCAAATCCCTTAGCTCGAAATATTTTAAATTATGGCGGCCACACTCGATTAAGGAGAAGAGACACTGCAGCACTCACCCAATCAGATGAGCGATAAACACCTACATATTATGTGAACAGAAACCGTGATGACTAAATCTTTTTGTCTGGCACTGGCAGGACATTAAGTAAAAATTAGGATAAGATTTGATTAATTATTGTTAGTTCATATTTAATATATGAAGATTCAATAAATAAATACTGCAAAAAAAAAAAAAAGAAAACAAAGTAAAATTTTTATTATTTTAATATTAATGTACTTCTTTATCCTGTTGCTGTTACTCTTCATGGCTATTTTTGTTTTTTTGTTTATCTTTCCTAATGTTTTTCATTTCTTTCAACTGGCTATACTGACTTTAAAATAAATGTGTTTTTCCATGAACTTATTCGACATTTATTCAGTAGTTGCTTTGTTTTAGAGTTGTTAGTATTCATATTCTCTTGTTTAAGTAAACAAAAAACTGCATTTAATTCGTCTCTTAAATTTAGTGTGTTTGTTGCCTTCATTTCGAAGTTATTCATTTTACTGAATACAAACGAAGCAAATACAAAATTATAATGAAAGTTTCATGAATATCATATTACTAAGTTTCATGCAGATGTTTAGTATATATATATATATATATAGTCAATCCATTTTTTGTCAGTTCAACATAAGAAGGTTCTATAGTTATAATTATATTTTGTTCAATATTAGATTGATTGATGGCTCATTATAACAATTTTCCTTATTGGTTTATTTTTTTCTGTTCTGCTGCTAACTTGCATCCTATTATTTTTATGGCGAGATCGAAACTTTTAATTGCTAAGAGTTCAAAGAGTTTTTTCTCGTCCATTCTGTTTTTATTATCATATCATTTTTATTATCATATTCAGCCTTATTACGGTTCTCAATGTCGGTAAGAACGTGAGTTGAATTTTGTAATAGATTAAAGAACACTGGTTGTGTGTTACTTTAATCTACTACAGAGTCGTTTTCGACACCGAGAACCGTAATAAGGCTGATTATGTCTAACGTATGACTTAGTTTTACTCAAAAAAAAAATAAGAAATGCATAAACACTCAAAACTAGAAAGTACCAATAATTTTCAAAATTAAGTCTTCTAACCTCCAGCTTCAAAGTGTGTGTATGAATGAATATATGTACATATTTATGTGTGAACTGAAGCAGGCTGGATTGCACTAATGCACACCGTTATTTTAATTTTATACTGACAGCTCAATTATAATCACTAATCTTTTTACGTTTTTGAATTGAGCACTGTTCAATTTAAATTAAAATTTTGCTGTTGATCGGCTTTTCCAACCCAAAGTTATGCACAAAAAAGTAACTTAGCATACAACCGAATGTTGTGTCCCCGTAAACTTAAAGAGCTTCTTCTGGAAAATAACTTTTTAGACTTGTCATGTTTTGGAAATGAGCTCTCAATATTATTTTTGCTCACTCTGTATTACTCGGAGATGATATTCGCAGATCCAAGAACAAAATTCTCTGGTTACTTAAAGTTATTCGATTTTGTCAGTGTTTGCAAAAAATTGTCCAAAGTATTGCACACATAAAGAAGAAAACTCATACTATCCAAAAAAAATCATAGATACTAAGGAAAAAAAGGCTTAAGAGCTTAACATTTTGGTTAAAAAGTCGCATTTTTTTATCATAGTATGTGGAAGATAAGAAAGAGGTGGTAGATGTGACCATTTTGATTAACGTTTTTCAGTCATTTACAGAAGAAAATAGGTATTTTAAGCTTAACACAAAATCAGAAACACATTCACGGTTCCGAATCTGCCCTTAGCTCAATTTTGGCACTTGTGACTTTCTAAGAATGGATACATATACCCTTCTGAAAGCTTAAATAAAAGAACTATTTAGTTTATAATAGGACATCGAAGAGTCCCACCCGCTTTTTGCATATTATTTGGAGAAAAAAATTATATTTTAACTATGTAAATAAGTGTGTTCATTTTAAGTTATTATTATTTATTATTATATTATTAGAACTTGTCCGAAGTATAGCACACACAAAGAAGAAAACTCATACTTTCCAAAAAAATTCATAGATACTAAAGAAAAGTCTTAAGAGTTTAAAATTTTGGTCAATTTGACTTTTTATTATAGTAGGTATGTGCAGGTAAGTCTTTTTTTTAGGAAAAACGCTTGAAGTGGTATATGTGACCATTTTTCTTAAGGGTTTTCAGTAATTTACAGCTGAAAATGGGTCTTTTTAAGCTTAACACAAAAATCAGAAACACATTCACGGTTCCAAATCTGCCCTTATCTCAATTCTGGATTTTTGGCGCTTGTGACTTTCTTTCTTAGGAGAGCAGTGTATGTATAAAAAGGAATATTTTTATGAACTTTCCTTACATGCTCGTTTTTTTAAATATGTTCGATTTTAAATCCACTTTATTTCGATTTCTAGAACATACCCGGCATTGTTTATTTGTACAATATTAAGCGAAATATACCTATAACTAGTTTCTAACACTCCTGAGAAGTAAGTTCACTTTTTTAAGTTGGCATTTTTTATTGAACATAGTAAGCCTTCGATATACATATGTATTTATGTACTACTTAAGTATGTATTACTTAATAAATACATATAAATATTTTTTAAATAAATTAAATTTAAAACAATACCCGAAAAAAAATTAATAAAATAAATGTACACGTTCGATCGATAAAATCGCCAGTCATCACAAGAAAAATCAATTAAAATTAAACTTTATTTCAACATAAAAACAAACAAAACACAACGCAGAATTTTAAAATTTTTTTTCTTCTCAAGATGTTTTTAACCTTGCAAGAATAAGAAAAAATGCACATACAATTAACAATTGGAATGAGAAAAATTACATTTAAGACAAGTGGCACATACAAACATATCTACACTCATACAGGAAATAAGCGAATAAAATCGAAATACATCATTATAAACAATTTAACAATTAAAAATTATATGTATTTTTCAAAAAAAAAAATTGAGGGCGTATTTTCGCAAACAGAGCATGGATATTTTCTAAATTTATTTTTTTATTGAGACTTAACTTGCAAAAATTATTTGATGGGAATTGGCCAAATCACATAAATTTTCTTTCTTATTCTTGAGCTGAGTATTACCTGTAACCACGGTTATTGGCTCTGGGGGGAATTTTATATATAAATACTTCTGGTTTAACAATTAAAACACTTTCATAATCCATTTTTACAAACTTTTTTATAGAATTTTAATTCTTTCGCCCCAAAAATATCAAAAACTTATAAATTAAATTTGTGTTTTTTCCAAAAAAAAATTACTTTACTGCTGACACTTAGAGCTGGCAAACAATCGATTGTACTATCGATAGTTCTGTTTTCGATGATTCCTTTTCTATAGCGATACTATCGCTGACATTTGTATATACATATAAACCACTTGGCATAGAATACTTCCCTACAAGACATTAATGGTACCCACAGACGATGCAACATTTGTCGAAACACGTGTTACTATTTATGTTTCAGTTTTTATCACAGACGATGATAATAAAAACGAAACAGTATTGCGTGTTTTTTTAATGTACTACTACAAAACACAAAAAAAAATTTATTTATTTTCTTTGTATACCTAACATATTTTATGTCCCAAAAATTTGGAAAAATTTTATATTCAATTATAATTGTTTTCCAACTCTCACAATTTGCAATTGTTGCCATTTTCCGATTTCTTTTTTCATATATTTGTCTTCGAGAGTTGCAAAAGCACCTCACTCAACAACTGCTCTCAACAAAATGAGAAAGAAAAAACAGTCAACATCGCCATACACGATGAAACATTTCGTTTGGAAACATAAAATATCAAAAATGTTTGATGTTTGAGAAACCAAAAAGGTAACAAGAATTTCAACCAGAAACATCCCCATACACGTAGCAACATTTAGTAAAACATGCTCATGTTATACTAACTTTAATAACCGAAACTACTAAGTCTACATTCACACGTTGCATCTTTTGATGATAAACTCTTGTGTTTTATGGAGACGGAAGCAAGAAAAGGGGTTGGTATTATCATTCGTAGGTATATGCACAACAATGGCTGCATGTAACTTTTTTTCTTTTCTTTTTCTCTTTGGCTCGCTTTGAATAAAACTGTTGTTGTTTTGAAGCAAATAATGTTGAAACCGGTTGCTTCGTGTGAACATAATGGCAAAAGGGAATTGAAAAGAAGTTGAGGATCAAAAGATGAAACGTGTAAATTGAGACTAAAATGGAGTTGTGACCAAGGCGAATTCACTAGAAGGTGGGGTCAAGTCAAGATATGGCTTTATTTTTCGGTGGTCGATTTGTTAAAGTTTGTATACAAACCAGTTTTTTATGTAAACAAACTTTTTTTAATAGCAATATTTTTGACAATCGGACCGCAGAAGCAGTGTTGTTCAAGGCGAATTCAACTACAGGTAGTGTCGGAACTACAGCAATCCAAACACAACAGAAACAACATAGGGTATATTGAATTGCATTGTTAGTGTTAACATAACATAGTAGTAAGATTTTGACAACCGCGAGGAAATTTACACAAACAAAATGCCTGTTGTTTTTTGTAATGTTGTATTGTTGTAGCGGTAAACAGAACTATTGTATAGGCCTTGAGTACAACTTTCAGCTAACTTTCAATGGAAATTTCAAGAAAGCGATTTCATGAAAGTAAATGACAATAACTAAGCAGTGTTGCCAATTGAAATTGTTTTTTCGTACATATAAAGAATTTTAATATATTTTTTTAAATAAATATTAAGAACACAATGATTCTAATTAAAATTTATAAATATCATGAAAACTAATAAAAATAAATATTATTTTGAACGAAAACCTTAAGTTCGGCATGAATAATTGGCTCGGCAACTCTGAAACTTGAAATAAGCAAGAGAATAAGAGAAATTTTGATAGAAGTTTGCCTTTTGATGACATTTTGATAATAAAATTTCACTTTCATGTAAATTTTCATGAAATTTTATTATTTTTTTGTGAAATTTGTGATGATATACGTATACAGAAATTTCCTTTCATGTGTAAATGCAGCGTTAGGAGGGCAGCAAGGCGAATTGATTTTTCAGGTGGCGTTGAAAGCACAGCTGTGCTACTTTTTTTCTTACTTAGAGAGAGAAATGTCAAAAGTTGGTTGTGTTTTTGACATATCGATCAACGAAAGCCACAAAAGAGGGGAAAAGAAACGAGTACTCAGGGTTACCGTTATGCGACTAAAGTCGCATTTTGCCCCTTTTTTGTCTGCCGTGCCACTTTCTTTGCTCCTTTGTTTTAAATCCCCTTTTGTAAAATTTTGTATGTTTTTGTGCCCCTTTTTGAACAAAATATATTTTATATTGGCAATGAACTAATGCGGATGTGCATACCAGCTTTTATATGTTCGTATGTTTTTACTTTACCACATAGTAGTGCATCCTGATTTTTTCTAAATTAGCATGTTTAAAAATTATTTGTCATAGGTATATACTAAAAGTGGATACCTGCCAGTTCAAATTATCCGCTTTGAGTTTGTTTCAACATGACTTCAAACATTAGATTCCATATATATGTACATTTAAAAAAAAAAAAAAATATTGGTGTTTAATAACTAAAAAAACAACATAACAAATAGATCGGTTTACTTTAATCAATATGCTTTTATGTATATGCTTTTGTCTTCAAGTTTTTTCTATAACACGTTATCTCGTCCGGCTGTCCTAACTTACGGTAAGTCTAATAAAAACCTGTAGACATATATATTACACCTGTCTTAAAATTTTCCGCTACTCTTTTCTTTTAGGGAGCCCCAATCTTACGGGCAGCTATACCCTACCACGAACGATTACCTAGGCTTGAGCTCAACCCTAACACCGCGCACTTTAAGCTCCTAATTGCCTAAAGGAATGAAACCGGTAAAATTCCCTAAAAAAAAATTAGCTAAAATTTCAAACCACAAGCTTAATACATATATTATTTTGTCCGTAGGTCGTCTGTCTCTTTTTTTTTGTCCGATGTCATGGCAGATACCTGTTCACCTCCAGGTTTTGTGGTGCTTGCTGCTGGCTTGTCCCCCGCTGGTGTGACAGAAGATTCGAGGCGCACTCGGATTTATTTTTGAAATATTTTTTTAAAAAAAAATTTTCGTTTAAAAGTTAAAGTTTTAATAAGTTTTGATTTTCTATTTTGATTTATTTTATAGAATGTTTATTATAATAACTTCATTTACATTACGAAATTAAATCTGCTTACAGTTCCTGTTTTTCCAAACTTTTTTTTTTATTATTTTGTTTTTGGCTTTTATGTTTATTTTCTAATGATACTTTAATTGATTTGTAATTTTATTCTAAAATTTAGAATTTATCCTTTTCGCTTTTATTCAAATTTCACTTGCTTAACTTTTTTGTAATTTAGCTTCACACAACCAAAAGAAGAACGTCTTTAATAAATTTTCACCAAAATACTTCACAGTTCAAAATTTGTATTTTTTTTCTTTTATTCCGCCGATGCGGGTGGCCACTTGTCACACTTTTTTTCAGTATTTGTATATTGTATTTGAATCAAATCTTATCCTAATATTTACTTTATGTCCTGCCAGTGCTAGACAAAAAAGATTTAGTCATCACGGTTTCTGTTCACATGTGTAGGTGTTTATCGCTCATTTGATTGGGTGAGTGCTGCAGTGTCTCTTCTTCTTAAGCGAGTGTGGCCGCCATAATTTAAAATATTTCTTGCTAATGAATTTGGGTGCAGTTCCAGCCTTTTTAAATATTTTACTGCATATTTCGTTATCATAGTTTTTACTAATGGCACATTGAGATCCTTGTGGATATTTGAGTTTTTGATATACCAGGCTGTGATTATTCAAAGAAGTTTATTTTGGCGCCTTTGAATTTTTTCGATGTTAGAAGCCGAGGCAGTGCCCCATAACTGAATACCGTAGCACCAAATTGGCTTTAAGATAGAGTTGTAAAGTAGAAGTTTGCAATCGAGACTAAGAACAGAATTTCTTCCAACAAGCCAATTAATTTGGATTACTTTTAGTTTCATTTGAGTTAATTTAGCTTCTATATGCCATTTCCACGTTAAACGCCGATCTAGATGTACACCGAGGTATTTTACATGCGAGTGTTGGGGTATTATTTGATTATTGATTTTAATAGGGGGCATGTTTTCCGACACAATGTGAATGTTATATGTGAGCATTTTTGCTCATTGATCTTTATCCTCCATTTTTTTAACCACCTTTCCAGTTCAAATATATGATCCTGTAAGTAACGAGATGCTTCTTGACAGTTTGCGTGTACGCTTAGAAAAGCTGTATCGTCCGCAAATGTTGAGGTATGGGTGTAGCTGTTTGTAGGCTAGTCCGAAGTATAAATTAAGTATAACAGAGGGCCCAGGATGCTACCTCGTGGGACTCCAGCGTTAATTGGCTGAGGAGAACTTAAAAAATCGCCTTATTTAATAATTAATTGACGACCGACTAAGTAGCTTTCTAACAGCTTGTGTATGTTTGCTGGTAAGTTTTGCTGCAATTTCAGTAGTAAACCTTCATGCCAGACTTTATCAAAAGCTTGAGACACATCGATGAAGAGTGCTGAGCAATATTTTTTTTCTTCAAAGTCTTTTCTTATGACATTTACTATTCGATGAGTTTGTTCAATTGTGCTGTGTTTTCTTCTAAAACCGAATTGATGATTGGGAATACATCTGTTTTCATTTAAAATCGGCGTTAATTTTGACACTTGTAGTTTCTCAACTAGCTTTGATATATTAGACAATAAGCTTATAGGTCTATATGACTCACTTTTGTGGGTTCCTTTCCTGGTTTAGGTATTATGGTAAATAAGGATACTTTCCACTCTTGTGGGTAGTATTCAAGGCGTAAAATAGCATTAAAAATTAGTAGAATAATTTTCTTTGCTGGGTAGCTCCAAAAGCATTTTGTTACTGATCTTATCAAAACCAGGGGCTTTCTTGGGGTTTAAATCATGAATAGCCTTCTCGATTTCTCTTATCTCAAATCTTAGTGGAACAGCTGATCCAACAGCAACAGGTGGTAACTCGGCCGAAGTATCGAAAGATGTATGAGGGGTAAATACGGTTTTCAAATGATTAACAAAAATATTTCCTTTTTCTATGTCATTTCGTGCCCAACTTCCATTTAAGTTTCTTAATGGCGGTTTAGTGATAACTGGTCTTTTAAGATTTCTAGCTGCACGCCATAATGAGTAGTCAGATTGATAAGTTGCATCAAGTTCCTTAAGATATTTTTCCAGAGAAGCCGTTTTTTGAGACTGCAGTAAGTTTCTTAGCCTTTTTGTGCACTCTTTTAGTAAATTTTTAAGATGAGGGGATCTGTGCAATTGCCACTCTCTTCGAACTCTCCTTTTTCAGTCAAGAGACGCTCGACATCTGTAGAATATATTTTACTATTTTTGATATTTTTGCGGGCTATGCTAGAATGTTGAACAGCTAGTTTGAGATAATTGTCAAAATTTACAATAGTAAGATTCACATTCTCCGGTGTTCTAAGCGGAATATTTTCAGTGCAGTGGGTACTGAGATATTTTTTATATTTTAACCAATTTATTTGTGTGGCTGACGTCACTAAGTAACCAGACGGAGATACAATTCTATTAGGGTTTGATAAATTCAGCACTAAAAACTTAATTTTAGCTGAAAATTGTTCATTAGATTTTAAAAGTTGGGAGGAATAACGTCATCTTATAAAACTTTTACCCATGTTAAAAGAAGAATCTCTGTAATAATTTCTTCATTCTGTATATGTGGTCTAAAAACAAATCAAAACAAGGTTAACCATTTTTTTTTTTTTTGGGTTTGGTATTTTCACACTCTAAGTATACAACTAGAGTATCCAATTATTTAACTCTTGATTTTGCTCGAGTGAGGAAATAACCGATTTTTAAATTTCAATTTTGCTCGATTATTCGAATAAGAGTTTAAATATGTTCGAATTACTCGAATAATTCAAATAATTTTATCCAATGTCTACTTTATTTGATACTTTTATTATATTAATAAACCGAAAAAAAAACAATACAATAAAAATATAGTTAAACAATAAACAATTCATTTATACCACGCATACATTTCTAAAACTGTTAAATAAAACAAATAATTAAAAATCATAAAACCCTGCTGCAAAACATTCAGTTTTTAAGGTGCTAAAGAGACCGCAATAATATTAAGGAAAAAATATTAGGGAAAAAAACTTCGGTTGAACAGACTATAAAATGACCTGAAAGCCAAAGTTTAATATATATGCATTAGGATCAGAAGCAGTCGGGGTCCATTAATTTTATTTCAGTGAATAATTTTCAATTATGTCCCGCCTGCTAAATTATTTAATTAATTTTTTATTTTAGACTTTTGTCGCGGCATTTTTATGAGAGGTACAGCCTATTTATACAAATTTATTATTCGTTATTCAATTTAACTAATTTATTATTCCTGAAAATCAAGTAAAATTTAAATCAATGGAAATTCTCAGTTTTTTAACATCGTATTTTTTTGATTTTAAGAGAAGTTCTGGTTAAGATAAGAACTCAAAGCATGAAGTATATAAAAGGAACTTTACAAACTTTTTGAACTGGATCGTTTTCAAAGATTGTTCGATTTCAATTTTACTAATACGTATTCGATTTACCGAACATGGCTAATAACTTTTCCTTAATTTTAAAGCTCTACTCTATAGGTTTGGGTAATTTGTTTTTTATTTATTTATTTATTTACACAAGGTTGCCGTAAGCCCATAGGGCCAAATTGGCTAGTTCTACAGGTGGAGTGCAATAATGCCTTACGAAATAAGGCCTTTAAGGCTTTATTTCACTTTCAATTGAGAAATAAGGCCTTTATTTGCAAAAAGGCTTTATTGCACTTTGAAAGTGAAATAAGGCCTTTATTTAAATTTAGCCAATTGTGCAATAAAGCCTTTATTTTATATTTTTTGATTCTCTTGCCACCTAAATCTTCACTTATTAAAGTTTTTCTGCGTGGCGGCCTGCGGCCGATCTTAGGGGTTTTCTCCTCCATAGGACGCGGCAGGTGGCTTCGCTGAACACAGTTTTCCTGCGCGCGTCTCATTATCTTCCCTAGTGTGAACAGAGTTGAATTTAATAATAAACCGATTATGTTGTTTAATATAGCAGCAATGATAGATATCTTACTGAGCAATGTCAATTCCCACCAGCTTACCAATTTTAATCATATTGTCTCTTAAGTCACACATAGCGCTCCTCAAACCACTAATCACAATATCGGACCTATTATTTCTTCTTACCAACATATTATATTTTTCCTGAAGAGCTTTAAATTTAGCTTCATTAGCCTTATCTGCTTCAACAATGGTACAGCAACGTGACACATCAAATTTGACATTTGTTATTTCTTTATTAATTTCATTTCGAAAGTTGTCGACAATATTTAGCATTTTTGTTTCAAGATTTTGAAAGCCGGTAACCATTCCTCTTTCAATGTCTTGTGGCTTCAATCTTACTTTCAATGGATTTATGTATTTCTTCAATTCGCCTAATAATATCAGAATTATTATAATTTCCCATAATATGACCATCTTTACAATTTTCACAAATGAATTTCGATAGATTTTTACTAATTGAAGCCAAAGATTCCTCAGAGACACCCGCACAACTTGTATGGAAGTATACAAAAAAATATTTTTTTTTCTCCACAAATTTATTTTTACCGGCAAAACTGTTGATTATAAAGAAAAACGTTATATGAACGGATTAAAGAAATTGTAATTTTAAATTTGAGTTTGTTTCATCAAAATCGGACAAGTGGTTCTCGAGTTATGTTAAACTACGTTTTTGCCAAAATGTTACAACTAAGCGAAAAAACATCAAGATAAGGAAAAAATTTAAAATGTCATAAAAAAAAACTGACACATACGAACGCCAAACCCTTTGAGGGTTTTACTATACTGACCTAGTACCATCACCCTGACTTGGAATTTCTCACCCCCCAGACAATAATCCCAAAAATGTTCCATAGTGTTATCGAACGATTAATTGAGTGGATACTCTAATACATACCTCAATGCTATCTTTGCTTGTCCATACTTCTGTATGCATTTTGAGGAAGCACAATTGTTCATAACACCAAAGATTTGGAATATAAATATCTGACACCCCTGCAACACTTTTTTATTATTTTTCAGGCGCTGCTGCTGCATTAACTGCACTCGCAAAATTTCTTCTCTTTCGTTTTACTTCCTGCATATTTAGACTGCTGTCGTTTACAACGAGCTTCTCCACAATATTATGCCATGCATGTTCCTTATTTATTCCATCTAAATATTCTGAAGATTTTATGTTAAATAGGACATGGATGTTGTTGCAAACAAATAAATAATTTTTCCACACTTTCGCGCTTCCATTTAAAGACCATTTTTATATTAAACTAGCGGATACCCGCCGTGTGCTACTACGCCTAAAAAAGAAATACATTTTCTTTATATGTTGGGAAAAAGGAAATTTTGTTTTATTACTAACCTTTTATCACAATGCTAAGGGATGAGCGATGGTTTTAAGTTTTTTCTTTAGCGGATACCCGACGTGTGCTACTACGTTCCCGTAGTCCAATTTTTAAAAAAATCATAGCTTGTGTCTATCTAAATAGGGATTTACTATCTACGTCCTATTATCCTATATCCTATTTTTTAAAAAATGTATAGCTAATGTGTCCATAGAAGTAGTTATCTATCTATGTTTTAAATTTCATTAAAATTTGTAAGGTAGTTTCGGAGAGGCAGAAATTTCGCCCTACCTCCCCTTGTGGTCCTATTTTTTAAAAAAGTATAGATAATGTGGGTGAGTGCGTTGTAAACTAATTGTTGGAAAATCGCAAAGTTCGAAGCCGAAATGGCCTACAAACGCGAATCATATTTCCAGACGATTCTGTAAAGTAGCTAAAAAAGTAATTTCATCGCGAATTTCTTGATTTATTCCTTTTCGAACACTTTAAAATCTCTTAGTTTATTTTAAAACATAATTTAACTTTTCTTCTAGATCTAACAAGTAAAAATCCGCAAAGAATTCCTAACGTTCGTTTTCTGTTACAACTATTTCCTAGTCATATTTACAGCTCGTAAAGCAATTTTTATAATTCAAAATATCTTTTCGTGATACTTCTTTCCTAGAGAGTTTGCGTAAGCTTCCCTGCCTGCTGCTTTCTTTGTCGCACGTTTTAGTTCCAACATTTTACGTTTTTGGCCCGCTATTGCGTTCTTTCAGAGGTTAATTCAACAATTTGGTTGTCGTCTACCACATACTTTTTATTGGTTACCAAATTACTTACATGTTTTTCCTCTTTGACTGCTGATTCCAAACTTCAATCACGTATTTGAACACCATCACAATGAAAAATGTTCTTATTTCACGAAGCACTAACTATACCATTTAAAATGTAAGCTCAAATGTATGCGCCACGGAATAAGACAAAGGAAGTTAAGTGAACGAATACTTACCAAATTTTATAAAAAAAAATATAACATTTAAAGGGTGTGGCCCTTAATTACGAAGCAGGTTTGTAAGGAATAATATTAAAGAATAACTGTAACAACCAAAAATTAAGCGTGTAAAGCTGATCGTAACCCTCACCAGTTTATGCCAACACGTTAGCATCCAACGTATAGTTGTCCATGTGAGAAGCATGGTGTTTCAAGATTCAATCCACATACTTGCAGCGATTGACCTTGGGATTTATTTATGGTCATAGCAAATGCCAGACGTACTGGAAATTGTATGCGTTTAAATGAAAACGGCATATCTGCGGGCTTTATTGATATACGTGGAATCAATACGACTTCACCTTTGTACTTACCAGTTAATATAGTTGCTTCTATAGTGTTATTTAATAATTTTTTTATAGCTAATCTTGTTCCATTATAAAGCCGTGGTGGACTTAAATTGCGTAATAAAATTATTGGTACACCAACTTTTAACTGCAGCATGTGAGGTGCAGTTCCTGGCAAGTCAAGCGAATTTAAGAATTCAATTGGGTAATTAACAATTTTATCAGGATCATTAACACAATCAATGGATTTATATGTTTTTATTTCTCCGCTTATTTTATTTTGAATATCAACATTAATATCGCAAACATCTTTGTTTTTGGCTGCCAATATAGCGCGATCACTTAGCCATTGGTGATTGGTAAAATTGCGCTCAATATTGGGATATACACTTGAAATTGAGCCTTCTTTTGATTCATTTAAAACACAACAATCTACAGGCAATGTGATGAGTCCTGTTGCATTTTCCATAGCAATTTTTCCATTTCCAATATCCAATAATTGACGTGCATATAAACGGGCTGATGCATGATTTAGTAATTGTATGCGCATATTTACCGTTAATGAAAGTTTTTTAACATATCGCCACAAATGAGATGCTTTTAAACACGCATTCAGTTCATCTGCTGGTGTTGACCGTGATATGAGTGGCAAGGTTTGTCTAAAATCGCCTGCCAATAATATAAGAGCACCCCCCAATGGTTGTTGATTGCCACGTAAATCTGGCAATGTTCTATCCAATGCCTCTAGAGATTTTTTATGCGTCATTGTGCATTCATCCCATATAATAATCTTGCATTGTTGAAGTACCTTTGCCACGCGAAAAGAGGTTTCACGAAAAGAGGTTATGTACGGTGCAAAAACACAAAAAAACTAAATATTACGCCATCGTTCGGACGAACTTCAAACTACACAGAAACACTACTCACCATAGAGCATGCATATAAAATTTGGTCAAAATCGGTCCAGTAGTTTTTGAGTTTAGCGATCACGAACATACACGTAATTTTTATATACTAGTATGGGCCAGCAGTCGACACAATCGACTGCAATCTAGAAATAACTTATTTGTACCGTTATTTCTAATATTTATTTAATCTAAAACTTTATTAAATATGTATATACCTACATACATATGTAGAAATATATTTATTTAATGTTAAAAAACATATCGCACTTGATTATAAGCAGGGTAGTAGCTCAAAATGTAATAATTCTCAGTAGAGCAGAACAATTTTTAATTTTATGAGGTACATATATTTCTTTTAGGCATATGAAATTTAGTGACAATTTTTCTAAAAATGTATATATAACATAAGTTCCCAAATCTCAATTTTTATAACAAATCCTTTTATATATTTTCCATTTATATTTATTTCGTTGATGAATTATGTTGTTATAACCTCTCTATATATAAATTTTTTGTAAATACATGATTATCATATAACAAATGACCATGATCGGTAGTGTCTGTTATATAAAATCGCAGCCCATCAAAAGATCGCCTTTTATTTAAAAAAAAATGCAATAAACACATTCTTTACAATGTAACTATATAAATAATGTAACAATAACATTAAAATTATTCATAAGCAAAAAATTTAAGAAATCAACGGTATAACATTTAAAAACAACAACTCTTCCAAAAAGAAAACAAAATATTTAAAATTATGTTTCTCTTTTTTATTTCTTATTCTCTACTGTTCTCCAATTTAATGCATAGCAGAGAACTCGGCATGTTGTTGTTCTTTTTACTATGAAAACACAAAAACAAAGCATACTGCTTCTGTTATTTGTTTACATTGTTTTTGCTTACACGTATATGAATTGTTTCAATGTATTAGTACCACTTTCTAACGCATATAACTCGTAAAATACTGAACCGATTTTAACAAAATTTACATTAACAGAATCTACCAAAAAAATACAATATATAGTTTAGGCGAAAAAGGGATCCAAAGAAATCCACTTGCCTATTAATATATATGATGATGATGATATGATGATGATGTAGAGATTATTTTATCAGTACAATTAAATGTTCATCACTTTAACTTAGCAACTTAATACTGTTCAGCCATAATTGTTGTTAACTTTCCTATTGGTCAATATTGGAGAATTTTATAAAAGTGTAAAAAAACTAATTAAAATATCATAATAGTAAGGATTATAAACTAATTTAAAATATCGAGCTGTAACCACAAAAAAAGCTTAAGCGACAACATTTTCAATCGTTTTTTTAATAAATGAATTTATTGGCAACACTTGCATCATCTCCTAAAATCATGGTCACAAAAGGTACCGTTACAATTTTAGTTTTAGCGCCAATTTTTATACAAAATTTTTATGAAATATAGTAAAAAAAAATCTTCTTGCTTATGATAAGAATTAAAAGTGTAATATGATTAAAGTGATGATAAGAATAAAAAGAAATAAAGTCAAATTTGCCCGTTGAGAATCCTTTTTAAGACTGATTACCCCTTTTCCTCGAGAATGAGTAAAACAAGCAAGCAAATAGTAGGACTTGTCACCACTGCTATGGACACATTGACCGAAGAATTAGTACGCAAGGTAGAGTTATGGACGAACCAGTCACGTTGACAAACGATAGAAAATACTGTTTTAAATTTTCAAGCGATTATTGGTAGACTGGATTTTTGTTATCCAGACAAAAGATCCTTAAAAGCTTTAGAGAACGAACTAAATATATAGCGACGGGAGGAAAAATCTCTTAATGAATTTTATGACGCAGTAGACCAGCAACTAACATGAATAATAAAAACAAAATGACTTATTCGAACAATGAAGATGTAACAGCTGCGCTAAATGAACATACCAGAGATAATGCTTTGAGGGTATTCATCTCAGACCCATGGATTTTCCGACAGCATTAGCAACGGCTCAAGAATTTAAAGCTAATCAACGTCGACAAGAATTCGCTAGAATATTCCCAATGTAGGAGGTTAAATAATCCGTCCCCTCATCCATCATATAAATTGGCTCAGACATCCAGTGCTGTAAGGCAGGGAAATTATAAAGAACGTCAAACTCCAATGGATATAGCACTAGGACTTTCAACTAATAGACGCATCCCAGCAGCCTCATCTGCAACACAGCAGCATATGCAACCAACGACTGCACCGACTGGACAACTGCACTATCCACAACAGTGCGTGAAAATTTCAAGAGAAGATACGAGGATTCAGGTTAAACGCGCCCTGCCCAGACAACACAAAAAATAAACCATCTGGCATCGCAACTGGAGGAATACGATGAGATGAGTTCCCTGCTCGAGTATGACGAAGACAGATAGATGATGTTGAGGGACAAATAAGTTTGTTAGACTAACGTCTTCTTTACCCTTCATTAAGAAGACGGTCAAGGGTTGAGAATTAAGACTATTAATAGACACAGGGAAAACAAAAAATGTTATTAAACCAATGAATCTTTTAGTGGGCATCACTCCTCTAAAAAAAATCTTTTCAAGTAAGTTCAGTAAATGGGACAAATCAGATTAACAAAAAGTGTAGCAATTTTCGGTCGTATAACCTCATTTTATATTTTAGATTCATTGAAGTCTTTTGATAGAATAATAGGTTACTCATTTCTTAGGTAATGATGTTTTAAATTTCAACGGAGGTAGTGTTCGATTAATTTGTGATCAAGAAAACAATATTAATTTAATGACATTAGAAAAAATGACATACCGACTCATATTCACGATGGCTTTGTTCAAATTATTTCTTCAAATGCTAATGAATTCTCGGATCCAAGCAGGACACTACCATTCAACGCTGTGCAGGCAACTAAACAGACTAATACGGACGAAGCAATTTATAGTAGATCGTACCTATATCCAGTCTCTGTATCCGTTTTTGTGAATAAAGAAATAGAAGCACTTTTAAGAGACGGCATCATCAGGAAGTCATCTATCCCCTACAATTCCCGAATACATGTGGTTGGAATGAAGGGTTTGAATGAACTAGGATATCCAAAACATAGAACTGTTAGAGACAGTTATATCAATAATTTTATCCAACTTAGAAAAATCTAAGTTTTTTTCGACATTAGATCTTAAGTCTGGATTTCACCAGATAAGGCTGGCTGCGAGAGATAGAGAAAAAATAGCTTTTGGTGTTAACAATGGGAAATATGAATTCTATAGGTTACCATTTGGTCTAAGAAACGCTCGCAGCATCTTTCAAAGAGCGATTGACGAAATCTTACGAGAAGGCATAGGGAAAATATGTCAGGTCCATATGGATGATATTATCATCTACTTACCCGACGAATATAGTCACTCGGGGAACAAAGCACTATCCTCGGGAAGCTCGAAGCGCCAGGAATGAGGATGTCATCTGAAAAATTAAAATTTTTGGAACAGAAATTTAATTTCTCGGTTTTATTGTGACTAGAAAAGGTATAAAAACATGTTCGGAGAAGGTAACGGCCATATTGGAATTCGAAACTCTAGAGAATTTAAGATCCCTAAGGTAATTTCTCGACCTGACAGGATATTATAGGCGGTTTATCAAAGATTATGTGCGAAGCCTTTGACAAAATATTGAAGAGGCGAAAATGGTCATGTAGCAGCCAAAAGTTCAAGAAATATTAAAATTGATTTAGATAGCGAAGCACTGTTAGTGTTTAAAAATTTTAAGAAAATCGATCCTACTAGCATATCCTCACTATAAACCCGTATTTGAATTAACAACCGATGCATCGTCAGTAGCACTCAGAGCAGTTCTATAACAAAATGGGAAACCAATCACAATTATTTCGAGAACACTTTCGAAAGCTGAGGCCAATTATGCAACCAACGAAAGAGAGTTGCTAGCAATTGTGTGGGCCCTTAGAAGCCTTATACATTATTTGTACGGGATTACGGGCATAAATATCTATACAGACCATCAACCTTTAACTTTCGCAATGTCTGACAGAAATCCGAATTCAAAAATGAAGAAATGGCGATTTTTATCGAGGAGTTCTCACCAAAAATTTTTATAAGCCTGGTAAAAATAACGCCGCTGACGCCCTTTTACATCAGCATATAAACCAATTAGACATATAAACCAATTAGTGAGGTATCGCATTGCTTCTATAAAATTTCCTATCAACCAGTTTAAAAATCAATTCGTAATCTCAAAATGTACCAATTATTCCCATTGTAGAAAAATATTGCTTAAACGGTTTGTTCCTCACATTGTAAATTTCGATGTGGTAGAGAAACTTTTGTCATACTTAAAGGATTCTGTGGACCCAACGGGTACCAATGTTGTTCAGTGTGACCTTTCTACGTTGGCAGACTTCAAGGACAGCCTAATCTTGCACTTGCTATCAACAAAATTTCTTCACACTGAAAAATTGGTTATGGATGTAATACGAGAAGATGATCAGTGGGATATAGTAACCACTGAACACAATAGAGCATATAGATTGCTCCGAGAGAATTTCCTTCAAATTATTTCGGAATATTATTTCCCAGGGATTAAGAAAATGTTGAAATACGTAATATCAAACTGCATTACGTAACAGGAAAAAAAATTCATAAGGATATCCTTAGATAAAGTAAATCTTACATCTCTTATTTTGTCGTTTATTTTTAGAATTTTCATTATCTGCCTGCCATGGATATCAACAAAAATAATGGACTTCTCAGACGCACGTTTTATTGCTGTAACAGATGGTGATGTGGCTCTGTATAACGATTTTGACTATATAATGCACAGGACTAACCTTTCCGAGAACGAACTTATCGTACGAGAATTCGAACATGATTTAAGAGAATTTACAGACTCATAGAGAAATTGGTTTGATAAAAGAACAAATGAGGAAAATCGACAGATTACTAGAAATACATGGACGACACGCTAGATCATAGGCCATTTTGGGGTCTGCCATAAAATTTATTGCAGGGACCCCCGACCACAGTGATTTGGAAGTCATAACGGCGCGAGAGGAAGCGTTAACCGCAAATAATAACAAACAGACTACAATAAATACAGTCCTGCAAGACAGAATTAATGACCTGACGGACATAGTTAACGTAATTTTGGAAAGAAAAACCAGTAACTCATTAAAAAAGGATGAACTGGATGTATTTGAAGGAGATACCTATTAGCTTAAATGATATTTTGAAATCAAGTAATGTAAGCGTTTTTCAAAAAGAAGACATAATCAGCCTTATTGTGGTTGTCGTTGTCGTATACGACTGTGTCGTTTTTTGTAGTAGATTAAAGAACACAGGATGTAAGTTACTTTAATCTATTACAAACACAGTCGTATACGACAACCACAATAAGGCTGAATATTTCATATGATTAAGTGCCCAGTATTGACCAATTTCTGCAAATTTTTACGAACTTTTTCAGTAATTCATAATAAGTCCATAGTGAAGTTAGAGTTGAATCAATCCTATAAATGTAATAGCTACACCATTCCCATAGAGAACTGTACTAATGTTGGATCAGCAAAGATCTGCCGCTAGACAAGTCAAGCGTGCCTTTTTCAGCTATTGAACAATAACACAGCAGATCACATACTATTTATAGAAAGAATATCTGAAGGATAAATACTTTTAAATAAAGTTATAAAGAACAAACAAAGTGTAAGCCATCAGTGCCATCATCATCGAACAGTTTTTTAAAACAACAATAAGAAACAGCAAGCATTAGTGGAACCTCACTTACCAAAAATGTTAAACTAATATTATAAAAAAAATAGCCACGAAACCAGAGTTCGAAAATTAACAGTAAAGTACAGCAAGTTAAAGTACCACACGGTTTTTTAAATTTTTGTTGGTGAATTTGTACACAAACAAAATATGGTATATAACTTGAGCTGACGAACAGAAACACTTAGATAACTTACAGAACTTATTTTAGAGTCCGTGTTAAGTTCTTTTGAGGTACTTATTCTGCATTTTTTAGTGAACACGTAGTTAACTTTTAGCTAACATGATATGTTTTTTTAGTGTCTGCGTAGTTAACATTTATTGTACTTACTTTTTTTAAAGGAAATATTTAAAATAATAAATCCTCTGTATGTATGGGAAAGAAAATAATAAATTGAAATATACGGCCATGTCACAGAGTACAATTCCGTTCGGAACCGAAGAAAACATATGTGTTTTTAGATAGAAAGTATATTTTGATAGTTTTTTGGGC
Organism: Pollenia amentaria; assembly: GCA_943735925.1. Taxonomy (NCBI): domain Eukaryota; kingdom Metazoa; phylum Arthropoda; class Insecta; order Diptera; family Polleniidae; genus Pollenia; species Pollenia amentaria. The sequence goes on from OX031008.1 coordinate 119,664,267, forward strand.
TTTAAGATACAGAAACCTCCCATTCCGTTCATGAGAACTAAAATGGGTTCATTCCTCAATTTTTTTTTCCTAATTTTCTGAAGCACCGAAATACGGAATGAATTCTGTTTTCGAACGGAATTGTACTCTGTGACATGGCTGATAATTGGAAGTTGAGTTTTATAACAGGAGTGCAAAAATATAAGAAACATGCAAAATGTTTTAATTAAATATAGTATTTATATCAAAAAATAAATCTTTTTATTAGAGTCGCTCAAAAATAGATTAAAAAAAAGAGCATTTGTGTTTTGAGAAAATTATTTAAAACCGTCAAGGTAAATATTATAAGGGTAGACAATTTTACGCGTGGGTGTGTTGATCAGAGTTTTATAACGTTTTTGTTGCGAGCAGCAGAGAAAAGAACATTGTAATTAAAGATCAGATGTAAAGTGTCAAGAGTATGCGTAGGTGTAAATATGTATAATTGTTTGTGCAGACTTGTAAGTGGTTAATGAAGTATCGAAGTATCGTAATACAGAATAAGTACCTCAAAAGAACTTAACACGGACTCTGAAATAAGTTCGGTAAGTTATCTAAGTGCTTGTGTACAAATTCACAAACCAAAAAAAAAAGATTTAGAGTTTGTGTGGTAAGACAAGTACACTACGTTAGTGTACAGTTTTTTTCGAACTCTGCACGACACAAATAACGTTGCCGTACCTTCATAGAATAAACCTGGAAAATTATGATTTGATATCTCAACTACAGGAGAATATGGTGACTCAATTATAATAGTTACTGCACTGTTTATACCAATCCTGGTTGATGTATCAGTTACGTTAAGTTAAAAAGACATAAACCACTTGTTTCGCTCTCTGAAACTATGAAACAACGTTGAGTAAACACCCACAATAATTGTCGTGTGGTATCATATTAAATTTTTGGTTCTCGATAATTGTTTTTATATTTTATTACTTTATTAGTACAATTAAATTTTTATTCAAAGTGCAGACCTATGTCAGCACTTTAATTTAGCAACTTTATACTGTTCAATATAGGTATGTTTTTAATTTTCCTATTAGTCAATACTGGAAAATTTTATAAAAGTGTAGACCTTAGTAAACACTTTTATTTAGGAATTTTATTTAATTTTAATTAAAATATTGAAAATAAAAAGTATTATAAGTATATGGAATCACAGAAATGAAGAGTCGTGTAATTAACTTACATATACTACATACATACATATATATAAATATGTATAAAGACAAAATTTTTGAAAGAAGTTTTGTTTTAAATACTTTTAAATGTTAGTGCTTTAGGATCATTGATCTAAAGCGTTATAAAAAATACATTTAACAAATTAAAAATTTTTAGAAATGAATGAAAATCATATTCGGAGAGATACTTCTGTTGGTTTAATGGTAAACTGGTCGCGTGGTGCTAATGTTTATAATCAAAAACGTCCAAAACGAAAAAAAAATAAATCAATTGTATTTACATCAAGCATATTATGTTTGTAAATATATACATACATATGTACATATATTCGTAAAGTATTGCAGCTGCCACCATGGCTTCACACATACAATTTGATAACCGGCAGCAAGGAAATATGCTGTTGTGATCAACAAGGGTTGTTTAATCTGGAAGGCAAACTAAAACTAAACATTTAAACATATCGCCTATATCAGCCACTATGCAATTGGTTATTTGAAGATCTATTGTTGCTGCACAACATCGAAATAAAAAAGAAGACACACATCCACTGCCGTAATGAAAGTGAACAGCTGTCTCATCTGTTTTTTATACCCACACCACTACATTGGAGAGGGTATTATGAGTTTGTGCTAATGTTTGTAACGTTTTAAAATACTGTTGCTGGATCCACATATAAGTAAACCGATCGCCTTAGGCTGAGTTTTTGAGAACTCAGATAAACTTGGTTTAGTTAATCTGAAAACATATTTGTGCCGTCATTACCAAGTTTGTATACAAAATTTTTGACGGAACAGCTTCGTTTTGCTTAAAATGTTGCAGCCGTATTCATAACGAAAATTTGGCATGAAGTTAGCACAAAGTTCATTCATAATAAACTAACCAAACTCTGGCTAACGATTTGCTAAACTCTTGTTAACAATCTGCCAAACGTTTGCCACCTTGTGAAAAACAGGCGTTTAATGTCTATTTTTTTTTTTTTTTTTTTTTATTTCACTGTCTTTTTTAAATAAGTCCTTTTTCAAATTTATTTTCAATAAAAAACATTTAACATTTTTACATGGGGAGGCAAAAACAAAAAAATAAAAAAAATTATAAAATGAAATGACAAACCAGCGATGATTTATGCAAAATGTGTTGCATTTTGAGCACTTTAATGTGGCGTCATTAATATTCAGAGTTGTTTTATTAAAAGTTAGCAGACGGATAAAATTCGTTATGAATAAACTCTGTGCTAACAAGCTGCTAAGCTTAATCGGCATTCTAGTTAGCAGCTCGTTGTACGTAGTGTACAAACAGTGGCTAACTTGTTGGTATGAATATGGCTGTTGGTCTTTAATGAAATAATAAAAAGTAAATCACTGAGTTTAAACTTAATCAACATCTTAGAAACCCGGCCTTAGAATCACTTTTTGAATCGATCTAACGATGTCCGTACGTCCTGCGATGTGCGCAAAGTAGAGGTCGGCATTTTGGATATAATTTTATGAAATGTGCTACAAAGGTTCTGATTGTCACAAGGACCAAGCCTATTCAAAATGGTGATCGGTCCATAATTTCGCATAGCCTTTTTCCCGAATGGAGTATTTGTGCCCACAAACATATATTGGTATTTATATTAAATTTGGTCCAATCTTATTTTATAGTAATCTTAATCATCTAACCAAATTTTATTAGAATCGGTCCATATTTGACCATAGCTGCTATACAAATACTTCTCCCAGAATATCTTCTAATACCATTACTTCCTTATAAATGTGTTTTTACATAAAAATTGGCGACATCTACTACATATATCATGACAAAATGTTGTGCTGGTAGGTCAATAATTAACTATAGATCCTATATAAACCTCTTCCTACAATTTCTTAAAGGCAAACTAATCTCATATAGATCATAGATGTCCCAAATGTAAACTGTGGTTGTATTGCTTTATATTAGTTTTAGTGAATAGACAAATATTCTTAAAAAAAAATATAATAAATGTGTAAGCATTCCAGTGATGTCAGATGAAATTTTTAAAATTCCCTACGTTTTGATAAAAAATAATCCCTACAACCGCAAATGTTTCCCCCTACAATTTTCCCTATCTTATATTAGTTATAGGTAAACTCAAAAATTATAAATCTATATATATAAAAATAAGTCCGTATATGTACGTCGCCGAACTAATCATAAACGCGTCGTGCGATTTCAACCAAACTTATACACTACGTAGGCAGTGGCCCATATATGGTTTATATGAAGTTTGGTTGAAATTTTCGGTCTGGGGGCGGAGGGGCGTGGCAAAATCCATAACTTGAGAACGGCTTGACCGATTTGAACGATTTTCTTTAAAATGATCGCCATGGTCCAACTTAGGTTTTTACGGAAAGAAAATTTTTCCCCGCCCACTTTTACGCCCACTTTTTTTGATTTACCTAAAATCAGAAAACGGCTCCATCGAGTTGACTAATTTTTCTTTCAAATGTTCGTATTAATCAACTTTAAGTTTTCATCGAAAGAAAAATTTACCACGCCTACTTTTACGCCCACTTTTTCTATTAAGCGCATAACTGGAGAACGGCATGACCGATTCCAACGATTTACCATTTGAATTCAAGCGGCTCCAATTCCCTTTGCGTCTTGCCTTTGCTATTACCATCAACAAAGCACAAGGCCAATCATTGACTATTGCTGGCTTAAAAGGTCATGAACAATTTGATCGAAGCAACAATTTTAAAGGGGAAGTTTAAAGGTGAAGATGTATTGATTCCACGAATTCCAATGATTCCATCAGATTTACCTTTTGAATTCAAAAGACTACAGTTTCCAATACGTCTTGCATTTGCTATTACAATAAATAAAGCGCAAGGGCAATCGTTGGAATTGTGCGGAATTGATTTAGGATATCCTTGCTTTTCACACGGCCAGTTATATGTTTCGTGCTCACGTGTTGGCAAGCCTTCAGTTCTCTTTATCTACACAACAACTCATGGCAAAACCAAAAATGCTGTCTACGAAAGAGCTCTAAGATAGTTTAAGTGATACATAGTCTAAGATTGTAAGAAACTAGAATTAAAAATTGAATAATAGGGAACAAAAGCAACTTTATTAAAAACAAGTGTGTTTCTTTTCTTATTTTGTTTTGCCGTGCGAAGCAGGCAACGGGCCCGCTAGTAATTCTATATAGTAGATTTTATTTACACTAAACACAAAACAAAAACATAAATTTTATATAAATTTCAGGTAGCTTAAAGTAAAAAACAAAAAAAAAATAATATAACATAACATAAAAATCTTCGTATGTTTGTATACGTAACATTTTAAAAATTTATTTGTTGTAAAGCACTTTATTTAAAAAGACAACATTTTTGATTGTAAGTGAGATTGAAGAATACATATGGAATCGAAAACCTTGTGCCTCAGTTTATCTCTTTTTTTTCGCGCGGATGTCAGTAACAATCGAAAATATCCTCTCAGCATCTGCATTGGCATGTGGTAAACTCAGTACAATTTTAGAAAATTTATACTAAATTGTCATTGAAATGACCAATATGGTTCCAATTCCATCTTTGAAATATAATTTATTTCTTGTTCTGAAAAATTATATTCTAGGGTTAGCCAGTATTGAGTAAATAGTAATCTGTTGTATATTTTACCGTGTGCAAGTTAGCCCCCTTCAAGCCTAGGCAAGTTACTTGCGCAAGTCTCTTGCACAACTCTTGATTTGTTGATGTCAGTGGTAAGGTCGCGGTAAGGGGGAAAAAATTGAGTACAGACTCTGTTGTACTCGGCAAGTTACTTGAAAAAATCTGTCTTTTTTTCCTACAGTCTGCTTTTTGGAGAAAAATCCCTACAAGTAGGGAATTTTTCCTACATCTGACATCACTGAAGCATCCGCCGCATGTGCACTCGTCGCTTGATACTTGACGACTGAATTGTGTACTCTCGTGGACTAAATGAAAGAGCGTAAGAATACGTGTGAAGAATGTTTGTGAATTAATTTCCACAATTGTGGTATGGGCTGGACATCAATTATATAGATAGACATTTAAATAATTGTCGGCACAGACCTTTTACATGAAAATTAACCTAATAACATAATTTTGTTTTGACGGGTCTGATTGTCGCAAATAGGGTACACTCTTGAAAATTTGTTTTTAAATGTGTGTAGGGTATCATATGGTCGGGCTTGGCCGACTATACTTATTTGTGTTCAATGAAATCTATCTAAACGAATATATGTACATACATACATACATATGTATAGCGAAAGGTGAAGGGATGAGATAGTTGTCAGTCACCCTTATGTTAATTCTTATTTTTATGTTGTTGTAAGTTTAAGGGTTCAAATTAGAGAGTTTGAGTATAATGTAAGCTGCAAGTCAGTTGGTTTTTGGATTAGCTGTAGTGCACAACGTCGCGCAGCAAAGAAAAGACAAATATCAGCAAGTGACCGTTAAAAAAAACTGCGGGATAAAAACAAAATGTCGGGTAAATTGATAATGAAGCGAAAATTAGATAAAACAAGACCATCCTCATTTAATAATAAAGTGGAAATAGAGGAAACTTCAGCTTCATCATCATCTTATTCAGCATCAAATAAACAAAATAAAAAAACTAATAAAAATGATGAAGATTCTTCTGTTAGACAACCGGAAAATAAGCGTATACGCTGTGATACTCCACCCGCAGAAGATTTGGATTCCCCACAATTGCCACAAGTTAGCTCACAAAATCGTCATTTGTTAGAGGCCATACAATTAAAAATGTTAGAATTACAAAATGAGTTGGATGCATTTGAACATGATGTTAAAGCTCATGAAGAAGATTACTATTGTGTTAATGAGCACCATAATCAACCGAACAATCGAATGTCCCAACAGGAAGCTGAGGCTTTAGGTTTTGCTATGTGTGCCCAAGAAACAATGTTGTTTTTGCAAAGAGAAGGTATACCCTCGGATAGTCTACTTTATACACGTTTGTGTGATGGTTTAGTAGGACGTTCAGAGCCGGATCGTATATTTCATGTTTGAAAATTAAATTATGGACTGCATCATTTTAGCGTTGTCCAGTGTTATTTTTTAAACTCTAGTCATTGTTTGAAAATGTTTTTGTGAAACATTAAAATACTAAAACCAATTTTAGTTGTAAAAGAAAATCTAGTCATGTTTTTCATTAAGTTAAACTTAAGAATGAAATTATTTACTTATAGAATATAAAAGATTAACTTCATAGTTTAATAAAATTGTTTATACACATCTAGATTAACAAATTTTAAAAACATAATTTTAAATAATTTTACAAAAGTAGATTTAATAATTAAAAGTACATATTTACATAAAAAAATATTTAATAAAAATTCTGAATATATTAAAAAGTATTTAAATTTAATTAATGTGATAATTGAATCAATTATTTTTTTAGTTGAAAAAAAATTAAAAATTTTATTTTGATTTAATTAACATTTTAGTTGTATTGAAATAAATTTTCAATTAAAATTTTAATTTAATAACAAAGAATCTTAATTGACTTTTTCCGTTTAAAATAAAATAATTTATACATGTAGAATTGTTGTTGGGAATTGCCAATATTTATTTAAATAAATTAACACATTGTTTGAAATGGCAAAGTTTTTTGATCCCTTTTTTAATTAAAATTAAAAATATCATTTATTGAAAATATTTTTTCAAAATTTTAAAATTTTTAGTAATCAATATAATCATTTTGGTAAAAGGTGCAAAATCAACAACTTGTTTGCTTGATATTATGAATTTGGAATAAATTTGGTTATTGAAGAAATTTAATAATTTATTCTGTGTACTTTGGTTCTGTGTCGACGATGCCCAAAAGCGATAGAAATAAAAGTTTTTAATAACCCTCCAAAAAAGTTATAGAGGTGCGATTAATCGGTTAACAGAATACAAATAAACTTGTAAAACAAAGAACATATATTACATATAGGACTGTTCTGAAAATCACGTGATTCAAATCTCGTGCTTTTAAAATTACACGTGTAATTTTGTGTTGTTCTGAAAATAATAGCGTTTTGCGATTTCAAATAAAGTGATTTACAGAACAGGCCTGATGCTCAAATTTGTAATTTTTCAAATGTCTCATAATTTCATTAATCATTATTTGATAAAAAATTAATCACACTTCTGTTATTACTTGAAATGTACGTTTTTCGTTTGTAACTCGTAATAGGGCCCACATAGTCTACTACATAGTAAAAGCAAACATTTTTTTAATTCAAGAAAACCCCAGAAAAACCGGATGCAAGAAAGAAAGAATTTTCTTTATGTATCGGGATGAAATTAATAACGTTTAAGTTTTTAATTATACATCTTCATCAAAAGAGGGTATTACCGCAAAATATTAATTTTTTCACATTTAAAAAAAAAATCGACACGTAATATTCATATCTATAAAAATATTTTATATGTAAAAATGTCGTGCTTTTTGTCTAATTATTGGTTATGAAACGGATGGTTTAAAATAATTATTTTTCCTATGTCTAATATTAAACAAAAAATTGTTATGCTTCTACTAAAATTTTTAAGTTAATATCCTCTTTATGGCCAATTGTGAAATATTTATTAAAGCATTTCAATGAAAAATTTTTAATAAAAATCTAACGTAGTTTTATTAGACAATTATTACACAAAATAAAAGCTAATACAAGTTTATTTCCATAATTTCTTAATCGACATATTCTTTTCGGAATCCTTTTGCATGACTTTAGCTACGGCCATTTCGAAATCTTCCTGTGTTACGTGTACACGTCTCTCGCGTAATGCGTACATACCGGCTTCTGTGCATACGCCTTTTACCTCAGCACCCGAAGCTCCAGGCATAAGTTCAGCTATTTTACGTAAATTTATGCCACGAGTTAAATTCATTTTACGGGAATGAATTTTGAGAATATCTAAGCGAGCTTCCTCGTTTGGTGGTGGGAATTCAATTTTACGATCAATACGTCCAGGACGCAAAAGAGCAGGGTCCAAAATATCAATACGATTTGTGGCCATAATTACTTTAATGTTCTTAGTAGCTTCAAAACCATCCAATTGATTCAACAACTCCAACATGGTACGTTGGACTTCAGAATCACCACCCGAACCAGACTCTATACGTGAAGAACCAATCGAATCGATTTCATCCATAAAAATAATTGACGGTGCATGTTCACGGGCCATAACAAACAGTTCGCGAACCATGCGAGAACCTTCACCAATGAATTTTTGTACCAACTCCGAGCCAGAGACTCTGATAAATGTACATTCAGTATGATGGGCAACAGCCCGAGCCAAAAGAGTTTTACCAGTACCGGGCGGACCGTACAATAACACACCCTTAGGTTGAGCAATACCCAGTGCATCGAAAAGTTCTGGATGCTTCACAGGCAATTCAATAACTTCCTTTATTTCTTTGATTTGTTTATCCAAACCACCAACCATTTCATAAGTAGAGTCTGGCACCTTTTCCACCATCATAAGCGATACCAAAGGATCAACTTTGTTGGGAAGAATTTTATGCAAGGTGTAACTTTCGTTGCGCAAAGCAACACGGCAATTGGGGGTAACATCGTTGATATCAATATTTTTATCAATGTCTACTACAAATTTACCCTCTGGATGAACCTTAACCAAAACTTTTTTTTTGTCCATTGGTTTGACAACTTCACCGACATAACTTCCTTGTTCCTGCAGCAACTGTAACTCCTCGCGCAGCATACGAACTATCCAAAAGATTTTTCATTTAAATGGGGTTGATAACGATTTAATGGCTTCCCTTACCTTTAGCATTCAATTCATTACGCTGAGCTTGAAGACGTCTTAGATTTTGTGATTTTTCAGCTACAATAAGTTGCAGTTCTTCGATTTTTTGTATGTAATAAGAACGAAAACCTTCACCTTTGCAGGCGGCATCAATGTCCATCTGAAATTTTTCAGGCTTTAGTGCAGTTAAGAAACAAATTTTGTTTTGAGCTTACCCGATTTGTGACGGTCATTGTTTATACTAGATTTAATTAAATTATATATATTTTATATCAATTTAAAAAAATTACTAATTTTTTTTATACACTAACTTCGCTCCTGTTAAAATACAATGACAATAGTAAAAAATTTTGCGAAGTCAACACACACAGTTGGTATTTATAGTGTTACCAGCATAATGAAGGCACGAAACAAACAGCTTTTGTATATATCTTGATTTTTTTTATATGCAACCATGTATTTAAAAGCAGTTAATTTCAAAAAGTGTAGTATGCACCAAAATTAATTTTTAAGTAAAACAAAAGAAATTTTTATACTACATATTTAAAATTGAATTCGTTTTTACTACCATGTATAAGATAGATTGCCATATATTTTTTATAAATACATATTAATAAGTAAACTATTAGGTAAAAAGTAACATGAAAACTTTCCTGAAATTTAATTTATGTACTTTTGTAACTCATCATAAAAAGCCAATACCAAAGCTCCACCTGTTCCTCGCAATACATTCGAAAATGCTCCTTTGAAAAACGCATTCATACCCTCTGTTTTTAATATTGTTGCCCAACAATGTCCCGTATTCTTATAAATCATTTTTTCTGTTGGTAAACCAGATTGCATCATCATACGACGTCGCACCGTATCAAAAGGGTACGAAGTTATACCAGCAATTGTGGTAACTACTTGAGCTATAGCCCAACTTATATAAAATGGGGTGTTCTTGGGATTTGGTAAAAAGTCACGGCAGGTATCATAAAAACCAAAATAAGTAGCACGATAAATTATAATACCCTGTACAGAAACACCAAAACCGCGATATAATCCGATAATACCATCAGTTTTAAAAATTTTTATTATACAGTCGCCCAAGCCTTTAAATTGGCGTTCACCAGGACCTTTGCCAACGTCAGCAGCAAGGCTAAATTAATATATCAAAAGTATATATATATATATATTTATATTCTATTAGGTTTTTATATTTAGACTTACCGTGTACGGCCGAAATCTAAGGGATAAACAAAACATAGAGATGTGGCACCTGCAGCACCCCCAGATGCTAAATTTCCCATAAAATATAGCCAGAATTTTTCATGTTTATCAATACCACCCAAAAAAAGCTAAAATTTAACAAATCTTAGAATTGTTTTTAAAAATATAATCACCCCTATCGTGAAAAACAAAATTATTCCCGCTATCAGTTCTCAGCGAATGTAAAAATATAAGGAAGATTAAAATTCAACGAAACTTTTGTTCCAAGGCGAATTCATCTAAACAGTGGTGGCGCCTTGGTGGTGGCGATATTACAGTAAGTAGAACTCCAAAAACAAAACACTGTATCAAGGTGAATTCTACAGGTGGTGTCGAAACGCCATCTGATTTTGACAGTTCGAGCTACTTTGTTTTGATTTGTTAGTGTTTTGTTAGGATTGGTTGACATTTTGGACAGTAAACACAACATACACACATATAAAGCAATAATAAGCCACCATTATTAAAATGTGTAATTTATTAATGCAAATAGTGCCAATCTTGTGAAAAATGTTTAAAAAACAATATTTTAAATTAAAAATTCAAAAAACCAAAACAAAAAGAATGAAAAATAATAAAAACGATACAAGTTTACTGTACGAGAATCAGTCGATTATGAAATCTTATAAGATACGTGTTCCCCTTGTTTAATATTAAGATTAACATGAAGAAATGTATTCTCTCATTCTGCCGACTTTCTCTCAGATATTATATCAGACATTATCTCAGGTGAATACCCTGTGTTAGGAATTGTTGACATTTCGAACCGTAAACACTAACAATGCAGTGCAAAAACCCCTATGTTGTTTCTGGTTTTTTTTTTTTATTATTATTTGCCAGTACTGGCAAAACAGTTGCAATACATGCAAACCTTTACACTAATACATGTACACTTTTCCAACTGTCTTGTCTACTCCAACAAATACGGAGGTTTGATATCAAATTGAAAATGATTTGAAATCTAACCTTTTCTCAAACGACAAACATTTGCTTTTTATTTGAAAATCATTTGAAAATCATAGCATTCTCAACAATAAAGGAAATTATTTTCAAATTGACAAATGCTTTTATTTTCAACTTGCATTCAAACGTTATTCTCAAATGTGGATTTCAAACGTTAATCTCAAATGGTTTTAAAATGTGGTGTTTAATACAATGTGGAACATAAATGAACCATATTTTTTTTTTTAATATATTATATTTATTTATTTAATTTATTATTTATTTTAATAAACTGTGAGCTTTACCTTCGGCACAATAGCTAAAATATGATATAGTGTTCTTTCCTTCATCTAGTTCTTGGGAAGACGAAATATTTGTCTTTTTTTTGTTTTGAGGATTGTCATGGCGTAGCACATCGAGCGTACAAAAGATTTATATTTTCTTCACTTTCCCATTTCATTTTGATTTACATTCTTTCACTTTGTAATTAATTTTTTACTCAGGTATATATTTTATATTTCTTAGCAACAAATTAAGGATTTTTAAAAATTCACTTCACGTAATATGTAACTATTCTTTAATTGTGTAACACATTTAACTTTAATTGCCATTTTTTAATGTTTACATTTATTTTTCGCTTCAGTGCTGTAAACTTTTTTTTTTTTGGTTTGAGAATAACATTGTTTGTCAAATGTTTATATTCAAATCATTATCAACTTGAAATCAAATGTTAAAATCAAACAGTTGAAAAAGTTTTAAAAATGTTGTTTGATGTTAAATGATAGTCATTTTATATCAAAAGTTTGACTTCGTGTTTGTTGGGCTGTCTTGCAAATTTCGCAGACAATAAAATTGGACAGTGATTTGACATTTTCTGACAGTAATTTTAAGTTTTGTTTGCAAAAGTAAAAAAAAAAATCAACACGTAAAAGAAAATTAATAAATTATGCTTTTAGATGTTATGTTTGTTATTTTATTTGTCTGAAGTGTTATCTATGTTTACACAAAAGAGTTCTTAATTGCTATTTTTAATTGTTAAGTTCATAGAAAACACGTTTAGCTCAAACTTGAACTGCGACATTCACGTTAGACATTTTTTTAAAAGTGAACTGTTTTAACTACTTTCTGGACGCCTACGTCATGAAGACAGTTATGCCATGTTTCCACGGTACGTGCTTCGCTCTCTATTCATGCTTCACACCCTAATCATGAACGAAGCAACCTGCTTCGCCATACAAAATTTTGAGAGCGAATCAGGTAGATTCATTTTGAATCTACTTGCGAAGCAGGAAAAATTCCTCTCTTCTCTAATATTTATCGCAAGTTTATCTGAACTAGCTGAATAAATCGTTTGTGTTAGCGTTGTCAACTCGGTGCGTTTTGTACCATTGTTGGTGCTTTTTTATACTTTTTATAATGATGAAAATATTAGCTTTATTAATTTGGAATAATTATTATAAATTTGTGATCTCTTTTTAAAAAGATCTAAACAGAATTTATTAAATGAATGTACGAAAATGTATCACCTTTTTTATTAAGTTTTTTTGGTATTTTTTTCTAAATATATTCAGGGGTGGTCTGGAAATCGAAAAAACGCAAGTATTTTGAAGTTCTTTTTAATACACTCTTAATCCCATTTATAATTTTCTTATAGAATTCTGTATAATAAGAGAAATATTTGTATTATATTGTATTGGAATTTCTTCTACTACAAAAATCTTTTTAAAAAAACGACTTTTAAATTCTTGCGTTTTGCGGTTTCGATTTCCAGAACACCTCTGATTATCAAAGGCTGTTTTATTGTTATATTTTTAATATGAAAGTATTAAACTTCTGAAAACAAACATTATTTTTTAAATATTTTAATAAAAGGATAAATAGATAACTATTGTTAATTTTGAATCCGTACTATTAATCGTAGATCCCTTTTAAAAAAGTTTTGTATAGAATTTATGCAATTAAAAATAATTTGTTATCTAATACAAATGAATACAAGCAAATTTGTTTATTTTGTTTATGTTTTTTTTTTTTTCTTTTTTCTAAAAAAACCTGAACTGCAAAAGGCTGTTTTATTCTTATACAGTAGAATCGCGAAATGTTTCAGGGGTTGTACAGTTTTTCGAATTATTAACTTTTCTAAGCGGTATTATTATCTTGCTTAACCTTCTGTCAAAAATTAACAAAAAGTCTCTAAAATGTATTTAAAAAAAAAAAAAACAAAAACAAAAAAAATAACATTTGATTCCTTATGGAATGTGCGATCGGTTTCGCACTTTGCTTAAGCAAATGTCAGTTTCAAAAAACTTAACAAAAATATGGTTCAATATCGTTTTACCCATATGATATACATGTATTCGAACAGTTGCTTAAGCCAACTTAAGCACATTATATTTCGGTCTTTTTAGAGCGGCACAGGGGCGCTAAAATTTGGTGAGATTAACTTTTTCGCGATTATACTGTATTTTTAATATTCAACTATTATGCAAAATTAATTCAATAAGCTTTTAAAATAAAAAAAACAAAGTCTAAACTTGCTGCTTTTTTTAAATTAAGTGCTTTTTCTCCATTTTGGCGCGTTTCAAAAATTCACAGTAAGTCCCAATTTCCACAATGCAAGTCTTATTGATAAACTTATCACATTTTCTTCTTTGAATCAGCTTCGGCGTTTACACAATGCTTATCTTATTGCTGATATATTACTGTTTTATGTATGAAGTACACACGTACGTGTGCGTTTTTTACATTGCGAATGAGAAAACAAAACGTATATGACAAGTACATCAAGCTGAGTACTCGTTTCTTTTCCCCTCGTCACTCTCGCCTACAAAGTAGCAAGCTGATCAATAAGACTTGCATTGTGGAAATTGGGACTTACCAACGCTGATTTTTTTATTAAAGACAACTGTCAAATCGAAGCAAGTAGACAAGTCGTGTAAACACCATGATTCATTCGCATGATTCAGAGAGCGAAGCAGGTGATTCAAGTCGTCGTGGAAACATGGCATTAGTAGTGTTTTTGTCAACTAATATGTATTTTCTTACTGTCTTACCAGTACTGTCAAATTAAACGCTATGTTAGTTCCAGTACCGCCTGTAGTTGAATTCGCTTTGTATACATACATACATAGGTATATTTTAAAGTTAAAAAAAACAAAGCCACTTTTTCCCATCTTTCGAAAGCTCTACAAATCCGCAGGCAATCGACCTGTTGTATTGTATTTTGTTGAGGAATATATAGGTTTGTGCTTATTAACGGATCTTGACTTTAAAATAAATTTTGTACATATTCTGTTCTGTTTCCGCAGCAATATTGAAATGAATAAATGAAAGGAAAAGTAAAAAAAATCGCGGGGATAAATCGTTTACAATTGCAAATTTAGGGAAAGGGAAAAAGTATTCACGATACGGGTGAATGCGAATTAATTCATGACGATTTCTTTTCTGAGAATTGTGTTGCCTGTATGTTACATCTATATATATAACAAGAGTACTATATTCGGCTGTGTCGAATCTTATGTACCTTTCACCATGGTGTGCAAAGAAAACAGTTATATAAATAAATATACACATATATATATATATATATATGTATATATATATATATATATATATATATATATATATATATATAAACTTAATTATAAAATGAAATGAACTAATACCTTTTAGGATTTTTAGTGTTTCATAAAAAAATTATATTTTGGTAATAACTTCTTTGTTTATGAACCGATTTTTCTTTAAGTTTTTATAAAATTTTTGATGTTTTCTGAACGGGAGGTACCAAGCCCACTTCTCCAATCCCGCCCACATTTTGTGGAATGCTGTTTATTGATAACCGAGATGTTTGTACCTAATTTGAAAACTTTAGCTTTTTTCGTTCTCCAGATATACAGAACTTTATAATGGCCACGCCTACTTCTCCAATTCCGCCCATTTTTTAGAGAGTTGGAATATTGATAAGCAAGATGCTCGGAATTGGAATGGTGGGCGTGGCATCTGCCATACAAAGACATTATTGATTTTTTTTTGAGAACGACAAGAGCCAGCCAAAGTCTCCAAATTACATACAAGCGTTTTGGTTGTCAATACACAACATCCTGTCAAAAAGAAGGTAGGAGTGGATAACTGGGCGTGGTATCTCACATACAAAGGCAAAAGAAATAGAATCCCGTAAATTTGAAGAACAGTAAGAGTAGAATTGTCTAAATTTGGTACAATTAGAATGGTTATCAATATACTGACAGTATCTGTAAAAAATGTGCGGGATTGGAGAAGTGGGCGTGGAACAAACTAGATTTATGTAATTGGCACGGCTATAATTTACAGACTTGAAACAAATAGCTGGGCTATAATGAACAATATCTGTAAAAGTCCCACTGCGATTTTCAGGATTGATATTAAAACACATTTATGTTTAAAATCGTTTTAAATAGAAAATTCTCTTCTTCACTTAACACTTAAATGAAACTAAATTGACCGATGTGGTACATTTATGGCCAACTTTCAGGATTGATATTAAAGCTCATTTATGTTTAAAATCGTTTTGAATACAAAATTCTTTGTGTCCACTTGTACACAAATACAATTTTTTTGTAAATGCTGTTCTTTTCTTTAGTCCATCCTCTTAAATTACCAGTAGTCGTGGGATTTTAAAATAAATCATTTGCGGACTTATAGGCTTTTTTGGACTTAGCACAATTGTTCTTTGAAATTTCATTATTTTAGTAGGGGCATTAGCATATTTTCCTTAAATATATTTTCTTTTATTTCTGGAATTTAATATAAGGAATTGCTCCTTATGGAGCATAATTCGTTACAACGGTGTTCGCTGTAACTAAAAAAGCTCAATAAAACTATTAAAAAAGTAAATGTATTTGGTATTTACAAGAATGTAGTTATTTTATTGGTGTTGATAAACAAAAAATTTATTGGTTAACAATAAATAAGAATTATTATTTAAGGAAAAAGAAATAAATAATAATAAAAAGGTATATTTTTGCAATAAAGGGAACATCCAATTGTTTAAAATTATACGATTATGTTGAATTCAATAGTGTATTTATTTTAAGCGGAAGCTTCTTATGTTAAAAAAAATAGGTACAGAATATTTAGAAAAACAAATCATAGATGAGGTAGATCATCATAAAAACGGTGATGGTTCTTGGGTAAAATCAGTTTTAAAAATTGCAGGTCTTCATATTTTTTTGCCGTTACTTTCCTTCTTTCGTTATAGAGTGGTTCCAAACTGGAAAAATAAAAAGGTTTTATATTTTTATTTATTTTCTGTGGTAAATTTTTCCACTCTTCGCTGAAACGAAGTTTATACTTTGTTTCACAATTTTTACCTCGTCCAGGCGAATAAATAATACAATACAATAAATAGTTACCTTCGGTGTCAAAAAATAATTATGGTATTTTGCCATATTCGACTGAAGACAGTAAATACTTAAGATTGTATTTAGATGTGTGGTTATAATAAGGACGAAAAAGATATTGAAAATAACCAAAATTCTCAATGCATTTAAAACTGTAATCACTTTCATATAACGAATTATATGAAATGCAAAGTAGATATTTAATATTGTAGATATTGCCAAATTGCTGTAATTCGTTATAATCCAACTTGAAAAGAAAAGACTTTATTAAAAAAAAAATAAAAAGATTTGGTTCTTTCAACAGGACTTGGCATATTTTTTTCATAGTTTTATAAGACCAGAAATTACATTGTAAAATTTTTTGAAGATCGGTCCATAATTTATAATAGGTCCCATATAAACCATACTCCCGGAAAACAGTTTAGTACGCCTAAAACCGTAATAAATAATGCTATCATAATTAAATTCGGCATGGTACAGTTTTGTAGAACCAGAAATCACATAGCTAAATTTCGTGATGATTGGTCCACAATTAACCTTAGACACCATATAAACCCTACTCCCGAAAAACATTCTAGTATGCCTAAAACCGTAACAAATAACGCTTTCATAATGAAATTCGGTACGTCACAGTTTTATAGGAGGAGAAACTGCCAAATTTTGTGAAGATCGGTCCATAATTTACCCTAGGACCCATAAATCATACAAACCCTACTCTCGGAAAACAGTGTATTGCGCCTAAAACCAAATAATTAGACATTTACACATGAAAGTAGTTTCTTAAAAGTCGCAATACACTCACACTTTTTCACTAACACATTAACATCTTTCTACTTTCAGTCCAACTTTCAGCTAGCTTTCAATGAAAATTTCAAGAAAGCGATTTCATGAAAGTAAATGACAATAACTAAGCAGTGTTGCCAATTGAAATTGATTTTTTCGTTTATATAAAGAATTTTAATATATTTTTTTAACTAAATATTAAGAACACAATGATTCTAATTAAAATTAATAAATATCATGAAAAATAATAAAAATAAATATTATTTTAAACGAATGCCTGAAGTTCGGCCTGAATAATTGGCTCGATAACTCTGAAACTTGAAATAAGCAAAACAATAAAAGAAGAAGAAGAGACATTTTTGATAGAAGTTTACCCTTTGAAGACATTTTGAAAATGAAATTTCACTTTCATGTAAATTTTCATGAAAGTTTATTATTTTTCTGTGAAATTTGTGGTGATAATACGTATACAGAATTTTCATGAAAGTACTTTCATGTGTAAATGGAGAGTAAAGCCCACTTTAGGATAATAATTAAATTTGCCTAAAACCATAACAGATATAGATATTGCGGTAAAATTTCTTCCAACTTAGATGCATATGCCCAAAAAAAATATCATGCAATTTTGTGAAATTTACTGTTAACGCTAAAACTAATAACACTGCTGTATTGAAATTTAATTTATTCTAATTTAGTTTTTGTAATACCAGAAATCAATCCTCCAAATTTTGGGATTATAATATAATTTACCATATGTCCAATACAAATTACCCTCATAAAGATCATTTCAGTTCGGCTAAAACTTTTACGAATCATGATATTTTAGCCAGTTCAAAGTTCTAACAAGAAACGCATAAAACTTTCTTATTGTCGGTCAATAAGTTAATATAGGTCTAAACCGCAACCAATTTTAATGCTGACGTTCGTTTTTGTGAAGCTTAGTTAATAATATATATGTATGTATTTATCAAATAGAGCCCACTTCTGTCGGTGGAGGGTATCAAGGATTCGGCACAGCGAAACATAGCACTTTAACTTGTTTTGTTTTATTTTTATAACTTTCACATTTATAAAATTTCTCCATTTTTCATTGTTTTCAATGTTCGTCATTTTTCCTTTTTTGTTTTAGTTTTAATAAAAATTGTACCATGAGGCCCAAAAAGTACATTTTTTTCGAAGTTGGTACAAAATTTGAAACCCCATTTAACATCCCTGAAGCGTTCATTTACTTTTTCATTTTTTTAAGTAATTGGGAGAAAAACTTTATCAGTTTTACATAAACTCTCTCTCTCTCTGCTAGTTTCTGCTAGTAAAGTAAATAAACACACCTCATATTTTATTATGCAACTTAAACACAATTTTTATGAGTCATACAATTTAAGCAAATACGACGCAATATAACACTTTGTGATTTGTCAAATATATGTATCTTACATATGTATCGACCTAGCCACTTACCTGTTTATACTTATCCTTAAATGCAAAATTTAATGCCTGTGTAGGAAAGTAACGTATAACATTTGCCAAATTACCACGCCAAAATGATAGAAAACCTTGTTCTTTGGGCAAACGCACAAAACAGTCAATAATACCTTTGTAACGTTGTGCTTCACTTATTTGCGTTGATACATGTTGAACTTGCAGTAATAGTTTTACACGTTCTATAGGAGCTACAGCTGTTTTGGCAACAGCTGCTGAAATACCTCCGGCCATAAAGTCTTTAAAAAAAGACATGGGATTTGTTAAATCCTTACTCATATTGAATAAAGTGAAATTTCACAATTGCTCGAATCTAAAAATAATGAAAAAATTTTTTTAATAAACAATCCCCTATATTCATAAAATATATTTTTGATTAAGAAAAGGTTTAATTAACAAATTTTATGGGGGTATATGTACATACATATGTTGTTATTTATACGTTCTGAAATAAGCTTTTAAGTCTAAAATCTACAATTAATTAAAAACAATAAAATTCTCAATTTTGTTTTTATTTTTAGATATCGTTACATGCACTATATATGTACATATCTACTTTTTAACCAATAATTTAAGCGAAGAATGCTTCAAATGTTAATCATATTAACAAATCGACCCATTGTGTATGTAGTTTTTATTAGATGTGCGGTTCTGCAAAGGACCATACTAACATTATTGTTATTATCAGTGTGGCCAGGTCTAAAAAAAATTACAACTAAATCTGACATTAGACATGGCCAAAAAATGCTAAAAGTGATTTTAAAAAATGCTAAATATAACGCTAAAATTTTTTAAAGATTTTTGTTAAAAATTTTTACCAGTATTAAATTTAATTCGAAACTAAAAAAATACATTTTAGTGACTAATTGTTCAACGAAATTGAAATAAATGGTTATGTTTAAGGAAAAGGCTAGATTTTGGTAAAGCATCTGATACATACATATAAATATGTAGCATAGGTAGTTAAGATTTAATTTTAAAATAAACCTCTGATGTATGCAATATTTGAACGATTTATTTCTATGATATACAAATTTTTTATAGTTTAAGAAAAGTTGGAGCTTTAAAATAATTATTTTTTCAGCAGTTTAAAGCAAACAATTTGTTCAAACATTTACACTATTGAATTTTTATCTAAATACAAAGTGAAATTTCCTTATACGTTAATATCGTAATATCAAAGGGCAAACAATATTTAGAATCAACATGATAAGTGCGTTTCTAATACTCCCTCAATATTCTATTTTTATTTTCCAAGACAGGTAAGATGTTTCTTAACATAAGAATTATCCATTCTCATACGAATTTAAATTTTGGATACAACTATTTTTAGAAAAAATTTATTATAATTTGTAATTTTTTTTATAGTAAAATCAATAAAACTATTAAGGCCCAACCATAACGTGCTTAAGTTGGCTTCAGCAAATGTGCGAATACATGTAAATCATATGAAGCAAACCATATTGAACTTAAGGAGACGTTTTGTTAAGTTTTATGAAATTGTCATTTGCTTAAGCAAAGTGCGAAACTGATCGCACATTCCGTACGGAATCAAATGTTTTTTTATTTTGTTTTTGTTTTTTTTAAATACATTTGAGAGACTTTTTGTAAATTTTTGACAGTAGGTTAAGCAAGGCTATGCATATTATGGTTGGGCCTTTAGTCAAAATTTTTAAAATAAATAATGCTAAAAAAAGCTAAAAACATTTTAAAAAAATGCTAAATGAAATGCCAAGTGCTAAACGAAAATTTTGCTGCTAACACGGTATTTACATTTGCCAGTACTGGCAAGACAGTTGCAATACATGCAAACTTTTTCATATCTGTATACATATAGGTATATGTAAAAGAAAGTGGCGTTAGTTACTACGTTTATAACTAAAGAACGGATGGACCGATTTCGATGATTCGTACCAATTCGGAATGGTCTCTGACCAAGTAAGAAGAATAGTAAAAAAATCTTAAATAGGTGGCGCCATTGAAAATTACTCAGTATGAATTAAATCGTAAACTCTGCATTTGACGATGCTATGATCTTTAGCAAAGTTGTTGAGCATGAGCCGGCGAAGGTTTATAAGTTGATATGACCAATTTCAGAAAGGTGGCGCCACTGAAAATGACTCGAAATGAGTTATACGTGTGGTACTTTTGGAATTTTCTATAATATTGAACTTAGAAACCTAAAATTAAAGCTGCAAGGTCCTGAGTGAATATCAACCTTAAAAATGAAAAAAATGTTGTAACTTATTTTTTAACCTAGAAACATAAACTCTGACATATTAATATGTCCATGAAAGAAAAGGAGACAATTACAAAGTAGCGGGTTAAATTTTAGCATTTAATTAAGTTAAAACTTAGAAACATAAACTTTGGCATTAAAATTTGTCCACGAAAGAAAAGGAGACGCTAACGAAGTAGCGGGTTAAATGCTAGATTAATATAAATAAATTCATATAAAACACGCAAGAACTGTCTTAACTACTGTCTGGACGCCTACGTCACGAAGACAGCAAGTAGTGTTTTTGGCAACTAATATGTATTTTCTTACTGTCTTCCCAGTACTGTCAAATGTAAACGCTATGTAAGTAAAAAAATTTAATGCTAAATTTAGTTGCAAAAATGCCAAAATGGCCACACTGGTTATTATATAATAGCCGTTAGCACCGCTACTCAAAGATTCTAATGTGCAGCCCAAGTGTTCACTCCCTGGCTTTTTCACCTACCAATACTCTACGGTCAAAATTTATTGCTTAGTCTGGGATTACAATAGCTCTGTTTCTTTACTCAACTTTGGGATCCTTCGGGATCCCAATTTGCACGAAAAGCGTTCCCGTACTTTAAATTTGTGTAAAAGAGAGCGAGTTTGAGAGAATAAAATTCTTTTTCTTCGTGTAAATTGTTAAAAAGCTGTAAAACATAAACAAAACAAGAAAAGGTATGGAAAAAAATGCTAATGAACAAATTTTGGAAAGTGTTGTGGAATAATAGTGTTATTAAATAAAAAGGTTTTATATTAAATATCAAGAAAAATAATGAAAGTTGTTGTAAAAGAGTTTGTATTGTTCTATTTTTGTTAATAGAAGTTTATTTCGACAGATAATATAGAATTTTTTAAAAGTGGCGCAACCTTTTGTTGGTTTGTTTAGACTGTCAAAACACTTTGACTTTTTATTTTGTGCGTAAAATGGTTTTTTTCTGTTCCCGTACTTTTGGGTAATTTTGTATCATTGTGAGAGGAATTTATGCTTGCTCACATTTTCACGAACTTTACCCAGAAAGTAAAGAAACAAATATAATATGAAAGTTTTCATTCAGAAAGTCTGAGTCTGTGAGAAGAAAACACTCAAAAAATTATGACAGTAACTGTTTGTAGTTAATTGAAATCGTTTTCTGTTAAGTTAAAAAATAATGAAAATATAGTTATTTTACGACTATGTAAATACGACTGTTTAAAAGCAAACAACCAAAATATACTGATTTCACGTACTGTTAAAATATTCAGCTATTTTTGTTTAAAATTACATAAAACAAAAAATAACTACATATAATAGTTTTGCAGTAGAATTTATGTAAACGGTGGTGTCGATCAAGACGAATTTAAAAAGGTAAGTGCAACTCAAGGCAAAATTAAAAAGGTAAGTGCATCTTAACAACTACAAATGACCACATGTATTTTGTTTTTGCAATTTAATTGCTTGTTGTAACAAACAGTTGACCAAGGCGAACATTTTCTCAGAAATTTGTTTGGTTACTTTGGACAAAACATAAGCAAAAGTATATTTTGACGTTTGGGAATTATTTTTGCAATTCGCTGTGGAGACAGCTGATGAACAGCTGACGAGTTGCAGTTACCTTTTTGAATTCGCCTTGCTATGTACCATTTCCCGCATTTTCTTCCGCTGACTTTACAAAAAGTTTTGGCGCAAAGTTTGATTTTGACAGTTCGAGCCAATTTGCTTTGATTTGTTAGGAATGGTTGACATTTTGGACCGTAAAAACTAACAATGCAATGCAACGAACCCTATGTTGTTTGTGTTGTTTTTGTATTGTTGTAGTTACGATACCATCTATAGTTAAATTCGCCTTGGTGCAACTCGTCAGACGTTCATCAGCTGTCTTCACGGCGAATTGCAATATAGTTCGTAATCGTCAAAAAATACTTTTGTTTGTTTTGTGCCAAAGTAACCAAAAAAAATTCTGAGAAAAATGTTTGCCTTGGCTGTTTTTGACATCAAGCAATTAAATTGCAAAAACAAAATACATGTGGCTTTTTGTAGTTGTAGAGTTGCACTTACCTTCTTAAATTTGCGCTGATACATAGTATGTGTTTTAAAACCAAATTTACATTCATAAATTTACATTAAGTAATAAACATAGATTCAGTTCCCTGTATTTGCGTGCATCGTTCTTGTGTTTTAGTTCTAAGGTGTTGAGGTTGTTGATTTAGATGACAATCCAGGGCTTGCTTTATAAAAAGGTAAGAACGTTAAATTTGTACCATACATAGATAATAAACATTAGATTTATGGATTGCTAGAATGAAAATATTGTCACCTAAAATACAAAAGGGCGTAACAACAAAAAAAATTCGAAAAAGAGTTTAAGGTTGATTTTGTATCGTTTTATTAAAATGCGTGTTCACACTTCGTGTTTATGATCCCTGCGATAAAAAAAAGACGACTTTGTTTAAGAAATTCAAACGCCAAGAACACCTTGTTGTTATTGATTTTGTAAAGTTTTTTGCTTCTCCTGTATATAGTGTCCTGTATAATAGTGTTGTAACGCCCTTTTGGATTTTATTTGGCTGTATGAATGTAAGTACATATGAATGTATTTGTGAGACATATATGTTAGAGCCAGAGATCCAATATTATTTTATGCTTAACCGATTCGTATATTTACTTATAACATCTGTTCTAAAAATAACCCCCATTTATGTCCAATTTTCAGGATAGTATTTAAATCTATGTAATGTTAATTTTCATATAAACTTAAATCGTATATAAATACAGATTGATTTTTTAAATTTTTTTGGTAAGTCTTATTTAATTAAGATAAAAGTATGGTAGCACTCCTAAAAATACAAAAACAAAAATCATAAAAGGTGTATTTATTACAAGGTGGTCTCAAAAACCAGTTGACGGTTACTGCCAAGGCGAATTCATGTATACGGTAGTTTCGATACTACAACAAGTAACAACACCAAAAACACAACAATGTATTTTTTTGTTGGTTTCGTTGATCGATTTGTCAAAAACACAAGCAACTTTTGACATTTTTCTCTCTAAGTAAGAAAAAAAGTAGCAGTAGAAGTGCTTTCAACGCCGCCTTGGTTATTGCTTTGCCTGTTGTTGTTGTACTGTTGTGATATTTCGGCCACCTTGCTAAAGCCTATAGTACACGGCATGTAAAAAGACACATGCGCATGTGGTTCTGACGTAATTTTGATGTCATCACACAACACGCAATGTTTATTGTGGCTTTGCATTGACGTCAAAATTACGTCAGAACCACATGCGCATGTGTCTTTTTACATGCCGTGTACTATAGGCTTAAGATATCACAATCGAAATTTAAATTGAATTTAAATGTACCACATCGGTGAATTAAGTTTCATTTAAGTGTTTACTGAAGAAGGGAATTTTGTATTTAAAACGATTTTAAATATAAATGTGTTTTAAATATCAATCCTGAAAATTGGCCATTAGTTTATTTCTGTAAAGTTAACTTTATGTACAGATTTATAATTTAAAGAATAACACTAGCACATAAATAACTAATAAACTGTATATTAGCCGATAATTGTATATCCTAAATTTTGTATCTTTTACTTTGTTCAGGCCTAAACATTCAAAAGGTTCTGTATACGGATATGCACCACAAGGATATTGAAAAGTCAAAAATATTTTTTTCTTCTTCTTTGTTAATTAAATACTTACGGCCTATGTTAGAAAAAATAAAACAGGTTAAAAAGGGTTTCATACAAAATCCGTTGCATAAACGCTTTATTAACCTGGTTTACTTTTTTTATATAACTTGGTCCGTTATAACATTTTTTTTCATTTTCATGTATTTGTTTAAAAATAAATTTAAAAAAACTAACGAATATCCCCCATATTCATAAAAAATATTTTTGATTAATAAAATGTTTATTAAACAAATTTTCATAGACAATTCGTTTCATAAACTAGCAATAAACCTTAAATATTTATTATGAATATGGGGGTATAAGTTTAAGCGTTTTTTTTTATACCAAATGATAAAACAGTCATTTCTACTGTATTGGTAGGTAAAATTTTGTATGTTAAAATCATTGAAAAATCATTTGTTTTAAACAATTTTGAAGGTAGAAATTTGGTAGTTGAAAATACTGATAAAACATTTGTTTCTACTGTTTTGTAATTTGTTATTTTGTAAATTGAAATAAATGAAAAATTGGTTACTTTTATAGAACATTCAAGTTATAAAATTAACATATGAATTTTATTGAAAAAATTATTCAATTCAAATGAAATGAAATGCAAATGATCCGTTTTTTGAATAAAATTTGCGTTGTTATTAATGTATTTTCCTTTGAATTTACCTACATAATTTTTTAAGTGCATGTTTAACATAAACAGTAAAATTTGATTTAAATATCTTTGACATCTGTTTTTGCGCTGTATAATAATAAAAATTGTGAACATTCTTGAGATGTTACAATTTGAGAAGCAAGTTTTATTAAATAACAAATAAATTTGAACTAAAAATTGTGCCATATACATAATGGATTTTCTTTATATTTTGCAAATTATTGAATGGTGTGGAGCAAAACGATAATAATTATAGCTATAAAGTACTCCAATATAATTGTGTAGTCGATAAGTTGCTTAAGTCAATAAGTTTGTTTGAATCAAACAGAACCACTAACAGCGAATTTTTAAAATTTATGTTGCTTAGGCTTGTACAAGAAAATTTAAATAGTAATTTTAAGTGTACTACTATATCAAACGCTTTTGAGAAATCTATAGAAAGTAAAACGACATTCTTACGGCTATCTAAAACCTGTCTAATAGAATCTGTCAGTGACAACTGCGAAGTTGTGTTGTAACCCTTTCGAAATCCTGAGTGTGCCGAGTGAATTAACGATGTTCAATCCTGAAATTTAATAATTTGGTATTTCAAAATATGCTTAACTACTTTAGAAAGAACGGAAAGTATTGATATAGGAAAATAACGAAATCAATGGTCTGTGATCTGTTACAACTGTGAACCTTCTACCATATAAATACGGTCTAAAGAATTGTATGCCCCAATATATGCCTAATAGTTCCTTCTCAATCACAGGTTTATTTTTTTCGTGTTTGCTCAAAGATCTACTTGCATATGATATTGGTAAATCATTTCCTATTGGACCTTGTGACAAAACTGCGCCTAGTGCAAAATCTGATGCATCTGTCGTCAAAATGAATGTTTTGCCAAAGTCTGGATATTGCAAAATTGGAGGTTCAATAAGCCTGTTCTTTAGTGTTTCAAATGCATTATGACATTCTTTCGACCATACAAATTTTATTCCTTTTTTTAACAAATTATTTAAACAATTAGCAATATTTGCAAAATCTTTTACGAATCTTCTATAATAGTTACAAAATGGTATAAATCTTCTTACGTCATCAGTGTTCTTAGGAGTAGGATATTTGGTAATTACGTCATATTTGTTTGGGTCTGGCTTAATACCATTTGATGTTATCAAATGTCCCAAATATATAACTTCCGATTTCAAAAAATAGCATTTACTTCAATTTCAAATTATACCTAGATAATCTATCGAAAACGTTGCTCAAGTTGTTGTTGTGATGTTTCAAACTACATCAAAAAACTATTATATCATCAACATATAAGAATGCTTCGGACTCTAGTCCAGCTAGTGCTATTGTTAGCATCCTCTGAAAACTATTTGAAGATATTTTTAGCCCAAAAGGTAATCTTGTATATTGGTAATGACCATTAGCTGTTGAAAATGCTGTAAACGGTCTTGACTGTTGATCGAGTTCAATTTGATGAAAGGAATTTGTCATGTCTAACGTGGAAAAATATTTAGCCCTTCCTAGTCTATCTAGAACATCATCTAAACGTGTTAGTGGAAATTTGTCATTTACTATTTTGTCATTGAGTTTTCTAAAATCAACTACTAGTCTCCATTTTTTTAAATCACCTTGCCCCTTTTTAGGAACCAATAAGAGTGGAGCGTTATAAGGACTTATGGATGGCTCTATTATCTTTTGTTTCAACAAACCTTTTACTTGGTTATTTATTTCCTCCGTATGCTTTTGTGGTAGTCGATAGCTCTTTATATAAACTGGATTTTTGTCATTCAACTGAATAGTTTGATTTTAAAAATTATTGGTTGTCAGGTTCTCACCTTCTAAATGAAATATATGTTGGTATTTTTTTAATATCTCTAACAATTCCTTCTTTGCTTTCTCGTCATTCCTCTCCATATTGCACTCCTTTACCACTTTCTCAAATCTTTCTTCACTATATCCCGCATCTGTTTTGTCACGACCTGTCTTGTATATATCAAAATTTCTTAAAGGGATAGTTTCTACTTTCAAAATTTCTAATTTTATGGTTTTATCAGTAACGTTTAATAACTTTATGTGTTTGTATCCATCTTTTGGAATTATGGAATTTGCCAAAAATACACCTTTTCCAATCTCACGGTTGCATACTACGCCATCTTCCCCAATATTTATTTGCAAAGGTATAATTATTTCGCTTCTTGGAGGAATTCTTATTACATTTACCTCAAATGTGTCGTTGTGAATAGGTAATGTCAAAGTCTCATTTTTTGTGTTGATGGTTAGTGTAAATGTTTCATAGTCTATGTTACAATTGTACTTTAATAAAAAATCTCTTCCAAGTATACCATCTGTGTGGATAGGAAAACTTTCATGTACTAATTGTATTTTATGTTCAAGTAATGTACCGTCTATCTGTATAATTACGTTAGTGGAACCTAAGGATTTTATTTTTCCTTCGAAATCCCTGTTAAGCAGCAATAGTCGTCTGGATCTTCATCATATCTATGTAACAAGTCTTCTTTGCATAGTGAGATGTCAGCACCTGTGTCTATTAAAAATGTTAATGCACGGTGTGTATCTTTTATATTTAATCTGACATAATTTTTTAGATCGGACGAAATGCTAAATACCGCTCTTAAAGTTACTGGTTTTGTTCCGGAGGACCTTGGTATTCTATGGTCTCCGGACCGTGGGAGTAATTATTATTACTGTTATTATTAGTATTCCCGTTTCGGTAACCATTACCATCATTGTAGGAATTACCACGATAATTATTATAATTGTTACCTCTGTTGTTATTATGATTGTTATTGCTGTAGTGGTTGTTATTATTATAATTGTTTGTCCTATTATTATTTCCTCTATTGTCATGATTATTTCTGTTATTATTTCTCCGATAATTATTATTGTTGTACCTTTTATGGCTAATAAATCAGTGAGTGTTTAAACGCTGGTTTAGTTGAACTAAACTTAAATTTATATGTAGTTTAAACTCAACAGTTGTAAATCAGTGTCCCATGTATTATATGTAGTGTAAAAAGGAACATGTGGCAGCACTACGATAAATGTTGACAAATTCATATGGTTTGTATTGGTAGTTTAAACGCCCAATTTTATGCGTTTAAATATGGTTTATATGTTTTCTGATTTATAGATTTGTTGGCTTAAACACATTTTAAACCAAAAATAGAGTTTAACTTGCTCTGATTTATTAGCCCTTAGTAGAATAGTTGTTACCCGTGTAGTTTCTGTAATTGGTTCTGTTTGATGTTGTTTGGAACATTATTTGATTTTGTCTCTTGTCTGTTGATGTTTCCATGGCTATGTCAATGGCTTCGTTGAGCGTCTTTACCCTACTAGCATTTATTGTCCTTACAATATCTCGGTCTTTTAGTCCGTTCTTGAAAGAATTAAATGCAATTACGGCATTAGTTTTACTGATTGCTTCTCTATTGGCTTCCCCAAGAGAACTTATCTGGATTTCATTCAATTCCGTAGTTAACGTTTCTATTTTGTCAGCAAATTTTCTGATAGTGTCTAACTGAGTAATCTTTGTTAGTTCGTTCAAAATAACATTTGGTGACTTTTTTGTTTTGTAAGTCTCTTTCAAAGTTGAAATTAAGGAGTCTACGTCGGTAGGAACTAATACTTGTCTTAACTTGGTTTGCACTTTATTTGAAATTTTAGTTTTATATACAAAATTGAAAAATGAAGTATGTTTTGTTGGAGTTAATGTGTCTTTAAGTATTTCGATGTTTGCTACAAATGAATTTAATTCATCCCTTGAACCATTGAAAACTGTTAACAATTTTGAAATAGATGCCAATTCCGTCGTATTCAATTTTTCGTCAGTCATTGTGGAAATTTCCAATTGTTTTTCTAATGATTGAATTTTAAGTTTATCTTCGTGGCTCTGCAATATTTCTAACGCTCTTTCTTTTTTGTCTTTAAACTTTTGGATATGTAACTGTCTTTGTTGTTCTCTTACTACTTTGTCTTCTAATAATTCTATGACTCTCTTTTCTAATTCTTCTATTTCTAATCTTTTACTTTGAATGGTATCATCTGTATACCCTCTTGCTAGTGACTTCCTTGCATTAGTTATAAGAGAATCTATACGTTTGTATATCTCTTCCATTGGTCATACTGAAAATTTCTAGATTCTTTTTCTTCTTTTTTTTTTTTTTTTATTACGTTACTTATATTATTTTAAACATCAAGTAAAAAAAAAATTTCTTAGACTCTATTGTTAGTAGTTAGCAAAAGTCTTTCCTTCAATCTGTTATTCAAAAATTTCTTATACATTTTATGAACTTTAGCTACTATTAGAAATAACTGCAAAATTAATATTATATATATTACTGTTGTTTGACTGACGTTTAGCTTGTTGGTGCTGTCGTTGTTATTAGAGATTATTATCTGCTCATTTTTCGAGACTTGATTCCCCATTAATGTCTTTTTGGTGTTTTTGTTTTTTGTTCTGCCTTTATCCCTACTAAGATAGATTTCAAACTTTTCCTCAGAGTGTTGTCGGTGGTTATCGCCAATATCCTATGTACTTCTGCAGCCTTCTGCCTTAGTTTTACCTTCTTTCCGCCTCTTGGTTTGTGTTGTTTTTTCGGTGACGCAACTACTGGTTTATTCTGCCGTTGTCTATATTCTGCTATATTTATCGGTCTCGGACCTGCTGTCTTTGGCATAGGTGTGTACTCTGGATAGTCCTCTATCGTCTGTGCCTCCGGAATGTATTCATCCACTATTAAATCTTCATATTTTTTAAAAATGTCATCAACAGTTTCCTTCGAGACTACCTCTTCAGTGGGAGAATTCATTAGTAAAAAAAAAGAAGAATGGGTATAATTTCCGTAAAACAACTCTCAACAACTAGGATCGAGAGGGCAGGATCGCCATGTAATGAAGGATGTTTTGTTTGTGTTTTAATTTGGAGGGATTATGGGTTGCGAGCACGCCACTTGGGTATGGCTAATAAGCCACAGTTTTGTAGAGAATAAAATAAAGAATATTTTACAGCTAACAAGCCGTTTTGATTATCCAATTTATTCTTATTTCTTTTATTCATCTTACAGCTATTTATATGAATTCTTAAATCTAAAATCTTTACATATCTATACTTATGACCTAATTATAAATTCTATTTGTTTACATTTACATTCATGAATTCTTAAATCTAAAATCTTTACATATCTATACTTATGACCTAATTATAAATTCTATTTGTTTACATTTACATTCAGCGTAGAGTGTGGCAAGTTATTCTTACTTCAGCATTTTACTAATTCGTACTTATTGAATTTTGATTCCTCGCGCCGTTACAATTTGTAGGTCATGAATACTTATTGTTTATATTATTTTGAAGTGTAACAAATGCATTTTTGAGCAATGCACAATGTGACCAACACACTATAATGAACAAATGTGACCAACACACTACATGACGCATTATTTCTGCTGGTAAATATATTTAGGAAATGCCTCAGTGGGAGGTATCTGCCTAGGGGGTGGAGAGAGGTCAGGGTAATTTGTATACCCAAAGCTGGTAGGGCAGGCCACTCGAAGCCGGGGGATTTCAGGCCTATTAGTCTGTCTTCATTTTTATTGAAGACACTCGAGAGACTGATAGACCTCTATCTTTGGAGTAATATTGATACCACCTCATTAGCAACGCTCAAAATGCCTACCTTAAGGGTAAATCTGTTGAGAGTGCGCTACATGAGGTGGTGGGTTGCATTGAACACGGCCTGAGGCATAAGGAATATACTCTCGCCGCGTTTCTGGACATAGAAGGAGCCTTCAATAACATTAGGATTGAGGCGATCAAGGATTCCTTTGTGGAGCTGGGAGTTCAGGGCTTTCTGGTGGAGTAGACAGTCTGCATGCTTGGCAGCAGGATTATAAACTCGAGCCTGGGATCGAGAGCCCTTGGGCGCATAACCCTTCTTAACCTAATATAACCTACCTATCCAGGAGTTTTTCTGGACAGTAAGTTATCCTCAGGAGAGACTAGAGGGGTTTCAATGCATACTATGCTTGCAGATCGTCGGTAGATAGGAGCTAGGGAGTCCGGCTGTCTGTTGTGGGATAGCTGTACACTTCAGTAGTTAGACCCATTCTTAGGTATGGATGTTGTGTTTGGTAGGAGGCATTGAGGCTGGCTAGTCGGAAGACCTTCTGTGTGAGGCTCAGAGGTGTGCTTCGATCGGCATGATAAGTGCCTTGAGAAGTACCCTCAGCCGGCTGCCTATAGAACAGTATGGGAAGGGAATGTTAGGACTTTTAGGAAATTTCACGGTGGGTCACTCGCATCTTGGGTGAAATTAGAACTGGTGGTTACCACCTGGGATCGCCCGGCTCTACGGATTAAATTTGCACTAGGGTCGATCTTGGGCGTTTGCCAGAGGTAATATTGCCGTCTATGAAGAGCTGGTCAGGTCAGGCTATATTGAATAGGGGATATGCTATTTTCACTCATAGCTCGAAGATGAAGGCACGGGTGCGGGGGTCTAAATTAAGGATCTGGACATCACGTCATATATACTTTCCGACGACTGCAGTGAATTTCAGGCGGAGGTTCGGGGTGTTCTCAAGGTCGTGGCATTGGTAGGGGCCAACATTGCCAAGGGCTCGGAGGCCTCTATATATGTGTACAGCCAAGCCGCTGTTAGGGCCTTGATGGAATGGGATTTATTTTGAGGCTCTGCCGGGGACCGGGTCACTGCAACATCACCGGCAACGAGATAGCTGATGAGATTTTGACAGTTTGCAGGTGATCATGCCTCCAAGAGGCACCTACTTTGGAAAAATTATGGAATGGATTCTTGTTAGGATTATAATCAAGTTTGGCGGGGCCGAACAGACTGACGCGTATCGCGCAAGCTGTGGCCGATGCTTAGTTGGTCAAGAGTAGAACATGATACGTATTATCGCGGGCCTCTGTATGATAGGCAAGATGGCAATGAGAATGGGATCTGACTTGTCGGATATATGTATATAGGTTGTGTGAGGACCCAGAGGAGTTGGATACAGTTGAGCACTTTCTGTGCCACTGTCCCAGGCTACAGAACAGCGAGAATCTGACGGGATTCGTAATGGGAATAACCTGGCACATGCAGGGCAGTTTTCCTGTTTTATAGGCTTGTTTTTGCTTGTGCTGTCCGATTTTTTATCTTTTACTACCTTCTTTTCCAGTGCTTTCACTCTTTATATCTCCTTATTCTTTCATACTAGAATTCGTTTACTAATAAGGCGTCATAATGGATCATATTAGTCTCTGTGTGAGGGTGTGAAGTTTACTACGCACCAACCTTTCTAACCTAACATAACCTACTTCATTGATATACATATATATAAACATTTGAAATCACTGATGCAGCGCAATGATGCATTTACGAACGTACCCTGGGGGGCTACTCTCTATTGCAATGCGAATACAGGGTACGTTCGTGAATACAGTTGTTGTGCATCAGCTAGGAACACAACTGGGGCGAACGACGAATTTTTGGCCGCGAATATTCGTCGCCAAAAATAAAAGACGTATGTATATGAAAATGCACACAATCAGGGCGCCGGCGAAAATTCGCCAGACGCGGCGAACATTAAATAGACTTAATTCTATTTCATACGCCGGCGAACGACGAACAAATCTGTACTAGGTGACCATGTTTGGTTTTAGTTAAGAAGTAGTTTAGTAAATAAAGTTACTTTTTACTTTAATAATTGTTTTTTTTTTTTTATTGTATAACAAATAAAATAAGTACACAAAGTATTTTGCTATAAAAATAGTTTTTAGTTGTGTTTTTGATTATGTTTTTATTTTTAAGCATTTTTTTTTTTTGAATATGGTCACACTATTGTTCTCTCTTTGCACAAACATTAATCAACTTTCTCAATTATAAAAGCTGCCAGCTATTCGTCGTTATTGTGCTTCATAAGACGAATTTACTCAGCGAATTTTTACAAAAAAATTCGTCGTGTTGGGAGAAATTCGTCGTTCGTCCCAGTTGTGTTCCTAGCATAATATTCGTAAAAACATCACTTGTAAGAAACTTGGCATCACGCTCATAGATCAAGTTTTTTTAATGCAGTGATGCCGCAGCTCTGCAGTAAATGTTTGCAATTATTAGGTGTGTTCATTTACTTTACACAAAAAACATCCAAAGAGAGTGTAAGTAGGAATTTAAAGAAATCGCTCTCAAAAATACTAAAAAGTAAATGAACACTTTGCTAGCCAAAATTTGCAAGTTAAAGTAGTGACGAATATACAGGAATATTTAAGTACCCATTAATTATTCTAAGACTTGGGAAAATTTTATACATTAAGGTAAAAATAATGTGATTTTATTTATTTATATATCGTTAACTAAAACGCAAAAGGCCCTATCTCAAATTTTGAAAATTTTACAGGAGAAGCAAAAAACTATTTAAAATGGTAAATTGATAAATTGCCTTAAACTGTTTATAATTAATTTTTCATCTATTTTTCTTGTTAAACCTACCAGTGGTTTTGACAAATAACAATGTTGCATATAGTGCAAACTGTTAGTTTTGTCTATTAGCGTTTATCGTATATTTTGTAGATAGGGATTTTTGTTTTCTGTTAATAAAATCGCTAATTTTGTTCGATAGATTCCAACATTTGTTGTGGACATTTTTGTTGTTACAATACATCAGAATCAATGAAAAAGTCGATTTTTAATTTTTGGCTAGTTAGGGCCTTTTGCGTTTTAGGTAACGATATGTTTATGTTGAATAAAATGAATCATGAATTGGATTATTTTATTTGGGAGGTGAAAGAAGAATTCGGGTTTTCATCAATAAAAGATAAAAACCCCCTTTGTTAACAATAAAAGTATTCACAAGGCAAAACAAAATATTTAATTTAACACTCTATGTATACAGGTATATAAAATTCCAACGTTACGGACTGACTGACAGATTCAACTTCGCACAGCCTTACCGCCGTGAGTTAGAAGGTTAAAATTTGAACCGGATGTTGGTCTCTCGCTAAATCGATCCACTAAAAATCGAAGAAATTGCCTAAAAGTACGTAAATTGTGTGTGTGTGTTAGTGAACAAATTTAGTGCATTGCGACTCGCAAGAAACTACTTTCATGTGTAAACGCTAGGTAAGATGGAATTTTTGAAAATTCGAATGCTTAGGGTATAAATAGAGTAAAAACGAGTCAATTCGCTAACCTCATAACTCCTAAACTAACCGTGGATTCATGCATGCGTTCCTAACAATATTTTTGTCAGAAGAATAATTTTTTTACTGAGAGCGTTCTTCAGAACGATTCACCTATTTCGCAAACTATCTAGCAAACTAATTATATTGAATTTTTTTCTAAAAGTGTGTTAAGAAAATGGGCGAAAAAAACAAAATTGATTTTATTATTTTTAATTAAATTTATTTTTTTATGTAATTATTCAGCAAAAAAAAAACAATTGTTGCAGCTCAATTCAACTTTTATATACAAATAGAAAAAAAGTGGAAACGCAGTTCATTTTGTTCTGAACAAAAATTAAAATTAAACCATTAATTTTTTATTTAAAGCCAATAAAGATAGAAATAAAAACTGTTTTACATTCTTAACTTATCCAAAAAATACAAATTTGTTTTTTTTTTCGAAAATCAAACATTCAAAAAGTGTACCTATTTTTAGTACTTTCTTAACAAAATATTTTTCTCTTGCAAATTTGTTGGGTAAATGAACACTTTTTAGTAACAATTCTTACAAATTCGTAACAATTTTTAGTAAATGAACACAGCTATTGCATCAGTTGATTTTCTGATGCAATAACTTTTGATATCGTTTTATTTTTCTTTTTTGATGCTTTTTCTTGTTATATATAAAAAAAAACTGTTCCATTTTGTTTCAATATATTCAATAAAATTTGTCATCACTATATAACGAACCTCCGGTTATCCGGGTTTGAAGCTGGGATATACTCAGCTCGCCAGGGTTCTTACATAAAATTTTTTAATGACAACATTTTCTTTTCTATTCGTAAATGAATGTTTTATTTAACTGTATTTATTTACACTTATATTATTATTGTCCAATTACACGTACAATCCTGCTCCTGCTCTTCATAGCTTTATTCCCCCGTGCAGCTGCCGGATGTCATCCAGGCACTACCTAGTACCTTCTTTGCTGGGTGTAAGCCATAGCGACCTCTACCTCTGGAACCCTAAGTCAGTGCCCTAGCTACGCCTACCCAGCTAGATGTAATCTTGCTGAGTCAAGATGGATGTTATCCGTCTTGCTATGCCCTATCACTTTGTTAGGAATAGTTACTAATCCTGTTATTCCCTAGCACTGTACTTTTTATTTTTTCCTTAGCCTTACCGGTTGTTCGCACTTCTAACCAGATCGCCGTCACACAGGGAAAAGCCCGCATTTATTACTGCTGCGCCTTTTATACTACTCACCGACTGCATAACTTGTAGTTTTGCAGACGTCACTTCGCTTGCACTGCTAGTGGTGAGTGTAAACATTCCTCTCATCGGTTTATATCTCTCTTCGAACATATTGTGCTCTGCTTACTGTAGTGGTAAATCTTCCTACTTCCTCTCATCGGTGTACGTCTCTCTTCTTTCATGTTGTCCTCGGCTTACCTTACACGCGGTTCAGACTGTGATTTTTTCCAAGACATGATTTTTGGTGTTTGTAGGCGAACGGTGCACAGTGGCGCCATTTGAGTTTTTTCGTTGCAAAAATCATATCTTTTGAACTGAATAAGATAATTGAACAGTTTAAACAGCATATGATAGATAACTGTTCAGCCTATGAAATGAGCGTTTGGAAAGGGTGCTACGCTTTGTAGGGGCCTACTTATGGGTTATCAAAGTTAAAATTAGTAGAAAAATCCATTTTATGGTAACTAAAAAAAATTATTTTTACATTTTTAGATTGTTTTTATTTTTTTTCTTAAGGGTTTTATGTTTTAAATTATTACCCAACAAATTAAAAAAAAATTATTTTTTTTTTTAAATTTATTTTTTCAATTTTCTGTAAAATATTCATCACAATTCGTAAGAGAAGGTATATCTAAAAGACTAACCATTTATAAACTATAATTATTTTGTAACTCTATTCGTGACTTCACATGCCGCAGGGAAGAAATAAGTGGATCGGAAGATGCTGCCAACATGTTGAAGAGGTCCTTATTTTGCCTTACCCTTGATGCTTTAAATGTGTTCTACATTCTATATTTTTTATAAAATTTGTTAAGAGACTCCTGTGCTTCTTCAGAAAGCTCTCCAATTGGCAAAGACTGGTACTCAATTATATCTTTGCCATGCGCCAATATTTTATGGACGGTCGGGGTCAATTTCTTCTGTGGATACATTTCTGCTAAAAATGATGCAGTTTTCGACGCATATTCTCCATATTTTGTAGAATTGACATTTTCTTTGCAGTTTAAAACATCCAAGATCGTTCCCAATCTTTTCACGATTTGATTGTCAATTCCAATGATTCTAGTTACTGCCTCATCATTTTCAAAAAATCTCCTAGAAGTGTTTCTATCGTTTGAGTTACCGTATCCGTGCTTGGGACAGTCTACTTTTAGTCCAACTTGTTTAAAAAAAGCATCCTGTATTTGCTTCTTTCTGATCTTTTCCTTATCCTTTACTGATGTATTTTCATCGAAGTTTTCCTCCTCTTGTGGTAGGGTATATACCAGTTTTAGCAAGAATTCCATACACCTTATCCTTGCGTGCAATGGTGACATTCCATATTCGTAATTCTCCTCATTTGTAGAATCGTTTAAATTACCAAAGATCTTCTGACAAATAATAATATAAAATCGATAAAAAAAATATAAAAATAAAACGAAAAAAGGGGTTTAA
The DNA here is from genome assembly GCA_943735925.1 of Pollenia amentaria. NCBI lineage: Eukaryota > Metazoa > Arthropoda > Insecta > Diptera > Polleniidae > Pollenia > Pollenia amentaria. Next base: position 119,701,492 of record OX031008.1, read on the forward strand.
ATAGGTTTTTGCTAAATTTGTACCTCCAATATAATTCTGTCTATATATATGTATATGATAACTAATTGAAATATATTATAATTAAGCAGAAAAAGATACTAATCTTAAACTCTTTACAACTAATTATATAAAATTGAGATGTAACATATTATATATGAAATAAATTGAATTGAATTGAAAAAAGTTCTTCTGGCTCTTTTTGCAAATCGGGCATGACATTGTTGAGGTTGTTCCTGTCAGTTCGTTTACGACTTTTCCGTCAACCATGGTCAGGTGGAACTCGTAATTGCATTCAATATATTTTCCTTCTCCAATTTGCAGCTTTGTAGGCTTAATCTTGCTTATTTGTTCTTCAATGTCCTTCACCGTAGTCCTTATGAGTTCTGCCGATTCCCTTGCAAACTGAAACATTATTGGTCGGCAATAATGCACTGATGACGGACGTGGATTTTTCCAGTGTAGGGAATCATACGATTTTAGCCGCAAAGGAACAACAGATGCCATAAACATATTTCCGTCCGATATTGTAGCGTCATCGGAAGATATCCTTTGCTTATAAACGCTTTGTCCGGATGATCCATCGCAGCCCCATTTGCTGATCAATGTCAACTTCTCAGGAAGAATTATCACTTCCGTGAAAAACTTTGGTGTGGTTGACTTTCTAAGCAGTTCAAATAATTTTAAATTGTTCAACGCCATGTTTTCAGTACTTAAATTGTTTAATGGTTTCAGTAATTGTTGCGCCAACTTTCAGGCGTAGACTAATCCAGGCATTATGCTTATTTTGCAATATATAGGCTTATGCTACCATGCCTAAAAATTTACCTGTTCCCTGCATACATATGGATTTAGGCTGAATAATGCAATTTTGATATTATGCACGTGTCCAAATAAGATTTGTGCCTACCTGTAGGGACCATAAGTCAATATTGTTCCTGACCATTTGTACGCCAAAGTATTGTTTATGTGAGGTACGTACCTGCTAATTTCAATGAGTAGTTTTTTTCAAACTATTAGATCAAACTACTGTCAGTCAAAACATATAAGGGATGGACGCCATACAATATCTGCAACCATGTCTTTTTAAACTTTTTTACCTCTAGAAGCCAAACGGGCACGTACGGGCAGATAAAACCTTTGAATTATGTAAAGAAATAATCAAAGAACGGGTTTTGCAAATATGGCAAATATAGAAAAATATAGTTTTTTTTTATTTTCCGTCAAAGTTGAAAAATAGTGAAAAAGCGGATAGTTTTTAAATAGTGATTTACCAGGAGAAACGCAAAGCAAACAGTTAATTTTTTTTTATTATTATACATTTAATAAATACATCAATCAACACAAACAAAAAATAAGGCGATTCGTTACCTATTTTTCGTGATATTACACCTGAAATCGCAACAAATTGACTAAAAATTGTGTGTTTTTTTGAAAACCGAAAGTCGGTCAACTTTGAACGGTTATATCTTCTAAACTAAAAATGTGATATTATTAAGAGTGGCATATTTGAAATCGTTGAAAAGTTTCCTATAACATGGGTTTATTCAAAACTTCGTCGGCACTCATGAAAATTTTGATTTTTGCAACCTCGCTTGCTCTCAGGCGCCACTGTGCGGTGTAGAGAAGCAAGCGGGGTAGAGAAAAAAACACGTTTTCTGATCTATGTGTCTCTTTTTATATTTTTCTTTGCACCCATTCGTATTTTTGTTATGTTGCTTCATTTTATTTTTTATTTCAATGTGGGAACATCTCTTTACAATACAAAACATGGAGCGCATTAAAATTTTTTTTTAATCTGTTGTGTTTTTGGAATCAACTTTCAAAAGGATTTAAAGACATGATTTTTAAATCACGGTCTGAATCTAGTGTTAGTGGTGACTATTTACTTCCTCTCATCGGCTGCCCTTTTTTGGTTGTGCACTCTTAGACCCTCTCGCATGTTGTCTTTGCTGCTTGTTGCCGGCTCGGTATGTTGTTGCCCTCTCACGTATTGGAACTTTGCCATTGGAAAAGCTGAAATGAATTAAACAGAGTCGACCCTGCGCCATCCCTTGTTCAAATAAAACACCATTCTTTTCCTCTTTCTTTAAGATTTATGTAATTTGTGTGACCCAAAACTCCCAGGATTTTTGTCCTCACAACTATTGTTGATAACATTTGTATTAGAGATGAGCGATCCCGTGATTTTTAAAGATCACCGTGATTAGTGAATGTGATTTAAAAATCACTGCTCCTTTAAACTGTGATTGTGATCACGGTTTATCAGTTTTCTGTTCTTTTAAAGCAATTGCGGCCAAGGTATATGTACAATGCGCGAGCTTTTGCAAGAGCTTTTGTAAGCACTTTACAAAGAAACAACAACAAATTGTAAGAGCTTTCAAATCTGTTTACTTTCATATACATAAATACTTGAACAAATAAATTTTGGCATAAAAAAATTCTAATAAGATAGAAGAGAGAATGAAAGGAACAGCAATATCATTCGACATTTCATTCAAAAAACGCTATTACCCACACAAACAGTGAAATATCATAAATTTGTATATGTAACAAAATACAAAAAGAACGACTTAGAAAGTAAAGGGCTGCGCAAAATATTCTTAATGTTCTGTGTTCTACTTCACACAACTATCAATCATATTATTTCACTGTTAACATACATAGCAAAACAAACATAACAACACATTACTCTCACCAAAACAAAACAAGCATAACTTGAAAAGTTTTTCTCTTCTGCTTTGTTAGTGCTTGTATTATCAAAACAAACAGAATATCAACACAAAAACAGACAATGAAATAAAGAAACGGTAAATTATAGTAAAAGCATCGAGTGCACGTAATTAGGAATTTAAAAAATTTAAAGTGATCTTAGCTTATAACAGAAATGGATGCATTAAATGTTAGCAAAATTAATTTTTTTGAATTATTTCCTAAATGTATATTTTATTTTAGTCGACCTTTATTATTATATTAGGTATAACTAAATTATCAAGCTTGATGTCTTTTTTTATTTTTATATAAAACTTTAAACGTTTATTTAACCAATATATATAATTAAAAAATTTTTTAATTTGTCAGTTATTGTTCAATTTGTTAAAAATTGTTGAAAATTTATAAAATAAGGAAGAAAAAAACCTGAAGAAGGCACTCAAAGGAGTGCCGAAATATTGGTTAAATAAACGTTTAAAGTTTTATATAAAAATAAAACAAAGACTTTAAGCTTAATAATTTAGTTACCTATATTATTTCCTAAATTTTTAATAATATTTTAAAGGAACCTACAACCGAACCCATTGAAAACCACTCAAACGAAATTAAATCAAAAGTTTCTGCCTTTGCAATTTTCTCTTTGGTTTATGTTTACAATCAATACATGCAAACATGCTTGGAATGTTCTATTTCTGTTTTAATGTTCTACTTCATCTTTGTTCTAATTCAGCTTTATTTTAGTTCAGCATTGTTCTTGTGCAGTTTTGTTCTATTCTTCTATATTTTGATCGTAAAGCAAAACAATTGTTTTTGGAAGTATGAGTTTTGTAATGAGAGAGTAATATACACATACTATCTACATTTAATGAAATTGCTTGTAAGCAATTTTTCTTGTGCTTGTGCAGCTCTTTATTAGAAAGTACCTGTTACTTGACAAATTTGGTCACAACTGTGATTCGTGATTTTTCAGTAACAGTGATTAAATCACAGGTACAGAAATATCGCTCATCTCTAATTTGTATTATTATTATTTTTGCCCCTATTGCGGTTCTCCACTCAACTCAGTTTGGTCGTGTGAGTCAACCCAACTTATGCACAACCAAACTCATTTTTGGTATTGTGATACCCAACGGTTTTTAGTTGAGTTTGCTATAAAGTTGCCAACTTAAAATATCGATTTGCCAACTTTAAATATAACGTTTGACAAGTGAAAATTTTATAAAATTAAATAATTTTTTAAACTAAAAGTATTTTTAATTGTTGTGTTGAATAAAAAGTATTTACAATGGATATTAGTGTCGATTTATTTTATGATGATGAAAATGAAAACTCTTGTAAAGATGTGCTACGTATAAGAAGATAAATTCCTAATGATTCCTTTTGAACTACCTAATGCCAAGTAAGAACTTATAATTAGTAACGTAACTAAATAATAATTTTAAATTTGTAGATTTAAAAGTTATTTCCGACTTAACAACGAAGCGTTTTGCTATTTGCTGGATGAAATCAAAGATAATTTAAAAAACACCTGTTCGCGTAGTGGCTATTCCTTATATATAGAAGTAATGTGTTAAAGTCCCATATATCTTTACACTGATTTTTGGCCATACCAAATTTTGGTTTTCCACGTGCAATCTCTGGGTTTTTTCCATTAGATTAACAAGCCTCTCAAATTGTGCTTTAGTTGTAATTTTCAAAGATCTACGAATGTATTAAATGCTGTGAAATTCTAATATACAGTATAACAAATCTTTCTACTTACGGGTTTTTCATTATTTTTTTTTTTTTTTTTCTTTTAAAAATGAAAGTCAACTGAAACTGAAAACAACTCAACTACTTAGGGTAAGTGCACCTAATGTCGGCATGTACCAGTAGTCGGCATATTTTGCATTTATACGTGAATAAATAAGAAATGCGGTTTTTATATTCTTAAATTGTTTAAAGTTTGTCAAGAGAATTTACTCATCTTTCTAGTTGCAATATTTAAATTGGAGTAAAATGAGTATTTTTGCCAAATTTTATAGCCTTAAGTGACAAGTGTTTGATCATGAGCGCTAGTGCTCGTTTTTTCAAAAAAAAAATTAGTGATAGAGCCAACTTAAAAAGGTAAATAACCATATTATTAAAGGGAATTACTTTAACAATAAGGTCTGTAACTGTAGAAAATCTTTTAATTTTGTCTTAAAAGTAAAACAATTTACAAAAAATAAATATTTTTTTAAGTTTGTTGTGGGCCGAGATTAGGAACAAAAATTTACAAAATTTCCTAAGCTCGGCATTGGCTGCCGACTACTGGCAAATCAGTATTTTTCTCTGATTAAGCTCAAATTTCAGTAAATTGCTCATCAATCGCTCCTCTTGCCTATGGGATGACAGAAAATGAGTTAAAAACGAGTTTACCCAGTAGTCGGCATGATTTCTTTTGAGTATCTTATAACCTGCCGACTATAGGATAAATATTGTCCTAAAGTCGACAGCAGTTTTATTTCTAGTTTTAACTAAATGTGGGGTCCGAAATCGGTATAATTTTTGAAATTTTTAAAGACTTTTACTTCCTTGTATTTCATATAGATACTTATTTCAATAAAGTTAAATGTGACAAGCAGGGAAAAAAGGCAAAGGTTGTGCTCCACGCTCCACTTTACAGGAGAGAATACATGACCGCGTTGCAGAAGGTCCTTTAAAATAGGTTCGCAAACTGTTTAGTCAAATGTTAAAAAGAAAAATGTAAAATTGATACTTGCTGAATTTAAAAATTATCGTCCTGGAATCGGTATTTAAGCTTAGCTGCTAAGAAAGCAGAGGGAATTAGTAAAGTCGAGCTACAGTCACTGAAGAAGGAATCAGCAAATGTTTAACTGATTTAAAAACCATATTAAACAAAATGATGTTGATATTATAGATGATCCGTCCAGAATATTTAATGGCAATAAGAGAAGTCCCAATGGTTGAGTTTCCATATGTTAGATTTTAATTTGGAATCACATAATAAATTTTTCGGATTTGATTGTAATAAGTTTTTTAATTCAATTTATGTATAAATTGATTGCAATTAAAATATTGCATTGAAATTCAGTAATTGCAATAAAAATAAAATCAGAATCAAAGTTTTCGTTTCCTTCAAATGAAACTCCTTCTTCTAGAAATAAACCTGACTCTGATGATTTGGAAATGCCAACAATATCATTTTTTGTTTACGACCGATTTGTTCCAAGTATATAGGCATTATTTCATTGGACTTTCACTAGTTGTTGTATTTTCAGAAAAATGGGGTGCACTCGCAAGATTTTAGTAAAAACTTGATTGCAATCGAATTTATTGCATTCAATGATATGTAAAAAGAATGAATTAAAAAAGATTGCAATTAGATAGTATTGTAATCTTACAAATGAAATCAAGCTGGTTGCAATCAGTTTGATTGTAGTTTTTACAGCTCTGCCTCCAATAAAAACTAATTGTCATCGGTGATTTTGGTTAAAATAGTCCTCCATCAAGAAGCCACAACCACATTATGGTTGCCTTAGAACATGTTTTGGGTAATAATAACAAAAATATATTAAGTACTTATAATAGCATGGTTAGTTTTCAACCATAACATGTTGATCTTGGAAAAGAGGAAAATACTGTTAGTTTATATTCAAAAAATTATTGGTGGTAAACAAATTATTGTCATATATAACCATTAGGTTAGGTTAAGAAGGGTTATGCGCCCAAGGTCGCATATCCACTCGGAGACCAATGAGGTTCATTGTGAATCCCTTCAGTATAGGAGAAAAGAGGAAAAAGAGTAGTAAAGAAGAAAAGTAGAAAATAGACCTAAGGTTTGGTACAGATAAATAAATAACACGTAGGGCAAGTCCCCCTTATGGTCCCCCAACAGAAACGTCCGTCCTATTTCCCTGACAAACCCCAGTAGATCAGTTGGATTACATCCAGCGATTCACCCCAGTTCGTCGTGAAATCTAGCCCCTAGCCATTTCTGCCTGGGGCCCTGCATCCTAGGACAGTGGCACAGCACATGCTCAACCGTCCCTAGCTCCTCGGCATCCCCACACAGCCTGCAGAAGTCCGGTATCGCAATGTCCCATTTATCCATAAAAGCCCTAACAAAACAATGCCCCGTCAGGAACCCTATAAAGATCCTGAGACTACTCCTATCCAGTCCTAATAGAACCCTGGCTGCCCCTGCGTCCAATCCGGGCCATAAGGCCCTCGACACCCTGCAATCCGTTCTATATATAACCATTACATTAAAAAACATGGTTGTGGCGACAACAATATGGTTAAAATAACCATAGTAGGTTTTAAAATTTTTGTTTAACATGGTTTTGTTGGAGGTGTCCATATTGAATAATTTTTTTTTCTCTGCGTGTAGTGCCTATATAAACGTACAAATGTACATTTTAAGCATTTAAGTAAGTAAAGAGCATTAATTTTCAATAAATGAACAATTGCATTCCTGTACAAATTGGTTTTTTCTTTAAAAACTAGCCATGCCGACAATAGGATCATTACATGTCGAAGACTGGTACATTGTATGCCGACTACTGGCAAATGAGCTATATTTTAGAAAAAAGTAAAATTGCTCAAATTTAATAAAAAATTAGTCTAAAAACTGTTATATGAATCGAACAAATAGACATTACTGAACTGTAGTAAATAGTTGCCATCCCAATATCACGTTTATATACGTAAGGGCACCAGTTTGAAAATGAAAAAAAAATTAAACTGCCGACTACTGGTACACTTACCCTATAAACAGTTGTGTATTTATAATGTTTTTGTCAACCAAACTTTAACAAAGTTGAAAACGGCAATACCACGAAAAAAACAGATACACAACTGAAAACCCAACTGCCAGACAACCAAACTGTTACAAAAGTGGAGAACCGCAATAGGGGCATTTATGTACGTTTATGAAACTTTTGAAATTTAGCTCGTGCTCAAAAGTTCAAGCTTTGCACAGCTGTTGTGCAGTAAAAAAACAACAGCATCACAACTGCAACTGGTGATCACGCATCAGCAACAAAATTTTGCAGCAGTGATGCAGTTTTTATGCACTTACGAACGTACCCACAATTTCGAAGGAAAAATCGACATGTAATATCTACACGCTGTAAAAATATCGTGTTATTTTGTCTACTTTTTGGCAAGGGTTGTTTCAAAAATTATTTTTCATATGCATTTAATGTAAAATTAAAAATTTTGAAATTTAGAGTTAATACCCTTTGTTGATTAAGTGCGGGATTTTAAGTACATATTATTAGCATTTAATTCATTGATGTGTACAAATTTTTAACAGATGAAATATTTCCTTCGAATTTATAAGATTTTGAAACATAGAAGTAGTAGGCCCCTATTACGGTTCACAACTCAACTCAGTTGAGTTGCAATTAAAACAACTGGGGGGCTACTCTCTATTGCGATGCGAAAGAAAATTGTCGCAAATCTAGTGATTGGTACTCTTTAATGCGTTTGCGCATTTGCCTTTCGCATTATTTCTTTAGTTTAAGCTTTCCAATTTAAATTTTTTTACATATTTTGCTAGTTCATAACTGGAAATCTGCGCTATCTTTGATTTGTATTACCAGTATTGCTTAATTTTCAAACAATTTTGCGAAAGTGATAGAGTACCAAGTTGGCATTTAGCTTTCGCATCGCAATAGAGAGTAGCCCCCGTGGTTGTGATGAGTTGCAATTTTTTGATGTTTTTGTTCGCCGCAATATAGCAAAGTTGTAAACCATAATACAAAAATTAAGAAATTACAACTCAACTGAGTTGAGTTGTGAACCGTAATAGGGGCCTTAATTGATTTATCTCGAGGTTCATATCTAGTTTACTAACGCAGCTCCAAACAAAAACCAAAAAAATTTACATATTGATAGAAAATTGAAAAATAAGAAGAAAATGTACGAAGTCACGGAAACGCAGTTTTCGAGTAATTTACCCCTGAAGTTTACATATATATTTATAAATGAATTCGCCTTGACGGAGAAATCATTTTTTCCGTTGTAATTTAGAAAAATTTATCACTTTGTAAGGCTGCATGCAACCTGATAAATATATTACATAATTATTATTTTTTAGAAAAGAAAAAAAAAACCATCCATTGTAGTGACAGTTGATACCAAGTACTTGTAATTGGAAAAAACGTCAAAGTCTGCTTTTTTACCACATAAATTAAACAAAGTATCGATTTTTACTATTTTTATAGTTTTTTTTTTATTTATTTTTTAAATCTTAGTTTATGTATTTCTGGATGAACGTACTAAGAGTTGGTTGTTTGTTTCTTTCTGCTTGTTTATTTATGATCGAACAGTCATAAATTAAATATTTTTCTTTTTTTAAACTTTATTGTTTTACCGATACTATAATGAAACTTAACATACAATTCGAACGAACACACGTTTTTTGTTGGTTTTTTTTCTTACAACATAAGATTTGTTTAATGCTTGTTGTTATTGTTGTTGTTGGTACATAATATTCAATTAAATTACAATTATAAATGAATAAAGAGGTTGGTTTTTTATCGATAAATTTAAAATTAAATTAAAATTTTATTAACTGTAGGTGTAGTAGAGTAGTGTTTATTTTAGGCAATTTAATTAATTCAAGAACTTCTTGATTTCATCGTACAACACAAGTACGAAAGCACCACCGGTACCTCTGAGAACGTTGGAGAAGGCACCCTTAAAGAAGGCACCAGAACCTTCTTGTTTGGCGATTGTGGCCCAACAGTGCAATGTATTCTTGTAGATGATATCGGTTGCCTTGCGACCAGACTGCATCATCATACGACGACGGACAGTATCGAAGGGATAGGAGACAATACCAGCAACAGTTGTAACAACTTGAGCGATAGCCCAGCTGATGTAGATGGGGGTGTTCTTAGGATCAGGTAACATACCGCGGGCAGTATCGTAGAAGCCGAAGTAGGCAGCACGATAGATAATGATACCTTGTACGGATACACCGAAACCACGGTACAAACCAACCAATCCATCAGATTTGAAGATCTTGGCCAAGCAGTTGCCGAGACCAGTAAATTCACGTTGGCCACCCTTGCCGGTATCAGCAGCCAAGCTAAAACGAAAGAATTTAGATGTTAAAAACACATTGTCAAGGAGTACTCATAAAACTTTACGAAACTTACCGAGTACGGGCAAAATCTAAGGGGTAAACGAAGCAGAGGGAAGTGGCACCAGCAGCACCACCGGAAGCTAAGTTACCCATGAAGTAACGCCAGAATTGAGTGTTCTTGTCAACACCACCCAAGAAAACCTATACGCAAAGGTATTTGGTATACAATATGAAAAAAAAATCACTTTTTTAGGCCGACGACACTTACTTGCTTGTATTTATCCTTGAAGGCAAAGTTTAAAGCCTGGGTTGGGAAATATCTGATAACGTTAGCCATGTTACCACGCCAATATGATGAAAAACCTTGTTCTTTTGGAATGCGGACAAAGCAATCAATCATACCCTTGTATTGCTTATCGGGACTGATTTGTTTGGAGATGTGTTGTACTTGCAAGAGCAACTTAACACGCTCGATGGGGGCGACGGCAGTCTTTGAGACAGCTGCGGAGATACCACCGGCAGCAAAATCTTTGATGAAATTGAAGGGATCAGCTGCTTCCTTACCCATTTTGCTATAATTGGAAAATTAACATTGATTGATTACTTGGTTTTAAAAGCCATCTAAAGTAAAGTAAGATTACTATGTATGTAACTTGCAGTCGACTAGTGATATTGGTTAATCTTAATATTTTGCAAAACTTCTGAGCGAATTTATTAATCCCATTTTCTTGAATTCTTTCTATTTGTGTTCTATCTTGTGACTTGCTTTAAAATTTATATTTGCTTAGTTTATTTTTGAAATTTTATTCCTTCCATTATTTTTAAAATCCTGATTTTGTTCCAACCTTGAAATTTTGAATTAATTTTTGAACTTCTTTTACTGTAAACCTTACATACAATATATATCGAATTTCTATCTTGATAAATTTAGCCTTTTCACCTTTATTTTTTATAAAATACTTTTCATTATAGGTATATATTTTCACTAAAATTTTTTTTTTTTTTTTTTTTTTTTTTTTTTTTTTTTAAACAACAAAATATTTAAATTTGTTTGACATTTTGTACTTATAAACGAAATTTTATAATAAAAAAGAAATTTTTGAAAATTGTATCCAATATTCAAAATTCATTAATAAAACATGTGGTGACCAAGACGAAACGTAAGAAACAGCTGATAACTAACCATATGGCAAAATGGTATACCGATCTGGTGGTTCTGAGGAATCATTCATAAATTCTATATTTTCCACTTGGAATTATGGAATTTAAAATGTATATTGGGAATTATTTCTTTTTTTTATACGCAACTTTATTATATTCAACATTTTTAGAATTTATTCTATACCGAAAATATCGTTTTCAATAAATTTTATATTATATAGGTATGTTAACTGAAGTGTATTCTGAACAAAAATTTAAGACTTTAAGTCAGAAATGGATTTTAAAATCACTCGAAATTCATCACACCTTTTAAAAACGTTCGTTTTTAAATCGATCGATTTTCATCACATACCTGATATGAGTTAAATTTCAGTTATGTATTTTGTAAAGCTTTTTGTAATAGTTCTATTCCTAAAAATTTAAGGAATAGAACTATTACAAAAAAGCTTTATTAAATACATAACTGAAATTTAGCTCATAGAATAAATTCGAAAAATGAAAAAATTTTGAATATAATGAAATTTAAAATGTTTTTAAATTAGAATTGTTTACTAAAGTTTTTTATTTTACCACAACGTTAAAATATTTGATAGTGTTGTATCCGTTTTCAAAACGACCACCTTGTATGAATTCGCCTTGCTTGCAACAAAAGTACCTTTTAACAACTTTAAAAATCAGATTTTTTTTTATGTATAATTTTAAAACATTTAAAAATTGTAATATGCTAAATTTGTTGAAAAAATTGCCAGTTTTCAAAAAGCACCGTTTAAAAAAGCATTCATTTGACTATCGTAGCATTACGATAGTTTTCAATACTATCGATAGTTTTTGAAGTTTTTTTTATCAAAAATTATTGTTTTATTGAAAACTTTTGTCGTTTAACAATTATACCGACACCACAATAGTGGAGAGAATATTGACATATAAATTGAATTGACATATAAATTGGCGACAATTACTTTTACGACAGCTACTAATCATGAAAAAAATAATACGCTGGTTGCCAAAATCAACCATAGGTGTGTATTTTGTAGGAAATATTGTATGTTTTAAAGAATATCGAAAACTATCGATTGTTATCGATGGTTTTTAGAAAACTGTCGATAGTGTCGACTATCAATACCCAGCTAGCATGGGCTGTTTGTTAGACGATTATGTTCAATATACAGCTCCTAAAAGAATCTTCTGATGATTATCTGACAAGTAATAAAGACAAAAACATCTACATTTTTTTTATTACTTTTTTATACATTTTTATGAGTCATATAACAATTACTGAGCTGGAAGAATCTTTCATACGAATCAGCACGTGTAACAGTTTCTTCCGTGCGAGGAATCGGCTACAATTAAAAAATGAGCTCGTCGACGCTCAAAAAAACTCTTCATGAGATTCCTCTTGAGTAGACTCCTAGACGATTAAAAATGCTAGCTGGGCAGTTTTACACCACTACATACATACTACTTAATATTTTAAACAAACGAATAAAAATTGATTAAATCCACGTGGTGCTTGGTAAGCAAAACAAGTACCTTGATTATATTTGCTGTTGTCAAGAGAGTAAATGACGCTTATTAAAACAAAAGGGCAACTAGCACAATAAGACAAAAATAATTTTAGATAAATTTTGTTGTAAATGCAAAATTCTCATAGAATTATAAAATGATTACATATGTATATATTTAACTAATATTTTCTTGTGTTTATTGCATAACATAATTGTAAAAAAAAATTTTTTTTAAAAATTAATTTTATTTAAAAGTGTTATACAATCTTTTTCTAAAATCACGGACAAAGATAAACAATAAATAAGAGGATGGATGACGCATAATTGTTTCATAGCCAAAACGGAAAAAATATTTTCTCTTGACAAAGAAATTTAAAAATACTTAAAATAAAGCAAAATTAACAAAATTTAACAAAAGAAATTAATTTAGAAATCAAATTCACTTCAAAGGATAACCTTCATATTCAAAAACGATTTTCAAATTCAACAAACGTTTCAGTAAAAGTTTATTAAATTTTTATTTGTAATAAAAGAAAAGATTTATTATAAACCTGAAGCATTTTTTATGAACCAGACCTAAACTCCAATAATTATTGAATAACATTTCTTTCAAAGTAATTTGGCCGGTTATAATTAGTTTATAAGGAAAATATAAATTTACATTTTGCTGGAATATCTATGTTACGTCATTGTAAAGTAAACAAGGCATCAGAAGTTTTTAACCAAGTTTTACATTTCTTTTCGTTAAACAATTTATTATTTAACTAATCAAATTCATAAAATAGTCAATTTAATATGTAATTTTTTTTAAAAAATGTATATTCATCTTTTTTTTTCACATTTATCTGGCAACCCTTTGATAGTATAATAATTAGAAAGGGTGTAGCAGTAGTCTTCTCTTGTAGCAGTATTAGTGGCAGGTAGATTGCATAACAAAATATGTAATATACCGTAAAAATTGCTTTATAAATTTCATTTTAATAAAGAAGAAAAATTATGTATTTATTTAAATTAGTATTGAAAATTTGTATGCATACATATATACATTTGGTTAAATTCAAAATATTTAAAACATTGTCTTTAAGAATGCGTTTAATTTTTTTTAGTTTGTCAAAATTAAATTGTTTTTGAAATTAAATTCACTTTACACTTTTTGCACCAATTATTATTAATTTTTCTTTTAATTTAAGAATAAAACTTCGATAAAATATAATTAAATTTCTTTAACGTACTGTGTATTAATGTGTATTTATCACAGTTAAATAAAAATCCAAATAAATTCCTTTTGAAACAAAGGTCTGCTCCGGTCGGCAACTTAAACGTTAATAAAAATTAGTTCTATGTATTTTATAAAGTCCACGTCGAGTACAATAATTCAAGTTTTTTTTTACTCAATATCAAATCTTTAATAAACAAAATTGAGAGAAATAGAGAGCACGAAGCTTTTCTGGCTTGACGTAACAATCAATAAAAGAAAAGGAACTAAAAAAAGGCCGTGAAAAAGAATAGATTTTCTTCTATTTTTATTTTATATCTTTTTATTATTATTTTTGTAAAAAAATGTATATTTCATTGCCAAATTATGTAACTCTTAAAACAAACGTATTAAAAACAGAACTTAGAAAAAAGAGAGCAGAAAAAGCTTTTTATATAAAGCGTAATTTTTTTAACCATAATTTTGTCATAAGATTTATTTCCACTTTTATTTATTATCTCTTGTTGTCCAAAAAGATAATATGAAAAAATTAAATTTTTCAGTTTCCAAGCTCAACATATTTTTTAACTTGATTTTGAAAAAAAAAAAAAAAAAAATTTTCTGTGTCAAAATTTTATTTTTGAAATGTGGAAAAACATCACAGTCTTACTTTGTTTACCCCCTCCCCTCACTACCCCTCCTCAAAATTCTCAAGACTATGTTCATAAAATCAAAACAGGCAAAATTCTTAAATTTGAACATAAATTTGCATAACTTTTAAACTTAAGGAGATCCCATTTCAAAACTTTAACAATTTAATTAGGACACCGTAGGCTAATTTTGTCGAAAAAAAGTATGCAAGTTAGAAAAATTTTTAATTGGTCACTTCCTGTTTCGCAGTGCAACCACTTTGGATGATTAATTGATGCATATCTCACTTCAAAACGTTTAGAGAATTATAAGAGTATGATTGATATTGGCTAGTTTTGAAATTTAAAAAAATATTAGGGTCTTAAGATATGTTCACACCTATTAAATATTTGACTTCCTACACGTAACTACTATTTAAAAAGTGTTTTCTTTTGCAAAATGTTTGCTGTAGCAAACATCACTTAACAGTTTCATAACTGAATTATACAATTATCTTCTTACAAAAAAAAGATGTCAAAAAAAATTTTTGGTTAAAGAAATAATACCCAAGTTCAAAAATTAATAATTGTGTAAAACGCAACGCAATGCCAAAAATTACATTAAAAGCAAAAACAAAGGCAAAAATTATTTATAATTTTGTTGTTGCTTCCTACAGAAATTCGTACGAATTTTTAATTTTCAAGCACTGCATATCTTGTGGCGTTGAAAATTTTTCAACGCAATATGTTTTTTGTAGAAAGCAACCACAAAATTATAAAATATGTTTGACTTTGGCCCTAATCATGTTAAACGCAGCGCAACGCCAAAGTATAATTGCCTATTTCACTAAATGCAAACGAACGCTTTCTTTCGCACAACATGTAAACATTTTTGAGAATTTGTTTTTGTTTTATAGGTATGTATTTGTGCGAAAGAAAGCGTTCTTACGACATCGTGAAATTGGCACTAACATTGAAAGCACAAACAATGTCATAAATATTCTGTAAGTTTGTTGTTGCTTTGAACAGAAATTCATGTACCGTTTTAAAATTTTCAACGACACAAGGTGTGTGTGGAGCGTTTAAAATTTTAAAACGCAATGTGAATTTCTGTAGAAAGCAATAACAAAATTACAAAATTACAAAATTACAAAATATTTATGACATTGTTTGTGCTTTCAATGTTATTCTTTGGCGTTGCGCAGCGTTTTATATGATTAGGGCCTTTGTTTTTGCTTTCAATGTAATTTTTGGCGTTGCGTTGCGTTTTACACAATTAGGGCTTTAAAGTCAATTTCCGGTTTTGCAGATGAAATTTTTTTTCAATAATAATTTTTGATAATTTTTTTTTTCTGCACAATAGAACATAATAAAAAAAATCCTCAATTGGTTACCTATTACACTAACTTTAACGTGTTTACGGAAGTCGTTATCAAAATCGAACTTTTTTAACAGACCACTACAAAATTCAACCTAAGCAATCAACTCAAGTTCCATTCCTCATCTTCAGATAACTTACATGAAAGATACTTAGCACATTAAAAATATATTTGGGACCTTTAAGGTATGTACCTATATAGTATTGAAGGAGTAATCAAACTTTTAAATAAGTATCGTTGGTCTCAAGTAGAAAGGCCCTAACTCAAATAATAGTAACTGTATAGGAGAAGGTAAAAACATAATAGAAACTGTATGTATCATAATGTAAACATGCTCATACAATTGCTTGTATACCCGTTATTCTTTACTATATTGCAATAAATTTTTGTGACGAGGTGTAGTTGTGTAAAATTTATTCGAATCACTGAAAAACTCAATTTCGTAAAAAATACGAGTTAGGGCCTTTCTACTTGAGACCATCGGTATGTACTTATAAAAAAAATCTTTTTATATTGAAAAAAAAAGAAGTTTTTAGCCAATAAATTTAAAACTTTTTGCATCTCAAAAAAAAACTTTCAAAAAAAAAAGGTAGCGCCGAAGATCAGAAATTTAAATTTGCGTTTTATTACATTTTATTCAACTAGAAGTGTAAATAATTTAAGCATGTCTTTTTAGCGAATTTTATAATTATTTTTTGTGCAATTGGTAGTACTTATCAAAAAATTTGCGAACGAAGATCTCGATCGCTTAACTTACATTTAAAACAAAAATAAATAATAAAATATTGTTTTTGTTTTACATGTAAATTAAACGGACGAAGTCTTTGTTCAAAATCAATGAACAGGCCATTAATTTTCAATGTTGAATAGTAAACAAAATTATGATAGCTACATAAAAAAGTTAACTAACGTCGTCATTAATGGCGATTTATTTTCTGAAATATGTTACAATATATACATGTAAAACTTTTTAACGTTACCTATAATCACTCAAAGTCAAGTTACTTTTACACAGGGTAGCGGCAATAGAAATCTAGCTGTCGCCTTTTTGTATGTACCCAGGCAGAAATTACGAATCTTCTACGACCCTGTAATTACAAAATTTCGATTCTTCCAAAAATATTGTACCATCACAACACTGTAGATACAAAATAACAACCTTGATTTTTTTAATACTATTTTTACAATATTATATACCGGTACAACACCCTATATACAAATATGTATACGACTTTAGTTTCGAAATGACGTATTTACAATAAAATTATATAATTCATTTCCGTGTTTACAATAATTATATACCGCTACAACGCTGTATATACAAAAATATATTCCCTAATCATGTAAAACGCAACGCAACACCAAATATTAACATTGGAAGCACAAAAACATTGAAACAAAACAACTATTTTAGGTAGGTTAGGTTAGGTTAGGTTAAGAAGGGTTATGTGCCCAAGGGAGCATCTCCACCAATGAGGTCTATTGTGAATCCTTTCAGTATAGGAAAAGAGGAAAAAGAAAAGTAAAAAGAAAGAAAATAGACCAAAGGTTTGATACAGATAGATAGATACTGCGTATGACAAACTATTTTAGGTAAGAAAAAATATCCAAATTTACTGCAAAATTTTAATTGTTTACTAGTATGGCCACCAGACGCCACAATCGACTGCAATCTAGAAATAAAGACTTGGTTTAGTGTATGCCAGCCAGCCAAACGGACTTAAGAGGATTGGTACACAAAAAGGAAGACTATTATTTAGATTTTTACATTAAATTTAACCTTAAAATACATTATTGAAACCCAAATCATCTTACCAAATCTTTTTGGAATCGGTCCATATTTGAACATAGCTCCCGTACAAATACCACTACCGAAAAAAAAGTGAGCTGTCTCTCGATGCCTGCCCATGGAACCTAACCTAACCTAATAGGTAATAAGTTACATAGATGACAAAGAACACTTTTTTTCAAATTTTGACCCCATCTAACTGAAAGAACTTTTGACCGATCTTGTTGAAAACTAGGACTAACCACCTTGGTGCAAATTTCATCCAAATTCGAAAGACATCGATTTTAAAAGGTGGTTCCACTTGGCATGAAACCCCCCATATGTTAAACAATATTACGTGCGTTCGAGTACTTTAACAGTAAAATGAGTAAACTGAAAAATTTCACTAAAAGCTGTTGTCCAGAGAAGTCAGCGAACGCAAAATTCGTAAAATAAGGGCAACAGCTGATGGCAAATAATTGTAGTGTTGAAAAATGTTGGCACTTTCGACTGCTTCACTCGTTTTCTTATCGGTACTCGATCAAATCAAATTATTTTATGTAGTCTTTTATATTTGTTTGTTTTTTATTTTATTTAATTTTAATAATTTGTGTCCGGCTAAATTTTATCAATAGTAGGTACATGAATACTTTTTTTACTACTAATTACTTTAAAAACAAGTGCTGTTCTAAGTACCAGAATACTTGACACTTTTACAATACCAAAAACCTAACAAAATTAAGTCTCAAAAGTTTGTATTTAGCCATATAAATGCTACACAAAAAAGTTTAATTAATATTTATTCACTTTTTGTTTTTATTTCAGTTTTATTTTTACTTTTTTTTAAATTTTTTCACAATTTGTATGCTTTTTGTTTGTTTACCTTTTGAAACATACATTTTTTTGTTTTACTTAATTTTACTGCAAAAATTTCTGCAGTAAAAATTTGTTAGTATTCATTCAAGAACTGCCACTTTACGCTCTCAATTTGTGTTCTCATTTACTGTATTTTGTGTACGCAAACGCAATATAATAAAATGCAGTAAAATTCAGTAAAAACTTTTGTGTTCTCGAACGCACATATTGTTATTTTTGGTCTTGTAAGCTTTATACCTATTACAAACTGTAAATAAATTAAACGCAATGAAAAAATCGGAAATATATTATTCATAATTCAGAATCAATGTCAATGAACCTAAAAAAAAGGTCAACATATTATTAAAAAAAGCTTTTACAGAATTTGTTCTTATCTTCAGAAGTAGCAATTTCATATTGCACACTAAATCATAAATATTCACAACTCAAAATTCAAAATGTTTAAGAGGAAACAACTGGCTTAAAAAACATGGTTGCAACTTTAAAAAATGTAAGAAACGTCCTACAAAATTTAAAAAATGTCCTACATTTCTTATAGTTCTAAAACTCTACATAAGCTTTTTTTTTATACATATCGCTCATTTCGTGCAAGACCGTCACAACTCAAAATTTGAAACTTTACAGGAGAGTCTTTTTAAGCTTCCAACCTATTATTTTTTACCTTCTCTTTCACTAAAATACAGTTATAAAATCAAATGTTTCTTTTTTGCCACAAAGAAAACCACATGTACAAGAGGAATGCCAAACACAAACTGAAATGTGACCTTGTTGATGTTAATTGCTCAAGTTTGTTACGAGAGGTCATAGCGTCACAAGAATCTGTATTACCGTTATTTTTTCGACAATTCTCTCCGTTCTTAGATCAATTTGTAGAGATTTAAGAGAAGAACATTTCTGCATTACTTACTCGAAAATGCCAAATTTTGAGTTGTGACGGTCTTGCACGAAATGAGCGATATATTCTTTTTTATTAAGTTAAATGTCTTAAATTTAAAAAATGTATGTTATAGGTAAACGAATTTTCTAAATTAAAGTAACGTTAAGTAGAAATTTATCAAAAAACTAATTTCCTAAATCAATCGGACTTTGCTCAGGAAAATTCTTCATGTTAGATACAGTGCCAATCAAAAAAATAGCACCAATAACCTATTTATTCTATGTTCATTCTAGTGAAAACAAATATCTTGTGGTAATTATTTTTAATTAAGTAGCGAAATTCACCCTTGATAGTAAAGTCCCTTGTAGACCTTGTTAATCTTATAATTTTAGTAAAAATACTAAAATTTACAACACTGCAACAACAAAATGTAGTAGACTAAAATATACTATGCTGTGGTTGAAAAATTCCACAAAAAGCAGTAGTAAACAAAGTGTGTGAATTTACAAGAATAAAACAGTTGAAGAAACTTTATCTGTCTGTTTCTCTCACTCAGAAAATTCATTAATTTACAGTGCATACGAAAAAGACACTCACGCTTTGAAGTATAAAATCGTATTAAATATAACAGAGTTGTACACTTAATACAAAGGGTGAATACCGCTAGAATGTCATACTGTTATAATATGTATATTCTCTCTGAGCGTCTTTATTTTTTCCAAAAAATGTTAACGGTTATTATTAACGGAAATTATACAAAAACTCGGCATCAGGGCAGTCATTAAAATAGCACCGAATAACAAAAATTCTTAAAAAAATATTAATAGTGATTTAATAGTTGAAATAAAATGATCAAATAGGCTACTAAGAGTAAGATATTTTTTTTAAAAAATAAAATAATTCATCGCATATTAAATTATTGATTTCCATAAAAATGGGACGTGGAAAGCATGGAAAAACGTGCTTTTATAAAAAAATCGTTTCTGAGCATAAATCATATTCTGAAATAAGAAACTTGATTGGGTGCTCCAATAAAATGATTGTAAATACAATAAAATTTACTCAAATTCGGAAACACGTGGCCGCAAGAAAGTTTTGCCACCATTAATGGTTAAGCGTTCGGTCAGACAATGCTAGACCCCGTTTATGCCAGCTACAGAGCTAATAAAAGGGCTAAGTGTGACCGCAAGTGTTGAAACTATTCGTCGGAGATCGCGAGACAACAACTTGAATGACTGTAGTCCCCGAAAGTGCCCCTGCTCTCACGTAAGCATGTTGCAACACGTTTGGAGTTTGCTAGAACTCATTTGGAATGGCCAACTGAAAAATGGAGCAATGTTCTTTGGACAGATGAATCCCAGGTTGTTTTATTTGTAGGAAAGAATCGCGTTCTTACGTTAGAAGGCCCCCTAACGCTGAATTCAATCCCAAATTCACAACGATAACCGTTAAACATGGTTGTTCAAGAATTATGGTAGGGGGTGCTTTTCCTACTATGGGGTAGGACCCATATATTGGATTAGAACAATCATGGATAAGACACTACACGTTAATATCCTCCAGGAAGTAATGCTACGATATGTTTCTAAGGAAATGCCGCATGGTTGGGTGTTTCAGCAAGACAATACCCGAATCATACCAGCAAACTTACCAAAAAGTGGTTTCAGGACAATAACATAACCGTTATGGAATGGCCAGCTCAGTCCCCAGATCTAAATACAATCGAGAACTTATGGACAGATATAAAGAAGGGAGTATGCCAAATACAACCAACAAGTAACGAAACCCTTTGGGTAGCAGTTCAGCAAATCTAGAACAGAATTTCGAAGGAGAGGTACCATGTATAATTTTATATTGGGTGGTATTATTGATTCCGCACAGGAAAGGGTGTTCATCGGAAATAAATATCGATCAATATCCAATTGCAATTATTTATTTCTGTGGTATAAGCTCTCCGCAAACCTTTTTAACATCTGTTTTAAAAATTTCAGAGTTGGGCATTGTCAACTGTTGGTAAAAAAAAAACATTTAAAACAAGTTGTTAAAATTTTCGAGAGTTATAATTATTTTACAAGTGAAATTACATCAATCGAAAAAAATTGCTTATACTAACAATTTGTTTTTTAATCTTGTTTCTTCTAACATTTTATTTTCATTAGCTTCTCCATGTAAAATTTTTAGCGGAATGAATAATTGCAAATTTTGCTTCCGCACAAAAATTGCTTTCCGCAATCGCGGAACGGAATCAATAAAACCATCCATTAGGTTTTTTAATAAATACAATCAAAAGACATGCAGTGAAAGTGATTCTTTTTAACGATTTGTTAATAAAAATTTTTTGAGTTTTTTTTTAGAAACTAAGATTAAAAAAAAATAAGACAACACTGCACACATGTTGAGGGACATTGACGCAAACGAAATTTTCGTGTTCATTATAGATTTGATTTGTAAATTGGTTTATGAAAAAAAAAACATAAAAAGAGTTGTGGCTGTTAATTATTTAGTATACGATATGTACATACAATAATGAAGAAAAAAACTGATCTTTAATATAAAACCTAATGATTAACACCAAAAAAGTTCAAGTTTAAAACATTGAACGAAGAAAAACGTGCGATATCTTCTAATTCCAATGTTAATTACAAATCAGATAATTGGTTCACAGAGATAAGAAACTATTGGCCGAGAGCCAACATTTTTAAAATTAGAAAACAAATTGTATAGAAGACAATAAAACAATCCGTCCAAATTGTAAATGGTGTTGAGGACATTTTTTGTAACAAGCAAGGTTGTTTTGTTTACAAAATTAAAATTCTTTATAGAAAAATACGTTTTTTTAGTTCGTCACAAAATGATTTTAATAATAGAACTATGAAAGTATTTAAAATAAAAAATTAGGGTTTACAAGTGAGGTTCTAATTTAAACTGTTTTACTTTTAAAGAAATAATGGACATGCACCTATAACACGGCAACCTTACAATGGCTATTATACTTTTTGTCATTATTTTTGTATGAAATATTGGTCCGGACCATACAAAACTAGACGTGTTAGAACCAATCTGATTAGAGCTCTGGATTCATGCGTAAGTCAATTAAAATCACATAACAAAGTCTTGCTCCCGACTTTTTTTGCCGACCAGGAGTTTTCTTATGTTTTTATAGGTACTACATATTTGTAAAATTTTAAATAAATTAAACAAAATATGTGAAAAAACATAATTTCGTATTCTTTTTTTTATTTTAAAGGCGTACCCCTTTATCTTTAAATCAACTTTTTGGGGCCTTTTTTTTAGATTGGTATACCTTTATTTTTTTGAAAATACCCAACGGTAACCTGATTACACGTGACTGTAGAAGTTGTAGTCAGATCTAAAAAAATAAAAATAAAGTAGTAAATGGCCCTCCACACACTAGAACAATTATGCCAGCACAAAATGACTGCTAGTAGGCAAGCGAGGTGAAGGGAATGGTTTTTCCTTGGCGTAAATTATCAACCGGCTTTAAACCCGCACAAGCAGCATAAAACCAATATATGCACATTTTCGTAAACAAATATGCAAAAAATACTAATACATAAAAAACTGTGTACACGTATACATTTTATGCCAGATGAATTAATTCAGTGTGCGACGGAAAGAACCAAAATTGTACGGCTTAAAAAATAGTCTAGTGTGATGGAGCAATGACATTTAAGAGTATTTAATGGAGATTGTTAGCGATAAAATTGTTTTTGCAATTTTGAGATAAAAATTCTAAAAACATCTGGAAGCCCTCATTTGGTTATTATTAAAAAAAACAGTTTCTCCATATTCACACTAGCAAAAATAATTAAATTAATTGCATCATGAAAAAGCCGATTAAAATGCTTCAACTACCGATTACTAAGAAAATTGCCACGAGAATTTTTTTTACAGCATATAAGAATGTACGTGTAACAATAGAAAAATGCGTACAAATTATTTGGTTGAAAACAACCACTTGGCAATTTTTACAAAAAAACTTTCCTCACTAACACTGGCACATGAAATAAAACGTTAATGAAATACATTCCAATTTTTTAGGTTAGGTTTGAGATTATGAAAGTAGAATAAACAACGTTGCTGCGCGAAAAACCCCATTTGCCTTGTGACTGATTTATCAGAAAAGAGAGCAGTAGGTAAAACGATTATTTTATTCAGTGCGGTGTAGAAAAAAACACTACCCAAACTCTTTACAGTTACATAAGATATTTCAGCCAATGCAAAAATTTTATAACATTTGCAAAAATTAAACTTTTATCTCGTTGAAATTTTTAAATTGTTATTACAGCATTATTTAAGAAATTGCAAACAGTTTTCTTAATTCTGATGATACAAGAACGTTTTATACTTTTTTCCACCTATTTCATTTTGTTACACACTTGGATTACAAAATCACCCATGGATTTTTTCTATTACATATGTTGTTAAATAATAAAAAAAAACGTCTTAAATACCTTTTTTAGATTTCTTTCAAAAGTTACACAATAAAAACTTCTTTTAAAAGAATTTTCTTTTAATTTCCCACTTGGCGTTGACAAAAAAAACGCGTGCTCACTTAACGACCGTAATTCGTAAAGTGATGGTAACTGGTAATTTAAAATGGTGGATTTTTGTGAAAAAGAAATTTCCCTACTTTTTGGATACTTTCAACAGGGTTGTATTTATTGAGTTTTTAACTTACGTTGCCTTTACACATGCAAGTAGTGGCATGCCACTGTTCTATACATATTATCAACGAAAAAGTGTTCGAAATAGTCGAATCTCATGCCATTTGCTTTTCTGTTTACACATGCCACTGCCAGTTCATTTTCAAAATGTCGTCGAAGCGTCAACTTGAGGTAATTTGTTTACTTCTCAAATTAAAAAAAAAGTACCAGAAAACAAAAAGGAGTTACCGTCTTCATCACATAGTTTTAGTTTTGGGGAAATAGTTTACATTTATTTATATTAGCATTATTTTAGCAAAATTAATGCTCTATAATTAAAAAACTAGTTTTTTTAATGGGCGTTTCAAAAAATGAATGATAATAATTCATTTAACAGTTAAAACTTTAATTAAAATTCGACAATAATCCAGTAAATTTGCATTATATGGTTAACAGGGTAACATTGCTAATCGTTTTGACATTTAGTGGCATGCAAGTGCCAATTTTCCACTCGCATGCAATTTTTGTTGCCACTGGAGCTGCCATTGCGAAAAATGTGGTTGTATTAGTAAAAACTTGTGATTGTGTTGAGTTTTTCGAACTGGCAGTGGCATGTGTAAATGCTAGGTTAGCATTTACACATGCCACTGCCAGTTCGAAAAATGTGTAAATGCTAGGTTAGCATTTACACATGCCACTGCCAGTTCGAAAAACTCAATACACTCACGATTTTTTACTAATACACTCACATTTTTCGCAATGGCAGCTCCAGTGGCAGCAAAAATTGCATGCGAGTGGAAATTTGGCACTTGCATGCCACTAAAGGCCTGTATTCACTATCCTACATAATCGTACGATTCATTCACACGAAAATCTGACGGAATTCTATCCGACATAAAAAAAATGTCTGCAAAATCTGCTGTCAATGCCACACTATCCCACAAAAAAGATGCAAACTCAAATGACTCATCTACTTTACAAGAAAATGCAACTCTGATCGCATATAATCTATCATTTTATGAAAATTTTTAAAACATTTCCAAGTCGGACAGACTTGTCAAAAAAATCTGTCACTCAATTCATTTTTAAGCCACACTGTCATACATTATGAGCACACACGATTTTTTTGACATATCGTGCGTCTAAATAGGATAGTGAATACAGGCCTTAACTTGAGGGTTACACGATCAAGTTTTGTCTATCAAGTTTTAATACACTCACACTTTTTTACCAATACACTCATACTTTTAAAAATTGAAGCGAACTTGCCTTTAAAATTCTCTTTCAAGTGAGTGTATCAATTTACGTTCAAGAAAACAGCTGATTACAAGTTTGGAGGGAAAATTTTTCGTTTGTCTTTATAAATTGTTCTCTTGTTGACATCTTGAAAGTAAATTGCTTCAAAATTGCATGCAGCCTACGTCACAGCTTCCAATTTTTGGAAATTTTGACAAACTGTATATGTAAAAGACTATCAAGAACAACTTGATCGTGCGGCTGCAGTGTAAATGTCAAAACGATTAGCAATGTTACCCTGTTCAATATTTAATGCAAATCGACTGGATTGTTGTCAAACTGTAATTTAAGTTTTAACTGTTAAATGCATTTTTATGATTAATTTGTAGTAACGGGCGTTAAAATAAGTAAGTTTCCTAATTATAGAGCATTAATTTTGCTAAAATAATGCTAATATAAATAAATGTAAACTATTTCCCCAAAACTAAAACTATGTTATGAAGTCGGCAACTCTTTTTTGTTTCCTGGTACTTTTTTTTTAATTTGAGATGTAAACAAATTATGTCAAGTTGACGCTTCGACGACATTTTGAAAATGAAATGGCAGTGGCATGTGTAAACAGAAACGCAAATGGCATGAGATTCGACTATTTCGAACACTTTTTCGTTTATAATATGTATAGAACAGTGGCATGCCACTACTTGCATGTGTAAAGGCAACGTAATGCTACCCACAAACGAGTCAACATTACTCCACGTCTCCACCTATCATTACACAGGGTCTCCACCTGAGATAAGATATAAGATTTTTATATCAGTAAACGTCAAATTCAATCGCAGGGTATTATCTTACGTGTGGAGTCTCGAATAGTGTTAGTATTAATATTATAATAAATGTTATGAGACAGTTGTTATGAGAAATCTTTTAACAACTATCTTATAAGATGAGCTGTCAAAAACACACATACATACATACATATAAAATACTATTAACACGCGGTTCAGACGGTGATTTTTTCCATGTTTTTTAAGACATGATTTTTTGTGTTTGTAGGCGAACGGTGTAGAAAAGCAAGAGGGGTAGAGAAAAAAACACGTTTTCTGATATCTGTGTCTTTTTTTATATTTTTCTTTGCACACATTCGTATTTTTGTTATGTTGCTTCATTTTATTTTTTATTTCAATGTGGCAACATCTCCTTACAATACAAAACATGGAGCGCATTAAAATTGTTTGTTTTTATAAATAAGCAAGTAAAGAAGAATTACCGATAATGGGAAAAAAAAATCAACCATTAAATCATGGGGAAAAAATCTTCGTTTGAATCTGTTGTGATTTTGGAAGCAACTTTCAAAAGGAATTAAAAAAAAGACATGATTTTTAAATCACGGTCTGAATCTAGCCTAAGACGCAGGTCTCCACCTGACCTAGCATTTACACATGCCACTGCCAGTTCGAAAAACTCAACACAATCACAAGTTTTTACTAATACACCCACATTTTTCGCAATGGCAGCTCCAGTGGCAACAAAAATTGCATGCGAGTGGAAAATTGGCACTTGCATGCCACTAAATGTCAAAACGATTAGCAATGTTACCCTGTTAACCATATAATGCAAATTTACTGGATTATTGTCGAATTTTAATTAAAGTTTTAACTGTTAAATGAATTATTATCATCCATTTTTTGAAACGCCCATTAAAAAAAAGCAAGTTTGTTAATTATAGTGCATTAATTTTGCTAAAATAATGCTTATATAAATAAATGTAAACTATTTCCCCAAAACTAAAACTATGTGATGAAGACGGTAACTCCTTTTTGTTTTCTGGTACTTTTTTTAATTTGAGAAGTAAACAAATTATCTCAAGTTGACGCTTCGACGACATTTTGAAAATGAACTGGCAGTGGCATGTGTAAACAGAAAAGCAAATGGCATGAGATTCGACTATTTCGAACACTTTTTCGTTGATAATATGTATAGAACAGTGGCATGCCACTACTTGCATGTGTAAAGGCAACGTGAGATAATATCTGATATAATATGTGGGAGAACGTCGGCAGAATGAGAGAGCACATTTCTTCATGTTAATCTTAATCTTAAACAAGGGGAACATACATATATCTTATAAGATTTCATAATTTACTGATTTTCGTACAGTAAACTTGTGTCGTTTTTTTTATTATTTTTTAGTTTTTTTCTTTGTTTTTAGTATTTAATATTGTTTTTTAAGCACTTTTTACAAGATTTACACTATTTGCACTAAAAAAATTAAACATTTTAATGATGGCGTCTTAATAATAATTTATATGTATGTATGTATGTGAATTTTTGACAGCTCATCTTATAAGATAGTTGTTATACCCTACAAAAAACGAGACTACTCTATACATGCGTGTATGGACTACTCAATCCCTACAAAAAACGAGACTACTCTATACATGCGTGTATGGACTACTCCATAAGGGAGTAGGACTACTCCAATACCTAACCTAAATGTATGTAAAAACATACTCCAATTTACATTGCGATGTCCTAGGGCTGGACCACGTAACCCTGCTATGCATTACATTTGGGTACCCCAAAACTACTCTATAGCGCTACACCATAGAGCACACACAAATACTAGTTTTGAAAGTACTCTATTTTACTACCCTATGGAGTACTCATAGGGGTTAGTTTCGCAGCTTCTCTATTTCACTACAATTATTCCACCAATAAATTATAAATTATCTTACCAATAATGTCAGCTTTTTTTATTTAAGTTTTTTTTTTACTTTTTATATTGTATTTTACTTTTATTTTGTGCTTTAATTTAAATAATTTTTTTACCCGCATATTTATTTCTAACCTAAACAAATGACATAAAGGCTACCAGAGCTGTAATTTAACACCAAGCATTTTAAGTGTTGCCAAACGTCGTTAAAAAATTCTTGTTAAAATGAAATGGTCCATGGCTGCATTACATAAGAG
Organism: Pollenia amentaria; assembly: GCA_943735925.1. NCBI lineage: Eukaryota > Metazoa > Arthropoda > Insecta > Diptera > Polleniidae > Pollenia > Pollenia amentaria. The sequence goes on from OX031008.1 coordinate 119,729,545, forward strand.
TAGTCCAAAAAGTACTCCTTTGGACCATGTACTCCATTCATTTTTTGTAGGGATAAGGGAGTAGGACTACTCCAATATCTAACCTAAATGTATGTAAAAACATACTCCAATTTACATTGCGATGTCCTAGGGCTGGACCACGTAACCCAGCTATGCATTACAAAGGAGTAGTTTTAAAACTACTCCATTGTATACACAAGAGGATTAGTTTTAACTTCGTTCAAAAGCGAAAACATGTTAAAAAACGAAGACATGTTGTCTCACTACAAACACTTTTTAACAATGACATGGTCCATGCTTGCATTACATCGGACCAGTCCATGGAGTAGTCCATTTAATCAAATTGGATAATGTGGTCCAATATTATTTGCAGGGTAAGACAAGACGAATTCAACTACAGGTGGTGTCGAAACGCCATCTGATTTTGACATTTCGAGCTACTTTGCTTTGATTTGTTAGTGTTTTGTTAGGAATGGTTGACATTTTGGACAGTAAACACTAACAATGCAATGCAAAAAACCCCGTGTTGTTTCTGCTATTTTTGGATTGTTGTAGTTCTGACACCACCTGTAGTTGAATTCGCCTTGTTATAAGATTTCTCATAACAACTGTCTCATAACATTTATTATAATATTAATACTAACACTATTTGAGAGTCCACACGTAAGATAATACTCTCTGCGATTGAATTTGACGTTTGCTGATATAAAAATTTTATATCTTATCTTAGGTGGAGACCCTGTGTAACATTTACACATGCCGCTGCAAGTTCGAAAAACTCAACACAATCACAATTTTTTACTAATACACCAATATTTTTCGCAATGGCAGCTCCATTGCAAGGCGAATTCACTAAAAGGTAAGGTCAACTCTACAACAACACTGTTTCTGTGGTCCATCTGTCAAAAATATTGCTAGTAAAAAAAATGTTTGTTTACATAAAAAAAACTAGTTCGTATACAAACTTTGACAAATCGACCACCGAAAAAAATAACCATATGCTGACTTGACCCCACCTTCTAGTCAATTCGCCTTGCTCCATTGCATGCGAGTGGAAAATTGGCACTTGCATGCCACTAGAGTTGTGTCGGTCATGAACGACCTCGTTCAATTGAACGGATCAGTCAGACGAACGATGAACGGCCGTTCAATTTCATCGTTCAATTTCGTTCAATCGTTCACTTGGGTCTTCTTGTCAGACGTTCACTTGTGTAAAGAAAAACTGGTTGAAAAGAAACAACAACACGATTGTGGTTTATATGTTATACTTTATTGTTTTATATTCTTGTATACATATGTATTTATTATACAAATATGCTATATCTTTATACATATGTATACTTATTTCTTTTAACACTTTGCCGTATTCAATCAATTGTGAATGACTGAACGAAAATCACAAAAGACAAACTGACCCAAAAGACAAACTGACACAAAAGACCCAATGACACAAAAGACAAAGTGACCTGAAATGAACGATTGAACGAAAAGAACGAGCTCGTTCACTGATTCGAATTGAACGATATTGACCGGTCACTTAAACGAACGATTAAGCCCAAGACTACATGCCACTAAATGTCAAAACGATTAGCATTGTTACCCTGTTAACAATGTAATGCAAATTTACCGGATTATTGTCGAATTGTAGTTAAAGTTTTAACTGTTAATGTATTATTGTCATTCATTTTTTAAACGTCCATTAAAAAAAATCAGGTTTGTTAATTATAGAGCATTAATTTTGCTAAAATAATGCTAAATAAATGTATTTCCCCAAAAACTAAAACTATGTGATGAATTCGGTAACTCTTTTTTGTTTTCTGGTACTTTTTTTAATTTGAGAAGTAAACAAATTATCAAAATTATTAAGTTGACTCTTCGACGACATTTTGAAAATGAACTGGCAGTTGCATGTGTAAACAGAAAAGTAAATGTCATGAGATTCGACTATTTCGAACACTTTTTCGTTGACAATATGCATGGTACAACTACAGTAGTTTTACCATGATAATATGTATAGAACAGTGTCATGCCACTACTTGCATATGTAAAGACAAGGTAAGGGCATAATAAGCCACAAAAATAGCTTGGCAAACAAGTCAAAATTTTACGTTTGTACAATTATTTAGTGTTGTTAATTGGGGTGTTTTTTGTTTAGACAAACATTTGAGCGAATACTTTTAATTATTAATATTAAGCTAGAATGATTTGCATGAAAGCACATTTGCATAATATTGTACATTATTAACTTTTAAAATATTTGAATTTCAACCTATTTTGCACTTTTTAGATATTTCAAACTTACTTTTTTATGTAAAACTATATTTAATTCCACATTTTGTTTATTTGAAATTGATTTTTGGTTTAAATTTATTATCACAAAATTTTTATATTGAGAAATTTTTAAAAAATATAAATTTGATTTATTTGATTTTTGACAATTGTCTTAATTTTGCCTTATTTTCTTTTGTTTGACGTTATATGGGTTTTAAAATTGAGAAAAAAATTTCTCATGACTATACCAAGGCGAATTCATGCAGGTGACATTTTCGAATCATCTGTTTGTTGTTTATTTATTTGTGTTTATACTGAATGTGCAGCTTTGTTTTCATTTTGTGAAAAAATTAGTTAAAATTTAAAATTCAATAAAAATCTAAATATGTACTTGAAAAAAAACTTATTTAAATTTTATAAAATTTTTACAAAAATATAAAATATAAAATCAAGGAATAAAAAGTGCGTAAGGAATAAGTGGAGCCACAATAAATTTGCAATACAGGAAAAAGGGTTAACTTTAAAACAATTGTGTATATTTTATAAACAAAAAAAATTTTCAACGAATAATTTTGACATTCACTCGAACTTTTTACAAAAATAAAATACAAAGTATTTTTTTAAAAAAAAGGGATATCTAGCATAACTCTATCTCATGATGCGGTCAGCTGTATGAATTCGCCTTGGACTATACCTTGTATTTATTCTACCATGGAAAAAACTAACAGACAATTGATCCAACAATAATTAAGCAATGTACGTTATAAATTTATTTCAATGAGTTGTTCACTACAAATTCGGAAGAACAGTTATATCCTATTTAACTGAAACATAAATAGTAACACGTGTTTTGACAAATGTTGCATCGTCTGTGGGTACTAGAGATGAGCGATATTTCTGTACCTGTGATTTAATCACTGTTACTGAAAAATCACGAATCACAGTTGTGACCAAATTTGTCAAGTAACAGGTACTTTCTAAGTCGTTCTTTTTGTATTTTGTTACATATACAAATTTATGATATTTCACTGTTTGTGTGGGTAATAGCGTTTTTTGAATGAAATGTCGAATGATTTTGCTGTTCCTTTCATTCTCTCTTCTATCTTATTAGAATTTTTTTATGCTAAAATTTATTTGTTCAAGTATGTATTTCCACACTTTGAAAAGTTTTAAATTTTTAATAATAAGGATCAGTGAAAAGGTAATAAATAAATAAGAAACATGTCCTAACTTGGTTGGGATAATCATAGTACTTACTAGTGAGCCTTTATTCTACTCTGTATAAAGCCCTTCAACATCTAAAAACTTCTAAAGAAATTCGACAGCTTGCCAAACTTTAATGTTTTTAGGGATTTACTTTCTTTAAGAAAAATTTATTTACCAGAAATTTCATATGAGATTAAACAAGTTAGAGTGCTATATTCGGCTGTGCCGAATCTTTGATACCCTTCACCGACAGTAGTCAGCATTAAAATTGGTTGCGGCTTAGACTTGAATTAAATTATTGACCGACAATAAGAAAATTTTATGCGTTTCTTGTTAGAACTTTGAACTGGCTTGAGTAAAATATCATGATTCGTAAAAGTTTTAGCCGAACTAAAATAATTTTTAGGAGCGTTATTTGTATTGGACATATGGTAAATTATGGACCAATCATCCCAAAATTCTGAAGACTGATTTCTGGTATTACAAAAAATAAATTAGAATAAATTTCAATACAGCAGTGTTATTAGTTTTAGCGTTAACAGTAAATGTCACAAATTTGCATGATATTTTTTCTGGCCATATGAATTTAAGTAAAAAATTTCACCGCAATATCTATATCTGTGATGGTTTTAGGTGAATTTAATTATTTTCCCAAAGTGGAATTTATTTGGTTTTAGGCGCAATAAACAGTTTTCCGAGAGTAGGGTTTATATGGGGTCTATGGTAAATTATGGCCAAATCTTCACGAAATTTGGCAGTGAGATTTCTCGTCCTATAAAACTGTTACGTACCGAACTTCAATTTGATAGCATTATTTATTACGGTTTTAGGCGTACTAAACGGTTTTCCGGGAGTAGGGTTTATATGAGGCCTAGTGTAAATTATGGACCGATCTTCAAAAAATTTTACAGTGTGATTTGTGGTCCTATGAAACTGTGACGTACCAAATTTAAGTATGCTAGCGTTATTTATTGCGGTTTTAGTACTAAACTGTTTTCCGCGAGAAGGGTTTATATGGGACCTAGTGTAAATTATGGACCGATCTTTAAAAAATTATACAGTGTGATTTCTGGTCCTATCAAACTGTGTCGTACCAAATTTTAGTGTGCTAGGCGTACTAAACTGTTTTCCGGAAGTGGGGTTTATATGGTGCCTATTGTAAATTGTGGACGGATCTTCCAAAAATTTTACAGTGAAATTTCTGGTCCTATAAAACTGTGACGTACCAAATGTTAGTATGCTAGCGTTATTTATTGCGGTTTTAGGCGTACTAAATTGTTTTCCGGGAGTAGGGTTTATATGGGGCCTAGTATAAATTATGGACCGATCTTCAAAAAATTTTACAGTGTGATTTCTGGTTCTAAAAAACTGTGAAGTACCAAATTATAGTATGATAGCGTTATTTATTACGGCTTTAGGCGTACTAAGCTGTTTTCCGGGAGTAGGGTTTATATGGGGCCTAATGTAAATTATGGATTGATCTTCAAAAAATTTTACAGTGTGATTTCTGGTCCTATAATACTGCGACGTACCAAATTTTAGTATGCTAGCATTATTTATTGCGGTTTTAGGCGTACTAAACTGTTTTCCGGAAGTGGGGTTTATATGGTGCCTATTGTAAATTGTGGACGGATCTTCCAAAAATTTTACAGTGTGATTTCTGGTCCTATAAAACTGTGACGTACCAAATTTTAATATGATAGCGTTATTTATTACGGTTTTAGGCGTACTAAACTGTTTCCCGGGAGTAGGGTTTATATGGGACCTAGTGTAAATTATGGACCGATCTTCAAAAAATTTTACAGTGAGATTTGCGGTATTATAAAACTGTGACGTACCAAATTTAAGTATGCTAGCGTTATTTATTGCGGTTTTAGGCTTACTAAACTGTTTTCCGCGAGAAGGGTTTATATGGGGCCTATGGTAAATTATGGACCGATCTTCACGAAATTTAACAGTATGATTTGCAGTCGCATTAAGCGAATTCGTGCAAAATTTTATGTCATTCTGTGCATTATGTCGTGCGCACCCTGTTGGCACAGTAGTAAAGGTTGGCAACACGAAAGGGGATTTTTTTTATGACAGCTGGAAAACAATAATAGAAATCAACAAAAACAAAGACCAGAATGAATTTTGGTAAAGTTTTATCATTAAAACATGAGTGAATAATTACAACTATAGGCGGTAAGTAGGGAAGATAAGGATTTGCAGGAAACGTTTGGGACATCCTTAAACCTGGATGTCATGGCGGGATCATCCATCCCGAGTGGGAGGGTAACCGCTGGCGCAACACCAGCCAGCCAAATTGTTCGCTAGGTAGTTTAGCAGGGAGACAGAAATAACCTACTCGGTGCCTCTTTCCTTTTTATTATCCTAAAAAAAAATTGCCGATATGATTTTTTTTGTGTAGGTCCAGAATGGTAGCAAGAACCACCCCCCATCCGGCGAGCTCCTAGCCTGCAAACGCGAGCATATCAGCGCCGCTTGCCCTCTGGCAACACTCGTCTTTGTTTTGTTTTGGTATTGCATTCGTAATACCATAAACCACCACCGTACCACACATGACAATTATTCCACCATTTATGTTAGTTTTTGTATCAAAATTATCAATTTTTTTTTTGGGTAGTGGTTTAACATTTTGATTCATAGTTCTGATCCTACTGAACCGATGTTGCTGGATTTCAATCCCAAACTGCTTAGGATAACAACAAGCAATTTTGTTCTTTTCTTTTGCGTTTTTCGAAAGTGAGCGTGTTTTCAACAGACGGACATGGCTAAACCGACTAAGAATTACTCAAGGAGCCAGAATATATACATATACTTTATTATAAAAAAGTTTCACACGGAATGACAAACTTAGTATACCCTCATTCACCACAGTGGTGGAGGGTATAGTGACAGTTTTCAAAGACCGAAAGAAACAACTTAATTTATATGACAAATATTAAAAATTAAGCTACGCCGATTTCGTTGTTAAAAACCGCAAATAATTGTATTAAAAACCTGTTATTTTGCTGCCATTACTGCACTCCTACAGTCAAGGAAAGCTAAACATTGTGATCGAAATATGAAGTGTTACCTCTAATATCGCATCAATATTTATTTCAAAATAAAAAAATTAAGGTTTTGCAAGAAATATACTACAAACCTCTGTGCTATGGTGCATTGCATAACGGCTAAGAATTTAAGCAAAAGAATTTCAATATTCTGCCCTGCAAGAAGACTACCGGTCATTTTACTAGTAAAATGACCGGTAGTTTTGACCACTATATTGGATAAAGTTTCTATTAGTTTATTAAGAGTAAAATGAAAAAACTAACCGAAACTCTTGTGTACATGTGATTTTGCCTCTCTTTCTAATTAATTAATTCCACTCGACTACGGAACATATATCTGTACTGCTTACTACTATGCTTTATATAAGTTAGTAATCTCGTAAATAATGGTTAACACTAACTAGTTAGTCATAACGTAAATAGCGGTTAGCACTAACTAGTTATTCATAGCGTAAAAATGGGTTAGTACTAACCTATATAAAATAATGTTTTTGTTTATTTTAGTTTTAAAATAGTTTTTATTAAAAAAATATAATCCAGCAGGCTTCATTAATGTATATAATAGGTGTGGGTGCGGGACCATGTAACGTCATTTCCTTGGTTGCTCTATAACGTTCCTATCTCACATGGGTATGGATTTCGTTTTGGGATCTTATTTATAAAAGTTCTTTTGTAATGGAGGTTAACGTACGCATTACCAATTAATTTCTCGTAGATCATATAAAGAAATATTATTTTGTTAAAAACTTGTGACTACATAGCCGAATACATACTTGAAAAGTCATCAGGATTTTAAATATTTGGTATAATTTGCTCCTTAATTATCACCACCAAATCTTTAACGAGTATCCCGGCCAAAGCAACCACCCGAATGACCGCTACTTGTTGGAAGACCACTTCTTTTAAGACGACTGTTTCGTACATGACCTGTTATTTCCAGAAAATTAAACACCACGTTTTCTGTAGCCGCCATCAGTACGCCTTCCTTTACTTTAATATGCAACGTAGTTGCAAAGGAGATAATCAAATTAATTTTTTAACTTAACATGGCAAATAACGTTTGTAATATTTAATTTAAACCTAAGAACTAAAATTTAAACAATTCAATTTTTTTACAAGAATCGACAGGACATGCGTGTGAAAAAATTATATTAAAAAATTGGCATTATTGTTGTGTTATTTGTTCCACTCTAACATATGTGTTAGAGTGGAGCAACGAATGTAAGATTGTTGCAAGTGTGTTAGTAAATTGTTTTTTTTTTAGTTTTGGTTATGCATTTCTTGTAGGGTGTGTTATTATGCTCTGTTTTTTTCTTACTTAGAGAGAGACATGTCAAAAGCTGCTTGTGTTTTTGACATATCGATCAACGAAAGCAACAAAAAAATTCATTATTGTATACATAAAGTCTGCAGAAGATCAGTCTCTGGCAAGGTCTATCCATTAGGTCTGCTTAAGGAGCCAGATGTTTATTTGGTTTTTTCCTCAACCATGTCAAAAGTTGTTTAAATTTTGCTTACACTGCAGCCACAAGATCAAGTTGTTCTTGATAGTCTTTTACATATAGAGTTTGTCAAAATTTCCAAAAATTGGAAGCTGTGACGTAGGCTGCACGCAATTTTGAAGCAATTTACTTTCAAGATGTCATAAAGAGAACAATTTATAAAGACAAACGAAAAATTTTCTCTCCAAACTTGTAATCAGCTGTTTTCTTGAACGTTAATTGATACACTCACTTGAAAGAGAATTTTAAAGGCAATTTCGCTTCAATTTTTAAAAGTATGAGTGTATTGGTAAAAAAGTGTGAGTGTATTAAAACTTGAAAGACAAAACCAAGGCGAATTTGCCTTGGACAAAACTTGATCGTGTAACCCTCAAGTAATACATGTATATTTGTGTTTACGTTTTTGCTTTTGTTTTCCCTATGTAGTAGTAAGATTTTGACAACCGTGAGGAAAATTACACAAACAAAATGCCTGTTGTTTTTTGTACACTGAAAGACTTGTTCACTACCAGCTAGCCTACTGGGGCACCCAAACAAACAGAATGATAAAATTATAAAAAAACGAACTTATATATTTCGATTTTGATCTTAAATAATTTTTTATGGTACCCACAGACGAAGGAACATATCTCGAAACATATGTGAATAGACTACTTCAAAACGAAAAATTTTTTATTTTGTTTTTATACCTATTGATCCTTCACACACTATACTATTTTTTAAGCCACACAATTTTTGTTCTTTCCGTCACACACGGAATTATTTCATCTGGCATTTAAAAAGGGGGTCATTCACAGTTTGTAACTTTAACAAATTAACAAACTACCGAGTTACAAATGAACAAGTTCGGTGTGAATACCACTATTATGTTTGGAAACATAAAATATCAAAAATTTTTGATATTTGAGAAACCAAAAAGTAACACAAATATCAAGCAGAAACATCCACACACACGTATCAACATTTAGTGAAACATGCCCATGTTTCGACAAATAACCCTCGTTTGTGGGTACTTTTATACATTTTCTGGTCTGAATTCACACGTTTCATCTTTTAATGCTCAACTACATTTCAATTCCCTTTTAAATGCAGCAATCGGTTTCAACTGTTTTTGCTTCAAAACTACAACCATGTTATTCAAACAGAACCAAAGAGAAAATGAAAAGAAAAAAATTTACATGCAGCCCCCTTTCTTCTTTCTTTTCTTACCCAAAACCGCAAGAGTTGAGCAACAAAAAATGAAACGTATGAATGCAGACTTAGAATGTTTAACATGCAAGTCAAGGCGAATTTTAAAAGGTAAAAGGCAACTCTACAACTACAAAAAGCCACATGTATTTTGTTTCTGCAATTTAAAGTGTTTCCATTACCCCGGGTATCCACGTAGCAATATCTATTCCGGCAAACGTCAAATTTAATTGCTCCATAAAATTTGCGACGTGTGGGCCCTATATTGACATGAGTAGCAATGCATTACACTGCAGCCACACGATCAAGTTGTTCTTGATAGTCTTTTACATATACAGTTTGTCAAAATTTCCAAAAACTGGAAGCTGTGACGTAGGCTGCACGCAATTTTGAAGCAATTTACTTTCAAGATGTCATCAAGAGAACAATTTATAAAGACAAACGAAAAATTTTCTCACCAAACTTGTAATCAGCTGTTTTCTTGAACGTAAATTGATACACTCACTTGTAAGAGAATTTTAAAGGCAAGTTCGCTTCAATTTTTAAAAGTATGAGTGTATTGGTAAAAAAGTGAGAGTGTATTAAAACTTGATAGACAAAACTTGATCGTGTAACCCTCAAGTTAGGCAATGATTGCTCTTCTGATTGCTTGAGCAATTATTGCTAAGCAATATAATCAGCAATTATTGCGCCACTATTCTGCCATTGTTCTGCTGACGTTTTTTGCTTGTGCTTAGCAAAAAAAAATTGCAACGTGGAGACCCAGCGTTATGTTTAAGTCAAGGCGAATTCAACAAGGTAAACTCGTCGCTACAACAATTACAACTCTGACAAAAATAACAGGTACTTTGCGTAACAAATCCAATTTGTCAAAATAGTAATTTACAAAAATTGTGTTGAAAACGTAAACAGTAAAAAGTTTTATTGATTCTTTTTTATAATAAATGTTGTATTTTTAACAATTTCATATAATATTAGATAAATTAAAAGCGGATTTCTAAAATATTAGGTACTGAGAAACAAGAAGGTAAGTATAATTTGTAATTAATTTGAATAAAAGTTTCACACTAAATTGGTTTTTTATAGTAAATTGTAAACCAGCTTTGGAAGATTGGGATAAAAAGAAGCCTCTTTTGATTATCAAACAATTTAGAGTGCTATATTCGGCTGTGCTAAATAGTTAATACACTCTACCGACAGGATATTTCGGGAGTGGGCTCTATAAATTATTAACGGGAGTATTGGTTGCGACTAAGACTTTTGTGAAATTATTGGCCAACCATTAGAAAGTTTTACGACTATTTTTGGCAAAAGTGCACTTTACGGGGCGTACGAAAAAAAAAAAAAAAAAAGTTGGACCCCCTCTGGAATAAAAAAAGAAAAAAACCAAAATTAAAATTTAAGGGGGCTGAGGCCCCTGGGACCCCATGGATCAAAAAAAGCGGCCCGCCCACTTAGTGGTATGTGTGGGTACTCAAATTAAAGGTAATTGTATAAAAAATACGAAATTAATAAAATTTAGTTCGAGCGGGACTTCTGGTTCCCTCTGGGGGTAAAAAAATTGCCCCTCCCACCCTTATAACTATGTGTGGGTACTCGAATGAAAGGTATTTTGCTTACGATTGTAAATATTTTGTTTTTATTTTGCTTTTTTAATGTTATACCTATGCGCTAAAATTTTTAAATGAGTTTTATTATTTTTTTGTAACTAAAGCTTCATTGTATAGCCGGCCTTCGGCCGGGCGCAAGGATTTTCTCCTCTATGGTATAACAAAGACCGGCTTCGCTAACTAAAGGTTTTCTGTATAGCCGGCCTTCGGCCGGGCGCAAGGATTTTCTCCTCTATGGTATAACAAAGACCGGCTTCGCTAACTAAAGGTTTTCTGTATAGCCGGCCTTCGGCCGGGCGCAAGGATTTTCTCCTCTATGGTATAACAAAGACCGACTTCGCTTACTAAAGCTTCTCTGCATACCTATAAAAGATACATCAATTAACCTAGAGAGGAAAATGTTAAACGAATACAAAAACAAATTACATATTTGCAATCGTGAGCAAATTACCTTTAATTTGAGTACCCACACAGATATACATAAGTGTTATAGGGGGGATACTTTTTTTGCCCCAGAGGGCCCTAGAAATGCCGCCCACCCAAAATTTTATTATTTTCGTTTTTGTTGCACAATTACCTTTAATTTGAGTACCCACACATACCATTCAGTGGGCGGGGCGGTTTTTTGGACCCAGGGGTCCCCACGGGCCTCAGCCCCCTTAAATATTAATTTTGGTATTTTTTTTTTAATTCTGGATCGGGTGGCATATTTTTTATATTTTTTTTCGTACGCGCCGTAAAGTGCACTTCAGCCCTATTTTTAGTTGTGTAAAACATTATTTGGCTGAAATGCAGTTTATGGGGCACACGAAAAAAAAAATAAAAAAGATATGCCACCCGATTCAGAATTAAAAACAAAAAAAAAACAATATAATATAAATTTAAAGGCGCTGAGGCCCATGGAGCCTCCTGGACCGAAAAATCGACCGCCTACTTAGTGGTATGTGTGGGTGCTCAAATTAAAGTTAATCGTGTAAGAAAAACGAAAATAATAAAATATAGGGCGGGTGCGACTTCTGGGTCAGAAAAACTGCCCCCACTCCCACTAATATGTACGTGCGGGCACTCAAATTAAAGGTATTTTGCTCACAAATATGCATTTTGTTTTTATATTCGATCACTATTTTCACCTCTAAATTAGCTTGCAGACAAGCTTTAGTTAGCGAAGCCGGTGTTTGTTATACCATAGAGGAAAACATTCTTGCGCCCGACCGAAGGCCGTCTATTCAGAGAAGCTTGTGTTAGCGAAGCCAGTGTTAGTTATACCATAGAGGAAAACAGAGAGAAACTTTATTTATCAAAGCCGGTGTTTGTTATGCCATAGAGGAGAAAATCCTTGCGCCCGGGCAAAAGCCGGCTGTGCAGAGGAGCTTTACTTAGTGAAACTGGTATTTGTTATTTATACCATAGTGGAAAAAATCCTTGAGCACGGCCGAAGGCCTCTTATTACCTTTAATTTGAGTACCCACACTTAGATATAAGAAGTGGTAGTGTCCACTTTTTTGCCCAGAGAAACCCCGTCTTCCCCTAAATTTTATCATTTTCGTTTTTTACACAATTACCCTTTTTGGATACAGGAGGGCCCACGGGCTTCACCACCTTAAATTGTAATTTTTTTTCTTTTTTAGTTCCAGAGGGGATCCATTTTTTTTTGTGTGCTCCGTAAATTGCTTTTTTGCTCATTATTTTAACTACTGTGATAACATGACTTGTAACAATTTTATTCGTACTAAAATCATTTTAAGGAGAGGAATCCATATTGGAACCATAGTAAACTTAGAACCAATCACCACAAAGTTCTGAGTGACTTATGGTTTTAAAAAACCTTAACATGTAAGACCAAATTTCAATACGGTAGTGAAATTTGCTTAAGCGTTTTATACGTTTTAGATTGATTGTCCACTTATAGTAAATTGGACCAAAGTTAACCTCAATATCTATATTTTCTACGGTTTTAGGAGTATTTAAATGATTTCCCAGAGTGGGCTTTACATCAGACGTATGGTTAATTATGGGTTGACAGTGTTATTTCTTGTCTAAAAAAACAGGCAGTTTTCGTACATATATAGCCCAATTATGAATAAAAACTTCCCGGAAGTTTTTCATTTTTCCTATTTTTACAATTAAATTTACGTAGGAAAAATGGGAGAAGGGAGAACACTCCCGGGGAATTTTTATTCATAATTGGGTTGATAATCATGGATTTTTTGAGTGCAGAGAAAAAGTTAACCACAAGTGTAATTAACGATTAACCGCAAACTTAGGTTTGACATACTTTGAAGTTAAGCAACATTAAAGCATGGTTCGGTTACCAGGTTTTACATTATCCAATAATACGACAAAGTATTTCAGGTGAAGGTTTTTAAGGGACTTTTGATGTTATGGCCCATTATAGAATCACTACAAAAAATTTTCAGGATAGGCTTATTTTTGCCCAATTTCAAATTTGTTTTCCCATACTCGATCAGAGTGTATGCATAAATGAGTAAAACAACTTTCTAAAAATTTCATTGTTCATAAATGTAAAACAAAAAATTTAAAACTATTTGACAAATTGAATTTAATAGCTGACGAACAGCTGTTCTAAAGAGTTTACCTTGTTGAATTCGCCTTGGTTAAAGTGGTTTTGGTTTTTGAATTTTCGATATCAATTTGACATTTATGTTGTAAACAAAAGTGAAAGCCAAACAAAATATGTGTTGAAAAAAATATTTTTCTTTAGCATGAAATTCCTTTGTTTGCTTTTTAAAACACATCATGGCACAATTAGTAAGTCTGGTCGAAACCCTGCTGATTTTTTGCAGAGTTGTGTTTTTATCGTGCAATTGTTTTTGCCACAAAGCAATACATGGGTTTTGACATCTTTACCATCATTTACACAAACAAAATGCGTGTTGTTTTTTCTTTGTTGCATTGGTGTAGTTTTGCGCAGACCTACTTATTGTGTCATTAATATGTGTTGAAAAAAAAATATTTTTCTTTAGCATGAGATTTCCTTGTTTGCTTTTTAATATGTACACATAAATACCCGAGTTGTTTTTAAAGAAAATTAAATGCTCGTAAACAATAATTGTTAATTTAAATAAAGATAAACCTACGCATTGCAAATTATTACAAAAGGTATACATTCATGTGTTTGCGGCAACTAAACTAATTATTTATTTATTTATTTTTTTATTTATTCATCAGTTAGGTAATACAGAGCCATTAAAAATATATTACACAGTCTTAACAAAAGTTTAAAAAGGAGGTTTACGGATTTTAAATGAGAGACATATAGTTTGGTACTGTTGTGATGGCTGGACACAGAGATACATCAGATATATGCATAAAAGAAGATGTGAAAAAAGTCTTAAAATGTAATGTTGATATGTTTGACAAAAGTTGCGACGAGGAAGAAGAGGAGGACGATATTAAAAATGATAGTTTTGGTGACATTGTAAAACGCTATTCAAAGTATGACCTGTTATCTCTGCGAAATGGCCAGATATCTTTACATTATCCACATTGTGCCCTCCGGCCTGAATTGCAGGCGTTATCTATATGGACATGTCGTTTACGTTGTGAACTACAGTATTTAGGATTGTGGAAAATTCCAAACACAGGAAATTCACATGTTAATTGCAGTTGTAATGGAAGCTGTCAATCATATGCTTGTGGTGATGGTCAGCAGTATCTTCCCTCAAATGCTCAATTAAACGCTCTTAATTCTCAAATATGTTATGGAAATGCCCATCAATCACAGCAGTTACAGCCACTACAACCAAGTTCTTCTCCAACTTTGGGCAGCAAAAGAGCTGTGCGATCTCGAGAACGTTCCTTAAATTATCAGCGTTGCATTAACACAGAGTTAATTCATGCAACATCGCCAACTGGTGGCGGTGAAAGCTCATTGCAACACAATACAAATCAGCAAATGAAGCCTACTTTTATAGATCACCGTAGTATTTCATCGTCTCATCTAATGCCAGCATTTGCAAAACGACGAATGGTCCAATCAAACACCATGCTTGGCAAAGCGGATGCTGGCTCAAATGTTACTACAGAGCATTTGTCGAATGATGATGGAGCTGGTGAAAGTTCAACACATTTTGAAATGTCAACAAAATCACGAAAGGACTCGAATAAAGCGATTAGCAACCAAAATGATTACCATTTGTATAAAACATCAGGTAACAGTCGCCTGGAGAAAAATGATCAACTGTTTGAAAATCAATCTGGATGGATGAATCTAGTTAAAAAAAATAGCTCTGAATTCTCGTCGTCAAATAATAAAGCAAATAATACTAGTAGCAGTAACAAGAAATTAATTTATGAACGTCGTATTGGTAGTGGTCGCTTAGTACCACGGGTAGTAAGTTGGGATATGAGAGCTGGTGGTAATAACCAAATTGACAAAGATAATGGATCACATTTAAGTATAGGTAACAATGTAGAAAAAGATAAGGATATTATTTCGTCAGGAGAAGGCGATAAACTTTATATCCGTAATTCCGTAATTGGGCGGTATACAGATGCACGAGCTCCTGAAAGGCGTATCTTTGATCGACGTATATCCAATTCTGAAGATTTAAATAATGGTGGTAGTAGTAACACAAGTAAGAGGTATGTTTCGACGAATATGGGGGATGAAAAAAATAATTTTGATTCTCACTACCACCAACAAACATCTAATTTTACGGGTCAACGGTCTATGTCTTTTCGACGTCGTGAATATGTCGAACACAAAGACAACCATAGAGATTTTCGAGAATCAAAGGATTCGCGAGAAAGTAGAGAAAAAAGAGGAGATCATCATCACAATAGCCACCGTGATAACAAAGAAGAACCTGAGTGGTTCAGTGAAGGACCTACTTCACAGCATGATACGATAGAATTACGTGGCTTTGAAGAAACTGATGAAACCCAGCAAGAACAACCACAATCTTGTCAGTATACAAAAATTCAAAGAAAATCCTCAGAAAGTTCACTTCTGTCTCATAATAGCAGTAGCAATGTTAATTTGTCTGCCAAAGAAAATATTGATATTTCTAGTGATTTATCAAATAATTCTAACAATACTTTCGATAAAGATGTCGATAATTGTAGTAGTTGTAATAATGTCATGGAAACAGCTACCCCAAATCAGGAAATTTCTGATACCAATGAAGCCACGACAGATACGCAACAAATCATTTTCAAACCAGAAAAATTTGAAAATTCAGATAAGCGACGATCAGATGTTACAGAACTTTTTTTCGACAATTTTCTTAATATTGAAGCGCTAGAAAATTCATTGATAGGTAGCGCCAATGATCAGTCGGTGCCTGCTAATAATGATGGCGGAGGAACTTCACGTTTTAGTCGTTGGTTTTTTAACAACTCTAATACTAATCAAAACATTAAGGATGAATTTAATAACAATCCGCATAATAAAGAAGACATAAATCGAATAAATAAAGATATGAACGAAAGCAACTTTAAATCATTTTTGACATTTTTGCAAAGCAATAATTTTCCAACACCTGAGTTACCTAAAGTTTCTGCATTAAGTGTTGAAGAACTAGAAGCTAGAATGCGTAAAATGGACTCAGGAGACAACGACAAAAGTAAAAGCGACTGCGTTGGTCAAAATTTGCACAAAAATAACTCCGCTCAGATAAAAAAATCTGAATGTAAGGACGAGTCCGACCCCTCTCCTCAATCAACTGAAATTAAATCACAGGATATTGAAGCTTTTCGAAAACTACTTGATCAACTAGGAAAACCCCGAGTAGATATTTCAATGAACATAATATTGCCAAAAGCGCCAGGTACACCGCATCCTTTACCAACTCCGGTTGGTACATATCCAATTGGCATATCACCAGTAACATCTAATTCGTGTAATATGACTAAACAAGAGTATATGATGAAGTTTATGCATCCGCAACAACTTTTGCATCATCACCACAATGCGGGTAAAACGGTGACTCCTCTTAATCAACATCACCATGCGCATCATAGAATTACACAAATGTCTCCGCAACAACAGACCGAAAATTTGCCCTTAATGTCTGTACCCCATCATCCTCATACTCATCATATGTCAATGGTAATGGGACATACACAAAAACGGATTGATGTGCAACATTTAATTCAATCTGTTATTCGAGAGGACCTTTCGCGTAGTTTTTTAGAAAAGGAATTAAAAAATCCAAATATATCACCATACACTAAAGAAATAATTTCTACAGTATTAAAGGAAACATCTAGATACAATCCAACAGCAGGAGCTTATAATGCACATGATTCTGGTGAAACAAAAAGTAATAATGACATTACCGCTGCACCCAATATTTTAATGCAATCATTAGCAAGAGGTGAAGTATCTCTAAACCTCCTGGAGCATGAGTTGAATAAATTGAATAACACAAATGTAAACGAAACAATTTGTGGTGGATCAATCAAAGAAAAGTCACGCTGTGTTACTCCATTGGCCTCATCAATGAATGTTGTTTCTATTCCGACAAGTGGTGTGGTTGTACCTTTAACACAAGCTGTTCCCGCACAGAAGCAGAATTTAGCTTTAACAAAGGAAAACGTATGTGCAATTTCATCTGATCAACAACAAGGTATTTCATCTATTTTACGATCACATCAGCAAGAAGATTCTGCAATGCAGGTGCCAACTCAACGCGAACTACAGATGCACACTCAAGCCATTATGCAAAATGCACTGTTTAAGAAAAAAATGGAAATAGACCAACATGAGTTATTAAGAAGACGGCAAGAAATGCATAAGCAGAAAGAACTTGAATCAGCAAGTATCAGTCAACAGCACCAACAACACACACACAACTCGAGTTCTACAATATCTTTTCAAGGTCATCAACAAACATCAAGGCATATTAATTCTCCCACGCCTTTGGCTTTTACGCCAACTTCGGTTTTACGAAAAATGACAGCTGAAAAAGATACTAGTTCTACACAAGTCACAACAATGAATAATTTATCACCACAGCAAATTCAACCACATTTGCAAGAGCCCCATTTAAAAATTCCTTCTCACCCTCAGCTCTCATATCAGCATTCAAACCAGCCTAGAATGATTCTTGGTGGTGGAAATTTTCAATATATGCATCAACATCATCAAATTCCTCCAACTGCAAATGGCAGTCCACAAGTTTCTCCGCAGCAAAAATCTCAAATTCGCAATCAACCACCTGTACCTTTGAAGTGGCCACTAATAACGCATCCATCTATAGAATCAAATCATACACTTTTAAATAGCATGAGTAATAAACCAATGGGTCGACCCATCTTAAAAGGACCCGGACCTGTACAACCTCTTGTGCCGCAGAATGTTCACTCTCCGGTAGGGCAAAGTCAGTCAAATATTAATCAAAACTCTCAACCTATTCAAACAGTATCTCAAATGCAGAAATATCCAACATTGCAACAACAGCCGAGACAAATTGTTGGTCAGCAATTTTCGACTCATATAATTCAACATCAAATACCGACGTCCCAACAAAATAATATGCAACAGCAGCTCTATCATCAGCAACGATTAGTTGTATTGCAACGTCAGCAAATTCAACAAAATGATTTGGGAAACCATGCACCTTTACCGCCAGCGCATCATCCGGCTTGCAATGATAGCAATGTAGTAACAAACTTAGGTTATCAGCGTGATGGCGGATTATCACCAACAAGTAATCAATTAGCTCAGTGGTTTTCGCCAGAACTACTTGCACAGGCGTCTGCAGGAAAACTGCCATTATTAAATATGAATCAAGCTTTAAGTTTAGAAGAATTTGAAAGAAGCATACAACATTCCTCAACTGCTGTTAACAATTGAATATTAATATTTAACTTAAATAATAATATTATTTAATTGTATCTATGTATGATGTTAAAAGAATGATTGTTATTGACAAAATAAAGATGTATGTAACATTAAAAATTCATCACTTTTTATACAAAATACATATTAGTAAAAATTTACAAGAATATCAAAAAATACAAATACCTATGAATGTATGTACGTATATAAAAGCACATAACACATTTTTATTATATTGTTTTATTATTTTTACGCTCCAAAAAAAATCAGCTGGACAATTGCATTAACCTATTTATTTTGGTAAATATGACACCTTTTCGAATTTGTCACTCACCAATAAATGATTCTTTAGAGTTGTATTCATGATTTTGGATGATTTTGGACAATTTTTGACGTTTTGGAGCGAAACTAGTTTTTCAAACATATCATGGCCCAGTAGTTCTGCTCGAACTGCCTGCTGATTTTTTGTAAAGTTGTGTTTTTACCGTGCAACTGATTTTGTAGCAATTGTTTTTGACATCTTGTCCATTTATTACACAAACAAATGCATTGGGGTTTGACGTCTTTAACATTATTTACACAAATAAAATGCGTGTTGTTTTTTCTATTATTGTAGTTTCGCGCAGACCTACTAATTGGGCCGTAGGTATCTCTAAATTCTTTAGTGAAAAATTAATGAAAAAAGCAGACAAATCTTAAAACGTGCAAATACTCACAAGACAGACGCATAAACGCACGGTGTGCAAGACACGCAACGTTAGTTCTATATTAACTGAACCCCAAAAAGATTCCTATGTCTTAAGTCTGCGGTAAAGGTACTTTAGGTCAAATACAAAGATTTCTTGGTTATAAAAAAGCTGAGGAAGTGGTAAAAAATCTTAAATGGATTTATGTTTCACATTTGATTTGGATATTTTTTTGTAAATTTTTATATTAATGTGTATTCTAACTGAGCTACCTAAACAAGGGCGGCAAGCGTTTTTTAAACATGAAAATTCTATTACAAATACATTTTCAATAAGACAAATCGACATAGCGATTTGTCAAATAGGATTTTCCAGCCATAGCCGTACCTAAACAAGAGCGGAAGGCGGAACGGTTTCTTCAGCGTAGCTTTTACGCTGATATGCCATACCTGACATGGCCAGATAAAACTTTTGCTTCGCGTTGCGTTACCGATTCGCTTTGACATCTAAGATAAAATATACATACTTATACGAAACATGTCACATAAAGTACTTTCAAAGCGGAGCGAAGCAAAAAGTTAGTCAACTCTCATCTTTTTGCGCGCTTTGACAATTGGCTAGTATAATTTTCTTTTTTTTTTATTTTTTTTTGCCAAATTCAATTCCAAAAAACCGTCCAATTAAATTTTTAACTTTTATTTTTGTAACAAATAATAAAATGTACAAATTACCAACCGCTTTTATAAGTAAACAAACAATGCGTGAGTGTTGTCAAAGTTTTCATTGTGGCATACACCTTTTGCTTTGCGTTTTTCTGCCGAAGGTAGAAACGTCACGCAAAGCGACAAAGTTGTATCTGACACGGCCTTAAAAGAGCGTCAGCGTTGTGCCATAAACAGTAGTGTTAACTTTCGTGCCGACTAAAACCCGCATTAAAGACATAATAAATTGAATTAAAACCGCCTTTGACCTAAAAATAGCTAATTTGCCATTATTTATTATCAAACAATAAAAACAGGGTTGTCAAAACAACAAATATAGCAGCCCTGTTTATTTTAACGCGCTGTCAAAATCGGATTTTCCAATTGCAAAGCGTTGACGCCGCGCTATTTAGGGATGCTTCATACAAATTGTATGGGAATGAGGATTTTTGACAGCTAGAAAACGCGTTCCGCTCTTGTTTAGGTATGGCTGTTATACATATTTAAAGTCAACCAAATAATTATAACACGTTCATTTCTTTAAGAAATAACTTTTATTTTTGATCAAAAAATAAAAATCATACAATAACTGTTATTTTTGATCAAAAAAATAAAAATCAAAAAATAACTATTATTATTGTCCAAAAAAATAAAAATCATATAATAACTGTTTTTTTTGTTCAAAAAAATAAAAATCAAAAAATAACTGTTATCATCTAACTTTTAAGAAAAAAGGAATAACTGTTACGGTCCCTGGGCATTACTACACCAGATGACGATTTTTGTTCTTGTATTGTTTGTCTAGTCTTATGTCAAAGTTTAGTTTATGTTTATACAAAGTCCACGTTTTGTGCTGTGATTATTGTGTTGTATTAAAGTTTTTGATTATTTAAATTAAAATTAAATAAGATTGTAACCAAAGTGAAATAAAAATTGGCTAAAAATGTATTAATTTCATCGCTTTCGGCGGCAAAATTTGATTTTAATTTAATATAAGTTTTGACGTATACGGAGACTTATTTCTCAGTTTTGTTGTAATGTTGTATTTGTTTCCTTAGTGCTGCCACCTGTATTATTTCACCATGGCAAGCAATGCAAAAGCAATAAAATCGTTATCTGGCGTAGTAATGCCACCTGTTTAATTCAGCATGAGAACGCTGGCATCGATTGAACACAAAAAACAACACTGCAAAAAATAGCAGGCGTTTTGCATAGAACGAGCACAAGGTCTATCTATAAGGTTTGCGCAATGACCCAGATGTTTATTTGGTTTTATTCCTCAACGATGTCAAAAGTTGCTTACATTTTGCTTACACCCAGGCTACAACTGACATCAAATGGTTAACATTAACACTAACATCATGTTAGTGCTAGGTATAGCCTCCTCATGTTAGTGTTTTGTTTGTGTTTTAACAGCGTTGTTAAGCAGTCTGTCTTGAAAGCTATTTTATAACATAACTTGACGTTTAAGTATGACAGCCAGATTTTTTTGTTGCTTTTTTTTATTTTTTTTTTTACAACTTGTCAAAAATACGCGCGTGTCTGATAAATAATTAAAATTAAAGCGCAAAATAAAGTGCAAAATAATATAACAAGCACGTTAATATTTAATATTGTTATTTTTAGCGATGTATACTATGTTTAAGCGCTAAACTTTTTCTTCGCTATGAATATAACACACAACCTGTCTTTAGATTGTTTTTAAACTTATGTTGTACGATATTTACGTGTTCTCCACCTAAAACACATTGGCAATTTGACGAAGTTATTCTGCCGGTGTTATTGCTTGTGTTAAGACATCACAAATTGCACGTGTGGCCGTAGGGTTACGTTGATTTTACACATGCAAGTAGTGGCATGCCACTGTTCTATACATATTCAGCCATGTCACAGAGTACAATTCCGTTCGGAATGATTCCGTACGAAACCGAAGAAAACATATTTCTTTATTGGGAGAAAGTATATTTTGATAGTTTTTTTGGCCTTTAAGATACAGAAAACTCCCATTCCGTTCATAAAAACAAAAATGGTTTCATTCCGCAAAGTTTTTCCGTAATTTTCTGAAGCATCAAAATACGGAATGAATTCCGTTTCCGAGCGGAATTGTACTCTGTGACATGGCTGATTATCAACGACAAAGTGTTCGAAATAGTCGAATCTCATGCCATTTGCTTTTCTGTTTACACATGCCACTGCCAGTTCATTTTCAAAATGTCGTCGAAGCGTCAACTTGAGATAATTGTTTACTTCTCAAATTAAAAAAAGTACCAGAAAACAAAAAAGAGTTACCGACTCATTACATAGTTTTAGTTTTGGGGAAATAGTTTACATTTATTTATATTAGCATTATTTTAGCAAAATTAATGCTCTATAATTAGAAAACTTACTTATTTTAACGCCCATTTCTACAAATTAATCATAAAAATACATTTAACAGTTAAAACTTTAATTACAGTTTGACAACAATCCAGTCGATTTACATTAAATTTTGAACAGGGTAACATTGCTTATCGTTTTGACATTTAGTGGCATGCAAGTGCCAAATTTCCACTCGCATGCAATTTTTGCTGCCACTAGAGCTGGCCAAGGTATATTTATAGCAGCTAGTCTCGGAAAGCCTGCTGATTATTTTTTTATTTGTTTGTTTTGTGATACGAACTGTCAAATGTTGTTTATGTTTTTTTCAACACGTGTTAAATTTCTAGCTTAAAAGTAAACAAGTTTTTTTAATAAAAGTAAAAAGTGAAAAAATGATAAAATTAAAAAGAAAATCAAAGTGATTTATAATAAATATCAATTTTGGGTAACGACTTAAATATGTAATTAAAAAATAACAAACAAAAAAAATCTATTTTGTCCCCTTTTACAATGTGGCAAGTGGAAGGCAGACAGACGAAGTTTGTGGGCGAGGGGTTGTAGAGGTAGAGTGTGTAGTACATGACTATCTGTACTAGACATGATGAAATAAACAGGTGGCATTACTACGCCAGATGACGATTTTTTGCTCTTGTATTGTTTGTCTAGTATTATGTCAAAGTTTGGTTTATGTTTACAAAAAGTCCACGTTTTGTGCTGTGATTATTGAATTGTATTAAAGTTTTTGATTATTTAAATTAAAATTAAATAAGATAGTTACCATAGTGAAATAAAAATTGGCTAAAAATTTAATTATTTCATTGCGTTAGGCAGCAAAATTTGATTTTATTTTAATATAATTTTTGACATATACGGAGACTTATTTTCCTTTTTTGTTGTAATGTTGTATTTGTTGCCGTAGCGCTGCCACCTACTTATTCCACCATGGTACTAGACATTTTTCGTGTTTCTCTTTTACTGCTCGCAATTTTCATGTTGTTGCTTCATATCATTTTTCTCACACCAATGTCATTTTGTATATTATTGCCTGTTAAATGTTCGTCTCCGTCAACAGCGAAAAAGAACAAAAAAAGAAACGAATAATTTCTGTCTGTCTATTAATTTCACGATTGTAAAAGGTTTAGGTAAGTTCAAAAGAGAATAAGAAAAATTTCTGCCTTTCAATTTCAACATTGTAAATTGGGACTTTCGTTTAATGGCGTTTTTCTTCTTTGTTTTTCATTTCTCTTTTATCAACTCCTTCGCTTTTTGACAGTTCGTATCACATAACAACAATAAAAAGCCCTGTTGTTTGTTTTATTGTACAATTGTTGTAATCTTGCGGCTACCTGCTATAAATATACCTTAGAGCTGCCATTGCGAAAAATGTGAGTGTATTAGTAAAAAATCGTGAGTGTATTGAGTTTTTCGAACTGGCAGTGGCATGTGTAAATGCTAAGTTACCTTGCGGCCACACGATCAACTTTTTGTTGATAGTCTTTTACATATACTGTTTGTCAAAATTTACATAAATTGAAAGCTGTGACGTAGGCTGCACGCAATTTTTAAGCAATTTACTTTCAAACGAAACGATACTGACAAACGAAAAATTTGCTCACTAAACTTCTAAGTCCCCTTTTACAATGTGGCAAGTGGAAGGCAGACAGACGAAGTTTGTTGGCGAGGGGTTGTAGAGGTAGAGTGTGTAGTACATGACTATCTGTACTAGACATTTTTCGTTTTTCTCTTTTACTGTTCGCAATTTTCATGTTGTTGCTTCATATCATTTTTCTCACACCAATGTAATTTTATATATCATTGCCTGTTAAATGTTCGTCTCCGTCAACAGCGAAAAAGAACGAAAAAAAGAAACGAATAATTTCTGTCTGTCTATTAATTTCGCGATTGTAAAAGGTTAAGGTAAGTTCAAAAGAGAATAAGAAAAATGTCTGCCTTTCAATTTCAACATTGTAAATTGGGACTAATCAGCTGTTAAATTGAACGTCAAATTGCCAAACAAATGGATAGTTAAAATTGAGAGCAAGCTCGTGATCAATTTAAAAAGTGTGAGTGTGTTAGTGAAAAAAATGAGAGTGAGAGCAAATTGAAAGGAATTGAAAGACAAAAATTGATCGTGTGGCCTCCAAGTTAGTAAAAAATCATGAGTGTATTGAGTTTTTCGAACTGGCAGTGGCATGTGTAAATGCTAAGTTCAAGGCGAATTCAACTACAGGTGGTGTCGATACTACAACAATCCAAAAACAACAGAAACAACACAGGGTTTTTTACATTGCATTGTTAGTGTTTACTGTCCTAAATTTCAACCATTACTAACACAGGGTCTCCACCTGAGATAAGATATAAGATTTTTATATTAGCAAACGTCAAATTCAATCGCAGAGAGTATTATCTTACGTGTAGACTCTCAAATAGTGTTAGTATTAATATTATAATAAATGTTATGAGACAGTTGTTATGAGAAATCTTATAACAACTATCTTATAAGATGCGCTGTCAAAAATACACATACATACATACATATAAATTAATAATAAGACGCTATCATTAAAATGTTTAATTTTTAAAGTGAAAATAGTTTAATTCTTGTGAAAAGTGCTTAAAAAACAATATTAAACACTAAAAACAGAGAAAAACATAGAAAAGAATCTAAAACGACACAAGTTTACTGTACGAAAATCAGTAAATTATGAAATCTTATAAGATACATGTTCCCCTTGTTTAAGATTAAGATTAACATGAAGAAATGTGCTCTCTCATTCTGCCGACGTTCTCTCACATATTATATCAGATATTATCTCAGGTGGAGACCCTGTGTAACAAAACACTAACAAATCAAAACAAAGTAGCTCAAACTGTCAAAATCAGATGGCGTTTCGACACCACCTGTAGTTGAATTCGCCTTGGCTAAGTTATACACAGGATGAAATAAACAGTTGGCATTACTACGCCAGATGACGATTTTTTGCTCTTGTATTGTTTGTCTAGTCTTATGTCAAAGTTTTGTTTATGTTTACAAAAAGTCCACGTTTTGTGCTGTGATTATTGTATTGTATTAAAGTTTTTGATTATTTAAATTAAAATTAAATAAGATAGTAACCATAGTGAAAAAAAATTGGCTTAAAATTAATTTATTTCATTGCGTTAGGCAGCAAAATTTGATTTTAGTTTAATATAATTTTTGACGTGTACGAACTCTTATTTCCATTTTTTGTTGTAATGTTGATTTGTTGTCGTAGCGCTGCCACCTACTTATTCCATCATGGTTATACATTTGTATTTTTGTTTACGTTTTTTGTCACATATACATGCATACAAAACACGTTTTTCCTTTTTTTCCCCTATGAAGTAGTATGATTTTGACAACAGTGAGGAATTTTACACTAACAATATGCATGTTGTTTTTTGTTTAGTTGTATTGTTGTAGCGGTAAGCAGACCTATTGGATATGCCTTGAACGAGCCTAATTCACTAGGTGGAGTCAAGTCAACATGTAGCCTTTTTTTAGTTGTCGAGTTGTCAAAGTTTGAATACGAACTAGTTTTTTATGTAACACTGCAGCCACACCATCAAGTTGTTCTTGATAGTCTTTAACATATACAGTTTGTCAAAATTTCCAAAATCTGGAAGCTGTGACGTATGCTGCACGCCATTTTGAAGCAATTTACTTTCAAGATGTCATCAAGAGAACAATTTATAAAGACAAACGAAAAATTTTCTCACCAAACTTGTAATCAGCTGTTTTCTTGAACGTAAATTGATACACTCACTTGTAAGAGAATTTTAAAGGCAAGTTCGCTTCAATTTTTAAAAGTATGAGTGTATTGGTAAAAAAGTGAGAGTGTATTAAAACTTGATAGACAAAACTTGATCGTGTAACCCTCAAGTAACTTGGAGGCCACACGATCAATTTTTGTCTTTCAATTCCTTTCAATTTGCTCTCACTCTCATTTTTTTCACTAACACACTCACACTTTTTAAATTGATCACGAGATTGCTCTCAGTTTGAACTATCCATTTGTTTGGCAATTTTATGGTCAATTTAACAGCTGATTAGAAGTTTAGTGAGCAAATTTTTCGTTTGTCAGCATAAATTGTTTTCTTGATGACATCTTGAAAGTAAATTGCTTAAAAATTGCGTGCAGCCTACGTCACAGCTTTCAATTTATGTAAATTTTGACAAACAGTATATGTAAAAGACTATCAACAAAAAGTTGATCGTGTGGCCGCAAGGTAAACAAAACTTTACTAGCAATATTTTTGACAATCGGACCACAAAAGCAGCGTTGTTGTAGAGTTGACTTCATCGCTCGAACTGTCAAAATCAGATGGCGTTTCGACATCACCTGTGATTGAATTCGCCTTGGCATAGACCTAATTATTGTCCATAGTTCTTTCTTTACACACTTTTCTTCAGCTGTGGAAAAATTTGGTTCGTGTGGATGAGTTGGAAACAATGCCGTTTATTAGTTTTTAGTTGTTTTTTTTCCAAAAACGTGTCTCAATTCTAGAACATTTAATAATAAATTTCTTTGCAGTACGTTAACAACTAAAAAATGTCTGGTCGTGAAGGTGGTAAAAAGAAGCCTTTAAAAGCACCCAAAAAAGATGCTAAAGAAATGGATGACGATGAAATTGCTTTCAAGCAAAAACAAAAGGAACAACAAAAAGCATTGGACGCAGCCAAACAAAAAGCATCACAAAAGGGCCCTTTAGTGGGTGGCGGTATAAAAAAATCAGGCAAAAAATAAAATCTTAAGCATTTATTAAAAATGTTACTCTTAAAGACAACTTTAACAAGTTAACAATAAATGTTTATAGCTTTTTTTTTACAAATATTTCAATTGAAAAATTGAGTTTAATTTTTTTTTAAGTTTCATTGTTAAATTTCTCTATAGTTGTAAGATTGAGGTAACTTGGGAAATATGTCCTTGGCATTAGGAAAGCTTGTTTGTGTACCATGAAATTGTACAGAATACGATGCCACAAAATTAGCGAATCCTATATGCTGATGAAGGTCTTTTTCTGGATATTGTGTTAAATGATAAGCTAATGCACCTAAGAAGGCATCGCCGGCTCCTGTTGTATCCAACACCTTTTCAACCATATTTGCAGCAACATAAATACACCTTTTTAGTTCCTTATTCGAGCTGTAAACTGAACCCTGGGATCCCAAGGTAATAATCACGTTCTGAGCACCCATCTCCAAAAGTTTGGTAACAGCAGTTTTTGATTGTCTATTTCGTTTGGGTAAAGTTTTTTTTTTATTAATAAAGAAAGAACATTAAAAATACTTACTCTAAAGTTTGTATATCTTCCATTTGACAAATTAAAGCTGCTTCAGTTTCATTCACGCATATAATTGTGGCCGCTTTCAGAAGTTCGACTGGTGTTTCCTTTAAAGCAGGAGCTGCATTCAATATAGAAATACCCTTAAATGATTGCAAGGCGTCAATAGTTCCTTTTAGTGGTGTTTCCAATTGACAAAGTAAAACCTTGGATTTCTCAAATAAGGTATGAGCCCCTGTTACATCGTTACTATCCAATTTATTATTGGCTCCTGTAACAATTACAATATGATTCTCTCCCTCAGAGCTAACAACAATTTGAGCTATTCCTGTACTTTCACCTTCACAGTGGTTAACAAAATCCACATTTATGTTTTCTTCCTTTAAATGTTTAACATATTTTTCCCCCCAGTAATCTGTACCCAATTTCGCAATCATGGCTGTTTTAGCTCCTAAACGACTGGCGGCTACACACTGATTGGCCCCTTTGCCGCCAAAACCATTAGAAAATTTAATACCATGTATAGTTTCACCGGCTTTAGGCAAGCGATCAACATAGCTTCAGATTAACATATAAACAATATTAAATAATAATTTTACAGTTAATTCTTAGATAAAACACCTTATTTACCATATAAAATCAACTATGGCTGAACCATAAACCAAAACATCTATATTTTTTACATTATCACTCATTATGTGTACTTCGGTTTTTTTCTTCTCTGCTTATTTAACGCTAATTTGAAACTAAAACAGCTGCAAATTTGTTTGTCTTTACATATAAACACATACATATGTCCATACGTAAAATAATTGCTCTTTTTGGATGATAGGTACCTTATCTATTAGTTGATTTAATAAAAATATAGAAATTAAATATGTATGTACATATATAACACACACAAGAGGGTATTAAATCAAATTTTAAAAATTTTCAGTAAAAGCAAAACAATTTTTAATTTAACATTGCAGGCATATGAAAAACAATTCTAAAACCAATCATTTCATTACCAAAAAGTAGACAAAATAGAACAATATTTTTTACAGCGGGTAGATATGAATATGACGTGAAATTTTTGTCCAAAAAGTGAAAAAAAAATAAAATTTCAAGTTATGTAATATCCTCTTAAGTGCGATATGTATGCATGTATCTATGTATTTAACATGTAGAACGGAAAAGTGAAAGAAACAAATTTAATTTCCCTTATCTCCCATTTTTGATACGTTTTTTTTATCCCCATGAAGGATAAAAAATTCAAGTCCATAACTTAATAGATATAAATATGGTCCATGTTATGCATTTATATATATTAGTGTGAACCAAAAGCACAAAAATTTGTCGATATTGTGCCATCGATTTTTCGATAGCTTTTGGCATGACCATAGCTGCCAGGTAAAATAGGTCGAAAATCGTAAAATTTTTATAAGCAAATCGTCAAAACCGTCAATTTGACGTAAGTTAGATCGTCACAAAAATTGTCTTTGTAAAAACTACTAACTTTTAATAAGTTTTGAAAATTTATTGTTATCTTAAGTTTCTGTTGCTAATAAAATTTTAAAATATTCTGCCTGTTTTTGAAATTAAATAAAAATTTTCCTTTAGAAACAACCAAAAATTTTTAAAAGAATTGGCGTTCATAAGAAAAATAAGAAAATAAACTAAAACCAAGAATTATCAAACACCTATTTTTCATGTCAATCAAAAATCGAAAATCCTGATTAACAACTTAAGGTTGGTAAACATGAATAAAATCAGACTGAAAGAAAAGTTTAATAATGTGAACGCAGACTAAAGAGAGTGGTTGTAAAATGCATGTAATAAAGCAAATCAAATAGAATTCTTAAAAATATGCATCGTGCTGAAAAAATCGTATTTTATATAAACAGTTAAGGCATAAAAATTACTGCCAATCAAATAATGCAAATAAATTAAATTATCTAAGAACCTAAAATAAAATGTGAAATTATATTAAGAACATTTTTTTTATTTATTTATTTATTTAATTCAACCAGTAATATAACAAGCCTAATTAGGCCAATAAATTTACATTACAATGCAGAAAAAAACCTGAATATGAAAATAAAAAAATTATTCAAAACACAACTATATTCAAAAAGATAAGTTTAATAATTGGCTCTCCAGCCCAAGGAATGAAAGTAACAAAACATAACAAAATTAGTCCAATGTTTTAATAGCATCACAAAAGCCAAATACCAACGAACATATCTGAAAAATCCCAGAAAGCCAAATATTATAAGAAACCAAGAAAATATCCATATATATATATATATATATATATATATACACATATACACATATACATATACATACATATATATATATATATATATATATAAACACATACATATATATATATATAAACACATACATATATATATATATAAACACATACATATATATATATATACATATATATATATATATGTATATACATATATATACATACACACATACATGTATGTATACATAAAAGAAAACTTCGCCATAACGCATACCAAACTATACAGAAGAAAAGTGAATCAAAAGTTTCAAACGAAACACATTGTTAGAATGTGAAAAATACGAAGCGCAACAGGCAAAAAGTTCCAGCTTCTTGCCACCCTAACAATAAACGATCTCTCAAACAAACTACATTTTATTCTCGGAATAATAATTTGAGGATTCCTGGTTAAACGTGAAAAAGAAAATTCAGAGCAAAGACGACATTTGTTAATTTGAACAAAATTTTTCATTTGAAAAATCTTCAAATTTAGGGTATAAATCGTCCTATCGTCAATAGACCATTTTTATACCTTAAATTCGTCAAATCTAGCAGCTATGGGCATGACATATCAAAAACTTTTATTTTTAAGGTTTTTTTTAGTAGGTAATACAAAAAAAAAAATCGGTTAATTTCATTATTTTTAAATATAACATTTCCAAAGTGAAATTGATTGCTTAAAACGATGGCGATAGAAGTTTTTCCAGAAATGTTTTTGGCGAAAAAATTTTTTACGCGTTAATTTTTAAGTTTTTTGGTAGGTATGTTAAAAAAAATTCGCCGATTTCAAATTTTTTAAATATATTTATATCCATTTTTTTTGGTGGTTTGAGACGAGCACCAAACCAATTTTTATGTATCTCCTCCTGTATCAAATAGCTCATTTCTAAAGAAATTCACAAGTTAAAGGTGATGGTGATATCAGTTTTTCGAACAAAAAAATAATTTTGAGAGTTTTGGTCGAAAAATTACATTTTTTCGATAAAAATAAAAAAAACCTTAAAACATAATAATAAAGTGATGGTATATTATTATTTTTTATTTTTCATTTTGTTAGTTTTAATTATGAATTATAACTATAGATTAATGAATATTTTATACATGTAGCTTAAGCATTAATTACTTTACTTGTAATATTGATTTTTGGCCTTAATGGCTTAATATTACGTAAATAAATGGATAAATAAATAATTCTTGTTCTATGGCTCATTCTAAGAAACTTTTCAAAGAAAACATAGGTGAAAAATTAACTTCGAGACACCTGATTTTTCAAAATATCAAAATTGTATTTCCTCTATCCAAACGTTGTAGTGTTTTGGATCGAGAAATCCATTTTTGACATTTTTTTGTTATTTTTGAAAGGATCAATAGAAACAATATTTAAAACAACGAAAAATAATATCAGTTCAACTATGGATCCAGTGCCGCCAACATCGCAACCGCACCAACATCAGCAAGTACCGAAATTGAAAGTAATTTGAAAGGAATATCTCATGATATTCCTGCTTTTGGTATGTCTTGTGATGTGTATGGTCTTAA
The DNA here is from genome assembly GCA_943735925.1 of Pollenia amentaria. Taxonomy (NCBI): domain Eukaryota; kingdom Metazoa; phylum Arthropoda; class Insecta; order Diptera; family Polleniidae; genus Pollenia; species Pollenia amentaria. The sequence goes on from OX031008.1 coordinate 119,761,054, forward strand.
TCTGCCAAGTAAACACGATATATTTTTTCTCGGCCGAACGTGCAAAAAAGCAAAGTAAAATGTGTTCATATAAAACATTTACTCCAGACGTGACAGAAAAATTGATTGAAATTTGGAGCAAACTCAATATTGAAATTATACCCAAACGAAATATTGTTAGAAATTTGAATACTTTGCTTGGCAAATACTACACTGAAGATAATTGCAGAACAAAATGCTCCACTCTAACAGCGTTACTACAATCCATAAAAGAATTGTTTTATATTGGAAAATGTAAATGATACTTGAAAGCAGCTCTATGCGTACATGGATTGCTTCCAGAACAGTAAAAAGAGTTCGTGGTGGATCAACATAATGAGACCGGAATACGACACGGAAATTAAAGGCCAATTACATACATCTACTATTATAAAAACAATTGAAGAGAGCCAGGATCAAACTTACGAACCAGAAGATAAGGAAATTGATATTGAACAAAGTTCACATTCAGTAGGTTCACAAGATGCAAAAAATATGCTTTGTTCATTCTTTGTCTTAAATTGAATGAAATCAATATACAATAAATAAATATATTAAACAGAATTCTATAAAAAAGACGTAAAATTAATTTAAATAAAAAAGATCATATATGAAAAAATGTATTAACAAAAATTATTTTTAACACAATTAAAATAATTAAAAATTAATTTTTTAATTCTTTTACTTTAATTATAATTTGCTACCATTTCACAAACTAAGGCCCTAATCATGTAAAACGCAACGCAACGCCAAAGAATTACATTGAAAGCACAAACAATGTCATAAATATTTTGTAATTTTGTTGTTGCTTTCTACAGAAATTCATGTACCGTTTTAACATTTTCAACTCCACAAGAAATGCGGCATTTGAAAATTTAAAACGCAAAGTGAATTTCTGTAGAAAGCAACAAAATTACAAAATATTTATGCCATTGTTTGTGCTTTCAATTCTTTGACTTGCCGGCAATAAATATGTACAGAAAAGTGCTGCCTGTATTAAAGATAATATAATTTTGATATTTACTGCAATAAATGTCGCAATATTTATTTCTGATATAGACGGGCAGTTAATAGCATCATCATTAACCATAGATGCCCTACATGGTCTGGTCAGACCATATTTAACTTTTATATGCAATATCTTTTTTGTAGCAAAAGTTTCAAGAAACGAAGGCTATAAATTCTACAAGTTGTCCAGAATCTTATAAAATAAATTTGGAATCATTTGGATCATGTTTAGGGCACAAAAGAAATCCCACAAGAAAAAATTCGCTAAGTACACCTTATGGTCTGGTTGGACCACAGGTTACTTTTTTGAATCATTGCTTTTGCCCTAACAAATTTTACTTTGCCAATTCTGTTAAAATGTCAGTGTTTTGCTTTTGGATTGTTGCTGTTTTCAAACACTTGTTTGCCTTGTCGCCGTATTTGCGGTGGTACCAGTACAGTATAAAAAAATTTTCAATGTTACATTTATATTAGGGGTTACCCTGCAAATAATATTGGACCACCTGATCCAATTTGATTAAATGGACTACTCCATGGACTGGTCCGATGTAATGCAAGCATGGACCATGTAATTGTTAAAAAGTGTTTGTAGTGAGACGACATGTCTTCGATTTTTAACGACATGTTTTCGTTTTTAAACGAAGTTAAAACTAATCCTCTTGTGTATACAATGGAGTAGTTTTAAAACTACCACTTTGTAATGCATAGCTGGGTTACGTGGTCCAGCCCTAGGACATCACAATGTAAATTGGAGTATATTTTTACATACATTTAGGTTAGGTATTGGAGTAGTCCTACTCGCTTATGGAGTAGTCCATACACGCATGTATAGAGTAGTCTCGATTTTTGTAGGGTAACTGTATACATATATTTTGCGATTTTCTAGATACTTGCTACTGAACACACTGCAATAGCAGGGTTACCGTGCTAAAATAAGAACTATTAAATCTTTTTTATACCTTTTATTTAACTTCAAATATTATACATTTTTATATTAATAGAAATAATTATTTAACTTAACAAAATAGAAGGACTTGATTGAAATAAAAACCCTCTTTTTTTAAAAGACAAATAATTAAAATAAAAAACAGTTGCTACAAAATTTTTTAAAAATAAAAAATAATATTTTTTGTTTAAATTGTTAGAAAGTTTCTTAAGCCTTCTTATTTTTTCAAACATATATAATTTACATTAAAAATAAAATGTGTATAACTATGGTGTTTCTTTAAAAACTAGGAAATAAAACTATAGAAAAGAAAAAATAGATGTATAAATGTTTTCAAAAAAAATTATGTGATTTAAGAAAAAAGTATTTAAAACCGTAACGTTTATAAACATTGAAAAATTTCTTGTTTTTTATATTAAATGTTACATATGTTTTTGAATAGTTGTTTAGCTTTATGTTAATAAATATATATTTATTAATTAAATCATTTTTTAATTAGCAAAATTTACATTATTTACTTTTACGTAATTCAATTACATTTTTAAGTTAATTTTTTTTTATATTTATATAACTTAAATAATTTAAAACTAAAGGTTATTTCAACAGAAAAAAACGGTAGATTAATTAACAAAATGAGGGTGATGAATTTTTTGTTTAGAAATATGTTTTTTATTTTTTCTTTAAGTTATTGAACATTTTACTCTATACACAAGAGTAATTTTGCTTAGTTTTTCTCTATAATTTAAATAGAAAATTACTTGTTTAAAAATGATAGAGTAAGTTAACTTGGTATAAAATTTACTTATATAATTGTTATTTTCTCCACTTTTTGTCAGCTTGTTTTTTATTTAATGTTAAAGTATTGTGCACTTCTAAGTGAATTGAAAAGTTTTTACAAGATAATTGAAAAAAAAAAAATTAAATAAAACCCTACTATCTACTGTACTATAGACATGTGTTCAACAAAATCACTCTTTAGCGTTAGACTATCCACTACTTCTAGGAGAATCTCAATTTCACTTTCACAATTTATTATACTAGGTGCTCCCTCTAGACGAACATTTTTGCCTTCAATGTTTGTATAAAAAGTTTTATTTTTGAATATGACAGCTCGATCATAAGGCATTCTAGATACTTTATTTTTCTCTATGGAGCGGCGAAACATGACACAAGAAGGTTGGAATTTATGACGCTCTTCTTCGCTGATATTGTTTTCGTAAAGGTCACCTGTGTAGATAGCAAAAGTGCCTTTGGCCAGAGTTTGAGGTGACAGTTCGTACAGGGTTACTTTACTGCTCCACATATCGTTGGGCAGACAAATATTTTTAGCATTATTGGCTAAACGTATTAAGGGCATTTCCAACTGATTTTTTATAACTGTGGCCCTTTTTTGTTCCGATGGCATATTAATGACATACCATGTTTCAAAACAAGTTATTTTTTTAATTATCTTATCACCCTGTTTGGAGATGACAACTTTTTCAGTATTTGATTTGCGTATCGGTAACGTTGAAGAATTGGTTTGTTTTGTAGGCTGTGTAGTTGTATCATTTACTTGTTGATTGGTAGCAGCTAACAAATTTTCTTTTGCAGCAGCCGGAGTCAAGCGCTTTTTGTTTGTACTAACCACTATGGGAGTATTTACAGAGCTAGCCGTACGTTTTCTGCGTTGGGGATCTAGATTTTGCTGCTTAGGTGTTAAGGCAGCTACATTGGAGGCAGGAGAGACATAAGTGACAGTGTTATGGTTTGTTTGTAACACTGTTTCATCATCTTCGGTATTTTGAGACTCTGTGTCCTCGGCATCGCAATCCCATAGATTGTGTTGTTCTCTTTTTCTTGTTTTGTCAGTCATTTTTTTCCTAACTATTGGATTTTGACTCTCCATCTCGTCTTCAGTTTCTTCTTCCTGTTCCTCATGGACCACTTCATCATCCTCCTCATCTTCATCTAAAGACAGGGGAAAACTTTCATCAGCCGAATCATCTAGATTAGCTATCATTGGTTTAACTGGTTGTGTTTTCTTAGCCACCATTGAGTTTAATATGCGTGGCGCAGGTTTATCCGGTGAAGCTAAAGTAGCCGTTAAGGTTGTGGTGGTCTTTGCGGTGACCCTTGAATTACGAAGCCCCAATTTGTGATTAAGTATTTGTGGTGCTGATTGGTTAGAAAAGGAGCCAGATGTAGTTGTTTTGTGGTTAGGCAATTTCTTTAACGATTCGTTCGAACGAGTCAGGGCAGATAATTTATTCTCTACTTCCTTTCTACTATTAAGTGTAGAAAGTTTGGGCCTTGTAAGCATCGGCTTAGATTGGCTGTTAGAGGAATTTGACGCCTCTATTTCCTCCACATCATTATCATCATCGTCATCATCTAAACTAATACTTTCGGAAAATTCTATTACCGTGGGTGTTTTATTGCTATTCGATTTTGATTTGGTTATGAGTACATCCCCCTTCTTATTTATAATATCGTTTACATTGACAATTGTAAAAGTGGGCATTGTTTCGAAGTCATCCATAGTGGAGTTGGGAGAATCATCTTTAATTTCAAATGCATTTTCCGTAGAAATGGCTCCTGAGTTATTAGGCGCGGTTGAAGGTTTTATTTTCACGGTGGCGAGGGAACTCAAGGCTTTCGTCTTGTCATTCGTTTTTATGGTGGTATTTAACGAGGACGACGAAGAGGTGTTAGAAGATGACGATATTGTTATTGCAGCACTATTATTTTGTTTATCTTTTTGTGTTGGTAGCTTAGGAGAACCACTTCGAAATCTGTTGGTTTTTGTTACTAGCATTTTGGCTTGTGTTGTAAGAGGATTTTGGGTTTTATTATTTTGATTAATTATTGCTGAGGCTGACGTCTGTTTAATTGAAGATTTTGACACTGAATCAGTCTGAGATTTAGCAGATGTTTCGATAGATCGGCGTGCGGCAGTTGTTGTTTGGCTATAATTGATCTTGTTGCTACCATTTACAGTTTGCTGTTGGTTGCTGTTATGGACTGAAGCCTGTGTACGAGTTTTTGTTGGTAAAATATTGGATGTGGTATTAAATCTATGCTCACGAGCTGGTACTTGAACTTTAACAGCCTTACAGTTGGAAATTAGTAATTGCCTTCGTTTTAATAAGTGACCGCTTTCGTTTTCACTTGAATCTTGAATTTCTTCTAATTTACGCTTCTGCGCAGTACCACTGCTGGCTAATAAGCTTAAATTACGTTGAGCATTAGCCGATGCTAATGAACGTCTGATTTGTTGTAATTGTGAAGGCGCCGAGCGAAGATTTGAAGAATTTAATGCAGTTGTTGTGGACGTGCGTTTTATAGTGGGTGTTTGTGTTGTGGGTAATTTGTTGGTAGTTTTTTGTATTATCGCAGCTGAAAGTTCTTGAACTCTCTTAGGTCGCCCCCTTAATCGGGCGGAGCGCACAGGTTGTTCTTCAACAGAAAAATCTGAATCTTGTTCATCTTTATCACTGGCTTGATATGCCTTGTCATTATGCAAGTCTTCCTCCTGGTCTTCATCGTCATTTGCTAAATTGTTCATTTCATTTTCGTATTCATCTTCGGAATGACGATTATAGAAATCATCGGAACTTGTAGACTGTTTACGTGTTCTGACACCACCTTGACCTGCCACAGCTCCTCTACTTGTGGAAGAAGCTAGCATTGCTACATTACGTACAACTTTAGTGGTCACCAAATCTTCACTGGCATATTTAGGATTTGGTTTTATAGCTCGTCTCGATCGACCAGCGGCAATTGTGGGAGGGGGTGTTTCTTCTCTAGATGGTGTTGAAACTGGTGTCGTTTTATTAGACCTTTGTATAATCTTGACCTTGTGATTCGATCTTATGTTGGGTGTGCTATTGCCCGAAGCTGACTTTATTTGTTGTGGCGTTTGAACATTAGTATTATTACTTGAACTGCTGGCTACGATTTTCTTTTTTACAGCTCCTGAAACTGTTTTAATTTCTTGTTGTAATGTACCTGCTCCTCCTCTCCGAGTTACTTTAGGTGTTGCCCCCATGGCACTTACACCTAAAGTATTCGTACGTGTTGCAATACGATTTTCTTGTGTTGGTGGTGAGTTTTTTGAAACTTTCTCTAGGCGTACTACACAAGAACGTGTCTTTTTTGCTTCCACGACGTTGGATTTCTTACCAACACGCATTTTTTTTACATAGAAACAACCAAAATCTGATGTGCTAAAAAAAAAAAAAAAATTTTTAAATAGGTAGAATAGAAATTGAGTAATAATCCCAAAAGGAATGTCTTTGTCAATATGATTATATTCTCTCTGAACGAAAGAGTGTAGTGTAATTTCCAAAGAATTTGCATAATGCTGTTGACGTTTTTCAAATCGACAAAAAGTTTTAAGAATTACTTATACTAGTTACAGAAAAAGATTTTCAATAACCAATACAGGTTCTTATCGCCTAGGTGTACTCATTTAACAATTTTCTCTTCGTCTATTAAAAGAATAGTGCCCTTTCAAAAAATTTCAATGTACCTACCTACATACAGAAACAAATTGTTTGAATTAATTGTTTTGTTCTAATAATTTTTGGTTTTTTTTTTCATTCACTCAAGTTTTAAATGATTAATATTGTACCTATATCTTTTATTTGGGAGTACAATTGTAATACGGACAGGTGAAATAATGGACCTATTTGGATCACTTTCAATATTAAATACTCCACATAGGTATATAAGAAATATCTGATCCAAATTTGATTACTCCTGCTCATATGGTATGGGCGCTATTGTACCAAAACCATTATTTCGGGAAGAAAATGGTACCTATGTACACAATTTATTTTGGTTATTTTCATTCCTACTATTCAACTCGTTCCAACGACTCGGAGTTCAACGAAAAAGACCGAGGATTGTCAACTCACCAACATCAGTTCTTCAGGTCTCGCTGCTGTAACAACTAGTATTATAGGTACTATTTTTTTTATTAAAAATTAAATATTTATATACGTAGCATATGTATATATGTATATCAATTCCGTCTTCGGTGAAGGGTAGAAAAAAAAAGTAAAAAAAGGTAAAAATTAGATATTTGTGGATAACAATTAGAGACATCCGTGTTTTTTTGCTCATATGTAAGTAGTTTGTGGACCGATCGAGTTGAATCTTCAAAATATGAAAATATTCTCGACTAGGTAGGTAGGTAGAAAGGCTGGTGTGAAGTCTCCTTCACACCCTCACCCAGAGACCAATACGGTCCATTGTGATGCCTTGTTTATAGTTAAGAAGCTGAAAAAAAAAAAAGAAGGTGAAGAGAAACAGCAAAAGAATCAGAAAAGATAAGAACAGATAAGAATAGATGAGAAAAGGAAGTTCTGACCAAACCCGAGAGAAAAGCCTCACTCAACACAACACCAATCCGCCCTATGTGCGGCTAGCTCCCAGTCTCCTGCTGCGCAGCCAGGCCATCCCCATTACGAATCCTATCAGACTCTCGAGCCCACAGCCCGGGACGTCCCCTAATTCTCGACTATATTTTATATAAACGACTAAATTTCTATACATAGTTATGTTTATATATATATATATATATAAATATATATGCCATCGATCCTATAAGAAGCATATTGTCTACCTATAGGTATGAGATCAACATTGGTGAAGGATACAAAAAAGCTTTAAATTCTTATTACCGATGTGCATAAGTGGAAATGTTTATTAAGTCTTCGTTTACACTATGAAAGTTTTCTTTCAGGAAGTACAGGTATTTTCACACCTATCAAATATTTGACGTCCTAAAAATAAAGCTAGTTTGATAAATTTACTTGTCACACTTTCTTTTGAAATTTTCGTAAAATATTTGTTAGGTCTGAACATACCATAAGTTTATAGGTTAGAGGGGACAGCAGAAAAGCAACAATAAACTCAGACTTTCTGAATGAAAACTTTGATAGTATGAACAAAGATAAATAACAAAAATATACAAAACTTGAAAATCGCAAAATTGAATAATGTATATCTGGCAACCCATTTGATTGAAAATGGCGGGAATTTTTCCTTAAAAATAATAGAAAAACAAATCAGACTCGAAGTATGCTCATTTAACACTTCAGCAGACTATATAATTTTCACAATTTAAAAAAGCAAAATTAAAAAAAAAATTCAATGAGATTTAAATAATATAGTTTATTTTTGCCCTACTGTACACGCAAATGAACACATACGAAAAACTACACAGGCAAGCAGGCAGACCAAAATAATATACTGCGAATGCAACAAAATACATACACGCACGAACACCATAGAAAATACGTACATAAGTGGCAAAGTATATCCAACCAGCCAAAATTTTTATTGCGCGGACTTTTACACCAATAGCAAAACACGATAATTATTAATGTCCACATAAAAAAACTTACTTTTTAACTATTATAGATATTTGATATTTTACTATATAAACAAATGACGTTCATTTAAAAAATTTTCACAATCTCAAAATTGTACAGCTAGATTAGTTTTGTTTTTGGATTTGCTTTTGACAAAATTATCAAAGATTTTTCTCGGTGTTTTTTAGACGTCCACAAAGAACGCAAATACAAAGTTAGCAAAATGTTTTTACACAAAGATTTTTTATTTTTTAACTAAATGAAAATCGATAACATATTTAAATCTCACTGTTGGCACTTAGTTAATGATTATTTCTTATTACTTTTGAATAAAATTATCAATAAAATTACAACGTTAAACGATGTCGACCAACGCTAGATGATATTTTGTACGGCAGCACAACATTGAAAAAAGTGGTAATTTCTCTTTAATTTGTGCAGGACAAGGATGTCACTTTTGACTTATTTTAAATAAATTTGACAGTTCAAACGTGCTACTAATAAGTTAGACTGCGATAGCTATTCAAATGTAAACAATTTGTGGCGAGCTTGCATTTGCAAATGTAAAAGATTATCAATGACATTTAGGTAGAAAATGGCGGATCAAAACATTTGTGTAATCTATTACAAATTAATATTGTTAACAATATTGATCAAAGTATAAAAAATTAATTGAACACAACAGAAACCAATGTTTTTAATATTTTAACATTAATATTGTTAATTAAGAAAACACAACAATTTTATATATTTTTTTAATTTAGTGAAATTTTACTTTTAAAATTACTAAATTGTGGCCATATCTTTTGTAGTGTCAAACGTCAAATTGACATTTGAGAATACTAAAAACAAACAAAACAAGGAAATAAAAATTGCAAATCATTACAAAAAAAGTTATTGAAAAATGTCAGACCTTACTGAAGTTGAAAATTTATATAAAGAATTAAATTCTGAGTGGAATAAAAAAACGCAAAATATTAAAAAATGTGGGCAGTTATTGGATCAATTAAAGGTTTGTAAATTAACCTCAAAACAAAACAAAAAATGCTTATCTGTAAAAAAATTGTTTTTCAGGTTGCTCTTACTAAATTGGCCTTCTTGCCTACAAAAGATGTAATAACTTCAGAAAATGAGATGATTCTAGCTCGCAATGTTTTGGAAATTGCCGTTGAATATAGTGTGGTTACTAAAGACATACCAGCCTTTGAGAGATACATGTCACAACTGAAATGTTATTACTACGATTTCAAGTAAGTTTGAAATAAAATGTTATTAAATTTTTGTTTAATTTATTGTTATAAATCATTCAGGCAACAGATTGGTGAATCTGAAAATATGTATAAGCTTTTGGGCTTAAATCTTTTGTATCTGCTTTCGGTGAATCGCGTTTCTGAATTTCATACTGAATTAGAATTGCTGCAGGCCGAAATTATTCATTCAAATAAGTATATATGCCCCATATTAGCATTGGAACAGTATATAATGGAGGGTCGTTATAATAAAATTTTCCAAGCCAAAGTAAATACATCGTTTTCTATTTGATTTGTACTTACATATTTGTTATATTTTTTTCAGAGCTGTGCTCCTTCTGGAATCTATTGTTATTTTATGGATATATTGTTATGCACAGTACGCGATGAAATAGCAGGATGTATTGAAAAAGCTTATGAGAAAATTTCCATAGAAGAGGCCAGTAAACGTCTAAATCTAAAGTCCATTGATGAGGTCATAACTTTTGTTAAAAAACGCAACTGGGTATTAGAGTTGGATAATGTTTACAGTTTTGTAGATAAATCAATTAAACCTAAAGAAATTTTACCCTCTGAGGAATTGGCAGAACAAGCTATATTCTATGCCCGTGAACTGGAAATGATTGTTTAAATCAAAATAATGTATTGTATTCTGTAAACTTTTTTATTAAATATAATCTTTATTTTACAACAAATATTTCTTTCCCTTGTACATAATTATTTACTTTTTTAAAGCCGAGGGTTGAGGGCAACGATATTTGGCCATTTCAATTTCCGCTTCAGCATAGCTGAAACGATTGAAACAAAAATATTCTGGTACTTTGTAAGCACCATTTGTTGAGGCCCCAGGTCCTACGGGTTCAGATACAGGTTTAACACAATTGCTGGACAAACCTTTAACATTGCTAATGGGAGCCGGGACACCAGAAGTCTTTGTAGCTCCAGAGGTTTGAGCGTAACAACGTTTAAGCAAGTTCTGGCAAATTGCAGTTCTCATGGTTTTAGATATTATTTTAACAAACTATGTTTAGAATTTCAATATTATTTATTATCAAAGAATTCACGTAATCTTACAAACACAAAAGTATTCTTACCTGTCATCTTAACTGTCAAAATATAAATCATGGTCCAATTCAGTGATGCAAAATGTGGCACAATTGTGCCATTTGTGGCACTTTTGATTGTTTGATGGCCCTGTGGAAATCTATTTTGGCCCTTTCAACTGTAAATCGTTCAGTACATTTTTAATTTATTTTTTTCACTGTTCCGAACAATACTTTTATTTACGAAGTTCTTTTGATTGTTCAGGGCCAAATAAACTGATCTGTGATATCAAAACATCTAGTGCATGTTTGTATAAAATCGACGTTTCTTGCAGATATCTTGAAGAAGTCCATCTGTGTGGCTGGCTGGGTCAAAAGGAAACAAAAATGGACAAAAATACTTTAAAACAAGTAAGAGGGCAATATTCTGCTGTGCCGAATCGTCGATTTCTTGCAACTACAGTTACAATACCTTGTGAATGCGCTTTATATGGAGTCTATGGCAAATTACGGACCGATGTGTGATTTCAACTCATATATAAGTCTGACAGGCCAAAGTTTATTACAACAGCATTGTTCGTTACGGTTTTAGGTGTACTATAGTGTTTTTCGAGAGTTTTATTTACATACACAAAATAGTCCGACGTCTTTCATATATATAAAATTTTTCCAAGTTTATGGGACATAAAATATGATAGGTGTAAAAACAAAAGTAAATAAAAACCTTTTTTTTGTTTTGTAGTAGTATATTCCCATTCCAGCAGAAATCCACAAATAATTATTCCGAGGATTAGATACTCTGTATTTGAACGGTCATTTGTTATAAGAATTGCGCGCTTTTGGAACTTTTTGCCTCTAGAACTTCGTTTGTTTTCACATACGAACAATGTTTTTCGTTTAAAGCTTCTTAGGCACTTGTCTTTTTTATAGACTACTTGTTTTGTTTTTAATTTTTATTCTCGCTTCTTTTTCTTGTTTGATATATTAAATAAACAATCAGATGTACTACTTGTTATTGGACTACATTTCCATATGATCTTTTTTATAACTTTTTTGTTTTTTTTTTGGCTGGGGAGCCGATGAATGAGTTATATTATTAGTTATAAGGAAAAGTATTTTCATTGATAGTTCATGTTATTATTATAATAATAAAAATTATGTATTATAATTAAAATTGTATTCAGGGATATATCTTTGTAATATATGTTAATTGGCCTAGGAGGCTATATATATTACTGTGAATGAAATAAATAAATAAATAAATAAATAAATAAAATACGCAATACTGTTTCGTTTTTAGTGTCATCGTCTGTGGTAAAAACTGAAACATAAGTAGTAACACGTGTTTCGACCAATGTTGCATCGTCTGTGGGTACCTTAAGACCGACTTCAAAGAAGAAACGAAAATAATCGAAATGACAAAAATAGTACCATATAAAAGGGCAATGACCGTTTCTGTAGCTTATTTGGCACTTAATTTTAAAAAATCTGGTATCTTAAAACAAAAATAAATCAGAGTTGTTCTATCTAAGGTAAATTTTTATTTAAAACAAACAACAAGGGCACACATTTTTATAAAAAAATTTAAAAATGAATGCAAGTTTAGAATTTAAGCCAATACTCACCAAAGCTGCTTTAGCTTTACAAAATGAGCATAAGGAATTTAAGGCTGTTGTGTTTGAGGAGCCCAAACCTTTTAGAACCACTTCTAAGGAGGTTGTCAAAAAAAATTTTAAGATTTCCTTAAAAAACAGTAAGGTGGAAGATAAAAATGAATTTGATATTAAAAAAGCTCGCCATGAAGTCTTAAATTTTGCCATGAACAATCAAAGAGTGCAGAAAAATCAAAAGAAAATGTTAATTTATCAAATGGTTAAATTGGGTGCCAAGCCACCAAAAAAAGACTCAAGGAACTATAAAGAACTTTTAGACGAACGTAAAAGGCTAAAAGAAATAAGAGAGGAAAGGAAAAAGTTTCATCAGTTGGGTAAAAATCAAGCGGGTGCTGCCTCGGTCAAATGTCGAAGTAAAACTAAGATTGAAAAGCAAGTTAAGAAGAGAGCTCCGGTTGCTGCTATAGATCAGCATTATGGTGTTGTTAAACCTAAATTTAGAAAGAGAAAATAAAGTAAACTTTTTTTTTAATAAAACAAGAATTAAAATATATATATTTTTATTTTCCTTTTTATAAATTACTTTGATTATTTAAACATTTTTTCGAATGTGCTTCTTAGAGCAATGATGGAATTTGAAAATTTTCAATTTCTAATTGAGTGCAAAGGGGCCAAGTCCCTTTAGTATAAAAATTGTATGTACTTTGAAACTTTATTTTATATTTTACATTTTTAGTTCGATGAAAGCCCTTTGGTCGCTTTTAAATAGACGCTCTTACTTGAGCTTTAAAAATTAAAATATCATCTATAAAAGTATTATTAGACCATTAACTTATGCGTACCCTGGTATATAGCTGCTAATTGCCACCGAAAAAGGTTGCAAATTATAGAGGACAAATGCTTAAAAATAATAAACAACAAACATTGGAGATGTCCTACATTCCTACTTCATCAAGAGACCGAATATGAAAAAAATATCTAAATTTATAACAAGACTTAATAACAAGTATTTCCATAAAATTCATGGTACAACTACAAAAGGTTCAGCATTTGGCAAAAGTGTAATTCAGTTTCCAACATTAACGATGCTTGAAGACAAAAAGTGGTCGGTACAAATGCGAGCGCTTGCTGCCAGTTTTACACCGCAAATTTCGCTCCACTTTTTTCTATTTATTTCATCCCTGAGTGCACGGAACAAAGTTACACTTCCCTTATAAAATTTATTTTTGCACACTGCACAGCTTGGCATTTTAAAAATAGTTTTTATATTTTAGTTATCACGTGAATCAAGTGAAACTTAAATTTTTTCACAAATTTGATTAAAAATCACAATAGTTTTCAATTTAATTAAAATTTTTAAAAAATCAAAGGTTTTTCACAATTTTTTTAATTCAACTGAGTATGTAAAAAAACAAACAACTTTTGATTTTTAGGTTCAAACTGGGGTAAACAGCTGACAAACACCTGGGCCAACGAGTCTAGTTTGTGTACTTGTACCATGATAAAATTGAAAATCAATTGTATCCATTGATACGAGAATGCATAGAAAAACAACCTGAAAATTATCAAATAGAAAATAATGATTATGGGCGACTATTTTTGTTATTAGTCATTCTATGATAGGTTTATGCAATTTTCTAATATTTGACATTTTGTATATTCATATAAAGGGTTTTCGCCTTTTTTACCTTTAAAATTGTTTAAACAAATTTATATTTATTATAATTTATGGACCGATCTTCACGAAATTTACCACTGATTTCTAGTCTTATAAAACTGTTTCATACCAAAATTTGTTATGTTGGCATTATTTATTACGGTTGTAGGCGTACTAAACTGTTTTCCAGGAGCAGGATTTATATAGGGCCCAGAGTAAATTATGGACCGATCTTCATGAAATTTTACACTATGATTTTCAGTCATATAAAACGAATTTGTGCAAAATTTTATATGATTCCGTACATTATTTCATTATTTATGTTAGTTTTTGTAACAAAATGGTGGTGGTTTTTTGATTCATAGCTCTGAATATACTGAACCGATGTTGCTGAATTTCAACCCCAAGCTGCTTAGGGTAACTAAAAGCTATTTGACGACAAGTTTGATCTTTTCTTTCAAGTCTGTCGAACGTGAGTGTGCTTTCAACAGACGGATATGGCTAAATCGGCTTAGAAATACTCAAGGTTCCAGAATATATACTTTTTTTGGGTCTTAGATGTATAATAAAGTTTCACACGGAACGACCAACTTAGTATACCCTCATTCACCACTAGTGGTGGTGGAGTGTATAACAATAATGGCAGTCTGCTGGAAGCAAAAATCTAAAGGGGTCTGTACACGGTCAAAATGCTTGTAATGCAGGCGAATTTACTCGTAGCGAAACTCGACAACTACAAAAAGCCACATGTATGTAGTAAACCCCTGCACGAATGCATTTGTTTCTTGTACACAGTTGTCAACACTCTTTACTCTTTACACTTCGTATTTGGTCGTTTATAACACACTAATTACAATTAATTTGCAATTGTGTGTTTTTATTTATTTTTTGTTATATGTGTTTTGCACAACATAGCATTTGATTCATTAGCAAAGAGTGAGCGACAATCAGTATTTAAAAAACAAACGAATGTCTTGAAACGGCTTTTAAATGCATTTGTGCAGAGGTTTAGTATGTATGTAGGTATTATGTTTTTGCAATTTATGCGTCGACTAGGGATGGCAACTGAACTGAAGTTATGTTACCAACAGCGAAATCAGGCAACGCCGCTGATGTTATAATTTAAAATGAATTTTTTTTTTGTTTATTTTAAGATGCCTAATTTCGCTATTGGCAACACAACTTCAGTTCAGTTGCCATCCGTTAACGACCCTAAAACATCTGACTAAGGCAAAAATTTAGCGTACGATCAAATTCATAAAGAAGCCATCAAAACGTTGAGGGAACTGTTAGATAAACCAGAGAACTACATATTATTGTTAATGCAGGGAGGTGGCACAGGCCAATTACAGCAGTATGCATGAATCTTATTGGACGCACAGGCACTGCTGATTATATCGTAACTTGTTCTTGGTCTTCTAAGGTGGCCAAGGAAGCCGCCCAGTATGGTAAAGTTAATTTGGTTTAACCAAAATTTTGAAATATACAACTGTACCGCGTCTGGACACCTGGAATTTAGATCCAAATGCTTCTTATTTATATTAATGCGACAATGAAACTGTTGATGTCATAGAATTTGATTTTGTGCCAGAAATCCTAACGATGTGTCCTTAGTTTGCGATATGTGTTCTAACTTTTTACATCGAAAGATCGATGTAAAGCCTCTTTTACTTGCTAAGATTACTATTTTGTACTGTTTTTTAACTTATACATATTTCTTTTTATGGTTGGGAATTAAATGCTAGGTTATTTAGTTGAAAAGTTTAAATATTATATATGAATGTAAGTATGTATTTTTGGTACTACTCAGACTTTATTGCAATGTAATATATTTTTGGCCTTTGTGCTTTGTATTACAAAATGAACTCTAATAAATAAATAAAAAATAAAGCGCTTTGGTGTTATATTTGCCGGAGCACAAACAAATGTTTGACCTTCATAAACCACTGTAATTATAGTACGTGAAGATTTATTGGGCAACCACATTAGGGAGGCTCCGTCTGTATTCAATTTAACTGACGTAGGGGCACTGTGGTATTTATGAAAAGAAAAAGTACTGAAAATAGTACCATAGTTCTGAATTTTCCATCACTTGTCAGTAAGTCTATAAATAGAGATAGTTTAATTGGTATTTGTGTTCAAGATACTATAATAAAAAATATAGCGGAAAATCAAATATCAAAAGACTTGAAAGAAATTATTATAAAATTGTGGAAAGAAAATAATTCAATAGGGGATGTTGAAATATTCATGTAGTAACCCATATAAAACCTGACATTCTAATTGTTATACATTAATCAGATGTTTATTGTTTTGATCTCATCTTACAATGGTTTTTTACATTACTTTTTATTCCTTCTTCTTCCGGTTTCTTTATTCTAAAAAACACACACGTTTCTTATAATAAACTGAATTAATAAAATAAAGTATTTGAATCTTATTCTAAAATTAATCTAAACATCCCAGTGTTTTACTACAGGTTATGGGCCCAGGCACCACAGTTGAAGTGTATTAAAGTCGAAATCGTATTAAAGTTTAAATATTAAAGTCGCCATAAAATAAAATATAAAGAAAATGGCGGCAGAAATCAAGACATCAATTGCCAAGTTAAACGGCGAAAATTATTTCACATGGAAATTTAAAGTAGAGATGCTGCTAATTAAAGAGGGCGTATGGGATGTTTTAAGTAGCGAAAAGCCGGAGAAGGATGCAGGTATCTGGATAAGGAATGATAATATAGCAAGAGCAACCATATCATTATCGGTCGAGGATGACCAGTTACATCTTATAAGGCAATGCAATACGGCGGCAAAAATGTGGCAGAATTTGCAGAACTACCATGAAAGGAAAACATTAAGCAACAAAGTAAGCGTGATGAGGCAGATCTGCAACATGAAATTAGATGAAAGTGAAGATGTTAAGGCTCACGTTGGTTTAATGCGAGATTTATTTTTAAAATTGCAGAATTTGGGCGAAAATGCCTTTGATGAAAAATGGAACATAGCTATGCTTCTAAGCAGTCTACCAACAAGTTATAATAGCTTAATTACAGCATTTGAATCCCGTACTGCGGAAGAACTAACTATTGCATATGTAGAGTCTAAACTAATTGAAGAGTACACTAGACGTAAAGGTGAAAAAAGTGATACGCAAAGGCGATGATGGTCACAAATAAAAGACATAAGCCAAACGTTGAATGTTATTTCTGTCACAAAAGGGGACACCTCAAGAAAAATTGCACACGTTATATTGATTGGAAAAAGAAACAACCACAACAAAGGGTGAAGCTGTATCTACCGCAAACTACCTTCAGAACAGAATTGTAACTCGTACTACAGGTATCACACCATACGAAAGAATTTTTGGCAAACTTCCGAGTTTAAAACACTTGCGAATATTTGGTGAGTCAGGTTTTGTTCACATCCCTAAAATAAAAAGACAAAAATTGTGTAGAAAGTCTGTTAAAATGTTATTTGTCGGGTACGATCAAAATTCCAAGGCATATCGTATGCTGGACAAGGACTATAAAATCTGCATATCGAGAGATGTTAAATTTACTGGAAAAATTGATTCTTTTATGGAAAGCGAAAATTATTCAGACTCGAACAATGAAGTTGAAGTAACGTTGAAAGAACGGGAGAAAAAACAAGAATTAAATGAACAAGAATTAAATGACACTGATGATGAATTTCATGACACCATAGATCTGGACGGGAATGAGGAATCAGGTTTTAAAGGCTTTGAGACTGATGCAGAACACAATGTAGATGATGATCCAATTTTAAGAAAGTCACAACGTACAACAAAGGGTAAGGTGCCTGATAGATATTTGAATTTGATAAAAGGTGATGCCCCTATAACTTATGAAGAAGCAGTGACATGTGAGGAACGTAAAAATTGGATTGAGGCTATGAAGGGCGAAATTGATTCCATGAAGGCCAATAATACTTGGGTATTGGTAAATAGACCAACGAATTGTAACGTAATCGACTGCAAATGGGTGTTTAAGAAAAAACAGTGCGAAAAAGAAACAAAATATAAAGCGAGGTTAGTTGCGCGAGGATTTTTACAACAATATGGCGTCGATTATGAAGAAGTTTTTGCTCCAGTCGTTTCACACACAACACTAAGGACACTATTTGCAATAAGTAGTAAGCAAAATCTACTAATACATCATATCGATTGCAAAACGGCTTTCCTCAACAGCAACCTAGATGAAGAGATTTTTATGGAGCAGCCAAAGGGATTTATTTCAAAAAATTGTGAAAATAAGGTATGTCTCTTAAAAAAATCTGTATATGGACTAAAACAATCCGCCAGATCGTGGAATCAGACAATTCATAATATTTTAGAAAAATCAAGTTTTCAACAAAGTAAAATGGATCCATGCTTGTATACACGTTTAGAAGGGGTTGAATTGACATTCGTGTTGATCTACGTCGACGATATTCTCATTTGCTCAAAGCATGAATCAACAATCTGTAAAATAAAAGATATTTTTGAAAATGTTTTTGAAATCTCTGATTTAGGACCAGTTAAAAATTATCTTGGCCTGCAAGTTTACAGATCTAAAGATGGTTTTTATTCAATTTGTCAATCGGAGTATATTGAAAAAATATTAAAGGAAAATGGTCTTCAAGACTCGAAATCATCTTCAGTTCCTATTATAGTTTCTTATGGGAAATCCGGTAAAGAGCACATACTTTTAAATAACAACAAGAACTATCAAAAGCTTATAGGAAGCTTATTGTATATAACTTTAAATTCAAGACCAGATGTGACGGCAGCAGTTAACATTTTAAGCCAAAAAACTAGCAGTCCTAACGAAGAAGACTGGGCAGAGCTTAAAAGAGTTGTAAGGTATTTAAAAGGAACAATTGATTTGAGATTACACTTCATACCTGACAGTGACCAAATTCTGCTTGGCTACTCTGATGCCAATTGGGGTGAAGACAGAAACAGTCGAAAATCAAATAGCGGCTATTTATTTAAGATTTATGGAGCTGTCGTTTCATGGGCTTGTCGTAAACAAACTTGTGTGGCACTCTCTTCTACTGAAGCTGAGTTTATCGCGCTTGCTGAAGCATCAAAGGAGGCACTTTGGCTAAAGGAGTTATTAACAGATTTTGGGGTGCAAGTCAACAAACCTATCACCATTAATGAAGACAATCAAAGTTGCATAAAAATCATGGAAGGTTTCAAGTTTAATAATAGGACAAAACACATCGACATTAAGTACCATTTTGTTAAGGATTATGTTTTAAAGAATGTCATCAGATGCCAATACTGTCCAACAAATGAAATGCAAGCAGACTTGTTAACGAAGCCACTTCCTCCACAAAGGATTAAAGACCTGAGATCAGCGCTTAAAATTATAAACAATTTGGAATGAGAAGGGGTGTTGAAATATTCATTTAGTAACCCATATAAAACCTGACATTCTAATTGTTATACATTAATCAGATGTTTATTGTTTTGATCTCATCTTACAATGGTTTTTTACATTACTTTTTATTCCTTCTTCTTCCGGTTTCTTTATTCTAAAAAACACACACGTTTCTTATAATAACCTGAATTAATAAAATAAAGTATTTGAATCTTATTCTAAAATTAATCTAAACATCCCAGTGTTTTACTACAGGGGAAATCGATAAAATAGTAAATAAACCGCATGCCACTGTCCATTATGTAGTAAAGAAATTTCAGAAAAATTGGATCTGTGGAAAGACCTAGAGGAGGCGGTCGCCCAAAAAAGTTAAATACTCTTCAAATTCTGCGAAAATATGTTAATTATATAAAAAAAGACCCAAAAATATCTGCTGTCGAAATTGCAAAAGATTTTAAAAATGCAGAAATAGTCGATGTGCCTCCACAGACAATAAGAAACTTCCTCCATTCGCAAGATTTGAAGGCCTACGCAGTTCGAAAGAAGCCTATCATTTCCAAAGCAAATATTAAAAAACGCTTAGTGTATGCAAAGGAGTACTTACACAAAGAAAATACATACAGGGAAAATGTGATATTCACAGATGAATCAAAATTCAATATAGTTGGAAGCGATGGACGTTAATCTGTCTGGAGAAAGGAAGAGGAATCACTTAATCCACGAAATATTTCTCATACTGTTAAGCACGGTGGCGGCAATGTTATGGTTTGGGGGTGTATGAG
The DNA here is from genome assembly GCA_943735925.1 of Pollenia amentaria. Lineage (NCBI taxonomy): Eukaryota > Metazoa > Arthropoda > Insecta > Diptera > Polleniidae > Pollenia > Pollenia amentaria. Next base: position 119,781,119 of record OX031008.1, read on the forward strand.
TGCTAATGGAGTAGGTAACCTTGTGTTTATGGATGGAATAATGAATACAATAGATTATTGAAATATCCTGAAAAATAATTTGCCACAATCCGCCTAAAAAATGAGTTTAGGGAATGATTTTGTTTTCATGCAAGATTATGATCAAAAGCATTCAGCCGTTATCGTAAGGGAATGGTTGCATTATAACACAAAAAAGTTTTGCCTCATCCTCCCCAAAGCCCGGATTTAAATCCGATTGTGCATTTTTGGGCTCATATGAAAATAAAGTTAAGAGATTACCACATATTTGGCAAAGAATCCTTAAAAAACGCTCTCAAAGGTATCTGGAGTTCTATTTCCCAAGAAGTTACAAAAAATCAGTCCATACCGAAAACCTAAATATTTTAATCTTTTTTAAAGTTACGTTAAGTTTTTTGTTCTGGACAACTATTTTTTTGTTTATGATTTTTAGCATATTTATGTTTTTGTTGTTTTTTTAACGTTAAAATATCCAAAATAAAAAAGAAGTTTTATTTAAATTAAAATAAAGATTTTAAAAATTAATTAATGTGAAATAAAAGTTATAATATGGTTTTACTCTAATCTTTGTGTTTTCTTTTATTTTAATTTAACAAGTGTACAAGTTGTTTGTTTGCTCACTGTATTAAATGGAATGCGGGTAAATGCACTCTTTTTCTTTGGTACTTTTTTCAGTAATAATATCTGTGAACTTTTGACAACATTACTTACAATACGTACATATTATTATTTATACAAATATATGTTTAGATGTATAAAATAAAAAATGCATAAATATTCACAAACAATAAAAACTTTTTAATGTTTTTAATGGTATCAAAACCTTGTTTTTTGTATGCACATTTTCAAAATAATATAAGTAAGCGTGTATGAATATGTTATAATACATACATATTTGTTAATATAAAAAAAAAATACTAAATTATTTATGTATTTATACATACACGGAATACAATTTTAATACCATTTAAATCACTTGATGACACGTTCTTACATGTTCTGTAAGTGCACAAACGAGCTTACTATACATTACGGTACGTTACATTGCATTTCATTACATTTACGGTCGGCTAAAGCGATCATTACTTAATATCGATCGTTGCATTATGTTTCTTTTAAAATCGAAAAAAGATCTATATTGTGACAAATTTTCACATAGAAAATCACGCTTATAAAAACTGAATTATTTTTAATCAAATTCTAGTCATTTTGCATACTGGTTCAATTTTCTGATCTCACAAATCCTCCATTTTGAGATATTTATTTTAAAACGTTTAAAATACTTCAATATAAAAACACAACTAGAATTATGCTAAAAAAATTTAATTAAGGTAAAATTACTCTTTTTTATATAAAACTTCCATTTGGTGATTTTTGGCGATTTTTTTTTACCAAAAATCTAAAACAATAATATTTTGGTGATTTTTGATATACTAATTGACGATAAGGTAAAAAATAAATTCGTCTTGCTCTCGCGTATAATGGTACCCACAGACGAGACAAACATTTGTCATAACATGGGCATGTTTTACTAAATGTTGCTACGTGTGTGGGGATGTTTCTGGTTGAAATTCATGCTACCTTTTTGGTTTCGCATATATCAAATATCAAACATTTTTGATATTTATTTTTTCAAACACAATTTTTCATCGTGTGTAGCGATATTGACTATATTTTCTTTCTTATTTTGTTGAGAGCAGTTGTTGAGTGCGGTACTTTTGCAACTGTCGGAGAGAAGAATATGAAGAAAGAAATTGGAAAATGTCAACATTTGCAAATTATGAGAATTTGAAAATATTATAACTGGATATAAACATTTTCCAAATTAATGAACATAAAATGTGATAGGTAAAAAGCAAAAAAAAAATTCTAAATATTTTTGTGTGCTGTAGTAGTATATTCACAAAACACGCAATACTGATGTTTTGTTTTAAGTCTCATCGTCTGTGGTAAAAACTGAAACATAAGTAGTAACACATGTTTCGACAAATGGTGCCTCGTCTGTGGATACCTAAAAGTAGCAATTAAGGCGAATTTACTACTAGTTAATTCACCTTGTTTGTAATCTTAAAAATAACTGCCTGCTCACAATATCGACAAGAACTTTTTTTTCGTTTATTTATCTTGAAAACAGTAATAACCCTACAAGAAGACTACCAGTCATTTTACTAGTTAGATGACCAGTAGTGCTCACCTATATATTGGTTATAGTTTATATAAGTTCATTAAGAGCAAAATGAAAAAGAGCCGGAACCTTGTGTACATGTGATTTTGCCTCTCTCTCTAACTCATTATGTCTTTCTCTCTAACTTATTAAATCAATGTAAAATTGTTGCAAGTGTGTTAGTAAGAAATTTTTTTTTGTTTTGGTTATTCATTTCTTTTTGGGAAAACACAAGTATTTTTAAAATATGCACATGTTTTCACTAATGTTGCCTCGTCTGTGAGCAGCATTAGAAGTTTATTTTGTTGATTTTTTTAAAGCATGGCAGCCCTTCATAAATTAAATTCACCACGCACCAACTTCACAAGGTAGACTAGTAGGCCCAGCTGTATACCCCAGTTAAACTCAAACACCCATATTCATATTAAATATTTTAGGTTTATAGCAGGTTTATGAAACGTATTTTCTATTAAAATTTTTTAAAAAACCTTTTATTAATCAGAAATATTTTTTATGAATATAGGGGCAAATGTGTAAACTTTTTCATATTTGCTTACATTTCTTTATGTTTGTTTAGTGCTGGTTCACACTGTTCAAGTTTAAGCCGTCAAGTCTTGAGCTGTTAGGAAAGAAGAGAAACGAGAACGCCATTTATTTCCTGTCAAAAGTTATACTAGCCTCTAGGGCTAGTGAAATTTTATTCACCTCAACAGTGTCAAAATTGTACTACCATGAGTACTTTGCTACCGTTTCACACACACCCTCTCTCCCAAAAACTAAAGACTTAACTCCTAATGGCCAATTTTAGGATTGACATTAAAACACATTTATGTTTAAAATCGTTTTAAATACAAAGTTCTCTTCTTCACTAATCACTTAAATGGAACTTAAATCACCGATGTGGTACATTTGAATTCAACTTAAGTTTCCATTGGATTAACTTAGCAAGGTGGCCTCAATATCACAACAATACAAAAACAACAGACAAAGTAATAAGAACCAGCTGTTTTTTGAGACCACCTTGTAAATAACTACACTTTTTATGATATTTTTTTTGTATTTAGTAGTGTTACCATACTTTTATCTTAATTAAATTTGACTTTTCATATAAAACTCAGAAAATCAATCTGTAATTAAATACGACTTAAGTTTTTATGAAAATTAACATAATATAGATTTAAATACTATCCTGAAAATTGGGCATAAGACTTGTACAGTGTGAACCAGCACATACATATAGTTAGTGCGCGCCATTTTTTCCTTCTCATGTTGTTTTGTTTTTTTTTAATTCGTGATTTTATGCTCTTTTTTTGACGTCTCGGTAGTAAATACAAAAACAAATTGGCTGTTGCTTTTGTCTTGTACTTGTAACAGGTGGTGACGAAACGCCATCTGATTTTGACAGTTCGGGCCACTTTATTGTGATTTATTAGTGTTTTGTTAGGAATGGTTGACATTTTGGACCGTAAACTCTAACTGCCATATTTATAAAAAATAAAACAGATTTCAAACGTATTTTAAAACAAAATTTCCATACAAATTTTCCTTAAAATATCCAATTTAGTTTTTTATGAATACGGCAGTAACAATACAATGGAAAAAAACCCTATGTTGTTTTTGGATTGTTGTAGTTCCGGCCATGATGAAATAAACAGGTGGCATTACTACGCCAGATGACGATTTTTTGCTCTTGTATTGTATGTCTAGTCTTATGTCAACGTTTTGTTTATGTTTATAACAAGTCCACGTGTTGTGCTGTGATTATTGTATTGTATTAATGTTTTAAATTATTTAAATTAAAATTAAATAAGATAGTAACCATAGTGAAATAAAAATTGGCTAAAAATTAATTTATTTCATCACGTTCGGCGGCAAAACTTGATTTTAATTTAATATAATTTTTGACGTATACGGAGACTTATTTTTCATTTTTGTTGTAATGTAGTATTTGTTGCGTTAGTGCTGCCACCTGTATTATTTCACCATGGTTCAGACACCACCTGTAGTTGAATTCGCTTTGACCACGAACATGCTTTTTTTGGCATTTAGTTTTTGTTAGCGAAAAGTGTTATTTAACGTGTTTTTTTTAATTAAATAATTTAAGTTGTTTTAAATAATGGCTAGTGTAGATAAGAATGTTAATGATTTAAAAAATAAAATATCGAAAGATTTAAGAAATAAAGCAAATGATTTTTTGAACAACAGAACTAAAATCAACAATTTGTCTGAAATCATACATCATTTGAAGGTAATTAATTCGATATTATTTGGCTTAAATCTAGTTTACGGACCAGAGTTGCCTGCTTAGGGGCTTCCCTCCCAGATATGGGGGGTCTTATTTCATAAATTTATATCACTAGGCAGAAAAAGTGGAAAAATTCTAGCTTACCGACGCAGCTCCAAATTAAAAAAAGTACCTAGGGTGATAGAAAATGGAAAAAAAGGCACAAACGCTTAGTTTTCGAGTTATAGACGTTTAAAATGATCATATAGTAAATAGGCGATTTTCCACTACAATTCTAAACGTTTATGGCCAATTTTATTATAATTTTAAAGCTCTTGAACAGATATTAATGAATACAGAATATTTATTTCAAAATTTTAAACCCTTTAGCTCACATTACAGTTATTTCATTTTAAACCTAAATGTTACGGAAGGGCACTAGGAAAGAATGTAGTTTATTTAAATAAAAGTGTAATACAAATTTTATAAAATAACAAACACCAGCATCGCAAAAAAAAAACTTCTCTGCATAGCCAGCCTTTGGCCGGACGCAAGGATCTACTTATCTATGGCATAACAAACACCGGCTTCGCAAACTAAAGATTCTCTACATAGACGACCGGGCGGGCACTAACTAAAGCTTCTCTGCATATCCGGCATTCGGCCAGACGCAAAGATCTACATGATATAACAAACACTAGCTTCGCTAACTAAAGCTACCCTGCATAGCCGGGGATTCTCTCCTGATTGCTATAACATAAACATAAAGAAGGTTTTACTTTAATTTTAATTAAAATTCTTAAATAAATAAGAATGTAGTGTTATACCTACCTATACATACATATATTAAACAATTAGAAAAAAATGAATAAATTTGTTTTTATGCTTACTGAACACTTTTGTATTCTTGCAAACTCGTCCCAATTCTTAATAAACTAAAAATATTCAAAGATCTTGTGCAAAGCTTTGAAATGATACCAATATTAGCCATATAGGTACGTTTGGAAATGTAGTGAAAAATCGCATATTTATATGCAAACTTTAAACGTCCGTAACTCGAAAACTAAACGTTTTGCGCCAATTTTTTTATTTTATTTTTTCTTCTTATTTTTCAATTTTCTATCACCCTAGGTATTTTTTTTATTTGGAGCTGCATCGGTAAACTAGATTTAAGCCTGTAAATCTATAAAAAAAATTAATTTTATTTGTTAATTAGGATTAGTTCTATAAATATTTGTACTTATATTTAACAAAAATAAGAACCATAGTTCATAACTACAAAGGAAAAAGGAACAGCATATTCAAATAGGCATATGCAATAGTCTGCGTCAAACATTTTTTGTTTCAAATTTTTATTTAAAAAAAAAATTAATATCAAGTTGAAATTCCTTTTCGTTAGAGAACCTCCGCTAAACGTTTTGACAGAGAATCGACTCCCCTCGAGGTCTCTTGAACGGAAATTTTGTTCCATTCTTTCAATTATCGAATTTTTAATGGTTTGGAATAAATTTTGTGCTGTCGAATACGAGGATGCAATAAATCCTATAAATGTTCTATGGGACTTATGTATGGAGTCTGCGGTGGGGTTTTAAGCTGTTGTGGGACATTGTAGAGTAGCCAAAGCTTCGTATTATGATCCGTATGCTTTGGGTCGTTATATTGTTAAAACATGTATGTAATCATTAGGTTAGGTTCAATTTGTCTACGCTGGGCTGCAAATTTTTTATTAATATATCAAGATATACCTTAGTATCCATTTTAGAAGTAAACAGATCCAAATTTCCGACTCCTTGGCACCTAGAAAGCCTCTGGTGTGACTTGTAAAACATCAGTAGCGAATATTGTTGGTTGTCAAGGATGTTTTACAGGGTCACTTAAATCCTTAGGATCAAGCGGTTTTCCTTGTTTCTCCACACAAGCTGGTTACCCCTTATTCGAAATATGCAAAACTTGCTATCGGCTGTAAATAAACCTTTTGCCAGAATTCGTCTGGCTTATTTAATTATAAATATCTTGGCAAAAGCAATACGCTTCGGATGATTTACAAGTGACACCAAAGGCTTTCTACGTGCCAAGGTGTCGGAAATTTGGATCTGCTTACTTTTTTTTTTTTTTTTGACAGTTTACTGTTGAAAAACCAGCAAAAAAACATTCTTGGTTTTCTTGCCCACAAGCTGTCATTTTGGGCCAGCACAGTTAAGCCCGTATGTGATAGGCTATTTATTAATAATTTATATTTAGTATTGTGGTTATTTTATATGTTATATTGTATGGAGTTTGTTAAAAACCGTAAAAATGTGAAACAGTTTCGTGTTTAAAATTATTAAAACCGGTCGGTTTCGGATTCGGTTAGGTTTTCGGTTTTACTTACAAATCTTGCATATTTTTGTGTTTGACTGGTGCTCTAAATATTTGAAATGTTTTCAAACTCCAGATTTTTTCAGACATTTCTGAAATAAAATTAGTATAATAAAATAAGTAAAAAAAGTTTATTAGTAATTATTATGGCTGCGATTTCCATACAAATGCATGTTTTTGTCGATAGTCTACTTTGCGTTAAAGTTGTTTTGCATATTAGTGCAGATTTTGGTTTTCAATTCATATTTTGTTATTTTTGAGTGATTTTTTTAATTTCCATATTATAAAAAAAGTTCTTCAAAAAATTTATTTCACAAAAATTTTTTTTTTATTTCCATATTATAAAAAAAGTTCTTCAAAAAATATTTAATATTTTTCATTTTTCGAATTTATTCTATGAGTTAAATTTCAGTTATGTATAGAATAAATTCGAAAAATGAAAAATATTAAATATAATAAAGTTTCTTCAAAAATCTCAGAAAAAAAATAAACAAATTCTTTTGGAGCTTTGCTTAAAATACGATATTTCAAGATTTCGACAAAATATCCTTCTATTTTTAACCGATGCAGCACCTTCTAAGTACTTTTTTTATTTTAAGAATCTTTGAAACACATTGCCATTGTTGCCGGCTTTTTTACGAGAAGTAAGAGTGTTATGTATAATTTGCAATTTCTTTAAGCATAAATACATATATTTTTAAAGTAAAGGCTGAAAACCGAGGTTTTTTCGTCGGTTTCTGGTTTCGGTTTTTAGGCATTAAAAACCGCGGTTTCGATTTCGGTTTAAACCGAACAGCAATCTCTAATATTGTATAGATTGGGTTAAGTATGTACTATACTCAGGATTGTATTGCTATGTAATACGGCCTTAAGGGCTTTGTATTACAATATGGATTAATAAATAAATAAATTAAATATAGTATAACATAGTTATTGTACAGAAAAGCAATCACTGATACAAAATAAAAAGTCTTTACAATTCTGCATATTTAAAACATTGTCTAAATAATTTTAGTTTTATAATAATAAACATTTTAATACCTACGTATATTGTTTTCATAACAAAAAGTTTATTAGGAATTTATTTATAATAAAAAATAAAGAAATTCTCTTATATTCTAAAATATTACGCCAAAAAAGAGTCGGATATTAAGAAGACAATTCTCTTAAGCTTTTTTTTTTAAATATTCATAAATTTATTTCATACTTTGTAGGAAGGCCTTTGCCTTTGATAACTGCTTCTAATCTTCTCGGCTTTGATTCTACAAGGTCTATGCAAACAGAAGAATCAATTTTCGTCCATTCGTCTTTTATTGCCTTTATGAGATCGTTTTTATTGGAAATCGTGTATTTTTTGCTCGTTTTCTAAATGTGCCCATAAATGCTCTACAGTACTTTTCGCTTATAGTCCACTAATATATTGCACAAATTTTGTGGACTTTATTTGGACTTTAACCCATTTTTGTATACGCCATTTTATGGATAGTAAGTGAATCCTAGTATAATCCACATTTCGAACTATTTAAAAATTATTTTCTTTAATATAACGCGTTTACTAATTTTTGCTACTTTGATGAAGTAACAAAAATTTGACATTTATAAGTGGCAAGAAAGGTAAATAAAAACATATTTCTAGTTTGTTAAAAAAAAATATAAAAATCAAAGTGGACTGTAAGCAAACTTTGTTGCATAAAGTTTTAGAAACGAATGCAATGAAAATGTGGCTTTTAAGCAAACATGAACTACAAGCAAAATGGACCTTAAAAGAAATAATTTGTATGAAATTCGAGTGAATATGACAGTCTTGGCTTTAATCCGTTTTTTATGGGGTGATACGGGAAAGATTCCGTGATGCCGTTAACCGGTCCTGGAGATATAGGACGGATTGCAGGGTGTCTAGGGCCTTTTGGCCCAGATTGGGCGTAGGGGCAACAAGGGTTTTATTAGGATTGGATAGGAGTGGTTTCAGGACCATTATAGGGTTCTTGATGGGGCATTGTTCTGTTAGGGCTTTTATGAGTAAATGGGACAATGCCATACCGGACTTCTGCAGGCTGTGCGGGGAAGCCGAGGAGCTAGAGACGGTTGAGAATGTACTGTGCCACTGTCCTAGGATGGAGTCCCAGGCAGAAGTGGCTAGTGGCTAGATGTCACGACGAACTGGGGGGTATCGCTGGATGTTATCCAGCCGATCTGCTGGGGTTCGTCAGGGAAATAGGACGGCTGTTTCTGTTGGGGAGACCGTAGGTGGGACTTGTCCTACGCAGTATCTGTCTATCTGTCTTAAACATTTGGACTATTTTTGTCTATTCTTCTTTACTTCTCTCTTTCCTTTTTTTCTATACTGAAGGGATTCACAATGGACCTGATTGGTCTCCAAGTGGAGAGGCGCCCTTGGCCGCATAACCCTTCTTAACCTAACCTTACCTTAATCCGTTTTTTGCCTTTAAGCAAAATGGTACGTGAGTACGGCAATGGCCACATGAGTACGGCATTTGCCTTATGTTATGGATCATTATCCTGATAGAATTGAAATGTCTTTTATATATACCTAGTTTTTCCACACTCGGCACCAAGTTTTGCTTCAAAATTGATAAATATTTATATTGGTTAATTCCCTCTTCGTTAATATTTCTTATGTGGACTCTAGTAGTTTTGATTTTGTAAGTTTTGATGAGTAAGTTCTAAATCTGTTGGTACTGAGGGTATACCAATTAACTTTCTTAGGATTATATACCCTTATATTTCTCACTTGTTAAAATATCATATTAATTCGATATTAACCTCTTCTATTTTTCCAACGGATTGGTTGTTCCAATTCCCAAAACAAAGATCATAAAAAGCTTAGATGATTCTCACAATATGCTTTACGTGCTGGCCATAATACAACTTCGTTATTATTGTGCTTAACTGATGAAATGTCTTTTTTATAGACTACTTGTTTTGTTTTTAATTTTTATTCTCGCTTCTTTTTCTTGTTTGATATATTAAATAAAACAATTAGATGTACTACTTCTTATTGGACTACATTTCCATACGATCTTTTTTATAACTTTTTTGTTTTTTTTTTTTTTTGGCTGGGGAGCCGATGAATGAGTTATTTTATTAGTTATAAGTAAAAGTATTTTCATTATTAGTTCATGTTATTATGATAATAATAAAAACGATGTATTAAAATTAAGTTATATTTGTATTCAGGAATATATCTTTGTAATATAGGAGGCTTTTATATATTACTGTGAATGAAATAAATAAATACTAATAATATAAATAATGGCTATTTATCATCACTTATTTCACTGGATTTAACCAAAGCGTTTATCTCCGTTAGTTATAACATTATGATAAGTAAGTTGAAATATATTTTTAAATTCTCCAGATCTGTCTGTAAGCTAATATATTCATGTTTGACCGCAAGATATTAGTTCGTGGAACCTGGCGGTGTTCGTTCTGAGATTCTTTCTTTAATATCAGGCGTTCCTCAAGGGTCAGTTTTAGGGCTTCTACTCTTCTTAATGTATGTAATTGATCTTCCTGGTCATATTGAGTCAAATATTTGTGAAAGTTTCTTATTTGCTGATGCCGTATTTCTCCTGTTACGCAGCCTAACACGGTGTTTACATATGCCAGTACTGGCAAGACAGTTGCAATACATGCAAACTTTTTCAATAATACATGTACACTTTTCCAACTGTCTTGTCTACTGTCTTGCAAATTTTGCAGACAGTAAAATGGACAGTAATTCGACATTTGCTGACAATAATTTGAAGTTCTGTTCGCAAAAGTAAAAAAAAAAATAAACAATTAAAAGAAAATTAATAAATTATGCTTTGGTTTTGCATGTTTTACTTAAGGGTTATCTATGTTCACAAAAAATAGTTGTTAAATGCTATTTTTAATTTGTTAAGTTCATATAAAAGACGTTTAGCTAGAACTTGCACTGCGACATTCACGTTAGACATTTTTTTAAAAGTCTTAACTGTCTTAACTACTGTCTGGAAGCCTACGTCACGAAGACAGCAAGTAGTGTTTTTGGCAACTAATTTTTTTTTTCTTACTGTCTTTCCAGTACTGGCAAATGTAAACTTTAAGTTAGAGATAGTATTGATATTTTAGAATCTAATATTAATTATAATTTAACGCGTTTTTCACAATGGTTATCGTAGAATTTTTAATCTCTTAATTTGGTAATGTTGATGCCGAGCTGAATATATTTATTGTTGGCCAGAGAATTACTTTTGTTGCTAACCTTAAGTGTTTGGGGGTACATCTGGATTATAAACTTACTTTTTAAAAAATCATGTAAATCACATGCACGGTAGATTATTGGGAATTGTACGTAGAATCTACTGCAATAACTTAATTTATGGACTCGAGGTAGTTCCTCGTACTTTAACGTTTATTTCTGCTAAGCCTAATCCTATTGTTAACACTTAAGTACGTTTTGTTTATAATGTTCGTATGCGAATTTATATTTCATATTGCTTATTACTTTTCTATAGAGTTATAAAATGGCATCCCTTATCAACTGTCCGTGATATTGATAGATGTTTTGAAAATACTATACAAAAATTTACAATAAAAAAGACTAAGTGAGAAAATTAACAATAAATGGTTCAATAGCGAACTCAGGCTTCTCAAACAAGAAAAAATAAACAAGTACCAAAAAGCTACCATAGAAAACACTAATGCAGCATGGAATAGTTATAAATCAATAAGAAACACCTTTAAAGTTAAAATTGAAAATGAAAAACATAAATACATAAATAATAAAATAAATAACACAAGCCATCAAAAAGAAATGTGGAATAAAATAAAAGAATTAGTGATAAAGAAACCCAGAAATGTGATAAAAATAATGATATTTAACCAAATAGAATATAAGGACAAGTTAGATATAGCCAATAATTTTAATAATTATTTCGTAAATAGCATTTCTGATATAAGAAACTCCATTGAAAACGTGCAATATGAAAATAAAATACCTGTGATAAATGTTAAATTTGAATTTCGTGCAATATCCTTATTAGAATTAGAAATTATATGTAAAAATATTAAGAAAAAACCAGACTATAAGAAAATATCTAGCAATATAATATTAGATAACTGGGACATAAATGGCAATATTTTACTCAACATTATAAATTAATCCATAGAAACAGGAGTTTTCCCAGAAAATTGGAAGGAATCTTTTATTACCCCAATTGAAAAAGTAAAGAATACTAATATTTGCGAAGAATATCGCCCAATAAACATTCTAAAAACATTTGAAAAAATTATGGAAAAAGTAGTAAAAAATCAACTTAAAAACTACCTAAAACAGAATAAACTTTCATCGAAATACTAATCTGTAGCTCGTTTCTGTATTTCTCGCATTGCAAAATTTCTCACATTAAGTGTGAAACAAAAAATTCCATCGTTTCTCGATTTGTGAGAAAAAAGTGTTTCTGTATTTGATTGCGAGAACAGACAACACAGATTCTATTTTAACTGGAATACTTCCAGTAATTTAATGTCAAACGCAAGCGTAACGTCAACGAAAGAAATAGATATAATAAAAATAGGGCTGCCAGATTTGTCGATTTATCGTCATTTTGACGATTTTTTGTTCCAAAATTGGCAAAGTGCCGATTTGCTGATTTTTTCTGGTGAACATATTATTCAGTCTTCGAAATAAAATAACTTTAATTTGTTTAGTATGATTATATATTTTGCTCCACAGAAAAACGATATCTTTAAAAACATGGCAGCTTAAAAATATATGGGCAAAATTAAAATTTCGAAGGAAAACTGCTAAATTTTTATTTCCTTAGATTATTTAATACATTTGTTTATGTGATCAATACATTAAACTATTACACCATTTTTAATCAATGCACTATAGGAAATTTTGGCCTTTTTTTGGCAAGTTCAATATGATATTTTGTTACGCCTTTAAGCGATATTTTCAGGAAAAAAAAGTCTGAAATTTTAAATTGTTATCGGATTAAAGAGAAAAATAAAATACATAATTTTAGTTAAATATACCTCAAGTTTAAGTATGTATAAAATATGTATTTTACACATGAACTTTACCAATTTTTTTGATTATGTTTTAATAAAAATCGAAAAAAATTTGTCAAAATTAATTTTAAATTTTCCGATTTTTTTAAACAAATTAGCCGATTTTTTTTCAGAAGAAATTATTCATGTGAAACAGCATTGAACTACATAATAAACAGGTGGAAATATATGAAGAGGAACAATAAAATACTGGCGATTTTCCTTGATTTCAAAAGGGATTTCGAAACAATAGATAGAGACATTTTAATAAACAAATTGTACAGGTATGGAATTAAGGACAAAGAATTGAAATGGTTTCAGTCATATTTAACCAATAGAATGCAAATTACTAGAGTTAATAACGTGGAATCAAGTGCAATAGAAAATGACTATGGAGTACCACAAGGCTCAATATTAGGAGCACTCTTATTTATTATATACATAAATGATATGGAAAAAGTATTGGAGAAGTGTGAAATTATTTTGTATGCAGATGATACATTAATTTTTACGGAAGGAGAAATAGAAAATATATGCTACGAAAATCCTTCAAATGATATGAGCAATATTAATAAATGGCTAAATATGAACAAGTTAAAATTAAATTAATGGAGATAAATATGAATTCAAATATAACATTAAAAATAAATAATATAACAATAGAAAAAGTTAACACTATTAAATATCTGGGTTTTATAATTCACAATGACTTAAAATTTAAAGAACACATTGAATACATATGTAAAAAATCGGGAAAAAATCGGTTTTTTTAAACGAATAAGAAACAGCTTATCTAAAATTACGGCAATAAATATATATAATACAATTATTAAACCACATTTCGAGTATGGATCAACAGTTTTATGCACATGCTGTACAATACAAATAACCAGACTACAGAATTTACAAAATAAGGCAATGCGTGCAATATTCAAAATAAACAGATTTGCTTCAGTAACATTTATGCTGAGTGATTTAAAATGGCTTAAAATACACAAAAGACTAGCACTAAATACAATAAACTTTATTCAAAAAATAAAAATTGGAGATGCACCTGAATATTTGATCGAGCAAATAAGATATGTTGGGGAGGTTCAAACATATAACCTGAGGAATGCCTTAGATTTCAGGATACAACGAGCGGACACCAGCGCGATGCAAAGATCGCTATTTTATAAAGGACTAAGCATTTACAACAAGATACCAATTGATGTGAAAAATGAAACTAACTAACAAAAAAAAAATTATCTTTTATTAAAAATTTTAATATATAGCAGAGCTAAATATTTGTGAAGTTATTAAATGATATATATCATACATATCATACATATGTATTTTTCAAAAGTAAAAAAAAAAAAAAAGAAAAAAAAAAGTTTTCATTTTCCCACTCTACTAGAAACTCTCAAATAACACTATGCTAGTTGAAAAAACAGACAAGCCGGGCACATGGCGTTTTTACATAATTCGGGTACGCTGATATAATTTTTTAAGATTGGCTCTGGTTTTCGAGATATACCGTTATTTCGAAAATGGAGGAGGTTGCACAACATATATTCGCGTAACTCAAAAACGGTTTAGTTTATTGAAATTACTAAAAAACCGAAATTCCGCAATAAAATTTAATTTAAGAAAAGTTAAACTTTTTCTAATATGAGTAGTCGTTATTGAAAAAAAATTAATTTTTTTTATCAAAATTTCGAAAATTTGGTTTTTTAAAAATTTTAAAATGCAGCTAGGCTTTTAATTTTTTGCAGACATATAAAAAACGAAGCTGCAAACAAAACAAGCAATAAATGATTAAAATCTGTTAGCAACTTTTAATTTTATTCACAAAAGTCGACAAATTTTAATTAATTTAAGAATTTAATAAAACTCAATATTTGTCTGGGACAAAAAATTAATTGAGGTCGGTCATACATTATATACCACTAGGGGCGACTTTTGGGCATTTATGGGACTTTTTCTTCAATATATATGAAGAATATAATTTATATGGAGCATTTCATAGGATTTTTTTTAATTATTAAATTATTTATTCAACATTATGTAATATATGAAGAATGTGCCAATGCAGAAAATTTATTTTCAATGACATTTTGACGTAAAATTGTTTAAATGCGGTTTTTGTGCTATTTACAATACAAAACAAAAGAACAAATATTCAAATTTATGATATTCTAAAGAAATATGCATGCATTATTACCACACTTTCACTTTGCGGTAGGAATTTTGGAAAACCTGCAGTTACCGATTAAAAAATTCTATAAAAGCATTGAGCCCAGATGGTGTTTACCGAATTGCGCCGAATTTTTCCACGATTAAGCGGCATGAAAGTAAAAGAAGTTATGAACACTAACTACTTTATTAAATCAGATTTATATTTCATATCATAATGTTTTTATTTTACAGGAATTCTTAATGGACCGGACATTCGTCGTCTTATGAAGGACCATCAATTTGAGGTTGCATTGAATGATATCGAGCTATTGGCCTGGAATTGTTTGAAATCATTAATAGAAAATGTATTAGGAATTTTAATCAAAAATATGCTAACCGCATTTAAAAACTTAAACGTTGAATGTCATTGAAAATTCATTTTTTGCATTACCATGCCGAAAAATTTAATGAACAATCACCAGCCGAGTCTGATGAACATGGCGAGAGATTTCACCAAGTAACAGCCAGGCTCGAACACTGGTATAGCGGCAAACAACTTGATTCGCTTTTAGGGGATATTTGTTGGAATCTGCAGAAGGAAGAAGAATAAATTTCTAAATAAAAATAAAAAAATTTCATCTTTTCTGTAAAAATCAAAAATTGTAGACAGACTTTAATCACTTATAGCTTATTTTGTTTGGAACTTTGTTTTTTTACGAGTAGAACCCTAGCCTTAAATGTTGCACCTGCAGCGCCTGAGTTACCCCTAGACGGGCCAAATGTATGACCAGCGCGACTTTATTTTTCATTCCCATCATTTATTTCTAAGGCCTAGAATTCACTCCTAGGGGGATAAAATGTATGACCGACCTCCAATGTTTTTTGTTCTTAACATTTTCTTAAAACATAGTTGCCATATATATCCACCCCTTAGGGGGCTCCCATACAAATATGGCCGTTTATTTTAAATTCTTAAATTTGGCTCCTGCAGCGCCTAGGATGCCCCTAGATGGGTCAAATGTATGACCAACCCCACTTTATTTTTCATCTCAATCATTTATTTCAAACATACCCATCCGCTATCTCCATTCCTTAAGGGGGCTTCCATACAAAATGTTCAATGCAGACTAGAAATATATTGAAGAAAAAGTCCCATAAATGCCCAGGAGTCGCCCCTAGGGGGATAAAATGTATGACTGACCTCCATTAGTTTTTTGTTCTTAACATTTACTTAAATTATACTTTCCCTTTATCGCCATCCCTTAGGGGGGCTCCCATACAAATATTGCGTTTTATGAAATTCTTAAATGAATTAAAATTTGTCGACTTTTGTGAATGAAATCAAAAGATGCTTAATCATTTATGGCTTGTTTTTTTTTGGAATTTCAGTTTTTATACGTTTGCAAAAAATTAGAAACACAGCTGCATTTTTCAATTTTTTATGAATTTTTAAAAAACAAAAATTTCGAAATTTTGTTAAAAGAATTATTTTTTTTTCAAATTATGTTTCTAAAACGACTGCAGATATTAGAAAGAAGTTTTTTAAGTTTTCTGAATATTATCACACAATATTAGCACAGTGTAATTATCCCTAGGATTAAATGTAGTATTTTTGAAAGAAATTTTATTGTTAGGATTGCAAGGAACTGAAATTATCTGCCTGGTGATCTTCGGATTTTCTCTTATTCTAATAATGGGTTTCGTTTGAAACTATTAATTCACCTTTCCTCTATTAATAAGACTTTGGGTGTGTGTGAAACGGTAGCAAAGTTCTATTGTGAAATAAAATTTGTCTGTGGTAGAAAAATTTCATGTTTGTACTGTGTGAAATTATAACATTTTTGACAACGTGAAATTTTGACATAAATTAAAAAACAATTTCTTTCTGATATTTCCTAACAGAAGTCTAATTCGGCAAATTTTTTGGCGGCAGCGGGTTAGCAAAAGGAGCCGGTAGACAAAAAAATTAGTTATTCAAAGTTAAAAAAATATCTATTACAAAATGTTTTTGTTATTAATATAAATATATTTTAACCCGACTTCAAAAAAGAAGGAGGGTTTCAATTCGATTCTGTTACTTTTTTAATGTTTGTAACCGCATAACTCCGTCATTTGTGAGTCGATTTTTTTTGCATTTTTAAGGGCGTGTTAAAAGATTATAATTACAAAAATTTTTGGAAATCAGACGGACAAATTGTCTGTCCGGAAATTTTATTTTGAGCTGCTCCATAAAATATAAACCAATTTTCAGAATTCGCGCTTACTTTTAATATAGATTTTGGGGAATTCTTGGAGGTTGCACATTTGGTTTTTCAAAATTTTTGCATTTTTTTTTTTTAATTTTTGACATTTTTCAGTGACTTTTTTTATTCTCTACTGGTTGGAACCCATAAACAGATATTTTATGCTTTTATAAACTTTTAGGAAATTTCTCATTTTTATTAAATTGTTTAAACCTTCGCGAATTGCGCGTTTTAGGTAACCCAAATCCTAATAAAGTGATTATGGGATTACTGATCAAACAAATATTATTTTTCCAGTTTTTTTTATTAAGATTACCTTTCAATCGAATATATTTCCATGGTATTGTGATTGGGTTTTTCCAATTACAGTTACATAAGATTGAGCCTTGGAAATATAACAAAATGCTTGTAATGTAAATGTATTTGGCGTTCTGTAGTTTATTATTGAATTTTAAATTTATTTAATTATTTATTTTTATAACATGTAATATAAAGCCTCCATGGCCAATATAAAAATATTACATACCATTAAAAAATACTTAAGATTTTAAAACTACATAATATTCCATATAAAACAAAAACAAAATTTTAAATAAATGACAGTCTACTAAAAATAAAAACATCCTTACCATTTTAAACATTTTTTAAAAAAAAGTATTTTACTTTTATTCAGAGTAGGTACCGAAACGCTCGCTCATTCTTCATTCATGAGCGAGCGTGAAAATTTAAAAATTTTTCTGCAAATTCATCCTCATGAGGGTGAGGAAAAAAAATATTTTGAGGAGTGAGCAAAAACAAAAAATTCATATGTGATTTTTCAGATATGAATAATTTGAAAAAATTCACGTTAAAATTCTTCACAATGAAAAAAAATGCGATTTGCCCAAGGCGAATTAATGTATACGGTGGTGTCGATACTACAACAAGTAACAACACCAAAAACACAGCAATGTATTTTTTTGTTGCTTTCGTTGATCGATATGTCAAAAACACAAGCAACTTTGACATTTCTCTCAAAGTAAGAAAAAAAAGTAGCACAGCTGTGCCAAAATGTATTTATAAAGTGGAATCCCTACTACAACAATGCAACAAAAGAAAAAACAACAGGCATTTTGTTGCTAGAATTGTGACGGCAAATGTCAAAATAAGCTAATTTAAACAAAACGCCGATTCGCCTATTTTTGATGTCAAAATAGCCAGTTCGCTTTAAAAAATGACATAAAATTCAATATGGCTTAATGCGTGATGCACCATCACCAATTTGTTTTACCAATTTGTTTTAAAAAAACTGACAATTTCCACAAAAAAAATCAGTTTTTATGGGAAAAACTGCACCTTAAGGATTGTTTACACTATCACACATTTCTTACGTATTCCATAATACTTTGTGAGATAGAAATCTAATGAGTTTTGTTGTGACTGTCATGCTTTTGTTTAAATGCAACCCTGATCCAATGAAAAGTTTAGAAAAATTTCAAAAAACGCTGAAGTATGGAATGTCAAATTTTTTTCGTAATACTTGTCATTTTCATAACACATTTCATTCACACTATTTTTATATTTGAATTGTGTGCAGATTTTTGCATTCAATCTTCGTTTTGTGATAGTGAAAAAATTTGCAATATCACAAAATTTTTTTAGTGGTAGTTAAAAAAATAGCAATTATCACTAAAACTGGTAAAAAAGAGTGCAAACTAATTGTTTTGCAGTTTTATTTAGTGATAGTGCCCCCCAACTGTGGTTGATACACACTTGGTTTGCATAAAATATTATTTATTTTTTAAATTCGGAAATGGTTCTGATGTACATTTTAAATGAGAGCACAAGTTATAACATTGTTGCATTAGAATAAATGTAGTTATAAGATGTACATTATAAGATTCTTAGCTTTTATCCGATCTCGGTTCATTATGACTTAAAATTGTAGTAATAAAATTGACTATACAATTAATTTCTAAGACCATGGATTTTTAATTACATATGAGAAAAAACATATTTTTTAAAGGAAATAAATTGTCAAAAAACGAAAAAATTTTCAGAAAATCTTAGATTTAACCCGATATATCTTAGCTATTTTTTTTAACCGGGTGACGCCTTAAAGAGAAGCATAACTACATCGGTGCCTGCAATGAATCATATCAATATCGTTTCCCGTTAGTTTTGCGACAATAACTACAAATAATAGTTGTTTATGAAAAAAACTTGCAAAAACTATAATTTCGCAGGCCTGTGTAATTAAATCAGGGATTTCCATTTCTTTGCACAATTGTGTACACCACTACTAACACATATTTTTATACTCTTCAATTCAGTCGTCGATTGACTTCGACAAGTGTACATGTCTAGCGGATGCTATATTATTTTGTTTCAGCTTACACTCAAAAAAATATTGTGCGGTCAAAAATGCTTTTGGTAACATCCAATGCCTTGCGTGCAATTTTTATTTAGAGTTTAAATTTTAAGACTTAAATGCAGAATAATGTAACATTTCATAAGTTTACATGCAAAGCAAAGAACTTTGTAAAATGGAAATTATTTGAGATTTAAAAGCAATTTTTAATATTTCAGATAAAAAATTTCAAAATGTCTAACAGTCCTATGTGGAAGAAGCTGAAAGTCACATTTATTATAGGTTTTCGGTTCTTATAATTTTACAGCACTTTTTTATTTTTTCTTATGTAATACTAAAAATTATTATTACAAATTATTATCTGATCACTAATTCCACTAACACCGTGGTAATAGTTTAAAAATATTAATGGTGTTTAAAAATATTAATGTGTTCTTATAAAAAGAATTAAAAACTCTGCAAATTTTTTTCTTGAGTGTGAATATACATTATGCTGTTAAAAAAAAATTATATATGTATTTGATGATACGTGATTTTTAATTTTGTAAATAACTTAAAATTATATAAAAATACATACTTATGTAACGTGAATCCTCATCAACAAAAATTTCAAATTTTCAAATAATATCTACATTGTCTTGCATTTAAGCTAACGATATGTGTTTTGTTTGTGAAAAAAATTCTTTGATGCCTGTAAAAGGGTCCCTTTTTCTTTCGTTTAAAAGAATTCGTTAAATGAACTTAATTTGGAATTGCAAGGAAAGGAACGCAATATATGCGACTTGTCAAAAATCATTCACAATTTTAAAACAAAACTTTTTCTAATTTTTTCCTAAATTAAACCTGGTGATTTTTCCAATTTTCCAAAAACTTCACTTGTTTATAGAAATCTCGAAATCGACAAAAGATATGAATATGCAGAAATATTTGAAACACTTTTCAATAATTTTCAAGACAGGTTTCAAGATTTTGAAATTTTACAACCGCTACTAGATCTTTTCAAAAACCCTTTTCGTTGCGATGTAAGCAACTATGAATTTGATATTCAATCAGTACTAATCATACTACGAAGCGAAGTAAATGCTCCAGACGATAATAATATTGTAGAGTTCTGGAAAGATTTGGATGGCGAGTTCCATCCTGAACTAAAAAAAAAATCATTTAAGTGCCTCTCTTTATTCGGCACTACTTACCTATGCGAACAAATTTTTTCGGATTTAAAATTTATTTGTTCCAAGCAACGTAATAAATTAAGTTCATCTCATTTGAAAAACATTCTACTATTACGAAACTGCCATAAAAGTATACATTTAGAAGATTTTATTTTATAAGTTGTATAACACAAGGGAACAAAATTAAACATTTTTTGTGTTGATAGAAAATTTGTAGCAGTTCTTTACCAATTCAATGTCGCTGATTTTAAAACTGCACTTTTTTTAGCTGCGTTCTTCCGGTGCATTCTCAGCAAATGCCTATCCCGCTCATCGTGCAGTGAAGAGTCTTTCTTAGCTATCTTTTCTAGAAAGGCTAAGGAGACTCTCCCACCACTCTTGGCTTTTTCGAGATTCGATCGGCTCTCCGATGTGACCTGTTCCGGCGCATCCTGCCGAACAATGGATTTCGAAGTACTCTCCAATTTGCTTCTGTCTCGAATGTGACCACAGAAGTCGATGGTTCAACCCTCTGGTCCTGACCATGAGCCGAAATCATAGCTATTTCGTGCTCATCATCAGAGTCCAAGGTCAGATCACCGAGTCTTTCCGAGGCCCCAGAACGTGTCAGTGAGTCCATTGGCAAGCCCATCCAGTTGGTCTCTGTCAGTTCTGTCATCAGCTGACCTTCTTGCAGCAGAATATCCCTGTGAACACCCAGCAGATCCGAGTCTGAATCTGACCTGTTGAGTTGTCAGTGATACTCCCTGTACCAACTTCTGTCACTATGTCCGTTTTTTGCTTTATCTTGACTTTGTCCAGTTTCCAATCCCACGGGTATGCACGTATACAAAGGACCATCTCGCGCAGTGACGGCTTGCACGGACTAGGCTAGAATTACAACTGACCTTTGCCATCAGCGTCAGAGGGAAGCTGTTCGCGACTAGTTTCTTTAACCACTAACTAGTCATCCAGGTCCTGCTATCAACCACCTTGACCTTAAAAGTGGGGGGAAGTGGGAATAAAAAAAGGGGGGGGGGGGAGGATTGTAGGTGAAGGGAATAGGATGAGGAATAGATAACCCTTGGTCATGCTGGCCTTAAAGCATCTATCTTTAAACTTGTTCCGACTCAGCTGTCCGAATTCAAGTTCCAAGACAGACACTATAGCCGACACTTAAGCCACCACATCGCGGCAAGATAGTTATCCAGGTGGTGGATTTTGATCTAGGTTTATTCGAAATTTTTTTAACTGGAATGAACATTTTCATTCCTAGCATGATAACATTTTCAACCATTTTCGCCATGGCATTTACGTCATTGTCAAGGAAACAAAGTTTCCAATTAAAATGCCTAAAAAAATCATTGAGCTCAGCCCAACGAGCTTTTCCGTAAACAAATATTGAGCGTTTCGTAGCCCGTCGTGAAACGTTTCGAAGTTCGGAGAACGGAAAAGAGGCGGAAATGGTGCAATGATCCGAGGGAGTCGAAGCCCGATAAAGTAATATCCCTTCCCGCATTTGGACTTCTGTAAAGAAACCCGAAATGCAAATAGTGTGCATCGATTTTGAATTTAACCCAAAGACAGTTAAATTCTGCATCAAACATGCCCATTGATTGCTGGCATTGATACACAACTTCATTGCGTATGTACATAGCAAGACCCCGATGAAGATTAAAGAGGGATAGGAGGTGATACCCAGGAATCTGAAAATCAAGTGGATCAGAATTTTCAGATACCTGAGTTTCACATAAGGCGAAAACATCCGGCTGATGAAGACAAACATGGGCATATACAGAGAAAAAATTCGTCCTCAGCCCACGTATATTGCAGGAGTCGATTCGAAACCGACCTCTCATCACAACACAAAAAAAATCAGATCACACGTTGGTCACAGTTCGAATATCCGTTATGTTGAAAGCATGTTCGTTCTAGCATGTATTTTATTAAATAACGGCATTTAGCTCCGGATAAGAGTTTTACGTCGTTCCAAATACGTTGGGATGTAGAGTTAGGGTTAATAATTGGTGTGATTTTTGTTATTATATTAGCTTTGCTTTTCTTAACGGCTCTTCTGAACATTGAATCGGATTTTTTGTAAAGTATTAGGGTAGTATCGTTTCTATTTCTTTTATAGTTATGCCAAAGTTTTTGCTTTTCATTTCTAAGTTCTTGTAAATTTGCGTTCCACCACATCGCACGAGGTTTATTACGTTTTTTACAATGGATGCCGCTTGCTGATTAACCGGATACTTTTAAATTCGATATATTGTGTTCGCAAAGCTTTTAAAATAAAAACCAATTCGCATTATCTGTTTTAAATTTAGGTATTTGTGGTTTTCTCAATACGTATTAGGATATGGAAGTGATCGCTTCCATGAAGATTATCGTGTGTATTCCAAGAACAAAGTGTGACAAGTTGGGGGGAGCAAAAAGTTATATCCACATGGGTGAAAGTGTTGTGAGTTGAAAAGTGTGTCGGTTTGCCATTGTTAAGTGTTATCAGGTTTCCCTTCACAATAAAATTTTCCATAACTTTACCCCTAAAATTTGATGTATTTGAGCCCCAAAAGTTGCTCCAAGCGTTAACATCTCCAGATAGGAAGAACGGCGAGGTTACGCTTTAAGTTTAAGGGTATACATATACACATTAACAAGTTAGAATTTAAAGTCGATATTCCCTTCAATGTATATTGAGGCAGTGTCAGTGTCAAGCTACATCAATTTGTGTGGAATAGTCTTTTAAATGAGTATAGCAATGTCTTGTTTAGCATTGTTATTACAGGATAAATTGTGAAAAAAAACCATTGTATTGTTTTGGATAATGGGCGGTAGTGGTATTGTTAGATTAGTGTTTCATTATGTTTTTTGTAACATTCTTACATGAAGAATTAGCTGCATCTTTAGACATTGATCGTGTTGTTATTATAGCTGTGTTCATTTACTAAAAATTGTTACGAATTTGTAACAATTGTTACTGAAAAGTGTTCATTAACCCAACAAATTTGAAAGTTGAGAGTGTCAAGAGTGAAAAAAATTGAGAGACAAAAAAGTTCTTGCAAATGTTTACTGGTAAAATTTTTACTTGCAAGAATTTTTGAAACAGCTGTTTCATGTTTTTGTTTAAAAAACAAACTTTTCCAAAAGAAGTTTTAAATAAGGAAAATTTGCAAAAGTTAATGTTGATTTTTAAAATTATTAAAAATATTAATGCGATAAGAAATCATAATTTTGTTTAACTTAGGGCAGATATTTCGATATTTTTATTGCTTAATAAAATAACGAACTTGTTAAAATAATCCCTTATGTATTTTGTTTTGCTTTTAACCGATCAGGTGTTGATATTAGTACTGTGAGTATAATGGTTACCTAGATACCCTATACTTAGCACTAATGCAGTATAATACACCATTAGTTAAAAAATTTGTTTGCAAATTAAATTATTTACAAAATTAAAGATTCTTTTCAATACTAAAATAATTTGAGATATTCTCATTGTTTACTTTATGTCCGTCTTGTTTATTATGAAAAAAACATCAAAGAAATGCATTTGGACCAAATAAAACGGACATAAAGTAGATAATGAGAATATCTAAAATTATTTTATAATTAACAATAATTTAACCCGCTACCTCGTTACCTTTCTTTCGTAATTATATTTAAACGCCAAAGTTTATGTTTCTAAGATTTAAAAAAAGTACCAACGTTATGGGTTCTCCTCATTTACTCAGGACCCTGCACCTATAATTTTTTGTTTCTAATATACTTATATAGGGTGATCCATTTAGAGGTTCCCTACTTTTTTAAAGAAAAAAACACAGTGGCCAATCGACCGGCCCAAAACGTGAAACTACATATGTGTTCACCGAAGTGTTCTCTCAATAAATCCATTTATTGATGCGATGTGTGGGAAGTGGCGCCGTCTTGCTAAAACCAAATGTCGCTCAGATCACGAGCTTCAATTTCAGGCATCAAATAGTCGGTTATAATGGCACGATAACGGTCGCCATTGACGGTTACGTTCGCACCGGCATCATTTTGTTTTTTCTGGATGAAGTGGAAGTTCTTGAATCTCTTCAGGTTGCTCTTCGTCAAAAATGCGGCAATTTTGTTTGTTGACATACCCATTGAGACAGAAATGGGCCTCATTGCTGAACAAAGTTTGCCTCGAAAACGTCGGATCTTCTTGGAACTTTTCAAGAGCCCATAGAGCGAAGCGATGTCGCTTGGGAAGGTCGAGCAGCTTTAGTTATGAAATGCCAAACAATACTAAACAAGATTAACATGACAGCATGATACGACTCTCTCGTGATCTGTCAAAAAAAGGCTATTGAAAAAAGTATCTCGAAATGGATCACCCTATATTATAGCAAATTAAAAAGGTACCACTAGTAGAACGAAAAAGTAAAACAATGACATTTAATTTCCTGCATTTTACCAATTTTTTATCCGCATTGAAATATAAAAAAATTCATTATTGTAGTGGAAGCCCATAATTGAGAACCTATATTGCAAAGAATGGAGAAAAATGTTTTATTAAGAAAGTACCAAAAATAGATACAATTTTCACACCTTAAATGTTTGAATTACGAAAAAGAAACAAATTTGTATTTTTTGGATAAGTAACGAATGTAAAACAGTTTTTATTTCTATCTTTATTGGCTTTAATTGAAAAATTAATAGTTTTATTTTAATTATTGTTCAAAACAAAATGAACTGCGATACCACTTTTTTTTATTTGTACATAAAAGTTGAATTGAGCTGCCACATAATATAGTGATATAGTGCAACAATTGTTTTTTTGCTGAATAATTAAGTAAAAAAATAAACCATATGGTAGCTTTGTTTTTCCGGACAAATTTTCCGAAATAGGTGAATCGTTCTGAATAACACTCTCAGTAAAAAAATTTTTCTTCGGTCAAAAATATTGTTCGGAACGCATGGATGAATCCACGGTAAGTTTAGGAGTTATGAGGTTAGCGAATTTACTCGTTTCTACGCTGTTTATCCCCTAAACATTCGAATTTCCAGAAATTCCATCTTACCTAGCATTTACACATGAATGTAGTTTCTTGCGAGTCGCAATGCACTAAATTTGTTCTAACAAACACAATTTTCGTACTATTAGACAATTTTTTCGATTTTTAGTGGATCGATTTAGCGAGAGACCAGTATCCGGTTCAAATTTTAACTTTATAACTCGCGGCGTTAAGGCTGTGCGAAGATGAATCTGTCAGTCAGTCCGTAACATTGAAATTGTATATACCTATATACATAGGTTATACATAGATTATTAAATTAAATATTTTAGGGCTTATTTTTTAAATCACTTCACTTTGCGTTGAGAAATATTTCGTATAAATTTTTTTGGAATTTTTAAAAATGTGTATGAAAATATTTTTCAAGTGAGGTGAAAGAAGTGTTTTAGTAAATGACCCCCTTTTTTGTTTCGCCTTATAAATACTTTTATTGTAAACAAAGAGTTTTTTTTATCTTTTATTATTGATAAAAACCCGAATTCTTTTTTCACCTCCTAAATAAAAAAATCCAATTCATTATTCATTTTATTCAACATAAACAAATATAAATTAATGAAATCACATTATTTTTACCGTAATGTATAACATGTTCCCAAGTCTTAGAATAATTAATGGGTACTAAAACATTCCTGTATATTCGTCACTACTTTAACTTGCAAATTTTGGCTAGCAAAGTGTTCATTTACAGCCGTATTCATAACAAAAAGTTAGCCACAGTTTGTACACTACGTACAACGAGCTGCTAACTAGAATGCCGATTAAGCTTAGCAGCTTGCAAGCATAGAGTTAGTTTATTAATAACAAATTTTATCCGTATGCTAACTTTTAATAAATCAACTCTGAATATTACTGATGCCACATTATAATACTCAAAAATGCAACACGTTTTGCTTTAATCATCGCTGGTTTTGTCATTTCATTTAATTTTTTTTTATTTTCCCTCTTTATATAAACATTTTAAATGTTTTTAAATTAAAATATAAAAGGACTCTAAACTAAAAAAAAAACAGTGTATTAAAAAAAAAACAAACAAAATTTTTCAACATAAAACGGCAGTTTATCACAAATTGGCAAACGTTTGGCAGCTTGTTAACAAGAGTTTAGCAAATCGTTGGCCAGAGTTTGGTAAGTGTATTATGAATAAACTTTGTGCTAACTTCATGCCAAATTTTCGTTATGAATACGGCTGTTACTTTTTAGTATTTTTGAGAGCAATTTCTTTAAATTGCTACTTACTCTCTCTTTGCAAGTTTCAGCTAGTAAAGTAGATGAACACACTTTATTTAAAGTTTTTTGTGATGTGTTTGTGGTCTGTTTTTGTAATTTGGTTTCTTGTGTTGTTTTTGGTAGTGCAACGGCACTGGCTGTAAAATTTCTTATTGATTCTGTTTCTGTTTGAGTACATGATGAGTCTTATGTCAAAGTTTTGTTTATGTTTACAAAAAGTCCACGTTTTGTGCTGTGATTATTGTATTATATTAAAGTTTTTGATTATTTAAAATAAAATTAAATAAGATAGTAACCATAGCGAAATAAAAATAGGCTAAAAATTAATTTATTTCGTTGCATTCGGCGGCAAAATTTGATTTTAGTTTAATATAATTTTTGACGTATACGGAGATTTATTTTTCATTTTTGTTATACATAATGTTGTATTTGTTGCCTTAGTGCTGCCACCTGTGTAATTTCACCATGGTTGATTAGAGATTGTTGTTGGTAAATTGGTAGGCTTAGTAATTTCTGGAGTGTTTGCTATAATCATTAGTATGTTTATTGTTAGTAACTTCAGATTACGATCGAGTAAACAACAATGGTGTAGAATTTTGTGCATGGTATTTTTCTCTGGCAGTTTTTATGGGACATTTGTCTTTAGTTTTGCTTTTTAATATCTCTTTTTGTTGTTTAAATACCTTGCAGTCTTTGGAAATGGAGGGATGTTCTTCCGAACAGTTAACACAATGAGTGCGTGTGCATTCAGTAGGTTTATGGGTAGGAAGTGCGCAATTTTCACATAGTGGGGAATTTTTGCACCATTTTTGCGTGCGACCGAGTTTCTGGCATTATTTGCAACGCATCGGGTTAGGGTAGTAAGAACGAACCTTGACTTGAACCGTGCCAAGAAATGTCGAGTTTTTCTGGGGTGTGATAGCGGTCAAACTTAAGTAATATAACACCGCAGGACGCTTGTTTGTCATCTGAATTTTTCTTAAGGTATTTGTATATTTCAACTACACCTTGGGTTTCAATTCACTTATTATTTCCGCTTCTGGGATTTTATTGAGGTATGGGGCATATATTGTGCTCTTAGAGCAATTCAGGTTATTATGATATACGCATTTAATGTTACTATTTCCGGGCAAAACTTTCGTTGAATTAAGATTTCAATTCACTTATTATTTCAGCTTCTGGGATTTTATTGAGGTATGGAGCATATATTGTGCTCTTAGACAAATTCTGGTTATTATGAAAGACGCATTTAATGTTACTATTTCCGGGCAAAACTTTCGCTGAAATAAGTTTCTCAGCACTGGTTTTATTTCCAATTAAGAGGAGTAGACTGCCGTCTCTTAGTTCAGATACCGAAAGAATCTCGGAACAAATTAATTTTAACGAGCGGTGGACTGAGAAGCAGGAATATTCCTGCAGAGTTTTGTCATTAGAAGAGGCAGAAATAACCACGTACTTGGGATCAGGCTTTTGGACTACTGCTAGTTCGGGAAAAATTTCGAAGATATTCTGAGTAGAGCGTGTCTTTTTGGCACGGGGGGGGGGGGGGGGGTTCCGCTAGTATCGATAATAGCGGATTACCACTATTTGACACATGTATATGAAATTTATAACAATTTTTTATATTACACTGCAGCCACACGATCAAGTTGTTCTTCATAGTCTTTTACATTTACAGTTTGTCAAAATTTGGAAGCTGTGGCGTAGGCTGCACGCAATTTTGAAGCAATTTTTTTTCAAGATGTCATCAAGAGAACAATTTATAAAGACAACCGAAAAATTTTCTCACCAAACTTGTAATCAGCTGTTTTCTTGAACGTAAATTGATACACTCACTTGAAAGAGAATTTTAAAGGCAAGTTCGCTTCAATTTTTAAAAGTATGAGTGTATTGGTAAAAAAGTGTGAGTGCATTACATCTTGATAGACAAAACTTGATCGTGTAACCCTCCAGTTAATTCGAATGTGTGTTCTAAGTCAAATTGCAATTTAAAAAGCTATAATACTTTAATAGTCTTATTCCTTCAATATTTTGCAGAAATATTTTCTATGCACTATCACAATTTTGTTTGTTTGTATATTGCTGTAGTTATGTATAGAAAAATTTAACCTAGAATCTTAAAAAACGCGTGGAGTTCAATTCAAAGCTCTATTACAACTTAAATACCAGTATAAAAAATGATACATAAAATATAATGTCAAAACTTCAATTACAGTGTTGTTATAAAAAATTTATAAAAAGAGTTGCCAATTGCCAAATATGATTTATTTCATATTCCAACGTATATTTCTTTTACGAGGCTTACTTTAGCTATCCTTTGGATAGCAATGAAGTAAATTGTACAGAAAATTTATACAATTATTAGATACAAGCAGAATGTAGTGCATTTTCTGGCCCGCTACGGCTATCCTCACCATTCTCTATATCTTATAACTGGATAAAATTTACAATAAGCACTATATGCAATAGGCGAACGTCACAGATGTTTTCTTGTTCCTTCAACCCTAACACAATTTTTGCATTCCAGCTTGCAGGGTCGTCTTGATAGAGCATCCGCATTTCCATGTTTTCTGGCTTTTATGTGCTCAATGCTAAAATCGTAAATCTTAAGGCGCTCAATCCAACGAGCTATGGCCTTCCGAATTTTGTTTTAATTGAATCAACCACCTGAGTGCAGAATGGTCTGATATTAAATTAAAAGGTTGACCATACAAATATTTTTGGGGGTTTTCAGGTGTTCATCAAATGTTTTTCCCATGACAATTATGTGACAGTTATGTTTCATCAAACGCTCGAATGTAGCTGGAGCATTACAGAGCCAAAATGGCATCACATTAAACTGCCATAAGCCATCACTTACACTAAAAGCAGTTTTCTCTTTATCCTTGCCTGCGATTTCTACTTGCCAATACCCGCTCTCCAAATACAATGTGGAGAACCATTGTATTCCGGCTAATGTGTCTAAGGTGTTATCAATCCTAGGCAAAGGATAACCGTCCTTCTTGGTGACGTCATTGAGTTTCCTGTAGTCCACGCAGAATCTAGTACTTCCATCTTTCTTTTTCACCAAAACCACCGGTGAACTCCAAGCACTATATGATGGCTTAATTATGCCATCCTGTTCCATTTCATTATTCAGGTCTCTAACTTCATTTTGTTTTGCTAGAGGAATGCTTCTTGGGGCTTCTTTTATTGGCTTTTTACATTTTAAAGTAAATATAAGGGACTATTTCTTTAGTAATTGTTTAGCCTTATTTCTCTCAGGCGGCCTCAGTTTTTCGGTCCATTTGCGCACATATTCCTCTAATAATTCCTGGTTCTTGGTACTATTTAGCTGCGTCTAGATGTTTCTCGCAACTTATTATTGCCTCTGTTGAAGCACATTGTCCAATCCTAAAATTCTGCGTAAGGACCTTTTCACTGTTGGATAAATTAAAAACTCTTACAGGAACTAAGTTCTTGCTGGTTTTAACGAGGGCATGCGCTGATACTACATCACCTGTAATTGCTGCTGGCTCTACCACCCATAAACTATTTTTGTCCTCACAATCTCCCTCCATTCGCGCCCATACTATGGTTTCTGACTGAAGAGTCAATTTTTCACGTTCCAGGGCGAGCAACTGTCTTACATGAGCCCTGATTCCGTATTAAACATCGAGGTGAATTTCAACATTACGCCAAGTCATAATTTGTTGTCCCATATTCAATTCAATACCATGTCGTATCATAAATTCTGAGCCAATGATCACTTCATCTACAATATTAGCCACAATAAACACATGGTGGACGCTTGTATCAGAGAATGATAAGAAAAATATACAAAGGTATTTACCCACGCTTTTCGTAATTGTTTATCCACATACTTATAGCACAAATAATAATAACAGCTATGGTTATTCGTTGCAAAAAGTATATGTATTACTTAAAATTACATCTGCACGGTAATATTTAACGCAGCCACATTCAGTAAACTTAAATACATGAATATTATGCAGATATTATTCAATACCCATGAATGCGTTTTGGTTATCTGCCATACATATAAAATATCTATGTATAAGAAAATATACAGTGAGTACCGTAAGTATTTTTGGCACTACTGCGTAAATATGAAACCCTTTTTTTGTATGAAATGTGTTAGAAAAAATGTGCTTTGATCACTAGGTAGGTATGGGACTATGTACATACATATTTTTATAATACGTGAAATAAATTTTTCTGTAACATCCCTGTCGGGCTTTGAGTTAACTTAAAAGTAACTTATGGTCAACCAATAATGAGTCACAGCTGACTAAAAAGCTGGCTCACTTCCCTTGTTAAACTCTATTCAGTTTTTACACGTAGTGTCATTAGAGGGAGTCAGTACTCACTCACTCTACATAAGTTGTAGCTAACCACAAGTCAGTTCATTACCAGGCAGCTTATAGTTCATCAAAATGAGCCATTACTTATTTACTCCGCAAAAGTTTCAGCTAACCATAAGGTAGCTCAATCTGTGTTATGTTGTGATGAATAAAGTAGTAGGACACTTATTAATAAAGCTATTTGATAATTGTTTTTTTATTATTAAAAATTATTGATATTCACATTTAAATTATATCATTATAGTTATTAATATTGAGAATTAATTATTATTAAAAATATTTTGCACATATTTCATTTTAGCAAATTAAAAATTAATAATATGTATTCAAAGTCGAATGGTTTTGATTTATTACGTTATTTATTATTATCAATGATCTGCTAACGCAAAGAGCTTGAAAATGTCGTTTCTTTATTAATTTCAGCGCATTTCGAATCGCTTTTTCTCGATTCCAATATCTCGAACTGAATCTATTAAATTATACCAAAATGAATTAGTCAATCAAAAGTAAAATAAATACATACGTCCATTCACATGTATTTATATAATTTACCCATTAAAGCTTCATACAGACTTTTGAAACTTTTCATCGATTGCTTTCAATGTATTCCATCTATATTGCAATTGATAATTACGTCCACTGAAAAAATTTCAGTCAACGTTTTGTATAATCTTCCTTTAAGCATTCATAACATACCCGTATTAACAAAAAAAACTTACATAAACGACTCGATTTTATTCCTTATTGATTCTGTAAAAGAGATGTCCAGTTTCAGAAGGATTTTATCCAAGGACCCTGTGGTCCCGTGATTTATTCAGAGACTGGACGACTCATGGACGGAATCAAGCTCCGAATGTCTCTGTTTGCTTATGGAGACTCACTTCCCGGGTTGTGTGGATCCTGGGACGGGGGAACAGGTCGGATGTGGTAACCCCTTTTCTGGATCGGGCTCGGGAGGTGAGATAAGGGAGGCGGTGGGGGATATCATCACCTTGGGTAAGGTTACATGGGCGGTTAATTCTTTTGGGTCTTACAAATCGGCAGGACCAGATGGTATATTTCCGGCTATGCTACAGAATATCCAGGGATCATCACTCCTATTGATGGCTACATTCCTAGAGGGTGGAGAGAGGTCAGGGTTATTTACATACCTAAGGCAGGTAGAACTGGTCACTCTAAACCCAAGGATTTTAGACCTATCAGCCTATCGTCTTTTCTTTTACAGACATTAGAAAGACTGATTGATCTACATCTGAGGACGAAGATTGACGCCGGCATCATCAGCGGCGCTCAGCAAGCCTATCTTAAGGGTAGGTCTGTTGAGAGTGCGCTTCATGATGTGGTGGGTTTTATAGAACGGGGATTGCGAGACAAGGAATACACCTTGGCGGCATTCCTGGATATAGAGGGGGCCTTTATCAATGTGAGAATAGAGGCCATAGACAGGCACTGAGTGATTTAGGGGTTTCGTTATTCTTGGTCGAATGGATAACTCTGATGCTTAGCAGCAATAGGAGGTACAAGGTGGAGAATTTTATGCTGCCGTCAGTTGTTGGATGGCTGTACACTTCGGTGGTTAGACCCATTCTTACGTATGGATGCTGTGTTTGGTGGGAAGCATTGATACTAGCTAGTCGGAGGGACCTTCTGTCTAAGGCTCAGAGGTGTGCTTGTATCGGCATGACAGGTTCCTTGAGAAGTACCCCTCAGGCGGCTCTGCCTGTTATTCTTCATCTTCTGCCTATAGAGCAGTATGTGATGGGAATGGCAGCAAGGAGCATTCTTAGGCTGAGGGAGCTAGGACTGTTGGAAAATTTCACGGAGGGTCACTCGCGGATCTTAAGTGCCATTAGTACTAGTAGTTATCACCTAGGCTCGCCCGGTTCTACGTATTTTTTGGGCACTAGGGTAGATTTTGGGCGTTTGCCAGAGGTGATATTGCCTTCTAGGGAGAGCTGTAGCTCGTTTCTGTATTTCTCGCATCGCAAATTTTCTCATATTAAGTGTGAAACAAAAAATTTCATCGTTTCTCGATTTGTGAGAAAAGTGTTTCTGTATTTAAATGCGAGAACAGACAACACAGATTCTGTTTTAACTGGAATACTTCCAGTAATTAAGTGACAAATGCAAGCGAAACGTCAACGAAAGAAATATATGTAATAAAAATAAGGCTGCCAGACTTAAAGATTTATAGACACTTTGACGATTTTTTTTGTTCCAAAATTGGCAAAGTGAAAATTTGCTGATTTTTGTCTAGTGACGATACAGTCTTTGAAATAAAACAATTTTAAATAGTTTTATATGTTTGTGTAATAGGCACCACAGAAAACCGATATCTTTAAAAACAAGGCAGATTAAAAAATGTATCGGCAAAAGCAAAATTTCGAACGGAAACTGTTTAATTTTTATTTGCTTGGATTATTTAATACATTTGTTTGTGTGATCAAAAGATTAAACTATTACCCCATTTTTCAGGCAATGCACTTTAGGAAATTTTTGCCTTTTACTTTGTCCAAAAGTGTTTATTTTATTTCAATATGATATTTTGTCACTCCTTTGTGTGATTTCTGCAGGGAAAAATAACAATCTGAAATTTTAAACTCTTATCGGATTAAGGAAAATAAATTAAATAATTTTAATTAGTATTGTGGTTATTTTATTGAACTGTTAATGGTTTTTAATCCAAATTTAGATATTTTTAATTAGGCTTAAGTTCATTGAATTTAATTTTCATTAAATTATTTTTATGAAGACAGGAATTTTAACAACATGAAATTAATTAAAATTATTTTATTGATAATTTTTCATTCTTGACTGCGCTGAGATTTGAACCCAGGCTTTCACGGACAGGTTGCCCAGACTAGTTTCGATTGTAACCACACAATCTCGTCAGTGGGGTTTGCCGTTTTACTCACTCGGCTATTGAGGCCGGGCGACGTCAATAGTCAAACATCAATCCTTAAACCAAATGGTATTTCACTTTGGTAGATCGAAATTTGCTTTTTGAATGAATGATTATCTATTTTAATTAATTTACATGTTCTTAACTTTTGTTTTTTCGTACTTTTTGTCAAGAATTCTTCTTGAAGTCCAAAGTACATTTTTTGTTTTTTGATGTTTTTGTCTTTCTTTTTTCTTGTTTGACTATTGACGTCGCCCGGCCTCAATAGCCGAGTGAGTAAAACGGCAAACCCCACTGACGAGATTGTGTGGTTACAATCGAAACTAGTCTGGGCAACCTGTCCGTGAACGCCTGGGTTCAAATCTCAGCGCATTCAAGAATGAAAAATTATCAATAAAATAATTTTAATTAATTTCATGTTGTAAAAATTCCTGTCTTCATAAAAATAATTTAATGAAAATTAAATTCAATGAACTAAAGCCTAATTAAAAATATCTAAATAAATAATTTTATTTAAATAGACCTCAAGCTTATGTATGTATAAAATATGTATTTTACCCATGAACTTAATGTTTTTTTTTTTTTTTTTTTTGATTATGTGTTTATATGATAAAAATTTGTGATTATATGATAAAAATCGAGCAAAATTCGTCAAAATTAATTTTAAATTGTCCGAAAAAAATAGACGATTTTTTTATTATTTCTTAGGATATTGACGTTTTTTTTCACAAATTTATCTGGCAGCCGCGCATAAAACAAACACAATGAAAGGCTAAACAAATTTTAATAACAAAATATAACAATTGTGTTTTATATACTTATTTTCATCATTTAAGTTCTTTCTTTTAAAATAAAATAAAATAAAATAATACACATTCTTGTGTACATACATACATAATTTGGGCTCCATTTTTTTAAATTTTTTTTTCTCGCATCAATTTTAAATATGACTTATTTTGCCAGTTCTTGTGAGAAACTTTTTGCAAAATATTGTTACAGAAACACTTGTTCTCACATCCTTCCAATAATTGCTGGAAAATTATTTAAATGACAGATAATTCTCGCAAAGTAAAAGTACAGAAACACTTATGTGAGAAAAACCATTTTTTGTTTCATATTGCACTGTTTTTGTCATAATTCACTTGTTTCATGCGGGAAATTTTACGATGCGAGAAATACAGAAACGGGCTACTGGTCAGGGCAGAGCAGATTGTATAGGGGATTTGCTATTTTCACTGATGGCTCGAAGATGAAGGGCACGGGTGCGGGGGTCTACATTGAGGATCTGGACATCAGAAGGTCATATAGACTTCCCGACTTCTGCAGTGTATTTCAGGCGGAAGTTCTGGGGGTTCTCAGGGACGTGGAATTGGTAGGGGCTAACATTGCCAGGGGCTCGGAGGTCACTATATATGTGGACAGCCAGGCGGCTCTTAGGGCCTTATTGGGTTGTTATGTGAACTCCAGGCTAGTGGACGATTGCAGGAGGGCTCTAGGAGGAATCTTAGGGAATTATGTTGTGAGGCTCTGCTGGGTACCGGGTCACTGCAACATCACCGGCAACGAGATAGCTGATGAGTTGGCAAGACTGGGCTCGGTAATGGAGGATCCTGACAGTTTTCAAGTGGTCAGGCCTCCAATGGGCTTCTACTTTGGGAGAATTAGAGAATGAATTCTGAGCGGGACTAATCGGTCTTGGCGGGGTCGAACGGACTGCCGAGTATCGCGCACGCTGTGGCCGATGCTTAGTAGGTCACGCGTTGCTGGGTAAGAGTAGGGCCTGCCTCAGGACCATGATAGGTATTATTCCGGGCCATTGTATGATAGGCAGAATGGCGTTGAGAATGGGGTCTGGCTTATCGGATATATTTAGGCTGTGTGAGGACCCAGAGGAGTTGGAGACAGTTGAGCACTTTCTGTGCCACTGTCCCAGGCTGCAGAACAGCACGCTGAGGTGGGCAGGTAGCAGATTCCTGCACGAATCGGGAGATGTCTCGGGCTACGGACTCGAGAATCTGACGGGATTCGTAATGGGAATGACCTGGCTGCGCGGCAGGAGGCTGGGGACTGGAACATGTAGGGTAGTTTTCCTGTTTGGTAGGGTTGTTTTTGCTTGTTCTGTCCGATTTCTTATCCTCCACTATCTTCCTTTCCTGTGCTGTCACCATTTATAACCCTTTCACACTAGATTTCTTGCTCTTCTTTTCTTCTTTCTTTTACTAATTGAGGCGTCACAATGGACTCTGGGTGAGGGAGTGAAGTTTGCTTCACACCAGCCTTTCTAACCTATTTCTTTATTTTATTGTTAATATCTTCCAAATCGTCAATAGCCTGAATAGGGAAAATCCTTCGAATGTTCGCTTTTTTTCTTTCCCTATAGCTTCTCTGTTAAAACTTTTTGTGTGACAGAGCTTCCATTATAACGCTATTTTGACGAACATTGGTTGCTAGTTTTGAAAAAATAATATTAAATTAACTTTGTATTTTCATCAATGTTATGTTGCTTGTACCTGTTAACTTCTCAATGGAACCATTCAGCTGTTTGACAGATTCTGTGTTTGTAAGAATAAATCAGAAATATTTACGTATATATATATACAATTTAACAAGATTTCAGGAATGAAAAATACTGAAGATTTTCTTCAGGAAATATACTGAAGATTCCATTCCTATTATTTAATAAATAATTCGCATATATATACCAGTTAGTTGGTCAAATATTGTCTCATATAAATTTTTCCAATTTTGGCAAGTGTTTGGATTATCTGTAATATAAAAAATGTAATGGTTTAATTACAACTTGATGTTAAATTTTTGCCAAATTTGCATCGCTTAATACCTGTTTTCTGGTTTTCAGATTCCATTATATTGTATATTATTTAATTTTTTTTATAGTAATACTTTTAAGTAATTTAAAGTAATACTTTATTAAGCTGCTAATTTTTAAGATTTAGGTATTTTTTATGTTTCTTAATTTTACTATGTTTTTATAATTATTAATAATTTTATTTTCTTTATTATTATTTATTGATTGTTAGTTATATATACTCGAGTACCATTTCACTTTTTTCAGCTTTTTTTGTAATTTTAAACACATGTCATCTGGAATAACTAGACCAATTTGTCTCAGTTAACTGATTTAAAATAATAACAAAATAAATATTTCACCAAAATAAAGTTTAAATTGTAATGCTCATGTTTGTTTATTTTTGCATCAACTTTGAGTTATTTCTGAAGTTAGTTGTTAATGAGTTAGCTATAAGTCAGCCTAATTTTGAG
This sequence comes from Pollenia amentaria, assembly GCA_943735925.1. NCBI lineage: Eukaryota > Metazoa > Arthropoda > Insecta > Diptera > Polleniidae > Pollenia > Pollenia amentaria. Next base: position 119,818,637 of record OX031008.1, read on the forward strand.
TAAGCTCATGAAAGTCCGCCAGGGATCAGCAGTCTATGAATGTATATATACCCAAAAAAAGGCAACCTATATACATACATATATATATATATATATATATATATATATATATATATATGTGGGATTTGATAATCCGATGAGTTAAAAAAACACATGAACACACGGGATATTTAATTAAAATACAATTCACTTTATTCCAAAATAATAATGTTTAATATTTAACATAAAATGATTTAATACTGTCCGCGTTATGTCCTGTTAGCTTGGCTGCTGTATTTCAACTCTCTCTGTTCTATTTCTGTCTGTCCGATGTTTCTCTTCATTTCAAACTCACTTCTATTTTCTCAATTCAGTCGCTCATCAATTCCACTGTTACTTTCTTACTCGCTGTCGATTACATTGTCGCCCAACATTTGGCACCCCTACATTCGGCCCTCCTGACATTGCATTCGTCCCGAATGTAGTAGTCCAAGGCTTCATATACTCAGCAACCGTGGTACATCTCCTAGACCCTTCACCCTCTCCAACCTTTTCCACTTCATAGCGCCCATGGTTTAGTTTTCTTATTACCTTGTAGGGCCCTAGGAATTTCGGCTTGATCTTCAACCCAGCACCGAACTGAGTTCGTTTAATAGCCACTAATTCATTCAGTTCGTACTCTCTCTCGGCATTGCGATTTCCGTCAAAAGATTTTTTATTCTCCTGTTGGATCTTAAGGATACTTTCCCGTGCTCGTTCTCTCACAGTATCACGTTCTTGGTGGAGTTCTCGGACTGCTTCTTCCTCCAAAAGGCTTTGGATATCTGGGTCTTCTTTTATTCTCATTTTGAGACCAGTTACAACTTCAAATGGCGTACTCCCGGTACTTCGAGTGGGTGTGTTGTTTATTGTTTTCTGCACCGCTTCTACGTGTCGGTACCAATTTTGTGGAGGTTTCTGAAGACACAGTTTAGTTAGCATAGGGATAATGATTTGATGAATTCTTTCCACTTGGCCATTCCCTCGAGGTACCCCTGTGGCAATCATTAGGTGTTGAATACCCTCTTCCTTGCAATAACTACCAAATTCATTAGAAGTAAAAGCAGTGCCTCTATCAGTAATAACTCTGACGGGGTTGCCAAAAATGGCAGCTTGTTTCCGCAACCGTTCAACCACTTCACTTGAGCCCGTACTCTTTGTCGGATAGAGCCAAACAAATTTGGAAAACGCATCCACAACCACTAGAATGTGGTTATATTGTTTTTTTGTTGTTTCCATTGGACCAACATGATCCAAATGGTACGTCATTAACGGCTTATCGGCCTTATCGATCGGGGTTAACAATCCCTCTTTTTTCCCTCTCTTCGCCTCCGCCATGATACACTCAATACAGCTCTTTACAACTCTTTCAGCTTTTGAGCCCAAATTCCATATGTAGAATGTTTTGCTAACCAATTCAGCAGTTTTCTTTGAAGCAAAATGGCCTTGCTTGTGAGCCAACTCAATAATCTCTCGTTCCATGCAAGCCGGAATGACAACAAGCTCCATGGTGGGATCCTTGTGCACAATTCCACATTTCAAATAAAAGTCTTCATAGGCCTGGCCTTCCAGGATTTTACTTACTACCTTGATCCAGTCGTCTTCTTGCTGGGCTTCTCTTATTCGATGTCGCAGCGAGTCTTCCATTATGAGGCATGAAGCTCGGCTTAGAGCATCGACATGGCGCATCTTGTTACCCGATCGGTGTTCGATAACGTAATCATAATCTTGCAGGAATAGTGCCCACCTCGAAACACGCAATGGCACGTCACGTTTCTTCATAGTCATTGCAAACGCATTGCAGTCGGTGACAATCTTGATCCTCGTTCCCAAAACATATATTCGCCATTTCTTTAATGCCTCTACTATGGCCAACACCTCTAATTCATATGAATGGTAATTTGCCTCAAATGGTGTGGTTTTCCGACTCATAAACTGTATCGGATGTAGTTGACTATCCTCAGAGTCCTTTTGAAGCAATACGGCTCCATAACCGTGCTTACTGGCATCGGTGTGGATTTCGGTTTCGGCGCTAGGGTTATACAGTCTTAAAATGCTGGCTCCAACTAATGCGGCCTTTAACTGTTGCACGGACAAAACTTCTTCATCACCCATCTTGAAAGTTGCGTCCTTCTTTAATAAGTCCGACAAGGCCTTGGCCACCAAAGCATAATTTGGTATAAAACGCCTGAAATAGGAAGTGAGTCCTAAAAACCTCTGTACCGCCTTTCGATCTTTTGGGATTGGAAACTTTTCCACTGCTATGGTTTTTTCTTTCGATGGTAAAATTGTTGAGTTTTCCAATACGTAGCCCAAGAACGTTATCTTGCGCTTTAACAACTGGCATTTACTCCACTTTATGCGGAGTCCATTAGATGATGCAACTTCTATAACTTTCTTTAATTTCTCGAGGCCTTCCTTTTCATCCCTGGATGGGATCACCATATCATCCATGTAAATAACCACCGTTCCGTCCATTATAAGGTCATGAAACACGGCGCTAATATAGCGACAAAACACAGCGGGTGAATTAGTTATTCCAAAGGGAACGTACAAAAATTCAAACTGACCACGGTGTGTCACGAAAGAGGTATACTTTTGACTGTCTTCGGCTATTGGCACGTGAAAGAAACCATTCTGTAAATCCAGGGTTGTATACACTCGAGCTTCTTGCAAACGTTGCAAAACATCGTCAATGATTGCCATTGGGAAGTTGTCCCGCACAATCTTATTCAAACTCCGATAATCGCAGCATAACCGTCTACTCCCATCTTTTTTTGGAACTAACACTACCGGTGCTGAATATTCAGAGCAACTTGGTTTAACTATACCATCTTTCAGCCATTCCGAGATTTGGTTATCTACGACCTGCTGATCAGCATACGACAACCTACGCGGATTGTGAACAATCGGGATTTCATCTTTAAGCAGAATCTTCATTTTAACTGGAAATGACTGGGGCTTAGTCGGCTTATATTCCTTGACCATTTTAATTATGTCTTCGCGAACTTCACGCTTTAAGTGGCTTACATCTACTTCATAAGGGTCTGAAATCACACAAATCTCTGCTAACTCTTTTAACACCTTTTCCATATAGTTCTCAGTGGCATCACGAGAAGTCATAGCACACACATGACCCCTGCTACTCTCAACAACGCCAGCTTCAGGTTTCGAAGACTTTAATGAGAACTTCGCTCCGTCCGCATTTATTACAAGATCGACGTGCTCTAAAATATCATTGCCTAACACGGCTGCAAAATGAATGTCGCGCTCTCGGGCCACATGAAATTTTATTGGGACATCCACACCATCTAAACAAACATTTGCTTCGAACGAGCCAATCGTTTCTATTTCTCTCTCTCCTATCCCAATCATTTTCCTTCTTTCAGCACTTAAGGTAGCCTCTTCCATCAGCATCAGCGAATCGTAGCGTACACAGCTGATATCACTACCGGTATCAATTAGAGCCGATACCTCGAAACCCAGAATTAAAACATCCTTAAAAATTCTATTCGACCGCGGGATCATCGTATAGTGCCTTAGATCCTGGTCAGACAAGGTATGAACAATATTGTTAGCTGTGTTTAGCTTTTCCTCTTTTTTATCAATTGCGCCCTTCTTACAATTAAACGACTTATGTCCAACCTCGTGACATTTAAAACATGTTTGTTGTGTTTGAGAGCAATTGCGAATTACATGGCCCCTTTCCCCACACTTAAAACAACTCGAAATTTTCGATTCCTCTTTCTTTACTTTTACGACACTGTCTAGCCCGGCTCGAGATTTATTAAAACCTGACGGCTGAGTTGGCTTGGATACCCTTTCATAAACTTTCAATTTTATTTTCAAATCTTCGATACTGCTGGCTTGATACAAAATAATTTTGTTGAGTTTGCTATCCGATATACCTTCAATAAAGTATTCGATTATGCTTTCTTCGTCGAGAGCTATTGGCGAACTTATTTCCATTAAACAGTACAGATATTCCCGAAAACTTTCATTGGCTAATTTTTTCCTGCTTTTCAACATACGATGAACTTCAATTGCTGTTTATTTAACCCCAAATTCTTTCTTTAGCGCAAACTTTAAAGATGCCCAGTCTCGAACCGTATTCTGACTCCGACAAAATATTCTTGCGGCCCCTGTAAGGAGTTGTCGAGCATATATATATTTTTGCAGCTCGTCCCACCCGACCGTAAACGCGCAATCTTCAAAGTCGCTAATCCACGTTAAAATATCAGGTTGACTTTCCCCGGAAAATTTTGACAAAGTGTCCTCGATATCTCTTAAAGTGAAGGTAGAACGTCTAGGATGTTCTGCAACCACTGGTTGCTGAATATACGCAGAAGCCTCGCCGTATTCTGAGCCTGTCTCCTCATTCTGTTGCGTAAACCCAAAATGTCGTATCAATCTTTCCTGTAAAACAGTCTTAGCCCCTTCGCCATTCAATCCCAATTCGCCTAACTTCAGTCTTAACTCCTCAGAAGTAAGCCCTAAGATCTCAGCCAGTTCCATTTTAAGTCCCGTCAAATATTACAAAACACAATTCAAATAAGTAAATATTATAATAGCTAAAATAAATTTAAAGATAATTTTAATTTCAGATTTATAGTTAGTTAATTACTTCAGAGAAATTCAATTAAATGGCTATTAAAATTATTTACCAGAATTAAATAATGTTAATAAAATTTACACCCTTGGAAATAAAAATATTACAAAAGCTGTTCTAAATATTCGCAATTACGTTTAATGTTACCTCCCTACTAACATTTGTTCACAAATCCTGTTAAAATTATATTGTTTTATTATTTAACAGATTTCTTTACAGCCTCAATGTTATTGGTTGTTTACACAAAGCTCACTAAAGCAATAATATTAATTGATTGTTCTTTTTTACTGATTTGTATTTAACAGAATCTTTCTGGTACTAAACCTCAACTTCAATTAACTTAATTAATTTTCAAAAGCTCAACTCAAAATTCCTTTTACTTATATTTATAATCAACCACTTTGTTAGTTTAAACAATACGAAACTCTTAAATTTTCTACATCACCATTTCAGCTCACACGTCTTCTATATTAATTTACGGCTGCTCTTCTTTCTTCGCTTTAGCTGTCCAGCATCAACTTTTCTCTTCCTCAGTTGTCTAGATCAGACTCTTCTCTTAATCACAGCCACATCACTTCACTAAGCATACTAGCACATCAAAGTTTGTAGAATTAATTTTCTTCACCCACTAACACACAGCAATTATTTGAGTTCTTTTTTTCTCTTTAGTTGTTTAAATTTTTGTTCACTTGTGGTGTTGTTGTTTTACTTGTCCATCACTTCAATTGTGTTTTTTTTTTTTGTTTAACTTCTAAATTTCTTTATGATGACAAAATTTTTATAAAAATTAACGGGTTTTACCACGGGCACTTCAAGGTCTTTTTGTTTATTTAATTTGTGTTTCTTTTCTTGTAAATTATATTTTTTTTTTTACGTTTATATTTTAGAGTACACCACCAACTTTTGATTTAAAATTTTTTGCATTATGCTTTTATTTAATTTAGTTTTGATGGTTCTAGTTTTTATGTTTTCAATATTATATGTATGTGAAATCAGCTTAACACTTTATGAATTTTCTATTAGCCTTAACTTAATTTTAAATTCTTTTTATAGGTATGCACCAAAATGTTGACTCCAAAACAATAGTCCATCCCGGACGAGCCCCCAAATGTGGGATTTGATGATCCGATGAGTTAAAAAAACACATGAACACACGGGATATTTAATTAAAATACAATTCACTTTATTCCAAAATAATAATGTTTAATATTTAACATAAAATGATTTAATACTGTCCGCGTTATGTCCTGTTAGCTTGGCTGCTGTATTTCAACTCTCTCTGTTCTATTTCTGTCTGTCCGATGTTTCTCTTCATTTCAAACTCACTTCTATTTTCTCAATTCAGTCGCTCATCAATTCCACTGTTACTTTCTTACTCGCTGTCGATTACATTGTCGCCCAACATTTGGCACCCCTACATATATATATATATATATGTTGCCTTTTTTTTATTTTGAAGGTTTTTTGTAGGTAATAAAAAAATCAGCTGATTTAATTTATTTTAAATATTACCTTTCCAAGTTGAAATTGTACGCTAAACACGATGGCGATAGCAGTTTTTCCAAAAAAAAAAAATTATTTTTCTTGAGGTTTTGGACGGGTTTTTGTACTAAACAATTTTTTACCCGTTCATTTTTAAGGTTTTTAGTAGTTTGTTAAAAAAACCCAAGAAAATAAATTTGATATCGCTTAATCGGTTAAAAAAACAATATGTCGGAAAATATCATAAATAGCGTTAAAAATTAACTTTAATGATGAAGAACAAAAAAAAAAAAAAAAAAATTGGAGACGGGCTTTTTTTTTGTCAGATTTTCCATAACTTGTCGACGTCTACACAACTTTCTTATAAAATACCAAATTAACGTCGAAGTAATGTAGTCGTCGACTTGATGTGATAAAATCAAGTATTGGCCATACAGACTTTTACTTTTCCATAGACTGTGGCAGGCTGCCCCGTAGCTGTTCGCAGACTTACAACACTTAGGCCCGTTTTCACGACTTACCGATAGCTAAAGGTAGGATTTTATCGGCCGTATAACAAGTGTTCCAATATTCCAACTTTACTTTAACCTAAAGTGAGCGATTAGTTGAAGGAAGGTTCATACTACCTGATAGGCTAAAGTAAAGTTTTAATAAGGGAACACTTTTTATGCCGCCGATAAAATCCTACCTTTAGCTATCGGTAAGTCGTGAAAACGGGGGTAAGTGGTTCAATGGACTGTTGTACTTAATCATGCGTCATAATCGAATGTGATGACGCAGTGTCCACAGTCCAAACCCGTTCTTGCCCGTTGATATAAGCACAAGCAGTAAAGTTTCTATCACTCAGTTGCATTACTGAGATGGATACTGTGAGGCCCTTAGATGTGGGAGCTAGCTCGTGTCCCGCATTGCTAGCTCTTTTTAGGTTAACGGGAATTCTTGTGTAGATTTGTGATTAGCTGTCAGTTTCTTGGCGGTGAAGAAGATCTTGTTCGCTTTCTTTGTGCTTTACAGTTTCGCTGTATTTGACCAATCTTTTCGCATCTCTTACACCACTAACAAATGGTATAAGAATAAAGTGATCTAACAATAAATGACTCTCACCAGGATAAGTAAGCTGCACCAACCGCTCAATCTCCAGTCCGAAGTCCTGTAATGTCTCATTAGCCTTTTTCACTCTACCACGCGATTGCATTCGATATATCTCCTTGTGCTCGCCACCATATTTACGCTGCACAGTGGCGCCCGTAGAGCAAGCGAGGTTGCAAAAATCAAAATTTTCATGAGTGCCGACGAAGTTTTGAATAAACCCATGTTATAGGAAACTTTTCAACGATTTCAAATATGCCACTCTTAATAATATCACATTTTTAGTTTAGAAGATATAACCGTTCAAAGTTGACCGACTTTCGGTTTTCAAAAAAACACACAATTTTTAGTCAATTTGTTGCGATTTCAGGTGTAATATCACGAAAAATAGGTAACGAATCGCCTTATTTTTTGTTTGTATTGATTGATGTATTTATTAAATGTATAATGATAAAAAAAAAATTAACTGTTTGCTTTGTGTTTCTCCTGGTAAATCACTATTTAAAAACTATCCGTTTTTTCACTATTTTTCAACTTTGACGGAAAATAAAAAAAAACTATATTTTTCTATATTTGCCATATTTGCAAAACCTGTTCTTTGATTATTTCTTTACATAATTCAAAAGGTTTTATCTGCCCGTACGTGCCCGTTTGGCTTCTAGAGGTAAAAAAGTTTAAAAAGACATGGTTGCAGGAATTGTATGGCGTCCATCCCTTATATGTTTTGACTGACAGTAGTTTGATCTAATAGTTTGAAAAAAACTACTCATTGAAATTAGCAGGTACGTACCTCACTTGAATAATACTTTGGCGTACAAATGGTCAAGAACAATATTCACTTATGGTCCCTACAGGTAGGCACAAATCTTATTTGGACACGTGCATAATATCAAAATTGCATTATTTAGCCTAAATCCATATGTATGCAGGGAACAGGTAAATTTTTAGGCATGGTAGCATAAGCCTATATATTGCAAAATAAGCATAATGCCTGGATTAGTCTACGCCTGAAAGTTGGCGCAACAATTACTGAAACCATTAAACAATTTAAGTACTGAAAACATGGCGTTGAACAATTTAAAATTATTTGAACTGTTTAGAAAGTCAACCACACCAAAGTTTTTCACGGAAGTGAAAATTCTTCCTGAGAAGTTGACATTGATCAGCAAATGGGGCTGCGATGGATCATCCGGACAAAGCGTTTATAAGCAAAGGATATCTTTCGATGACGCTACAATATCGGACGGAAATATGTTTATGGCATCTGTTGTTCCTTTGCGGCTAAAATCGGATGATTCCCTACACTGGAAAAATCCACGTCCGTCATCAGTGCATTATTGCCGACCAATAATGTTTCAGTTTGCAAGGGAATCGGCAGAACTCATAAGGACTACGGTGAAGGACATTGAAGAACAAATAAGCAAGATTGGAAGCAAAAAAACCTGCAAATTGGAGAAGGAAAATATATTGAATGCAATTACGAGTTCCACCTGACCATGGTTGACGGAAAAGTCGTAAACGAACTGACAGGAACAACCTCAACAATGTCATGCCCGATTTGCAAAAAGAGTCAGAAGAACTTTTTTCAATTCAATTCAATTTATTTCATATATAATATGTTACATCTCAATTTTATATAATTAGTTGTAAAGAGTTTAAGATTAGTATCTTTTTCTGCTTAATTATAATATATTTCAATTAGTTTTCATAGACAGAATTATATTGGAGGTAAAAATTTAGCAAAAACCTATCTAAACCCCTTTTTTCGTATTATTTTTATATTTTTTTTATCGATTTTATATTATTATTTGTCAGAAGAACTTTGGTAATTTAAACGATTCTACAAATGAGGAGAATTACGAATATGGAATGTCACCATTGCACGCAAGGATAAGGTGTATGGAATTCTTGCTAAAACTGGCATATACCCTACCACAAGAGGAGGAAAACTTCGATGAAAATACATCAATAAAGGATAAGGAAAAGATCAGAAAGAAGCAAATACAGGATGGTTTTTTTGAAACAAGTTGGACTAAAAGTAGACTGTCCCAAGCACGGATACGGTAACTCTAACGATGGAAACACTTCTAGGAGATTTTTTGAAAATGATGAGGCAGTAACTAGAATCATTGGAATTGACAATCAAAAGATTGGGAACGATCTTGGATGTTTTAAACTGCAAAGAAAATGTCAATTCTACAAAATATGGAGAATATGCGTCGAAAACTGCATCTCTTTTAGCAGAAATGTATCCACAGAAGAAGTTGACCCCGACCGTCCATAAAATATTGGCGCATGGCAAAGATATAATTGAGTACCAGCCTTTGCCAATTGGAGAGCTTTCTGAAGAAGCACAGGAGTCTCTTAACAAATTTTATAAAAAATATAGATTGCAGAACACATTCAAAGCATCAAGGGTAAGGCAAAATAAGGACCTCTTCAACATGTTGGCAGCATCTTCCGATCCACTTATTTCTTCCCTGCGGCATGTGAAGTCACGAATAGAGTTACAAAATAATTATAGTTTAGAAATTGTTAGTCTTTTAGATATACCTTCTCTTACGAATTGTGATGAATATTTTACAGAAAATTGAAAAAATAAATTTAAAAAAAAAAATAATTTTTTTTTTAATTTGTTGGGTAATAATTTAAAACATAAAACCCTTAAGAAAAAAAATAAAAACAATCTAAAAATGTAAAAATAATTTTTTTTAGTTACCATAAAATTGATTTTTCTACTAATTTTAACTTTGATAACCCATAAGTAGGCCCCTACAAAGCGTAGCACCCTTTCCAAACGCTCATTTCATAGGCTGAACAGTTATCTATCATATGCTGTTTAAACTGTTCAATTATCTTATTCGGTTCAAAAGATATGATTTTTGCAACGAAAAAACTCAAATGGCGCCACTGTGCGCTGGAGGCAACCATTATGTCATAATTGTTTCTACAGCTACTTGTAACAATTTGCAAAACTTCCGCTGCCATTCCTTTTAAGGCCAAAATTAATTCAATTGCATTTTCTTCATTGGCTTTCAGGCATACCGTTGCCAAACGTGCTTGGGTTTCAGCTGTCTTTTATTGCTAAATAATATTAAAAAGTGTGATGTTAATTTAAAATTTTTAAACTTTTTGCATCAATAATCAACGTTTACCAACGAATTGTTGAAATTTATAAAAAGTTAGTTGTTTTGTAATAATTATAAAACCATTTAACTTGCCTTGTGTTGCTGCGTTTAATTGGGCTGTTGTTGTTGGGCTAAACCTGTTGTTGAATTTGTTGCTGCTGATCGCCATTTTTGTTCTCATCATTCATAATGCCGACTACTAAGGGAACTAAATGTGGAATATGCAAGAACGCTGTTGGCAAATCCCATGGATCTATTCAATGTAAAATGTGTAAATTATAGATTCATTTTCCTTGTGCCCAAGTCTCAGACAATCATTTACAACTGTTTAGTGATAAGCCTAATTCGTTCTCATTCAATTGTGCTAACTGTCCTAATAGGGGAAGAGACGATGTGGTGTGCAATGATGTTCGTGTTTTAAAAGATAGTTTTGACAGTTTTGTCCAGGAGAGTAGGGATGATCGTGATTCTTTTAAGAAATATATGGCACAGATGTTAAGTGATATCAAAAATGAGATGTCCACTTACATTAAAGATATGAAAGCTGATGTTGCATCATGTACTAAGCTAATAAACAGTATTGAACTTGCAACTTCTACGAAATGTGCTGCTCTAGAGTTTGAGAATAATGTTTTACATCTTAGACTAAACCGTAATGATATAATCATTAGTGGACTACCTTTGGGATTAAGTGACTGAACTTCTGTTATTATATATTTATGTTCTGTATATAAAGTTAATGTGGCCAATCGTGATCTCAATCTGGTGTGTTATATTAACAAGAATAATGTTGAAGTGCGGGACAGTGTTGCGAGAGAATATTTTAGAACACGTTCTCTCAAGGTCAAGGACGTTATAGGAGGGGATGTAGATACCCGCGTATACATAAATGACCACTACATCTAACCTGAATTACTTGTGTCGTAAAATGATTCGGCAAAAAATTGTCTCCAATTACAGTATAATTAATTCTGATAAACCTAAAGCCAAACTTACCTTACGTGACTCTTCTGTAGTAATATATAATGTTGAGGAGTGTGCTGCTTTTATTAATAACAACGCTGGCGATACTTTTGAATAATTGTTTTATATCGGGATTGAATAACTTTCACACGTCTTGTCTGATTAAAAACTCTTTATTCAATAATTAACAAAATGTGTATATATAAAAACTAAGAACAAAAAAAAAGATAAGGATAAGAAAATAACTAATGGCAGAGTTGCCATATATATTAATCTGAATACTATAATTGGGACATAACACACTTCCACGCTTAAATAAATTTCGCTTGATTTCAAACTAATTCATGTAATAAATTTGCGTATAAATTTAAATTCATAATTAAAAAAAAAATAAAAGCATTGAATTTCATAATTGAGCTTCTATCCTAGTCAGGAACATAGGCCCTCAGGTAAGTTGGAGCATTTCGTACCCTTGAAGATTTCCTGACTGGTTGCTGTTCAAAACTGCCGGTTTGTTGATTTGATATAGGCTCGTACATGCGTGGAGCATTTAATGAAGCTGCCTGGCCACTAAGAGGTTGACTTTGGTGATCCTCGGAATCCCCTTGACGTCCATAATTTGGAAATTGGAACAGAAACTTGTTATGATTTTGACCATGTTCATCTTGGTGCTTGGTTGAGTCATTGCTTTTTCCGGTTACGTCTGATGTAAATTGTACTTTACGTTTTCCAACTCTTGTAGCTTAGAGTTGATCTATGTGTCGTTTTAGAGTGTAACCATCATGAAGTTTTATTATGTAATGAAGTTGTCCTAACTTCCGTAGTACAGTTCCAATTTTCCATATTATTTTGTTGTTTCGAATGTGCAGGACTTGTACTCTCTCTCCCACGCTTAAGTACACCCAGAGAAAAAATATGTTTAAATTTGGTCACCTCCAACAAAACTATTTTTAAAGAGAATTGCAAGCATGTTTAAATTTAACCATACTTTTGTCACCGACAAACATATTATTGTTAAATTAGTCCTCCATCAAGAAGGCACAACCATATTATGGTTGCCTCCGAACATCTTTTGGTTAGTAATAACTAAAATATGTTTAACATTTATAATAGCATGGTTGATTTTCAACCAAAGCATGTTGCTCTTAGAAAAGAGGAAAATACTATTGTTAATTTAAAAACAAATTACTGTCATATTTAACCATAACATGTTTAGAGGCAACCATAATATGGTTGTGGCTTCTTGATGGAGGACTAATTTAACAATTATATGTTTGTCGGTGACAATAATATGGTTATATTTAAACATAATATGTGTAAAATTTTGTCTAAAAATAGTTTTGTTGGAGGTGACTAAACATATTTTTTCTCTGCGTGTAACGAACCCCTGGAATTTTTATCATTTGGCGCTCCTTTATTGGTTTTAATGCATCTAATCTTATTCGTATACGTCTTTGCAGAAACAGCTCAGCTGGACTTTTACCACAGTAAAGTGGCGTTGCACAATATCTTTGAAGAATGTCATTTATTTTTTTCTGTAATGGACCTGGTTCTGTTGTCATGGCTTTTAATTTTCGTTTCAAAGTTTGAACCGTACGCTCAGCTAATCCGTTTGTGCTCGGGTGTCCTGGTGCAATTAATTTTTGGAAGATTCCATTTTGTATGCAAAAAGTTTTGAATTGCTGGCTTGTGAAGATCGAAGCATTGTCCGATACCATAATTGATGGAAACCCGTGTGTAGCAAATATGTCTGATAATAGGTTTATTGTATTTTGAGTAGAAGGTGCTTCGCGTATGAATCTAAACTCAGTCCATTTTTATTTTGAGTCAATCACAATCAAGAAGTGTATTCTTTTCCAATTCTCATCTGGTTCTTGGCATTGATGTAGTGGGGCTTTTGGTTGCTTATTTTGGACTTCCAAGCAGCATTCACAAGATCTTACAGCTTGCTCGATATCTCAATCAATTCCCTTCCAGTAACAATACCGCCTCGCGAGCTGCTTCATTCTAGTTATCCCTGGGTGTGTGTGATGTAATTCTTGCAGAATTTTCGTCTGGAGGCTTTTTGGAATTAACACCCTTTGTCCTTTAAATATGATTCCATTATCAAGCATATACTTCCCTTCATCATCATTACCATTCATCAGCTCTGTTAGAAGTTTAGAAAATTCTGCATCTTTGGAAGTTTCGTTTGCTAGTATTTCAGAATTTATATATGGACTGGAGATTTCAAAAATTGATTCATTGCATAATTGATTTATTTCTTCGTTGATTAGTATGTCTGTAGATAGTGTTGTTTGAAGCTGTGTTGCTCGAAATATACAGTCAACGTTAACGTGGTCAGATCCTTTTTTTAAAAACGATCTCTTAATCAAAACTTTGTAAAAATTCTGCATATCTCAGTAATCGGGAGGATGTGATAGCTGGCAATTTGTTGTGTTGGTGCAAAATGCGTGTTAGGAGCCTGTTATCGGTTATAAGTTTGAATTTCCTCCCGTAGAGGTACATACAAAATAATTGATAGTAAATACGATAGAAAGCGCTTCACGATCAATGTCACTGTAGTTCCTTTCGGATGACGTTAATGATCGTGAAGCGTACGCAACAGGGCGTTCTACCCCTTCGACTATGTATATGCGAAAGTACCCCTGCTATACCCGTAGGGCTAGCATCACAGGCGACTATAACCGGCAGCGCCGCACATAGGGGCTTTTTGCCAATCTAGCCGGACACTAGGCGAAAAATTAAATTTAAGAAATGTAAAAATGTAAGTACGCAGCTCGACAGCCAACAAAATTCTGCATCGTATAGTGAATTTTCAAGTCATTTGCTTGAGACTTGTGGTTTTGGGACACTGTTAAAGTCAAGAAAGTTGAGTAAATTGCATGCGTGTTTATTGACTTTTTACTGTTTTGGGAGGTTTACAATATATTTTTTTGTAAGTAAACGAATAAAGATTTTACATTGATTTTTTTTTCTCTGAAAGACTATATTAACAGCTACTTATAAAAATTTTTACAAAAATTTTATTAGCAATTTTTATGGTAAAAAAATTTGTTCGAAATTAAAAAAACGATTTTTTTGTTCACTTTTTTGTAAAAAAAAAAAAAATTTAAAGGTTTTTGAAGGTGCAACCCTTAGAGTCAATAAAAATGTTAAACATCACGTTAAAATTTGAGATCTCTACTTTTAAATTCAAGAAAAAAACCTTGCGCGTTGTTGCGCCATTTTTTTTAATGATTTTTTGAAAATTTCACCTTTTTTCTGTTTTTGCTCATCTTGCATAGGTACATATGATATAAACCCTTTCGTCAGTCATAAAATGTTTTGGTTGTACGTAGATATTTTTTATTTAAATTATTACATCTAAGAGTAATATTACCTGTGTAAAAAAAGGAATGTGCGAACAGTACGTAATGGTTTTTAACCACCTGTGCAGCAGCTAAATGGCGTTATTTTATGGAGCAAAATAAAAGAGACCCTTTCGTCAGTCATAAAATGTTTTGGTTGTACGTAGATGTTTTTTATTTAAATTATTACATCTAAGAATAATATTACCTGTGTAAAAAAAGGAAACACAACTACAAACGTGTGGAAAAAGAGATGCCTCTGGTCTGCTTAAAGAAATTGTGTCTTCTCCGACAAGAGCTACAAAGTTAAAAAAAGCATACAAAGCTGCACAAGAGGAAAAAGTAAAGCAGCTAACCCCTCTAAAGGCTCTTTCAATATTTGTAGAAGCTGAACTTTCTCGAAAACAATATGAAATAATCCGAAGTGCCGATAAGAAGGTTTATCCTTGCTACAATATTCTGCAGAGAGAAAAAAGTGAATGCTATCCTCCAAAAGAATCATTTGAAGTAACGGAAACATGTGCTCAAATAAATCTTCAGGATTTGCTTAATCATACTGCAAGTAGATTACTTACATATTTAAAAGATGTTTTATGTGGTTTACAAATAGAAGAATGCAACTCCTTCGAGCTAATATGCAAATGGGGCTGCGATGGCTCACACCAGGCACAATTTAAGCAAAATATGGAAAATGATGCCTCTGATTCTCATATTTTTCAGAGCAGTTTCGTACTGCTTCGACTAATATATGGTGCAAAAAAGGAGCAAATATTATGGCAAAATCCAACTCCTTCATCGCCGCGATATTGTAGACCTATTCGCATTAGATTTGTTAAAGAAACTGTAGATGTAATCCAAGAAGAAATCAACTATGTACAAGATGCTGTTAGTACATTACAAAACACTAATTTTTTAATGGAAGGAAAGTTATATTCCATAAAACATACAATGGTATTTACAATGATAGATGCAAAAGTATGTAATGCCGCAACACAAATTACGTCCACCATGAAGTGCTATATTTGTGAGGCTACTTCAAAAGAATTTAACAATTTGAACATCAAAAGAGATGAAGACGTAGATGCACTTTCTTTCGGATTATCTACTTTGCATGCCAGAATTCGACTATTTGAGAGCATATTACACCTGTCGTATATACTCACAGTGAAAAAGTGGCAATTAAGATCGGATGAGGACAAAACTATTGTAAAAGAGAGGAAAAAAACTATCCAAGAAAAATTTAGAAGTGAATTAGGGCTAATAGTGGATGTACCGAAGACTGGCTTTGGAAACAGCAACGATGGCAACACCAGCAGAAGATTTTTTTCCAATCCTGAATTAGCTGCAGAAATAACTGGAATTGCATTGGATTTCATCTACCGAATCAAAGTTATTATTGAAGTAATTACAAGTGGTCACAAAATCTATTTGCACGAGTTTGCCGATTATTGCTTAAACACTGCAAAACTTTACGTTACTCTATATCCCTGGCATCCTATGACACCTACAATGCACAAGATTTTAATACATGGTACAACTGTAATGAGCGAGGCATTGTTGCCTATCGGGCTATTATCAGAAGAAGCGTCTGAGGCACGAAATAAGCATTTTCGCCTTTACAGGCAGAATTTTGCTAGAAAGTTTTCGAGGGTTCAGTGTAACAAAGATATTATAAATAGACTTTTGCTCAGTTCTGACCCACTGATTACTAGCATAAGAACAACTCCAAAAAAAAAGTCATTACCCTTTACGAAAGAAGCAATTTCTTTTATGCTTCCACCTGTACTTGGCTCTGAACAGAATTCCGATTCGGAAGAGGATTTTGAAGAAACAGACGAAGAAGAACCATGGCACTCATCATCATCTTAGTGCAAAAGAGAAGTTATTGTAAATAAATAAGTTATTATTTTAAATAAAATTAGTTGTCACTATTATAAATTAGTTATAATTACGAATAAATAAATTCTTTTCATATAAATTAAATACTATGAAATACATAAAAGTCACATAAAATCTTAAAAATGAATATTTATTGGAAATTAGCAAAAAAAAAATTTTTTTGACAGGGTCGTTCCGAGGGGCTGGGTTAGGAGGGATACCTCCCCCTGCCCATAAAAGTTCAAAAATTTAATTTTTATAGAATTAAGGCGTTAGTAACCTTTTTCTTTTAATATTTACATTTTTTTTTTAAATATTATTTTATGTAACCGCCCACAAAAAGGGCGGGGCGAAAAGTGAAATTTTACGATCTCATGGGTCCAATTTTAGGGTTTTTAATTTTTGCCGATGTTAAAAGTTGTATTTGCCAAACAAAAGTATAGGAAAACTTTAAAAAAATTGAATTTTTCAGAGGTAGGACTAGTTTTTCTATGGGGAACTTTTTCCCCCTTGGTCCGATTTTAAGTATATTTGATCTTTACCTGCCTATGACAATAACACATATTTCTGCCAAGTTTCATCAATCTAGGGTCACTCAATAACTTTTAAGAAGCAATATAAGCTAGAAAAAAAAGTAATGTCCGGCTAGATTGGCAAAAAGCCCCTATGTGCGCCGGGTCAAAAGGCATTAATACTTCATCACTGGCAATAATATTATAGAGTTTTATGAAGGCTGCTTCGCAACTTGAAGGCCAATGGAATTTTGAATCTTTTGCAGCAGTCGACGTAACGGATATGTCACTTCCGACATTTTTGGTATAAATTTGGCATGGTACGTTATCATACCTAAAAACCTCCTAACATAATCTACGTTAACTGGTCGCGGCATTTCCATAATTGCCCTGATTTTCTTTTCTGATTTTGAAATTTTGTTATATTCGACGGTGTGTCCCAGATATTCAATTTGTGTCTTAAAAAATGAGCATTTACTCATATTTAGATGTAGATCATATTGTTGCAGGCGCTTGAGGCACTCAAATAAGTTTTGTTGTCATTCTGTCTCTGTGGTTCCATGAACTATGATGTCGTCGAAATGACATCGTTTTGTTTAGTCCACATATAATTTGTTCTATAATACGATTGAACTCAGACGGAGCGGTTTTAATGCCAAAAGAAAGTCGGTTAACTCGATAAGTCCCTTTAGGTGTAGACATCGTCTGTATTTCCCTTGATTCTGGACTTACTTGTAGATGAAGGAACGCTTTATACAGGTCTAGATGACAGAAAAACTTCGACCCTTTTAGATTGTTTAAAATTTCATCGATTCTGCGTATGGGGTAGTTTGCGGAAACAAGTTGTGGGTTCACTCCTGGTTTATAATCAACGCATATTCGAATACCCCCATCTGGCTTTGGAATAATTACGAGCGGTGAACCCCAATCAGTTCTTTCACATTTGGATATTATGCCGGCTGCTTCTAAGTCATTCAATTCTTTTTTCAACGCAATCTCAAAGAGCATAGGGAACCTCTCGTTCCTTGAAAAATTTCGGTTTTGAATTTTCACGTAACTGCAATGTGACTTCATAATTAGGAACACAACCTATTTTTTCTGTAAACACATCCTTGAATTCATCTATTATCTCTGAAATTGTACGTATTTTATTTATTGTTATTGAATTAATATTAATATCACTTATGTTATTGTTGTATTTGTCGACTTGCTGCAGATTTATTCCCAAATGGCGAATCCATGTCCGTCCAATGAGTGCTTCATATTCACTCGGCACTATGTACATTTCTTCCTTTGTTGTTACATTGTTATACTCAACCTTTACGTTTATCTTACCATATGGGATAATAATATTTTTGGTATATGACCGGAATGCTATTGTTGAGGGTTGTAATGGCTCATCAATATTAAGTTTTTTATACTGGTTCCTTGGAATTAGTGTAAACCCGACACCCGTGTCCACTTCGAATTTTTGACGCCGTTCGTTTATTTTTACTTCGACATAGTACTTTTCGGCACGATAATTATAATTTTGATTTTTTTACCGCATGAACTACATTTTAGTTTATGTGATTTAATTCTGTTGCATATAGTGCTATAGTGCCATCACTGCCTTCGTTAAGTTAATAGCCTATTTCCGATGTGCGAAAGAATTCTTTCTTTCGTATAACTACATTGAAAACAAAAACAAATTTTTAGACTTTGTTTTTGTTTTCAATGTAATTATGCGAACGAAAGAATTCTTTCGCACATTGGAAATAGGCAATAAGAAGAACAATAAAGCACAATGTCATTCTGATTTCTTAATTAAAACACACAACAAATTTGACTGTCTTTCGTTTTGTTGTTGTCTTTGCCACACCGTATACACACATGGTCAATTCCCAATTGGCTTTAGTTTATTCTAGATTTTGACCTACCTTGCGATTTTGAACGATTTCTGGTACGATATTTCTGCCGACTTGAAGTGCTGGATTGAATTCTGCTTACGTCACTACTGATGGTTTGCTTAGAATCAATTTCACGGCTATCTATTTTTGATGCATCTAATGCTAACGCTGTCTCTACTATGTCTTCAAATTTTGTCTCCTTGGCCTGGAGTAACTGTTTACGAATCGAGTTGTCTTTAATACCGCGTATGAATTGCGCTCTCAGGAATATGTGTGATATATCTGCACTACAATTGCATGTAGACACGAACTCACATCCACTAATGTCGCGGCGCAAGAGGGCCACATATTCAGCAAGAGTTTGCTGATCACTCTGATACGTTGATAAAAATCTGTGTTGACTTACCAGGATATTTGTTTTAGGGCATAAATACGTTTCCAATTTGTTTATTAAATCATCATAATCAACTTCGCTAATTGTCTTGGGGGCCACCAATGAAACCAACAACTTGAAGTATGCCGATCCACTTGAGTTTACTAACATTTGGTGGCAAATTTTTTTATTTTTAGAAACACCCTTCATGTCAAGATAATTTGTAAATCTTTGATGGTAAAGTTTAAAACTTTCTTTCTTTTCGTCGTAGTTCTCAAATGGCGGCAAAAGCATTTGTAATGGCTGCGCGTTCTGGGTTTGTTGTTGTGCACTAGAAACTTCTCGAATGTGTTGCAGAAGATCATGTTGAGTTTTGTTGAAATCTGTTAGCAATTTTGTAAATTGGGCCGCATCCATGATTTAGAGGAACTTTTATTACGCATATAAATAATCGTGCAACCACTTTATGTAGGTAAAAATATAATTTATTTTCATCGTCGCCACTTTTATATCGGGATTGAATAACTTGCACACGTCTTGTCTGATTAAAAACTCTTTATTCAATAATTAACAAAATGTGTATATCTAAAAACTAAGAACAAAAAAAAGATAAGGATAAGAAAATAACTAATGGCAGAGTTGCCATATATATTAATCTGAATACTACAATTGGGACATAACAAATTGTAATGGTTACCTAATTTTTCATTTGATTCTTATGATCCTTAAAGTTTAAAACATTTTAATATTTTTAATCTATTTCTATATGCTCATGATAGCTGAATTCTAGATTTTATGAATTATGTTTTTGGATTCTATAGTTTTGAATTTAAAAAAGTGAATAATAATAGCCTATTTCCAATGTGCGAAAGAATTCTTTCGTTCGCATAACTACATTGAAAACAAAAACAAAGTCTAAAAATTTGTTTTTGTTTTCAATGTAGTTATACGAAAGAAAGAATTCTTTCGCACATCGGAAATAGGCTATAAGATTCGTATTATTATCATTATATTTGTTTTTGAAATGAACTCCCTTTTTTCGTTTGTTTACTTTTGGTTCCCTACAATATTTAATATTTTTGATGTCTTTTAATAACACAAATACTCATCCCATTGTAAGCAGTGGTTCTTTTCTAAACAGCTTAAAGTGGCACATGTTAGTTGCCAGAGCATAAGTCCTTCACGTGGTTCTGTGAAATTTCGTGAGATTGCCAATATTATATATAACAACTTTGAGTTGATTGGTATTTCTGAAACGTGGCTAAAACCTACTATTCCTGACGCAGCTATACATATATCTGGTTATAATATAGGTCGAAATGATCGTGTACGTAATAGAGGCGGTGGCGTATGTATTTATATATCAAAAAATCTTAAGTATAGAGTTGTGCATAAAGTATCTCTTTATAGTTGTGAATCTTTGTTTATCAAAATTTCCTTCAACAAAGTTAAAACTCTGTTTTGTGTGGTGTATTTACCTTATGGAGATATTGCTGAATTCGAAAATTCTCATAATGAAATTTTTTTACGTTACTCGAAGATTATTGTCGTTGGTGATTTAAATTGCATATAAAGCCTATTTGTTGCGTTTAATGTGTATCAGATGTAATCTTTCGGTTATACACAATTCAAAGCCAACCCACTTTGATGTGGCTCATGGCACTACATCTTTGCTAGATTATTGGCAAGTTAGTGATGACTCTATGGCTTGTTATTCTGACCAAATTTCATGTCCCGCAATTTCCCACCATTCTTTCATATTTGCGGTTTTTTGTTTGGATGTCATAAATGCGGATAGATTAATTGAGTATAAAGACTTTAATCATATTGACTGGGAGGGTTTATTTTCCGTAATATCGGAATTTGACATTACTACGTTTTTTAATTCGAGTGATATTGATTATCAAGCTGCTATTATTAAATTTTTTCTTAACGACCTTTATATTTACGTGCCTACAGTGAGGAAGAAGGTAAAGGATGAAGAAGGAAGTGGATGATAACATTTGGTTCAGATCAATATGAAGTATATATGACATATGTATATGAAAACTTCAGAGGTTTATTGCTCGAAAACTATGCGTTTGCAGGATTTCATTTTATATTTTCAATTTTCTATCACCATGTATGGGTACTTTTTATTTATTTAGAGCTGCGTCCTTAAACTAGATTTGTTCCTATTATTTAACTAAATCTGTTAATTTTTTTCTCAAAAATTAAATTTTTTAACAGAAAAGCTTAGAAGAAAAACAAAGCCTAACGCCAGCTTTACTAACTTTGGAAGTCGTATTCACAGAACTTTTACGAAGAAGAGATTTATTGCAAGACAAGAATGCAGCTCTCTCTGAAGCAGAAATCAAATACTCCACATGGCTTATAAAACGTTATGAAGATACCTGGTCACTTATGCTAAATTCCATTGAATATGAAAAGCCCCAAGATTCAGCTCAGGCTTTAGTATCTTGCATGAAACTTTTGGCTGCAGAAGGTAAAAATCCACTTAACACCTTCGAAACACTAAAATTCCCTCGTCCACGTTTACGCAGTATTTTAGAGAAGCTAATTACGGCTCAATATTTACAGACAGCAGCCATACAGAGTTTCAAAGAATATGCTGAATATTTGGATGTGGTGAAAAATTGTTGGTTTAT
Source organism: Pollenia amentaria (assembly GCA_943735925.1). NCBI lineage: Eukaryota > Metazoa > Arthropoda > Insecta > Diptera > Polleniidae > Pollenia > Pollenia amentaria. The sequence goes on from OX031008.1 coordinate 119,840,576, forward strand.
TTTGTCAAATTTAGTAAAAAGGGACACTTTTAAAAAGGAAACTTCGGCTTTAAATTTCCTAGAACTTTTGCACGCTCTACCGGTTACTGACAATTTGCAAGAACAAAATAAATCATTATGTCCTTTGGCAGAGAAGGCACCTGGTAGTGAATTATTTGATTATACGAGTACCCGCAAATGTATAAACAAAGTATGGAATAATTTAATGTTATGGTTGGATACTGATCTTACAGAAAGTGTACACAAGCAAATGCTTATATTGTTATTGGAGCGAATACTTCCTCATTTAGACAAGCCAGTTTTGCTTACAGATTTTTTAATGGATTCTTTAGATTGTGGTAAGTATTATATGAGAAATGTTTTAATTTTTATATTAAAAATTATTTTGCTCAGGTAAAGTTTAAAAAGGGTATCTTTTAATTTTCTGAAAACTAAATTATATGTGTTATAACAGCTAACAGTGCAACACTGAGAATTGAACAATTCTAACCGCTTGATTAACAACATTTTTGTTAATGTCATTATTTTTCCGACATCTTACTCCTTTTTTGTTAAGTCTCCATTTTTAAGTTCTTATCAAGGCGAATTCATTACAGGTGATCCTAAAAGCCCTGCTGATAACTTTTTTTTTTTAGCTTTATAATTGTTGGATGTCAAAATTTTGTTTATTATCTTTGTTTCTGTTTTGATTTGTTTCGCTTTTTGACATTGTACAATGATTTTACAAAGACAAATTCCTTGTGGTTTTTGTACGAGTTGTACTTGTTGTTCTACCGAGATTACCTGGAATGAATTCGCCTTGGTTCTTATTAAATCTCTCGCTTGTATAGTTAATTGTTAAGTAAATTGTAACATTAAATTAAACACCTAATTAATTGTAATTGTGCATCGGCTCTAATTCCCACCAGATACAACAGTTGGCGACGAGCGTAAAAATAAAATAAAAGTTGTGTCCGGTTGTATTATTGTGTTTTTTTTTTATAGAAAAATAAGTGCAAGTTTTTCTATACGAACATATGCACACGTACAAACTTAAAATGAATGCAGATCAATTCGCAACTTTTATCAAAATGCAAGAGGCCCTGGTTTAACAATTGGCGGTTTTAAGTGCAAATGCTGGGGCTACTTCATGTGCATCACAAGTAAGAGATACTAGCTTAAATACAACACTAGTTCCGAATTTCGAATGTTTTGATTCGGCGAAAGAAATTTACAAAAATTATATATTTAAAAATTCTCAAACTACATAACCATGAAAGGCATAGCTGAAAACAAGGATTACTGTGCAAAGTTACTTTTAAATTCGATTGGCGCAAAATATTTTAATATGGCGACTGCGTCGGCAGCGCCGAAGGCAGTTTGTAGCAGCGTTCGAAGTGATATCAATGCGTGTGAATTCATTTTTCCGTGTAATTGCAAGATGTCAATTGCGGATGTGTTCTTAAAAGCCCAATTTATTCGAGGCATTCGTGACAATAATGTACGTGAACAACCACTTTAATATAGTACGTCGAAGTTTGAAGAAATTGTGGATAAGGCTATGTCATTAGAGGCTGCGAAGACGGATGATCGGGAACTATCGCAAGCTGCATTTTGTTGTTGGAAATTAACAAAAATTTTAACAACAAGAAATCAAACAAAACCCCTAAGTCCAAACAACGACAACAAAATAGAAAAGTGAACTATGAGCAACTGGGTATTGCAGAATTGTGCTTAAGCTGTGGTAAGAGTAACCATTTCGCGGGTGAGTGTCGTTCCAGCAAAAATATTAAATGCAACTTATGTTCTAAACAAGGGCATGTAGCCAAAGTCTGCATTGCTCCACTTGGGGCAAATGGTCCTGGTGCCGGACAAAAATTTAAAAGCAGTGCGTGTGGGCGAACAACGAATCAGGTGCTTAGTGGTGAATCTTTCGGGGTTCTAAAGATCGTAGATGTATACTGTAATACAAAGTTAGAACGGTACTATGCCAATATATTAATTGAGGGTAAAACCGTAAAGTTTGAAGTTGATTTTGGGTCTGGATGTTCTTTTTTGCCAGGAGACCAGAACACAAGATTGAAATTATGCAACAAATTAGTGCCAACAGAAACTGTTTTCCGATCATAAACGCAGAATACGTTGAAGCCAGATGGGAAAATATTAGTTAATATCAAGTTCAAACATGTTTCCAAATCTGACGAATATATGGGTGATTCAAGTAGAGATACTTTTTTCAATAGCCTTTTTTTGACAGATCACGTGTGAGTCGTGTCATGATGTTTTTGTTTAGTATGGTTTGGCATTTCATAATGGAAACACTTACGCCTGAACAACGTTTACAAATCGTTCAACTTTATTACGAAAATTCATGTTTTGTGAGTAATGTGTTTCGTGCACTTCGCTCAACTTATGGTCAACATAATCGGCCTACTAAGCGTACTATTCGCAACACCATCACCCATTTTGAGACCCAGCATTCATTATTGGATAATATTCGGCCGAATAGACCACGTCCAGCACGCTGTGACGAAAATATAGCGGCCGTATCTGAGAGTGTACACGAAGACCGTAGAGAGTCGATTCGGCACCGTTCGCAGCAACTCGGACTGACGTATGGAACTTGGCGCATTTTACGTCGAGATCTTAAATTGAAAGCGTACAAAATACAGCTTGTACAACAACTGAAGCCGCTCGACCTTTCCAAGCGACATCGCTCAGCTCTATGGGCTCTTGCAAAGTTCCAAGAAGATCCGACGTTTTGAAGCAAATTTTGCTCAGCGGTGAGTCCCATTTCTGGCTCAATGTGTATGTAAACAAACAAAATTGCCGCATTTTTGACGAAGAGCAACCTGAAGAGATTCAAGAACTTCTACTTCATCTAGAAAAAACAACAGTTACAAGTCGAAATGCTCGAACGAGTCATCGAAAATTGGACTCAACGGATGGACCATCTGCGACGTAGCAACGGCCAATATTTGATAGACATAATCTTCAAAAAATAAATGCCAAAGAATGTTCGTTCAAATGATAATAAACAGTCCCAATTAAATTTGAATTTTCTGTTTTTTTTTTTCTTTAAAAAAATAGGGAACCTCGAAATGGATCACGCATTATTTATTGTACTAAATGGTTGTTTAGCTCTGATAGGTCGATCATGGATTCGTCGACTGGAGATTAACCTACAGAACTTGACGAAATCAATTCAAAGCACGTTTTAACAAATTATATTAATGAATCATATGAAATAAAAGAATTTATTTCAGAATTCGGAAAGGTTTTTAAACAAAGGATTGGCTGCATACCTAATCTTAAAGTATCTCTGTAATTGCGCGAAAACGCCACACTTATAAATATATACAAAAGAACGCAACATTCAGTACGCTGTAACAGAGCGTGTCGAGAGAGAGCTCGTGGAGTTGGAGAAGGCAGGAATTATTACATAAGTTGCACACAGCGATTGGGGGTCGCCGGTAGTCGTTATCCCGAAGGGAGATGGTGGTGTCGTATGCGTATACTACAAAGTTGGCGTAAATCAGTGCTTAGTAGACGCACATTACCCTATAAGGACAATGGACGACATTTTTAATAGTCTAAGGGAATATAGGCGTAATTGCACGTGCCAGTGGACCAAAAATCTGGCGAAATAAAGGGTCCGCCATCTAACGTTTTTTTTTCAACTAGTGCTTATTTCGTGAATGGTAACACTTAGCTCATGTCTGATTAGACAGATAATTAGTTTTATCCTTCCGCTGAACGAATATGGTTGTGTATACGCTTGAACAACGCTGGGAAATATTGCGGCATTACTTTGAAAATCATGGTAATGTTGCAGGATGTGTGCGAAAATTGCGTACGGATTTTGGAAGAAGAGAAGCACCGTCAGCTCCGTATGTTCGTTATCTTGTGAAAAAAGTGAAAGAAACTGGCATCCTCATCGATAAACCAAAGCGTGAAAAGCCAAAAACAGTGCGTACACCCGAGAATATTGCTGCTGTGGCAGAAAGTGTGCGTGAAGCGCCATCAACATCAATTCACCGTCGTTCTCAACAATTGAACATTTCGGAGACATCATTGAGACGAATTTTACGTAAAGACCTTGGTATGACGCCATGCAAAGTCCAATTGGTTCAGGAGTTGAAGCCAACTGACCATCCAATACGTTTTCGCTTCGCTAAGTGGGCCTGCGATCGACTTACAGAAGATGTCGATTTTGCCAAAAAAAAATCATCTTTTCAGATGAAGCTCATTTTGATCTTGGCGGGTATGTAAACAAGCAAAATTTTCACATTTGGGGCACAGAAAACCCGCACGCATACATTGAAAAGCCGATACACCCAAAACGAGTCACTGCTTGGTGCGGATTTTGGTCCAGAGGCATAATTGGGCCATTTTTCTTCGAAAATGAGCAAGGAGTGGCCGTTACAGTCAATGGCGATCGTTATCGGGCCATGTTGAACGAATTTTTGTTCACAAAAATTGAAGTGGAGGATATTGGTAACATTTGATTTCAACAGGACGGCGCACAGTGGCGCCATTTGAGTTTTTTCGTTGCAAAAATCATATCTTTTGAACCGAATAAGATAATTGAACAGTTTAAACAGCATATGATAGATAACTGTTCAGCCTATGAAATGAGCGTTTGGAAAGGGTGCTACGCTTTGTAGGGGCCTACTTATGGGTTATCAAAGTTAAAATTAGTAGAAAAATCATTTTTATGTTAACTAAAAAAAATTATTTTTACATTTTTAGATTGTTTTTCTTTTTTTTCTTTAGGGTTTTATGCTTTAAATTATTATCCAACAAATTAAAAAAAAAATAATTTTTTTTTTTATTTATTTTTTCAATTTTCTGTAAAATATTCATCACAATTCGTAAGAGAAGGTATATCTAAAAGACTAACCATTTCTAAACTATAATTATTTTGTAACTCTATTCGTGACTTCACATGCCGCAGGGAAGAAATAAGTGGATCGGAAGATGCTGCCAACATGTTGAATAGGTCCTCATTTTGCCTTACCCTTGATGCTTTGAATGTGTTCTGCAATCTATATTTTTTATAAAATTTGTTAAGAGACTCCTGTGCTTCTTCAGAAAGCTCTCCAATTGGCAAAGACTGGTACTCAATTATATCTTTGCCATGCGCCAATATTTTATGGACGGTCGGGGTCAACTTCTTCTGTGGATACATTTCTGCTAAAAGAGATGCAGTTTTCGACGCATATTCTCCATATTTTGTAGAACTGACATTTTCTTTGCAGTTTAAAACATCCAAGATCGTTCCCAATCTTTTCACGATTTGATTGTCAATTCCAGTGATTCTAGTTACTGCCTCATAATTTTCAAAAAATCTCCTAGAAGTGTTTCCATCGTTTGAGTTACCGTATCCGTGCTTGGGACAGTCTACTTTTAGTCCAACTTGTTTAAAAAAAGCATCCTGTATTTGCTTCTTTCTTATATTTTCCTTATCCTTTATTGATGTATTTTCATCGAAGTTTTCCTCCTCTTGTGGTAGGGTATACGCCAGTTTTAGCAAGAATTCAGTACACCTTATCCTTGCGTGCAATGGTGACATTCCATATTCGTAATTCTCCTCATTTGTAGAATCGTTTAAATTACCAAAGTTCTTGTGACTCTTTTTGCAAATCGGGCATGACATTGTTGAGGTTGTTCCTGTCAGTTCGTTTACGACTTTTCCGTCAACCATGGTCAGGTGGAACTCGTAATTGCATTCAATATATTTTCCTTCTCCAATTTGCAGCTTTGTAGGCTTAATCTTTCTTATTTGTTCTTCAATGTCCTTCACCGTGGTCCTTATGAGTTCTGCCGATTCCCTTGCAAACTGAAACATTATTGGTCGGCAATAATGCACTGATGACGGACGTGGATTTTTCCAGTGTAGGGAAACATCAGATTTTAGCCGCAAAGGAACAACAGATGCCATAAACATATTTCCGTCCGATATTGTAGCGTCATCGGAAGATATCCTTTGCTTATAAACGCTTTGTCCGGATGATCCATCGCAGCCCCATTTGCTGATCAATGTCAACTTCTCAGGAAGAATTTTCACCTCATTTTCAGGAAGACTCTCCAACAACCGTTTTGCTGTATGGCCCATGAGATCCTGCAGATTGGCTTTCGCAGAGACTTCCGTAAACTCCGTATGCAGTGGTCGTGAATTTATTTTGGCTTGCGTAATATGCTTGTATCCGGGTAAAACGTCAGCGCCGTGTCGCGTTAAAGATGCCCGCAGTTTCTCATATTTCTCTTTGGAAAGTTCTAAGTCCATAAACAAGGCCAAGGCTTCTTCGGAACCATACTTTTTAATGTGTGCGTTTGTGGGCGTGGGAATGCTTTCCTTAATCCTTTTTAGTCGCAGTGGGCTTGCATCAGCAACAGATTTGGTTATCTGCGACCTAACTCTTTCACTATCCTTTGTATATTTAATAGACAGCGCGTCCGATAAATGCTTCGTGGTCAAGTCATTGGTGGCATCGGCAAGTTTCCTCTTTCTTGTGAAAATTGAACACTCCTCAATACTTTTTTTTGGCCTTCCTTTTGCTCCTCTGGTTGATGTGGTGGGTTTATCTACTGCTAATATATCCAGGATGGTGTCTTCATTAAGCCAGTCCTTGTATTTGGAGTTCTGAATGGTTCGATTAGATTTCACCCATTTTGCCTTAATATTTGCATATATCAGATAAAAATTATCTTTTATAATTTCGCTTCTCTCAATATTTCCGTATAAGCTATCAAGTTCTTCTAAAGCAGCTTCCGTGAAAAACTTTGGTGTGGTTGACTTTCTAAACAGTTCAAATAATTTTAAATTGTTCAACGCCATGTTTTCAGTACTTAAATTGTTTAATGGTTTCAGTAATTGTTGTGCCAACTTTCAGTCGTAGACTAATCCAGGCGTTATGCTTATTTTGCAATATATAGGCTTATGCTACCATGCCTAAAAATTTACCTGTTCCCTGCATACATATGGATTTAGGCTGAGTAATGCAATTTTGATATTATGCACGTGTCCAAATAAGATTTGTGCCTACCTGTAGGGACCATAAGTCAATATTGTTCTTGAACATTTGCAATATATAGGCTTATGCTACCATGCCTAAAAATTTACCTGTTCCCTGCATACATATGGATTTAGGCTGAATAATGCAATTTTGATATTATGCACGTGTCCAAATAAGATTTGTGCCTACCTGTAGGGACCATAAGTCAATATTGTTCTTGAACATTTGCAATATATAGGCTTATGCTACCATGCCTAAAAATTTACCTGTTCCCTGCATACATATGGATTTAGGCTGAATAATGCAATTTTGATATTATGCACGTGTCCAAATAAGATTTGTGCCTACCTGTAGGGACCATAAGTGAATATTGTTCTTGACCATTTGTACGCCAAAGTATTATTCAAGTGAGGTACGTACCTGCTAATTTCAATGAGTAGTTTTTTTCAAACTATTAGATCAAACTACTGTCAGTCAAAACATATAAGGGATGGACGCCATACAATTCCTGCAACCATGTCTTTTTAAACTTTTTTACCTCTAGAAGCCAAACGGGCACGTACGGGCAGATAAAGCCTTTTGAATTATGTAAAGAAATAATCAAAGAACAGGTTTTGAAAATATGGCAAATATAGAAAAATATAGTTTTTTTTTATTTTCCGTCAAAGTTGAAAAATAGTGAAAAAACGGATAGTTTTTAAATAGTGATTTACCAGGAGAAACACAAAGCAAACAGTTTATTTTTTTTTTATCATTATACATTTAATAAATACATCAATCAATACAAACAAAAAATAAGGCGATTCGTTACCTATTTTTCGTGATATTACACCTGAAATCGCAACAAATTGACTAAAAATTGTGTGTTTTTTTGAAAACCGAAAGTCGGTCAACTTTGAACGGTTATATCTTCTAAACTAAAAATGTGATATTATTAAGAGTGGCATATTTGAAATCGTTGAAAAGTTTCCTATAACATGGGTTTATTCAAAACTTCGTCGGCACTCATGAAAATTTTGATTTTTGCAACCTCGCTTGCTCTACGGGCGCCACTGTGCGGCGCTACGTGCCACACTTCCGAAGCTACACTCGATGTTTTGCGCCCTGTCTTTGAAGATCGCATTATCAGCCGCAGAGCTGATGTTGTTTGGCCACCTCGGAGCTGCGATTTGACACCGTTGGACTATTAGTTGTGGGGTGCCGTCAAAGATAAGTGTTACGCCGACTATATTCGTGAAGCCATTGGTGAAACACAGCTGCACACAATCGATAATGTGCTTAAAAATTGGACCGTTCGTGTAGGCTACTGCATGGCCAGCCATTTGAATGAAGTTATTTTCCATTATTAACCGGAAGGATTGTACTTTTAAATAAAAACAGAAATTTGAGAAAATATTCAGTAGTTTTTTTTTATAGCATTTTCAAAAAAAAAGTTATTTACAAACAATTTCAACGCACAGGGCACCTTTCACATGAATCGCCTATCTTTTGGCATAAAAACGGCACCCGCCGAATTTAATAAAATCATAGATGAGATCTTACTGGAAATCCCTAAAACTGAATCGTATTTCGATGACATCGGGGTCCATGGCACATCGATGAGTGAAAGGTATTACTTAATGTTTCAAAATGTAAATTTTTCGAAAATCAAATATAATTTTTGGGGCATGTGATTAAGTACAATAGAGTGAAGAATGCCTCCTCAAAAGTCGAAGCCATATTGCAAATACCTCAACCCCGTTGTGTGGAAGATATGCGCAGGTTCTTAGGTATGCTGACCTACTACGTAAGATTTATACCAAATTATTCTACAATTACCACGCCGTTACGACGTTTACTAAGAATTAATTCAATTTTCAAATGGACTTCACAGTGCGAAAGAGCGTTTAATACCCTAAAAATGGGAATTTCCAGTGACCGTGTTTTGATACATTTTAACCCGAAGCTATCAGTACAAATCGCGTGCGACTCTAGTCCCACGGGAATATCAGGCTTGTTATCCCATATTGTAGAGGGTGAAGAACGACCTGTGGAATTCTCTTTAAGATCGCTGACACAAGCCGCGCAGAATTATTCTCAGCTAGATCGAGAGGCTTTAGCAATTGTCTACGCCGTGCAACATTTTCATCAGTACGTTTATGGTCGGTGTTTCAAACTTATTACGGATAACCAGCTCTTATCCAGAATATTTCATCAACACTCAAAACTGCCTCAAATGACGAACTCCCGTCTTCAACGGAAATGCAAGGAAATGCAGATTTCCTGTCTAGAACCCCTATTAAGTCAGAGTCAGATACAGCTAATTTCATAGATAAGGAGGTACACTCTATCTGTGATCGTACCCTACACCAAATCAACTCCAGCCAATTAAATTTTAAATCAATACGTAATGCAACGAAAATTATCCTGAGCTTTCAAAATTAATATTAAAATTGCGCAATTCAAGTCTGGAATCTGAGTACACCATTGACAACGACATTTTGTTTAGAAACCAAAGGGTTGTTGTACCATCTTGTCTGCAACAAATTGTGTTGCAAGAGCTACATTCATCTGAATCAAATGTTATCATCCACTTTTACCTTCCTCATTGTAGGCACGTAATTATAAAGGTCGTTAAGAAAAAATTTAATAAAAGCAGCTTGATAATCAACGTCACTCGAATTAAAAAACGTATTAATGTCAAATTCCGATATAACTGAAAATAAACCCTCCCAGTCAATATGGTCGATTCAAAATCAAAATGGGTGGAAGTAGGAGTGTGTCCCTCAGCACCCACATCAACTTCAACAATTGAAATATTACGTAACATTTTTGAGAGGAGCGGGTATCCTGACGTTCTGGTATCCGACAATGCTACAATATTTAAAAGCCATGAATTCACAGATTTTTGTACCAGCTCCGGAATTTTTCAAAAATTCATCGCACCTGGCCATCCTACAACGAATGGCTAGCGGAGCGGAATGTCCAAGCACTAAAACAGCGGTTAGCTGCTATGTCCAGTAATCCGTCATCAATACAAAACAAAGTACGAGAAATTTTATTTAAGTACCGAGCGACGCCACTTCGAAACGGGAAATCACCTTTAGAAATGTATCTGGGAAGACAGATAATAATTCGTTAAGATACCTTAAAGCCAGGGAACATTACAGAACCACCTGCACGTCAAGCCTAGATTAGACAGTTTAGTGAGGGCGACCGAGTTCAAGTCAGACAGTATCGTTCAAACAAGCCGACATGGGAAATCGGAATTTCACTATATGGTCAAACTCGACAAGGGATTTATTCTCAAACGAAATAAAAATCAACTGCGTGCTCCAGATGTACAGCCACAGCACTCAAAAAATAATCAACAATTCGAATTGGTTCCCGAACAAACTCCACAAAGTGGGCATGATTTTCTCTCGTATCAACTAGGGGCATTAGTCGTGCCCAGCACTACAACATAGACTCAAGAAACATCCAAAAATTTAGAACCGTCAACATCTGAACAGCAACCTGTGAGAATCAACACCCAATCGTCGTACATCGTCAAGACAACGTAGAGCACCTCGCCAACTGGGCGATTATGTTAGCCATTGAATTCCTGTTTATTCAAATCAAGTGGGGGAGAATTGTTATAACAGCTAACGTTGCAACACTGAGAATTGTACAATTCTAACCGTTTGATTAACAACGTTGTCAATGTCATTATTTGTCCGACATCTTACTTCCTTTTTGTTAAGTCTCCATTTTTAAACTCTTATTAAATCTATTGCTTATAAAGTTAATTGTTAAGTAAATTGTAACATTAAATAAAACACCTTATTAATTGGAATTGTGCATCGACTCTTATTCCCACCAGATACAACAATATGTATATACAAACTTAGCTCGAAATAATTAGATAGATTATGATTTATTTATTTATTTATTTCATTGTAATAAGAGGTTTATTAAAAAAAATGTTGAATATAATAAAGTGGCTTATGAAAAAGAAATAATTCCCAATATCAGAATAAAATATTTTATAATATCCTAAATATTATCTTACATCTATATACGAGTACTATACATAAATCCAATTTTTCAACAATTGGCCCCAGCCTAAGAAATACAAAAAATCAACAAAACAAATAATTTGTAAAATTTTTATAGCTTAACTTGTTTAAATTAAAAAAAAATCAGTTCACATGAAGAATCCAAAACGGGAAAAAGTTTAACAAACCTGTTTTTGTAAAACACGAGTGTTCTTACTTGAAGTTTACGGATTGAAACGGAAACCTTTAAAATTTGGTTTTAAAATACATTTAAACGTTTTCGTCCATTCATGTTTGACATAAATAGAGTTTTTTTCTTTCGTTAAATAACATTATTGCCAATGCGTTTATTTTCGTACTTTTTCATGTTTTTGAATATAATGATTTTGTGGTGAAGGTTAACCCTGCCTTTTGTTTACAAAAATAAATTATAAATTTAAAAAACAAAAACTACTATATAAATATGTTAGTAAATTGGTAAAAACTAAAAATGTTGAATTAAAATGTTTACAAAAATTACAATAAATAAAAGCAATACCTATAAGAAGAAAATCTTTTGCTTCGCATCAACATATAGAAATGTTGAAGGTAATTATTTGCGTGATAGCACTAATTTTTTTTTTTTTTTTAAGTTTTCAATTCATGTATTATTACAGTTTGTTTACATTCTATTCCTTTAAAGCCATTCGCGGGAATAAAACATACATATCTATACACATACATACTTATGTACATACTTGTTTCTAAAAATGTTTGAACCTTGAATACATATAGCGTGATCCATTTCGAGGTTCCCTACTTTTATTAAAGAAAAAAAAATAACAGAAAATTTAAATTTAATGGGAAATGTTTATTATCATTTGAAAGAACATTCTTTGGCATTTATTTTTTGAAGATTATGTCTATCAAATGTTGGCCGTTCCTACGTCGCAGATGGTCCATCCGTTGAGTCCAATTTTCGATGACTCGTTGATGTTTTCCTCCAAGGCTTGAATCGGGTTTGTCCGCATAAACTTTAGACGTTACATATCCCCACAGGAAAAAGTCTAACGGTGTGATATCACACGATCTTGGTGGCCAATCGACCGGCCCAAAATGTGAAATTATGTGCTCACCGTAGTGTTCTCTCAATAAATCCATTGATTGATGCGATGTGTGGGAAGTGGCGCCGTCTGATTTTGTTGTACAGTGTAATTATTCTATAAATGTCTTCTATTATTTAACATACTTATAAATGACATTAAGACAGAACAAAATTATATTTAGTCAATTCACAAGGTATCCTAACATGTCATATTGTCAAAATGTCCTAATATTTCACAATGGTTTAAAAATATTGTTGTACGGCTCAGCCGCTCAGCGCTGGACATTTCTGATTAATTACGACAGCACAATAAACACAGCAAGCAACGTTCTATTTATTTAAGACACTTTTTGTTAACAAACCAACAACAATATTTTTAAACCATTGTGAAATATTAGGACATTTTGACAATATGACATGTTAGGATACCTTGTGAATTGACTAATTGTATTTAACACAGGGTCTCCACCTGATATAAGATATAAGATTTTTATATTAGCAAACGTCAAATTCAATCGCAGAGAGTATTATCTTACGTGTGGACTCTCAAATAGTGTTAGTATTAATATTATAATAAATGTTATGAGAAATCTTATAACAACTATCTTATAAGATGAGCTGTCAAAAATACACATACATACATACACATAAATTAATAATAAGACGCTATCATTAAAATGTTTAATTTTTTAAGTGAAAATAGTTGAATTCTTGTGAAAAGTGCTTAAAAAAATAATAAACACTAAAAACAAGAAAAACACAAAAAAAAGAATCAAAAACGACACAAGTTTACTGTACGAAAATCAGTAAATTATGAAATCTTATAAGATACGTGTTCCCCTTGTTCAAGATTAAGATTAACATGAAGAAATGTGCTCTCTCATTCTGCCGACGTTCTCTCACATATATTATCAGATATTATCTCAGGTGGAGACCCTGTGTAAAAGAAAATGTGCAATTTTATAAAATGTTATGCTTTCATGATAGTTATTGGCATCACTGTCATGAAAGCATAAAGCGTAAAATTGTTTAAAATAAATTTAAAAAAAGCAAATACTGTGTTTGAGATTATTTTGATGAATTGTTAATAATAATTGTTTTAAAGTATTGTTGAATAAAAGTTAAATAAATGAGTGGACAATAATAAACCTTGTAGTTAGAGTGAATATCCCGTTATGACATACATACATTGTGATACGTACATACGTACTCAGTGCTGGCAACAATTGTACTGTCTTATATGTGAGTTTCTGCTTCTTATTGTGATCTAAGCCGTTTGTTCCAATTGGAATTCGCTGAAGAATCTTATTTTATGCATGCCATTGTTTCAGATTCTGTCTGTGAAATATTGAGTTCATTCTGCTCCTGAATTGTTGTTGTTTTATTATTTGTTTACTTGTACCAGAGCTGGGATTTATTAATTGCATTTGATATGGCCCCACATAAAGAAATTTATAAATGCCTTGATTGTAATAAAAATGTAACAGAAACACAAATGAATGTTGGGTGCGCTTATTGTGATCACTATTTTCATATTGAATGTGAAAATATTTCAGTTGAACAACACACATTTTTAACAAAAAATAGAATATTAAAGTTTATTTGCCAACAATGTTCCCTAAGTCGAAATTTTCTAATATTCAGGAAGAATTAAAAAATGGATTTGCATCACTTACTGCAATGCTTGAGAAAGAATTGGATGCCAAATTTCAAGATAATAAACGGAAACTTGATGAACAACTGGAAAACGGACTTAATTAATTCAGACTAAAATAGATGAAATGAATAAAATTAACAATAACGCACCAACTAACAATGTTGAATATTTGAAGTCTGATATCATAAATTGTTTTGATGTTATTAAAGTGGTGGATAATGTTGCTGATGGTAGAATGGCTAGTTTGGAATTGAAAAATAGTATTCTCCAAAGACGTCTCAACAGATCGGATATTATAATACGTGGCCTACCAAATAAAATAAAGGATCTACGTGAGCCTATTAAAAGGATTTGTTCGCAATGTAATGTTCAGATATATGACCGATATTCAGCACTGTACTTATTTTGCTGGTGGAAAAGCTATCCTTTTTAAATTTAATTCTGTGCTAATTCGTGATCAAATAATGATCAACTACAATAGAAATCGTAATTAGTTTTTAAAAAATATTGTTAGCCTTGATGATGACAGTAATCTATCCAAGATATTTCTATCGGATCATTTAACTGAGGCTGCCAAAAAGCTAGTTAATCTATGTCGTAAGCTAAAGACGAATGGCAAGATAATACGATATAAATTTATAAATTATGACATAGGCACCTAAGGCGAAAGTTGTAAAGTTGGATCTAACTAAGGTGCTCCTATCTTATGATGATTGTATTAATCTATCTGAAGGACGTGGTGATTTAAGTAATATACATATCTTTTTCTTCTGTTAATAACTCAATTCTTGCTAATGCACATTCTACATAGTTAAATCATATTACTTATATATTTTTTTTATTATCTAATTCTAATACACACACTTCTTATAATCGCAGTTAATCTAAATTAATTAAGGTGGTCACGATATCCATTGTGCAAATTTCCAAATGTGCTATTTTTCTAAGAACTTTTGCTGACAACACAAAAAAAATTCTAGGAGTACTGGCAAAAATATGTATTTGTGTACAATTATACACAAGCATATTTAAATAATTTTTCTCTTTTAAAACTATTTAAACTTAATTCTTTATATTATATTAAAACCCATGAAAATAAATTTGTAATTTATTAGTTTCCTCAACAAACAATATGCCTGTAAATGTGTAAAATGTTATTGTTTATACATTTTGTTGTTGTTGTGTTGTGCAAATGTGTGTATTTTTTGCACATATTTGTATCGTATGGTTACTGCCCTACCCATCGTGAACACCCTTAATTGTTTTGTTTTATTTTGTTTGGTTGCTATTTGTTTAAGAAATATATTAGGCCGTTCAAGTTTTCGTATTGTACTTGTTGTTGATTTAAATTTGTTTAAATATTTTTACAACTGTAGTACTCTTTGTATTTAATTACCAAAAATAAATTATATAATTAAAGAAATAAGGAGATTTATACCTATATTAGTAAAATATTGATTTGAGTTGGCCTGATAATGATTGTTTAATTGCTTTTTTCATTAATTTTTTTTTCTGTTTATATGTAGATTTTTCTATTATTTTCTTTTTGTTAATTATTTTATGTTTATTATCTTAATAACTTTATTTTAATTTTGTTATTCTATGAATTTAAGACAAAATCTAGGAAATGTTGTAAGTGATAATAGTTATTTAAAATCCCAATTGATTCCGTTTAAGCAAAATTTAATCATTGGTCATTTAAATTGTACAAGTTTTAATTTAAGTCCGAACTCTTCCAAATTAAATGAAATACGGAAAATATAAGATGGTGGATATTTGAATGTTGCTAATTTTACTAAAACCTGGCTACATAGTGAAATATCTTCTAATGCTGTTAGTATATCAGGATAAATATGCCATAGAAATGATCGGGTGAAAAATAGAGGCGGAGGAGTGGCCCTTTATATCTCGGAGAATATCAAGCACAAGGTTGTATTTGTTGGTGAGGGTTATGGAGTTGCTGAATGTCTTTTTGTTGAACTTGTTTTTAATGAAGTGAAAGTGTTGGTGGGAGTTGTATATTAACCTCATGGTAATTTTGATGCATTTGAAGAGGAGATATCTAAAGTGCTTGTTCGTTACTTTAAAATTGCGATTATGGGTGATTTCAACAATAATCTTTTTGATGTTGATAAATCTTTTAATGTTAGAAATATTTGTAGTAGATTAAATATTTTCTTAATTCATAATTCTATGCCAACGTATATTACTAGCAATACCACTTCTCTTCTTGATTATTTTTTGGTGTCTTCTACTAACTTAGTAGATTTGGTCAATTTAAATGTCCTGGTATAATGCGGCATTCTTTTATTTTTTCATCGTTTGAAATTTTGTTATCAGAGCAAAGAAGCTTTTATCAATATTATGATTATGATTATGATGCGGTGGATATTGGTTCTTTTCAATCTGCATTGTTAAACTGCAACATTGATGATATGTATTTGACTGGCAATGTTGATGAGCAATTAAACATTTTAACTTATAATTTAGGAAATTTACATACTCTTGTTCCGTTAAGGAAACGTTTTTTTTTTTTTGCAATCGTAGTGAGTCTAGGACTAGCGATCCAGAGATTCAATACAATGTTTCTCTTGGGACCTTGCTTACAGGACCTATTTATCAGATAGGACGGAGGGTATTTAGAAAGTTTTTTATCGCTGTAGGAATCGCGTTAAATCGGTAATTAGGAAAATAAAAAGGAGGGTGCATTGTTTACTCTTTAAAAATTAAAACGCTAAGGATATTTGGTCAGTCCTTAAAAGGCATTGATTTGGGGATAATGATGACAATTTGGATCATGTTGATCCTGACTATTTAAATTATGTCTTTTCATCCAATCAAATTAATAATAGCAATAGAAGAGTTGATAGAATAATTTATAATCAAAGTGGATTTTCATTTCTTCCAGTTGAGTTGTCAGAATTGGTTTCGGCTTTTTATTTAATTAAGTCAAATGCTGTTGGGTTGTATGGTTTTAGGCTTAAGTTTATCAGAATATTGATGCCAATTATTCGAAATTATGTAGTTCATTTAGTCAATACAATATTGATAACGTCGAAATTCCCGTTATTTTGGAAGATTGCGAATAGTTCCCATACGTAAAAATAATTCAACAATTCGGACGGACGATTTACGGCCGATATTTATACTGCCTGTTCTATCTAAAGTTGTTTTAAAATTTTTAGGTTTTCCATTTGAAGAGTTCATTAATTTTAGAAATCTTGTCCACTTTTATAAGTCTTATAGATTGCATACTCCTGGATATTTGATTCAGTTATTTGATTTTTGTAGATCAACGAGAAGTAGACAGTTAATTATACCGAAATTATCTGCCATATTGGAGCGTTCTTATTATGTAAGAAGCGCACGATCTTATAATAAGTTGCCTAATTTTTTGAGATTTTTTGATGTTTCTGCTAACACATATAAAAAAGACTCTTTCTAGAACTTTCAGGAAATCATTCTTCTATATAACTGTTGTATATTTATATGTTCATATATGCGTTAGTTATTATATTCATGATATTTAAATATTTATTTCGTGAAGTTTGTTGTGTAGTATTTTCTTTATGAAATTAAAATTAATGCTTATTTATACTTTGAAAGTTAACAAATATCCGCTTTATATTTTTTTCTGCATAGATTTAACTAATACATATCTATATTAATTCCTGATAGTTTTTGGAGAACATTTTATTACTTATGCACATAGCTTGGGAATAATGATTAGAAATCCTAATGATTAGCAATTGGATTAGAAATTTTAATTGTGCTGAAAAATTGATTAATTATGATTAGTTAGCCATTTTAGACGATTACTAATTGATTATATTAGAAATAATCAAAAATCTAATCACAATTAGTGACGATTAGCATTTCTAATCAAATCTAATCAAAACTAATCCAAAAAATAATTGATTAGATTTCTTGATTATTTTTGATTAGATTTGATTAGATCAACTATTTTTAACTATTTTTGTGAAAAGAAAATATTTAATTATCACATTTGTTGCTATATTTACATAATAGCTTTGTTTCTTTACTTTTTGGGTAAAGTTCGTGAAAATGAGAGCAAGCATAAATTTCTCTCACAATGATACAAAATTACCCAAAAGTACGGGAACAGAAAAAACCATTTTAAGCACAAAATAAAAAGTCAAAAGTGTTTTGACAGTCTTAACAAACCAATAAAAAGTTCGCCACTTTTGAAAAATTGTATATTATCTGTCGAAATAAACTACTATTAACAAAAATAGAACAATACAAACACTTTTACAACAACTTACATTATTTTTCTTGATATTTTAATATGAAACCTTTTTATTTAATAACACTATTTTATTCCACAACACTTTCCAAAATTTGTTCATTAGCATTTTTTCTATACCTTTTTTTGGTTTGTTTATGTTTTACAGCTGTTTAACAATTTACACGAAGAAAAAGTTTGGGCTGTTTCGTGCAATAAGAAGAAGAATTTTATTCTCTCAAACTCGCTCTCTTTAACACAAATTTAAAGTACGGGAACGCTTTTCGTGCAAATTGGGATCCCGAATGATGCATAAAATGAATATTATTATGAATATTGCATAAAATTGCATACGGTGCACCCTGTTCTTAAACTAAACACTTGACACAGCTGATTCACTTTGTTGTTAATGTTAATTTTCAATATTCAATATTCAAAAACTGTTACATTGTGTAAATATAGCAACAAATGTGATAAATAAATATTTTCTTTTCACAAAAATAGTTGATCTAATCAAATCTAATCAAAAAAAATCAAGAAATCTAATCAATTATTTTTTGGATTAGTTTTGATTAGATTTGATTAGAAATACTAATCGTCACTAATTGTGATTAGATTTTTGATTATTTCTAATCAAATCAATTAGTAATGTGAAATTTTTATCAAAATTATATTCTAATGATTAGATTATTTTATTTCTCTAATCGTAATGTGTTATAAAATGCGAAGCAATATATTTTCAATTAATGTGTTTTATTCAAGAGTTCTTACATGACTCAACATTTGAGCATTAATATTCATAAAGTAAAGAAAAAACGGTTATTAATTTGTATTAAAGAAAGTAATGATAAATAAAAAGTGAAAGGGATAAACGTCAAAAAAAAATAATTAGGGTTGCCATTTGAATTACTTCGTCCATTTCAACACCTCCCCTCGAAGTAATGATAATAATGATGTCACTGACCATCGGCTTTGGTCACACCCAATGCTGCTCTACATTTTTCATGCTTGGCGATGCATAAACCCTTCGTAAGAACGTCTGCAGGCATATCCTCAGTCGGCAGATACTCAAGGCTGATGTCACCATTCTGTTGTTTTTGTTTTATAAAGTGATGTCTCACATCAATATGTTTCGTACGTGAGTGATAGCCAAAACTGTTTGCCAGCTTCTGGGCACTTTGACTGTCATTTAATATTTTTATCGAGCCACATTTCAAACCAATTTCATTTAGTAGATCTTTCAAATATAAAGCCTCCTTGGTTGCTTCAGAAATTGCTAAATATTCGGACTCAGTACTCGAAAGGGATACCGTTCGTTGTTTCCGAGCTTCCCAACTTATAGCTGCACCGCACAATAAAAACGCATATCCAGAATATGATCGCCTGTCAACCATATTTGCACCCCAATCAGCATCAACCACACAATATATATCAGATTCATCCCGTCGATATAGTAACCCATAATTTATTGTACCCTTTAGATACCGTAAAATCCGTTTAGCAGCCTGCCAGTGTATTTCATTGAAGTTAACATTAAATTGACTTAAGAAATTTACGGAATATGCGATGTCTGGGCGTGTATTTACTGCCAAAAACATCAGCGCTCCAATGAGGTTTTGATATGGATACTTCTTCATAACATCTTCGTCACATTTTTCAGGTTTTTCCAATTTATTATTTGAAGCCATAGGAGACTGGGCTGACTTACATTCACTCATATTGAACCTTTCTAGAATTGTGTTTATATACTCTTGTTGACTTAGGAACACCGTATGATTGGTAAAATCTTGCTTAAACTCAATACCCAGACAAACTTTAACGGGGCCAAGATCCTTCATCTCGAAAGCTTCTGTCAACGATTTTTTGATACTTATCACCCACGATTTGTTATTTGAGGCGATTAACAGGTCGTCTACATACACCGTTATGAGGATAATACTATCCTTCTCCTTTTTTATAAATAAACACGGATCATGCTGTGAGGGCTTCAGGTCGAGTTGTTGCAATTTTGTAGTAAGCATCTCGTACCATTTCAAACCGGATTGACGTAAGCCATATAACGCTTTCACTATTCTACACACCGGATCCCTACAAGTCTCCAATGCTCTTAACCAATTTGCTGCTGTTGCCTGAACTTGTTGTGATTTAATCCTGGATGTTCCGACACTTTCATTTGAATTTATTTTGTGCAATACAATACATAAATTTTCAGTGATTTCCATAAAAACGTTTTCCCCAAGTTCGCCATTCAAATAAGCGGAAACAACGTCCATCTGATGAATCTCAAGACCCATTTTTGCTGAAAGGGCCGAAAGCAATCTAATTGAGGTTGAGCGTACAACAGGAGAGTAAGTATCAAAAAAATCCTCCCCTTGACGTTGTGAACATCCTTTAGCCACTAACCTTGCCTTTTTCTTTTCGTTTTTGGTACTAAAAACGAAACGATTCCCAATAACTTTTCTGTTCTGTGGGCGTTCAACGATTTGCCATGTTTTATTTAGTAAGTGTGCTATATACTCATCTTCAATAGCTTTCATCCACGACTCGTCACTATATTGCGCCACTTCAGGAGCAACTAAATTACAATCTTCAAAGCCTTCAAAATCCGATTGATCATCGATGTTGCTTTCTACACCAATTGAAATTCGATTATGTGAAGATTCTCTTTCTTCATTGTTCTCCCGCACTTCTATAATAGCTTCTTCATTACCCGCTGATTCAAATTCTACTTGCTCTTCCTTATTTTCATCCTCGTAGATATTCTCATATTCGTTTTCAAAATACAGTTTATCTAAAATTTTAACGTCACGACTTATTACGACATGTCGCTTGCGTTGACACCACAATCGATACGCTTTTTCCTCATTTGAATATCCCACCATAACGCATTTTTCAGATTTCGAATCAAATTTACCATTTGAAGTGCCCTTATTTAAAACGAATGCAACCGAACCAAAAACTTTAATGTGTTTTACAGACGGGGTTTTTCCAAAATATGCCTTGTATGGCGTTTCACCGTTTAACGATTTAGTTGGGCAACGATTTCTTATATAACATGCAGTATTAATTGCCTCTGCCCAAAACTTCGGTGGAGCATTGGCATGCCTCAACATACACCTGGCCATTTCCAAAAGGGTTCTGTTCTTGCGCTCAGCGACGCCATTCTGTTGTGGTGTATGTGGAGCACTTAGACGCCTACGTATACCACATTCATCCAAAAAATTATCAAATTTAATATTACAATACTCACGGCCATTATCCGATTGAAGAATTTTAATCTTTTTGCCGGTCCAATTTTCTGCCAAATTTTTAAATTTTATAAATGCATTAAATACATCAGATTTTCGTTCCAATGTAAATATTTCACAGTATCGGGAGTAGTCATCTGTGAAAGTTACAAAATATTTTGCACCGGAATGAGAAGCCACTCTCATTAGCCCGCAAACGTCGCTATGGACAATTTCCAATACATTGGTTGTACGGTATGCACTGCTGTTGGGAAAGGGATGACAAGTCTGTTTCTCACTTACACATATCTCACACACAGATAATTTTTCCTTGGGATTTAATTTCATACCATGCACCAAATTATATTTAAACATGTCCTTTAAATCATGTTCGTTTAAATGCCCCATTTTATAATGCCACTCGTCTAAATTACTTTTCTTTAAATTTACAGTACCAGCAAAATTTTCGGTGTTTTCTAAATAATATAAATTTCCAATACGATTCGCAGTATATAAGACTTCTCCATTTTCTAGAATTTGCGCTTTATTCTTGTGAAAATGAACGTCAAACCCATTATCCGTTATCTTTGAAACAGATAATAAATTTTCTCTTAAATCTTCAACACAGAAAACTTCCTGTAAATTTATATGCTTTTCTCCCTCATTCACACATAATTTCACATTACCAACACCACTTATTTTCGTTGTATTTGTGTTTGCCAAGTTTAACGTTTTCTCTATTTCTCGGTAATTTTCAAATTTGCCTTTGTCGGCACACATGTGAGCTGTACTACCACTATCAAGACACCAATAACTGTTCTTATATGAAGACATCATTGCAGATTCGACTGTAATGTGCATTGCCTTTTCTACAATGGAACAAGCGTTTGCTTGTCTCGTTTTACAATTTTTAGCATAATGCCCAACTTTACCGCATTTAAAACACGTGAATTTCTTTTTTTCCTTTTGATGGTTTTTGTTGTTAGTAGACTTTTGTTGATTTCTGTTCAATGCATATAATGCCCCTTGCTCGTCTCTATCATTTTTCGATCTCCTTGACTGGTCTTCTTCTAAAATTTTTACTCTTAATACATCCGGGCTTGGTAATTCGTCCCTGGTTTCTAAAGCACATCGGAATGTTTCATACGAGCCCGGTAAGCTATACAACAACAAGATTGCTAATAGATCATCGCCAACTGCTATTTTAATTTCTTTAAGTTTTGAAACGGCATCAAAGAAATCATTTAGATGTTCTCGAACATTGTCGCCATCTTTCATTCGTGCCAGAGCAACCTTTTTCAACAATGTAGCCTTTCTCGCTGGACCTTTCGATTGAAACGTGGATTCTAGTTTTTGCCACATTTCTGACGATGTAATACATTCAGAAATTAGTCCCAACTCAGATGGGGTAACAGATAACATAATGTCCGCACCAGCTTTTTGGTCAAGTGTTTGCCACTTGCGACGTTCAACTGCATCTGCTGCAGGCATCGGAATTTCGCCGTTCGCATAAGCCCAAAGGTCACTTTTAATCAAGACTGCTTTCATCTGTAACTTCCAGGTGTCATAGTTGTCCGCATTAAGCAACTGAATTCGCGCTGTTGTTCCCGACATTTTTCTTATTTTCTTTTTTTTTTCTTTTAAATACTTTCGTTAAATATTTCCCGAAAAACTAAATTTTCTATTTTCAAATATGCTCCTATTTCCCGCAGGGCTCTCTGGGCCCATAACCTGTTATAAAATGCGAAGCAATATATTTTCAATTAATGTGTTTTATTCAAGAGTTCTTACATGACTCAACATTTGAGCATTAATATTCATAAAGTAAAGAAAAAACGGTTATTATTTTGTATTAAAGAAAGTAATGATAAATAAAAAGTGAAAGGGATAAACGTCAAAAAAAATAATTAGGGTTGCCATTTGAATTACTTCGTCCATTTCAACATAATGATTTCTAATTCTAATTGAAATTCCCCAGCTATGCTTATGCATATGTACATGTATATTCACGCATATGTGTGTATGTATGTATGTATATATATGTATGTATGTATATATATATATATGTGTATATATATGTATATATGTGTGTATATATGTGTGTATATATATGTATATATATATGTGTGTATATATATGTATATATATATATATGTATATATGTGTATATATATGTATATATGTGTATATATGTATATATATATATATATATATATATATATATATATATATATATATATATATATATAAATTCCTGGGATTCCTAGTTGGAACAAAGGGCCAGTACAAAAGCTTTCCATTGAATTCTATCTTCGTCTAGTCTTTTTGCTTCTCTCCATGAAGTTCTGGCTGAAAGCAGTTCATTTTCTATTTGGCGCCTCCATGTATTTGCGGGTCTTCCTCTACGTCGGCTGCCCTGGGGATGGTAATCAAGAGCTTTTCTTGTGACGTCGCACAGTGGCGCCATTTGAGTTTTTTCGTTGCAAAAATCATATCTTTTGAACCGAATAAGATAATTGAACAGTTTAAACAGCATATGATAGATAACTGTTCAGCCTATGAAATGAGCGTTTGGAAAGGGTGCTACGCTTTGTAGGGGCCTACTTATGGGTTGTCAAAGTTAAAATTAGTAGAAAAATCAATTTTATGGTAACTAAAAAAAATTATTTTTACATTTTTAGATTGTTTTTATTTTTTTTCTTAAGGGTTTTATGTTTTAAATTATTACCCAACAAATTAAAAAAAAAATTATTTTTTTTTTAAATTTATTTTTTCAATTTTCTGTAAAATATTCATCACAATTCGTAAGAGAAGGTATATCTAAAAGACTAACCATTTCTAAACTATAATTATTTTGTAACTCTATTCGTGACTTCACATGCCGCAGGGAAGAAATAAGTGGATCGGAAGATGCTGCCAACATGTTGAAGAGGTCCTTATTTTGCCTTACCCTTGATGCTTTGAATGTGTTCTGCAATCTATATTTTTTATAAAATTTGTTAAGAGACTCCTGTGCTTCTTCAGAAAGCTCTCCAATTGGCAAAGACTGGTACTCAATTTTCACGATTTGATTGTCAATTCCAATGATTCTAGTTACTGCCTCGTCATTTTCAAAAAATCTCCTAGAAGTGTTTCCATCGTTTGAGTTACCGTATCCGTGCTTGGGACAGTCTACTTTTAGTCCAACGTGTTTAAAAAAAGCATCCTGTAATTGCTTCTTTCTGATCTTTTCCTTATCCTTTATTGATTTATTTTCATCGAAGTTTTCCTCCTCTTGTGGTAGGGTATATGCCAGTTTTAGCAAGAATTCCATACACCTTATCCTTGCGTGCAATGGTGACATTCCATATTCGTAATTCTCCTCATTTGTAGAATCGTTTAAATTACCAAAGTTCTTCTGACAAATAATAATATAAAATCGATAAAAAAAAATATAAAAATAAAACGAAAAAAGGGGTTTAAATAGGTTTTTGCTAAATTTTTACCTCCAATATAATTCTGTCTATATATATGTATATGATAACTAATTGAAATATATTATAATTAAGCAGAAAAAGATACTAATCTTAAACTCTTTACAACTAATTATATAAAATTGAGATGTAACATATTATATATGAAATAAATTGAATTGAATTGAAAAAAGTTCTTCTGACTCTTTTTGCAAATCGGGCATGACATTGTTGAGGTTGTTCCTGTCAGTTCGTAATTGCATTCAATATATTTTCCTTCTCCAATTTGCAGCTTTGTAGGCTTAATCTTGCTTATTTGTTCTTCAATGTCCTTCACCGTAGTCCTTATGAGTTCTGCCGATTCCCTTACAAACTGAAACATTATTGGTCGGCAATAATGCACTGATGACGGACGTGGATTTTTCCAGTGTAGGGAATCATCCGATTTTAGCCGCAAAGGAACAACAGATGCCATAAACATATTTCCGTCCGATATTGTAGCGTCATCGGAAGATATCCTTTGCTTATAAACGCTTTGTCCGGATGATCCATCGCAGCCCCATTTGCTGATCACTGTCAACTTCTCAGGCAGAATTTTCACTTCCGTGAAAAACTTTGGTGTGGTTGACTTTCTAAACAGTTCAAATAATTTTAAATTGTTCAACGCCATGTTTTCAGTACTTAAATTGTTTAATGGTTTCAGTAATTGTTGCGCCAACTTTCAGGCGTAGACTAATCCAGGCATTATGCTTATTTTGCAATATATAGGCTTATGCTACCAAGCCTAAAAATTTACCTGTTCCCTGCATACATATGGATTTAGGCTGAATAATGCAATTTTGATATTATGCACGTGTCCAAATAAGATTTGTGCCTACCTGTAGGGACCATAAGTCAATATTGTTCCTGACCATTTGTACGCCAAAGTATTGTTTATGTGAGGTACGTACCTGCTAATTTCAATGAGTAGTTTTTTTCAAACTATTAGATCAAACTACTGTCCGTCAAAACATATAAGGGATGGACGCCATACAATTTCTGCAACCATGTCTTTTTAAACTTTTTTACCTCTAGAAGCCAAACGGGCACTTACGGGCAGATAAAACTTTTTGAATTATGTAAAGAAATAATCAAAGAACAGGTTTTGCAAATATGGCAAATATAGAAAAATATAGTTTTTTTTTATTTTCCGTCAAAGTTGAAAAATAGTGAAAAAACGGATAGTTTTTAAATAGTGATTTACCAGGAGAAACACAAAGCAAACAGTTAATTTTTTTTTTATCATTATACATTTAATAAATACATCAATCAATACAAACAAAAAATAAGGCGATTCGTTACCTATTTTTCGTGATATTACACCTGAAATCGCAACAAATTGACTAAAAATTGTGTGTTTTTTTAAAAACCGAAAGTCGGTCAACTTTGAACGGTTATATCTTCTAAACTAAAAATGTGATATTATTAAGAGTGGCATATTTG
Source organism: Pollenia amentaria (assembly GCA_943735925.1). Classification (NCBI taxonomy): domain Eukaryota; kingdom Metazoa; phylum Arthropoda; class Insecta; order Diptera; family Polleniidae; genus Pollenia; species Pollenia amentaria. Next base: position 119,866,738 of record OX031008.1, read on the forward strand.
AAATCGTTGAAAAGTTTCCTATAACATGGGTTTATTCAAAACTTCGTCGGCACTCATGAAAATTTTGATTTTTGCAACCTCGCTTGCTCTACGGGCGCCACTGTGCGTCGTCATGGCTTTTTCTAAAGGTATGACCCAGCCAGTTAAACTTTTTCAAACGGATATCTACCATGATTTGATTTTGTTGGGTTTTTCGCCATAGATCATTATTTGAAATTGTTGTAGGCCAAAAAACACGTAAAATTCTTCGCAAACAACGGTTAACAAAAACCTGGAGTGCATTTGAGTCTTCACTTGTTATGTTCCATGTTTCACATCCATATAGTAAAACTGATTTTACATTTGAATGAAAAAGTTTTATTTTCTTGCGAAGAGTTATACGATTGGACTTCCACACTTTAATTAGAGAGCCAAATGATTGATTTGCTTTAACAATGCGGTAAGCTATATCTTCTTTGCTACCACCGGATGTAGTTATTATACTACCGAGATAGCAAAACTTGTCTACATCAAGTAGCGGGTGATCTAAAATTTTTAGAGGCTCGGTGTTGTTGGTGTTAATACGCAATGTTTTTGTCTTAGATATGTTTACCTTAAGACCAGCTCTGGATGCATTTTCAACAAGTATGTTAAGTTTGGTTTGCATGTTATTGAAGTTATGTGACAGAAGACATATGTCGTCAGCATAATCTAAATCATCCAGTCTACCCTGCAGCCCAAAAGCTATACCACGATCACCTTTCATCGATTGTTCCATTACAACATCTAGAACGATGTTAAAAAGAAGTGGGGAGAGGACGCAACCTTGTCGTACTCCTCTTCCAACTGGAAATTTATTGCTTACAAGTCCATCATGTAGTACACGACAGGATGCGTTATCGTATAAATATTTGGTTAGTTGGATCAGGTGTTCTGGAATCCCTTTACATCTTAAAGCATGCCATATGGCCGGTTGGTGTAACGTGTCAAATGCCCTTTCAAAATCTATAAAAAGCAAATATAATGCAGACCTCCACTCGACTGATTCTTCTACTATTATACGAAGACTGCTGATATGGTCTATACAAGATTTACCTCTCCTGAAACCAGATTGTACGTTGCGAAGTTCTGGCTCAATAGTATCAGAAATGCGTTTGTTTAATTTGTGAGCAATGATCTTGTTTGTCATGTTTAAAAGTGTGAGACCTCTCCAATTTTTTAGCTCGGTCAGATTACCTTTCTTTGGAATCTTAATAATTAGACCTTCTTTAAGTTCATCCGGTAGATGTTTATTTACCCAGAAATGCTCTATTAGCGGTTTAAGTAACTGGACTATGGTTGTGCAATCTACCTTTAGCAGTTCTGGTGGTAAATAGTCGGGGCCTGGAGCTTTGTGACACTTCAGTGAAGTAATTGCAGATTGGATCTCTACAAATTCGGGTGGCTCTGTGTCGATATTTTTAATACGCGCCTGATGTTCTGCTACAGTACAGTTGCATATCGTCGAGTTTGTTGTGCTATTTTCGTTAGATAGCATATTTCTGTAATGGTCTTCCCACAGTTTTACTTGCTCTTCTTTGGAGTACACCAGCTCATTCCTAGAATTCTTAAAAGGTTTGGTGTTGACATGTTTGCTGTCTGTTAGTGTTTTTGTTATTTTATATAAGTCTCTTGTTCTCATCGTCGCACTGGCCTTTTCAGCTTCGATGGCTAGATCGTCTGCCCACTTTCTTTTGTCACGCCTTGCACTTCGTTTGACCTGCCGGTTGGCATCGTTATATTTGTTTTGCAACTCCGATTTTATTTGGCGAGTTTTTGCGATGTCGCGGGCGATTTTTAGTTGTTTCCGGCTTTCAATAAGTTCCTAGGTGCAGTCCGATATCCATGGCTTTCTGATTTTCTTCACATAACCCAGATGTTTTTGGCCAGTGTCTAGCAACTTGGATCTGGCTTGCGACCAATATTGAACCGGATCATGACATCCTATGTTTATGAGTGCGGTACTTCTTGCACGAAGTTCGCTTATAAATGCTGTTGCAGTGGGTTGTATAGACAATTGGTCTGTGTTTAATTTTCTATTTTTATTTTGCTTCTTGTTCTGTTCAACGGCTACGATCTTTAGACGTATTTGGCCTACCACCAAGTGATGATCACTTCCTACATCAGCACCTCTCCTACTACGAACGTCAAGAAGAGACCCACGCCACTTACGGCTAATCGCAATGTGATCTATTTGATTTTCAATGCTGTGATCGGGGGATACCCACGTAACTTTATGTATGTTCCTATGCGGAAACAATGTGCCCCCTATCACAAGGTTATGGTTGCTGCAGAGCTCTGTGAACAGTACACCGTTTCCAGTAAGGCGGCCCATACCATGTTTGCCCATCACTCTTTCTCTTCCCATATTATCGCTTCCTAGTTGAGCGTTAAAGTCCCCAAGAACAATTTTGATGTCCCCGATGTGGATTTCGTCAAGAACCTTCGAAAGATAACTGTAAAAAGCATTTATATCATAGCAGCTTCAGTGGGCGCATATCATTGGATACAAGTAATATTACGAACTCTTGTTCTAAAACGTGCCATGATTATTCTATCTCCAAATGGTTTCCACTCTATTAGTGCTTTGCGGGCATTTTTCAACATTAAGATGCCTACGCCACTGCTTCTGGGGAATTCCGGCTGTTTGCCTGAGTAAATAAGGGACATCCCATTTTCGGTTCTGTATTCGCCATTGTCTGGCCATCGGGTTTCGCACAAGCCGAGGAATTCTAGTTTATAGCGCAACATTTCCTTTTCAACTTGTTCCAATTTTGCAATATCTATCATAGTACGAACATTCCATATTCCAAATCGTGTTCCTTCCTTCATGCTTAGAGTCGTCGCCAAGGGAGTCCGTTGGTTTTCATTTGTACTGGTTTCATTAATCATTTTGTTTCGGATGAGTGGGAGATTAACCCTCTGCATCCAAGGCTGGTGTTGGGGCTGCCAACTTATTGCCCCCAGCCCGACAGCTTCGTTGCTCACACTAGCTAGTTCCATAACGGATGTTATAATACCATTGCCCGGTGTCCACCTGCCCCTAAGGGTCGGAGGTCGTGAGTCTTCTTAGTTGGTTGCAAGTGCAAGGATTGGTTCTGGGCTTTACCAAGTTAAAGACAATCAGTTCCGTTACCTTGTATGCCCAACTCTGAACACATATATGTATATATATGTATGTGTATATGTATACATATGTATGTGTGTGGTTGTATATGCTTATGGATATGAATATATATTGGAAATGTATTCATATGTGTATGTAAATATGAGATTTACATATAATTTTCGGAATTGTTCGTTTTGGGATTTTCCATAGCTAGTATTCTTACATTATTATTAATTAAGCTATTTTACCCTTTTGTAAATATACACACTTTAATTTTTATATACACATACATAGATTCATATATTAATTTATTTATAATTATTAGTAGAAATTTGTAACTGATTATGGCCTTCAAAGGCTAGGTTATAGTATTGTGAGAAATAAAATAAAAACTTGATTTATAATGTTAAATAAAAGACACATTTGAAAGTGAACTTAAAATTTTGTTATCGGTTAAAAGAACAATTTATGGTATTTGCTGTTTAAAAATTATATCATGTAAATGTTAGCCATAACTACATCTGAAGTGGTCCATACGGATGATTCAATCTTGGGCACCTCATTAGAGCAAAGCGACTGGTATCTCGCGAATAACACGAGTGATGTTGGCTTCCAAAGCGGCAATCGTAACTGGCATATTCCTGAAGACCCAGACTTTATTTATGCCCATAGAAAATAGTCCAAAGGTGTGATATTGATCGATCTAAGCGGCCAATTTACCGCAGCATAACCTGAATTAAAGTTCTCACTAAAATAAATCGACCGCCGTCATGTTGAAGTCAGAGCTCACCGAGACCATGCGCTTGATTTTCAGGAAGCACATAGTCCGTTTACATGGTGCGATAACGGCTACCATTGCTGAGAACGACGACGAATCGATTCGTCACGGTCTTCGCGTACACTCTCAGTTACAGCTGCTATATTCACTTCACTACGTGCTGAATGTGGTCTATCCGGTCGAGTAGCATCCACTAATGTAAACTATAATTTGCGAATGGTGTTGGCAATAGTGTTTACAGTAGGTCGATTACGCACCGTAAGTATCTCGAATCGCACGAAAAACAGAACCCTGATTTTCGTTATACAGCTGAACAATTTGGAGACGCTTTTGTGGTGTGAGTCTTTCCATTATGACTTGCCAAACGATACTGAACAATAATGACAATGCAGTTTGATTTCAGTAAGACGTGATCTGTAAAAAAGCATATTGAAAATCAAATCTCACGAACGATAACCCTTTATATTGATTGTAAAAGAGAATTTTAAGTATTATAAATAACAATAAATGAATGAACTGGCAAATTTTAAGCCATACAAAAGAAGCGTCATAAATATTAACTTTGCATGAACTTTAAACATTATTGACAACAGTTGCTGAAACTTTAATACATTGAAATAATTTTTATTTTTCTTATTTTTTACAGGCGGCGCCGTCTCACTTTTAGCTCTTCAGGGTGTATTTACTCTAATTCAGAAGCACAATATAACATATCCTAACATTTATGAGAAACTTTACAGCATGTTTGAACCTGAAATATTCCATACTAAATTTAAAGCACGTCTTTTCTATTTAGCTGATATTTTTCTAAGCTCAACTCATCTGCCGGAAAACTTAGTGGCAGCTTTTGTTAAACGTTTGGCACGTTTAAGTTTAATAGCACCACCTCAAGATGCTGTCATAATCTTGTATTTTTTAGGAAATTTAATATTGAGACATACGGGACTTAAGACTTTAATAAGTGCACAACAGCCACAAGAAGGTAATTTAACTTTTGTTTTTATTTTTAATTCAAAGAACAGGTGGTAAATTGTCATTCCGTTTGTAATTACTTCAATATTGATCTTAGTAAAGTTTATACATATATACATATGTACTTCTGGGCATAGATGGGGGTAAGTGCACTCATTTTGCAGTTTCAACTCACAGTTAGTGATAGTGCAAAATGATTACAATAGCGATGAAAAAAATTTTGCACTCAAAAAACAAATAGTATGATTTAAGAAAAAGCAATTATCAGTTTATTGCAACTTTTTTGACCTTCACTCATTTGGGTACAACTTGCAATTTTGCACTAAATTTACAAACAAAACATTGATTAAAGCCATGAGATATTCCGTTATTGACAAATTATTGACGTGTTGTTTAATTTCCTTTCATCTGCCTATCATAACAAGAATCAAAAATTATGCTCATACAAAATTAAATTTTTCAAATTTTAGTAAGAGTCTGTTTATATGCAGTTTTTTTTAATTCCAAGCAAAAATTTTGCACTATATGAATTGAGTGCAGATTTTTGCATTCAATCTTCGTTTAGTGATAGTGAAAAAATTTGCAATATCACAAATTTTTTTTAGTGGTAGTTAAAAAAATATCAATCATCACTAAAGCTGATAAAAAAAGAGTGCAAACTAATTTGTTGCAGTTTTATTTAGTGATAGTGCACTGCTGATTTAAATCAATATTTAGTGCACTACCCCCAACTATGATTCTGGGTAGTTATGAGTTGATTTAACGATGCCCGCACGCCAGTAGGAATGGGTTTTCTGAAGAGTCCAGATATGATGGGGACTTGGTTGTTATATATTTTTGTCTTATCTGTTCCTTATAATTTTGCTATTGAAATTTGGCCATATCGCTGAGAAAAAAAACAACTGCCTCTAATTTTTTCATTAAATCTCGTGTTGTTTTTTATACCCATCACCGAAAGTGACATACATATGTACATACATATTTATGTATGTATGCATATAAGTTGTTTTTTATTTATATTTATTTTTTTATTTTAATGTCTTTCTTGCGTTTTTACACTTAACAAACACATATGTACATGTGAAGCGAAATTGATTTAACGATGTCCGTCTGTTTTTCTGTATATACGGAGAACGGAAAGAGCAAAAGTTTCCAAATTAGGTACAAACATCTTGGCTATCAATAGACAACATCAAACAAAATGTAGGTGGGATTGGTGAAGTTAGCGTGGCACTTTCCATACAAAGGCAAGTTTCTGAACTATGTATGTACAAGCATCTTGGTTATCAGTACAAAAGATCTGACATAATCCGGGCTTTGGTTTGGAGAAGTAGGCGTGGAACAAAATATATTTCTTTATATCTGAAGCACATTAACAGAAAAATTGTTCAAATTGTGTAAACATAGCTGGATTACAAATACACAACCTCTCTTAAAAAAATGGGCGGTATTGGAGAAGTGGGCCATCGCACAAAGTACATTTCTTTATATCTGGAGAAAGGTAGGATTAAAATCGTCCAAATTTGGGACGCATTGTCAATACAAAAAATTCGTCAAAAAAATGGTTGTTATTAGATAAGTGGACTTGACACCTCCTATACAAATACAAAATATGTAGATTAGTAACTTAGTAAAACTTACAAAATCTAGTAAAAATAGCTTCGATACGAATGAGCAAAAATGTCACAAAACAAAAAAATTGCTAAAAAAAAAAAAACCATCAACATTTTCCAAAAAACATTACTTTTTTTTCCGCAAAATTAAAGAGATTCATCATGACCTTTTAATTGCAAAATGAAATTAATTATGCTGGTAGATACAGCAAAAAACTAATTTGATTTAATTTTTATTTAATTTTATGTTTACCTATATTCAAAAAATATAATAGAATAAAGGAAATAAAATTTTAGTTCACATGTTGGTCACGTTTTTTTTTCCGTCAAATATTAGCTAGGTGTGAACGTAGCTTAAGAAAATACCTAATGCAACAATTAACTCAAACATTAAAATATTAACCTTGGCCCTTTTAGTACTAAGGTTTAGACATAATAAACTCAAATTTTGCGTTTAATAAAACTAATGTTTCTTTGAAAAATATTAAAAGAAGTAGGTAGCAAGAAATAAAAAATCGAATTTTTAGCAACTTGTTGTGTTTTAGATTTTTTGGTTATTAACTTTGTACTGCCGCTAAAAATATATACGGAATTGAATTATTGTTTTGAAAAAGTTCAGTTTTATTAATTAACTGCCAGGCCCACAATGTCGACAAGAACATTTCTTTCGTATATTTATATTGAAAACAAAAACAAATTTTAGTTTTTTATTTATTGTTTTCAATATAAAAATGCGAAAGAAATGTTCTTGTCGACATTGTGGGCCTGGCAGTAAATGTTGTCACTGTTAAAATTATAGACTGAATTCAAGTTTTGGTTTAAAAAAGATTAAAGCTTTTAATGTTATTATTATGCAATTTTATATTAAAAAAGTAAATGTACTGTTTTTTATGCAATTGTACTGATTTTTTTCTCTTATGTACTGATTTCAAAACTGGCAACTCTACTTAAAACTGTGATCACGGTTGGTCAGTTTTTGTAAGTACTTGGCAAAGAAACAACAAAAACTTGTAAGCGCTTTCAAAGCTGTTTACCGCAAAGGCAAATATCGGGTGTTTTTTTCAGTGGTATAGAACTTCGAATTGAAATAAAACACAATAAAATCGTTTTAATGACCATCAATTTGGCTTTATTGGAAGGATAATTTTATGCCATTAATGTTTAAATATGATTTCAGGCATGTGGCCGCCGCGGCTGGCTCGAATAAAGCCAATTCTACAGGTCCAATTTTCAACCACTTTTTCGAGCATATGGGGCCGTATGTCGGCAATAACGCCACGAATGTTGGCTTCCAATTCCCCTAACGTTCCTGGTTTGTTGGCGTAGACGAGCGACTTCACATATCCCCAAAGAAAATAATCCAATGGTGTCAATTCACACGATCTTGGTGGCCAATTGACAGGTCCATTCCGCGAAATTATGCGCTCATCGAATGTTTCCTTCAATAAATCGATTGTGGCGTGCGCTGTGTGGCATGTAGCGCCGTCTTGTTGGAACCACAACTCATCCACATTCATGCCATCCAATTCGGGAACAAAATAGTCGGTTATCATGGCTCTATACCGGTCTCCATTAACGGTAACTGCCTCTCCAGCATTATTTCGGAAGAAGTATGGTCCAATGACTCCACCAGCCCATAGAGCACACCAAACAGTCAGTTTTTGTGGATGTAATGGCGTCTCAAGGGTCTCATGTGGATTCTCTTCACTCCAAATGCGGCAATTTTGCTTGTTGACGTAGCCATTCAACCAAAAAATGGCCTCATCACTAAACAAAATTTTGCGATGAAAATCAGCATCGAGATCAATCTCATTTTCGGCCCATACACCAAAATCACGACGCATTGCATGGTCTCGCGGCTTTAATTCTTGCACAAGCTGGATCTTGTAAGGTCGCAAGCCAAGATCTTTGCGCAAAATCTTCCATAAAGTTGATGGACAAAGCTCCAATTGCTGTGCACGGTGGCGAATCGATTCATTCGGGTCCTCTTCAACATTTTGCTGTACAGCGACAATTGTTTCTTCGGTGCGCACTGTTCGACGTCTCTACGGATGCGTATTATCACATAGAGTAAACGTAGTGCGAAAACGATCCATGGTTAACCGAATTAATTGCTCTGATGGACGATTATGTCGACCATAAAATGGACGGAGCTTGCGGTAAACTTCGCGAACTGAACCGTTATTTTCGAAATAAATTTGCACGATTTGCAAGCGTTGTTCTTTTGTCAACCTGTTCATGATGAAATGGCAAACCAAACTGAACATAAATGACATTAGAGTTGCCAGATTTGACCACAAAATGCCAGTTTTATCTCTATTCGAAAAACAAACCTGTAAAAAAAAACCCTGTATCATAGCATGTGCGTTTGGACGGAGCTGTTTTTTGTATGGAGTTTGACAAAAAAAGAAGGCAACATAGATAAATGGTCATTGTTTTACTTGCACATACATACATACATACTTGAAGAAATAAACTATGGTAAAAGGGAGAACAAAAGGAACAGCACCATTATTCGTTATTGCATTATATAAACGCTATTACCCACAGCGTTACCGTTTTCCGACATTAGTTGCAATTTGCAACCTTTTTGACGCTGAGATTTTGAGCGACTTTTTTAAACTCGTCTAATTTTGCAACGTTTTCCAGCTTTGTGCGTCTTTTTCCACTTTTCATTTTTATTTTAAAACTTTTTGTTTGGCCCTGTTTAATCTTACAAAATTTTTGTAAGAACAAATATTTACATATGTTCTCAAAAAACGAGGAAAATATTTGAAGTCTACTGGTCACATTATGGGCATTTTTGTTTGCTGACAAATAATTTTGTTTGCCACAAATCAGCTGTTTCTTTGTTTGCCCCTCAAAAATATTTTGTGGTCAGATTAGGGTTAACAAATAATGTCATATACATGGTGAAGTTACTAAAAGGTCACCTCGATAGGTTAGATTAAGTTAAGAAGGGTTATGCGCTCAAGGGCGCACATCCGCTCGGAGAACAATGAGGTCCATTGTGAATCCCTTTAGTATACATAGGAGAAAAGAGAAAAAGAGAAGTAAAGAAGAAAAGTAGAAAATAGAAATACCACGTAGGACAAATCCCCCCTATGGTCCCCCCAACAGAAACAGCCGTCCTATTTCCCTGACAAACCCCAGTAGATCGGTTTGATTACATCCAGCGATGCACCCCATTTCGTCGTGAAATCTAGCCCCTAGCCATTTCTGCCTGGGGCCCTGCATCCTAGGACAGTGGCACAGTACATGCTCAACCGTCTCTAGCTCCTCAGCATCCCCGCACAGCCTGCAGAAGTCCGGTATCGCAATTTACCCATAAAAGCCCTGACAGAACAATGCCCCGTCTGGAACCCTATAAGGGCCCTAAGACTACTTCTATCCAGTCCTAATAGAACCCTGGTATCCTCTTCGTCCTATCCGGGCCATAAGGCCCTCTACACCCTACAATCCGTTCTATCCCTCCAGGACCGGTTAACGGCATCACGGAATCTTTCCCGTATCACCCCATAGTAGTGACATAAGGTGGGTTTTACCCCTCTGTCCCTTACCTCTAAGTCTAGATTCGAACCCCCTCTCGCGAGTTCGTCCGCCACCTCGTTGTCATCCACCTTACAGTGTCCTGGTACCCAACACAGCTTAATTGTGAATGCCAACATGAGCTCCCTCAAAGCATTCCCACCAGGCACGATCGCACCGTATAATTTGACAATGCTCACCGTATAATTTGACATACCTCGGTAGGCCAGCCGTTCATTGTTTGATTGTATGTGTTCGTGTATTGATTTTGTCAAGTGGATTGTGGTTTTGATATTAATTCGTCAGTGTTATTAAATTGTCATAGTACATTGAATTTTGTGGTGTGTATTTTTTTTCGTTTTATTTTAAAAAATTTAAAATTAGTTTTTTTTAATATTAAATATTTGTGATTTGTTATAAACAATTTTGAGCAAACTTTATAATATAAAAAACGATAAATATATAAAATGCACCGTTCAAAAGTTACCATTTTTTTTAACTACAAATTTGAAAATGTAAATATTTTGTTCGGTATTACAATATTTTTGTTTACTTTTTTGACGTTGATGATACACATAAACAAAAACAAATCGCCTGTTTATGTTGTATTACCGAGGCCACCTTTTAGTGATTTCACCATGGTCATATATGTGCTATATGTGAACGCTTTCACATTTTTAGATTAAAAAAAAAAACATTTGTGTTATTTCTTTTTTGAGTAACTGAAAGAAATTAATACGAAACTAACTCAAAATTTAAAAATTTTCAGTAGAAGCAAAAAAATTATATTTTAAACCAACCGTTTCAATACAAAATAGCATGATATTTACACAGCTGGTAGATATGAATATTACATGTCGATATTTTCCAAGAAGCGAAAAAATAAACATTTTAAATGAATGCCCTCTTAATAATTAAGTGCGACATTTCCTTTGTTTTAATTATAGTGACCGAAGATCCCTTTATAATGGAAGAACGTAATCCCACGAATTCAAATGCCACCAAAAGTTCTCTTTGGGAAATTGTGGCCTTACAAAAGCATGCCATACCAGTAGTGGCAACAGCAGCCCGATTTATTACACAACCTTTACCAAAACAGGAATGGGATTTATCATCAGTTTTGGAAGTTAAAGAAGATGATGTATGATCATATTGCTTTATTAAAGAACGAGTACTAACCATATTTTTTAATCCAACAGATATTTGATCAAGAAATAAGAAAGAAATCTATACAATACGCTCTAGCATTTGAACGACCTCAAACAATGTATCTGCCAAAAAATGATATATTTCAACAACACTGGTGTTTAACTTAGTTAAAAATTATAATCAAACATATCTGTTAAATAATTATTTCTACTCGCAATTTGCATATTTTAAATGTAACGTATGTAATTTATTAAATATGATTATATTCAGTTTTGCCAGATTGACTAAATAATTGATTAAAACTAATCCAAATATAATCATGTTTTCCCTAGATTATCGCAACAAAAATTTTGAGTTTATAGTCCCAAATAATCCAAAATTAATCTAACTATGTAGATTAAACATTAATTTTGATTATTTTTTAAATAATCAAATTATTTAAAAAAAATTTAACATTTAATATGCAAATACAAACGAGTATAAAAAACAATGTATATTCATTGGGGAGAGTTGTCAATATCCACCCAGGGAATGTCAAACAACGAAATCTTACTTAACTGCATATACATATGTATTTTAATTTTAACATTTGATATTGATATTTTTTATATTGTTGCCTTTTATGAACTAAATTATATTTTCGTCAACAGTCGAATTAGCTGATCGAACGAATTTTTAATTGGTATTATGGCGCAAATTCAATAAATAAAGTACTATTGTGATTTAGTTTATTCACAGTAGTACATTTTCCATCCGTCACTTTAAATAAAAATTTTTTTTTTTAAATTAAAAAAAATAAATTAATGTCAAACATTATGCTGAACTTTTATGCAAATCACTTTTGCCAAAAAGGATTTTGTTTCATAAGGTAAAAATAGCTGTTTACGACCTCAGACTTGCATTAAAATTAACAAAACCGATTAACCCATTAGTTCATACGGTCCTTTTAAAGGGACATTGGTATTTTTCACGTTTCCGTTACATGTTTGAATCAAAATGTAAATCAAGTAGGCTTTGAAATTTGGTAACATGTGTTTTATTAAACAAACATGCATTTAGTTGAAATAAATCGTGCTGTGTGGTTATTTTTTACAAGCAATGGAAAACAACGAAAAAAAATCTAAAATTAAGTGGAAGGTAAGTAAAATTAAAATAAAAGTCATACTTTCTTATTTAATCTAGTTTTTTTGGAAGAATATTTATTAAAAATAGTTTAAATTTGAATATAGTTCAATAAGTTAAAAAATACTTTTGAAATTTACTCAATATGGAATAATTTCTAAGATCCCTTGTAAGGGACGTTATGCTTGTTGAGAAGTTTTTATGTATATTTTATTACAGGCTTACAGTGGCCGATATATTAGAAGAATTAGAAGCAATCGATGGTGATTTAAAAGATGTTGATATTTATGCGATTCCTCCCATAGATGGAAATGAGACAGACCAAGATTCTGATTTAAGTGATTGATGACGATCATCAAGGAAATCTCAAGCATCTTGGGCCAAAATTGCTGAACACAGAATGTGAAATAAATCACGTAGAAAATGTTACAATGATAAATGACGATGAAAGGGACAATGGACCACATTCAAAGTATGCTGGTCAAAGTAGATCCCAGTTATGAAATTGAAACCAAGTGCGAGACACAGGTTCCCTGTATTGAGGTTCAATCCGCCAAAACTCCATTAGAGTTTTTCCAACTATTTTTTTCTGATAATATACTAACTTATTGTGTTGAACAGACCTGTTTATATGCCCATCAAAAAAATGTTGAATTGAATGTGACTTTGGATGAAATAAAAGTATTCGTTAGAGGTATTTTGTTGTCAGGGTATGCAAAATATCCAAACAAGCGTCCTTACTGGTCTGACAAAAAGATACTCCGAAGCTACTATCAAACAGCATGCGTCTCAAAAGATTTGAAAAATTTTCATTTAAATGACAACTCAAAACTTCATCTAAATAAGTCATTTCTTAAATATGGTATACTACATGAACATCTTTCAGTTGATGAAAGTATGATACCGTATTATGGCAAATACTATGCAAAGCAATATATTCGTCGTTTCCCAAGTCTTTGGTGTAGGTGGCGATAAGGTTGTAGATCTGATTACAAAAGCAAATATACTAAGAAACAAAGTAAAATAATAAAAATTCAAAAATTTATCTAGTTCACTAATGTATATTTTTCTTTTAATTACAAGATTTTTTTGGACAACTACTTTACATCCGTTAAGTAACTACGGCATTTGTCGAACATGGGTTTCTGTGCAACTGCCACAGTAAGAGATGGTCGTACAGAAAAATGTCTGCTTCGTTCTGTTGCCGAAATGAAAACAGACAGCGTAAGTGGTGGTGGGCAATATTTTCATATTTATTGGACGCATCGGTAGTTAATGGCTGGCTGCTCATGCGAAAACTTATTCCAAATGATCCAAATTGTACCAGTTTGCTTCAATTTTGTCGTTATATAGCTATATCATTGCTGGAAACCTTTGGAGTGCTCTCTCTCTTTCTGTGAGAGGTAATAACCGGACAAAGGTGTATTCTGATATAAGATTTGATGGAAAAGATTACATAGTAGAATATTCCAAAATGGATAGGCGTTGTGCAAATTGGGTCAAAAAGTCTAATTTTATTTGTATGAAATGCAATTAAGGCCTTCACCCAAAAGACTTTTAAAATATTTCATTCTCAAACTGCACTTGCAACATAAAGTCCCTTAAAAGGGACACCTCGTAAAACTTACATTTAACGTTTTTTTTAATAAAAATCTTAAAAACTATCAAACAAGAAAAAGAAGCGAGAATAAAAATTTAAAACAAAACAAGTAGTCTATAAAAATGACAAGTGTCTAAGAAGCTTTAAACGAAATATATTGTTCGTATGTGAAAACAAACGAAGTTCAAGAGGCAAGAAGTTCCAAAAGCGCGCAATTCTTATAACAAATGACCGTTCAAATACTGAGTATCTAATCCTTGGAATAATTATTTGTGGATTTCTGCTGGAATGGGAAATATAAATTCAGACCGAAGTTGAATAGGCAAACCACTTTTAATAATCTTATAGAAATTTAAGAGATTGCGATATAAAATAAAACTCTTGAAAGAACAACCTAAGAAGCATTGAACATTATCAGATATATGCATTCTATTTCGAACACCATACATCTTCTAAGATTTGCGTTTATTGTAGTTCGAATTCGATTAGAGGCATAAGGCGATAAGTTAGCGAAAGATGATGCTGCATATTCAAGTTTTGACTGGCTGTAAGCCTTAAAAATTGTAGAGCTCTTCTAGAATGAATACAGAATCTACATCCACTTAAAATATTTAGAAAGTTGCAAGTTCTCTTATGCTTAGAGAAAATGAAATCCACGTGAGGCTTGATGGAATTATTAGCTGAAATTATTCTTCCTAAATATTTTAATTCTTTAACTTCCCTCAAAATAATGTTGTTGATTAAGATGTTGAGCTGCATGGTATTTTTGTTAAAGCACATAATATTGGTCTTGTTATGATTTATGCGTTGATCAATGTTAGTACAAATTTCTGTAAATTTCGCAATCTTGACACGTAAAAGAGATTTAGTCGTTTCAAATGTGTACGCATGTACCACCATAAAAAAATCGTTAGCAAATTGAAACAATTTACAGTTTTCATCAACAATTCGATGGAGTAGAATGGGGAATAAATTAAAAAGTGTCGGGCTAATGCCACTTCCTTGAATTAAACCTTTTCTCGTATTTATTGACGCATTACCCAATATGAGAGTCCGATTACTGAGGAATGAGTAAATCCATCCTATCATATGGGTATTAAAATTCATGTTTTCCAATAAAGAACACATCAGTTCAACATTAGTGTTGCCATATACTTTTTCCAGATATTGACATGCCTCCATAACACAAAAACCCTTCGACTGTAGTAAACATATTGTATTAATAACATCATTAATACAATTGGCAGTTGAATGATTTCTTCTAAATGCACCTATCCGGATTTATTAATTTTGTAAAAACGCGGTAGGAGGCGTTTATTTTTATTTTTGTCCATACATCCGGAATAATTCCAGTGGCCCATATTTTCTTGAGCGTTCGACACAATTTCAACTTTTCTTCCGATTGTAGAGAAATAACCATCCTCTATGAAATATCATCAATGCCTATTGCTGAATTTAAATTTCTTGTATTCAGGAACTCATCAAAAAGTTCCAAAGACAAATCGGGAATGACATTTGTTGCCGGAGAAATGTAGCTTTCAGTGGATATTATATTCAAGTTCTTGCTGAATGTCCCTTGAGTTATTTGAATTTTTTTCGCATCCATATTTTTTGATATTTTTCATTTTGCTCCACATTTCGCTGATAGAAGTAGGATTATTTAAATCCTCCATAACCCGCGAGAAATTTTGTTTCTTCCTTTCCCGAATGTGTTGAGTAAAGTTCACATCTGTTGCATTAAACGCCCTAAGATTTTCAGTATTCCTGTACTTACGATATTTCTTCCTCAAAACATTCCTCCATCGAAAAAGTCTCAGAGATTCCTCCGACTACCAGCTTTTCGGATCATACTTGTTGCCGTCCAGAAAAAACATAGCGTTTTTCCTAATTGCGAATCTAAAGGACTCGTTAGTATATTCCAATTGTCATCTAAAACTAATAAATTTATATCCTTGAGCATATTCGGTTTGTGAAAGTTAAAGTTCTTGTTTGGTTCAGCATAATAATTAGATATATCGATCTGTATAGAGCAATGCTTGCTGTCAGAAATTTTAACGTCCAAAATTGATCAAGTAGTGTTTAAAAGAATGCATTTTGCAAGGGAAACATCAGATACATCAGCTACCTGGCATCCCCAAGTAGAAGACTTTGCATTAAAATCCCCGCATATAAGAGTGGTAGTTGTATTGTTATAGAGCATAAACATTTTTTCGCCTTAATTTTTAAAACGGTATCTAGAAAAATTGGGTGGATTATAAATAAATATTACATTTATATTTCTCTTTATATTTAGGGTTGAAATTCCGAATACATCAATATCTGATTCAAATTCCAAAATTTTAAACTTAACATTTCTACTTACATAAATTCCTACTCCGCCATAACCATCAGAACGATTTTTATAAACAAAATTATGGTTTGCCAAACTTGTAGTTGAATTATCTGTCAATCATGTTTCGCACAACCACCACCTTGGATAACGATCTTGCAGCGATGTTTTGTAACTCGATTACAGGTAACGTCACAAGCGGCCTTGACGACGAAAGGTTATCCACCCCTAAACCAAAGTGTCATGCGACCCGTGCCTATCGGTCTGGTTTGCAGCCAGGGTTTACCGACTGTATTATCACGGAGCTTTGCTGATACCTGGGCACCTCAGCAAATAGACCACGCCCTTACCACATTAATGGTGGTTATGACCAAAATAAACTATTCAGATGACAAAAAACAACACACCAAAATAGCTGAAACTGATAACGGACAAGCGAGAATAAGGACTACGATTGAGAGCGAGACGGAAAAGCCGGGACTGTAACAGTGCCGGCGACCAAAGATTGGGGTAGGCTGATCGGAAGTGGTAAGGCATCTCGACCAGAAGGCGGCTGCCTAAAAACTGCGGCGGGGTGCCTCTGAACTTCACTCCAAGTATCTCCAAAGCCGCATCAGCCCTTTCCGTCATTGGAACGGATAAAACCCCTGCTTATGGTGCTGCCAAGTTGGAAATGACAAAGTAGTCCAACAATGCAGCTTCCCATGTGCCCATTGTGCAAGGAGGGATGGCGATGAAAATATCTAATCCCAAGGTTGCACCACCCCACGCCAAATTCGGCAACCTTGGGAGTGTTCTGGACGATCATCAAGGAGAATCCAGGGCCACCTCCTCAATGCGATGATGCTGGCTGGTACCAGGGTCACGTGAAGCTGATGGCTTGCGCAGATGAGCGCTCAGCGTTGTTTCTGAAGCGGGCCATCCAATCGTCAGAAGAGGTCTGGAAGGAACTAGGCTCTATGTGGTGTAAGTTGGTGAGATACCACGAAGGCCTAGATCGATTGTCACCATCCCCGCCGAACCATCGGAACCTGAGAAGATCTTGAAGATCATTAAGTGCTGCAACCCTCAACTGCCCACACAGGACTGGAAAGTTGTGAAGGTTTCAGCTGATGAAGGGTCCTCAAGGACGGCGATTGTGGTAATTAACCAGCAATCCTTGGAACCACTGAGGGAGAGGCAGGGCAAGATATACTATGGCTTTAGTACGGTCTTGCTCCGTGTCTACCGAAGTGATAACAAGGACAATCCGGCTCCTTCGGTAAGTGAGGCCAAGCAGCCTGCAGAAAGCATGGCTTGTGACGATGCCAGAGGCTCAAGTGACAAAGAAGATACCCATTCTGTCTCCGGATTGGTGGGTGACTTCTTTAATCACTTGGGTGATATGGTTGATGAGGACGTGCTTCTGGAACCTGACCAGGAGGAATGTAAGAGGTGAGTCACTATTCTCTTTTATTATTAATTATAATTTAGGAATATTATTATAAATTATTCGACCATCGATTATATTATATCCAATTTCTATTTATTTAAGCTTATGGTCAGGTTTTTATTTATGACCATAAGCTTAAATAAATAGAAATTGGATATAATAATTTAGGAATAGTAAATAGGGGCCGTGAGCCTACATTCGTTGTTGCAAATAGGTGAGAGGTTCTTGATGTCACGCTGGTTAGCATTAACCACATTGACATGATTGAAAACTGGATGGGTTCTAATGATTGTTCACTTTCTGATCATAGATACGTGGAATTTAGTTTGGTGCTTAGGTCTCTAGGATCGAGTGCTATAATGAATAGGAAACGAGCGAATTGAGGGATTCAATCCTCCTCTCTGGTTCGGACTGCAGTGGGTCTACTTACACTGGAGTTGGCGACTTCCTTGGCATGCAAGCCAATGGTGAATAGAGGTAGGGATCGTCCACCGTGGTGGGACGACTGTCGTAGGTTGTTCAATATGGCTAAGCGTCATGGTAATTGGGCGGAGTACAAGTCTTCATTGAATAGATTCAGAAACTTGGTGAGATCGGCGAAAAGGAATGCTTGGAGGAACTTCTGTAGCGGCTTGAAGGGATCCTCTGAGACAAACAGTTTAAGTAGAATAATGGATTCGAGCCCGGTTGTCCCGACCTATATCCGAAAATCGGATGGTTGTTGGACTACGAATAGTCAGGAAACACTCGAGGTGTTAATAGACACTCACTTTCCTGGAAACTCCCAAGGGAGCTTGCGGGATCAGGTTTGTGAATCGATGCCCGGTCCTATGTCCATCCCAATGGACTATGATAGGATTAAGTGGGCTGTCGACAGCGTTGGAATTCGAATCCGATTATACTCTACCTTGTGTAGAGTGGTCTTTATCCCCAAGGGAGGGAAGACTTCTCATACTGAAGCGAAGGATTACAGACCCATTATTCTTGCTTCCTTTCTTCTCAAGACTCTTAAAAGAGTTATTGACATATACTTGAGGATGGCCATCCCAAGGTGTTTACTCTCTACCTCTCAGCACACAAAGGGTAGGTCTGTTGAGACGGCTTTCCACTCATTAGTTGGAACTATTGAGAGATCACTAGAATTTAAGGAGTGTACTCTGGTGGCCTTTCTCGACATAGAAAGGGCCTTCAAAAACGTCGATCCGGACTCTATTGTGGCGTCCATGAGGAGTCTGGAGGTTGATGGTGGAATATATAGATATGTACATAATCTATTGTGGAACCTGACTATAACACCATGTTGACGAAGATGGACGACATGAGGATTAAAACTGTGGCGTATCCTGACGATGTTGCAGTGGTCATCACGGGGAAGCATTTGAATATAATGTCTTAATGTATGGAAGCTGCATTAAAGGAACTTAGCAGACGGAACTGGTATTTTTCACGAGGAAGTATAGGATCGAGGTCATGAGACCTCCGAGACTAAATGGGACTGAACTTAAGATCTCTCATAGCGCCAAGTATCTAGGCGTAATCTTGGATAGTAAGCTGTCGTAAGGGCTGAACGTTCGGACGAGAATGGTAAAGGCAATGGTTGCTATATATGCGTGCAGAGGTGCACGCATTACTGATAGAAAGGCTGCCATTGCTTCTTTTGCGGGTGTCCACACGACATCTAGGTTAACTGTAGAATGCCGGATGGCTTTGAATAAGATTGCTGAGCATTCAGGGGTAACCCTTATATGGATACCAGGGCACTCAGACTGCCCGGGAAACCAGATAGCATGAATGACACATTCTTCATTAATTAATTCATTGGCCTTCCAATGGCTACTGTAAGTCACTCATTGGGCGCGAGTATTATGGCATTGCGCAAGAGGGATGAACCTGTGAGTCTACCTGCTCCATATCCAAGGCACTCTGGCCTGGTTATGATGAACGGAGAACTAAATCTCTACTTAGGTCCGATAGGGACCAAATCAGGAATGTGGTGTCGGTTTTGACTGGGCACTGGCCTGTTGGGACTCATGCTAGGAGAGCGGGTCTGGAATTCAATGACTACTGCAGAAGTTGTCATGATGGAGAGGAAGAGGAAACTGTGCTTCACTTTCTCTCTGTCAATGCCCTGGGTCACGAGGCATTAAGGAAAAATACCTGGGAAAGCCGGTGATTTCCTGCTTGGAGGATCTATATACAATAGAACTTAGATTGCAGTGACGCCATCTGAGTAACTGCTCTATGGGATGGGCATTAGCGCTGGGTATCACAAAGGACCGATGTTTCGCACAAAGTACAAAAAGAAAAATTATGGTTGTCAAGACCCAATTCCAAAGTTTCCTTGTTTCCTGGTTTTTTTAAACTTTGAATATTAACTTGCAATTTATTATGAAAATATAAATATCTACAGTGTAAAATTTGTTGGCTTCAAAGAAGCCGTTACATGTTCCTGCAGTTCTTTCAAATAAACTTTCTGGTTTACAGTTAAATTATAATTATCCCATTTGGATAGAATTTCGAATTTACGTCAAATAAAATTTCCCTGGCGTATGATGATGCCGATGGATATGGGTTTTTTGAAAAATTACTCAAATTCAATTGGCTAGCAATTTTTTCTACATCGGATGTTTTGTGTGGATTAACGATTTGTGTGTTAGGTTGACTATTATTATAGTTCGACTCCTTAACTATTTGATCGTCCATATTTCTTTTTGAATTATTTAACTCTTTTTCATGGTTAATATTTCTACGAACTAGCTTAGCAAAAGGCATTATGTCGTGTAGTGAGTTTGCTGTTCTTTATGATTGTGAATTAATTTACTATTACATTTGTTTTTCAAAGGGCAAAAACTTCCGGTTCTTCATCTAAACCGGCAAAACACCCGAGTATTTATTCCTAGCTTCACTCATAGAAACATTTTCCCAAGGTCATTATTTTCTTGATGGTAAATGCCTTAACTCTAGCAGGCACGATTTGAAAGTAGGATGAAGATAAGTTTTACAGTTAGTGCACGTCCTTTGACCACAAGAATCGTCATTTTTATGTTTGTTATAAAAGGTTCTGCAGATTTCAATTTGCTGCTTACAATTTTTGGCAAAATGATTAACCCTAAAACAGCGGTAACATTGTGCAAACGAAATATGCTTTACTTTTAATTTCGTGAACTCATATGAAATTTTCTTAGGCTGTTCAAGTCCATCAAATATTATTTTAACCCTTCCAGTTGGTATTCTTGCATCAGCACATCCGCATCTTTTCTTCGAATCCTAATGAATTTCAGAATAGGTATTGGTGAATTTATCTCCGATTGAAATTCCTCCATGGACAAATCAGTTGGAATATCAAAGACCAATCCTGTATTTGACACAAAATGCGCAAAAATTTTAGGCGTGTAGCCAATTTCTTTAAGTCTGTTAACATAAGAAAATTTATTTGCCATGTCACGGTATTTGAATGTCACCTTGCATCGTCCATAACCTATTTTTGCAACTTCTTCGATCCCTTCCACTTCCAATTTTTTTAAATTCTGTTAAGTGATATAGCATTTATGGGCCTTTGGGAGCCCGAAGAATCTATTGCATTGACGTAAACTAAAAAGGGACCTCGATGCTCCATATTATATTTGTATTCAATACTTATCTTTTTTGCCACAGCAAGGGCGGAATTTGCATGAATGTTTAATTTTGTATCATCAACAGATAAAATGTAAAGTTCCTCACGTAGCCTCTTAGAGCTAGTATTGGAAATACTACGGCTTCTATCGCAGGAGGCCCTGGACCCCCATTCCCACATGAGAGTTGTATTCCATTCGCGGTCGGTTGAAGGTGATATAAATAGTAAGATCAAATGGAGCGTTTCAAAAAACCGAGGCACGTGAATGCTTCTTTCGCCACCCTACATATATGTTCTTTCAATCGGAGATCACATTGTATCCTCATGCCCAGAACATCAAGATGCTGGTTCCTCAATAATTATATTGCGGCACCCCTGAATGAATCTTGAACTCGTATGACGAAACCCCATCGATGACAACTCGTATAGTGCGATCTCTGAGAAAGCTCGATAAAGGGGCGATCCCTGACTTGTTTCCCCAAAAGACCGAACACCACGGCCATACGTAATATTTATCTCAAACAACTTCAGTTATGTTTTCATCCGTAACCGACCCAAGTTATACGGGTCTGTTCTAGGTTTCGACTCGTTTTGAAAACGCAAATTTTTTGCAATCCGCATAATTTATAAATTGGTGGTCTCAAATTCGCATGTTTTTGTGTATTCGAAGTTTGTGTTCAAAAAAAAAAATCTAAATGTCAAAAAAAACAGCTTCTTATCAGCTGTTCAAAAAAAAAATAAAATTTTTTTTTATTGTATAAAAAATTATTCCTAAAAAATAAAATTTTGTCATAAAAATGCCTGAAGCTTTTGTGTTATCTTATATACAATTGCGGAGACAAGAAAATAATGTTCAAAAAGTTCAAAGAAATTGTTAAAAAAAATAATGCCTGACTCCATGTTTGTTTTTTTACACAAGTGAGTTTAATAAAAACAACTTAATGTACTCTTTTTACAACACAAGTGAATGGACGGACGTATAGTCAAAATTATATAGGTTAGGTTAGGTTCCATGGGCAGCCATCAAGAGACAGCTCACTTGGGTCCTATAGCGGTCCCTTTGTGATACCCAGCGCCAATGCCCATCCCAGAGAGCAGTTACTCAGATGGCGTCACTGCAGTGTTGAGCCAATTCGTCTTCCTAATGAAGAGAAGAAGCAATTTTAGTTCTATTTCCGATAGATCCTCCAAACAGGAAAACACCGGTCCTCCCAGGTATTTTCCCCTGATGCCCCGCAGCCCAGGGCATTGACAGAGAAAGTGAAGCACAGTTTCCTCTTCCTCCTCATCATGACAACTTCTACAGTAGTCATTGAATACCAGACCCATTCTTCTAGCATGAGTCCCAACAGGCCAGTGTCCAGTTATGACCGACACCACGGTCCTGATTTGGTTGTTATTGAACCCAAGTAGAGATTTGGTTCTCCGTTCATCATATACAGGCCAAAGGGCCCTGGATATGGAGCAGGTGGACTCACGGGTCCATCCCTCTTGCGCAATTCTATAATTCTCGCGCATAATGAGTGACTTACAGTGAGCCATTGGAAGGCCAATGAATTGATCAATGAATGCTTCATCCATACGACCACCTTCCTTGGCCAGCTCATCTGCTATCTGGTTTCCCGGGCAGTTTGAGTGCCCTGGTATCCATATAAGCGTTAACTCTGAATGTTCAGCAATCTCATTCAAAGACATCCGGCATCCCACAGTTAACCTAGATGTCGTATAGACACCCGCAAGAGAGGCAATGGCAGCCTTGCTATCAGTAAATATACGTATATCTCCCGATACGCGATAATACTTTAGCCAGTTGGCTGCCCGCTTTATAGCCGAGATTTCCGCCTGCAGGACACTACATCCATCGGCAGGCGAAAGGAGACTTTTACGCCCAGTTCCTCTATGTAGAAACCTCCGCCAACTCTTTCCCCCTTCCTTGAACCATCAGTGTAAACCCCCAGGGCTGGTCCATGGAAGGAGCCCATTACCGACGGAGCACTTTCGTGCGCTATATGTGTCGCATACCTCGCACTAAAGAAAGGCTCCGGGGTGCAGTAGTCCACTCCCTCAGGGACAATCGAGTATCCCATTATGCTGGAGTGTCCATAGTCCCGGCTCGACCAGCCGTGTGCCGCGTTCAACCGAATCGCCGAACAAAGAGCCATCTGTCTGGCCATGATGTCCACCGGCAGCCAGTTTAGCATTGTAAACAGTGCCCTGGTGGGAGTGGAGCGCATTGATCCTGTGATCATCAATGCGGCCAGTCTGTGAACCTTCTCAAGCATCGTACGGTTCCTGCCCTTGCCCAGCGCAGTCCACCATACGATAACACCGTAATACAGAGTCGGCTTTACTACAGCTTCAAAGATCCAATTGACACATCTCGGGCCCATGCCCCAGTTCTTGCCGATTGCACCTCTGCACGCATATATAGCAACAATTGCCTTTTCCATCCTCGTCCGGATGTTCAACCCCCATGACAGCTTACTGTCCAAGATTACGCCAAGATACTTGGCGCTATAAGAGACCTTAAGTTCAGTCCCATTTAGCCTCGGAAGTCTCATGGCCTCAGTCCTATACTTCCTCGTGAAGAGTACCAGTTCCGTCTTAGACGGATTAACACCCAGGCCGCATGATACGCTCCAGGTGCTAAGTACCTTTAGTGCAGCCTCCATACACTGAGACATTATATTCAAATGCTTCCCCGTGATGGCCACTGCAACATCGTCAGCGTACGCCACAGTTTTAAACCTCATGTCGTCCATTTTCGTTAACATGGTATTCATAGTCAGGTTCCACAATAGTGGGGATAGTACTCCTCCTTGGGGAGTACCCCTGTTTACCAGCCTCTGAACGCTGGTTTCACCTATCGTGGAACAGATGACCCTGTTCCTGAGTAGATTATCCACAAATCTACATATACCGTCATCAACCCCCAGACTCCTCATGGATGCAACGATAGAATCCGGGTTGACATTATTAAAGGCCCCTTCAATGTCGAGAAAGGCCACCAGAGCACACTCCTTGAATTCGAGTGATCTCTCAATAGTTCCAACTAGTGAGTGAAGAGCCGTCTCAACAGACCTACCCTTTGTGTAGGCATGCTGAGAGGTCGAGAGTAAACACTTTGGGATGGTCATCCTTAAGTGAATGTCGATAACTCTTTCAAGAGTCTTAAGAAGAAAGGATGCAAGACTAATCGGTCTGTAATCCTTCGCCTCAGTGTGAGAAGTCTTCCCTCCCTTGGGGATGAAGACAACTCTACACAAGGTCCAGCTCACAGGTACATACGAAAATCTAACGCATCCCCTGTATATAGCCATCAGCCAGGGTATTATCACAGTCGAATTCTTCTGCAGGTCCGCCGGAATTATACCATCCATACCCGGAGATTTGTACGGGTCAAAGCTGTCGACAGCCCATTTAATCCTGTCGTAGTCCATTGGGACGGACAGAGGACCGGGCATCGACTCACAAACCTGATCCCGCAAGCTCCCTTGGGAGTTTCCAGGAAAGTGAGTGTCAATTAACATCTCGAGTGTTTCCTGACTAGTAGTAGTCCAGCAACCGTCCGATTTACGGATATAGGTCGGGACAACAGGGCTCGAGGCCATTATCTTACGTAAACGGTTTGTCTCAGAGGATCCTTCCACGCCGCTACAGAAGTTCCTCCAAGCATTCCTTTTCGCCGTTCTAACCAAGTTCCTGAATCTATTCAGTGAAGACTTGTACTCCGAACAATTACCATGGCGCTTAGCCATATTGAACAACCTACGACAGTCTCTTCTTGCCTGCGCAATATCAGGATCCCACCACGGTGGTCGATCCCTGCCCCTATACATCCTTGGCTTGCACGCCAAGGAAGTCGCTAACTGCAGTGAGTCTGTAAGCAGACCCACTGCCGCATCGATCCCCCCTATATCATCAACCCGGGGAGGATCAGATAGAGACCGAACCAGAGAGGATGAATGAATCCCCCAATTCGTTCGTTTCCTATTCAACATAACACTCGACCCTACAGATCTAAGTACCAGACTAAATTCCACATATCTATGATCAGAAAGTGAACAGTCATTAGAAACCATCCAATTTTCGATCATGTCAATGTGGTCACTGCTAACCAGCGTGACATCAAGAACCTCACACCTATTTGCTACAACAAACGTTGGCTCACGGCCCCTATTTACTATTCCTAAATTATAATTAATAATAAAGGAAAATAGTGACTCACCTCTAATATTCGTGTTCGTGCTACCCCATATAGTGTGGTGCGCATTAGCATCGGCACAGATTATAATAGGCGTTCCAGTGCCTGCTGCCTTCGTTACTGCATCACGGATGAGCCGATTGGGTGGGTCCTGTCCGTGATCATGCGCCATATATCCCGAGACCATCCAGATTATACCATCCTGTGTCTCGAGAGCAACTGTTGTGGTGTCTTCATCACTGTAATCAGAGAGAATGAAGATATTCAACGAATTTTTAGCTAAGACACAAGATCTTATGTTACCTGTACCTTTCGCAAACAGAAGCTTATAGCCTTTGAGATTGAGTCCGCAAACCCGATCCTTATGAATCCAGGGTTCTTGGACCATTACGAGCTCCTCCCCTTTTTCTACCACACGGAGGAGCAATGCAGCAGATGCTGCTTTAGAGTGGTGGAGGTTGATTTGCAGGACCTTCACCATTATCCATATTGGCGACCACTGTGATGTTGACGTCCTCCTGGTCTGATTCCAGAAGTACGTCCTTATCAACCATATCACCCAGGTGCCCAAAGACAGACACCAATCCGGAGATAGACTGGGTGTCCTCTTTGTCACCTGAACTTACGGCATCGTCACCAGACAAGCCCTCTTCAGGCTGCTTGGCCTCACTAACCGAAGGAGCCGGATTGCCCTTGTTATCACTTCGGTAGACACGGAGCAAGATCGTACTAAAACCATAGTAGATCTTACCCTGTCTCTCCCTCAGTGGTTCCAAGGATTGCTGGTTTAACACCACAATCGCCGTCCTCGAGGACCCTTCAGCAGCCGAAACCTTTACAACTTTCCAATCCTGCGTGGGAAGTTGAGGGTTGCAGCACTGAATGATCTTCAAGATCTCCTCAGGTTCCGATGGTTCGGCAGGGATGATGACAGTCGATCTAGGTCTCCGTGGTATCTCATCAACCAATACCACATCGAGCCTAGCACCTTCCCAGACCTCTCCTAGCATTTGGATGGCCCGCTTCAGAAGCAGCGCTGAGCGCTCATCTGCACAAGCCATCAACTTCACGTGACCCTGGAACCAGCCAGCATCATCGCATTGAGGGGGTGGCCCTGGATTCTCCCTAAGGATCGTCCAGAACACCCCCATTAATTTTTGTTTAACCAGGTCCCACTTGGTATGGGAGATGGCACCATTATCCACACCTCTATCGATAACAGCCCGTACAAGGTGACCTTTGGCCACCTCGCTGAAAGACCTATTTATCGATTTCGGCGCAATCTTGGGACGTTTCGTCCCTGGTTGCTGTTTCGCGGCTGCAGCTTCCTCCTCCGAACGTTGCCGTTTTGGCATTGTCACCTTCGCAGGGACTGAAGGAGTAAAATTATATGAAAAACACAAAAAACTGAGTGCTTTTCATATAAATTTTTCTACACGTTCAATCACTTGTGTTGTGGAAAGAGCACATACATTTTTGGATATGTTCAAAATTTTATTTTGATAAATATTTGTGTAAAGGGCTCTGGAGACTTTCAAATAAACCCGTCAATCAGTGCATATGTGTTACGTGTCGTTTATTTGAGGCTTTTTCGGAGACGTACAAATAAACACGGCAATCAACAATTGTTTTTTGTAAAAAACCAAAATATTTATATTTTTCTTGACAACAAACACAAAGAAAATAATATTTTTTTGTCAATCACAACAGGAGACTATCAAACAATCAGCCATCAAATAACAAAATCAAAACTTTTTGATTTTCATCAAGCATTGCCGACAACGCGTATGTGTACCCGAAAAAGAACGACTGCACGCACACAACTATGTGATTGATGTATTTATTTGAGTCTCCCGGGCGTTTAAAGGAATATATATTTTTTTTATTAAATTGAATAAAAAACATTTCAAACTAAAAACCTAAATTTTGTTTTTGTTAAAATTTTTATCACATATAAGAATAAAAGTCGATTCGTTTTACTTTCACCAACCCACTGCTCTAATTGAAAACGAATGTGAAATGCAGAACACCAAAAATGCTGAAGTAATCCACTTTCGAGTGGATTGGGATTCTAGAAAAAAAATAAAACGATGCGAAAGTCAAATGCGCAAACGCATTAGAGTAACTGTAAATTCTTTACGATTATTTTATTTTAGCAACAAAATGAAGTGAATCTCCCATAGAATTAATTTCCTGTTTTGTTTTCTATTTTTGTTCCCACATTATGGTTTAGCAAAGCGTGAGAATTCATGTCAGCATAATTGATGGCACAAACTAAATATATGAAATATTAAATTTACACGTGCCTACTCAAATTATAATCCAGATAGTATGAAACTTAATCTTTTGCATTGACCAACGGTGAGAACTAAAATTCGTGAAGCAAAAGAATGAACGATTTCTGACAGGCGTAAACTTTAATTTGCTGACATTTCTGTTATTTTTTTTTTATAATTTTGTATTTTTGTTATTTAATTTGATGTTTTTTTGCGTTTGTAAATAAATTTAGAGTATAACTGCCGTATTCATAAAAAACTAAAAATATGAAATCTAAGAAAAATTTGTATGGCAATTTTGTTTTAAAATACGTTTGAAATCTATTTTATTTTTTATGAATACGGCAGTAAATTTGTTAAGTTTTTAATAAAGTTCACTCTTTTTCACATAAAGCAGTCGTA
This sequence comes from Pollenia amentaria, assembly GCA_943735925.1. NCBI lineage: Eukaryota > Metazoa > Arthropoda > Insecta > Diptera > Polleniidae > Pollenia > Pollenia amentaria. The sequence goes on from OX031008.1 coordinate 119,894,883, forward strand.
GACAACACTTCGTGATTTTAATTACCTTCATCCGGTACATCACCTTGACGAAGATAGATTAACTAGTTATACTTGTGTAGCACTCGGGTAACACAACACACAAAGATTTGCTGCCATTTTCTTTCGTATCGCAATAGTGAGCAGCCCCCAAGGATCTAATCATCACGTTTAAAAAGGTAAAATAATTATTGTTAATCCTAATTAAACAGCTACATATGTGATCGATAAATTTAAAATAAAACTCAAATATTGTTGTTAAATTTTATTATTTATTTAACTTTTTAACTAATGTCTACCACACTTGTATGTGTTTCTTAAGTTTGAAATTTGGGTAGAGGGGGTAGGAGTTTAAAATATTTTGTTATTTTCGCAAATCAGTTTAAAAACCCGATTTACAAAATTGTCAAAGGCTCCTAAATACTAAGGTTTATTTAAATGAAATTAATACAATATGATTGTATAATACTACAACTATGTTCTATAATAAAAGGTTCATGTTTAATTAGCGGCTGTTGCTGCTGACTCAACTTTTATATCCAACTCAAAATTGGTATTAAACAAGGTATTACAGGCCAAAGCGGCCACATTACGACGTGCCAATTTCTTAGAGCGTCCAGTAGCCACAAATTCTTGATCATCTAAAGTAACGCCCAAAGATTGCAGAACATTAGGCCTTTCGCCAGTTGAACCCTTATCGGCATAAGTTACACCAGGACGCATCTTAAAAATAAATAAAAGTAATAATAGAAAGAAGAAAAAAAAACGATTCATTCTAACTTACAACACACAACAATGATGCTGGGTGCATAGCTTCCCAATTTTGTGGCAATTCATTACGTATGGGTGCCTTTCTTTGTTCTTTGGGTGCTGAACCTCCCTCATTATCACTTGTGTTACCACCAGCAGTTGGTGGATGCATTTCGGGTATCACATAACCCTCACTTTCCCAATCAGCGAATAGTTTGTAAATAGCAAATGAGGCCAAATTAATCATGGGCACATCATCGGCATCATCAGGTGCATTATTCTGCGTGTTTTCATCACTGGTGTCCATTGGTTCATTGCACACCGAGTTATTAGAGCTAGCACCTTTTGAATTACGTGGATTTTCACGCATTTTAGCAATAATAAAATCTCGTAAGGCCTTTTCGCAGGCATTGTTCTTAGCAGCAGCCTTGGAGGTACCACGACCCTCATATTGAATGTTGTTAACGGATACAAGGGCTGTAAAGCCACCACCAACATTATTATTAATGGTAAATTCACTGATGGAAATACCCTTTATTTCATTTAGAGCCATCAAACCATTCTTAGGTATAAGAGTTTTTCGTAATCGGCGATTTTGACGTATACGCTTCTCCTTGGAACGTACTAAAATAGAAATTATATTTTGACAATTATTTTAAATAAGCAAGTGAAAAATATTTTGTTCTTTATATCGCTCATTTACTGCAACAATGTCATAAGTTAAAAATCGCGTATTTTGACTTAATATCACTAATGCATAGTAAATCAGGGGCAATTAATTCTGGTAGTCGTGATCGAAATTACTTTCGATTCGAGAGCAATTTCGATAGTGGTCTATCTCTTATTCTGTCAGTTGAAATTACTTTTCCAGTGTTTGAAAAATTCAAATAAGAGTATAACAGCACTGACAATTTAAAACAATAAAAAATAATCGTTTTTTAAGTTAAAAAGTAAAAATTTTTTACTCGTCTTAGGAATCTGACGAGGATAAAAAACCAGAACTTTATCCGGAAAAAAATAAGATTTAGTACCATAGATCCGTTAAGTTTGGCTGTTTTCCTAAACGCCTGTTGCATTGAATTAACCCATTAAACGCCAAATAAACTAGCAGTGATATTTTTGCGAAACATTTATTTTTCTATTCTTTGCAAATTAAATAAACATAAAAGTATGGAAAAAAGTTTAAAAAATAATTAGCGTGGGCGTAAAATTCATCTACTCCGCCCATATGTTTATTATAGGATTGAAACACTCTTGGAATATTTAAGTCAATTTTATCAGGATGATTGCCAAAATACTTTACCATCGACTCATCAATGGTAAAGTATGCTCGTGCATTATTACACCCCACTGTAGGAATTTTTTCATAACAATATCAGCTAATGGGCGAATTTTGAACATTTTGTCCCTGGCGGTATTAGCTTCGTCGTTATTCACTAGATGATTCTTTTTTTTATCCAGATACCTTTGCCTGGGCATGGATCTTGACCGTTTCACTACCTATGTACTTATATCTTCATCGTAAGACCAATACATATCCTCTCTTTGTAATTTGTGATACCCAGACAATATATGTAAGTACACCTATAAACTTTTTGAAGTCAGTAGAATATAGTTGAAAGTTATGTCTGTTTTTTGATAAGCATATAAAATTGTGTTTGTAATGATCAAGCTTATCACAAAATATTGAAAACAAAAAGTTTGGTATTTTATTATTGTTTTCAATATAATTTTTAACACGAAATGTTGTTTTCATTTTCTTAAAAGAAACAGTAAGTTATTTTTTGTTGTTTCTATATTTTTTCGCATTTTTTTTACAGAATACTTAACCAGCAAACAAAAAGTCAAGCGTTGTAGACAAATAATTGACTATGTGGTTGTGGTTGTTGTTGTTGTTTTTGCACTTTTGCTTCTTCGCGTTATCGGTCACTCGCATTGTCGGTCGACTTGTCGTACTGAAAATTGTTAGTGAGCCGCAAATTCGCTGTGTGTCGTTTTTCGGTGGTCGAGTTTTCAAGGTTTGTATACAAACTAAAATTTTTTAATGTTGTAGAAGAGCTAACCTAACTTTCTAGTGAACTGGTCTTGTGCACAAACGTGCTTACAGCACGGTACGTTACAGTGCATACCTTATATTTACGGTTACCTAAAGCGGCCTTAAATCTTTATGCTAGCCACTCCTGCGAGGTGCGTTCAGAACTTTAGTAAAAAGTAGAGTAATAAAAAAATAAGCAAAAAAAATATTTCCTTTAAGCCTTTTACACCTGCGATCGACAACCTATATTATTACATTTTTGCGATTGTACGCGTTTCACATTCATATGTTGTTATTAATGTTGTTTAATTTTCTACAATGTGTGTGCACACGTACGTAAAAAGAGATCATAAAAGAGAAAACGCGGCGCCTTGATTTTGATCAATATTTTACATCTACCATCCATTTGCGATGATGTTAACATCTTCCAATAAGAAATACATAGTTCTAAGAATCAACATCTTTAAAAGATGTACCTATCTCATTTTATTCCATTCTACATCTTTGGATTATTTTAGTGTCATCACTATTTATTACCTTACAACAAGCAAGCGCTTTTGTTTGCTAAATTTTATTTATGCATTACTGTTTTGTGTGTTTATGGAACATTGTATCGTATCATTTTCAGTTTTGATTGATAGTAGTTGTTATCGAGACAACATTTGTCGAAACATGGGCATGTTTCAACAAATGTTGCTACGTGTGTGGGGATGTTTCTGGTTGAAATTCTTGTTACATTTTTGGTTTCGCAAATATCAAACATTTTTGATATTTTTTTTTTTTTTTTTTTTTATTAATTCTTCATTTACATAACCGAGCCTATAGGGCCTTATGCAGTTAATTAAAGCTACTTACTAAATAGCATTCTATATAAAATTATGCAAATAAAAATTACAATATGCAATGTACAAAAAATGCTAAGAAATAAATAACAATACATATGAATAATATTTATTTAATATAGGTTAAAAAAAAGAAAAAAAAAATCATAATGAATGCTTGTAAGCAAAATTATTTGAACAAATACAAATAATCTGAGAATTAAAAAAGAAACAAAAAGAAAATCGAACATATTACGGAACATTCAATACATGGAATTGTGAATATTCTAGCAATTTAGATTTGAAAACAGAATATGAATACGTAAACTCCCTCAATTCCCTCGGCAATGCATTCCATATTCTCGATACTCGAATTTGAAATGACCTTTTAAAAACATCCAAATGCCTGACAGGATAAATTATTTGCGGATTTCTTAATGAATGTGAAAAATTAAATTTATTAACAATATAAACAGGATAACCATTGACAAGGGATTTATATAAAAACAATAGCAGCCTAATGCTGACAAAATTTTCAAAAGAAGATCCAATAAAACTTAAAGCGTATCGGGAAACATGATCCCTTCTTTTCAAATTAAAAACATATATGTTTCCAAACATAATGTTTCATCGTGTGAGGCGATGTTGACTGTTTTTTCTTTCTCATTTTGTTGAGAGCAGTTGTTGAGTGATGTGCTTTTGCAACTCTCGGAGAAAAAACTATAAGGAAGTAATCGGAAAATGGCAACAATTGCAAATTGTGAGAGTTGGAAAACAATTATAATTGAATATAAAATTTTTCTAAATTTATGGGACATAAAACATTTTTTTGTATTAGTATCTTCAAAAAACACGCAATACTGATGTTTCGTTTTTAGTGTCATCGTCTGTGGTAAAAACTGAAACATAAATAGTTACACGTGTTTCGACAAAAGTTGCATCGTCTGTGGGTATCATTAGATGTGAACAATGTAGACGCATGTTTCATATTTTCTACATCTTCCATACATCTTCTACATGTCGTTTGGGTAAAAAGCCTCTTAAGTCTGTTTAGCTATGAAAGTTTTCTTTCAGAAAGTCTGAACGCAGTCTAGAGATGAGCGATATTGCTGTACTTTGATGTTCTTGAATCTAATATGAATGATAGTTTAGAACGCTTTTCGTTATGGTCATCTCTTAACTCCTTGGTTGTTAACCATAGTAAGACTAAGGCCATTATTTTTGGGCAGACACAGAATGTTTTGCATGTTTATGTTGGTGGTCAGAGAATTGCTTTTGTTAATAGCCTCAAGTGTTTAGGAGTATTTCTGGATGCTGGCCTTACCTTTCGGGTTCAGGCCGATCGTATTCATTCCAATGTGATTGGTACATTGCGAAGAGTTTATTCTAACAATATTTTTTTACCTTTTCGAATAAGATATAAATTGGCGTATTCACTCTTGATGCCACATGTTTTTTACGGACTTGAGGTTGTGTCTGGTACTTTTGCTTGCATTTTGAACAAATTGAAGCGTGTGGTTAATATTATTACGCGTTATGTGTATAATATTTCTAGGAGGGTACATGTGTCTAATTATGTGAAAACTTTTCTGGGGTGTAATTTTGGTAATTTTGTCAGGATTCGTTGTTTATTACTTTTTTATAGGGTTATTAAAAGTGGTGTTCCTTGTCTTCTTTGTTCTGAATTTAAATTTTCCTCTTCTAGTAGGAATCCTCAGATTTTTATCCCTAGAATAAGATATAGTTTATTTGAGAGGTCTTTCGCTGTGAGGGTGGCAAGGAACTGGAACTATTTGCCTCTTGTTCTCCGTACTTTTTCTCACTCTAATAATTCATTTCGTTTGAAACTTTTGCTTCACTTTTCTACTTAGTAAGTCAATACTTATTTTTTATTTATATGCATTTTGTTTTGCGTCTTTTGTGACTGAGCTGCTAACATTTATTTATTTAAACTCATGAATTCATAAACTAACAAATATGCTAACTTTACACTTATATATTGAGTGGGATAAAGGATTATTGTATTGTATTGCCAGTGTTGCCTTAGTTTTGCTTGGCCTACTACTTTGGGACATTTTTTTATTATTATGTTTAATTTTTTGTTTACTGGCTGGGGAGCCAAAAGTGGATTATATGGTATATGTATTTTGTAAACATATATGTATTTTTTAAGAATTGAATATAATAACTAATCAGGTGTGTATATACTCTGTAATATAAAATTGTTTTTGGCCTATGAGGCTTATTATATTACTGTAATAAATAAATAAATAAATAAATAATCACTGTTACTGAAAAATCACGAATCACAGTTGTGACCAACTTTTTCAAGTAACTAGTACTTGCTTAGTTTCGAGTTTTTCTTTTTCATGTTGAAATGTAAAATATATTTAAACGCTTAATTGGCAGCACAACTTAATTTTAGTCAACTCTGCAATAAAATACAATAAAACCTTTTTTGTTACTCTTCGTTGGAATTTCAAACTGTGCAGCTGTTTTAATAAAAAGCGAAATAGTTTTTTGGTTTTACAGTAAAGGTTTCAACAGTTACATACACAAATGTATGATATTTCACCGTTTGTGTGGGTAATAGCGTTTTTTGAATGCAATATTGAGTCCTTTTCATTGCATTTATGTTGTACAACAAATCGTTAATGTAATGGCCCTAAAATATGCGACTAGTATTGTGGTGACTTTTAAGGTCAAGATGACTGTTAGTGGTTAAAGAAACTAGTCGCGAACAGCTTCCCTCTTACGCTGATGGCAAAGGTCAGTTGTAATTCTACCCTAGTCCGTGCAAGCCGTCACTGCGCGAGATAGTCCTTTGTATACGTGCATACTCGTGGAATTGAAAACTGGACGATTTCAAGATAGAACAAAATACGGACATAGTGACAGAAGTTGATGCAGGGAGTATCACTGACAACTCAACAGGCCCGATGTCAGATTCAGACTCGGATCTGCTGGGTGTTCACAGGGATATTCTGTTGAAGAAAGTCAGTTAATGACAGAACTGACAGAGCCCAACTGGATGGGCTCGACAATGGCCTCACTGACACGCTCAGGGGCTTCGGAAAGACTCGGTGATCTGACCTTGGACTCTGATGATGAGCATGAAATAGCTATGATTTCGGCTCATGGTCAGGACCAGAGGGTTGAACCATCGACTTTTGTGGTCACATTCGAGACAGAGAGCAAATTGGCGAGTACATCGAAATCCATTGTTCGGAAGGATGTGACAGAACAGGTCACATCGGAGAGCCGATCGAATCTCGAAAAAGCCAAGAGTGGTGGGAGAGTCTCTTTAGCCTTTCTAGAAAAGATAGCTAAGAAAGACTCTTCACTGCACGATGGGCAGGATAGGCATTTGCTGAGGATGCACCGGAAGAACACTGCTGGATTCAAAAGAATCCACGGTTCTTTCCATGGCATCCTAGGGCTTCCCTATCCTGCGGGGTATACAGCAGAGGCTGCTGAGGAATCAAAAGTTGTCAGTAAAGACAAAGGATCCTCACCAGATTCTGCAGGTGTATCCTCTTACAAGGAAGGTAGAAGGATGGAGGGTAAGAGTTTACCACCCAGCCCTCTTAATGGTGACAGATTGGTCACGGTTAAGGGAGCTAGGCCTGGGGACAAATTACCCACAGTAGACCAAGAGTCTCTCAGTAAGTTGAAGTCGATGAGTGGGGTTGCGATATTTGGGTTGGGGTCTATCAGTTTTAGGTTTCCCAAAAATTATAGACCCTAAGAGGCTGAATGTGGTGCAGATAAACCTGCATCACTGTGAAGCAGCCTCAACCGAATTAGCAACCCACCTCATCGATAACAACGTGGACTTAATCCAAGAGCCCTGGATCAACAACAACCGGGTAGTTGGGTTCTGAAATAATTTTTGAATTTCAGAAAATTAATTTTGAAAAAAGTCTTATTATTTTGAAATTTCTGGAGAAGATCAATGACCATTTTGGACAAATATGGAGTTGCACACATATTAGACCATATAGAAATGGTAGTCAGTCCAGAGGGTCCTAAATACGATTCCAAAAGTCACATTTCTGAAATAATTTTGGAATTTCAGAAAATTAATTTTGAAAAAAAGTCTTATTATTTTGAAATTTCTGGAGAAGATCAATGACCATTTTGGACAAATATGGAGTTGCACACATATTACACCATATAGAAATGGTAGTCCAGAGGGTCCTTAATACGATTCCAAAAGTCACATTTCTGAAATAATTTTGGAATTTCAGAAAATTAATTTTGAAAAAAAGTCTTATTATTTTGAAATTTTAGGAGAAGATCAATAACCATTTTGGACAAATATGGAGTTGCACACATATTACACCATATAGAAATGGTAGTCCAGAGGGTCCTAAATACGATTCCAAAAGTCACATTTCTGAAATAATTTTGGAATTTCAGAAAATTAATTTTGAAAAAAAGTATTATTATTTTGAAATTTCTGGAGAAGATCAATGACCATTTTGGACAAATATGGAGTTGCACACATATTACACCATATAGAAATGGTAGTCCAGAGGGTCCTAAATACGATTCCAAAAGTCACATTTCTGAAATAATTTTGGAATTTCTGAAAATTAATTTTGAAAAAAGTCTTATTATTTTGATATATCGTATTTAAGACCCTCTGGTCTACCATTTCTATATGGTGTAATATGTGTGCAACTCCATATTTGTCCAAAATGGTCATTGATCTTCTCCAGAAATTTCAAAATAATAAGACTTTTCAAAATTAATTTTCTGAAATTCCAAAATTATTTCAGAAATGTGACTTCTGGAATCGTATTAAGGACCCTCTGGACTACCATTTCTATATGGTGTAATATGTGTGCAACTCCATATTTGTCCAAAATGGTCATTGATCTTCTCCAGAAATTTCAAAATAATAAGAATTTTTTCAAAATTAATTTTCTGAAATTCCAAAATTATTTCAGAAATGTGACTTTTGGAATCGTATTTAGGACCCTCTGGACTACCATTTCTATATGGTGTTATATGTGTGCAACTCCATATTTGTCCAAAATGGTCATTGATCTTCTCCAGAAATTTCAAAATAATAAGACTTTTTTCAAAATTAATTTTCTGAAATTCCAAAATTATTTCAGAAATGTGACTTTTGGAATCGTATTAAGGACCCTCTGGACTACCATTTCTATATGGTGTAATATGTGTGCAACTCCATATTTGTCCAAAATAGTCATTGACTTCTCCAGAAATTTCAAAATAATAAGACTTTTTTTCAAAATTAATTTTCTGAAATTCCAAAATTATTTCAGAAATGTGACTTTTGGAATCGTATTTAGGACCCTCTGGACTACAATTTCTATATGGTGTAATATGTGTGCAACTCCATATTTGTTCAAAATGGTCATTGATCTTCTCCAGAAATTTAAAAATAAGATTTTTTTTCAAAATTAATTTTCTGAAATTCCAAAATTATTTCAGAAATGTGACTTTTGGAATCGTATTAAGGACCCTCTGGAATACCATTTCTATATGGTGTAATATGTGTGCAACTCCATATTTGTCCAAAATGGTCATTGATCTTCTCCAGAAATTTCAAAATAAGAAGACTTTTTTCAAAATTAATTTTCTGAAATTCCAAAATTATTTCAGAAATGTGACTTTTGGAATCGTATTTAGGACCCTCTGGACTACCATTTCTATATGGTGTAATATGTGTGCAACTCCATATTTGTCCAAAATGGTCATTGATCTCCAGAAATTTCAAAATAATACTTTTTTCAAAATTAATTTTCTGAAATTCCAAAATTATTTCAGAAATGTGACTTTTGGAATCGTACTAAGGACCCTCTGGACTACCATTTCTATATGGTGTAATATGTGTGCAACTGCATATTTGTTCAAAATGGTCATTGATCTTCTCCAGAAATTTCAAAATAAGAGGACTTTTTTCAAAATTAATTTTCTAAAATTCCAAAATTATTTCAGAAATGTGACTTTTGGAATCGTATTAAGGACCCTCTGGACTACCATTTCTATATGGTGTAATATGTGTGCAACTCCATATTTGTCCAAAATGGCCATTGATCTTCTCCAGAAATTTCAAAATAATAAGACTTTTTTCAAAATTAATTTTCTGAAATTCCAAAATTATTTCAGAAATGTGACTTTTGGAATCGTATTAAGGACCCTCTGGACTACCATTTCTATATGGTGTAATATGTGTGCAACTCCATATTTGTCCAAAATGGTCATTGATCTTCTCCAGAAATTTCAAAAATAAGACTTTTTTCAAAATTAATTTTCAGAAATTCCAAAATTATTTCAGAAATGTGACTTTTGGAATCGTATTTAGGACCCTCTGGACTACCATTTCTATATGGTGTAATATGTGTGCAACTCCATATTTGTCCAAAATGGTCATTGATCTTCTCCAGAAATTTCAAAATAATAAGATTTTTTTCAAAATTAATTTTCAGAAATTCCAAAATTATTTCAGAAATGTGACTTTTGGAATCGTATTTAGGACCCTCTGGACTACCATTTCTATATGGTGTAATATGTGTGCAACTCCATATTTGTCCAAAATCGTCATTGATCTTCTCCAGAAATTTCAAAATAATAAGACTTTTTTCAAAATTAATTTTCTGAAATTCCAAAATTATTTCAGAAATGTGACTTTTGGAATCGTATTTAGGACCCTCTGGACTACCATTTCTATATGGTGTAATATGTGTGCAACTCCATATTTGTCCAAAATGGTCAGTGATCTTCTCCAGAAATTTCAAAATAATAAGACTTTTTTCAAAATTAATTTTCAGAAATTCCAAAATTATTTCAGAAATGTGACTTTTGGAATCGTATTTAGGACCCTCTGGACTACCATTTCTATATGGTGTAATATGTGTGGAACTCCATATTTGTCCAAAATGGTCATTCAAATCATGATTATTTGTCTCCGTAGTATATAAATATGACTGTTAAGTAGTTAACATTGCTCTGTTAACTGCAAAATGAGCGATGTTAAAAAAATATGGTTTGCGTCTTTGCTAGTTAAATTCGAATTTATCTTCACACACATTCTTTTTCCACACGAAGTTGATACCTATCACGGAACAGAATATAATCAAAAGCTGTTTAAGCCACAAATGCAGACTAAAATTACAGACTTATCAAACATATTTAGTCATGGTTTTGGTAAAACATTACATAATTACAAACGTATTTAAATTTTTACTTCATTACATACATAGGTACACATTTTTTTCTTTTTTTTTTTTTTGACATGTGTATTAGGGATATCCCGGCACAAAAATCCCGGTATACCATACATTTTTCGGGAAAAAAAGTCCCAGGAAATTTTATAATTCGAGATGTTTATAATTCGCTAATTCGATCTAAATAAAAAATTACAAATTTTTGAAGGTAGTAGTGAGAAAACTGAAAGTGCCCCGAGATTATTGCCCCTATTATGGTTTACAACTCAACTATGTTGGGTTGAAATTAAAACAACTGCTAGTGATGAGTTGTAAATTTTTGATAGTTTTGTTAACCGCACTAACAGAGTTTTAAACCATAGTACAAAAACTGCATAAAGCCATAATACAAAACAAACGAAATGATAGACTTGTATAGAATGAATACCTTTTTAATACATAGCATGAAATTTTAAATAAATAATAACCATGTAATAAGGTAACCCCAGTAGCCCAGCTAAATATTGTTTACGAACCTTTCATTATGTTACAATTGGTATACAATATCGTTAATATACCCATAATATATTTATTATTGCTAGAAATATACTTGTTTTTGACAATCTATCAGGTTTTTCTACATGTTCATTTTGCCTTGTTGTATTACTAGGGTTACCCTATTAATTGTACCATTATATTAACTCACCGGAAGCCTTCTTGCGAGTCATGAAGATTTTCTTAAATTTAACTTTGCCGTTAGAGTCCACAACTTCCGAATTTTCGAAATCCATGCCACTATCTTTAAAGGGATTCTCTGGTGGAGGTTCCAAAGGTGCAACATCTTGTGTTTTTTCTACCACAGACGATGTATCTTGAACAGGAGCAGGAGTAGACGGCTCTTGTTTCTGCTGGTTTTGCTTTTGTGGTGTATTTTGCTGGTTATTATTAAGAGGCTTTTTAATCGGGGTATTTGGATCCTAAGCAAATTTTAATAATAAAATTTAAAAAAATATATTGAAAACAAAAAAAATATATTAAAAAAATATATTAAAAAAATATATTAAAAAAAAATGTATACATATTAAAAAATATAGTATAACTATTAAAATAATATATACATATTAACAAAAAATATTAACGGCCAATTCCACCAATTTGAGTTAAAACTAAACTAATTATTGCTTTAACTTACAGTTAACAATATGACTGATACCTATAACTGATAGTCAATTGTAGCTGAACTTGGTGAAATTGGCCTTAAAAACAACAAGAGATAAAAAATATAGTACACAACACAGTTACGTTAAAATTTAGCTTTAAATATTATAGATTCTATAGGTAGTTTACATAAAATAATTTACCAATAACCCAAATAATGGCGGTTTTAATCCTGTTTAGCTGACTTCAACAAACGACATCAATTCATTAATTCGTTTTTTTGCCACATCAGGTTAGTTAGGTTTTTTTCTGTATTTTTATGTACATTATTACTACTGAAACTATAGTTTAGGAATAGTTATGAACATTTTCTGCAGCTAAAAACCCAAGCGCGTTGTAAACATTGTTTTTATTTAATTTTTATTCACAAATTAAACAAACTCTTCAAGTGGAATCAAAATTATTTAAAAAAAAAATTATTAAAGCATTTTGACATACGTACAAGTTTGTTCATTACAGTCGAAAACCCTAAGAGTTAACTAATGGGGGTGATTGATATGGTTGCATACTAATCAACCCTTGTTTAAGGGATGTTTACGCTATATACATACAAAAACACCACCAACAAAACTCCTAGGAATTTTCAGCCCTTTGTTTCGATTAATGTTGATTGATGCTTTTTTAAACATTTTGTCTTAATATTAATAATTATTTTATTACTATTGCCAAACTTTTCAATAATTTACAAGAGTAATAACATACTCAATATTTAAACAAAATTGTTAAAAAAAAATTCATGCCATCATTTCTTTGCATAGAAATAAAACATTTTTTGCTATTATTCGTTTGAGTAATAAGCAAAATAAAATGTACATAACTATAAGACACAAAACTAGTAATTTAAGCAAAAGTTCACATAGAACGATTTCCAATAATCGTTCAAAAGCGCTAAAATCTGGCTTTTTAAAAACCCAAGAAAAAAATCTTCAAGTTGATATAACTCACAGAGAGTAAAGAATGTGTTCAGAATGTGTTCAAGGGGGATTTCAGGGCTTCAGGGTTCCCAATTCTATTTTATACTTTGGCTGACTTCATAAACGCAGTATTGCAATGCAACACTAAAAGGAATAGCTTCATAGACTGCACAACTTTTCTGTAAACAATGCTTAGAGTTCAATATTGCATGAAAAAGGCAAAAAAAAAAAAAATAAAGTTATTATGAGTCAATGTTTATCATTTCAAAAACATCAGAATTAAAACCTTCGGATTCATCAAACAATATTGTCACAGCAAGGTGCACTGTTTATTCCAATAGCTTTTAGTAACTAATACTGCATTCTGTTGCAAATTTTGCTTCTGGTTGCATTCATTATATTAAGAAAGACTTGTTCAACACTAGCGTTAGTTGTTGGTTCACGCATATTCAAAGCTATTTCACCAAGCTCTGGAAAAGGTTTCCAACCGCCAAAAACAATTTGTACCCCCATCTTTACCAAATCGAACTTGCCATTCCACGAATTGTATATATTATCCTCAAAAATCCCCAGCGAAAGAGGAAATTTTTTTTCCAAAAACTAACCCTTGGAATTTTCACGAAATTTGTATCACCAATTTTCCCTATTTGAGGACAAATCCCCACAACAGAACGACGCAGAGCACAATTAAAAAAAAAAAGAGCAAGAACCCATACTTTAACTCTCTTAAGTTATAAAAACTAGTATAGACATAAAATATTAGCGCTTCTAAAGATTATTGCAAAAAAGTCTAAGAAATTGGTTTTATTGATTTTGTATTTCAACCAGTGTTTAAAAATGCTTGACTATTTTTAAGGTTTTTGTAATTGCTTAACTTAACTTAAGAAAAAGAACACAGCAAAAGCAAAAAGCAAAAGCAAACGCAGAAAAAGTGAGAGTAAATAATTTATTTATTCTCACCATGTTTATGTTCTCAGCTTAAAAAGCCAGCCAAGCAACCACTTGAAAAAAAAAATTGCTGTTGCTGTAAGTAATAAGTTTTTGTTTATTTTTTTTTTTGCTTTGGCTTAACTGTAAATTGATGTGCTTAAATTCAGCGAGTATTAACTTCTTTGCTGTTTTTGACTTCATTGCTGTTGCTTGCTGTTGCAGGCGTTAGTTGCATAGAATAGGTATATACATAATTACATAACACAAAATAAACAAATTAGTTTAAAAAAACGTGTAGTTTCATTTATGTATGTATGTACCTATTTATTAAAAAAAAACGCAAAATACCAAAAAAATTCGAAACAAATTCGTTCATAATATATTAAGTTCCAGCAACAGCAAAGAAGTTAACTTGCTGACTTTAAGCGCATCAAAAGCAAAAAAAAAACAATCAAAAACTTAATACTTACAGCAACAGAAAATTTGTTTTCTTAAGTGGCTTCTTTGCTGACAGATTTAGCAGAGTACATGCACATAGCGAGTTTAAACAAATTATTTACTCTCTTTGTTTTGCTTTTGCTTTTTTGCTTTTGCTGACTCGTTATCAAAGAGTTAAGTAAACACTTAGACACACAGTTTTTTAATTTGCTGCAAAAAATGTAAACAAAGCAAAAATGTGCGACTGTTGCTATTTTAAAGCAAGCAATTTAAACACTGATTTCAACCATAAAACTGACTTTTTCGCTGTAAAAATCATAAAAAAAAGAAATAAAAATAAACATTAATTTTACAAGCTTTATCAGAAGAAAAAAAAAAAGTAGTATGTACAACTGTTTTTTTTTAAGAGCGCTGCCGAAGACAAATAGTAATAAAATCTTATGAAATTAGATTTGTAGTACTTACAAAAACACCACCAGATACAAAATTCTTCTGATTATTTACTGGAGCACGCCGGCGATTCATTTTTAAAATTTCTAATTATAAATTTTTGTCCCGAAAACAATTCTTGTATTTTTCTTCCTACCAAATTAAACTCTTATGACTTTTCTCTATGACTGTTTCCGATTGAATGAGAATGATTAAAATGGCGACCGGTACGTAATCGTAAAATCACTGTTGCCAACTTATTCCAAAGAATTTCGCTAAAGCCAAAGCGAATTCATTAAAAAGGTAGTGGCAACAGTGCTGCCAGAAGGTAGAAAATATATGACACGCGGTTCAAACGGTGAATTTTTCCATGTTTTTTAACAGTACGTTTACATTTGACAGTACTGGTAAGACAGTAAGCAAATACATATTAGTTGCTAAAAACACTACTTGCTGTCTTCGTGACGTAGGCGTCCAGACAGTAGTTAACACAGTTTACTTTTAAAAAAATTTCTAACGTGAAAGTCGCAGTGCAAGTTCTAGTTAAACGTGTTTTATAT
Organism: Pollenia amentaria; assembly: GCA_943735925.1. Taxonomy (NCBI): domain Eukaryota; kingdom Metazoa; phylum Arthropoda; class Insecta; order Diptera; family Polleniidae; genus Pollenia; species Pollenia amentaria. The sequence continues at coordinate 119,910,156 of OX031008.1, forward strand.
GAACTTAACAAATTAAAAATAGCATTTAACAACTATTTTTGTGAATATAGATAACCTTTAAGTAAAAAATGCAAAACCAAAACATAATTTATTAGTTTTCTTTTAATTGTTGATTTTCTTTTTATTTTTGCGAACAAAACTTCAAATTACTGTCAGCAAATGTCAAATCACTGTCCATTTTACTGTCTGCAAAATTTGCTAGACAGTAGACAAGACAGTTGGAAAAGTGTACATGTATTAGTGAAAAAGTTTGCATGTATTGCAACTGTCTTGCCAGTACTGGCAAATGTAAACACCATGTAAAACATGAATTTTGGTGTTTGTAGGCGAACGGTGTAGATAACCAAGCGGGGTAGAGAAAAAAACACGTTCTCTGTTCTGTGTGTCTTTTTTATATTTTTCTTTGCACACATTCGTATTATTGTTATGTTGCTTCATTTTATTTTATATTTCAATGTGGCAACATCTCGTTACAATACAAAACATTGAGCGCATTTAAATTGTTTGTTTTAATAAATAAGCAAGTAAAGAAGAATTACCGATAATGGGGAAAAAATCAACTCTAAAATCATGGGGAAAAAATCTTCGTTTGAATCTGTTATGTTTCTGGAAGCAACTTTCAAAAGGAATTAAAAAAAGACATGTTTTTTAAATCACGATATGAATCTAGTGCTAGTCCCAATTTACATTAAACACAAGAGTTGAGCATCAAAAGATGAAACGTGTGAATGTAGACTTATTGTATAAGTTATCCGCCATATTATTTCCATTATTTTATGCAATAAGTGGCACAATGGTTTAAACATATATTATAGGCAAAACAAAAACATATGGACCAATTTGCAGTGTTTGGTTTCCTTAAAAATTATAATTCAGTCTTATCGGCTTTAGGGGATCTTTATTTATATTTAAAAAAAAGACTATCATATAGTGGATTCTTTTTTACCCGATTGGATTAATCTTTCACTTTGTATTCTACAATGCTGGCAGAGTTTAATACAGTTCAATACACTCCAAAAGAAATTTTCTTTCTTCCAATTTTTGGGACATATTCACTTAAATTGTTTTTCCACTGTAGAAACAAAATATTTGTTTCTATATGTCCTTGTATTTTGTATTTAAAGTATAACTTTATACAATTTTTGTAATAAATAAATCCTAATTCAAATTAAAATATTCACAACACAAAAAATGTCCTTAACTACCCGTCTCCACTATCCATCAACTTGGTAAGAACATCATGTCTCAAACTCGTGTAGACTGTTCATGTTCATGTTTACCATGTGCTGCCATCTTTGGCTAAACATATGTCTTAGAAACCATGTTCGCCATGATGGTCGCCTTAGCCTACGGCCACACGTGCAATTTGTGATGTCTTAACACAAGCAATAACGCCGGCAGAATAACTTCGTCAAATTGCCATTGTGTTTTAGGTGGAGAACACGTAAATATCTTACAATATAAGTTTAAAAACAAGCTAAAGACAGGTTGTGTTATATTCATAGCGAAGAAACAAGTTTTTTTTGACCAATTTGCTTTTAAAATGAATTTATTTTCGGAAAACTTATTTTGCACTTTATTTTGCGCTTTAATTTTAATTATTTATAAGCCACGCGCGTATTTTTGACTAGTTGTATAAAAAAAGTTAATAAAAAGCAACAAAAAAAAGCTGTCTGTCAAACTTAAGCGTCAAGTTATGTTATAAAATAGCTTTCAAGACAGATTGCTTAACAACGCTGTTAAAACACAAACAAAACACTAACATGAGGAGGCTATACCTAACACTAACATGATGTTAGAGTTAATGTTAACCATTTGATGTCAGTTGTAGCCTGGGTGTTACAATGTCATTTTCTATCTACAACCAATCGCACAACAACAAAAATTGTGGTAAATCAGGACATGAATATCAACACGTATTCGCCACATACAAGAACATGATCAAATAAGTACCGTTGCTCTGCCGGCGTTATGTTCATGTCTTTTTCAAATCGATAGCACATGGAGACGTGGAGTAACCAAACACAGTTGTTGTTATTATTATGCGGAAAAACAACATTGCACAATGCTGCCAACACATTTCACAGTATATTGTACTTCTTTTCGTTGTGCAATAAAAATCAAAAGTCTTTTGAGTGTTGCCAATATATTGTGCCACCTTCGAATATCATATATACATTGGCGATATAATTGTACAATACGAAAAATTTAACAATTGTATTGTGTATGGGCCGCTTTAAAGTTTTTTTATATATAGTTTGAAAGTTGCCACGGATATAATTGCCCAGCACTTTGCGCGTGTGCTCGTCATATTTTGAAGAGACAAATTATCAAATTCTTTTTATACTTAAGGCTAGTTTACACGGAATAAAATGTATTACGACATGTCAAAAAATTACGTAGAATGAAAAAAAATTTATCATGTAAAAGCAAAATTTATTTAGTAGGACAGAATACAGCTACAAAATTTGACAAGCAAATGTTTATTTTCTAAACCAATTAAGAAACTTATGCTATGTTCACACTTGGGTTTTTAAACGCGTTTAAGCTTCTCGAACGTGATAAAGCTCTAATCACTTCAAAGTCGAGATGATTAACCATACATATAAGTGATTTATTAATTACTTCAAGTTAACATGTTTAAAACTAAATCATTTCAATGATCACTTGGATTCCTCTGAACATACCTGAAACTGAGTATGATGTAGCATCGGTCACAATAAACGTACCTCGCACGTATATAACCGACCACGATTTCTTAATTTTTTTTAAATAATCCACAAATTAGTATTGTGGTTAACTTATTGAACTGTTTTTGGTTTTTAATCCAAATTTTTATATTTTAATCAGGCTTTAGCTCATAAAATTTAATTTTTCATTTAATTACACAGTACAACAGCCAATCTGGGAGTGAGAAATTCCAAGTCAGGGTGATGGTACTAGGTCAGTATAGTAAAACCCTCAAAGGGTTTGGCGTTCGTATGTGTCAGTTTTTTTTATGGCATTTTAAATTTTTTCCTTATCTTGATGTTTTTTCGCTTAGTTGTAACATTTTGGCAAAAATGTAGTTTAACATAACTCGAGAACCACTTGTCCGATTTTGATGAAACAAATTTAGAAAAATTAAGAATTACAATTTCTCTAATCTGTTTCTATACCGTTTTCCTATACATATGTGCAACACTTTCGAAGTTTAAAATGAATGTATGAAGGGAAAAAAGTACTTTTTGCCTAAAAATTTAAATATTTTTTTTTTAAATTCATAAAAAATCCAAAATGGAAAAAAGTGCCAAAAACTAATTACTTTCGCGTAAAGTCACACATTGGCTTTAAACCAAATTTACTTTTTCAATAAATGTTATTTATCATTGTGGCACCTTATACAAAAAAATAATTTAATTTTAATTCATATAGATTAACGAAATACAGTGTCCAGCATAATTCAAGACAAGTTAGTTTATAATTTTTACAAAAAAAACATGCGGTTAAATTTTATTTTTTAATGTACTTATCCATATGCAACCATAAACAAAAAAAATATTTTTGTACCTATACAACAAAACCAAAAAACTATACATTGAAAACTTTGGTAACTCCATATTTTTGCACAGCAAAAGTTTTGGTACCCCTTAAAAAAAAAGAATGTAAATACAAATGTGTTTAGATTACTTAAAAAATTTCATACCTAATATCTAGTAGGATATCCGTTGAGACAAAGAACTACATTTAAACGATTTGACATTGAATACACAAGTTTTTTTATGTAATTAGAAGATACTTGTTCCCATTTAATTTTGAGCTGATTCTTATTAGAAATTTGATGGTAACGCAATCTGTTTTCCAAATGATTCCACAAATGCTCAATAGGGTTCAAATCGGGGCTCTGTGTGGGGGGTATTAAGAATGTGGGGAGTGTTGTACGCAAGCCACATCTTGACGTCAGCAGCAGTATGCTTGGGAACATTGTCCTGTTGAAAGTAATATAGATTTTCAGCACTTAGATTTAAATTATTCTTGAGAATGTTTAATTAAACGGTTTTATTCATTATTTCCTCTATAAACACCAAGTTACCCACACCTGCAGCTGGCATACAGCCACACACCATTATACTTCCACCTTCATGCTTAACTGTTTTACGTGTATTCCTCGGATTAAGTTCTTCATTTGTTTTTCGCCACACTAAGGCACATCCGTCCGAGCCGAAAATATTACATTTTGACTCATCGGAAAAAATTACTTTATCCCAGAAGTCATTTGCTTTGGTTTTAAATTCATTTGCAAAATTTATCCGTTTCTTTTTATTTTTGTCGTTAATATAGGGCTTTTTGCGAGTTGTACATACCTTGTATCCGGTTCTTTTGATCGATCTGCGTATTGTGTCTATAGACGCACTTTTGTCCAACGATTCTCTTAACCCTTCAGCAATCTTTGGTGCACTTTCAAATGAATCTTTCTTAATTATAGCTTCTATTCTCCTTACTTCTCTATTAGTCAGCTTTCGAGGACGTCCTGTTCTTGGTTTATTTTCAACTCATTTTTCGTTTTTGAGCGATTATTACTTTTTGAACGTTGATTTGCTTCGAATTGTTAAATGGGCAATTTCTGAGTGATTTTCCCTTTTTGTGGTTGTGAATTATAATATTACGTTCTTCAGTTGTTAATTCCCTTCGAGTAGGGTTGCCAGTCGGGCTTGTTTTGGCTGGATTGTCCAGCTTTTTAATGGCCTGTCCAGTTTCAAGCTAAAAAGAAATTTGTCCAGCTAAAAAAATTTTCCACAAAATGCTCTCAATATTTATTGCTTTAATTAATAAATTTCCTTATTGGCACATAATGCATCTGCAATAGCGCCAAAAGAAAGAAATAGAATGTCTTTTGATCTTATAAGAGCGGAAATATTAATAAGAATAAACTTAGAGGAATTAGTAAAGGCCGTTAGTGCAAATACAAAATATATGTGGCAGAAAAAATATTTTTTTTTATTTATTTGCTATAACTTTTTTACTTCAAAGTACAAAAATATCTAGTAGCTTTTTTTGTTTTGTTTGCGTCTTTTTGGTATGATTTTTTGTTTTCGTTATTTAATTTTAATTCTTAAATACATATCGCTCATTTGCTGGAAAAAGTCATAATTGAAGTGTTCAATTTGCAAAGAAGTAAGTCAATGGGAAAATGATATTTCTCTCAAGAGCTGAATATGCAAGATTTTTACATAAATTTTTTACTTAAGATAAATATAGGAGCGATAATTAATTCTACATTAAAATAAGAAACTAATTTTTTGAGTTATGACGTTGTTCCAGCAAATGAGAGGTATGTAGATATATAGTACATATGAATGAACTGAAAAAATTTAAGTTTAGTTATTATTTTTTATGTTAGTATTGTAGTAAAGTATTATAAAAAAAACAATATAATAATAATGTCATACTTGTACATATGGGTATTTTTTAATAAAATTGTTTGTACAATAAACAAGTAACTTTTCGTGAAAATTTTATTTCAAAATGTCCAGCTTTTTTTTAATATCCAGCTTTTTTAATTCACATGTCCAGCTTTTTGATAATCTGGATCTGACAAGCCTACCTTCGAGACATCTTTAAAAACTACTCTATCAGGGATGTTAAATGGGTTTTTAAATTTTGTACCAACTTCCAAAACAAAATGTACTTTTTGGACCTTCACGGTACCGTTTTTTTTTTAAATTTATTAAAACAACAAAAATAGTACATACAAATTCAAGTGTACAAAAAAAAAGGAAAAATTACGAACATTGAAAACAATGAAACATGGCAAGGCGAATTCATTCCAGGTAACAACGGTAGTACAACAAGTACAAAAACCACAAGGAATTTGTCTTTGTAAAATCATTGTACAATGTCAAAAACCGAAACAAATCAAAACAGAAACAAAGATAATAAACAAAATGTTGGCATCCAACAATTATAAAGCAAAAGAAAAAAAGTTATCAGCAGGGCTTTTAGCTAATGAATTCGCCTTGAAACATGGAGAAATTTTATAAATAGATTTAAAAATTTTACACAATTATGGGACGTTAAATGTAAAAGTTATAAAATAAAACAAAAAACCAAGATAAGAAAAATTTCTTTCGCATAATTTGTTAAGCAGTACTTCTCTATTACTTGGAGGCCACACGATCAATTTTTGTCTTTCAATTCCTTTCAATTTGCTCTCACTCTCATATTTTTCACGAACACACTCACACTTTTTAAATTGATCACGAGATTGCTCTCAATTTTGTATATCCATTTGTTTGACAATTTTATGGTCAATTTAACAGCTGATTAGAAGTTTAGTGAGAACATTTTTCGTTTGTCAGTATAAATTGTTTTCTTGATGACATCTTGAAAGTAAATTGCTTAAAAATTGCGTGCAGCCTACGTCACAGCTTTAAATTTATGTAAATTTTGACAAACAGTATATGTAAAAGACTATCAACAAAAAGTTGATCGTGTGGCCGCAAGGTTATCATTTGTGGTAAAAAGGAAACAAAAGTAGTAACACAGGTTTTGACAAATGTTGCCTCGCCTGTGGGTATCATAAGTTCCCTTTTACAATGTGGCAAGTGAAAGGCAGACAGACGAGGTTTGTAGGCGAGAGAGGAAAAAAGTATAGTTTGTTACGCATACAGCGTCGCCCCCTTACCAACAAACTTCGTCTGTCTGCCTTTCACTTGCCACATTGCAAAAGGGGACTAAGTGCTCTATACACCAAAATACTAGTCGCATATTTAAGAGCCCATTACATAAACGATTTGTTGTACAACATAAATGCAATGAAAAGGACTCAATAATTTGTTTCAAATACAAAAAATTCAAAAAGGGGGAACTATAACAAATTTTTAAATTGTACCAAATGAGTCAAGGTAGTACCACGGTACTTTAGAAGGTCAAAATGTACCCTGTCCTCTATTCAGGAATTTAGCTTTGTTTTTCTTCTAGTAATAAGATTTTCCACAGATTGTATTTTAAAGTACCGTATACAAATAAACAAGTTAGAGTGCTATATTCGGCTGTGCCAAATCTTTGATACCCTCCACCGACAGGAGTGGCGCTATATGATAAATACATATATATTATTAACTAAGCTTCACAAAAACGAACGTCAGCATTAAAATTGGTTGCGGTTTAGACCTGAATTAAATTATTGACCGACAATAAGAAAATTTTATGCGTTTCTTGTTAGAACTTTGAACTGGCTTGAGTAAAATATCATGATTCGTAAAAGTTTTAGCCGAACTAAAATAATTTTTAGGAGCGTTATTTGTATTGGACCTATGGTAAATTATGGACCAATCATCCCAAAATTCGGAAGACTGATTTCTGGTATTACAACAAATAAATTAGAATAAATTTCAATACAGCAGTGTAATTAGTTTAAGCGTTAACAGTAAATTTCACAAATTTGCAAGATTAAAATTTTTTGGCCATATGAATTTAAGTAAAAAATTTCACCGCAATTTCTATATCTGTGATGGTTTTAGGTGAATTTAATTATTTTCCCAAAGTGGGATTTATTTGGTTTTAGGCGCAATAAACTGTTTTCCGAGAGTAGCGTTTATATGGAGCATATGGTAAATTATGGACAAATCTTCACAAAATTTGGCACTGTGATTTCTCGTCCTATAAAACTGTGACGTACCGAACTTCAATTTGATAGCATTATTTATTGCGGTTTTAGGCGTACTTAACTGTTTTCCGGAAGTAGGGTTTAAATGGGGCCTAGTATAAATTATGGACCGATCTCCAAAAAAGTTTACAGTGTAATTTGTGGTCATATGAAACTGTGACGTACCAAATTTAAGTATGCTAGCGTTATTTATTGCGGTTTTAGGCGTACTAAACTGTTTTCCGCGAGAAGGGTTTATATGGGGTAAATTATGGACCGATCTTCAAAAATTTTACAGTGTGATTGCTGGTTTTAAAAACTGTGACGTACCAAATGTTAGTATGCTAGCGTTATTTATTGCGGTTTTAGGCGTACTAAACTGTTTTCCGGAAGTAGGGTTTAAATGGGGCCTAGTATAAATTATGGACCGATCTCCAAAAAATTTTACAGTGTGATTTCTGGTTCTATAAAACTGTGACGTACCAAATTTAAGTATGATAGCGTTATTTATTACGGTTTTAGGCGCAATAAACTGTTTTTCGGGAGTAGGGTTTATATGGGGCCTAGTGTAAATTATGGACCGATCTTCAAAAAATTTTACAGTGCGATTTCTGGGCCTAGAAAACTGTGACGTACCAAATTTTAATATGCTAGCGTTATTTATTGCAGTTTTAGGCGTACTAAACTGTTTTCCGGGAGTAGGGTTTATATGGGGCCTATTGTAAATTGTGGACCGATCTTCAAAAAATTTTACAGTAGGATTTCTGGTCCAATAAAACTGTGACGTACCAAATTTTAATATGATAGCGTTATTTATTATGGTTTTAGGCGTACTAAACTGTTTTCCGGGAGTAGGGTTTATATGGGACCTAGTGTAAATTATGGACCGATCTTCAAAAAATTTTACAGTGTGATTTGCGGTATTATAAAACTGTGACGTACCAAATTTAAGTATGCTAGCGTTATTTATTGCGTTTTAGGCGTACTAAACTGTTTTCCGCGAGAAGGGTTTATATGGGGCTTATGGTCAATTATCGACCGATCTTCACGAAATTTAACAGTATGATTTGCAGTCGTATAAGCGAATTCGTGCAAAATTTTGTCATTCCGTGCATTATTCCACCATTTATGTTAGTTTTTGTATCAAAATTATCAATTTTTTTTGCGTAGTGGTTTTACATTATGATTCATAGTTCTGATCCTACTAAACCGATGTTGCTGGATTTCAATCCCAAACTGCTTAGGATAACTACAAGCAATTTGACACCAAGTTTGTTCTTTTCTTTTGCGTTTTTCGAAAGTGAGCGTGTTTTCAACAGACAGACGGACATGGCTAAATCGACTTAGAATTACTCAAGGAGCCAGAATATATATACTTTATGGGGTCTTAGATGTATTATAAAAAAGTTTCACACGGAATGACAAACTTAGTATACCCTCACTCACCACAGTGGTGGTGGAGGGTATAATAAATTAAACAAATTAAAAAAATAGCGTTGCCAATATTTTTGCAAAACTTATTAAGAGGTACCAAGCATGGTGGAATAAGTAGGTGGCAGCGCTACGGCAACAAATACAACATTACAACAAAAATGAAAAATAAGTCTCCGTATACGTCAAAAATTATATTAAACTAAAATCAAATTTTGCCGCCGAACGCAATGAAATAAATTAATTTTTAGCCAATTTTTATTTCACTATGGTTACTATCTTATTTAATTTTAATTTAAATAATCAAAAACTTTAATACAATACAATAATCACAGCACAAAACGTGGACTTTTTGTAAGCATAAACAAAACTTTGACATAAGACTAGACAAGCAATACAAGAGCAAAAAATCGTCATCTGGCGTAGTAATGCCACCTGTTTATTTCATCATGGTACCAAGACTTTTGCTGTGCAAAACTATGGTGTTACCAAAGTTTTCAATGTACAGGTACCCCTCGATTTACGCGGTATGTTTGGACCGAGAAAAGACCGCGTAAATCAAAACCGCGTAAATAAAGGTTCTAAATCAGTACAAAATTCTATTTTGGGACCAGAAATATAATAAACCGCACAAATTGAAACACTAACTTTATACGAAATTCAAATTTGGGACCGGAAATTCGTGTAAAACAAGCATATTAATAATATAATGCAAATTAAACCTTTATTTGTACTTCTCCGTATTTAAAAGAAAATATTTTTGTAAAAATAATACTTTTAAACAAGCTTTGAAAAAGAAATTTAAATTTTGTAGATTAACAAAAAGAATAAAAATCTTATAAAAAGGCGTCATTCAGCCTTTTAAATTAACAAAACATAAATTATTAAAAACAAAAAAAAAAATCATAAAAAAATCTTACAAAAAGACGTCATTCAGCCTTTTAAATTAACAAAACATAAATTATTAAAAACAAAAAAAAAATTCATAAAAAAATATTGCTAATCTTTAGTTTTCGTCTTATATAAAATCTTCAGTCATAGTTAACGTCTTCAGAGTTTTCATCATAATAATCGTCTTCGTCCACTTTAAAGAATTCTGTTATTCGCTTTTGCTTTTTTTGCTTTTCCTGTTGTTGTAAAAGTTCTTTATATGACGCCAATGATTTTTGTATTGAACACTGAAATAAATCTGATCGATTTCGACGAGGGTCATTATCAGTGGAAAATTTTATCAAATCTTCAGCCATTTGTATAAGAGTTTTTAACTTAGACGAATCAAAATCAGGATTATCGTCACTATCACTACTATCATCTTCAGTTGATTCATTGGACTCGGTAGCTAATTCAATTAGATCATGTTTATCATCTCCAGTATATCCTCCTCAACAATATTTTCAAATAATTCAGATGTTCCAATTACTTGTAGTATTTGAGAAACTTCCGCTGTTACCGGAGTCGCAACATTATCATTAGGAACAACTTCCGCCAACAACCATTTAGTGTAGAACTCTTGAGGTTTTTTATAGATTGAGATGTTACGTTAACGCATGTCAATATTGAAAATTCTTTCCACAAATCTGACAGATCTAGGTTTGGCAAATCTTTGGGAAATCTTGATATAATACGACTTGAACGTTGCTATAATTCCTTGGTCCAACGGTTGCAAAAGAGATGTTGTATTTGGTGGCAAAAACACCACTTCAATATTTGGGTGTCTTAAATTTTTTGGGTGACAGGGAGCATTATCAATTACCAGCATAATTTTAAAATCCAAATTTTTAATTTTCATGTAAGTTTCTGTTTCTTTTGCAAAAATATTTTGAAACCAGTCCTCAAACATTTTAGAAGTCACCCATGCCTTTTTATTTGCCCTCCAATATACGGGCAGTTTGGATTTATTTACATGCTTCATGCATCTTGGATTCAGGAACTTATTTAAAAACAAAGGTTTCATTACAAAATCTCCTGACGCATTGGAACACATCAAAAGTGTCACTCTTTCTTTAGACTGTTTGTGACCGGCGGCGGTGGAATTTTTATCCAAAACGAAAGAGCGTTTTGGTATCGATTTCCAAACCAACCCAGTCTCGTCAGCATTAAAGACTTGATGGGGATGATAGCCACCATCTTTTATTAATTGGAGGAATTTGATAGGAAATTCTTGTGCTGCATTTTTGTCTCCAGATGAGGATTCTCCCTGTATAAGTAGACTACGTAAACCAGCCCTCATTTTGAATTTTTCAAACCACCCATGACTTGCTACAAATTTACTTTTACAAGTTGTGTCATCTGGTTGTTCCAAACAATCATATATTTTTAGAGCTTTCTGTGTGATAACATTAGTGGAAAGTGGAATGTGTTTATCAATGGCATGTTCAATCCATATAATTAATAGTTTTTCCATTTTTTCTATTGAAGCATCTCAGGTATAGGATGTACGTTTTGCAGTATCAAAAGCTCCAGCACAAGCACTTGTTCGAATTTTTTTATCATTTTTTTGGATTGTTCTTACTGTTGATTCATTCAAGCTCAGAGATTTTGCTACGGATGCTACCTTTTCTCCTTTCTGCAAACGATCCAAAATATTTATTTTATCTAGCAATGACAAAACCTTCCTTTTTGGATTTAAATTTGATTTTACGGGTGGCATTTCTAAAATAAAAAAATTAATAACACAAAACGACAGCAAATACATAGTTTATTTTACTACTTTTAAAGTTGTTTTCCACTGAAAATTAAATTTAACCTGTTCTTTTTAGCAAACAGCTGATAATGTTAGTGTTGTAAACCGCGCAATTCGAGGGTTGCCACTATTTTCAAATCGCGTTAAAGTAAAATCGCGTAAAAAAAGTCGCGTTATATAAAAAAATGGTTGCTATTATTGAACCGCGTTAAATCAAAACCGCGCAAATAAAGTACCGCGTAAATCGAGGGATACCTGTATAGTTTTTTGTTTTGTTGTATAGGTACATACCTATGTACATAAATACGTACATTAAAAAAATAGTAAACAAATAAAATACCTACCTATAACCACATATTTTTATGTAAAAATTATAAACAAACTTAATTCAGCTGGGGTACCTTGAATTATGCTGGCGCTTTATTAAATTTTTTACTAATTCATTTTATGTTGCAAATATTTTTTGGGTCATAAAAAAGGACCTAAAAAATATTGTAAGTAAAACTGAAAAACTAAAAAAAGAGTCAAAACTTAAAAAAGACATTTTAGCTTTAATAAAAATAATTTTTTTTAAATACGAATGCATATTCCATATTTACCTATGTAGGTACGTGCATAAAAGGATTTATTTTAACTGTAAATGTCAAGTGGTCGAATTTCGGCCACATGGCAGTCCTAGTTTTAATTAAAATCGCAATTTTTTAATAAAAAAACATACCTATTGGAAAAACATAACATTTAAAAACATATAAAAAGGTACATACATACATACACATATTTATGTAGGTATGTTTGTATATAAATAATTTTTACAAATATTTTTAAGAAAAAAAAGAGAATGGCACAGCCGGTTCGTTATTAAAGTAAATAAGAGAACAATAACAACAACTATTATGTTGTATACAATGTACAGGAGCCAACTATAAAACAAAAGCAACAACAAAGAAACCAGATACATAAAAAATACAAATGTTTTGCTTGTCTCTTTTGGGTTAACAACAAAAAACACACAAACTCAAATAAAAAAGGCGCGTAAAGTACAGTCATGCATTAAAAAGAAAATGTACAATTTTAATAAGGAAAAAAGATTTTAATGAAAGGGAAAACAAATGTTTCATTTTCAATTAAAATTTTTTTTTTAAATAGGTAGGTACCTACCTATTACTTAAAAAAAAAATTTTAAAACCTAGGTACATACCTATGTAGGTATAAAAATTATATTAAATAATAATACCTACCTACATATGTACCTATCTAATGTATGTTTGTACCTAGGTAGGTACCTATGTATGTAGATACATATTTAAATATTGAAAACATAGGTAGGTAGATAGGTATGCATTTTAGTCAACAAATTGCTTGTTAAACACATTTTATCATAATTATGTACCTACTTATAAGGATGTGCACAACTCATTGGCCCATAATCATAGTCAAAAATAAAGTCTTTTTCTAAAGTACCTACATATGTACCTACATTTAGGTACATAGATACTTTAGAACAATGGTGTTCACATGCATTTAAATTCGGTTTAATCAAAAGTACCTATTTAGGTATAGGTATTTAGGTACCTACATTTTTTTGACTTTTAGTATGGGCCATTGTAACTACTAAGGTACATACATACATACCTACCTATCATAGTTATAAGAACATAAGCTCCATATAAAACAATTATTCGTCAGCTAAAATGTAAAAGGCCGTAGCGACAAATAAATTTAAGCTCAACATTTTTAATTGATTATGATGTAGGTACCTACATATGTAGGTATTTATGTACTTACATAGCATGTAAGTATGTATTTGATTTTGATTTGCAGTTTCGTAATACATAACCATATACATAGGTACATATGTACCTATCTAGGTAAATTACAAAAAACATCCTTAAGAAATTGTAAACAATAAAACACTTTAATATTTTTTAAATAGGTAGGTAGGTACCTATATGTATATTTTATTCAAAAACTAAATGACTTAACACTTACATACATAGGTATGTCAGTATAAAAATAAATAGGTAATTTTAATAAATAAATCACATTAATAGCTAATTCACTTAATAAATGTTTGAGTTATAGGTAGGCAGGTACATACCTATATAGGTATGCTCCTATGTACATATGTATAAATAAAAGGTATCTCACGAACACTTGTCAGGAATTGCTAATGAAATTTACTGCAATTAAATATACAAAAACAAACGAATTGCCCAATTTCTTATTTAAATTTAAATAAAAACATAGTTGTTTTAATGAAAATTTTTAATTTTTACAGTGCATTAACTGTTACTTGATATCTATGTATGCATAGGTATTGTCACTTAAAAAACTTTTAAAAATTACGATTTTTTGTAAACACTTTCTTCATAACTATTCAACAAGGTGTTGCGTAAATTAAAAAATTATTCCGTGTAAAAGTTGAACTTGCTCGTAGCGTAGCATTTCTGAATTTAAGTGAAAAATCTAAATTTACAGAAAATGAAATCTTTTTAGCTGTGTGTTATTTTATTTTATTATACCTAGTACGTATTCAGAGTTTGGTTAATGTCTGTAATATGAGGTTTGCTTTTTTATAATATTACCACATACACTTTCTCTACGAAATACATTTTTTCAATAATGAATAGTAAAACATGAAAGTGCAAAAATATTGCGTGAGAATTTTTTAGTCATATTGATGAACACACATCTATACATACATATGTACATACTATAGGTACATATCTTTTTGGATATTAGTTTGAGATACTTTTTTCAAATACAATAGACGCTTCATTATAAAATGCACATTTATACCCGAGAGCTAACGTTAATACGAAAGACGAGAGTGAAACACAAGGGCTGCCATATTCTTGTTATTTGAATGCCCAGAAAATAGGAAGAATTTCCTTAATTTATGCAAAAGCTGTTTGCACTGAGTTTTATTTTATAAGGCTTGAATTTGGCTGACATTGTTATGGGTTTTAAGTGAAAAATTGATTTATTCTGAAGAGCGTTATAAGGCTTTGTTATCTAACTGTAGTTAAATAACAAATAGACTAAATAGACTAAAAAATTGTTACATCAAAAAGTGATTATAACAAAACATTATTGGGTCAACGGCGACGGAAATTAAAATTAACGTTAAAAAATCGGACTACTAAAAGATGTTTGCTTAAACACTATTCGCAATACTATAAACAATAAAATTAAATTTGACGGAATATTAAATAAAGAGCGAATATTTTTGGACTAAGGTAATTCGATGCTTATATTAAAGAACATGGTTTGTATGGCTTAAATCAAATAACTGAGCTACCTAAATAAGAGCGGCCAGCGTTTTTTGTATGTCAAAACTTTTCATTTGCATAAAGTTCATACGAAAAAAACCTTAAGAACGCGAATTCGACACCACCCGGCTGGAAAATCCTATTTGCCAAATCGCTATGTATTTGAAATAAAATTTTCATGTTTAAAAAACGCTTGCCGCCCTTGTTTAGGTAGCTCAGTAAGGAACCTTATAATAAGATTACAAAAGCTACTTTTAAGAATGAGGGAGGCTCTGTTTTGGTTTGGGTGCATGTCGAGTGCTAGAGTTGACAGCTTGCATCTTTGACAGGAATAAGCTAGAAGAATACATCCAAAAGTTTACATTAGTACACTAGTTCAGATAAAGGAGTCTTTACTACAGGCGTGGAACTCCATAGAGACAGAAGTATGTCAAAATAAGGTATACGAGGAACACGAGAGAAATTTCCAAATTTCCAAATTTCTTCGATTTCAATTGCACGTGATTTTGATTTACAGAACAAGCCCGATAATCTATTAAAAGTGCTTGCAGGCAGAACTTAAAACAAAGGATATGGAATTAAATACTGATTTTTTAATTTTTAGTATTCCTAATTTGCTTCGGATTAAACGTTGAACAGGAAAAATTTATTTTCAAAAATCTTTTCTCCTATAGATACCTATAGACAGGCTTTCAAGGTTTTTGTTTTTATTCTTAATTAAATAAAAGACAATTTATCGCATTTTATCAATGTATTTCCTACGTTTCGTTGGGATTTTCCAACTTCCTCAGGGATTAATTTTTATTATTGGTAAATTATCTCCTTTCTTTCCGTCTACATTATTCTTAAATTTATATCACAGTTTTGTATTTGTGAAGTTGGACAACACAAAACTTAAATAAATAAATTGAAACAATTGTAAACGAAAATGTAATATCACAGTTTACTTGTTTTGATCACATACATACTTATTGCAACTTATTATTGTTGTTATTTTTCTGATTTTTCGATCTTGCGTCCTACACCCATCTCGAATCCTGAGGGTAAATTTCTTACATCTCCCACTGAACGAAATAAAACACTCAACGTCAGAACATGTTTCGTTTTAAATCAAAATATCAATTATCACAAGTTACAAACTAGATAATTTACAAATTTTTTGGTGATGAATTGGACCTTTGTGCTACGAAGTTTTACCTACTTCTTTATCAATATTTTTCATATTCAGTAGCCATAGTATCACCAATTTGTTATTATGATCCGCCTTGCAACTGAAAATATCTAACAAAACTTTAAAATAAGGAAAAGAATTTGAAAAAAATTTAACTCTGTAATGATAAGTGGTTATTGCTTTTAAAAATGTTCAAACAATAATTAGATCAGCGAAGAATTTTCGTCAAAATGCCTAAGACTTGTGTGATAATGTAAAATACCATTTAGCACGATTTATATGCATAGTCTCTAGTCAAATGGCTTATAATGTCTATTTAAATTAAATGAAAAATAAACAAAAAATTACTCTTGCCCCTATATCGATTAACAACTCCACTCAGTTGAAATCAATACAACTGCTAGCGATAAGTTGTAATGTTGTTTTATGTTTTCTCAACCGCAATATTACCGAGTTGTTAATAAAAATGTAAAAACTGCAAAATGTCAACTGAACTTAATCTTTAATATATTCGTATTCGATAATTTTTTGATAAATTACGTAAACTTGGGTGTTTTCCAACTATTTGGAACCAATCGCTTATTTTACCTCTATTTAAGTCTGGATCAAAAGCCGATATCTTAAATAAAAAGGAATTGCTAGGCTGGGTTTTTAAGATATCAGTTAAACTAATCCGAAAACAGAAATGGGCCTTCATTACCAAGTTTCTATACAAAATGTTGACGGAACAGATTAGTTTTAATTAAAATATTGGTCTTTAACGAAATAATAAAAAAAAATCACATTTCGCCGGAAAAATCCGTGTTTCAGAGTACGTTTAATTAATTTTAATCTTAGGCCCTAATCATGTAAAACGAATTCCAAGCAGTTTTGTATAACACTACTTTTTGAGGTGTAGATTAAGGCCCTAATTATGTAAAACGCAACGTAACGCCAAAGAAGTACATTGAAAGCACAAACAATGTCTTAAATAAAAAGTTTTTTCGAGCTCGAGGCCAATTATATGTAAAAAATATAGATTATTTATTCATTAATTTTCTGTCCAATATTTCGATATCCATCGGATATCATTATCATGGAATGAGTTACAAATATATTTGTAAGAGACATATGACTATCTCCACATTCAATATTGAGTGCAAATAATTAGTCTCGAGCTCGAAAAAACTTTTTATTTTTAATTATAAAAAAGGTCGAAGGAATAATATTGAAATTAATGTCATAAATATTTTGTAATTTTGTTGTTCAAATCACATCCTGCAAAGTTTTTAGTGAATTGAAGACATTTCACGCCTGTTCTTTCGAAAATTGATTTAAAATATTTGATCTGCCAGGCTTCCTCAGTGTCGTCCGAAATGGTTGCTTCGAACTAGATTAACTGGAGAACTCACAAAACAGAGAGTGCTCCTGATGTCCATATCTGATCCGTATCTCAAACAATCAAAACAATTCCTTATATAAGTTGGTACTATTTCTAGTGCAATTCAAATTTTAAGGTAAGATTAAATAAGTCACTGAAGTGACATAATTTCTCATTCTATCTATCTATCTATCTATCTATCTATCTTCTATATATATAAAAATGGATTATGTATGTTTGTTTGTTTGTCGCTTTATAGACTCCGAAACTACTGAACCGATTTTCCTGAAATTTTTACAGTAACATCACGTGAGCCCTAAAAATAAAATAGGCTACTTATTTTTTCGATAGGGGCAGGGGGTACCCCCCATAGGATGCCAATGTTAATTATCGCACGATTTTCCTGAAATTTTTAAAGTAACATCACGTGAGCCCTAGAAATAAAATAGGCTACTTATTTTTTTGATAGGGGCAGGGGAATTGGTACCCCCCATAGGATGCCAATATTAATTATCGCACGATTTTCCTGAAATTTTTACAGTAACATCACGTGAGCCCTAAAAATAAAATAGGCTACTTATTTTTTCGATAGGGGCAGGGGAATTGGTACCCCCCATAGGATGCCAATATTAATTATCGCACGATTTTCCTGAAATTTTTACAGTAGCATCACGTGAGCCCTAAAAATAAAATAGGCTACTTATTTTTTCGATAGGGGCAGGGGAATTGGTACCCCCCATAGGATGCCAATATTAATTATCGCACGATTTTCCTGAAATTTTTACAGTAACATCACGTGAGCCCTAAAAACAAAATAGGCTACTTATTTTTTCGATAGGGGCATTGGAATTGGTACCCCCGATAGGATGCCAATATTAATTATCGCATATCTTAAGAGCCGCTGCACGCATTTTGCTGAACTTTTTGTAGTAGGATCTTCTGAGCCGCGGAATTGAAATAAAATAGCAGCGGGGGTATAGGAATACCCCATAGGACGCCAATGTTTAACAT
Source organism: Pollenia amentaria (assembly GCA_943735925.1). NCBI lineage: Eukaryota > Metazoa > Arthropoda > Insecta > Diptera > Polleniidae > Pollenia > Pollenia amentaria. The sequence continues at coordinate 119,928,711 of OX031008.1, forward strand.
CGCATATCTTAAGAACTGTAATAGTGAGAATGTTCAAACTTTCTAAAAGTCACTCTTATGGTATACTACACTTTTGCAAATAAAAATAAAGCGGGTAGGCGCAGGGGGGGAAATACCTCCCATAGGATGCATACATTAAATATCGCTCAACTGAAGAACTATTAAAGGGAGAGTCTTCAAACGTGGTTAAAGCTACTATTATAGTAAACTATAAATTTCAATATAAAAATGTGCGGGGTCAGTGTAGAGAAGCGCACCGGGTTAAGCTAGTAATTTAAATAAAAATTAAGTCTTGGGAACTAATAGAACAGTTTTTTTATTATTTCCTTTTTAGTTTTTATTGATTTTTTAAATTGTAGAATTAAATTTGAAATAAAAATAAAAGTTACAATGGAATGATATGTAATATGTTTGGACGTAAGTATGTATGTACATATATTTGTTTTTTAAAATTTGGTAACATTAATTTCAGCTAAATACGTTCGATACATATATCGAAATATCGATAAACAACAGCAGATCGATACACTTTTGATATAACTTCTATTGAACTAAATTTTAATTTAATATTGTTGGATAATAAAATGATCATATATGTATATCAGTTATATACTAAATAGTTAAATTTGTTGCCATTAGTCTCTCCAAGATCATATAGAAAATATCGATATTCCTGGTTTTTTTTTTTTTTTGGCTTTCCTTAAAAACTAAAAAGTTTTTGGCTGACTATTAAAGTCATATTGCCAGGGTATCCCACGTATTTTTGGAGCTTCAACCACAAGACCTCGTTTGACCTAAACCATCGTATAGGAAGGCGAGAGCTCCCAGAATCCACTCCAGAGTATTATTGGTCTCCACCAGTAAACGTCTGAGTTTTTTATGGTTCTCCACCAGTCACTTTGAGTTATTATTGGTTCTCCACCAGAAAACAAGTTAAAAATTTGAGGTTACAAACGATTGCACAAAGTTAATGCCGACAACCGCAAAAACTGTAACTCGGTACAGTTATACGACGCCACGCCATTAACCAATGCGAGGTGACAACGCAAAACGCACGAAAAGCAGACAAACAAGAACGACCTGATTGCCCTTAAGAAATAATGACAACGAGCGCGAGCTGCTTCTCCACTCAGAGCAGTTTTACGAGTGATTCCTGGTTTGAAATAATTTTATGTGATACTCTATCACAGTGGGGATTATCTTATTTGTAAAACCGCTATAGGCGGGGAAGAAGCTGACGCATATTTCCGTGGTTATCATGGGTAACCGCGTATGTCTTAAAATCCAATTTTTCAGGAGAGCGGAAAAAACATTCTAGATCGAACTATGGGCTAGGTATTTAACTTTTTTGGAATTGGTCATTACGAAAAAAAAAATCGGAATTGATCCATATTTTTTCAAAAATTTTAAGTCCCTTGTAAAGAGCGTTTAAAATTAAGCAATATGGCATCAACATCTCGCAATCGAAAAAATAGACATACGTGGTTACCCATGAAAATCACAGATTTGTCATTATCTTTCAAAGCCAAACATGCCGTTTTTTTTTTGTTTGCTTTTCGTGCGTTTTACGTTTCACCCCGTATTGGCTAGTGCTGTGTCGTCGTAAAACTGTACCGAGTGACAGGTCTTGCCGTTTCAGCATTATCCATATGCGATCGTTTATAACCAAGAAATGTTAACGTTTTTTAATCTGGTGGAGAACCAAGGAAAAACCTCAACAGTGACTGATGAAGTACCAATAAAGAACTTAAGACGTTTTACTGGCGGTCCCAATATACTCTGGAGCGCATTCTTGAAGCTCTTATCCTTCTTATACGAAGGACTAGGTCGACGGAGGGCTTGTGGATGAGGCTCCAAACAAACCGTGAGGCACCCTAGCAATATAGCTTAACATAGTTATCCAAAAAAAAATTAGCTGTATTGTCTCCATTCCAATATGGATTCTCTAAATCACGGTCAATAATCACAAATCTCTTAGAATTTACAATTTTACTTATCGAAGGATTTATAGGCGGTAAACAAACCGACATTTTTCACATTAATTTTAGTAAAGGGTTCGACAAAGTAAATTTATATTTTATTCGTTGATTAAGATGAAGTTCTTCGGTACCGAAATGCATTGAGTCTTATTTATGGAATAGAGAACCATGTGTTAGGTTCCGTAACACTTTTTCTAACCATATATACATATGTATGTATTGTCTGGTGTGCCACAGGACAGCCATCTTGGGCCGCTTTTATTTACTCTATTGATAAATGATCATCCTTCTGTTGTGGAAAATTCCAACACACTGATGTATGAAGTTGATGTAAAAGTGTTTATGTTCATTTAACAGCATAGATCAACAAGTACTTCTACAGGACGATATTCATTACTTGGTAACTTGGTGTACTGACAATTTAATGGAACTCAATGTAAAAAAATTTAAATATATGGTTTTCTGATGAACGTCTTTAAATAATGGCATATACCTAGGTATGCAATGAATGCTTCTATACTTGCCCTGGTTGATTCCATCAATGATGTAGTAGTAAATTTTGACAAAAAGTTGGATTTCATAAATCACATTTAGTCAATTCACAAGGTATCCTAACATGTCATATTGTCAAAATGTCCTAATATTTCACAATGGTTTAAAAATATTGTTGTACGGCTCAGCCGCTTAGCGCTGGACTTTTCTGATTTATTACGACAGCACAATAAACACAGCAAGCAACGTTCTATTTATTTAAGACACTTTTTGTTAACAAACCAACAACAATATTTTTAAACCATTGTGAAATATTAGGACATTTTGACAATATGACATGTTAGGATACCTTGTGAATTGACTAATTATGTTAGCAGCTAACAAAGCTACTTGTGTCCTGGGATTTATTAAAAGGTGGTCTAAATAGTTTTTAGATCCCTTTGTTATAAACCAACCGGTTAACACTTTGGATCGACCCACTCTTGAATATCGAGCGGTGATATGGAATCCACAGTTCTTAGTACAATCTAACAAAATGGAGTCATTTTAAATCCAGTTTTTTTATTCTAAATACTCAATATTATACAACAACTTTTGGTCAGTTTGATCCATTTCGTAGCGTCTGTTATGATTTCCATAAGTCCAGGTTCACACTATGAAAGTTTTCTTTAAGGAAGTCGGAGTTTATTGGTGAGGGAGGAGTGAAGAAAAGCATATTTTCTCATATTCTAAACCCAGCCTAAGTTATATACATATGTACATAAATAAATTGGCTTTAACAAAAATATTAATGATGAAATTTCATTTACGAATTCATTAAATTAATCATTTTCAATAGGTGTACATACATACATACCTACATATGTTTATATTTACATAACTGTTTATGCTTGTATTTCTGTATTTATTAAAACATGAACTTTGTAATACCTAGTCTGTAAAGGTTTTTCCATCGACATGTTTAGACTTAACAAATATTTGATGAAAATCCAGAAAACCCTTGACCAGTTAATTGATCAAACTTTATCTTAATTTTTAGCAATGTTTATTGATTTACTAAACTTTATTTGTAAGAAGATAGTTGTATAATGTTATTTACAAACTATTACATGGTGTTTGATCCAGCAAACGTGTTGCAAAAGTAGGAGGTCGTGTTGATAGGTGTGAACATAGAGTTGATAGGTGTGAACATAGCTTTAAGGAATTAAACAACTTCTTAATTAACACATTTTTATCTTCCCTTTAAGTCCTATTTTCCCTTACAACGTTTGTAGTTAATCACATGGCAGCACTAGTTCACAATGATTTGCAAATGTTATACACATCTATTTAATTGGAAAAATACTGACGTATATAAGGTTGGAAAAAGACAACTGCGACTGTCAAACCATTAGAGCGATTGAGATAGCGTGTGTACTAAGCTTTATATTATATATATATATCGTTACACATCTAAAGTAGAAGAGAGCATATACAATTTTTTTGAGAATTCACTCTCAATTTTTATGCTCTTTCCCTGCACTCTTTTATTTAATAAATACATATGAAGTTCTTTTTTTAATGGCAAACAAGCCAAGGCATAAAGAAACTCAATTCAATAGCATTTGTAAAGGCAATTGCCATAGCATTCGTTGTTGGTACGTACAACACAGTGTGTTTTGTTAATATACCAGCTACGGCAGCATTATAATATACAACAGTATAGTGAGTCAAGTAAAACAAAAAAGAAATAAAAAAAACAGAAAACAACAAGAAGAAGCATACCTACAGAAAAAGAAGAAACAACAAAAACATTTTAGTAGTGAGTTTTCTCGCAAGTTAAAGGCAAGCTAACAAATAAAAAAAAACAACAACTGCGTCGACGAAAACGATAAGAAGACAACAACAACATAATAAATAAAACGTATAAAAAATAGCAAGTAAATATTTATACATATCTCTTACTTTAAGTGATGTTAATGGTTATTCTTCCTATAATTCGATTTTTATTTAATTGACTATAATTTGTATACGTTTTTCTGTGTAATTTCATATAAGGATCTAAGAAAGTCTTAAAGCGCAATAGAATTACATTGTATAACAACAACAACAAACAACATTAAGAAGAAGAGTCACATGTAATAAAACGAATTCTATTGTGGTTGTATTGCAATTTTAATAACGGTTGATTTTTGTTTTTTTTTTTTTGCTATTTTGACGTTTTGTTTTTGTGTGTGTTGTTATTTTCTCTTGCAATTCGATTTTGTTTATGGTAAATTTTGTGTGATATTTTTTTCTCTTTGTATTAAATTATAGAGTAATAAGAATACAATTTAAAAGAAAAGGCTTTATTTGTAAAAAGGCCACAAAAACTTATTAAAGCTTAGTGTTTAATTTACAGAAAGTATTATTTGTTATAAATAAAACTACAAACCGTGTTAAATAAAAAATAATTAAACGTGTACCTACGCGAATAAAAAACAAACTGGAATAGAAAAAGCATTGATCCCATACTTATCTAAAGAAGCAATTAAGGAAAAAAAATAGCTAAAAGTCTTATATGAGGTAGTTATAAATCAACAAAAATACACATATACAACAAACTGAACGACATGGAACATTTTCATCAGATACAGGTAAGTCAAGTATAATATTCGCATATTGATTTTTTTGTTGTTTTGTGCCAAAAAACATACTTTTCATGTTATGAGAAATAAATAATTTTATTACTTAAACTACAAATAAAAATTATACCTAGGTATTTATTTACATTTGTATTTTTAAGGTAAATAATTATTAGTCATAATTTTCCCTTAATATTGAGAGATCTGCGGTACTTTTGATTGTGTTTCCCATGTCACATGTGTTTTGTAAATAACAAGTAGGTTTCCACAATAGAAGTGATTGAACGTGTTTAAATATTTATATGAAAATCAGTCAAAAAAACAGTGCTTCATACATGTAAAGTTTTCTCCACATTCAATCACTTGTATTCTGGAAACCGCACATAAATGCACATTCATGATACAATGTTTGTCGCTGCAACTTTTTTCGGTTCATTTAAATTATTTTTGAGATTACATTGTGCAATTTTTATCACAGCAACTTTCTGTGCGACCGAACTCAAATAATTTTTTTTTGACAAATGAGAGAACGAATGAGCGAACAAAACGAATCGAAACAGTGATGCCAAACTTTTTTTTAGAGCAAAAAGCCCGTTAAAATTTAAAAAAAGCACCATTGTATAATAAGTACCAGGTATTAGAGATGAGCGATCCCGTGATTTTTAAAGATCATCGTGATTAGTGAATGTGATTTAAAAATCACTGTTCCTTAAAACTGTGATTGTGATTACGGGTTTTCAGTTTTTAGTTCTTTTATAGTAAGTGCGTCCAAGCTATAAAAACAATGCTAGAGCTTTCGCATAAGCTTTTGTAAGTACTTTGCAAAGAACCCACAACAAATTGTAAGAGCTTTCAAAGCTGTTTACTTTCATATACATACATACTTGAACAAATAAATGTTGGCATAAAAAATTCTAATAAGATAGAAGAGAGAATGAAAGGAACAGCAATATTATTCGACATTTCATTCAAAAAACGCTATTACCCACACAAACAGTGAAATATCATAAATTTGTATATGTAACAAAATACAAAAAGAACGACTTAGAAAGTACCTGTTAGTCCCAATTTACATTATACGATTTTTGTCGTTGCGATTCTTACCTAACTTGAGGGTTACACGATCAAGTTTTATCTATCAAGTTTTAATACACTTACACTTTTTTACCAATACACTCATACTTTTAAAAATTGAAGCGAACTTGCCTTTAAAATTCTCATTCAAGTGAGTGTATCAATTTACGTTCAAGAAAACAGCTGATTACAAGTTTGGTGAGAACATTTTTCGTTTCTCTTTATAAATTTTTCTCTTGATGACATCTTGAAAGTAAATTGCTTCAAAATTGCGTGCAGCCTACGTCACAGCTTCCATTTTTTGGAAATTTTGACAAACTGTATATGTAAAAGACTATCAAGAACAACTTGATCGTGTGGCTGCAGTGTTACCTAGCATTTACACATGCCACTGCCAGCAGAGAAGCAAGCCGTAACGGCGCGGCTGGCGGCTAGCCGCTCATCCAATTTTTTTCAACAAGCCGCGCCGCCGCCGATGTACTCGGCTGATCGGCGGCGCAAATTCAAGTCGATTCTTATTTTTACTATTTTTTTAGTATTTATCCAAAATTGGTTATTCAATTATTTTTGGTTAATTTTAATATTATTTAAGTTAGTGAATACTAAATCGGCAGTGGCAGATATTTATTTAACTTTTAAAGTTTCTTTTAAAATTTTTAACGAAATCAAAATCGGATATTTTAAATATTTTTTGCAAGGTACTATATTTGTACGTTATTCAGACACAAGTTCATTTCATTCACATCTATTCCATTCTGCCACTTGTATACACAATTAACTTTTTCTTCATTCTTAGAAGTTATGAAAATTTAGTAAATACTATTGTCTTTCTAAGGAAAATAATTTAATGGACTTGAGCCTGAATAATTTACTAATACAATTGTTAGCAATAAAATATGTAAAATACTTAAAAAATCCGAAATAATTCATTAAGTTCGACTAAAAACCTAAATATTAATCTTAACCTATATCATCCTAGTGTTCCATTTTTGGCGTTTGCTTTTAGTACTCATAATTTTTTTATTGTGAATGCAGTTGTAAATATTTTTATGCTGTGGTAGCCGTGAAGTAAACCTAACAATCTTAAGTGCTGTTATTTTTTTCAGTACATACTCAATTTTTGTTTTGTTGCTTGTTGTTTGTTTTAGTTTTTTGCAAAAAAAAGTCTCGACACAAAATGTGAGCTATTTTGGTTTGGTCACAATTAGAGTTTTTTATTCCCGCGCTTTTTGGATTCCCGGGAAAGCGGCGGCACTCCCGCCAAAAATTTTGTATTAATTTATTTACTTATTTCTCCAATGAAACTAATATTTCTTATTGGCTATTACGATTAAAAGAATTAAATCTAGTATCTATTACACTTAAGAGGTATATTGATGCCAATAGGATAAGAGAAATCAATATACGTATATACATTGTCAAATTCAGAGCTTATTTGCATAATTAGAATGGAAGTATTAGCCTTACGCGAATAAAAATTCTGGAAAGGTGATTAGGAAATAAAAACTCAACATTACGAAGTAGGAAGAGAAATTTTATTTACTACATATACATATTTAATAACATATTTTTTACAATTTTATAACCCTTAATCAGCAGTGGTGTACGAAGGTATACTAAATTTTTCATTCCATGTGATTTTTTTTAATATTCATCAAAGATCCCATAAAGTATTTTTATTATTAGTCCTTTTTAATTCTTAGCCGATTTTGCCATTTGGGTGTCAAATTGTTTCTAGATCTTCTAGGCTGTTTGGGATTGAATTCCAGCAGAATCGCTTCAGCAGAAAAAGAGTTGTGCACCCAAATGTGGAACTACATCTCTAAAAACTCAACTAAAACTAACATAAATTTGTGGCGAAATGCGCACAAATTTCTACTTTTATAGGATTAAAATCACTTGAAATGCCGCATATGAAACACAATCTAGGAAAACAATTTACTACGCTCTTAACCGCAAATCTGTATAATAATGTTGTAAAATTTACAATTCAATTTGCTAGGACAAGAAATAATATTTCGTGATGATAGGTCTATAATTTATCATAGGCCCAATATAAATCCCATTCTCAAAAATAAGTTTAAAAGCCTTAAACTGTAGAAAATTTAAATATTGTGATGAAATTAAGTTTTTCTTAGTCGTCAAAAAACTCGGCGCAAAGCAGCTCAGCCTCCGCCGCCGAATATTTTTAGTCTGCAGCCGCCGCCGAAAATTTTTAATCGGCTTGCTTCTCTGACTGCCAGTTCGAAAAACTCGACACAATCACAAGTTTTTACTAATACACCCACATTTTTCGCAATGGCAGCTCCAGTGGCAACAAAAATTGCATGCGAGTGGAAAATTGGCACTTGTTATTCGTGATTTTTCAGTAACAGTGATTAAATCACAGGTACAGAAATATCGCTCATCTCTACCAGGTATGTTCATTAGGGACAGAACATTATTTACCCATGTAATGTCAAACAACGAAATATTACTGATTAGCAAGTGTTTTAATTTTGAAATATTTTGCACTTTTTAGATATTGCAAACTTTCTTTTTTATATTAAACTATTGTATATTTTATTCAATATATTTGTAGAAGTTACCAAATGTGAAAAAATATAACCAAATTAGAAAAGCCTTTTGTTAATTGAGAAACATTAAAATTAGTTTTAAGCTGCCATTTATAAATAACAAAAAAGGAAAAAATTAAAGTATTTCCGATTTTTAACTGTCAGTGGCAGGGTTGTGCAAAGTGGTGATTTTTAAATTCTTTTGGCGGTGAACATTTACCTTATTAAGTTAGAAAGTGTTGGCGATATGGGAAATGAATTTTTTTTGAATATACCTATTCCAATTTACATATAGGTGCCTACCTAAAATATTAATTAAATGGGTATAACTTGTTTCTCTTGTTTGTAAATTGTATTTTAAAATTATAATTGTTATTATTACTGTTTCAAAATTATTCTACATATTTGGAATATTTTGTAAATCACTGTTTTAAAATATGCCGAATATAAACAAATTCGTGTTTCAGAACGTAAATTCAATGGGGAAAATCTTTATGACTGACTGTCAAAGGTTGTTTTGTTATAAATAAAAAATATTGCCAAATTATTATCTAAAAAACATTAAATAAATATACATATCGATAGGTTATAATAAGTAAAATTGTAAATTTCTTAAATTCACGCCATTTTCTTACAGTAAATTTCATAAGTTCTAAAATTATAAATTATATATCAATTTATTTTGGAAAAGCATTAAAATGCCTATGTGCATTTTAATATATTAATATATACTTTTGGAAATAACGAAAGTTTAGAACATTTAACTTATACCTATTCAAGTTTTTAGAACCACTAAAACTACTTTTGTGTACTTTTTCAGTCATGTTCTGAAATCGATTCCGCGTGATAAATGCACTTTCTACTCTAAGTACCACTTACCTTCACTACTCTTCAAATCAGGAAAAACTACGCGCATTTAAAAAATTAATTGAAAATCTCCATCAATAAACCTTCATTTGATTTCAATTTTAGAACATGGCCGTTTTTAATATTCAAATCACATTTGGTAATTTTTTTCCTAACAAAAATCCTTGCAAATATCTGTTAGCTGTTTTGAAAGGAATTTTTTGTTTACGATAAAGTATAAAAAAACTTCTGTTCATTTGAATCAAATAACGATAAAATCGTAATGCAAAGTGCACATTGTTTGAATTCGTATATAATTTCCTTCGAATTGACCCCCATGTAAATAAAAAGGTTAAAAATTTTAAAAAACGTAAATTGAAAGTGTATCAAGAAAAATATATTCATATTTTAGAAAAAAGTAACCAAAATGAAAAAAATATTCACATCTCCCCATTGAGAAAAAAAATAACCAATTTTGGTTAGAAATAGCCAAAAACGGCCGCGTTGATACCTTGTATTTATTCTGCCATGAAAATCACTAAAAAACACTACTTCAAGCAAAAAAGCGCCAAATTTTAAAAAATTTGTTTTTGGTTTAAATGTATTTGTACGAACAAAAGAGTTCTTTCGCACATCGGAAATAGCCAGTTGAAAATTTTACAAATGATAGACAAGTTATTTTATTTTTTATTTTTGGAAAATTATCTAATGACGATTTCTTTTCTGAGGAATTTGTTGCATAAATGTTACATGTTCTACATTTTTGTGTTCGTTTGTAGAAAAAATAAAACTGTGAAAAATTTTCAAGTTCTTTTGTGGATAGGTATGTTGATGAAAAACATGCGATACGTGTTGCATATTTTACCCACGCTTTTACTTTAGGTGTTTAACCTGCCCTGTTTTATAATTTTGGTACTTCTACTTTGTTCGTACAACCAAGATTTTGTTTTGTTTGTCATAACACAAACTGCTTAGAATTTTGTGAAAAGATTGCTTACACGGTGTTTACATTTGTCAGTACTGGCAAGACAGTTGCAATACATGCAAACTTTTTCACTAATCCATGTACACTCTTCCAACTGTCTTGTCTGCAAATTTTGCAGACAGTAAAATTGACAGTGATTTGACATTTGCTGACAGTAATTTGAAGTTTTGTTCGCAAAAGTAAAAAAAAAAATCAACAATTAAAAGAAAATTAATAAATTATGCTTTGATTTTGTATGTTTTACTTAAGGGTTATCTATGTTCACAAAAAATAGTTGTTAAATGCTATTTTTAATTTGTTAAGTTCATATAAAACACGATTAGCTAGAACTTGCACTGCGACATTCACGTTAGACATTTTTTTTAAAAGTGAACTGTCTTAACTACTGTCTGGACTCCTACGTCACGATGACAGCAAGTAGTGTTTTTGGCAACAAATATGTATTTGCTTACTGTCTTGCCAGTACTGTCAAATGTAAACGTGCTGTTAAAAACAACATATAAAAATTTTTAAAGAGAGAGGAAAAGAAATGGCATTCTCTATTCCCTAACCCTGCGGCCACACGATCAACTTTTTGTTGATAGTCTTTTACATATACTGTTTGTCAAAATTTACATAAATTGAAAGCTGTGACGTAGGCTCAGTGATGCCAGTAGATATTTTATAAAATCCCTACGTGTATAAAAAAAATCCCTTATTTTCCCTACAACCCAAAAAATATTCCCTACACTTTTCCCAACGTTAATAATTTATTGTTTTTAGTAACAGGCACATATTTTTTAACAATTTGTAAAAATTTTAATTACAGCAATTATTAACAAGAAAAAAACCACAATAAATATGTACATGATATACACAAATTCCATTTCAAAAATTAAGCTGTGTGACAAATTAAAAAAAAGTTTTATTTTTTTTTGGGCAGAAACGCCTCTATATAGCCTTTAATCTAGAGTGAAAACATAGTCCTTATGCTTGCTTAATTTTTCATTTCCTCGTCTTTTTTCCTTTTTAAAGGACTTGAAATTTTTTAAGAATACTTATTAGAAATAACTAATTTTTTTAGTATAGTACATACTTTAATATCCAATATTTTTTAGCAAACTCGGTACCAAACAAAAGTGACGGCTCTGTAGAAAAAAATATTAACTTCAGTTCCCCTGAACAAAAATAAAAAAAAAATTTCTTTTAAAAATATATCCTTAAAAGTTTTCATGAATTTTTTTTTCTAAATTATTTGATTTATTTCTCTTTGAAAATTCCCTTCATTTGCCTCAAAATAAAAAATCTGTCACTTTTTCCCTACTCTTGTGAATTTTCCCATAAAATCTCTACAAAAAGGGAAAATTCCCTACTATTGGCATCACTGCGTAGGCTGCACGCAATTTTTAAGAAATTTACTTTCAAGATGTCATCAAGAAAACAATTTATACTGACAAACGAAAAATTTGCTCACTTAACTTCTAATCAGCTGAGTGAGAGCAAATTGAAAGGAATTGAAAGACAAAAATTGATCGTGTGGCCTCCAAGTTATCTCCTAAAAGCTCAAGACCTGACGGCTAAAACTTAAACCGTGTGAACCGCACTAATTTTTTCCACGCCAGTAGTGGTGCCAATATTTGTTACAAAATCGCAATAGTTTGCAGAAATCGCTCAAATAGCTAATGACGAAAATTAATGATAAAAGAGTAATAGTTTTAAATAAAAGCAGCTAATTTTGTTCTATTGAAGTTGCACAACATGTAAAATTTTGTTGTAAAGTAAGCATATTTGAAAAACGATATACTTTTTTCAGTTACATATTTTAAATAAATTAACTTCCTTATTCATTTCATTGTAATATGCTATTTCTCAATTCATAATGTATAACAACTAACTGTCTTTCTAAAGCTATATATCGCTCATTTACTGCCACGTCGTAATTATTCCAAAAATACATATATACTCTAATAGAAAAAAAAAAATAGTTTGGTGGTATATAAACTATTTATTAAGATAAAGAAGGTACGCACTGGTTTTCAATTAATTTCAAGACCTGTACCCTTGTTCAGTAACTTTGGTGAGAACTTCTGGCATCGGACAGATGTGAAACAAAATATTTTATCGTTTGTACACTAGCATATATTTCGGAGGAAAACAGCTCGACCTGAAAAACATGCATGTATGTATAACATTTATTTTCTATTCCTCTTCTTCTTCTTCGCTCTGTTCATCCAGCTCAGCTAGGTCAAGGCCCAGTAACTGCTATCTCACGTGGGCGGATCCATAAGGACATTGTTTCTAGCTGGGTTGGGTTTGCACTGCAGTTGAATTCTTATTTCGTACAAACATTAATTTTTCATTTTTGTTTTGTTTTTAATGAATGCAGACGATTGTGCTGCGGTAATTTTGATCGATATTTTCTTAAAACGGAGAAGAAATAAAAAAGAAAGAAAAGAAATTTGGAGTAAAGAGTGCTCTAAGCAACGAGCTGTTTTGGGGAAACAATGCTGGCAAAAAAATAAGAATTTATGGCTGAAATTGATTTTATTGCTTCTTCTTCTACATCTTTACTCTGCAAAGTTTTCGCTCAAATGATAACTTTTACCACTAGACACCACAAAAATTTTGACAAATATTCAACATGTCTGCCAAATATTAAACATTTTTAATATTTCTGCAAATGTTTGTACTTTTCGAGTTTAAAAAGTACGAAGAATTTACAATTATACCAATTTTTCCATCCCTGGTACACTCGCTTGTATAAAGGCAAGGCGAATTCAACTACAGGTGGTGTCGGAACTACAACAATCCAAAAACAACTTAAACAACAGGTTTTTTGCATTGTATTGTTAGTGTTCACGGTCCAAAACGGAAAATGGAAAAAAATACGGGTGTCTGGTAGCAGATTTATATTTTCAAACTTAAATAAAAAAACGTAATAATTGACACAAAGTTTTATTAAGAGCATTGAACGATAGAATGGAAATGTGGATTTTATTTTTTAAAGAGTATGTCATCCACATGTCTTCCGTCGAGTTGAAGATACTGTTCAAAACGGAGCCTTGTGTTCTGCGTAGGGTTGCCATTCGTACTGTTTTTTATCAGTACATGTACTGTTTTTTGTTTAAAGTACTGATTTATGCATTACAAGCAAATCAGTACGCAAATGTACTGATTTTTTCATTAATGTACTGTTTTTGTACTGTTATTATAAATTAATTGGGCTTAGTATATAGTTTGTCATATTGTCAAATTGCGATACAAATATAGTATTAAGTAAAACCAAAAGTTTAATATAATAATATTAAATATTTTTGTTAAATTACAGGTATAATAGAACATAAAGTAAAAGTACATGGCTATAAATGCAATACAGCGTTTAAACAATAAATTTAAATGTGGTTAAATGCACATTTTACCTACTTAAGAAAAGTGTGCTCAACAAAAAACCCAACGTTTGGGTTGGTAATCCAAAAATGTGTGCCCCGGTAGGCTATCTGGTAGTGAGCTAGTCTATCAGCGCCGGGGTTGCGGGTTCGATTTCCGCATGAGACTCTGATCTCCTGCAGACAAGCGTATAGCTTCGCGGGATTATCATAAGTAATATTAAAAAAAATAATAAAAAAAAAAAAAAAAAAAAATATGAGAAAATTCATTATAAGGAGATCAAAAAACACTTTATAGTAGTTAAATTTGATGAAGTAATTTTTTTTGTTTAATCCACTTATAATTAGAAATTAAGATCAATAAAAAATTATACATAATATGTCATAAGACCTATAATAATATAATTTCCTTACGTTCTCAAATGCGCTGCATCAGAAAAGGAAACTCGTTTCACCATGTCAACGCAAACCTAATGATGCTACATATGAATTATGTGATTATAATTTCTATAGGTATAGGTATTTAACCACATTTAAATTTTTTGTTTAAACGCAGTATTGCATTTATAACTACATATGTACTTTATCTTTATATTCTATTATACTTGTAATTTAACAAAAATATTTAATTATTTAAGATTTTAAATGTTTGTTTTAATTAATACTATCATACTTTCGTTGATGATAGGTCGTTTTGTTTTAGAGAATTACAAATTAAAATAACGTAAGACACATAACTAAATAAATAAAAATAATATTTTTCCCTCAAAAATAAATAGGTTGTCGCATTTTTATCTTAAATATTTAAAATTGCTTTTATATCTCAATTAATTTCCATTTTACAACGTTTTTTACTTCTCATGTAAACTGTGATGTTATATTATTTTGCATTTAAGATGACGATATGTGCAGTTCCTTTATATGTTACTTTTTTCAATAATATTTGCCTACAAAAAATACAACACACACTTTGGCTCGTTGCCTTTAACAAAAACAAAATACACACCCAGGCATTTTGTGCTGTCGAGCAATTTTCCCGAAGCAAATTCATCGAAGCTCTGGCTGTGTGGGCAGTAGCCCCATCCTGTTGAAACCACGTGTGTGAAGAGTACGATGGATGAGCTCGCAGGTTTGGCAAAACGAATTCCGTAATCATGCGTCGATAATTTCCACCGTTGACATTCGTCGCCTGGCCTCGAGAATTTTTGAAAAAAATGTTCCAATTATCTCATGCGCGGATAAGGCAAACCAAACAGTTACCCTGGGGGCAATGCAATGGTTTTTGATGTTTCAATCAAGGGTTGCAGGTTCTTGGAGACTCTTAACGGCAGTTTTGCTTGTTGACGTGGCCGTTTAAGTAAAAATGAGCCTCGTCGCTCCAAAAAATGGGATTTACAGTACGAAAACGCTCCAGCATCATTTTCACAAAAATTTTTGCATAAATCAAAGTCACCTTCTTTCAGTTCTTGAACGATTTGAATTTTAAAAGTATGAAACTTCAGATGCTTTTTTTAAATTTCATGATTAGTCGCTCTTGGAAATCCCAGTGAGGCTGCTCTTTTCCGTATTGAAAGTCGCGGATTTTCACGTAAACTGCTTTCAACCAGTTCAATGTTTTCGGGAGTCCTTGAAGATCGACTTGGCCCTGGCCGTGGGACATGAACGAATTAAATTTACATTCGATTCATCAACAATTCGCCGAATACCGAACTTTGAACAAAATTGTCGACGAGAAATTACGTAAGAATCATTACTCTTAAAAAATGTATCCACAGCAAACGCGCGTTGCTCACTCGACCACTGTGACATCGTGACTGACAAATCTGCACAATCGATAATCCCAACGGCGCCACCCTCCCTCCGCACCGTTTATTACTTTTTGAAATAATCGAATTTAAAAATATAAATTTGCCACCAGACACCCTTATCTGAGAAAAAAATAATCATGTTGCATTTGTTCTGTCCAGATGTTTTTTGTGTATCGATAAAATTTAAGTTTAAACCGGCTTCAACCCCACACAAGCAACATAAGACCAATACATTAACATTTACAAACACAAATGAATGCAAAAACACTAACATATAGAAAGCTGCACACGTATACATTTTATGCCAGCTAATTTTTGTACCGTGTGTAATTGATGGAACAAAAATTGTTCGCTTAAAAATAAGTCTAATGTGTTCAGGACCAATGGAAATAAACATTTAACAGAATAATTTTGAAGTATTCAAACTCACTCATGAACGAACGATGAGTGAACGTTTCGGTGCTACTATAAAATAGACTACATCAGTGTTACCGTTTTAGCATATTTTCTGCTAGATTTAGCAGATTGAGTTGGGGAATTGCATATTTCCTTGTCCAAAGTCAGATTTTTTTAGCATATTTTTACGTTTAAAAAAAAACCAATTTTTGAAGCACATTTTTTTAAAATAATAAAATTATTTACGAAATATATACAACAATTCTTTTTTATTTAGCAGATTTTTAGCTTATTTTTTTTATAAAAATTCAGCAGATTTTTAGCATAATTTTTTTTTGTCAAAATTTAGAGTATATTTTTTTTTAGCAAATTTAAAAATTTTAAGTTTAATTTTTATCAGATTTCTAGCACATTTCCTTCATTTTACGATTTAGCAGATTTATTTGAAGTTCTGGCATATTCTCATCAAACAGTTATGGTAACACTGGACTAAATAAGCAGTTAGTTTGCCAACAACAACAAGATGTTTGTGTGATTATAAACATATTTTGATTTTCGTATAAACAAGCTTCACACATTTTTCATATAGGTATTTGATCAAACCGCTTGTGTGGTTTATTTGGCTCTTAAAAAACAAAACAATGTTGTTACAGAAAATAGTGAGTGTTCAAAACAGTGCGACAATCTTCCATCACACGCGATTATTAGTGTTTTTTGCATTCCCTGTCGGATTTTTATAAGCTAACTAAAGTTGCTAACTAATTTACAACTGACTTTAAAACTAACTCATAAATAAAACAGATGTGAGTCAATTGTTTTTTGTATGACTGTCTTTTTCTCGATTAGCATTGAACTGACTTTTAGCTAACTCAAAATTTATGAAGAGATTAGTGAGTTGTTATTGTGCAAGTAACTTTGTTCCATGACCATAGGCTTATGCCTATTATTGTTCTGAATTTATTTATTGATTTGAATATTAAATATGGTTTATACATTTAATAAAAGTGTAGCTAATTTTCCTTGAAACTTCTTAAAATTTTAAACATAGGATTCATATTAATGTGAGTTAATTACTATAATTCAGATCAAAACTCAATAATTCAAAATTTGGTTTTTTTATAAAAATAAAAACTAACTGCTGTAGATTAATTTATTAATGATTTGTATTAATGCAAGAAAACTATTATCTATACGGCGGCAACGAGTTTTAAAAATACCAACATAAACATAAATGTATAATATAATATAACTAGCTTAACCCGGTGCGCTTCGCTACACTGGTAAAAGAAATAAATAAGAAAAAAATTGCAGTATTTTTTTAATGTGTAATTTATTTATTTTTGCTCCCCCTGCACCTACCCCCTTTTTTTTTTGTTTTGGAAGTTGTCCTGTAAAGGTTGATAACTTTTGTGTTCAGATATATGGTATTTAATATTTCTTTATATGAGGGGTACTGCTCCTCCTCTGTCAACCCGGCCCATTTCTATATTGAAATTAATAGTTTACCATAGTAGTAGCTGTAACCACGTTTGAAGACTCTTCCTTTAATAGTTCTTCTGTTGAGCGATACTTAATTTATGCATCCCATGGAAGGTATTTCCCCCCTTGCGCCTACCCGCTTTATTTTTATTTTCAAAAGTATAGTATACCATAAGAGAGACTTCTGCAAAGTTTGAACATTCTCACTATAAAAGTTCTTAAGATATGCGATATTAACCATTGGCGTCCTATGGTGGGTACCACTTCCCCCGCTGCTATTATATTTCAATTTGGGGGCTCTGAAGATCCTACTACCAAAAGTTCAACAAATTGCGTGCAGCGGCTCTTAATTATATTTCTATCTATGAGGGGTACTGCTCCTCCCCTGTCAACCCCGCCCATTTTTATATTGAAATTTATATTTTACCATAATAGTAGCTTTAACCAAGTTTGAAGACTGTCCCTTTTATAGTTCTTCAGTTGAGCGATATTTAATATATGCATCCTATGGGTGGTATTTCCCCCCTGCGCCTACCGCTTTATTTTTATTCTCAATAGAGTAGTATACCATAAGAGTGACTTCTACAAAGTTTGAACATTCTCACTATAACAGTTCTTAAGATATGCTATATTAAACATTGGCGTCCTATGGGGGGAACCACTTCCCCCGCTACTATTTTATTTAAATTTTGGGGCTTAGAAGATCCTACTACAAAAAGTTCAGCAAAATGCGTGCAGCGGCTCTTAAGATATGCGATAATTAATATTGGCATCCTATGGGGGGTACCAATTCCCCTGCCCCTATCGAAAAAATAAGTAGCCTATTTTATTTTAAGGGCTCACGTGATGTTACTGTAAAAATTTCAGGAAAATCGGTTCAGTAGTTTCGGAGTCTATAAAGCGACAAACAAACATACAAACATACATAATTCATTTTTATATATATAGATAAGTACCAGGTATGTTCATTATGGAGAGTTGTCATTATTAACCCATGTAATGTCAAATTAATTTACTTGATTTTTGTTGCTTTATTTTCTTGTGTTTGACTTTATATGGGTTTTTAAATTAAGAACAAAATTTCTACTGACTATACCTTGTATTTATTCTACCATGGGTATAGGCATCTTCTAAAAAAATTTCTCATGATTTTAATTAATGTTTCTAACTGCCAAGTTCAGTTATAATTAACTATCAATATACCTTCCAGTTAACAATATGTTTTTAAATAGTTATAGTGATTGTTAATTTTAACAGAACTTGCTGAAATGGCCATTATAGACATACATACATATGTATGTACAAACATAATTATAACAACAAAAAAATCAATAACAATATTATATAAAATAAAACAAACATTATTAGTCTTAAGTACGTATTTTTACACCTTTAGAAGCGTTATGTTCTGAATTAAATTCAACATATTTTTAAAATATATGTATGAACCTATAAAATTAAAATTTTTTTAAATAAAAAAAACTTAAATCTCTATCTAAAGCTTGTAATGCGCAATATTTTATATTATATAAAGAAGTTTTCACTTGTACCTATACATAAAACAAAGAAGTAAACCAATATATAAAAACAATGGTACGTATTTTACAATTAAAAAATACAGACAGACAAAGTGACGCAATAATTTGAATCTGAAAATCGTATGTATGTAGGTACCTACTACCTAGGTTTTGCTTTTGAGAAATTTCATTTAAAATAATTTAATAGATTCTATAGCTACATATCGACTACTATAAATAATTTTATGAATAGTGTATTCAAAAAACCGCCACATTGTCTACACCATCTTTATCGAAATAGCAAACAAATTGAATTCCATTGATTGGCAACTCGTAAAGAAAAATAAAATGATTCATACCTACCTATGTACATACCTATAAATTTGTTTTTTTTTTTAATTTCGATGAAAAATTTTGAAAATATTTAAAACTATAGAAAACAAAAAAAAGTTTACTAAAATAATAAATTGCTTAATATGTATATATTTTAGCGTATGTACCTATGCAAGATTGCAATTAAGTTTTTTACAACGCAATGCAAAAAGAGAAACAATCTTTATACTGAAATACACTCATGTGTTTATATGAAAGTACATACATACATATGTATGTATGTATGTATACACCAAACAATCAACCCACTCTACTCATTTAACTTTTCACGATTACAAAATCAAAAAAAAATTAATCACTAAATTAAATGTACGTATGTACATACATACCTACATATATATGTATAAAAATATGAAACATGTGCTTGAATTTTTTAATTCATAATTTAATAGTTACCTACCTACTTAGGTAGAATTTTTCTGTTTTTTTTTGCTAGATACAATAATTCGTAAACAAAACAAACATGCATATGTACATGTACATAGTAGATAGGTATGCAGATTTTTTCCTAAATACTTTGTATTTATGTAATCATATACATACATACATATGCTTGTGTTTCCCATTTTAACGATTGTAGTTTTTTTCATTTTGCTTTCCTTTATCAATTTCTTTTCTTAAATATTGATTTATCCAAAAAAAAAAAAAATTAAATACCTAAACAAGATTGCTCTGTTTGGTCTCTATAGTAACCATAGATGCCAGATAAAATTAGTAAAATCGTAAAACTTGGCCATAAAAATCGTCAAATTGACTTATGATTAAAAAGGCGTAACACGAATTTTTGTTTGTTAAAAATAAAAATTATATCCGTCAAATTTTAGATTAAAAAAAAGTGTTAATGCAATTTTAATAAAAAGATGCAACAAATTCTAAAATATATGACCTTCAAATTTTAAAACAAAATGCATTTTGCATTTGTCTATTACAACAAAAAAAAAAAGTTATTTAAAAAAAATATTAAGTTAGGTCTTTTTATAATAAGCCATCGATATACACATTTTCCTAAGCATATTGTATGTACCTAAATATTATCTTTAACATTTTGAAGGATACACTTTATTTTCTATTAATTTTGCACATCTTCTAGGCAAACTTTTTTAAACCTAATCGCTGTTTCGGATTTTTTTATTATTTATGTATGTTTTTTTATGAAGCTTCATTAACACAGCGTCTATTAGATGATGGTTCCAATTCAAATTTAAGTCTGTAATTACTACACCCCTTTATTTTTAGGAGCGCCTTATTTTTCCCTTATCTAATAAATAGTTCTTATACCAATTTAACTTAATAATTGCCTAAATGCACTTAATGAGAATTGTGCAAAACTTAACTTATTTTAAGTATGTGTCAAATTTACAGAACGTATTATTACGAAAAAAAAAAAGATTTTGTAATAAAAGAAAGCCAAACAGAGGTGAGATAACTTAATTAGTAAAAACACATAAAGGGCTTGACATCACGCTCGTTCACGTGTGACTTACACCTAATCACAACTAATCATTTATCTAAATTAAACTGATTTTCCATCGATCATCGTCGGTGTGACACATACAAACAGATTTTTACTGATACAACCATAATGCTTGATGGGACATTTAACAAAGGTATTTGGCCCTTATAGTGTTGCCAGAAGGGCTTGATTTCCAAGCTTTTTCAATGCGTGTCAAGAATCAGGAAAAAATGTAATTTGTCAATTTTGGAAAATTTTCCATTTAATTGTAAAGAAAAAATAAAAATTTTTTATCTTTTCATTTATATTTGGCTTTTAAATGTATTTTATAAAAATGAGGAGAAAGGAATTGCGGAAAGGGCTACGGGAATTTGCATCTCAAGAAATATTGTTTCAATAAAACTGTATAGCAGAAGGACTATCAGAAACTCATTTGTTTTTCATACTAAACTAATTAAAAGGCTAAATAAGCTGATTTGCGATTATTTTTATGGAAGTGAAGCTGATTTTAGTTAATTTTAATTTTAGTTAAGGAGGGAAAAGTCTAAGTTAAATGTAATTTTATTACTTGTGTTGCTTAAAACAAAAATTGCTTACGTATTCACGTAATTGTATTTTTTATAGCTTAACTTGGAATACCATTTATAGGAATATCCTTAAAAGCTACCAAATTGTTTAAATTAAAATCAAATGAAAAACAAGTAAAAGTTGCCGAATCTTATATTCCCTTTGCAATATTAGCTCTGTTCCACATGCATAACGAAACAGTCCGAACTTGCACAAAGTTACCCAAAAGCGTTCCACATAAAAATTTTTGTGCAATTAAGAGAGTAATTTTTTTCATTTCCTGTACAAATTTACACGAACTTTTTCGTTGGGTAAGTTCGGTGAACAACAAAGAATCAGCTGTTTTTGGTTACATATGAAACTGATAAATTAATCAGAAAATGTACAAGCAAAAGAAACAGTTAAGTGTTTATTAAAATTTATATTAAAAAGCAGTGCAAGGTTTGAATGAAAAATTAAAGAGGTAAATACATTATTGCACACATATATCCCTTAATCTGTAATATAAAAAAAAACAACAAAATATAAAAAATGACAATGATGCAAATGTTTTGGTTTCATAATTTTATGACTTTTAAGCGTCTAAAATCACTTAAATAGATCTTAATTTTAAAAGTAAGCAGCACTAGTTATTGAAGAAGTGCATAAATGGGTTTTTGCGTTCCAGCAATTTTGGATAGTTTTGACAAATTTAGAGAGTAATTTTCATTTTACTCTCATTAGTCCGAACTTGCCCGAGATCTTGTGGAACACACCTATTGTTGATGCTCTCTAGCTCAAATGTTCCGATTTGGGTCTTAATCTATATTAAATGTATTTATAAATACGAAATACCTGATAAGTCTTCTTTTCTCATATTGCTTGAACGTTACTTTGTCAAAACCATAATTTATGGAAGAAAAAGGTCGTGTAGTTATTTGCCTATAGCTAGATCATTTAAAGACCGATTTAGTTATTTTCACTACCAGTATTCTACTAAATTGAGTGAAGGCTGAAAAATAAATTTGATATATTATAACAAGACTTTAAAAGTAAAGATTTATGGGTAAAAATTAGCGATTTATTGGTAAAAAATAGAGGCAGTTGCTGATATATCAGCCAGTTGGAATTGCAATTACGAACTATTCTGGACTATACGTGACATTAATATATAACCACCTGGGCCACATCTGGATGATTTTAAAACCCATTTTAATATACACACGGACAAATAAATTTACGGACGGATATCGTTAAATCGATTCCGGTACTTTTAAGGATCCAGAATATGAATATTTTTTAGCGGCTCAGATCAGTATTGTAAAAGTTATACACTGAGTAACAAACTTATATAAAAAACCACATTATGTACCTATAGTATGAAACAGGGATGTTAAATTGGGGTTTAAGTTTTGTACCAACTTCAAAAAAAAAAAAATGTACTTTTTGGACCTTCACGGTACCATTTTTTTTAATTTATTAATTTTTATTCAACTGAACACAAAAAAAACCTTAACATAAAAGTCTTATAAATATATGAGATCTAAATCAGACACTTATTGGTTTAGTTAATAGACTATTTGGAGTTTTTACATCATAGCATCATGAATTTGTCGATCTTAACCAATCCTGTGTGTGTATGCGACTTAATAATATTGGCACACGTAGTCTGTTTATTTCCTTAGTTTTTATTATATTTTTCAAAGAAAAAACTTTCCACATTTGCAGACGAATGTGGATTGGATAAAATTCCAGCAACAACTCTAGAAATGGCAGAAAACATGGACATTCAGCTAATTTTGTAAATAAGCTACTACCGACCAAAAACTACAAATGTTTTCAGTTTTTAACGACTGCAGTTGCTCGACATCAGCTAAAGGTAGAGTTAGCCGAACGTCCACGTCCCCTCACGAAACGTCTGGTCCGTTTTGTTATTTGCTTACAATGTAAATGCTTACCGAATTTAAATGTCACGTAACGGAACGTCTCAATCTGTATAAATTAGAATTTCTTGCCGTCGTTACGTGACAGTTGTAAAGCAGTGATGGCCTGCTTGTATATTAAATTGAATGCGGGTATTTTCGCTCTTTTTTTTGGTACTTTTTTCCAGTATATCTATGGACTTTCGACAAAACGACTTACAATACAACATATTTCCATATATATAAATATACATATGCTTAGATGTACAAAATAAACAAATGCATATGCACATACAATAGAAATGAGAAATATATAAAAGGCTTTAAATGGTTACAAAATATTGTTTTGTCTATGCACATTTACAAAATAATATATGTAAATGTGTATGTATATGCTAAAATACATATTTGTTTATTGTAAATCTATAATATAAATATCAGATATTAAATTATTAATGTTTTTTTACTTACACTAAATACTGTTCAAATGCCATTTTAATCACTTGGTACTTTTTCTGCGCAACGGTCAACATTTAAACCCTTTGATTTCCCATCACTGTGTGTGTTGTTTTATGTATACTATTGCTTTTTTGTTCATGTATGTGAAAAACATATGACACGTTTTTAGATGTTCTATAAGTGCACAAACGTGCAAGCAGTCCGTTACAGTAAGTTACGGGAACAGCAACGTTCGCCTAACTCAGCCTTAAAGCTCTAAATTGATTATTGATTGAATCAAAATTTGCAATTTCATTCGGAAACATTTTTACTAGAAGAGGTACAATACAAATTGTTTTACCTGAAATAACATTTTCAGGAAAAAATTTATGGAACCACATTAAAACTTCGTTATTAAAGTTGACTTTGGTTCTCAAAACTTCGCAAAATTTTATATAAAATTGTTTTGCAATTTCTTTAATTTCTTTAACAATATCAATATTGATATTATTTGTAGAAATATATAAAGCCACTTCTGTTCCGCAATAATTTTCAGGTTTTCACTAATGTTGCATAGTCTGTGGGTACCATAAGTCCCCTTTTACAATGTGGCAAGTGAAAGGCAGACAGTCTAAGTTTGTTGGCGAGAGAGGAAAAAAGTAAAGTGTGTCACACATACAGCGTCGCCCCCTACCAACAAACTTCGTCTGTGTGCCTTTCACTTGCCACATTGTAAAAGGGGACTAAGCGCTCTATACACCACAATACTAGTCGCATATTTAAACGCCCATTACATTTACGATTTGTTGAACAACATAAATGCAATGAAAAGGACTCAACAATCAAAAAAGGGGGAACTATGACAAATTTTAAAATGGTACCAAATGAGTCACGGTAGTACCACGGTACTTTAGAAGACCAAAATGTACCAAAAAAGTACAATTGTACCAACTTTAACATTCCTGGTATGAAAACTAGGTATATTTTTCTTTCTTTAGTAATTTAACCGAATTTTTAATTGTCAAGAAAGTGTCAAGAAAAATAAAGTTTTTTTTTGTAATGTCAAGCTTTTTGCCGATTTCTATCTGGCAAAACTAGGCCCCTAAGACATCGAAGTTAAAATTTTAGTGGAATAGTAGTATTACAAAAGAGAACTACAAATATGAAAAGAACAAAATATCGAAATTATGCTTTATTGATATGACTACCACTGTATAAGTTTATATATAAAAAATCGCCAAATTAGGCCAAAAGATCGTCAAAATGACTATTAGTCTTCAGATCTGGCAACCGTGATAGCAATAACAAAATAAACGAAAACTTACGAAGTAATCTACAATTTTTGCAATACACCTATGCCACCATTTTATATACATATGATAAAACAAGCGAAAAACAGACACTTTAAAAAAGCTCTCTGCTCTCATAATAAAAAAGAGAAAAAAATTATTTGAGTTGGGAAACGAAGTACTCATTTTAAATGCCAATTTCACGATGCCGAAGAATTGCTTTCTTTCGCACAGATACATTTAAAACAAAAACAATTTTGTTAGAATTTGTTTTTATTTTAAATGTAGTTGTGAGAAACAAAGAGTTCTTTCGCGTTTAGTGAAATAGGCAACTATTTTACCTTCAATACAGTGTTGCCGTTTAAATTTGTACTAATCTGTTAACCGGTTAATAAACAAAAAAACCTTTCATTTTATTTTGAGCACACAAGTAAAATTGGCGCGCTTTTTTTTATTAAAGAATCGTTAAAAATTACTAAAAATGAAACGTAATTACTAGCAGTAAAAATAGAAAATATGAAATAAAACTAGATGTAGGTAGGTACCTATAAAATAAAAACAACAACTATTTATTAATGTTAAGTAAATATTTTTAAATAGGTAGGTAAAATTTTTTTTTTCTTCTGGAGATGTTAAAATTTTAAAATTGCAATAAACATAGGTATAGATAGGTATATTGTTTAATTATAAATTTTAAGCAAATATGTATCTATAGGTACATCTCATATGTAGTTAAATTACCTACACTATCTAATTAAGCATGTATTATAAATTTGGCGGGAAAATATGAAGAATTTTATTGTTTAATGTCGCTCTTTAATTTGAACAGCAACAACCAGTATTAATATGCATTCAAAGCTTTGTTTTTGTCGTTTATTTACGCACACTATAAACAAGTTTATTGTTTCTTCTTATTTGGCAACAATTCCTTTAAAACAGTGTTGCCATAAATGTTTGATGAGAAAATACGAAAACTTAAAAAAAATCTGCTAGATTAATACATGCACTTTTAAATATTTTAAATTTGTTAAAAATATGCTAAATTTGCACAAAAAAAATTGCTAAAAATCAGCTGAATTGTTATAACGATGGCCGTCCGGCTGGTTGGCTGGCTGTCCATGTAGGTTAGGTTAGGTTAGAAAGGCTGGTGTGAAGCAAACTTCACACCCTCACCCAGAGGTCAATATGGTCCATTGTGACGCCTTAATTAGTGAAAGAAAGAAGGAAAGAAGAGAAAGAAATATAGTGTGAAAGAGTACGAGAAGTAAATGGTGAAAGCACAGGAAAGGAAGATAGTGGAAGATAAGAAATCGGACAGAACAAGCAAAAACAACCATACCAAACAGGAAAACTACCCTACATGTTTCCAGTCCCCAGCCTCCTGCTGCGCAGCCAGGTCATTCCCATTACGAATCCCGTCAGATTCTCGAGCCCGCAGCCCGAGACATCTCCCAATTCGTGCAGGAATCTGCTACCTAGCCACCCCAGCTTGCTGTTCTGTAGCCTGGGACAGTGGCACAGAAAGTGCTCAACTGTCTCCAACTCCTCTGGGTCCACACACAGCCAACATATATCTGATAAGTCAGACCCCATTCTCACCGCCATTCTGCCTATCATACAGTGGCCCGTGATAATACCTATCATGGACCTGACGCAGGCCCTACTCTTACCCAGCAACGCGACCGAATTTGACCTACTAAGCATCGGCCACAGCCTGCGCGATACTCGGCAGTCCGTTCGACCCTGCCAAGCCCGATTTGTCCCGCTCAGAATCCATTCCCTAATTCACCCAAAGTAGAAGCCCATTGGAGGCCTGACCACTTGCAAACTGTCAGGATGGCTGTCCATGTAAGCTTGTGCACAATGTACAGTTCGCCATTTTTAGGATTTTTTGAAGTTTGGCACAGGGTGTTATTGGCACAAAGTCCAAGTCAGTTCAAAATGTGGCGAATCGGTCTATAATTTCACATAGCCCCCATACAAACTGCTTACTGAAATAGTGTCTTAGTGCCCACAATCAAACCATAGATAGGTCCATATTTAATTGGAAACATAAGTTATGCATATTTTTAAAAATCGGACCAAGACCGGTTTTTAATGAAATTTAAAACATAGAAAGATCCATATTTATATGGACACACAAGCTATGCGTTTGTTTTAAAAAATATTACCTCGAGGAGAGAGCTTTTGAACAAGGAAATGTGCTAAAAAGCAGTAAGCTTTTAAAAAAAAAAAAAAAAAAAAAAAAAAATTCAATTAGCAGAAAATATGCTAAAATGGTAACACTGCTTTAAAAGGTTATACAACTATTCCCTCCATTTGTGTTCTCTTGGAGCGTTGCTCTTTTAGTTACTTGTAATCAGTGTTGCCAATCAATAAAATAAACAGGGGAATGTAAGAAAAGATAAATTCGCTGTTTATTGTTGTGGCTTTGTTGAATCTTTGATATTGTTACGAGTAAGACCTGACCAAGTGCTATAATTCTTATTCACTTAATGGTCTTATTTGTATAATATTTTTAGCTTTTCTAAAGTCTTTGAAAAAAGTATCCTGATGAGCTGGCCTAAGCAACTAGCGAAATGGGCATAGAAACTAGCTTTCGCACAACAATAAATTTCATTGTTTTTATCAAAAATAAAAATTGGGAATTTAGCATGTCATTAATAAATAAATTAATAATAAATTTTTTATTCCCGAAAATAACTTGTGATAATAAATTTGCATGTGCCTGGCAAATAAAAAACTGAAATGGCAAGTTGCTTTATTAAGCAATTTTTTGTTTTTAATTTTGTTTTTTTTTTTTCTTTTTAGCGAATTGTTTATTGTTGTGGCTTTGTTGAAGCTTTGATATTGTTACAAGTAAGACCTGAGTGTTTAAAATTCTTATTCACTTTATGGTCTTATTTGTATAATATTTTTAGCTTTTCTAAAGTCTTTGGAAAAAGTTCCTGACGAGCTGAAACTACCTTTCCCACAACAATAAATTTCAGTGTTTTTATCAAAAATAAAAATTGGAAATTTAGCACGTCATTAATAAATAAATTAATATTGTGTTTAATTTTTACTTGCATGTGTACCCCGTGTGTAATTAGTTCCATGTGTAATCTGTGTGTAATTTTACTTTCAGGTCTATCTTTTCATTAATTTTAATTTTTGACAGTCAAGATTTTCTTTTCAACAATTGAGTTTATGTAATTTTTTCAGTTTCCATCACAGTCAAAATTGGTTTTTACACGCAATTCTCTAATGCCAAATTGTATTGCTAAGTATGGGCTTAAAGAAAGTCTGTGTTTATTGGTGAGAAGGTCATATGGATATCATGTTTAACATAAACTCTCAAATTTGATTTTTATTTTTTGACATAGCTCAACAACTATTTAATAAGAAAACTATTAAATAAAAAAGAGAAAATGTGAACATTTTAGAGATTTTAGAATTTAAGAAGTAAGTTGCTAATGTTTTATTAAATAAAAAATATATTTGTTCCGATGTTCGGAAATAAATACTGGATACGTGCCGTCATACATGTCCATTCAGTTATTTCTAACTACAGCAATTGGTAAGCTTTGCCTTTTGTAAACCTAGCGATTTATTTGCAAATAAGGAATATCAATAAGGTTTTGGAAGGTGTATTCTAGCAAAGCTTTTCGATTTGTGTGTGTAATTTTTCTACAAATGTGTAATTTGGTACACAGTCATGTTTAATTTCCGAATTCTTCATTGGCAATACTGCTTCACTGTAGGGATGGGTACTAAATATCGATATATCAAAATAACGATATTTAAAAAAATTATAATCGATATATATCGCCGATCATAAAAATACCCATATATCGATATTTATCTACGACTATCGAACTCGATATTTTTAAGATCTCTTTATAATAAAATTCAACATTTTACCCGTTGCTCAACTTCTTACATACAATGCTGTTGATTTTTAAAAATTGCATCATATGTTTTTTAAATAATATTAAGAAAATAACGGCCCTTTGCCATTGTACGTTTTCATATATTACACAGTTCAGTTTTGTCTCTGTTGTTTAACTGCCCGTTCGCCGATATCGAACGTTAACGTTCGCATAGAAAATTACATTTAAAACAAAAACAATTTTTGAAATTTTGTTTTTGTTTTAAATGTTATTTACTATGCGAACGGTTAACGTTCGATATCGGCGAACGGGCAGTAAGAGATGACAACAACAAAATAATCGCGGAAAAAATATTCTGGAAAGGGAAAATAACTTGTGATAATAAATTTGCATGTGCCTGGCAAATAAAAAACTGAAATGGCAAGTTGCTTTATTAAGCAATTTTTTGTTTTTAATTTTGTTTTTTTTTTTCTTTTTAGCGAATTGTTTATTGTTGTGGCTTTGTTGAAGCTTTGATATTGTTACAAGTAAGACCTGAGTGTTTAAAATTCTTATTCACTTTATGGTCTTATTTGTATAATATTTTTAGCTTTTCTAAAGTCTTTGGAAAAAGTTCCTGACGAGCTGAAACTACCTTTCCCACAACAATAAATTTCAGTGTTTTTATCAAAAATAAAAATTGGAAATTTAGCACGTCATTAATAAATAAATTAATATTGTGTTTAATTTTTACTTGCATGTGTACCCCGTGTGTAATTAGTTCCATGTGTAATCTGTGTGTAATTTTACTTTCAGGTCTATCTTTTCATTAATTTTAATTTTTGACAGTCAAGATTTTCTTTTCAACAATTGAGTTTATGTAATTTTTTCAGTTTCCATCACAGTCAAAATTGGTTTTTACACGCAATTCTCTAATGCCAAATTGTATTGCTAAGTATGGGCTTAAAGAAAGTCTGTGTTTATTGGTGAGAAGGTCATATGGATATCATGTTTAACATAAACTCTCAAATTTGATTTTTATTTTTTGACATAGCTCAACAACTATTTAATAAGAAAACTATTAAATAAAAAAGAGAAAATGTGAACATTTTAGAGATTTTAGAATTTAAGAAGTAAGTTGCTAATGTTTTATTAAATAAAAAATATATTTGTTCCGATGTTCGGAAATAAATACTGGATACGTGCCGTCATACATGTCCATTCAGTTATTTCTAACTACAGCAATTGGTAAGCTTTGCCTTTTGTAAACCTAGCGATTTATTTGCAAATAAGGAATATCAATAAGGTTTTGGAAAGCTTTTCGATTTGTGTGTGTAATTTTTCTACAAATGTGTAATTTGGTACACAGTCATGTTTAATTTCCGAATTCTTCATTGGCAATACTGCTTCACTGTAGGGATGGGTACTAAATATCGATATATCAAAATAACGATATTTAAAAAAATTATAATCGATATATATCGCCGATCATAAAAATACCCATATATCGATATTTATCTACGACTATCGAACTCGATATTTTTAAGATCTCTTTATAATAAAATTCAACATTTTACCCGTTGCTCAACTTCTTACATACAATGCTGTTGATTTTTAAAAATTGCATCATATGTTTTTTAAATAATATTAAGAAAATAACGGCCCTTTGCCATTGTACGTTTTCATATATTACACAGTTCAGTTTTGTCTCTGTTGTTTAACTGCCCGTTCGCCGATATCGAACGTTAACGTTCGCATAGAAAATTACATTTAAAACAAAAACAATTTTTGAAATTTTGTTTTTGTTTTAAATGTTATTTACTATGCGAAC
Organism: Pollenia amentaria; assembly: GCA_943735925.1. Classification (NCBI taxonomy): domain Eukaryota; kingdom Metazoa; phylum Arthropoda; class Insecta; order Diptera; family Polleniidae; genus Pollenia; species Pollenia amentaria. The sequence goes on from OX031008.1 coordinate 119,959,533, forward strand.
GGTTAACGTTCGATATCGGCGAACGGGCAGTAAGAGATGACAACAACAAAATAATCGCGGAAAAAATATTCTGGAAAGGGTTCCTAGAATTATGCAAAGAATCGCCTTTATTATGGCGTATTAGCATGAAAGTTGGAATGTTAATAATGAAAAAAAATATTTTGTTTTTTTTTTATTTGAGCATGTTCTTATACATATGTATATTAAAAATAAAATATTACACAGTTTAATTGCATAGTATGTGTCACAAGTTTCGTTTACCGGCAGTATATAATCCGGCATTATATAATCCCAGTTAATTTTTTTTTTGTTAGATTTCATATGGCGAATAAATAAAATTTTTTTGTATATGTTACTTTTTTTTTTTAATTTTTTTTATTGTAGAATTAACTGCCGGTCCCTCGATTTTAAACGAAAACTTCTTCCGCATAACTTACCTTAAAAACTAAATTTTATAATTGGTTTTCGTTTTAACCGTACGATTCATAACCAGCAAAACTCCTTTAATTTCATAACCAGGTACCCGGGTACCCGAAGTAGGTTGTTTTGCGTTTATTGAAATAAAATAATATTTTCCTGTAAATATTTTTGTTGTTGATTATATTTTGCGTTCTCAACTGTACAAATTTGATATTTGGAAAAAAAACTGGTTTCTGTTCGTATATAAGTACCTAAAGCGACACAAGTAGGCAGAAACTGGTTTTATGTAAGGGTTGTTTATTTGCTTATTTTGCTTATTTTCGGTACCTACTTGCTTAATTGCTTTTGAATTAGGTAGCAGATGTTCATTTGTGTCGTAAAATTTAAATATTTCATTTGCTTCGCCAGTCTGTATTGAATATTTGAACACTGAAGTTGGTGAAAAATGAGCCGCAACGACCGATATTTGTCTACAAGGGAATACTGGAATTTGAGTGATGAAGCAAGAAGCACATATATTCAACGTTTATTTGAGGAAGCGACTCAAGATGAGGACCTTGAAGTGGACCCTGTGGAAGACCAAAATGAAGAAAATATGGCCTATACTGGCGAAGTTTCGGAATCAGAGAATGAAGATTTGAATGTTGACAACGCAAACGAAATTGCAGCTGCTATTGACGCACCAGAGGAAATTTTCTTTGATGATGAAAGTGAAGATGATGATATGCAAGAAGATGCACCAACAACAAACCCAGCAGACTACATGACTGCACGTGACGGCACACAATGGCAGCGAACACCACGTAGTTGCCAACAAGTGAGAAGCCACAATATATTCAGAGACCGCTGTGGTCCAGCGCGGATTACTGAAAATATGACGCCTTTGCAGTGTTTCAAATCATACCTCACAGTGGAAATGGTGGATATAATAGTGCGCCACACAAATAGAAAAGCGCATGCCACATATAATGCGTACAATGAAGCGAATCCCAATAGACGTCAGTTGAAGTGGAAAGACACGACAATCAACGAAATTTATGCGTTCATTGGAATGATTTTGATGGCTGGCACAAATCATTCTAATGACGAAAACGCAAGAGATTTGTGGACGTCACAGGCTCACCCAATATTCCGCGCCACCGTGGGAATAAACAGGTTTTTCGATTTGCTGCGTTTTATGCGGTTTGACGACCCCAGAACACGGGTAGAGCGGCAGCGTCAAGACAAAGCGGCGCCAATTCGCGATATTTGGATAATGCTCAACGCAAATCTTGCCAGATATTATGTGCCATCAGAATATTTGACCATTGATGAACAATTATATCCATACCGTGGTAGAACCAAATTCACCCAATATATACCCTCGAAGCCAGCAAAATATGGCATAAAAGTATGGTGGATTTGCGATGCCAAAAACTCATATCCACTTCATGGCCAAATATATACTGGCAAACAAGAAACTGGTCGTGAAGTTGGTGTTGGCGAAAGAGTGGTGAGAGATTTAGTTGGGCCATACTACGGTAGCGGACGAAATATAACAATGGATAATTTTTTTACGACGCTGCCGTTGGCTAGGCAACTAAAAGTAGAAAAGCTCAGCATTGTGGGTACACTCCGCCGCAACAAAGCTTACATCCCTGCGGAGATGAAGGAAGACAAAAAAAAAGACGTTGGTTCAAGTTTATTTGGCTTCTACGACAACGTAACACTGCTCTCATATAAGCAGCGGAAGTCCAAGTCGGTCATCCTTCTTTCTAGTATGCATGATGATGCACAAATTGACGAGAATGGGAAACCAGAAATTATAAATTTTTATAATCAAACAAAAGGTGGGGTGGACGTAATGGACCAAACGCTCCAAGAATACACGACCCAGCGACAAACAAGAAGATGGCCGATGGCATTTTTCTATAACATCATTGATGTGAGCGCATTTGCATCACACATCATATATTATGGAAATAATCCAACTGCACGATACACCAAGACGCGCAGGAAGAATTTCCTGCGTCAACTGGCAGAAAACCTGTGCATTCCTGTTATAGAAAATAGAATTTCAAATGTGCAAAGCGTGCGCCAATTTTCAACAAAAAATGCAATTGAAAGCATCATCGGAAGGCCGTTGGAGAGTGTGCTTTGTGCTGCAGGTCCGTCAACATCTCCGTCAGCACGACAAAGGGGCAGAAAAGAACTTCTTCCAAATAAGCGCAGAAGAAAAACTAGAAAAAATTGCAGCATATGTAGCACGCCGATATGCGATGAGCACGCCATAACAATTACTAAATGCTACAATTGCCACAATAACAACGATAGTGATTCGGATGAATTATAATATAATATATATAAAATATGATAAAATAAATAAAAAAGACATTTATTTCCAATAAAAACAACACAAAAAAAACTTGCCTTAAAAACTAAATTTTAAAATTGGTTTTTGTTTTAAATAAAAGTTAAGCGAATTAAAGTTTCGTTCGAAATCGAGGGACAGGCAGTAAATTTGAAATTAAAAGAAACAATAAAAAGTAAGACTGAAATTACATGTATGTAATATGTTTGTACATGTGTAAATATGTATTGACATGGGTATATTTTTAAATTTGGTAATAATTCCGCTCAATACGTTCGATACATCGATATATCGATATTTTTAAAAAATAAATATCGATACTCTTAAAAAATATCAATACGATATATATCGATATATTTTTCAATTTGCCCATCCCTACTTCACTGAACCAAAAAGGTACGTGGAGACAACAAAAATTTACGTTGAGCAAACGAAAAATTTATTAATTTTCGTCCAATGAATTTGTTCGTTGTGACAATTAATGACCGTTCTTAAAAGGATTAAATTATAATTATTTAATGAACTGTTCGTTAATATAACAAAAAAGTTTATTAATTTAACGAACAAATATCATTAATATTATTTTCTGAAAATTAATAATTTAATAAAAAAATTTTTTAATCCAAAGAACTTTTTCGTTAATTCAGTAAACCCTTACGTTAATTCATCGAATAATTTTGTTTTTCAAATTTGTTGTCTCAACAACCACAGTACATTATCTGAATGAACCATCTTGTTTTTAAATTTCCTCTCGCAACATTATACCCTTCACAATTCATTAATAATAATACTCGTAATACTCGTGGCAAATCCTTATTGCGCTTTTAATAATAATAAAAAATATATAATAATTATGCCAAATAAAAAATAATTCATGATATTTTGTGACGATTCGCTTTTTATAATTATTATTAATTTTTTAATTCGTCAATTAAAAGTTGGACTCTGCGGAAATTAATTTTTGGTTTTTAATTGATAAAAATAATTTTGAATAAAGTTCCAAAAAATGGAACTAGCAGGTGGATTCAAAGTTGAATAAATAAAAGAATTAAAAACAAATGTCTACTGCTCGGACAAAAGTTTTAAACGGAAATTTAATCCCATCAAAATAAATAAAAATGTCACTAAAGTTTAAAATGCTTGGTCCAATTACTGTTATAAACGGTTGCACGTTTTCCGACCTCTTTTTCAAAATGTATATGTTCTTCCAGTTCTCCAATTGATACTGCAACATACACAAACGATTCCTCTGAATCCCTTATTGTAAATTTTGAAGTGGATTTTTTCCGGTCAAATCTTTGCGCACAAATTTCATTGTAGGTATAAGGTAACCATGCAAAGCCCAAAGCATTACCGCGTCTGGACTTTCTGCAAAAATTATATTAAAATCTGACATTAATTGAAGGCTTATATTTGATGTTTAATTTTCTGAAGTATTAAAAATAAAAGTTTTCGTAACAATGTTTAACTCTTAAATAATGAGCGATAATATGTTAGTTAAGCTTTTTGACTTACTTTCACTTAAATCGGTTGGTTTTATATTATTTACCACTAGTTAAATGCTTTTTTCTTTGATATGCGGGTATCTAACAAAAAGTTCAGCAATTTAATTGCAAAATTTTATTGTGCACTGCACTTTTTTCTCAAAAAATATCTCAAAAAGAACCAGTTCGACTAGAAGTAAAACACGAAATGCCAATATATTTTTTTCTATTCCTACGCTAATCCCGCGAAGCTCTTCGCTTGTCCGCAGGAGACCAGAGTCTCTAGCGGGAATCAAACTCGTAACCCCGGTACTGATAGATTAGCTCACTACCAACTAGCATACCGGGGCACCCAATGGAAAACTAACACTGTTTGAAAAATCAACTTAACAAACGTTACGTTACCCTTATGAAACTTTATTGACTTCAACGTACTAATTCGTTAAGCCAACAATTCAATTTTAAATTTTATACATTATAAATTTTTAAGAACATTTATAATTACAACAAATTGTACATTATTCATTATAAATCCACGTTAACGAAATATTGTATAAATGCATGTTCGTTGAGTAAATAAAAATATCTGGCTTATTTTATTTTTCATTAATAACTCATTGAACCAACGAAAATTATTTTAATAAACGTTGTTCGTTAATATTATGAACCAGGGACCGTAACAGTTATATTCCTTTTTTCATAAAAGTCAGATGATAACAGTTATTATTTGATTTTGATTTTTTTGAACAAAAATAACAGTTACTGCCCGTTCGTCGATATCGAACGGTAACGTTCGCATAGTAAATAACATTTAAAACAAAAACAAAATTTCAAAAATTGTTTTTGTTTTAAATGTAATTTTTTATGCGAACGTTAACGTTCGATATCGGCGAACAGCCAGTTAGTTTTTTATTTTTATTTTTTCGATCAAAAATAACAGTTATTTTATGATTTTTATTTTTTTGAACAAAAATAGCAGTTATTTTTTGATTTTTATTTATTTGAACCTTTTATTTTTGCTCGAAAAATAAAAATCAAAAAATAATTGTTATTTTTGTTCAAAAAAAATAAAAATCATGAAATAACTGTTATTTTTGATCGAAAAAAAAATCAAAAAATAACTGTTATATTTGTTCAAAAAGATAAAAATCAAAATATAACTGTTATTTTTGTTCAAAAAATAAAAATCAAAAAATAACTGTTAATTTTGTTCAAAAAAATAACTGTTATTTTCGGTCCCTGTTATGAACACTTTTTGGTTACTTTTTTCGCAATGTGTACTTTTTTCCGTTTTGGTTACTATTTTCAACTGAAAAATAACCAACTTTTTGTTTTATTTGGGGTAAGAGGATCAAAACTAATGAGTTGTTTAATTTAAATTTTTTTTGGATACAATTGGAGATTTCGACTTTGAAATGGGAATTTTTGGGGACATCAAAACTTCAAATTCGGGACATGAGCTAAACATTTTCTGGCAACAGTGATCATTGTTACTATTCAGCGTTGTCAGCTCGGTGGGATTCGAACCGTTTTTAATGCATTTTCAAATTTTTGACGCGAAAAATTCTGAATTTAGTTCTTGGTGCTTTTTATTATTTAATTTTTAGTGCTTTTTAGTGAAGTTTAACTAAAATGTACATTCTACAAGAAATTATATCTAATTTATTTTTACTATACATATGTGTATAATAATTATAGAATAAATAACTCCAACCGTAACACAGAACCAAAAATTAAATACGGAAAATAATTAAAAACGTAATTTATGTTAGAAATGTTGCAAATTATAAAGGTACTAACAATATTCAGAACTAATATTAAGTCAGATACTGAAAATGTAGCCCAGAAGTATAGACATTTAAGCATCGTACAAAATAGGCAGAAACATTTTCACTGGTGTTCATACTAGAGCAACAATTTTTTTCACAACCGCACACATTGTCCATTAAGAAACAGTTTGCAAATTTTGCCCACAACAATATTACGTATTTATTAATATTTTTTACTAAATAAATTTACTAAATAAAATTATGTATTATAAACGTCATATAAATTGTTGCTAGCTTAATTTAAAAGAATAAAACAAATTTGTAAGTGTCGAATTGGAGTCAATTTATATAAATTATATCTGGCTAAATTTGTTATCCGATATTTTAAAGGATGTGCAGCATGTTAATCTGCTTTCAATCTAATTGTACCGAAAAAATTTATTTGATGATTTACAAAACCATTTGAAAAATTCTAATAAAATTAAAAAAATTGACAGCTAAATATGGCCAAAAAATGCTAAAAATTAAATTAAAATATGCTAAAAAATAATGCTAAAATTTTTTAAAGATTTTTGCTAAAATTTATTACCAGTATGAGGTTTTATTCGAAACTAAATACATTTTAGTGACTTCTTTTTTAACGTAATTGAAATATTTAAACAAGTGGAGTGATTTTGGTAAACCATCTGATACACATAAATATAAAGCCTGTGTAGTTGAATTAAAATTTTAAATTTAGGGGCCCTCAGTCCCCTGATACATGCTAAATTTAAACGGTTTCTTTCTATGATATAGACAAATTTTTTAGATCGTTTTATTTTTTGTAATTTAAGAAAAGTTTATTATTTTTTTTTTAGCAGTTTAGAGCAAACAATTTTTCACAGATTTACACTATTGAATTTTTATCTTAATACAAATATTTATATAATAATATTTAATATTTAAAAAATATTTACAATGAATATGATAAGGGCATTTCTAGTATTAACTGTATATTAAATTTTAACAAGACAGGTAAGATGTTGCTTCACATAAGAATTATCCCTTTTCATGCGAAATTATTTTAGTTACAATTATTTTAAGTCAAAATATATTATAATTTATACAAAATTTAAGTAAAATCAATAGAACTATTCGTCCTATTTTTTAAAATAAATAAAGCTAAAAAGATTTTCTAAAAATGCTGAATAAAATGCCAAGTGCTTAATAAAAATTTTGCAGCTAAAGCCTGGTACTCTGTTCAACATTTCACGTGAAATGCTGTCAAAAAAACTTCTGCGGAATTTCTATGAAATAATGTTGATAGAGTTGTACTCTGTTTAATTTGTGAAAAAGTTGCGAAATGTTTTTGGCAACATTTTACAACTGCGAAATGATATAAGCTGCACTTTTTTCACGTGGAATTTTAAGCAAATGGAAGAAAGTTAAAACTTAATATTAAATGAGAACGGAAAAACATAAATAACACAACCGGTAACAGTTTTTCATCCATGTTTACTTTCGTTTTTATTTATTTTTTATTAAAATAAATGCTTCTGGAAAAACCCCAACCAAGAAATTAATCGAAAACATTTGTGTCTGACAGTTAAACATGGTGGTTGGCATGTGATGGTCTGGGGTGCTTATTCGCCTGATGTTGTTGGTGAATTGCAGTTTATTGAAGGCAATATGGGCCAAATATAGTAATTATTTTTATTCTATTATTTATTCTACATATTAATAGACTCAATCAAAGTGCAGAAAATTAACTCAAAGTTTAGAAAGATGTTTTCATCGGTATCAGGACTAGCCATTGCATCATTGTCCTGGAGTACTCACAACTCCACCCCAATCACCAGACCTGAATGTAAAAGAAAACTTGTTGCAAAAACTGAAAACAAAAGTAAGAAAACGTTAGAGTACAACGTACGGCACTCGATGGCAATCGAAATTACAATACACAAATGGAAAATTAGATGGATATCGAATCCCCCAGATTTCGAACCAAAATTATTTTAAAACGGCTCTTTTAGAAGAATGGAGTAAAATAAACCCTAAATACACAACCAAAACTTGTAAGATTCTATTCCAAAGTGCCTCAAATTTAGGTTATGCCAAAAAAAATGTAATATTGTTTTACTACCTTGATTAATATACATACCTACATAAGTTATTTAAAGCGGAACATTTTCATTGTGGCACAAATTTTCTTATAGTTTGCTAAATATCAATTATTTTGTAAAATGTTATGCATTATATAACTTTTTTTATGTATCTGTTATGTTAATAAAATGAACTAACAAATTTAGACTTTTTTTTGCATAAGTGTTTCATTGTTTATTTTTTTTTTTACATTTTCATTGTGTGAAACATGTATTTTTTATTCAATAATGTTTCTTTAAAAATGTCAAAATATTTTATTATAACTATGAATGTACATTAGTGTGTCCTTTATACGGACCAAAATTTTATTTTTGAGAAATTCCAAACGCATACACACTTAATTAATTTATTTTTTTTTTGACACAGCACTTATTTGCAAAAATGTGGTCCCTAAAATAACGTTGGCCCGTGCCGAATCGACGATGTGAAATATACAACTAATATACATATAAAATAACTTACAACATATATCACTACGTGATTAATTAGTGTGTGTTGTCCTCAAGGATAATTTTATTCTATGCACAACTGCGTTATCGTGTACAAAAGGTAGGATGTTGCTGTATCATCCGCCGATAACTCAAATTGTGAGCTTAATAGCGATATTTTGGTTGCACCAGGTTGTGTTATTTTTGGTCCTTTTTTCCAAATCGCCACCTAGGTATAGAATAGTGAGTTCTATTAATTCTCTATAGTCATCTCTAATAATATTCTTCAATAACTTAGATTTGTATAAGTCTATTAAATAGGCGGCTTCGGAGTCCTTAAGTGTTTCATTACCGGTTTTGATTGAATTTAATTTATATTGACAGTTTTCCAACTATCCTTCAATGATTTGAAAAGGATTATATCGGGACTAGTCGAAACATTTGGAAACTTAGCTTGAAAAAAAACTTTTCAGTACCAATTCGTATATATGATGTTGGCAGACAAAAACGAATAATTATCTTTCAAGCTTCTGCTCAAAACCCGCGTTCGATGCTATTGCATCACAACTGAGGATACGAACTCGTCCTTCAAGATTCCAATTAGAAATCGCCTCTCATATTGCTTGTAACTGTTCATTACCTGATGAGCTTTTCAACTCGTTGCAACTGGTCGTACAATTTTTTTATTCAACCGTTGGTTGACTAACCACACCTTTAACGTAACAATTGGTTTTACAACTTGATCAAATTGTACAATTAAATACTGGAGAATTTTGTTAATAAATTGACCCCAGCACTATCTAGCGGCCAAAAATTTTATCAGGAAACTTATTTTTGTTTAATAAATATATTTTGTGAATTTCAGCCAAATCGTACCATAAATAAACAAAAATTTTATATCACGACAACAGCGCCACCTACCGGGATTAAACTTAAGAAAAACCTAGCTCCCAACTAAGATAATTTATTAATTATTTTTAATGTATAAGTTCGGTCCAGCGGTTCTTGAGTTTTAGGACGTTTTTATATAAATATATAACTAGATAAAATAGGGCACGTTCGTAAATGCATCAGTGATTTCAAATGCTTATATGTACATACATCAATAAAGTAGATGTGGACCAATAAATTGTCAAATACTTCACAAAAGTAATAGTCACACAATAAAAAAATTATAATTACTTTTTAATCGGCATTAAAAAAAGTTTGCTTTTCTTATACAGGATAATTACTGTCAACCAAATAAACGAAAGTATCTAAGGAGTTATTCAAAAATACGAAATAATCAGCCATGTCAAAGAGCACAATTCCGTTCGGAATGATTCCGTTCGGAAGTGAAGAAAACACATTTTTTTATTGATAGAAAGTATATTTTTATAGTTTTTTGGGCTCTAAGATACAGAAAACTCCCATTCCGTTCATGAAAACAAAAATGGTTTCATTCCGCAAAGTTTTTTCGTAATTTTCTGAAGCACAAAAATACGGAATGAATTCCGTTTCTGAACGGAATTGTACTCTGTGACCTGGCTGAATAAAAATTTTGAAAATAAGTACAAAATTCGTCATATGAAAAATAATAAAATTTAAGGTATAAATAGTCAAATCGACAATAGTCCAATCGACAAAAATACGATAAATAGTCAAATTTGTATGTACACTTGATATTTGCATAAAAAGTTAAAAAACCCATCCCCTAATGTACACACACAGAAAAAATATCAATGTTAAATTAACAGGGCGCAATGTTAATTGAAAATTATAGTCAATTTCTGAAAACGAAAGCATAGTCTTTATTTAAAATTATCATTATTTCATAATAATTTTAAATGAAGGTTATTGAAATAACATTATTGTTCAATATTGAATCCATAAAAGCCAGTATTTACCTATATAAAGAAGGTGTCTTTTAATTGTGAATGCTTCTGTAAATAAAGAGGAATACAAAAAAAGCGAAACATATGTTACCGGAAAATAAATAAGAATATTCTCTCTCTCTGGTTCCGCGGGTAAGTGCTTGGATTTATTCGTAAATAAATACATATGTTGTCCCTGTAGCTTCTTCTCACTGCGGAATCAAATTCGAATTCATGCAGTTTCAACTTGAAATAACTTTCATAAAACGTGAATCATAGTGTTATTTCAATAAAATGTCCGTTTGCTCTAACTTTACTGCAGTGCTAAATTGATATGAATTATATTTATTTTAGGGAAACAAATTTTGTTCGCAAGTTATTGTTAAATCTTGTGAAATAAACATGAAGTAACTATAAAGCAAAATCACTACCGAAAAATGTAAAATCAACATTGTTTTCGACGATTTTTTTCTGTGTGCATATACATTAGGGATGCCAAACGGGAAATCCCGAAATCCCGGGATTTTTTGGGATTGATAAATCCCGAATCCCGGGATTTATTTTTATGAGTCCCGGGATTTTTAACATATCAACTTTTATGTACAAAAATGTTCGTTTTTTTGAATTTTTATACTCTTTCCAAAAATTATATTTAAGTTTATTTTTTATTGCAAATAATTCTTATTTTTGAGTTTAATTTTTGTTTTTTGGAATACAGCGAGTATTTAAAATTTTCATTTTTTGCTTGACATATGACGACTATTTCTGGATTTTTGTATTTTGCTTAATAAAAACTATTATTTTAAGTAGAAACAAAATTTGCAGATTCACATCTCAAGCCTTTTTTACAATTGTGTTTAGTAAGTTCAGCTTTGTCTTAAGACATAATACCAAAATAAAAATGATTATTTTTATGCAAAATATAGAAATTGTTATATACGAGTATCAAGCAAAAAAAAATTATTCACGATCCAATTAAAGTTTTATTCAGAAACTAAAGAATAAAAGTTGATATTATTATAACAATTAATCGTTATATTTATGAAATAGCTCATATTCCTTCCGGTCCAATAATAATAAAATATTTGCTTAAAAAACATACGGTAAATAAAAGAATTTTTTTTATAAATAAACACTATCTGACGTATTCATAAAAAAATTATTTAAACTTGAAATCTGTTTTAGAAACATTTGTATAAACATTTTGTTTTAAAATAAATTTCAAACGTACTTAAGTTATTGATTATGAATCTCGCCCTCACCCTGGAGGTGTACTGCACTACAGTCGACATAGTTTTACAGTTTTTAACTCAGCTATCGAGATCGATGAGGGACTACACTTTGCAGTGTATTAATGTCGTCACAACTTAATTCACATTAAAAATGGAATTGCTGTCAAAAAACCAAAATGAATTTAATTTGAAAAGCTAAGAGATACGTAAATTTTTTTAAGCTTTTTTAAGAATCTGATCAGTTTGATCATGGGTGAGGCCAGTGTTATAAACATATGTATAAAATAAATTGTTTTGTTGTTTACATTTTTAAAAATTTATGTTATGGTATATAAAACCTTTTGAATATTCAAAAAGTGTTGTTTATTAAAAAAAATAAGAATCTTAAAGAAACACATTGATCCCGAATCCCGAAAAATCCCGGGATTTCCAAAAATCAGTCCCGATTGGCATCCCTAATATATATCCATACATATAAAACAAACAAAAATAATTTTTATGTTTTGATTTATTCAAAAATAAAGCTATGAAATGTATGGTGTACGAATATGGATCTTGCATACTGTATTTTTTTTTTACGTTTTCACGTAAATTTTTACTTTATTTTTTACATTAAATGTGCGCCAAACTGGCTGCCGTGTTTGTAACGTATCGATCGATTGTTCGCTATTTTTTTTATACTTTTTTTATACAATTGCTTAAGTTGTCTCTTCATGAATGAATCAAAATTGACTGGACTTTATTTTGTAGTGTATCTATGTAAGTATATTGTATGAGTGTTTATTATTTAAAACATTTCGCCTGACATTTTAACTATGTATGTTATGTATGTATGTTACTAAGATGTAAATACCGATATTTAAGTATGCGAGAGAACGACAATTAACATAAAAACACACAAACACAACTGCAACAACTGCACGCGACAATATTTTTTACAATTAAATTAGTTTGTTATCTCCTTTTTTCAAAGATTGTAAAGATTGAAAGATTAAAATATTAGTCAATTAAATACGAGGCTAGTAATAAAAATTATGTTGGAAGTTATTTTTTTTAACTTTTAGCCACATACCAACTACATGCAGTCAGAGACTGAAGTTTAAATATAAACCTAAAACTTGGAGTTGAAGGAAAACTAAAGCTTTTCTGAAAATGTGTGTAGTTTTCCGTGGAACTCCGCCAGTGTGGCCATTTTGGCATTTTTGCAGCTAAATTTAGCATTAAAAATTTGTATAAGCTAATAGCAAACAAGACTACAGAGGGAATGAGAATTACATACACTCAAAAAGTCTTATTTGCAACGATATTAAAGCTTAAACAAAATACCAACAATAAAACAGTGAGTTTATCTTTTCTTACATTCCCCACTGTTGGAATTCTCCCAACATTAGTTGTAGTTGTAAAGAAAAAACAAAAACAAATTGCTTTTATTGTTTTCGCAAGAAATCAAAATAAAAACAATTTGCCATTTCAGATTTTAATGCACGCGCACTTGCAAAAATTTATTATCATGTTTTTGGGAATAATATTATTTATTAAAAATTTTGTTTGTTGGGCTTAATTCCCTATTTGTATAATTGATAAAAATACTGAAATTTATTGTTGGAGGATAAGCTGTTCCTATGCGCATTTCACTGGTTGCTTAGGCCAGATCATCAGGAAACGTTCTCATAAATAATTTTAGAAAAGCCAAAGCTATCAGCAAATAAGACTACATAGGGAATAAAAATTAATTATAATAAATTTTGACTTAAAATAGTTGTACCTAAAATAATTTCGTATGAAAAGGGATAATTATTATCTTAAGAAACATCTTACCTGTCTTGTTAAAAAAACTAATATTCAGGCAATATTAGAAATGTCCTTATCATGTTGATTGTAAATATTATTTGACCTTTGATATTACGATATCAAAGTACTAAGAAATTTCACTTTGTATTAGGATAAAAATTCAAAAGTGTTAATATGTGAATAAATTGTTGCTATAAACTGCTGAAAAAATAACATTTTAAAGCTTCAACTCTTTTTAAACTATAAAAAATAAAATGCCCTTCAAAAATTTGTGTATCATAGAAATAAATCGTTTGAATTTAGCATGTATCAGGTGTTTGCGGGCCCCTAAATTTAATATAGACTACCTGTGCTTCATATATATGTATGTGTATTATAGGCTTTACCAAAATCTATCCACTTGCTTAAATTAAACCGTTTATTTCAATTTCGTTAAAAAAAAGTCACTAAAATATATTTTGCCTCGAATAAAACTTCATACTGGTAATACATTTTAACAAAAATCTTAAATAAATTTTACCATTTGTAAAATCATTTTTTGGCCCTGTCTAATGCCAGATTTAGCTGTACAAATTGTTTAGATCTGGCCACACTGAACTCTGCTATTAAATCCGTTCTCCTGCTCTTTGAACCTTTTTTATGGACATGCTTATTCAAAAAAATTTGCGTTAGCATCAACTATTTTTGTTGCGCTTACTCTGGGATTTTTGCTCACTATTCGTAGCACATGTGTTACATCTCGACTAGAAAGTTTTTTTTTGTTGGCCGCTGCTAGGCATATTTTCGACTGATGCGGTATACATAGTTATATTTTCTAACGATGTTCTGGACGCCGAAAATGGTAAATTCAACAATTTTCTTATCCTTCGATAAGATTTGTCCTCTTAAAAATATTTAATTAATTAAAATTTTCCGCCGAAATCCATTTCTTTTCCTTCACCCATAGTTTTCGTTAAAGCTCAAAATTAAACAACAAAAAAGTAACTTATAAAAGGAAGAAATGGTAATGAAGTCGATAAAAGTCAATGCGTAAATAAACTTTTGTCCTCGTTATTTTTATTTTTTTTTTTTTTTTTTTTTTTCATAAATAATTATTATTATCAATGAAGAGAAATAAAACTGCAAACTACAAATTTACGGATAAACTTTAGTTTTCCTTAAACTCCAAGCTTTAGGTGTGTAATTAGGCTGTGGGAAAAATCGCCCCAAGAAAAATGGCCCAAAAAAAGAAATGAAAAATCGCCCAAAAAAATCCCATGTAAAATTGGGCCTAAATTTATATGAAAAGTGACCTAAAATTTTTGGGCTATTTTTCGTTATTGTTGGGTGATTTTTCTTTTTTTTAAATTTGGTGATTTTTCATTATGAAAAATCACCCAAAAATGTTGTATGAAAAATGGCCCATTTTTTTGATTTTCTCCTCTATGGTATAACAAACACCGGCTTCGCTTACTAAAGTTTCTCTGCACAGCCGGCCTTCGGCCGGGCGCAAGGATTTTCTCCTCTATGGTATAACAAATACCGGCTTCGCTAACTAAAGCTTCTCTGCACAGCCGGCCTTTGGCCGGGCGCAAGGATTTTCTACTCTATGGTATAACAAATACCGGCTTCGCTAACTAAAGCTTCTCTGCACAGACGGCCTTTGGCCGGGCGCAAGGATTTTCTCCTCTATGGTATAACAAACACCGGCTTCGCTAAGTAAAGCTTCTAAAATCTGCCTTGTTTCCAAATGAAAGCCGACTATGCAGAGAAGCTTTAGTTAGCGAAGCCGGTGTTTGTTATACCATAGAGGAGAAAATCCTTGCGCCCGGCCAAAGGCCGGCTGTGCAGAGAAGCTTTAGT
Organism: Pollenia amentaria; assembly: GCA_943735925.1. Lineage (NCBI taxonomy): Eukaryota > Metazoa > Arthropoda > Insecta > Diptera > Polleniidae > Pollenia > Pollenia amentaria. The sequence continues at coordinate 119,974,844 of OX031008.1, forward strand.
TAGCGCAGTGTCCATGGACACTATGACACTTTTTGGAGTGTCATAACGTCCATGGACACTATGACACTGGACGTTATAACATGCCACCGGGAAAAAATTCGTTTTTGCTTTTTGGGTCATTTTTCATTTTTTTTTTGGGCCCTTTTTCGTTTCTTTTGGGCAAAATTTCATATATAACTTTTTGGGTCATTTTTCATGTTCTGTTGGGCGATTCTTCATTTGGGCGATTTTTCATTTCTTTTTTTGGGCCATTTTTCTTGGGGCGATTTTTCCCACAGCCGTGTAATTAAACTTTTGTCTCTGACTATGAATTTATGTATAAATGTACGTATGTCCCATGCATTTGGCAATTGTGTTAACCCTTTGACTGCCGTATGCATCTAGAGTTGCCGTACTTTCATAGTGTTAACCCAGACATTCATATACTCACAGAAAAAAATCAATGTAAATTCGTCGAAAAAATGTTGATTTAAATTTTTCGGTAGGGATTTTACTTTATAGTTACTTCATGTTAATTTAACACGATTTAACAATAGGTAGGTAGGTAGGTAGATAGAAAGGCTTCACCCACAGACCAATATGGTCCATTGTGATGCCTTGTTTAGATATAGATAGCTGCAAAGAAGGTGAAATAAACAGCAAAAGCATACGAAAAGATAGATAAGATAGATCCGATCCTCATCGCCTATCTCACTGCCTATCATGCAGTGGCCCGTGATTATTCCTTTCATGGTCCTCACGCAGACCCTATTTCTGCCCAGCAGCGACTCCGAATCGGACTTCCTAAGCACCGGCCACAGCGTCCGTGACACCTGGCAGTCCGTTCGGAGCCCCCTGGCCCGATTGGTCGCGCCCAGAATCCATTCCCTGATCCTTCCAAAGTTTTTCTGTAAATCTGGAGAACGGAAAGAGCAAAAGTTTTCAAATTAGGAACAATCATCTTGGTTTTCAATAGACAACATCCGACAAAATGTGGGCGGGATTGGAGAAGTGGGCATCGCAAAAAAAAAGATTTATTTATAACTAAAGAACGGTAAGAGAAAAATTGTCCTCATTTGGCACGGATAGCTGGGTTATCAATGCAAAACCTCTAAAAATAAGGGCGGAATTGCTGAAGTAGGCGTGGCATCTCCCATACGAAGGCATTATAGATTTCTGTATATCTAGAGAACGCCAGAGCTGAAGTTTTTAAATTAAGTACAAGAACGGAAAGAGCAAAGGTTTCCAAATTAGGTACAAGCATCAAGGTTATCAATAGACAACATCCGACAAAAAGTGAACTTAATTGGAGAAGTGGGCGTTGCACATAATTGATTTTTTTTATATCTGAATAACGGTATTTATATAATTTTATGTTCTTATTGCTCCATGGTGAGGGGTAAGTATATAAGATTTTGTATAGCCGAATACCTATAGCACTCCTACTTGTTGTATTTACAAATATAAAAAAGGCATGGGGCTTTTGTCACATTTTCTTAAAACGGGGTTTTTCTTATTTGAGGTGTAGCTAGATAACGGCTTTCCAATATGTCAAATGTTTAGTGGAACTGTTCCAATAAAAAATATTGTAACTGCGATTTTTTTGTTAAGACTTTTTATAAAAAAGTTTCCGAAATTAATAAAACTAACCTCCAAAAACAAATTTATTACCCGCTACTGTTTAATTATAAATTAATACCCAGCAAACAAATACAATAAAAGGTACACTCAAATATTGATGTAAGGATACGCATTTTTGCCGATACAATACCGATACGCAAGAAGAAATATCGCCGATACCGATACCGATTATAAAATACCGTTTATAAAATATTCAAAGTATCTCAACTTTTCGGAGATAATTTCGCAACTCCGTTTGAAGCAGACCTGCAGTAAAAAATTGTCTGTCAGATGTGACTGAACTCATTTGACAAATTAACTATTTCAGCGCCATGTTCTTAAATTTTGAGTAATAATTTTTGTGTCAGCAAACAAGCGGATCTGCTTCTCTAGAAAAAATAGAAAATCTAAGGTATATTTAGACTTCTTCTTTAGCTTCACAGCGTAGGGTCCTTCTCCAAATTTTCTTTTAAGATTTACACAAACGGTCGAAAGGTCAGTTCTTTTAGACTTATCAGAACTTTAACTAAGTGTATCGGCGACCGTGTCTTCCACACTTTCCGAATATAGGGTCATGTTGAGTAGCTCAAAAAGACGTTTTTTTTTTATCTATTGCCTTTGAAATTTTTTAGCTTTGTATCGAAGGTAAAGAATTGAAGATAAAAAATAGATTTCATCTATATATATAAAAGTGAATGTATGTTTGTATATATATATATATATATATATATATTTAGTACATATGGTGTTAGTATGAATAGAAATAAGCTCCAGGATAAAAGAGGGCGGAGCCACGCCTTTATAGAAAAAGTAAAAACCACCATAACTAATAAACTACTGAACCGATCGTCATCAAATTTCCGCAGTAGGCGACTGCTTTGAGTTACTGAACTTTAAGCTATATAAAGATGTGGTTGAAGAAAGGGGCGGTGCCACGCCCATACAACCCAAAACATAAAATCCTCATATCTTAGCCACTTTGGCGTAGGATGATGATATTTGGTATACATATATGGTATTGTTATGAATAGAAATGCGTTGCATGAAAAAAGTGTTTGTGCCACGCCCCTTTATGTCGATTATATCTAATTAACTACTGAACCGATTGTCATCAAATTCTCACAGTAGGCTGTTGTTATGAATTAATGAGCCCTAGCCTATGTAAAGTTGTGGTTGGACAAAGGGGCGGTGGCACGCCTAATCAACTCAAAATTTATAATCCTCTTATCTTCGATACTGTTTCACGTATGAAGATGTTGGGAGAAGTAAGATAGCTTCAGGGGAAATGCTACCCCCCATAGGACGCCAATGTTTAATATCGCATATCGTAAGAACTGTTATAGTGAGAATGTTCAAACTTGGAAAACTACACCTTAAAAATATAAATAAAGGGAGTGCGCAGGGCGAGTATACCCCCATAGGAAGCATATATTTAATATCGCGTAACTGAAAAACAATTACAGCGAGAGTCTTCAAATGTGGTGAAATCCACTATTATGGTAAGCTATAAATTCCAAAATAAAAATGGGTGGGGTAGACGAAGGAGGAGCAATTCCCTCCATAGGACGAAAATATAAAATACTTCATATCTGAAGACAAAAGTCTTCAAGCTTTGTAGGACCCACTCTTATGGTAAACTACACCTTTAAAAATAAAAATATAATATATAAATGAAAAAGCGCATGCTTGTTTATTCTCTGCTACTGAGCCGATTTTCCTGAAAGTTTCACAGTAATATCCTGATTACTCGGCGCTTAACATAGGCTATAAATATTTTTTAATGAAGTAGGCGTGGCAACAAGCATACAATAAAAATATGAATAACCTTATATCTGGAGGACGGTTACAATAAGAGTTTCCCAATGTGAAACAAATAACTTCGTTTTCAATACACGACATCTGCCAAAAAGTCGGCTGGATTAGACAAGCGGGCGTGGCACCTCCCACACAATTGCAATAAAGATTTTTTCGTATTTGAGGTACTGTAATAGTGAAAGTATTCCAATTTTGTACAAATAGCTAAGATAATAATCCACAACATATTTCAAAAGGTAGTTTTAATGGGAAAAGTAGGCATGGCATGGACTCTTAAATTATTCTTCATCATAGTTTATTAATTGATCGTATTTCCTAATAAAGTTCGAAGACGGTTAACTAGCGAAATAGCGTTCGAAAATATAGCAGTGACTTTGCTTATGGATTTTGTGGTCTCTTCGAAGTAACCCAAAAATTGTTGTGAAGTGACTTTTATTTTTACAAAAATCATTTAAATTTAGACAGTCCATTTGCGAGGGCGTACAAATGCACAGATTGTGGGACTTTAAAGCGATATAATGAAAACCCTTATAATATTTTGGTAGTTTGTTTTTTGAATAACAAACATAAATGCTTAAAAATAAAGTTATTCGTAAAGTAACTAGGTATATTTTTATTCAATTACAACAGTATGAAAAACGAATTTAATAACACACAATCAGTTACTGTAATAATTTTATGAGTGTACAAACTTCCTTTTTAACTTCCACCGCAATTGGGTCAGTTCTTTTCTTTACAAAACTTACATACATACATAAGTATTAAGGCATTTGTTTATTTATTCATATTTGTGTGAGTGCTTAGGAAAAAAAAATTGTTAAAAAAAATAAAATCCCTTCCAGTCAATGACCTTTGTTTTTTCTTAGAATTTGCAAAAAAAAAAAATTAATAAAAATGTAAATACATACCACAACAATACAATAAACATTAGCCCAACTTAAACTTACACCTGCAGGCGTCAAAGTGTAGGCATATATTTATTTACATCTTTTTGTCGCTGCGATTCTTATTTTATTATTGAGAGGGGAGATCGGAATTATTTTCGCTCTCACCAACAAGGTAACAATCGCAGCGACAAAAATCGCACAATGTAAACTGCCACACAACAGCCAAACATACACAATTACAGCGCACAAAAAAATCATAAAGTTGTGTTTTTCTTTTCACACAAAAAGCAAAAACAACACTAATTTTGTTTTCATATTGTGTACTTTTTTCCAATAATTCGTTTTATTTATTTATGCAACTGAGATGACAATAAAGGACGTAATCAGTCAGTGAAGCTGTTTGCAGTGTTGCTAGAAAGTGGGTTTAAAAACGTAAAAATGTTATGCATAACTGTTTTACAGAAACAAAAGAAAATGCTAAAATTTAGTAGTAATAACTAACTTGTGCCGTTAATGAAACAATACTCTCAATGTCAATTAAAATTCGAAATACCTACGAATTAAAAGCCGTAGCATAGAAAAAAATATAAATTTATCCATTTTTGGCGATGGAAGATGCCCAATTTAGCACTGAAAATGCTTAAAAGGCATCGCTGGTTGTATGTTAACCACCCTACAAGAAATGCATAACCAAAACTAAAAAAAAAAAAACAATTTACTAACACACTTGCAACAATTTTACATTCGTTGCTCCACTCTAACAAATAACACAACCCAAATAATGCCAATTTTTTAATTTTTTCACACGCGTGGCCTGTCGACTCTTGTAAAAAAATTGAATTGTTTAAATTTAAGTTCTGTGGTTTAAATTAAATATTACAAACGTTATTTGCCATGTTAAGTTAAAAAATTAATTTGCTTATCTCCTTTGCAACTACGTTGCATATTAAGTAAAGGAGGGCGTACTGATGGTGGCTCCAGAAAATGTGGTGGTAAATTTTCTGGAAATAACAGGTCATGTACGAAACAGTCGTCTTAAAAGAAGTGGTCTTCCAACAGGTAGCGGTCATTCGGGTTTTTGCTTTGGCCGGGATACTCGTTAAAGATTTGGTGGTGATAATAAAGGAGCAAATTATACCAAATTTTTAAAATCCTGATGACTTTTCAAGTATGTATGCATGTATGTATTCGGCTTTTTAGTCACAAGTTTTTAACAAAATAATATTTCTTTATATGATCTACGAGAAATTAATTGGTAATGAGTACGTTTACCTCCATTACAAAAGAACTTTTATAAATAAGATCCCAAAACGAAATCCAGACCCATGTGAGAAAGGAACGTTATAGAGCAACCAAGGAAATGACGTTACGTGGTCCCGCACCCACACCTATTATATACTTTAATGAAACCTGCTTGATTATATTTTCTTAATAAAAACTATTTTAAAACTGAAATAAAACAAAAACATTATTGTATAAAGGTTAGTACTAACCAATTTTTACGCTATGAATAACTAGTTAGTGCTAACCGCTATTTACGTTATGACTAACTAGTTAGTGTTAACCATTATTTACGCGATTACTAACTAATATTAAGCATAGTAGTAAGCAGTACAGATATATGTTCCGTAGTCGAGTGGAATTAATTAGTTAGAAAGAGAGGCAAAATCACATGTACACAAGAGTTTCGGTTAGTTTTTTCATTTTACTCTTAATAAACTAATAGAAACTTTATCCAATATAGTGGTCAAAACTACCGGTCTTCTTGCAGGGCAATAAGTGTGATGTACAAACACTTATGCCCAATTTTCAGGATAGTATTTAAATCTAAATTATGTTAATCTTCATAAAAACTTAAATCATATTTAATTACAGATTGATTTTTTGAGTTTTATATGAAAAGTCTTATTTAATTCAGATAAAAGTATGGTAGCACTACCAAATACAAAAAAATATTATAAAAAAAGTGTAATTATTTACAAGGTGATCTCAAAAAACAGCTGGTTCTTATTACTTTGTCTGTTGTTTTTGTATTGTTGTGATATTGAGGCCACCTTGCTAAATTAATCCAATGGAAACTTAAGTTGAATTTAAATGTACCACATCGGTGACTTAAGTTTCATTTAAGTGTTTAGTGAAGAAGAGAATTTTGTATTTAAAACGATTTTAAACATAAATGTGTTTTAATGTCAATCCTGAAAATTGGCCATTAAGGTAGATGTACATGACTTGTATTTTTACAAATGCCTTGTCAAATTTCCCCCTGCAAAGTACATACATACATGTCGTTTGTCACCTTAATAACATTGCTTGTATAAAAGTCAGATGCAAAGTCATCTGACAAAATTCAATTTTTTTTTTTTTTTTTTTTGATAAACCATTTGACATCAGCTGTGACAAAAATCTATGCCGGAAGGAACCCGACGGCGGCGGTCCACTATTGACGGAATTATAAGCCGGCTGAAGTAAATATTTTACATTACCAATATACATATGTACAGATGATCATTTCAAGATTAAATAGAAATTATGTACTACATATGCCTGAATGAAAAAAGTTCCATTATTATTTCCTAAATTGGGATCTTCGAATTTAAAGACAAAAAAAATCTGGCGGTAGCACGCTATTTTGAAGCCGAGAAATACTTTGGTTTCTGAAAAACTATGCGTAAATAATCAAAGACTATGTCAAAAACAAATTACATGTACGTTTGGGACCGAATATTATAAACCTTCTGTAAAACAGCAATTTTGACAGGCATGCACAATTACATGTGACTTGAAAAGTTGACAAGTCAGATGTAAAAAATATGCGAGTACATGTACCTTTACACACCAATGCATGCATATGTTTGTGCAATTTCTTTTTGTTTTGATGATATTGGCATTTGGATTCAAATATTTTGTTTATACATATGAACATATTTTTAACGAATTTTTAGATTACTTTTTAAGGATTTATTTTTGTTTTTTTTTAAAGGGTTATCAAAATAATTTAATTATATAGATATTAAATGTTAGAATGTGGTAATTTTTCGAATGCTCAAAAACTTTTGAGATATTGAGGGAAATAGGCCTATTACAAAAAAAGTTTAATTTTAAATTTGACTCAAGAAGCACATTCAAAAAAGGAAAACGAAACAGCTGATCCGCAACGTATACTTTTACGTTTACGTAAGAGTATGGCTGCTGCTTTTGCTATTTTTAAATCTTACGTTATAACCTTTTTAATATTTTTAGGATTATTTTGATTTTGCTTCAGTTTAGTTTTGTTGTTGCATTTTTGTTAACTCTTGCACAACTTTTTGTTTTGTGTGTTTTTGTTTTTAACAAAAAGGTTTTGTTTTCAAAAAAGAAGTTTTCAGGGGGCGAAGAAATAAGTTATTTTTCGGAATTATTGTTACCTATGTACATAAAAATCTCAATATTACAACATATTTACATAAATATGTAGATATGTACACACTTACATACAATATGTATGTTAGTATACCTATACATACAACTGTAACAGAAAAAAGTGGGGTTTTCAGTCTTTTCACTAATATTGCCTAAACTAGCATTAATTTCAGATCCGCAGTGCATTTGTAAACTTTTATGTGTTAAAATAACTTACCTGGGGTCAAATTAAGGCATTCGATGTCGATCGAAATTCCCATTCAATTTGATTGTAATTCTGGTCGATATTGAATGCGGTAATTTTGTCCCTGACCTTTACATATGGGCATTTCCATGTCATCGTACGTGACATTTGTACGCCTTCGGAGCGATAGAATTTTTGCGCAAATAGTAGTAACTGGAAAACTTATTAAACATTATGTTTCTTTTAGAGGGTACTATATATGAAAAAAAAAATTATTACATTCGAAACCTTGTTGTCCAAAATACCTAGCAAAATAGGTGTATATCGTACGTGACATAAAACGGAAGTGATTTTGGAGTGAATGTAAAAAAATCCGAAAATCTGCGAATTGTGTGATGTATTTTTCCTTTTTTAAATTTTTTGCATTTAACCATATATTTTTCCGTTATAATCCGTAATTGGAAAGAAAAACATTTTTCTGGATGGTTTTATAATGAACCAAATGTAATATCGTACGTGACATACCGTACGTGACAGATTTTTTTCTTATAGTATTTACAAGATATGAAATATATTTTTGGGAAATATATGCATACAAAAACTTAAAACAAACAAGTCAGAAAGTATAGTCAGCCAAGCCCGACCATATAATACCCTACACCATAATATTTTAAAAACAAATTTTTGAGTGTCCCTATTTTTGACCCATCGCCAATCATGGTCGCCGGAACAGAATTATGCTATGACGTTAAGAGTTATATAAAAGTTATTTGTGCCGAATATTATTCAGATATCTTCATCTATATGAGATTTTCTTGCCTTTCTGCGATTTTAGGAAGGGGGTTTATATGGGACCTATAGTTAATTTTGGACCTACCAGCACAACATTTTATCACGACATAGTACTTTTCGTAAAAGTTATTGTCGCCAATTTTTATGTCAATACCAGCATTTATTAGAAAGTTACAACATTAAAAGCTATTTTCTGGAGTAGTATTTGAATGAGTGCTATGGTCAAATATGGACCGATACCAATTATATTTGTTTAGATCATTAAGACTGCAAAAAAATAATTTTTGATCAAATTTCAACCTATTACCAACATAATAAGATGATACATTTAGTTGAATTTATAGTAATACAATATCGTACGTGACGACGTTTAACAGCTTATAAAATTTTTATTATACCTATTTCAAAAAAAATTCCGGTCAATATTTTTTTGCAACAAATATCTTGCTTTGAACCTTTATTTTGAAACACGTACGACTGATCAAATACCATTGACATAGACAAATGATGTTTTCGCACCACGTACGTGACATTTAAATAGCACCCAAAGCAAACCAAAAAATATACCGCTAATCAAACTATATATTTGGTCTCTCCTCGTGAATTTTGTTCATTGTTGTTGTAACATTAATTTTAAGGTATAATTCCAATGTAACCAGTATCTGTATTTAATCGGCAGAAAAGTAAAAATTGTTGATTGCAGTTACTAAAAATGAATCAAAGAGATAGTCAGTTTTAACTTTTATTTTTTGCTCTTTAAAAGTTGTAATAAGCTGTAAACCCCTTTGCATAGTAAAGTTTGAGTGTTTTTTTACTTTCTACCATATTCGAAAAATAGTTTCAAGGCTATTTATTTTTTGAGTAGTGGTTGCATTCTCATGGAAATGCCCATATGCAAGTGAAAGCTCATGAAATTTCTAAAGACAGTAGTTTTTGACACATGCAGCAAGTTAATGTCAAAAATATAAAGTGTTATATAGGTACCAAATAATTTGAGTTTTATAAGGGCGTAAATAAAAATATTTTTGATTTGTGAAAAGGTTATTAACTAATTTTCATATAAAATTCGTTTTATAAACATGTTTTAGGTAAGCCTGAAATATTTTTTTATGAATAAGGTCTTTAACTTTTTTTAAGTATATATGTAGGTAGCACATACAAATTTATATTAAAAATTACATAAAGAACACAATTGACTTAATTTTAAAACATCATTCTCATTGGAAAAAGTAATACTAATTATTAATGCTCTTTATTTTAAAATGAAGATCTGTTTATAAAAAACTTTTACTTGACTGTGTAAACATTTATGCAACTTGCACGACATTCGAATATTTGATTGGTAATTTTCGATGTTAATTCGTATAGGCAAGTAATTACTGCATGTGTAAGGGCAGGGTTAAATAGGTACCAATTTTTTGCTTAAGAAATAAAACTCCAAATACAATCATTATATTTTAACTAAAAAAAAATAAATCTCGAAAAATAACTTTTATTTTCAGAGCAAAAATTAAATTTACAAAGAAATAAAAAACATTAAACAATAATTTCTAAAATAAAACTTGTTTATAATTGTTACGGTCCCTGGTTTTTTCTTTTTAGACTAGAGTTATTCATAGAGAATTTAAAAACACAAACGAACATACCTACATTAATACTAAAATTTGATTGTACATACAATGTAGGTATGTGTATGTAAAAATTCAAGGCTAAATTATTGTGCAAAAAAAATGTTTTGTTATTTCTGGTGTTTACAAATCAAAAAGACAAAAAAAAAAAAAATTCAAAGCATTAGAGTTTTGGGGGAATGTCCTTTGTCTGCTGTTAATATTTTTGCACGCGTTAAATTTGTAACAGAAAATAATTTTGTGTAGGTACTCTTTTATTGTTTGATTGTTCTTTATGTGTCATAACCAGGGAAATCGGAAATATGCTCTAAAAAGAGATTTAGGCGCATTAAGTATGCAGTAAAAACTGGAAAATATGCCCTAAAAATTGTTAAAAATCTGTCCCAAAAAACCAAAAATAGCTTATTTGAAAATAAAATATTCCAAAATGAAATAATATTTATATATAAAAAAATCAAGTCAAAAAAGACTGATTGCTATATTCGACTGTGCGGAATCTTACATACCTACCCTTTACAATATTATTATTAAAAATCTTACCAAAACCCTAAGTTTGTTAAAGTGAAAAATAAGGTGTACAGATTATTATAACACTTCAAACAGTAAATGTTTATGGAAAATCCATTTCAACATACACACAGACAAGACAAACTAACGAACGAACAGACGGGCATAGTTAAATCAACTTGGCTCGTCGTAAGGACCCATAATACATATAAAACCAATATTGTATAAAATTACAGACGAAGAGACAAACTTATATAAACCCTTTCCACCTGTGGTGATGGGTATAATTATAATCGGTAAAGCCCATCCACCATAGCTTATACAGACGAATTTTTGAAATTGTAACATATTTGAAACCGGTAAGCGCTTACCAAAACAAAGTTATGTTATGAGGTTAAAATTCATATAAGAGTTAGGGTGCGTTCGTAAATGCATCACTGCGCTGCATCAGAAAAGCAAACTTTTTTTAATGCCGATAAAAAAGTAATTATAATTTTTTTTATTGTGTAACTTTTATTTTTGTAGAGTATTTGACATTTGTATGGGAGCATATCTACCTCATTGATATATGTATATATAATAGTTTGAAATCACTGATGCAGCGCACTGATGCATTTACGAACGTACCCTTATTTATGCCGAATATTATCCAAACACACCATCTAAATTGTAAATTTATGTTACCATTTAAAAGGAAGTTAAATCTAGTTACGGATGGGAGCTATGGTCAAACGTGCACCGATTCGAAAATGAATTTAATTTGCAGTAAAATATCTGTGAAAAATCAAAAAAAATCGTATGGAATGTGCGAAAAAGCATCAAAACAAAGACAATTCTTTTTGGGATAAAAATATTTTCTTTATCTTTGTTTAGATGATTTTTCGCACATTCCATACGATTTTTTTGATTTTTCACAGATATAAGTGGCTTTTTCCTGGAAACTCTACCATAAAGCCCATCTTCATGTAGTGCTTGGCGAACAGAACTGGCGCGTACCCTTGCTCCTAGTGTTATTGTCCGTTCCTCTGATATTTTTACTGCCTTGCACGAGGAATTAGCCTTTACTCTTCAAACTCTTGTCTATGCCGGACAAAATTTTAGGTCTGCCAGAGCGCGGAAAGTCTTTAACACTTTTCACCTTTTTTACTTATCATATATTTTTTTTAATAGTATTATGGCATCTGATAATAGAACTGCCTATAGCACTGCCGATTTCTCCCAAAGATTTGCCTTCAGATGCCAATTTTACCACTAAATTACGAGTTCTTACTGTAGTCTGCTTACTCATGTTGACTATTATTTATAAGCCAAAATTCACTTGACTTGTTATTGATCCATTAATATAGTAGGGATAATTAAACATCAGTAATATGAAGGCAAGAATAAAAAAACCAAAAGTAGCGGTCATTTTACCGTTATAACACTGAAACAATGAAATAATATGAAAGTGTACACTTTTTTTTGACGCGTAAAATAAGGCGTTTTCTGAGATTATTGTTTATTTGAAAATGAGGAAGAAATAAATGACAAATTTTTTTATTTAAATAAACAAGTACTGAATACACTTGAAAAAAATTAAAACAGTTTTTGTACTCTCCCCCTTTTAACATCCTTAGACTAATAAATGTTAAACTGATCGCTGTACACTTTCTTTTGACGCTGACTGTATATCCGACAAGTCAGATAGCATTCTCCCCGCCATCTTGCCTATCAGCAGTGGCCCATGATAATACCTATCAATATAACCTCTGGCAAACGCCCAAAATCGACCCTAGTGCCCACATAATCCGTGGAGCCTAGCGAGTTCAGGTAATAGCCACCAGCACCAATTTTAACCAAGATCCATGAGTGACCCTCCGTGAAATTTCTCAACAGACCTAACTCCCTCAGACTATAAATGCTCCTGACTGCCATTCCCATTGCATACTGCTCTACAGGCAGAAGATGTAGAATACTATCCAGGTCCGCCTGAGTGGCACTTCTCATGGCACCTGTAATGCCGATCGAAGCACACCCTGAGTCTTCGATAGAAGGTCCCTCCGACTAGCCTCAATGCTCCCCACCAAACTCTTTACTCAGGAGAGACGAGTACTCCTCTTTCAGGAGCTTCCTGTCCAGAAAAACTAGCCTAAGCTCTTATCCCCTAAAAAAATTGAACATGTATTAAAACATAAACGATAAAAACGTAAAAATGCTCTTTTAATTAAATTATGTAATTAAATGTTTAAAAGGGTAAAATATGCAAAAATATACACTAACAAATCGATGCCAAAATTCTTAAAAAGATCTAAAATGGACAAATAAATTGTTTGTGCCTTCATAAGTCCTATAAGGAAATACATACAAATGCATATTTACGGTTTCCCTGGTCATAACCAACAACAATAGTAACACTTGGATACAAAAAGTAAGAAAGAAAAAAAATTTCAATAGGATTGTATTGAATTTATTCCAACACATAGAGGTCAATCATCGTTTAATGTTTTGGAAATAAGGTTGCCAGAAGATTTTAAAGGGATTTTTTATATTCTAAAAAGGTCACAATACATACTTGAAAACTTTTTTATTAATAGAACAGTGTTGCCAATTTAGCCATCTTATCGCAAAATCTAGCGATTTTTAATCAAAATTTAGGGGGAATTTACATTAAGACATTAGTGAAAATCTATGATTTTTTCCCTTATAGTTCTTGTGGTTTTTAAATGTATTAGACAACATTGTTAAAAATTTGCTCTGAAATAAACCAAGAACTCAAAATAATTAGAATAATTCATAGTCAGCGTTGCCATTGTGTCCCTTAAATGTTTTATGCCCCTTTATTTTTAAAGTACCCTTTTGTTTTTAGAAAATGAAAAAATTTTCGCGCTAAAACAAACACAAATTTTCGTATTTTTTTGTTGTAATACAATATAATTAACTGCTTGTAAATCAATTGATACAACTTTTTGAAAATTTTTGAAATGATGTCCCAAAATGGGTCAAGAATAAATATTGTGTTAAAAAAAATGTACCTATGTATGTGCCTATTAAAAATAAATTTTAAAAATTGCTTAATTAAATGTTATTAAATTTAAAAAATTTCCATTCATGAACAAATTTCTCTGTTAGTCCCAATTTCCACAATGCAAGTCTTATTGATCAGCTTGCTACTTTGTATGCGAGAGTGACGAGGGGAAAAGAAACGAGTACTCAGCTTGATGTACTTGTCATATACGTTTTGTTTTCTCATTCGCAATGTAAAAAACGCACACGTACGTGTGTACTTCATACATAAAACAGTAATATATCAGCAATAAGAAGATAAGTATTGTGTAAACGCCGAAGCTGATTCAAAGAAGAAAATGTGATAAGTTTATCAATAAGACTTGCATTGTGGAAATTGGGACTTATAAGAAAATATTATTGAATATGAACATAGATACTTTAAGCAGCGTTGCTATTGGACATTTTCTAAAAGGGGCACAAAAATGAGATTTTCAAAAAAGTGGTATTTCAAAGTAAAAAAGGGTCAGGGGTTTTAAAAGCAGTTTTTACCTATAAATGGGTCGCGGAAAGGGTATTTTATAGAAAAAATACTAGCAAGTTTTATAAAAAAATATAATTTTTAGTAAAAAACATGGAAGAGTGCTATCTATATTCGATTATGCCGCATCTTATATATCCTACATCATGGTGCGATTGGAACAGAAAGTTATAATAATATCGTTCTTTAGATATAAGTAAATCTATGTTGTTCCACGCCCACATTTTGTCGGATGTTATGTATTGATAACCAAGATGCTTGTACCTAATTTAGAAACTTGCTCTTGCCGTTCTCTAGTTAATCAAAAAAACCCTACTTCAAAATCAACTTCTCATATAGAACCAGAACGTATCGACAGCTCAGCTGTGTGTAATTTTTACTTGCATGTGTAGCCCATGTGTAATTAGTTCCCTGTGTAATTTTACTTCAACTTCTATTTTTTTTTATTAATTTTTAATAGTGAAGATTTTCTTTTCAACCATTGTGTTTTTGTAATTTTTATCAGTTTCCATCACAGAAAAAATAGTTTTTTACACCCAGATTTTTTTTTACTTTCCATCTCCACGAGCAATATTGTCAAATTTTATTTTTGATACAAATGTGTATTTGGTACACAGTCATGTGTAATTTCCGAGTTCTTGATTAGCAACACTGGCTTCAATATGTATATTACATATGGATCAGGTAATTTTCCAAAAAAAAACTAACAAAAAAATAGAAAATGTTAAAAAATTAACAAATTGGAAAAATTTTAAGATGAAATAATTCCCACAGCAAATGAAATAACACCAAAAACAAAATAAAATTAAATAATTCCCATGCTTAATTTTTTGGGACTTGTTTCATTTCAGTATTATTTCATTAAGAAACAACGCCCAGGCTAACAATTAAATAACTTCCAAAAAAATTAAATAAAACCTATAGGACAACGAACTTTTTCTTAATGAAATTACTCCTAGGTTAAGAAGGGTTATGCGCCCAAGGGTACATCCACTCGGAGACCAATCCGGTCCATTTTGTATGAACAATTTTTGGGCCTAATATAATTTTTTTTCTTGTGACAAATTACATCTGCGACTTATTTCGCGGCGCCAGTGAGCATGAATCGATAGCTCTAGCCGTTCCCCGAACGCCAGCTCCGTTTTTATTTCAAAAGAGTGAGTAACCAAACAGTAAATTTTAATGGATGTAATTGTGACGGCTTGAGGATTGTCTTCGCTACAAATTTCTTCAATTTTTGATTGTTTGTAAATATGTACAGTACTTTTCGCTTATACCTAGTCCATTCCGCTTAAAAACCAAAAACGGATTAAAGCCAAAACTGTAATTTTCACTGGCAGATTTTTTCGAATTTCATACGAATTATTTGTTCAAAGGTCCATTTGGCTTGTAGTCCGTCCATTTTTGCATAAAAGCCACATTTTCTTTCCTTGCGTATCTAATACTTTGTGCAAACAATTCGCTTACTGTCCGCTCTGTTTTTTATATTTTTTTACAAACTGACAATATGTTTTTATTTACCTTTCTGGCAACTTTTATAAATGTCAAAATTTGTTTAATTTTTACACAGCCGTACCTAAACAAGAGCGGAAGGCGAAACGTTTTCTTCAGCGTAGCTTTTACGCTGATATGCCATACCTAAATAAGAGCGTCAGAGATGTGCCATAAACCAGTAGTGCTAACTTTGATGCCGACTAAAACCCTCATAAAAGACATAAGAAATTGAATTAAAACCGCTAGTTTGACCTAAAAATAGCTAATTTGCCATTATTTATTATCAAACAATAAAAACAGGGTTGTCAAAACAACAAATATAGCAGCCCTGTTTATTTTAATGCGCTGTCAAAATCGGATTTTCCAATTGCAAAGCGTTGACGCCGCGCTATTTAGGGATGCTTCATACAAATTGTATGGGCATGAGCATGATGAAATGAATAGGTGGCATTACTACGCCAGCTGACGATTTTTTGCTCTTGTATTGTTTGTCTAGTCTTATGTCAAAGTTTTGTTTATGTTTACAAAAATTCCACGTTTTGTGCTGTGATTATTGTATTGTATTAAAGTTTTTGATTATTTAAATTAAAATTAAATAAGATGGTAACCACCATAGTGAAATAAAAATTGGCTAAAAATTTATTTATTTCATTGTGTTCGGCGGCAAAATTTGATTTTAGTGTAATATAATTTTTGACGTAGGTATACGGAGACTTATTTTTCATTTTTCTTGTACTGTTGTATTTGTTGCCGTAGCGCTGCCACCAACTTATTCCACCATGGGCATGAGGATTTTTGAGAAATCTTATAAGATGATCTGTCAAAAATACAAATACATACATACAGTGTTGGAAAAAATAATAGGGACGATCCTTACTTTCGCAAGCAGATGCAAACAGTTTCTTTATATTAAGTTTTTTTGGGGGGGTCCCGCAATTTAACTGTTCCTAAAATAACGGATTTTCATTATTTGGTTACTTTTTCTCTTTTGAGCTTTTATTTTATATTTATTTGCAAAAAAAATCAGTGAAGTTGTTTTTTTTTTTTTTTTTTTTGTTGGGACCAGCACTCAGGGGATGACCCCTACTAATGCAATGCATTGTGTTGGAACTAGGAAAATAGGTTATGGGAAGGAGGAAAGAGGGAGTAGTGTTTGTGAACATTCGACTTGAACTTTTTCATGTTGTAAGTGAGAGGGAAGACTTCAGCAGGAAGGTTATTCTACATACGAACAGTCCGGCCAAAAAACGAATTTTCCCTGTAGTGCGTTGTACGATTCACCGGCCAATCGACCACAAAAGGATGTGCTCTTGAGGAAAAACGTGTATTACGAACAAAGCTATGGGTTTCGGGAACCAAATCCCTAATTTCATCAGAACACATCCCATTGTAGTAACGATAAAATAGGCAAGTACAACCCACATTACGACGGTGCTCAAGGGAGTCAATAGAATTGGATACCCTACTGTCGCCAATGAGAACCTTCGACCTCTCCTGCACGCGGTCGAGAAGCTCCAAAATAGACTTTGAAGCACCGGCCCACACATGAGAGTTGTATTCCATTCGCGGTCGGATATAGGTGGTATAAAGAGTAAGGAGATCAGATGGAGTGAAGTATATCTTACACCGTTTCAAAAAACCGAGGCACTTGAATGCTTCTTTCGACACCTTGAATATATGTTCTGTCCATCGGACATCACATTGTATCCTCATGCCCAGAACATCAAGAGATTCTGTTTCCTCAATATTTATACCACCCATACATACAGATGAGGCACCTTGATCCGTCGCGCGTTTATGCGTTAGTACGCAACATTGGGTCTTTCGGGCATTAAATTCGACCCTATTCGCACGACCCCATTCTGAGATTATGTCTAGGTCACGGCCAAGCGTATCATTCATGTTCTGTCTCATAGCACAAACATCGGACACGCCTGGTCTGTAACCAAATGAATACGAATGGCAAAGGTTGCTGTCATCTGCAAAAGAATAGATAGGGTTGGAAGTTTGACATAAGAGGTCATTTAGAAAAATAAGAAATAGAGTAGGAGAAAGAACGGAGCCTTGCGGTACCCCTGAATGAATCTTGAACTCGTTTAATGAAACTCCATCTATAACAACCCGTATAGTGCGATCTCTGAGAAAGCTCGATATAAATCGAGAGAAATTATCACCGACACCAAATGCAAGAAGTTTAGACAAGAGTGCACCATGCCAGACTCTGTCAAACGCCTTGGAAATATTTAAAGCAATTACCTTACTTTCGCCAAGATGGTGAATGGAACGACACCATTTTTCTGATAACAGGGCCAGTAGGTCTCCAGTAGAACGACCTCTAAGAAAGCCATACTGGCGGTCGCTTAGAAGGTAATTTGACTCTAAAAATTTTACAAGATAGTGATTTACCATACTCTCCATTACTTTGGAAAGTGCCGAACAAATTGCAATTGGGCGGTAATTTTCAGGGTTAAAGTTGTAAAGTTGTAATTTCAATTGGAAAAAATAATAGGGACACTTAATGTTTTGGAAAAAATATTTATTTTTTTTTTAACATTACCATAATTTCCAAATACTTTTTCAATACTTGGTTGAATATCCTTTCATTTTTATAACCTCCTGACAACGGCGATTCATAGATCCCACAAGATTCGCACATACCTCGGGCGGAATTGAGTACCAGGTTTCTTGAATTTTTTCCCACAACTCTTGTTTGTTTTTCGATTTAAAGCTACCATTTTTATTTTTGAGGACTCCCCAGAGATGCTTAATGGGGTTTAAGTCCGGTGATTGAGATGGCCACTCTATTACAAGCACCTCATTCTGCTGAAACCACGTTTTGACGCTTCTAGCGGAATGCTTGGAATCATTATCCTGCATGAATTCCCATTTTAGTGGCATTTCATCCTCAGCAAATGAAAGCATTTTATTCTGGAGAACGTCTGTATAGTCAGCAGCATTCATTTTTCCCTGAATCCAAACTATTGGACCAACTCCAGAGGCCGAAAAACATCCCCATATCATTATAGAACCACCACCGTGTTTGACGGTTTTTTTTGGTATATTTTGGATCAAATGCAGCATTTGCAGGACGACGTACAAATGATTTTCCGTCAGATCCAAATAAATTGACTATTGTTTCGTCTGACCATAGTACGTTGTTCCAGTTTTTACGTCACAGGTGTCGCCTGGCAAATTCCAACCTTTTTTTGTATGTTTTTCTTGCTCAACAGTGGTACTCTTCTTGGACTGCGTCCCATTAATCCGACTTCCTGCGGCCTATTTCTTATTGTTCGACTTGTCACTGAAGCACACAATTAATTTTTAAGGCTACTTGATGACTTAAAGGGGTTATTTTTGGAAAGTCGAACTAAACGTTGGTCAAAACGCGCTGACGTTTTACGTTTTTTACCTCTAGTTTCATGACTTTTTTTCGAATGAATGGCATTGAATACTTTAGTTTTTGAACACTTCATTATCTGTGCAATTTTTCTAATTGATAACCCGTCCGAATTTAATTTAAGAATAACAATTTTTTCAGATTCAGTATAATGAACACCACGACCCATTTTATAATTTATTTACCGAAGACATAAATCATAAACACGATACCAACAAGATTAAATTAATCACATAAACTTTGCTTTACGGATTTTTAATATGTATGTTTATGTTAAAAATAATAATTTTTTTGGACTAATGGTAATTTTTTGTAATGCGTCCCTATTATTTTTTCCAATTGAAATTACAACTTCACTGATTTTTTTTGCAAATAAATATAAAATAAAAGCTCAAAGAGAAAAAGTAAACAAATAATGAAAATCCGTTATTTTAGGAACAGTTAAATAGCGGGACCCCCCAAAAAAAACTTAATATAAAGAAACTGTTTGCATCTGTTTGCGAAAGTAAAGATCGTCCCTATTATTTTTTCCAACACTGTATATGATGTTGTTTATATCAAAGTATATGTTTATTAAAAGATCATTTCTATTGAGTTTCTTTGTAAATTTCATAATAGAATAAAAACAACAATCTTATAAGATACATGTTCCCCTTGTTTAAGATTAATATTATTAATATTAATGTGCTCTCTCATTCTGTCGACGTTCTCTCACATATTATATAGGATATTATCTCAGGTGAAGACCCCATGTAAAAAGTAATAAATATTATTAAACGCGTTATATTGAGTGGTGGATTGAAGAAAATAATTTTTATAGGTATAGTCCAAAATGTAGATTATAGGTACCTACTAGAATTTACTTATTATCCATAAAATGGTGTATAAAAAATCGCTTATATGTAGTCCAAATTCGCTTATAGTCCACAAATATATATAAGCGAAAAGTACTGTATTTAAATTTAAATACACGTACAAAAAAATATTACAAATAGGTAGGTACATACCTACAAATTATTAAACAAAAAAATTTAAAAATACATAGGTAGGTAGGTACCTACATAATAAAAAAAATCTGGGTTCCGAAAATCCCGGATTAAAAATCAGAAACCCCGAGAACCGGGATTCGGCTAATCCCTTGATTTCCCAACTGGAAGCGTTTTAATTATTCCTTATAGGTAAGAACACTTTTAAATACAACAATCTGTCATCTCTTTTAAGCTTAAGAAATGTTCGTTTTGCAACTAAACAGCCGGTCGATTTTTCTTCGCTTTTTTGCTGGTGCGCAAATCAGCCAACAATAATATTGTTCCTATAGTTTGTTGTATGCATTGTGTTTGTTGCAATTTCGTTTTTTTTTTACAAAAAAGTTACCACTTTACTTTGTACCCAGGTACCTATAACTTTTTCTGTTATTTGAAAAAAAAAGCATAAATTCTAAAAATAAAAAGATGGTAGGTACCTACATACATCTTAAAACAAAATAACTTCATTATTACCACCAAAAATCTATAAACGAGGTTATGATGTAGCATAATCAAACGATTAAGAATTCTTGAATAAAACACATCCATTTAAACGAAACACTTTTTTTACCAGATATAAAGCTTCGAAGGGCAACAATGCAAAGAGACTAGAGAGCAAAAAACTAAATAAATTAAAGCAAAAACAATAATTCAGGCAGGGCAAGTTAGCACATGGTATATAGAAATAAGCAAAAAAAAAACCAAAAACATTATATGCATACAATTGATATACACACGCACACGAACATCCGTATATACACTACGAATAACGAAGCTAAACAACACCACAGAAAAAGAAGAGGATAAAGAACCACCACTCAATTGAAATGAGTGTATAGGAAAAGTTCTGTTTTTTTTTTGGTAATCTTCAAGGTTGTCAATTCAAAGGATTTAAAAAACTCTTAGATAGGTATATAACAAGCCTAGCGTTTTTATTAATTTATTTGGACTGATATTTAAAAAAAGGATTTAAGAAAAATAAAAGCAAAATTTCTGAATTATTAGATAAATAGGTCAATTTTTTTTATTTATTTTTAATAAAAACAAAATATTGCAAGATTCAATTTTTGTTAAAATTTCAATAAATACCTTAAATTATTTCCATTTCGTTTGACATTACCGTTTGGAGCTGGAATTTTTTTTAATGTATAATTGTTCAATTTTTTGTATTTTTCAATTATATCGCCAATGTGCTTGTGATATTCGAAGGTGGTACAATTAAAAAAGACTTGATTTTGTTGTTCGTTTAAAAATATTTTTTTGTTTTAAGTAGTCTAAAGTATATACGAAATTATAAACTTAATATCTTTCATGTTTAAAGGCCTTTACATGGGGTCTTCACATGAGATAATATGTGAAGGAAGGACGGCAGAATGAGAGAGCACATTTCTTCATGGTAATCTTAATCTTAAACAAGGGGAACATGTATCTTATAAGATTTCATAATTTACTGATTTTCGTACAGTAAACTTGTGTCGTTTTTTACTATTTTTTTAGTTTTTTCTTTGTTTTTAGTATTTAATATTGTTTTTTTACTCACTTTTCACAAGATTTGCACTATTTCCACTAAAAAATTAAGCATTTTAATGATAGCGTCTTAATATTAATTTATATGTATGTGTAATCTCATGACATTTATTATAATATTAATACTAACACTAGTTGAGAGTCAACACGTAAGATAATACTCTGCGATGGAATTTGACGTTTGCTGATATAAAAATCTTATATCTTATCTCAGGTGTTACACAATTTTAATATCTTTATTGTCTTACATCGGCTTAAGACTCTATGTGTCAAACACCCTTAATAAAGTTTTTCAGCATAAACAAATTTTTTGCATTACAGATTTTAACTCATACAAATATGCGGTTTTTATTAGTTTAAAAATGTTTTACCTTAACGTTCTTAAATATTTTAAATCTAATAAATATTATCTGAGGGAAAGGGTAAACCGTTTTTTATTAAATTCATGTCACAAATCTAATAGTACTTGCGTATTAATAAATTTTTTTAGACTAAAGCATTTTGACGAAAATAGTAATTGACAAAATTAAAAAAAAAAAAAATTATTTATTACCTATTCAATTTATTATTATTTAAACCCTTCTTAAGAGTCATCGCTTGTGCAGTATTATAAAGCCATTATGGTGTTGTTGCTCACTTAAAATCTTTTTGTGTAATGTAATTCTAGTGGCTTCGAAAAGTGGCCCCAAAAAGCAAATGAAAATTTACCCTGAAGGCCGGCTAGACAGAGGCTTTAGTAAGCGATGTCGGTGTTAAATCATAGAGAAGAAAATCCTTGCACCGTGCCAAAGGCCCAACCATGCTATCTGTTGCGTGATTTTTAAAGCCAAAACTACAATTCTTCGGGATATGGAAATTAATGATTTTGAAATTCCGAATTTTTTATTACTCGGCTTCGCTTACTTAAGCTTCTCTGCATAGACGGCTTTCGGCCAGCAGCAAGTATTTTCCCTCTATATAATAACAACCACCATCTTCGCTTACTAAAGTATCTTTGCATAGCCGACCTCGAAACCCACCCCCTCCGCCTGCAGTACCATACTTTTTTTCAACACTTGACAAAAGAAACTCATGCGTTTGGCAACATGGAACTATTACAATTACACTGTTATGTCGTTTTTTTCCGCTTTGGTTCCTAAACGATTATGGTGTAACTGCACTTGGGTGTTGGCAATAATACCATACGGCTCTATTGCATATGGCTTTATAACACTGCACCGTCATCGCTATATTCGAACGACAAGCGATCTCGTGTACATACATGTGTCGGCTTGGGCAGACAATGTTTGGGCGAGTTCCGAAACATCAAAACACATTGAAGTGATGCGGCTTAATACTGCTTCGATACAAAATAACGTGCAGTTTTGTTTACTTTGTAAAAAATGTAATCAATGCATCAACAAAATTATTGCATTTTGTATCGATTAATGTTATTATACATTGACGTATTACATTGTCAATGTTGAAATGCATGCTTTAAGGAATGCGTGACTTTGTTCAGTTCCTTGCAAATTACGTTCTGGAATTCACCCTTTATGTATTGATCTTGTTCGAACAACCATCTTTAAACTTTTGCTTATGCGGCCCCTACACGTTGCGACTTGTATAATTTGATCGAGTTGTACAACCGATTGTTCTGTTAGAGGTGGATTCAACTTAATTGTACGATAAGTTGCAAAGTGGAGGGGCCGCATTACACATCGATATATAACATCCATAACATTATTGCCATATGAGTAAACGCCATCAGGATTATAATTGTGGCTTTTTGTATAGATTGTCGTGTCATGCGTGTTCTGTTGTTTATAAAAAGTCACTATATTAGATCAAAGTTCTAAATTTTTATCTAAAATTCTCAAGTTCAAACAAAAATTCTATTCTACATTTGCGCACTTATTTCAATTTAAAACTATGTACAATTAAATTTTTTGGATGTCTTAAATTTTATATTTACATAAATTCCCAGTTAGATTGCATTTCATTGCTAAGTTTTGCTTTCAAAATAAAAAAATTTAACATTTAAATTGCCTCCCTAAATAAGCACTATATTCCCGAAAAACAAAACGCTTCATAACAACACTGTTTTTAGCTACCTCGTTTTTGTTCGTTCGTTCGTTATTGTTTGTTGTTGTCTTCTTATTGTCGTCAACGTCGACAACGGCGATGACGATGTTTGTTGTTAATGTTTGGTTCTTTTTTTCCTCTACCATACATAAACTCTAGCAAACATGCATAAATATACACAAATACACATTGAAGGTTTTTGTCGACGACAAACACTCAGATACACTCGAATAAAATAAATAAAATAAGAAGAAGGGGAAAGGGAAGTTGGCAGCGCTGCGCGCAGAGAGTACAAAAAACTTAACTAGCAAATACAATACACAAGCGTGGTGCAAAGCATATAAGCAAGTATACACACACACTACAAAACAATAACAGCAGCAGCTATAACAACAACACTACTGCCTTAAACGAATGTATATGGATGGATGGTAAAGGCAAACGTATTAGTGGCCAAGGGCTAGTAGTATACTACGGCAGGCAAGCAATAAACATACGGTAAAGAAACGTCGTTTGCATTGCATTGTGTGAATTGTGTGTTTTATACAGGCAGCTCTTGTGTGTATTATAATAGAATATAGTGTGTAGAACAAAAAAAATAAAGCAAGCAACACAAAAAAGTACAACAAAAAGAAAATAAACCAAGCAAGCCAAACCAAAGAAGTTCCTCGTAATTCAAAGCGCGCCCTATAATAATAAAACAGCATTAAAAAAGTTTCTTTTCGTACAAAAAAAATTGTTTTTTTTTTATTTTTTTTGTATTAAATGCCAGCCAGCAAGTATAAAAATATACAAAGGAATAAAAAAGCATTATAGCATAGCTACCGTGTGCATGTTGTGTAGTGAGTAGTGTAGTGTATTTTATTGTATGAAAAGTACGAAAAATAAGAAAACAACAAACAAATATTGTATCTGCATGTAGATTGTGTATATAACATGCATTGTATACATATATACGCACATACATACCTTTTGTAATAATTTTTTTGTACAGTGTGAAAAATAACTTTTTTTGTTGATTTCTCTCAACATTTATCTGTCTATAAGATGAAAGAAAAAGTAATAAACCTTACCGTTGCCAGCCATTTGTAAAAACCAAAACAATTCATAATTTCTTATTTTTTTTTTTTTTAAATTGCACTGTGTCGAAAAATTTGAATTTTTTGTGATCAATAGAATAATGAAAGTGTTGTTTTTAGTGTATAAAGAAATGAAGTAAGATGTTTGATAAAAGTGTAATGTTATAAAATAAAGCTCATTTTAAAGATTTCTTAGGAAATAAAAGTAAACAAAAATTTTTTTTATAGAAGTTCTGTTTTTAATAGCTACCTTTAAAAATAAAGAAACGTAATGGTTGCTTTTAAACCATAATTCCAATAATTTGATCTATCTATTCTGATCTATTATAGGTACCTACTACATATCTGAAAGAAGGTAAAATCTTGAACTTCAACGCATGCATTTTGATAAATTCACACTTAAAAAAATTTCGTGTCAAAGTTTAAATTGCAAAAAAGTTTTATAAAGAAATAGGTATGTAGGCACCTAGGTAGGTATATAGGTATTATAATTTTAGCATTATAAGTGGATATTTATATACCTACATGGGTAGGGTAAAGTCCCCTAAGTTCGGCATGCACCAGTAGTCGGCCAATTTTTTATAAAAGTTAAATAAATAAGAATAGCGGCAAATATATAAATAAGTAACACGTTTTTTTAATAGAAAATATACTTAATTCTCTTTATGTAAAGTTTGTATTGGCTGGGATGAGTATTTCGATCGATTTGGCTTGTCGTTCTGTGACAACCTCTCAACACCCGTGGTAGTGCCAGATATTTAAGTAATTTTTTAGTGTCAAGGACAGTTGGAATAAGTAAGGAATCATATTAAATTAAGTTATTTTTTTACCATAATGCTTTTAGTAGGAAGATAGACGTTCATATAGTCTCCAATGAAAATAAATTTATAAAAAAAATTTATATTTCGCTTATTTTAAAGGCTGCCGACATTAGGGACAAAATTTTGACAGATTTCCAGTAGTCGGCATAGGGATGCCGACTTTAGAATAATTTATATTTTCTCTTATTAAGCTCAAATTCTACTCTTTTATATATTACTCGTCTCTCTTGATAATGAATGCAAAGAAAATGAGTTTTTTTTTACTTTACCCAATAGTCGGCATACATTTTATTCAGTATTTTATATGATGCCGAGTATAGGAGAAAATGTATTCTGATGTCGGCAGTGGTTATAAATGGTGGGATCTAGCCAAACAAAATAATATTTTGGTAGGCATTAAATTAGGATTCATTTCTTTGGCATTTCAGACCATTATAAAATTAAAATGGAACGACCCTTCCACCAATATTCTGAAGATTCCTTAAAAATGCGCTTTCCGAAATAAGAGAAGGTAGAATTTCTATACGTGTTGCAAGTAAAAAATATGTCGTTATGCGTTCCACCATACAGGACAAATTATATGGCCGAGCTCCTGAAGGTCCTAGGAGAATGGGTCCACAAACGGTACTGTCTAACGTCGAAGAAATGCGTTTGGTAAGGTGGTGCCAAGAAATGGCGAAATGCGGGTTTCCATTAAAAGCCGAGGATTTGTTGAACACTGTTCAGGCAATAGTTAAAGACCAGCGCACCACACCGTTTTTAAATGGTAGACCGCGAAAGAGCTGATTATTAAAGCAGCATCCTTGCCTAGCAATTCCTGAAGCGGAAGGAATAAGCAAGGGGAGGGCTGTAATAACCGAAGAGGGCATCAGAAAATGGTTCGAAGGTCTAAAAAAGTTTCTGACTGAACAAAACTTTCTGATCCATCGCGAATATTTAATGGGGATGAAACTAGTTTTAGTTTGTGTCCTAAGGTAAGGTTAGGTTCCATGGGCAGCAATTGAGAGACAGCTCACTTGGGTCCTTCAGCGATCCCTTTGTGATACCCAGCGCCAATGCCCATCCCAAAGAGCAGTTACTCAGATGGCGTTACTGCAGATTTGAGCCAATCCGTTTTCCTAATGAAGAGAAGAAGCAATCTTAGTTCTATTTTAGATAGATCCTCCAAGCAGGAAAACATCGGCTCTCCCAGGTATTTTCCCTGATGCCCCGTAGCCCAGGGCATTGATAGAGAAAGTGAAGCACAGTCTCCTCTTCCTCCTCATCATGACAACTTCTGCAGTAGTCATTGAATTCCACCCCCATTCTCCTAGCATCAGTCCCAACAGGCCATTATCCAGTCATAGCCGACACCACAGTCCTGATTTGGTTCCTTTTGAACCTAAGTAGAGATTTGGTTTTCCGTTCATCATAGCCAGGCCATAGTGCCCTGGATATGGAGCAGGTGGACTCACAGGTCCATCCCTCTTGCGCAATTCTATAATACTCGCGCCGACTGAGTGACTTACAGTGAGCCATTTCAACGAATTGATCAATGAATGTGTCAGCCATGCGACCACCTTCCTTGGCCAGCTCATCTGCTATCTGGTTTCCCGGGCAGTCTGAGTGCCCAGGTATCCATATAAGCGTTAACCCTGAATGCTCAGCAATCTCATTTAAAGACATCCGGCATTCCACAGTTAACCAGTTTGTGTCCTTAAACACGAAAAAGAAACCATTACGGTGCTGTTGGTCTTTTCAGCTAATAGCAAGATGTATGTTAATTTTAAATAACTTACGTTTTAATAAAAAAATTCTTGAATTATTTAACGATATTATTCTTTTCTTACTTAAAAATCCTATGCCGACTATTGGGGCAAAAAGTGCCGAACTTAGATACGAGTGTGCCGACTATTGGGGAAAATGGTACATGTTGAAAAAAACGTAAATTACTCTATTTTTATAGCTAAGCTTCTAAAAACCGTTAATTGAGTCTAAAACTACACAAATTGTTCAAAAATAATAAATCGTTGACAACAAAATACTACTCTCACAATCTTGATAGCGTCTGTTGAGAATGGGAAAAAAGTTAAATGGCCGACTACTGGTGCTTTTACCCTATATACATTAATATATGTATGTATATATTAATATATATGTATATAGGTACTTACATATCGTTACCTAAAACGCGAAAGGCCCTATCTAACAAAAAATTTAAAATCGACTTCTTCATTGATTCTGATGTATTGCATCAACTTAAATGACCACAAATGGAATCTTTCGACCAAAATGAGCGATTTTATTAACCAAAAACAAAAGGCCCTATCTACAAACGAAAACGCGAAATATACCTACCTACTAAAAGGACTAACTAACATGTTGCATAATAGGTATGCAACATTGCAAATTGTCAAAACAACTGGTAGGTTTTACAAGAAAAATAGAAGAAACATTAATTATAAACAGTTTAATGCAATATATAAATATATCATATTAAATAGTTTTTGCTTCTCCTGTAAAATTTTCAAAATGTTAGATAGGGCCTTTTGCGTTTTAGGTAACGATATGCATGTATGTATATTAGGGTGGTTCGAAAAAAAGTTGAGCCAGTCACCCCCTATGATAAAAGATTAATTGAAATAATCCAGAAACAATTTTTTTTTAATTTTTTGCCCTAGCTCCGGATACCCCCCTTTAAGTTTTATGCACACTGAGATGCTATTTATTACACTTATGCCATCTCGGATCCTTCCTCCCAAACATCTAATTTGTTGCACGACGCAAGAAAGCCCTTCTTAAACTTATGGCGATTTCTTTTCTGAGAAAGATGTTGCATAAATGGTACATGCTCTATCTCTTTTGTGTAGAGCATGTACCATTTATGCAACATTTTTCTCAGAAAAGAAATCGCCATTAGTATGCTTCGCTTTTAAAGTATATAGGTACTAACGATGTAACGATATGCCTTTTTGCCGATACGATACCGATACCGAATAGGAACTATCGCCGATACCGACTGATACCGATACGAATATAAAATTCAATGTGAAATAAACACATTTTAAGTAGAAAAATTTCTTTATTATAGAAAATTACAGTGTAAGAGATGATTAATATTTAAAAATGATTGCAAATATTTACCTACGATTTTAAAAACAACGAAATGAATTTAAATTCATGGTAAAATTAATTTTTTTTAAACAAAAAATTTTGGATCATTGAACTGCATTGAATGCCATTTTACATTAACAGCAACTAGGTCGTCGTTTTTGAAAAATATTGTAGGTACAACGTTCTTTTTTGAAGTTATTCCTCTAAGTCAGTAAATTTGATATTCAACATATATTCTTGGATTTTGCTACCCCCATATTTTTATAGAGTTGAAAATGGGCCTAATCGGTCATTCGATTGAATTTTAAAATTTTTTTTTCTTTTTTTCTCATTTTGTTTTTTTCTCTTTTTACAACTTTTCCTTTATTTAAAATACCTAAGTGTAATCAAATAGTGATATTTTAAGCAGAAAAAAACTTGCCTAATTTTTTTCTTCTATGACTTTTAATATAATAAGGTGTTCACGTCACAAGTTGCACCTTTGCGAAAAAGCAAAAGTGCAAAAATATAACAACAACCACATAGACACTTAGTTGTGGACAAATATCATTTCGAACCATTAATATCAGTTCCAACCATTTTGATAACGATAGTTTAACAAATCGTTGTATCAATTGCAAATAGATGAATAACATAGGGTTTTCTTAAGATTTGTAGCTTTTGTTTTCAAAATGTTAAACTTTCTTATTGTTTTAAATATCTAAGAATGTAGTGTATTGTGTCTTATTATAAATCTAAAATTTTGGCTATTATTTGTGTTGGTTTTTCAAAATGTATAAAACAAAAGCAAAATAGGTATCTGTTATAAATAACTCAAAAATTAAGACATATAACCTTTAACATAAGTAAGAATGGTACTGAAATATGTAAAGACTTACCCCAATATTTATAAAAAATATTTTTGATTAATAAAGGGTTTTTTAAACACCAGCTATAAACATAAAATTTTTTTATAAATATAGGGGCTTACATTTAAAAAAATACATATGTAGCCTTATGTATGTCGTCCACTTATTACTGGTTTGGAACATATGTATACCAAAAAGTCGTAATGGAGAAAAACGACAACGAAGGTTTACATGAAGTTTTCTGAAAATATACCCTAAATCGTTTTCGGTGCGGAAACTTTTTTTTACCGAATCAACCTAAAAAACTGTTTTTTAGTATCGGAACAATGTTCTCCGAATGGTATTTCGCACTTAAAAAAGTTATCTCCCTATTATGTATCTGTTTTTCCTTTATGTAGTTTTTAATGTTTTTTTAAAGATACATAGGGAAGGAATAAAGTCTACATGCATTCTACTATTTTACGATTTTGGGAATTGGTAACGATATTGAAAACAACTAGGTAGTATGCCAAAATTTAAGGCATTGATAAATATTTTTATTTATAATAATTTTTTTTTGCAGTTTTGTATTACCGCTTACAACCCTGTGCTATTGGGGTAAACAAAAGAATCAAACTTTTACAACTAATCACTAGCAGATGTAATATTAAGACCAGGTTTTTGAGATGTGGATAAGGTTTAAACTTAGTTTAACTTACTCTGAAACTCAGATTTTTCCGGCGAAATGTGATCTTTTTATTATTTTATTAAAGATCAACATTTTAAGCTAAACTAAGCTGTTCCGTCAAAATTTTGTATACAAACTTGGAAATGGCAGCACAAATCTGTTTTCAGATTAACTAAACCTAGTTAAACTGAGATCTCAAGAACCTTACCTTACATACACATCATTTTGTTTAACCATTTTAATTTTTTCGTTTTAGAGTTAAGGTTTATTTTAAATTATTTCGTAAAATACCTACATATGTAGGTAGTAAGTTGCATGTCGAATTTAGTTCTTCAATGCCTACTACATACGGCTACTTACACTGCAAGTGGGACACAGAAAAATTCTTATCTGAATACCTATAAAAGCCTTAGTTTAATTTAAGAATTTTTAGGTACCTATTCCATTTAATATTAATTACATAAAGATGAAAACTACATCTTGTCAATACATGTCTTTCTTTACCACGAATTTATTAAAAATTAATTAAGCGAAATAAGAATGAAAGAACATACATATGTATGTAGGTGTAGGCTGACTGACTGGTGACCTTATTCTTAAACATACAAGCTAACAAACCTATGTATTGATTAATTGGGTCCTGGTGTAACTATTTAATACCCATGTATTTTTAAATTCATACCTTTGTTACTTTTTAATTAACCAACAAATCCTTTTCTTGTTTAAAATATTGTTC
The DNA here is from genome assembly GCA_943735925.1 of Pollenia amentaria. Classification (NCBI taxonomy): domain Eukaryota; kingdom Metazoa; phylum Arthropoda; class Insecta; order Diptera; family Polleniidae; genus Pollenia; species Pollenia amentaria. Next base: position 120,005,929 of record OX031008.1, read on the forward strand.
AAAACAAATTAAAATCAACCTAGGTAGGTATCTAGAAACAAAAACCGATCTGATATCTTTAAAGGACTACATTTTCTGTAATATTCTTCTTCAATACAAAAACAAAACATTTTTCTCCTGTTTTTATACCTACACATTTTCTCCCTTTTTGCATCATACAAATACATGCATACGCACATACATATATTCTCTGGCTCAAGCCACACACAAAAAAACAACCACAGTAGTAAAACACAAACACTTTATAAATATAGGAACAAGAAGAATTTCAATAAAAAAAAATGATAAAAAACAAAATGAACAAGCAACAACGCTGGCTGTTGTTGTCATATACCATCATTAATGTCTGTCTGTGGTACATAATTTTTGTGTGTTTTCCTATATTTCCCCCTTTTTCTCTTGTTAAGAATTTAATGGTGACTGAAAGTGGTGTTTAATTTTTTTGTAAATTTTTAAGCTCGTTTGAAATTAATTTAAAAAATAATAATTTGTAATTTATCAATTTAATAAAATTTACTCAAAATTACAGTTATATTGTTTAAATGAAATAAAACAAATAAAACTATAACTGCGCGCCTGAATCAATAAAAAGTAAAAGAAAAAAAATAAAGAGAATATAAAAAAGAAAAGAGGTATAACCTACAAAAGTGTTAAAATAAAAATAAAAAAAAGGTTAATATTAATACAAAATTTATAATTAAATTCCAATGCTAAGGAAAATTTTTATTTTATTCCTTAAATAAAACGACAAAGTTACTAATTTTACAAAGTACTACATGCAACAGATAATAGTACCTACATTTAGTAACAGCAAAACAACATTACAAGCAACAAAAGTAAACAAAAATAAATAAATAACAACTTGATAGGTACATAATACATTTGTATATAGAGATATGTAGTATGAAAACAAGTGAAAATTTCTTTTTATAATCATAAATTATTTAATTAATAACTAAAATTTCATAAAAAAAAGAAGAAGGTGTTTCCTTATAAACTAACCTAACTTTCTTGTCATAAATTGTTATTTTGGTTGGTGGCATTGTGATACTTTTTAAAATTCTTCCAAAAATACCACCAATACCAAACTTAAAAAAAATCCCACACTTTATAATTTTACATTTATTGGGGTTTATAAGTTTTTTTATAAGCGCAATAAAAATTACAAGCCAAAATATAGAGAAACGTAAGCAAAAAAGACCTCAAAAAATTATTAGTATGTCAGAACACAGCGCTTGGGGTCAACGCCAAGCGACTGCTGCCGAAGCTGCTTTATGGTGGCCCGGTGCACTCGCTGCGGCAGCTACACAACACCAACAACAACAGCAACAACAACAACAAACAATTGATCAGCAAACTTTACAACATTATCAGCAACAATTGGTTGCACAGCAACAACAACAAGCCGCTGCCGCAGCCGCTGCTGTCCAGCAACAACAACAACAACAATTGCAACAACAGCAGCAGCAGCATCAGCAGCAACAACAACAAGTTGTCGTCCAACAGAATCAACAGCAGGCTCATCAAAATAACGCCAACACAACGTCCGGCGTGGGCACTCAACAATTGTTCACGTACAAAATGGCCAGTAGTTTTCCAAATCCAGCCACAACAATGGCACAAGTTGTGGCGACATCAAATGCAGCCGGCACACCCGCCTACGATTATCGTTTGAATATGGCACAGGCCGCAGCGGCAGCCGCTGGGGTGCCTGGTTCTCAATGGTGGTATTCTGCAGCCAATCAAGGACAAATCGATGCTAATACTGCAGCCGCCGCCCAATTGCAACAACAGCAACAACAACAGCAGCAACAACAACAGCAGCAACAACAGCAACAACAACAGCAGCAACAACAACAGCAGCAGCAACAGCAGCAACATCAACAGCAGCAGCAACAGCAGCAAATACAACAGCAACAGCAGCAGCAACAACAACAGCAACAGCAACAAAATGCGGTAAGTTTTATTTTATCCTACAGATTGTTAATTCCTTTTTATTTTATTTTGTGTATTGCGTGTTGTTTAAGGCATTATCACCCATTTGTTCAAATCAAAAATTTTTGCCACACAATTTTTTTAATCGGGAATGTTCTGGAAATCGAAATCACGTGGAATTGAAATCGAACCTATTTTGGAAACTCGACCGTGTTTAAAGTTCATAAAAATATGTCCTGTTCTATACCTCATACTGTGGGGACCAACTTCTGCTACTTAAACTACTTTTGAAATCAGGAATCGCTACGTTAATTTTAACAGAAATTCAATTGAAAAGATACATATATCGATTTAGATTTCACGTGATTTCGATTTTCAGAACATGGCCGAATATGTTTCCCTAATTTCCATTTTTTGACTTCATAATTAAATATGAATTTAGTTAATTTTTATATAAAATAAAATTGAATTTAAATACAGTTTGATTTTTAAGTGATTGAAATAGTCTCATTTAATTTAGGTAAAAGTATGTTAGCACCACTAAATAGCAAAAAGATATCATAAGGGCATTGCTACAAGTTCAATATATCGAGGCATTACTAAAAAAAATTTTTAAGCGACATTATTTTTATTATTGTTGCCAATAAATGGATTTATTGGCAACACTTGCATCATCTCCAAAAATTTCATGAACACAGAAGGTACCGTTACGATTTTATAGCAAAAACAATTTTAGCTTAAGCGCCAATTTTCATACAAATTTTTTATGAAATATAATGCTGGCTACACACTATGCAATGCATTTACGCAATCTAGCAAATTTTATTCATTTTAGATTTCATCCAACATCAAAACGTTTTGATATTTTGAGATTGCATAGATGTAGATTGCACCGTCTGTACCCAACATAATTAAAAAAAAAAAAATTTAGTTTTTGTCGCTTGAGCTTTTTATTTGCGGTAATGACTCGATATAGGTATTGACCGCGATGCAGTATCGCGATATCTATTGAACATGTAGCATGCAATATTGATGGATCCATATCGCAAAATAACCTAATTTTATGTGATCCATCAAAATGGATCACGATCCAAGTTTTACAATATATGTATATTGAGCGTGTACCAGTGTCCTAAAAATTGGTGAGTTAAGTTTAATTTAAGCGTATAGTGAAAAATATATAAAATCAAACCGAAAATTAGCCGTAAGTGCTCTGTGCATAGTACTTAGAACGTAAGGTTTCATACCCTGGTTTAATTTTTATGTATATTTCTGTTTTTAACACATTAATTTTGTAGAAGTGCCTTAATGTAAATTATTCTTTATTAATAATCACACAGAACAACTGAAAAAATCATACTACCTACATCCATACATACATATATACGTGCAGTGAGCCACACTCAAAATTGAACGCTATTTCGAAAATGGAGGAGGTGGCACAACATATATTAGTATATTGAATATACTAAGAAACCCGAAATTCCGCAATAATATTACCTTTTAGAAAGGCAAAACTTTTTTCTAATCTCCGCTGTCGTTTTCGAAAACTAATTTTTTTTTTGGCAAAAAATTTTTTTTTATCAAAATTTCGAAATTTTTGTTTCTTCAAAAATAATAAAAAATTGGAAAATGAAGTTGTTCTTTTAATTTTTCTGGACGTATACAAAAACGAAGTTGCAAAGTTTATTCAATAAACTTAACTGTTTTTGTGTTACGCTAATATATGTTGCGCAACGTACTCCATTTTCAAAATTGCGGTATATCTAAAACAAAAGCTAACCTTAAAAATCGGTATTCATCATTGGATTCAGCGTGCCCGAATTAGGTTAAAGCTGCCCGCTTGTCAGCTAGCACAGTGTTATTATTAACACAAAATTTATGATAATGATTAAAGTGTTAAATTTTGAGTGTGGCGCACTGTATGTATATTAAAGCTTCCTTAATAGGATATCTTGTTTTGCCACGCCCTTAAAATGCAGCAATTTTTTATTTTTATGTAGGGCTTTCCTTTAAAGTCTGATCTCTTCATATTGCACATCCTCTTCATGGCTTAATTATGGCATAATTTTTGAGTTTGGTGACTTTCTTTTTTACTTTTCCAAATATATGTTACATTAAACCAGGTCGATACTAATACAAAACATAACAATTTGCACCAGTCACCCTAGAATGAACGTTATATCAATAAAGTTTCTAACTTTAAAAAATGTTTTCACGTCCCACTTTTTGTTTTTAATACTTAGCGCCGCTATTTTTTTTATTATTATTATTCATTTTTTATTTAATCGAGCCCATAGGGCCATATATGACTAATTTATTGGTTTTTAACAATAATGAGTAATAAACTTAATAACTGCTCTATTATACGGCTCTGAAATATTCGCTGGATGTTCCTCTATAGATAAAAGGAAGCTTAACACCACTTATAATAACATTATTCGGCATGTTTTCGGTTTAAAAAGATTTGATAGAGTCTCGGAATACGCAAGTAGATTTATGGATTTATCTTTAAATAACCTATTAAAAATTAAATGTCTAATCTTTCTTCATAAAATCATCATGACAAAATAACCATAATACCTATTTAATTGAATACGATTTGCCAGATCGCGTAGAGGAAGATATATAATTCAATTTCGACGTCGAAGTCATGCACTGAATGCCAATTCTTTGTCTTTAGCATACGTCTCTGGAATCAACTCCCAAGTCACATCCAAAACACAAACAACGCAATAATTAATAAAATGCTTACCGACATTTTAAAGTAATTTTCCATTTTATTATAATTAAATTTTTTCTTTTTAACCCTTTCAGTGTTTTTGCCGAATATATTCGACATTGCATTGTAATCTCTTTCTACGCACTTTTACTGTATAAAAATGTACAGTTAATTATATTTTTTTTGTTTTATCTGAAAGAGGGACTCTTTTGATATTTTAAATTGTTATTATAGAAGACATTGACTTTCTTTTCTTATTATTGAGTGCATTGTCGTACTCAAGTCAGGAAATTTGTAAAAAGCTTAGATTTATGAAGAAAGAAAAAAATAATAATTTCGGGGTTCAGGCGATATTAAAAAAAAATTTTAAGTATTGATACATGCGTACATAAGTATTTTCTTGAAAAAAAATACTGCAAGATAAATTGTAGGTTCTTTTGTGGACATTTGAAGGTCAATTTTGAATATATTCGGCATTCCCTAAAAACCAGGGGAGCTGCATGAGGCAAAAACTATTATTTTTCCCGGCTTCAGCGCCATCACATTACCTTAAATACAAAATTTCAGATATTTATCTCGCCAAAAATTATTTTTGACCCTGAAAGGGTTAATTGAACTAAATAGTTAAATATATTTGAATTAATTGATCCTTGTTTTTTATGTATTTTGCTTTTAGTAAAACAATTTTGTTAAACTTTTGTCATCTTATATTTGTCTTTAACTATTCTGATTCTAATGCTGTAATTTATAAGATGTATTATCTTGTTGTATTAGAAAATCGATCCATATTTATAAATAAATAAATTATTATGTAATAACTAATTAACTAGGCTGGTCGAACCGTGACTATTGTCACTCCAAGATAATTGGATGCTCGATTGTCCCTGAGGGAGTGGATTACTGCACCCCGGAGCCTTTCTTTGGTGCGCGGTACGCGACACATAAAGCGCACGAAAGTGCGCTGTCGTTCATGTATACCTTCCATGAACCAGCCCTCGGAGTTTTCACTGATGGTTCAAGGAAGAGGGAAAGAGTTGGCGGAGGTTTCTACATAGAGGAACTCAGCGTAAAAGTCTCCTTTCGCCTGCCGGATGGATGTAGTGTCCTGCTGGCGGAAATCTCGGCTATAAAGCGGGCAGCCAACGGTAGATATACGTATATTTACTGATAGCAAGGCTGCCATTGCTTCTCTTGCGGGTGTCTACACGACATCTAGGTTAACTGTGGAATGCCGGATGTCTTTGAATGAGATTGCCGAGCATTCAGGGTTAATGCTTATATGGATACCAGGGCACTCAGACTGTCCGGGAAACCAAATAGCAGATGAGCTGGCCAAGGAAGGTGGTCGCATGGATGACACATTCATTGATCAATTCATTGGCCTTCCAATGGATCAATGTAAGTCACTCATTCTGCGCGAGCATTATAGAATTACGCAAGAGGGATGGACCTGTGAGTCCACCTGCTCCATATCCAGGGCACTGTGGCCTGGCTATGATGAACGGAGAACCAAATCTCTACTTAGGTTCAATGGGGACCAAATCAGGGCTGTGGTGTCGGTCATGACTGGACACTGGCCTGTTGGGACTCATGCTAGAAGAATGGGTCTGGAATTCAATGACTACTGCAGAAGTTGTCATGATGAGGAGGAAGAGGAGACTGTGCTTCACTTTCTCTGTCAATATCCTGGTCTACGGGGCATCGGGGAAAAATACCTGGGAGAGCCGGGGTTTTTCTGCTTTGAGGTCTATCTAAAATAAAACTCAGTTTTATATTAAATTTAAAATTTTGTTGGTATGAGCGCGGTGTAATCGACAAAATCGGATTATCCGCCACGCTTGCACTAACAGAAGTTATTTTTGGCATTGCGCACATTTCTATGATATACGGAATTAAACACATTTATAACGGTTGTAGCCAATTTAAATGCCTTTACAATCTTGTAAATTCCTTGCACAGTAGTTCGTTTATGACGACAATAATCACCATAATGCTCAAATAGCAACATTTGAATCATCACATTTGTGTGAAGGCAAACCTTTCACCAATTAATGACTATTCAGCTGACAGATATTTAACAGCTGACAGCCTTGCCAGAACGGCGGTTTCAAACCACTAAATGAATAGACCTGTACTGCTTTTTAAAATTTTTATTTTTTCGAGCAAGAATAAAAGTTGTTTTTGATTTTTATTTTTTTCGAGTAAAAATAAAAGTTTTTCTCCAAAGAAATTTAGTGGTCGACCATAATTATCTATGCAAATATGAAGAAAACAAACATATAAAAGTATAAATTAATTCACATGTTTCGAGGATTTTTATTTTCCGTCGATTTGGGAAGGGACCAAACTCCGGTCCATATGTAATATTCCACTTAAGTCCGAAAATTTTTGATTTATTTGTGAGGTGAATATATAAAAACAGAAAGTACCAATTGAAAAACAAAAATGTACCAAAAAGTTTCCTCTTATAGTTTCTCAATCATTCTAGGCTCTGCATGTTGAAATTTATGTTTCCAGGTTCAGTATTAAAAAAATGCAAGAAGGACCAGTTGAAGAACAACAGAGTACCAAAAAGTTCCCTCTTATAGATTCTCATCCACTCTGGACATTGCATGTTTAATTTTATCTTTTTAGGTCCAATATTAACGAAAATTAAAAAAAGTACTAGTTGTAGAACGAAAAAGCACCAACAATTCCCCTTTACAGATTCTTATTCACTAGGGACCAATCATGTTAAATTTTATGGTTTTAGGCCCAATATAATGAAAAATCAAAAAGTACTAGTTGAAGAACAAAAAAGTACCAAGATTTTTCATCTTATAGGTTTTCATTCACTTAGGACCATATGCTTGGCAATAACGGACAAAAATGTTTTGTAAAAAGGTATAAAAAGAGGTACGATTCTCACCTCCTAATCGTTCGAATTTCGAAAATGTACCAAATTTATATTTTTATTTTTTTAGATAAGTTGCGAATTCGGTATAATTTTCATATCTACGTTTATTGGTTTAAAAGATATATGGTGCGACAAAAAGTTCAGGTAAACAGGTATTACCCGTTTACTCCCTAAAAGGGCCGAATTTAAAAAAAGTACCAGAAATCTGTCCGCTTATTTTTCGAGTTTAAAGCATTTTGAATAGCAATTTTAAAAAAATTTCAATCGTGTAAATCTAGCTTAAGTATTAAATATTTTTGTATCTCTTAAGCATCGGTCACACTTATTAAATATATGACCAAATAAGCATAACCGCTACTTTTTTTTAATGGTTAGTGAGATTTAACATGGTCTTAATATCACAAAATAAAAATAAATATACTGCTGGACATAGCAACAAACTGTTTTATGTAATGTAAGGTAATGCTATTTTAGTTTGCCTGTTGGTGCCGTTTTTTCGTCAAATATTTGACAAGTGTGACCGTAGCTTTAGTTTTAGAGTTATCAGGTTACCGAATTTGGCCGTTTTTACCCTATGCGATTTTAATAAAATATATATTGTCCACTTTTGTAAGTTACAGTACTTTTCGCTTATAGTCCACTACTTAAGTTGCAGTTTTGTGGACTATAAGCGAATTTGGACTATAACCGATTTTTTATACGCCATTTTCTGGATAATAAGTGAATCCTAGTATAATCCACATATTGGACTATATAAAAATTACTTCAATAAAAACACTCAATATAACGCGCTTACTTATTTTTGCTACTTTTATGAAGTAACCAAAATTTGACATTTATAAAAGTTGCCAGAAAGGCAAATAAAAACATATTGGCAGCTTGTTAAAAAAAAATATAAAAAACAAAGTGGACAGTAAGCGAATTTTTTTGCACAAAGTATTAGATACGCAAGCAAAGAAAATGTGACTTTTAAGCAAAAATGGACCATAAGCGAAATGGACCATAGAACAAATAATTGGGATGAAATTTGAAAAAAACTGCAAGTGAATATGACAGTTTTGGCTTTAATCCGTTTTTGGCCTTTAAGAGGAACGGACTATAAGCGAAAAGTACTGTAATACCTTTCAAAAGGTGCAGTTTTTGTTCAAATCGGTTGAGAAAATGAGGAGGAAAGTGCTATTTACTGTTTTGCCTTTGGCGATTTATGTATAACATGTGCATAAGAAATTGTATTATGATCACACATTAAAATAAACATTAAAATTTAACTAAATTACTATAAGATGTATATTTCTTTAAAAAATATCTTTTACTGCCAGGCCCACAATATCGACAAGAACATTTCTTTCGCATTTTTATATTGAAAACAATAATAAAAAACTAAAATTTGTTTTTGCTTTCAATTTAAATGTACCAAAGAAATGTTCTTGTCGACATTGTGGGCCAGGCAGTTAATTTTGCTCGAAAAATAAAAAGCAAACAATAAATGATAAAAATAAAAATCAAAAAATAACTTTAATCATTTGACTTTTATGAAAAAAGGAATAACCATTACGGTCCCTGAAAAATTTACTCCTGGGGGCCAATATTTTAGAACAACAAGTTACAAATCCTTTATTGCAACGATTAAAGTTTTCCAAATGTACTTTTGCATACTGATTTAATAAAATAAATTTTGCGGATGTTATAGGTTCAGTTTCACATATTTTTTACATACAAGAAAGCTTAATTGAAATTTGATTCATTCAATCAATACATTCGGGAAATAAAAATGGTTAATAGTTTTATTTTTGTTTCAAAATTTCATATTTATAACAATAGTGTTAAGGTTTAAGTAAAACCACATTAATTGTCTATGTGGTTGTTGTTTTTTTTTTGCACTTTTGCTTTTCCGCAAGGGTACAACTTACGACGTGAATAACCTTATTATTTAGAGTTTTTCGCTATAATTTACATTTTACCACCGGCATATTTTATTATCATATTTGTAATTTTTTTTTTGTAGTATTTTATCATAAAACTGGTAGTGTAATTGAATCCAAGTAATTTATTTTTCTGTTTATATGCTCTCATCCGTCCCTCTCCTCTTCGAAAATTATAAATTGTAACAGCTGTTGCTTTTTCTGCTGGTACTTTAGTACAAAATGAAAACCACACTTTTTTACTTTGGCTGATAAGAAATGTGTACATACCGAACACATGTGCTTTTTTTTAAGGTTTCGCTTAATCAAGAAGAAATTCAATGAGAAAAATGTGTTTTTAAACAATAAAAAATAGCGCAAAATTTTTTTTATCAATAACTGGAGCATTCGGCTTTTTTATTTGCTGAAATTCTAATCAATAGTAGGCAGGTCAGAGATGGCGTAACAGTTTTTTTGTTGTTTTGTATTTTATGTCGGCATGAAATTTAGTCGCAGATCTCTGTAGTGACATCTGAGCTGGATAAAATCAGGATATCCCTAGGAGTTAGATACGCTGTATTAGAGCAGTCATGTATTATAAGAATTGATTGCGCGCTTTTGAATCTCTTGTTTTCCCATATGATTAATATACATACATATTTCGTTAAATAATTAATATGTGTGTTTATTACAGACTTCTTGTATTATTATTATTTTTATTTTAATAATTGATCAAATTAATGACTTAACTCTTTAGCCTTTCATTGCACTCTTGCGAAACAGTTAAATTGCAAAAAACATATTAGCAACCACATAGACAATTATTACGTACAAATAATAAATTATTAATTAGGGGGTTTTTTTTTTAATTTTTCGTGAATACCCTAAGTTTTTTATTTAAATTTTATTTCGCGGTTTTTAGCACTTTTTGATTAGAGGTGTGGCGCGTTTTGATTATAAATATTTCACAACCCTGCTAGTAGCACATCAACTTGATGTTGAACGTATCATTCAACATCAAGCACTTTTGCGTGATATATTCAACGATTTTGAGTGATAATCGATGATCATTACCAATAGAAAACTCGGAAAAACATAGGACACTATTTTGTAATAAACATTTGTTTAAATAAAACTAATTACAAATTATGAATTAGTTGGTTTTTTCGCGTGCATATTTTTGTGCATGTTTTTTAATTTTTGTGCAAATATTTGCTTGCATATTTTAAAAATTTTCGTGGATTTGTTAATTCGCCTAGGAGGCTTTATTATATTACGGTGAAAATTTCTTTAAAAATATCATTTAGGCTGACTTAACAAACGCAGTATTGCAATACGACACTGAAAGGAATAGCTTTATAAACTCTAAAAATTTTCTGTGTGCAAGGCATTGAGAGCACTATTGCATGGTATTTACTGCAAAATGGTTGCGAAATTTGCGCATTGTTTTTATTTGTGATGCCTTGTCAACGCATTTGTTTTAAGTCATGCTTTGCAATACTGCGTTTATGAAATCAGACTTACACACCAATAAATTAAAGCTTTTAAATTTATTAAAGGTTTTGTACATATTTTCCATAAACTCTAAATAGGCATTAAAAAAAACAATTTCTTAACTTATATAATTAAAATACTATTTCTTCTTTGTTTATATTTTACTGATAACACTTTATTTTTGAAAAAAATTTGTGTTTAAGTTTAAGAAATATATCAAATTATCACTATTGACTTGTGGTTTATTATATAAAAATAGGTATGTTTTATGTATATCGATTTTCTTTATATTTTACTTAAGACTTTATCAAAAATCAATTAATCATGTGTTAACATTCAAAAAAGACAAAAATATTTAAATATCAAGAAAAGTGCTTGGGACAGTAAAAAGGCAAATTAATTTAAACAACTATTCAAAATAATTAGGTTTAAAATTTTTTTAATAAAGAGTACTTACTTTTAAAGTTAAAATTGATATACATTTTTTAAACTTATTCTTATGAAGACTAAGACTTAGGCGGCGTTTACTTGTGACAACAGAATTAGGTATTTAATTAATTCCACTCTTAAATATATTTTAGGGATGTTTGAGAATTCAAATTTCGAAAATATTTTATTTTATTCATACATAACGTGAATTTTTTAAATAAATAAATATGTATTTACTTTTATCGTTAATAAAAATTTCTTACGAAATTTCCCCATTAAAATATGTATGTACATATGTATATGGGATAACCAAAATTTCGAGGGGAAAACGGTTCACCTTATCGTCTCGATAGGCTTGAATATTTTAAAAGGTTTTTTTTTTATACTTTTGTATACTCTGGCAAATCATCATAAATTGATTTACGATTGTACAACGCTACAAAATTTTCCAAATGCTCTTTGAAAATCAGTCCTCGATTCGCGCATCTTATAGATTACATCATGATTTTTATGGCGCACATAATCGTCCATATGAACGGGTTTGTTAATAAATAAAACTGCCGAGTATGAAGTGAGACCAATCCACAACAGATCCTACAGACTGCACACATCAGAAATTGCAGCGTTTGGTGTATTACACGCTGGTGGTATTATCGGACCTTATTTCTTTAAAAATTGGACGTCAAGGATACACTTCATCAAGAACAGCCGCGTTGCCCGTATGCTCGAAATCTTTTTCGAATGTAAATACCATGTATCATTCGCAAGATTATTTTTTTTGATTAAAATTTAATTTTTTGTGTTATTTTTTACAAGTTTTAAGAATTAATTTATTTATTTCAATCCAAGTAATATATAAAAGCTTAACCGGTCCTGGAGGGATAGAACGGATTACAGGGTGCCGAGGGCCTTATGGCCCGGATTAGCAGCAGGGGCAACCAGGATTATATTTGGATTGATTTCACGATGAACTGGTGTGTATCGCTGAATGTAATCCAGCCGATCTGCTGGGGCTTGTCAGGGAAATAGGAGGGCTGCTTCTGTTGGTTGGACCCTAAGGGGGACTGGTCCTACGCAGTATCTGTCTATCTGTCTTAAACCTGTAGACTATTTTCTTTTTTTCATCTTTACTTCTCTCTTTCTTCTTTTCCTATACTGAAGGGATTCACAGTGGACCCTATTTGTCTCCGAGTGGAGATAACCCTTCTTAACCAAACCTAACCTAACCTAATATATAAAAGCTTATGAGGCCAAAAATTATATATTAAAAATTTAAATGTAAATTCTGAATTAAAGCACAATTAATAAAAAATAAATCTATATGTACAATGTAACAATTATATACGAATTGGATCCTCCCCAGTCTAATCAAAAATTTAGTAATAAAATAACAATAATAACAATTAGTCAATTCACAAGGTATCCACATGTCATATTGTCAAAATGTCCTAATATTTCACAATGGTTTAAAAATATTGTTGTACGGCTCAGCCGCTCAGCGCTGGACTTTTCTGATTAATTACGACAGCACAATAAACACAGCTAGCAACGTTCTATTTATTTAAGACACTTTTTGTTAAAAAACCAACAACAATATTTTTAAACCATTGTGAAATATTAGGACATTTTGACAATATGACATGTTAGGATACCTTGTGAATTGACTAAATATTAATTCAGAGTTAAATTAAATATTTACATTTTTTCTTAAAGCATTCAAAGGTAAAAAAACCAAATTTTTTTATCAGATATTTTTCAATATCTTGAAAAATTTTCAAATTCATCAAGGGTTGTCAAGTCTGTCCCTGCAATCAACGAAATCCGTTAAGGAATTCTTTTAAATTCATATCAGACACAAGCAATTGAATAAAGAAGAAAAAAGAATAAATAAATTTAAGTTATTACATACTAAAAAAAATAAAAATATTTTTCTCTTGTTATTTTATCGAAAAAAAAAAAAAAAATAAACAAAAACTTAAACACATTAGTAGCTGGGCTACACCCATTAAGTACTGTTTCCACATTCTGAAAAGAACATGTAGTTTTAAATCTTGTTGCTAATGATTTGCAGGCAATCGATTACAAGAAATATTTTTTGGAATTTAAAGAACTTAAAAATCATCAGTGGCTTATTGCTATTAAAGACAGACAGATTAAAAGACTTAAAGACAGACAGAAAAACAAAAAATGAGATGTTTAACAAAAGTATCCTGTACAAGTGAACTTATCAAATTTTACTTTATTCAGTAAGTTTTTGCTAGAAAAAAGCTTTAAATTTGTTGAATTAGGCCTGGAACAGAATAAAGCAGTTGAAGTAGTAGTAGCTAAAGCTGACGAATGCTCTGTAGCGCAACAAAGTTCAAAATTTGGAACTTTGCGCTTCAACCTCAACTGCAAGGACTACTACAACTACGTATTCTGTTGACACTACTTTGAAACTTCCGTTTTTTACGTTTCACAACTTGCATCGTCAAAGACTCCGAATCAGTGTTACCATTTTAGCATATTTTCTGCTAGATTTAGCAGATTGCGTTGGGGAAAATATGTTAACTGCTTTCTAGCATATGTATTTCCTTGTCCAAAAGCAGATTTTCAACATTTTTTTTTTAAAAAAAAAAGTTTTTATGAAATAAATATCAAAATTTCATTTTTATTTAGCAGGTTTTCAGCATTTTTTTTTTAAATTCAGCAGATTTTATCATATTTTTTTTGTAAAAAATTATCATATTTTTAGCAAACTTAAAATATTAAACATTTTAGGTTTTATTCTTAACATATTTTTTTCTTTAGGATTTAGAAGATTTTTTTTTGAAGTTTTGGCGGCATATTCTCTTCAATCAGTTATGACAGCACTGTTTCCAATTTGTCTGTAATTAAAATCTGGCAGTTTTTCAAACGGCCTCCAAAAAATTCGTGTGTGATTAAAAAGTATTTAACTGTGTGACAGATTTTTTTTGGCAAGACTGCCGATTACAAATATTTATGAACAATTTTATAGAATGATATTCTATGGGATCAAAGATGAAAATTTTTGTAAAGCAGTTTTTTTATCTTTTGAAAATTTTTTAAACTTTTTTAAACAAATTATAATGTTTTAAACAAATTTTAATTATTGTTTGATTTTTGATGTCCCATAACTACAACCTTGGTCCTAAAGAGAGACAATTCAATTTTAAATAACTGTCTATCTTCTCTAGTGAACAATTTGAACATTGGCCATATAAATACCCAAAGTTTATGCCCATCTAATTCAGACACTAAGCTTGATGAATTTAAACACACTTTTGCTGAATCCTATCTGGATATAATTGGAGTGACATTCTTTCAACATCATTATCTATTACCGGCTGCAATCTAGTGCGAAATGATCGACCGAGGAAAACAGGTCGTAGTAATCTTCCTAGTAGAGCTGGTGGTGTTTGCTTATATTTATCTAATAAACTTCGTTACAAAATTGTTTTTCGGGGCAGACAATATGGTGTATGTGAATCGCTATTTATTAAGATTTTTGGTAATGGTGTTTATATAATTGTTGGTGTTGTCTATTTACCTGGGAGTGATATACATTAATTTGAAAGCCTTCATATTGACCTATTTGATAGATGATCCGATATTATTGTTATGGGGGATTTTAATTGTGATCTTTTTAATCCAGCCAAATCAATCTCAAGATGTGGTCTTCACATTTCTCATAACTGTTTACCCACTTATCTTCATTTGTCAAATTGTTCCACCTCGCTCCTAGATTTTTTCCTGAGTAGCCAACCTTATGATGTTGCCTTTAAAACTCAATTGCAATTTCCATTTTTCTCATCATATAGTTTTATAATAATTTCCATTAAATTTTCTATGCCGTTTTATTTATTATTAATTTAATTTATGGCCTTCATAACTTTGTACCTTCATTCAATATTAAACCAAATTCATCTCTTTCCAGTTGGATGAATTCCAGAGATATTACCTATGCTAGATCTCAAAGGGATCTTGCTTATGGGGCTTACCTTACGAATAGAGCTGATGAAAATTGGAAGTGTTATTGGTTACTGAGAAATAAGTCTAAATCCGTAATTAGAAAATCGCGTGTTGAACGTTTGTTTACTGGGATAATTAATAATCAAATGTGGAGTAGATTACGTAGTTTAGGTTGTACTGGTCTTGTGGAATCTGAAGCTGATATTAGGGAAGTTGAGGAAATAGCTAGATCTTTTTTAAATAATATCAGGCCTAATGTTTATGGCGAATTCATGTTTAATAACTTCTCTGATAGTATAGGACCTTCTTCTTTTGACCCGGTTACTGAAACTGATATTCTCATATCCTTAAACTCCATTAAATCGAATGCCACTGGACATGACAATATTCCTATTAAATTTATAAAAAATAATTTTTCCCCTCATCTCTTCGAGTTTTCTACATATAATAAATATGATATTCACTGTCTGTAAGTTTCCCACAAATTGGAAGATTGGTAAAGTGGTACCCATCTCTAAAAAGGCAATAATGAAAGTTTTAGACCTATTACTATTTTATCGGCTATGTCTTAAATTATGGAAAACTTAATAATTAAAGGCATCACAATGGACCATATTGGTCTCTGGGTGAGGGTGTGAAGTTTGCTTCACACCAGCCTTTCTAACCTAACCTAACCTAATAAAGGTACAGATTTTATCCCACTCTGAACATTATTCATTAATTAATCGAAATCAGTATGCTTTTCAAAAGAATCTAAATGCTACTTCTTTACTACTCTCACTAACTGAATCTTTTAGGAGAAAATTAGATAGTCATTTAAATTGCATAATGGTTTCTTTAGACTTTACTAAAGCTTTCGAATGCATTTATCATAACATTCTTATAAAAAAAAGCTTAATGAGGGCTTCAATTTTTCTAAATCAGCATGTAAATTAGTATATTCTTATCTCATAAATCGTTACCAATAAGTTTCCTTTAATGTGTCTTGCTCTAGTACTGCTCTTGTTACCTCAGGTGTACCCCAAGGTTCAGTTCTTGGGCCTATATTGTTTCTTATATATTTAAATGACTGTATAATAATTATTAATAATAACTTCTGTCAGCCCTATGTTTTTGCTGATGACATCTTCTTATTGTATACTACGGACTTTAGACATATAAGTTTTGAAAATTATTTATTTGAAAATTCTTCATTTCTATATCAACTTGGATGTTGATATAGAAATGAGATTAATCTTACAAAAACGAAGGCTATGCAATTTTATTCTTCTGATAGAAATTTGTCATTACCTCGACCATTCGTCAGTGGCCGTGAAATTGTCTTTTCTGATTCTCTTAAATATCTTGGTATTATTTTGGACTCTAAAGTAACATTTTCAGATCATGTTAATTCGATAGCTAACACATGTTGTCTAGTCTTGAGAATACTTTACCAATTAAAAAATTACACACCAAAATATATTAGGAGTAATTTGCACATTATTGAGGAAATTGTCAGAAAAATTGTGAGCTATATATTTGATGTAAATATACAAGAACATGATCGTGTTTCGTCGCTTGTTCCTATATTCTTAAGATGTGAAATTCATTATCCATTACATTGTTAAAACTTTGGCTGTAGAAACCTTTTATTTTAAATTTTTTATACAATATTTATATGGCTGTGGAGCCTTTTATCTTTTATTTTTTTTATCAGTTTTTTTTTTAAATTTAATAATAAACTGTTTATAATATTCACTAAATTTACACATGTACATAGATATTTTACTAACAATACATGTTATTGTATAATTAGGTATAAAATTTAAGTTTTGTACTACTTTGAAAGCTGTATTTAATATTATATTTAGAAACTTTTATTACTGCATACACAAAGTACAAATCAAACTTAATTGAAAACAAAAATATTTTTCTTTAAGGAAAAAAGCACATGTTTTTGAAAACATATGTTATTGACTGTTTTATACTTCTTCCCCACAGGTTATAAGCGAATGTATGAGTTTGTCATTTCCTTTGTAATTTCTGCAATATTGATTTTATACCCTACTGATCATATGCATTTTAGGGGCTTATGAGTAGCGAAGTTGATTTAACGACGTCCAACCGTATTACGATTAAATGGGGTTTCCGAAGATGCCAACATTTACTCCGTTTAATCTTGCTATTGAAACTCAGCTATTTCGGTCCAAATGGCTGAGATATGAGCAAAAACCACGAGTACCTCTAATTCTTTGTCACGTATAAAATATGTTGGAACATCCTGTGACTGAAAAGAAAACGTCATTAATGAAATTTAATGTTTTTTTTATTAAAAAATTTTTAAATAATGAAACAAAAAACAGTAAACACCCAAATACTAAAATCCCTTAATTTGTCAATTATTTTAATCTGGCAACGAACAAAAAATGTACCGGATAAACTTTCAGCAGCCGGTAAAAGGTACACGAAAAACTAGACAACAACAAAACAAATCAAAGAAAATTCTTCGTACACTTATCAGCATCGTAAAATTATTAAGGTAACCCCAATAGCCCTGTTGATTATTGGTTTCAACCTTACATTATTATGTCACAATTGTTTACCATTTAGTTTTTTTTTTACAATGTAAGAGTTTTTATTGTTGCTAGAAGAGCACATATTTTTTGACAATCTACATGTTATTTCTACCAACAAAATCAAGGCGAATTCATTTCAGGTAATCTCGGTAGTACAACAAGTACAACTCGTACAAAAACCACAAGCAATTTGTTTTTGTAAAATCATTGTAGGTACAATGTCAAAAACCGAAACAAATCAAAACAGAAACAAAGATAATAAACAAAATGTTGACATCCAACAATTATAAAGCAAAAGAAAAAAAGTTATCAGCAGGGCTTTTAGTATCACCTGTAATGAATTCGCCTTGCACAAAATACATGTTGATTTTGCCCTGTTTCACTTGTTGTAGAACTAGGGTTACCCTATTAATTGTACGATGCTTATAAGTATGCATGTTTAACACAACCATTCATACACTCGAACGTATTTTAAGAAAACTTTTGCACACACACACATACAAACATTTTCTTTGTAAATATAGGAAAAAATAAGTCTGAGTATGAACATAAAAAATGTTTGAAGACAAATAATGATGTCAAATAAATAAATAATAAAAAAAAAAAAACGACAAAAAAAGGTAGTGTAGTGTATTCGTTTATACAAATTGTATAAAAAAATAAAAGAAAACACAACAAAAAGTTGCAAAGGCACATTGTTGGTTTTCTTTTCTTTTTTGACGTTTCTGCTCATATTATCACTGGGTTACCAATGGAAATGACATTGACATTGAATCACAAAAATATAATAACAACATATTTAACACACAAAACAATAAAAAACAACAACAACAAGTTTTACATACCATAAAGAATTTTACTCATTTTATGAAAAAGTATAAAAAATAGGTATAAACAAACTGAAAAATTATTTTATTGGTCATAATAATAACAATAATTGCAACAAATACAATAAAAAGTTTTCAACCACGTGGTGGAAACTTATTTATAAACTCGTAAATACAAATCCACTTATAGACATACGTACATACATATGTATGTACATACGGATACATGCATATCAAGTATACCTACAATTATTTACATATTTTAATAATTGTTTAATTTATATAAGAGCAGACCTAAAATGCGTTAAAATTAGAGTTTTAAAACTTTATTTGGTAAAAACTTTTAGCGCAGATCAAATTATAATCAGTCATCACTGCTACGAGTATAATATGTAGTTAATGTTTTGTAATGGTTTAGATTTGCTAAGACAATTTCTTTCGGCCTTCGGAAAGTTGCAAATTTGCCGGTATTGTTGGTAGGTAATTTGTTAAAAAAAAATTTTGTTAGAATTTTTAACACTGAAATAATTTGCTCCGCAGCGGTTAGAAATAAATTAGCAAAAATTCATTGACATCCCATAAAACAAATTCGTTTAAAATAAAAAATGTGAAAAAAGAAAAACTTAGGTTGGTACTACATATAATTTATAAATGAAATAGGTATTTTTTATCAAAAGTTATTTTCGGGAATCCAAAATTTATTATTAATAAGATTTATTTATAACGTGTTAAATTCCCAATTTTTATTTTCGATAAAAACACTGAAATTTATTGCTGAAGGAAAGCTACTTTCTATGCGCATTTCGCTGGTTGCTTAGGCCAGCTCGTCGGGAAACTTTTTCCAAAGACTTTAGAAAAGCTAATAATATAATACAAATAAGGCTATAAAGTGAATACGAATTTTAAACACTCAGGTCTTACTTGTAACAATATCAAAGCTTCGACAAAGCCACAACAATAAACAGGGGGTTTATCTTTCTTACATTCCCCTACAATTGGCTGGTTTTTTTCAACTCGAATTGTAGTTGTAATAGGGTAAAAAGAAAAAGCAAAATTAAAAAAACAAATTGCTTAAAGAGCAACTTCTTTAATTTTTTTTAGCTTTCATTGGTGCCTACACATCGAAGTTTTGTTTAATGAAAAATATTGGCTCTAGACCTGTTCACTTTTATTCTCTTTCATTACGTCGTGTGCACACCCATTGTAGAGAATTAAACTAGATATATTATCAACAACATATGTATGTAAAATGCATACAGCGCATACAAACGCAAAATTTAATAGAATAGATTATTTTTGCAGTTCAAGACCCACTTTTTAGTTTACTGATCGGCTGATAAGAATCGGTCTATAATTAAACATGGCTCCCATACAAACTTCTCTCCGGAATATTATTATGTTTGTCGTCTTACCATTTCTATTTAAACCAGGTATATATATATGATAACAACAGTCCAAAATTTTTTAAATTCCTTCTTTCTCATCTGTTGCCATTAGTCACTCGCCTATTTAACACCGTACTCATAACTTCTTTACAACTAGCTGGAAACATGCGAAAATAATACCAGTTTCTAAATCTACACTGAGTTCGATTTGAAAAATATTTTTTTGTATTTAATTTAAAAATTTTTATATTATTCATTTATTGTTGAATTTGTTACAAATTGTTAAAAATTTATATAAAAAGAATAGAAAAAAACCCTGAAAAAGGCACTTAAAGAAGTGTCGAAATATTGGTTTAATAAAAGTTTAGTTTTTTAAAAAAAGACTTCAAGCTCGACAATTTATTAATACTTCAAAATATATAGTATGTTGACATTCGTATTAACAAATAAAAAATTTAAATCGTAACTTCAGCACGATTTTGAATGGGCATTACATTCAACAACACTCGCTGCTGGGATAATGACGTTAATATTGAAGTAGGTAAAACGTACTCAATGATTCGTACTCTGCGGGCAAAACACTTTTGCACTCCAGTTAACATTAGAATCCTAATTGCAAAAACTTATTTTCACACCCTTGATGGAATTGCAACCTTAAGTAAAAAACTTTACAACTTGACTTTTAATAATTATGTCAACAACAGGACTCTTACACTTTTGCACGAAAAGGTGTACACAAAAGTACCGTCATAAGCTAATACCAATTGCACACAGAAGTAAGATAACGGAATAAACATACATAACAACAACCAAATAGACAATTATTTCGTCCAAGAGATGCAAAATTGTAAGGGCCTAAGTACTTTGACAAAGTCTGTTGAATTCTCTTTTAAACTTTGTTTCGTGCTCAGACACAAAAAGTTTAATTTGACAAATTTTTGTTTTCTCTTGTTCAAGGCGAATTCAACTACAGGTGGTGTCGAAACGCCATCTGATTTTGACAGTTCGAGCTACTTTGTTTTGATTTGTTAGTGTTTTGTTAGGAATGGTTGACATTTTGGACAGTAAACACTAACAATGCAATGCAAAAAACCCTGTGTTGTTTCTGTTGTTTTTGGATTGTTGTAGTATCGACAGCACCTGTAGTTGAATTCGCCTTGCTCTTGTTTGAATATAATATATAAACAGCGTTGCCAGAATGATGATTTTATCATATTTTGGAGTATTTTTTTAAACAAAAATATGATTAAAGATTTTTTTCTCAAATGATGATTTTTTATTTTTAGAAATTCTGATTTTTACTTTAATTTTGCTTATACAAAATACACGATTATTTAAACAGTAAATTTTTAAAACAATGAAGTTTTGCATCAGCTTGATGCGTAATGGTGCTGCACACTTTTGTACCCAGTATCTAGAATACACAAAATTGCATCATTATTTCTGGACATAAAAAATATTAAAAAAGGCATATTATAACCTATTTCCAATGTGCGAAAGAATTCCTTCTTTCGAACAACTACATTTAAAACAAAAACAAATTCTAATAAAAACTTTGTTTTTGTTTTAAATGTATTTGTACGAATAAATAATTTTTTCGGACATTGATAAAAAAATATTTATGAAAAGAAAAAATTTATTTTTATAAAGTTTCATATACTGACGAATTATGTTTTTATGTATTTCAATTTAAATAATAAGAAGTATGTTTTTATAAAAAATTCATAATTCTTACTATTTTGCCCTTGTTTTAAAAATTTAAATTAAGTGTAGTAATATAGGATCTGGTAACGTTATTACATAAGTTCTGGTAACACTAACATATATGATTTGGTAACTTGAGGGTTACACGATCAAGTTTTGTCTATCAAGTTTTAATACACTCTCACTTTTTTACCAATACACTCATACATACTTTTAAAAATTGAAGCGAACTTGCCTTTAAAATTCTCTTACAAGTGAGTGTATCAATTTACGTTCAAGAAAACAGCTGATTACAAGTTTGGTGAGAAATTTTTTCGTTTGTCTTTATAAATTGTTCTCTTGATGACATCTTGAAAGTAAATTGCTTCAAAATTGCGTGCAGCCTACGTCACAGCTTCCAGTTTTTGGAAATTTTGACAAACTGTATATGTAACAGACTATCAAGAACAACTTGATCGTGTGGCTGCAGTGTAACACTAATATAAGAAAAAGGAGAAAAACTGCAACTAACTTCACTTTTGGTATGGCGGCTTCCGAAAAGAAAATATTGAAGCTGCACAATCATCCGGAGTTTACTTAATATTTATTGGATACGCTATAAAGGTTTGGTTTTGCAGTTGCTATATAAGAAAAAAAATTCAAGATTTTCCTCTTTAAAATATGTTTTCTTTGCTTGTCTGAAAGGGGTCTAAGTGCAAGATTATCAGGGTAAAAGCATAAAAACGTTGCATTTTTGTGTGGCATTGCCAAGTTAAAAAAATGTTAAAAAAGTACTCATAAAATCAACTCTACTCTAAACAACGCAAGGAATTCCATTTTGACGTAATTGTTTTTCTTTGAATTGCAAAATATTATAAATTGTAGTCTTTAAAGCACAAATTATAGTTTAAAGATGAACTTTGTTAAAAATAAAACAATTAAAAAAATAATCGTAAAAAAATTTAAGAAGCAGAAATAATAAAAGTACTGGAATAATTAGCTGAAAAAAATTTTTGAGGAATATAAATTCGACTTGTAAATTAATATAATATATAATTTTGTGTAATTTTCAAGAAATTGCGTTTCAAATTTATTAAAAAATTTATATTGTTAAATGGAAGGTGCGTTGTAAATAATTTTTCGGAAAAGTTGAAAAGCAAAGGTGCAAATAAAATGGGTTGCTCACGTCAAATAAGTGCAACTATGCTATTTTGCAGTTGCAAGGGGGGAAAAAATTGACGTGAATACCTTTATTGATTTTAATTTTTGGCCTTTAAATTTTTAAAATTGTTCGTACTTTTGTTAAATTGTATTAAATTCTATTACTATAACTTCTTCTAGTTCCATACCACAATTAAAAGATGTACCTATGTCTTGTTGTATGGAGATAAATAAATAAATAAATAAAAATAAAAAAAATTATTTGACCATAGCTATAGCTGCCATACAAACATAATTCCCGAAAATAGATTGAGGTGCCATAACTTATCTATAAATGTTGATATAAAATTTGGCAATGATAATTGTTATAATAGCTTCTTCATATGTCATGCCAAAATGTTGACTATATGTCCTATATAAAAATAGCTGTAAGACGAACAAATCTCATATAGATGTTGATATTCAAATAATATTCGGCACACAAAAATAATTTTATTTAATAATAAAAAATTTACTTTTGCAATGAAAATACGGTCCCAAACGACGTATAAAATAGAAATAGATCTACATATATGAACCTAAGACATGGACATGCTCTTATGTTTGCGCCAGCTATTGTGTGCCTTTGTAAAAAAAAACGTTTTAATCTGGCAACGCATCATTTGACGAATAAATCTCTAAAAAAGTTGCGTTTGAGTACTTTTACAGTAAAATGCAGTAAATGAGTACACTTAAAAAATTGCTCTCACAAAAAGCTGTTGTCCAAAAAAGTACGCGAACGCAAAATTTGTAAAAATTCGTAAAATAAAGGCAACAGCTGATGGCAAATAATTGAAGTATTGAAAAATGTTTACACTTTTGACTACTTAACTCGTTTTCTTATCGGTACTGGATTAAATACTTTTTATAACACGAATATTTTTGGAAAATACAAACAAATTATTTTATGTAATCTTTCATATTTGTTTGTTTTTTATTTTATTTGAATTTGCTAATTTATGTCCGGCTGAATTTGATCAATAGTACACGAATAATTTTTTTACTATTGATAACTTTAAAAACAAGAGCTGTTCTAAGTACCCGAGTACTTGACACTTTTACAACTCCACAAAATTAACATAACAAAACAAAGTTTCAAAAGTTGGTATTTAGCCATATATATTCTTCACAAGCAAGTTTAATTAATTAATTTTTTGTTTTTATTTTAGTTTTATTTCAACTTTTCTTTTTTTAAACAATTTTTTCACAATTTGTATGCCTTTTGTTTGCTTCTTTTGTTTGTTTACCTTTTGAAACATATGTTTTTTTGTTTTACTAAATTTTACTGCAAAAATTTCTGCAGTAAAAATTTGTAAGTACTTAGTCAAGAACTGTCACTGTCGCTCTCAATTTGTGTTCTCATTTACTGTATTTTGTGTACGCGAACGCAATTTAGTAAAATGCAGTAAAGTTCAGTAAAATATAGTAAAAACTTTTGTGTTCTCGAACGCAGCTAATGAGTTAGAGGAAAACTTTTAACTTTCTTTTTATAATTTTTGTGTAGGTTAAACTTTGCAACTCAAAAAATGAAAGAATTATGTAATTAAAAAAAAAAAAATAATAAAAATAGTGCCGTGAAATGTTTGTTAAAATGTCTTCTACGTTCATATGGCGCAATTGTGTACACACGGTAATATTGAATTTTATAATAGCTTTTACATTTTTATTAATTTTCAGTGTGCAACACTTCCTTATTTGAACTTAATTTCTATATACATACATATAAAAAAAGTTTTATGTTTTTAATTGAAAAAAAGTTTTGAACGTATAAAT
Source organism: Pollenia amentaria (assembly GCA_943735925.1). Lineage (NCBI taxonomy): Eukaryota > Metazoa > Arthropoda > Insecta > Diptera > Polleniidae > Pollenia > Pollenia amentaria. The sequence goes on from OX031008.1 coordinate 120,030,701, forward strand.
ATTCGTTTTCTACTAAATATACGAGGGAGGGTGACTTTTTAATTGAAATAGTGGTTTTTTCCAACGATGTCTGTTGAGCTTTAAACACTGTCAAAAGTTTCTCATTTTTTTTTCTTTCAAAATCAAAACAAGGTAATTGTTAGTGAGATGATTTCATTGTCGGGGCAAATCAGTTTCTGCGTCACTCGTTGAAAATTTTGGAAATAAAGTGGAAATCCGATTGAAATTGAATTTCAGGTGGCAATTAAGGACTTGTATTCGACCCTAAGTTTTTTACTTGGGGTCTATGGACATTAGAGTTTTTTTATTCCCGCACTTTTTGGATTCCCGGGAAAGCGGAAAATAAATATCAAATTCCCGGGATCCCGGGATTCCCGCCCAAATTTTTTTATTTATTTATTTACTTATTTCTCCAGCGAAACTTATATTTCTTACTGGCTATTACGCTTAAAATAATTAAATCTAGTATCTATTATATAACAAAAACGTAAAAAATTTAAGATTAAAGTAATTTTCAGATACTTAAGAGGTTATTTTGATGCCAATATGATTATAGAAATCAATATACGTATATACATTTTCAAATTCAGGGCTCATTTGCATAATTAGAATGAAAGTATTAAAGTCTTAGTCGAAAAAAATTTCTGAAAGGGCGATTAGGAACTGAAAGCACAACATTACGAAATAGGAATTCTAAAACAATTTTACCGTTTAACAAATTCTGCAGGAAGGAGACATTTTCTTTAGCAGTGGTGTATGAAGGTATACTAAGTTTGTCATCCAATGTGAATCTTTTTTTAATATTATTGTGAATCCTTTATTAATTCCAAGCCGATTTAGTCATATGGGTGTCAAATTGTTTCTAGATCTTCTAGCCTGTTTGGGAGTGAATTCCAGCAGAATCGCTACAGTAGGGAAATAGCTATGTACCCAAATGTGGAACTACCCTCCGAAAACCTCCACAAAAACTAACAAAAATTTGTCATTAAATTTAAACAAATTCGTTTTATAAACCACCAAAATTCGTGAATGTCGGTCCATAATTTACCTACGGCTCCATGTTTAGCCCAATCTTGTAAAGCATGTAAGTATGGCTAAAAGCGTAACGAATACTGCTTTTGTGGTGCAATTTAAAAACTCAAAAAACTCAATATTACTTGAAATGGCGCATATAAAGCACAATCTAGGAAAACACGCAACTACACCCTTAGCCGCAAGACCTTATAATATTATTGTAAAATTTGCACTTTAGTGTGCTAAGACAAGAAATAAAATTTCGTGAAGATAGGCCTTTAATTATCATAGGCCCAATACAAAGCCTATGATAAATGAGCTTAATACGCCTTAAACTGTACTAGATTTAAATATTGTGGTGAAATTAAGTTGGATTAAACTACTAAAGGCACTAGTCCGACATAGATTTACTAAAGTATTAAAAAAGATGTTCTTCAAAATTTCTCGGGAATCCCGCAACTAATTCCCGGGAAAGCGGGAATTGAAAACAATTGAAAATCCCGAGAATTCCCGGGACGGGAAATCCCGGGAACAAACTCTAATGGACATACATATGTATAAAAAGAAATCCGACAAAAAAACTTTCGAAAATCTCCAAAAATGAGTTATTTAGTTTTTTAGTAATCTTTTCCCTACCAAGTACGAGTCTCAGGATTCCCATTACACAATTATTAAAAACATTTTAGATCATAGAAAAAGTGCTTAAGGTTTTTAGATTCTAGCTATGTCTATTAAGGAAAAGCCGTCCGTAAGCCCGAAGGGATGAAAATTGTCGAAATTTTTTGCATAGCAATAATATAATGGTTACGCAGAAAAAACGTTGTAGAAATAATCCAGACGGTTTTTGTGTTGCTTGTGGTGATTTATCCTTGTACAGTACCGTAAACCTTTAGACTTTGTGAAAGCTGCATACATAATTTTAATATTTTAAAATTAATATTTCCAATCAAGACAAACAATGTGTGCTAAATACTGTTTGCCAAAATTGCCGCCTTATCTTAAAGGCAATGGTCAGGTGGGGAAAAAACTATCTTAAATTTGCGAAACCAATGATCTGGTGGGAGTCCCGCAATTATCATGACTATTGTTATTAAATGAAAAAAATTTTTGTGTAGACTAATAATCCAGAAAATATTTTATTGTTTGGAAAGTCGTTCGTGAAATATTTTTCAAATAATACGAAAAATGGTGTAAATTATGCAAATACTAAAAGTCGCAATATCTTTGAAACTAGAGCTGCTAGAAATAAACTAATAATGACATATAAAAATCCAGAAAATATTTTATAGTTTGGAAAGTCGTTCGTGAAATATTGAGCAAACAAGACGAAAATTCGTGTAAATTATGAAAATATTAAAAGTCGCTATATCTTTAAAACTAGAGCTGCTAGAAATAAACTAATAATGACATATAAAAATCCAGAAAATATTTTATAGTTTGGAAAGTCGTTCGTGAAATATTTTGCAAACCATGCAAATATTAAAAGTCGCTATATCTTTGAAACTAGAGCTGCTAGAAAGAAACTAATTATGACATAGAAAAATCCAGAAAATATTTTATAGCTTGGAAAGTCGTTCGTGAAATATTTAGCGAATAATGCGAAAAATGGTGTAAATTATGCAAATATTAAAAGTCGCTATATCTTTGAAACTAGAGCTGTTAGGGAAAAAAACTTATAATGATGCCATCGTAATGAGCACTATTAATTTCACCAATGTGTTATTTATTTGTTGATTGAACAAATTTGTTGTAGTTTTAAATTGGTTAGGAGTAGGAATTTATTTTAATTTACGATTTAACAAAATGTTTCACAAATTAGGCCGCAATATTTTTTTTTCCAAAATAACACCTTGTTGAATGCTAATTTATTATGCTAATGTATGTATTTCTATTGAAATTTTTGGCACTCTTCTCCAAGAGAAAAATAATTGTGAAAGAATTTCTTAATGAGTTTTTTTTTATTAAAAAATTCCAAAAATTTTTATAATAATTTTATGCAAAAAAAAAAAAAAAAATTGATAAAGTATGTAGCTAGAAATTAAAAAAAACTTAAATAATTTTGGTCAACGAACTTTTTAGAATATGTAATCAAATAATGAATGTAACGCCAACTAACTCGAACCAACCAACCAAACACAGACATTTTTTATGGATTTTTTTTTTTAGTTTTTCCCATTTAAAGTTTGTTTTTTTGTTAAAGCCCAGAAGACGGAAAAAAGCTGAAAAGGAAAGGCAAATTTAAACAAAAATATTAAAGGAAACTAAGGAAAATACGAACGAATGAAAATAAAAATAAAGATATTAACTCTCTGGTAAAACGTAGAAGCAAAACGAAATACAGCAGAATATTACGCTGGGATTTCTGGTTGAGTGAGTTTCAAGCAAAAAAAAAAAAAAAAAAAAAAAAATTGAGAAAAAAAGACTAGAAACTGGTGGTGGGTAATGAAAAAAGTAAAACGGGGTCTTAAAAAAACCCTCTTCTGATTGTTGAAAAATCACATTTATTTTAAATGAAGCATAACTTAAACTTGTAACAAAATTTTAAATAAATTTTCTATAGATATAAAACGTTAAAATAAATTTTTAATTTAATTTTAAAGAAAAATTTGTACATATTTTATTTATTCTTTGATTTGCTCGTAGCTTTAAAAAAATTAGGTCAGACTTTTTATTGTATTTCAAAAAATATTTTTAATTCAAAGTGAAAGTTATAAATTACTAAAAATGACTGAACAACAAGTAGAGATTAGAGCATGTTCAGTTTTGAATGTGTATTATCATAATTTGTTTTAATAGCCAAACAAGTTCTTGGAACTTTTTTTTTTTTTTTTTAATTTTATTTAAAAGAACGTGTCTGGTGTTTAAATCATTTTTTTTTTTTGTTATTGTGATATTCAATTTTTTATACATTGTTTCTTTAAACAGAACCTGAATTTTATTTATCGTATGTTTTTTTTATTTTTTTTTTTGAGAATACATATTAACAGCTTATCAACTACATACTTTAAATATTTAAATAAAATTTATTAAAATAATAAAGCTTAAGTCAATGACCATTAAATAAATATAATAACGAGGAAAAGAGGTTATATAAAATTAAAAATTTTATTTAAGAAAACATTAGAGAACAAAAAGAAAAAACAAATTATGGCATTAAACCTCGTTTATCAAAGATTTATCATTTCTTAATTTCGAATTTTAAGTTATTAGGTGTTTTCCTAAATTCATTATTTTTATTTCTTAATTTCCGAAATTACAAATCATTCGTAAAACTGCTCTCGGTACGGAAGGAGCTTGTGGGTCGTTTTCATTCAAAGGGAAATCAAACCGTCCTTGCTTGCCTGACTCCGTGAGTTTTATTCGCTTTGACTAATGGCTTGGAGTCGCATAACTGTATCTACAGGTTTTCGAGGTTCGACTTTTACCATATTTAATCGATTTAACTAAATTCTTGCGTCGTACTGGTGGAGTACCAATTAAAACTCCATTTTGAATCTTGATAAGGGGCTGGCTGAAAGTTTTCTGCATAACGTTGCAGGTCGTTCGAAAACTTATGGAGGAGGCGGCTATTTGAAAATTGCTCGAGACCAAATAATTCCTCTTCAGTAGTTTTGAAGGGGGGTAACTTAAAAACAAGCCAATCAGAATTCTAAAATTAACTATTAAATACAGTTTAAGTTATATTTTGTCCTTATACATTTTATTTAATTAAAAGATAAGAAAACGTGAAAAATATAAAAGATTTTAATGACTTTAATTTTTCTACAAAAAATATTAGAAATCTTATATGTATATACATAAATACATTTTTAGATTATTGTGTTTTTATTTATATTTTTGCAAATTTTGATTTTTGCAGAAAATTTATTAAGGCAAATATCATTTTAAGGGTGCACTTATTTTTATTTGTGTACATTTATTGTACATATTTTACTAATAAATAATGAAACAATTTTTTTCAAACATGAATCTATAGAACACGTTCTCTATAGAAAAATTTTAGTTTTGGGCCACAACTCAGGCAGAATTAGTAGCTGCGAGTAGCGAAATAAAGTGGCAAGCTGGCATTTTTTAAACCATCAGTTAGGATGGCTGGCTGGCTTGATGCCTATGGAGTAAATGAAAATTGTTTTTTCTTTTACTCACTTATTTTAACCAACTGACTTACAAACCAATATGCAATTTTTTATGTTTTTTTTTTAACACAGCTGTATGTTTGCGCGGTATATGTATAAGTTAATGTTGCCTTTATATTGGATAGAACCAAAATAAATGTTAATAGCTGGCGCTTAACTTTATTTAAAATTTTTTGTGAGTATTGTCTTTGCCTTTTCTTTGAAACCATCCGTTTGTTAAATGTTCATTTATGATGACGCGATAGGTATCTTTATGCCATACTATGAAGTTTTTTTATGTTTAAAAAAAAAATAAGTAAAATACAACATGCAGCTGCAGTAACTGTCTATACATCTATTTCCGACGAAGACTTCGTTCGCTTGACTTACATTTAAATCAAATATAAAATATTAAATATTGTTTTTGTTTTACATGTAAGTTAAGCGAACGAAGTCTTCAGTCGAAATCGAATCACAGGCTAGAAGTCTGACTACTAGAGATGTGTTTACACGAGACCAATAAATAACACTGTTTTATATTGAACAATAAGGCATTTAAAATTTTCTTTAAAATATAGAATAAGAAATTCGCTATTCTATTGTGAATATTCGAAATTAATAACAAATTTAAGCTTTATTCAGAGTGGAAGCAATAATTTTGTTTTTCTTCTGTCTCATAAGGACCTAGAATATATAAACTATATTATAGGACAAACTTATATATATATATATACTTTTACCTCGTGTAAAGGGTATAACAACTAGTGGAAACTCATTAGTCGTTAAACCCATCTTGAGGGCCCCATGCACTATCAAAATGCTTCATAGCAAACTCGTGTAAATGTGCTGGACGTAATATCAATCAAGCGTTGTCTCGGTATCAGATGCGAATTGCAAAACACAAAAATGCTGAAGTCGGATTCAAGAACAAACCCGATAGATAAATAAATAAACTAGGTACATATATAGGTAGATCGATATATGTAATTATAGAAAAATATAGTGTACATGTATATGCAAAAAATAAAAAGACACCAATTTAACAAAAATATTCTCACTCTGTTGTCTTTCTAACTGTGGGTCCTAGAGATGAGCGATACCTGTGATTTATTTATTTTTATTTCATTAAATGTAATATAAAAAGCCACTCTTGGCCAATTAAAATATATATTACAAAGCAGTTTGCCTGAATACAGTAATAAAATATCTAATTATAAAAAATTATTTTAAAAAATAAGCACTTATGTATATTAGAGCGACTCAAGTTGTATGGAAGCGAAATTCGTGCAAGGTGTACCCCCCTCAAAATGAACCTTGGACTTTTTTAAGATGACATTTAAAATATTTCGGCTCCAGCTTTGAACTCTCGTGAGCTGGACCATTTTGAAAAAGGTTCTATTTTTTGCATGTTTTGTTAATTTGAGAATCTGTTTCCTTACCAACATATACAATATGAGTATCATAAGAAAGGTTTTGTTAAGGCGCGTCCAACTGTGTATATAATTTTTTTAAGGATATTCTGTAAAAAAGAACGGTTTTTGAATTTTTTGTTCGGGGTTGTTTGTTATAAAAATGCCAAATTAACATACATATTTTAATCTTTAGTCGATTTAATTAAATACGGGTCTCAGCTTTTTTTGAAATTTGCTAGTTCGCGTTTTGACAAAAATACAATGGGGTGGTAACCCTTCGTTTTAAATAGGGCAATATGGGTATCAAATTTTTTCTTTTGCCAAGTACATACATAATCTTTGTATGTAAATAATTTAGATTTTTGTAATTTAGATGCATTTTACACGGTGCTCTGGAATATATGTGACGCGACATGACGAAAGGGACCTTATCTTGCCAGAGTAAAATTTTCAGTACAGGCCAAAACGTGAATTAAAGTCTAAATGTCATGTTTTGGTTTTTTGACACCTAACGCTACATACATATCTCGTCGTGTATCTACATCACATTATCGATAATTTTCCTTTGTTTAATGAGATGTGTTTGACACTTCAGAACTTTTAACCAACAACAAAAAATTGGCGTTCAAAGTGAATTGAGTTGCTATAAAAGTGTATTTAGCGCAGTTTTACATAAAAATAAAATTAATGAACATAAAAATGCCAAAATTATTGAAAATTGGTGACATAGTCAAACTTTAACCTCAATTATCTCGAAACTACTTTTTTTTTTAAATAAAAACTTCGTCAATTTGTGAGATTTTTGCATGATTTTGGTGTCATTTTGTTCAGAATTTTGTCCCTTATCCTTTGGTATCAAAAACTCGATTTTGACCCCTGGAAAGATAAGGTCTCTTTCGTCATGTCGCGTCATATATATAAATGCAATTTTGTGGTAACTCTAATATGATAGCGGATTTAGTTTCTAGATCATGTATGGATGAAAATAGGACTAAAGAAAGAAAAAAATAAATGATCCACGACGTTTTGGCGGGATATATTTTTTCGCATATTAAAAAAAAGCTATTATATTTTATTGCATTTTACAGCATCACAACCGGAACTGGTTATCAGTAGGGAGATCGATTACTCGACATTTTTCAAAAACCGGTTTTCGAATATTCCGTATATTTGCTATTTTACACAAACCGGTTTTCGGTTATGAATTTTTAAACCGGTTAACTGGTTTCAATTCGAATACATAAGAACTGTTATTTGAATAATAACAAAACAATTCACAAAGATAAGGAACCAACAAAATAAATAGATATGACATAAGGTATGTTCAGCCCTAACAAATAATTAACGATAAAATCCAAGAAAAGTGTGACTAGTAAATTCTATTTATTTAAAAACTGTTAAATGATGTTTGAGCTAGACAAATAAAAAATTATAGGAAATTATAATTGCAAAATTGGGAGATCCAGCGCTCTTCAACCAGGAATTTTGCGAAAATTCCAGACCGGATGGTCTAACCTATAAATACAAAACAGTTGTAGAAGATAAACATTTTTAAAATAAAATAAGTAATCCGGAACAAATTTCAAATTATCTTTTTGAATAAAAAAAAAAAAAAAAAGACGTCATCCCAGGGATGAATATAAAGAATTTATCCAACTTAATTTATTTAGGACGTCTACCACCGGTTAAAATTACTTTTAGAGTACCTGAAGCTATTCATCACGCCAGATGGATGGCAAAGGCCATTTATTGTCTCAAAATATATCTTTTCAGAAATAAATTTTGTTCAAATAATTTTGAAGGAAATGCTTATAATCAATATTTATGTAAAAGCATGCATTAATGCATGTAGGCCCACCCTGGTCCCCAACCTAGACCTACAATTATTAAAATCTTTAGTTCATTATAGAATAATTAATAAAGAAGTTGCAGACAAGGCATTGCCTTAATTAATAAACCGTCTATGGTATCACAATTCTCGGAGAAAATTGCCTTTTCATATTTCGACGATACTTTGGGGAAAAATGTGAAAACAAGCATGGTTCGAAAATTATGGGTCGAAAAAGAAAACGATGAAGGAAATTTTATTTGGGAAATCTGTGTCAATTGTTCCATCAGACTGGTCCTGGGATTTGTGAAAATAGAACAAGTACAAAAAGAAAGAACTCATGACCAGTAAAAGGAGAACCAATCCTTTATCTGTTTTATGAAGAACCAAAAGGTTGAAAAAGTAATAAATTACAGTACAGTATTCACCGGTGTTGTAACACATTTTTATGGGACTTTATAAAATTTGGTTTTTAAATTTAGTTCTAGGAATTCTTTTATTGAAATAATACTACATTGTATTGAAATAATACTACATTGTATTGAAATAATACTTCATTTTAGTAACTAACACTAAACACGTTCATTGAGAAAAGATGTTTGACTTGTCATATGGTGGCTGTTAGGCGTCAGTTTACCCCCTCCTATGACAACCCCATGTAAAAGTGATAGGTCACGGTTCTACTTTGGTGTCAGTTCGCTTTCCTCTAGGGTTTATTCTGATATAAGAGATCTAAAAGTAAAACTTATGCCCCTATTGGCGTTCTCAACTAAACGCAGTTTGGTTGACTGGACGTCAACCCAAATTTCACACAACGAAACTGTTTTTTAGCATTGTGAAACACAACTGTTTTTAGTTGAAATTGTTATGGCGTTGCCAACTTAAAATATCGTGTTTGACAGCAAAGCAGACAAATTTAAGTTAAAAATTTTAAAAAAATATATATAAATCACGAAAAAAGTCTCATTACAATATGTAAAAAAATTTGTATAAAAGTATGCCCCAAAGAATTTTTGATGTAATTGAAAATAAAGCAAAGTCAACACATTATTAAAAAATTTATTTTCGCATGTCTTTTTTTTTTATCGAAATAAGTTAGATTAACAAGCCTCTCAAATTGAGCTTTAGTTGTAATATTCAAAGATCTTCGAATGTATTAAATGCTGTGAAATTCTAATATTCAGCATAACAAATCTTTCTACTTACGGTTTCTCCATTTTTTTTTTATTAATTTTTTTCTTTTAAAAATTCAAGTCAGCTGAAACTGAATATAACTCAACTACGAATAAGCAGTTGTCTATTTATAACGTTTATGTCGACCAAGCTTACACAGAGTTGTAAACGACAATACCGCGAAAAAGTAGTGAACACAACCAAAAAATAGTTGAGCTTGACAATGCTAATCAACGACGACCAAACTGTTTAAAAAGTTGTCAACTGCAATAGGGACATTAATTTGCAAGAATTTGATCATTTGCTAAACAAAAAAATTTTTTATGGGGACAGGGGGGCAATTTCTGCCTTTTGGAAACTATCAATCCGATTTTAATGAAATGTAAAACATGTAGATAGATCCCTATTCATATAGCCGTATTAGTTTTGCATTTTTCAAAACTCGGTCCCAAATAGGTACACCTACAAAAATTTGTTCTTATATGTATACTGTGGTGTAGGGTATCATATGGTCGGGCTTCACCGACTCTACCTTCTTGTTTTTAAATGTTTAAAATAATTTGATATTATTACAGAATCTATATAAGAATTTTTTTTCTAATATCGTATGTCTGATGTAGATACATATGCACATACTCGTCGATGCATATTTGTATACATACATATGTTTTCCCAAGAAAATCCTTTTTTTTCTAAAAAAATATACTATTTTATTTATATATGTATGTATGTATGTATATAAATATTTCTTCAAAGTAAATAAACATACTCGTTTATGCTACAAAATATCATTTTTGAAAAATCTCCCCCTCTCTGAAAAAAATTAAGAACAAGTTCATGAAAAAAAGTACTAAAACCTGCAAGATCGAAAAAGTTAAGTAAAAAAACGAAACAAATTCAAAGAAATCTTGAAAATTTACAACAACAAAAAAAAACGAGTCATGAAAATAAGTAATAAAACAAGTTTTTATTATTTTTTGTTTTAACAAGAAATATTCCATTAAAAGAATGGAGATTTTTGTTGTAAGACAAAATAAAAATAAAAAAATTAAACAATAAAAGAAACGAAGGAAAACCACAGCAGCAACCAACAATACAAAAAAAGTGTTAAAAGGGAAAGGTTAACAGTATAAGAACATTTATAACCTCTTTTTTTTTTTTTGTTAATACCTACATAGAAATTTATGACTAAGTTTAATTTATAACTTGATAAATAAATATCCATACTGCAGAATGAGAGCTGTTGTTGTAAGAGTCTTGTTAGAAGAAAAATTACTAAATATTAAAAAAAAAAAAAAAATTAAACTAGGTATTTGGCAAAATGTCAGCTTATCGAGTAATTTATTATTAAAATCTCGTCATCTCATATGAACTGAAACCTGGCAGTATAATAATTTTAAAAAGTTCCGAAACACAAGGGTGACTTAAAAATAATCAAGTTTTTGAATAATAAAATCTCTTAACTTAGTCTTCTTTGATTCCTTACAAATATTTGATCCCTTCCAAAAAATTAGATTTGTCGAGGTCATCAAAAAAGTTATTTTGTGAGATGATTGCATCGTTGAAGCCAAATTTCAGTGTTGTGAAAACGGAAATAAATGCTTTACAACACTAAAAAAATAATTTCGATTCGATCAGTTTCGACTCAAAGAATTGGATAGAAAATTGCTTTCGAATCGAAAAGTATTCGGTCACGACTGCCAGAATTAGACCCCTGCTTTAAAATCAATGGCGAGTTAATGTTACTGAACATGGTGTTGATTAAGTGTAAGGCGAATTCATGTATACGGTCGCGGCAATACTAAAACAATTAAAAACCACATCGTATATTTATTGATGCCTTAGTTGGTCAATATGTCAAAAACACTAGCAACTTTTGACAATTCTCTCTCTAAGTAAGACAAAAAGTCGCTCAGCTGCGTTCTCTGATCGGTGAGCGAAAGTGGTTGAGATTTTCTATGATGCAAGCGACTCTTTAAAGACAATGTTGGGTTGCACAAAATCCATAATTGCTTTGCCCTTAACGGATTTAGTCCTAGAAACAGACTTAAATAGCTTTATTAATACAATTACTAAACAAACAAATGCAATTTTTGAAGCCCTTTGATAAAGTCTTGTTATTTAGAAAGAACAAGAAATCGGAAAAAGTGTAATTTTGTTTAGGTTTAAGTCTGATGTCAGAGTGGAATCTACAAAAGAAGCCATGCGAGATGCTATAATATTTGTGCTACAAAATGCTTCCATATGTCACAATGGCAGCTGCAATGTAATTGCCCAAAATCTGTTTGATAATAATACACACTGACACACAATAATGCTATTTACATAATAACAATTACAAACAAGGAGAACGATAATACAATAACATGCTTCAAACTCTTTCACTGTCTGCTTTATTCCATGAACTCGCTTATAGCATTGCTCTTCTTATTTAGTCAAACGAAAACCTAAGCAGTGCTGTATTGAAGTAAAGCGCCATTTCTACGCGTTGCTTGTTGCGGTCATTCACCAAGCCTTATTTCAAAATATCGCCGATTTATGAAATGGCTTTACAATTTTAATATCTGAATTATTTTTATGATTATGAGCCTTTCTCCAATAAAAATAAAAAGCTCTATTTTCTCTTTTTCTTTACGTAACCTAAAATATGTAGCATTTTTTCATGTGTTTCTGTTATGGTACTGAGTCATGTTGTTTCCATAGCTCCATCACACACCAGACTATTTTTTAAGCCCCACAATTTTTGTTCTTTCCGTCACACACGGGATTTTTTCATCTGGCATTTCATTTCATCTTTGTATGTATTAGTGTTTTTTGCATTTATTTGTTTACGAAAATGTGCATGTATTGTTTTTATGCTGCTAATTCGGGGTTGAAGCTGCTTGAAAAATAATGACAGCAAAAAACCAATCTCCTCGCCCCACTTGCCAACAAGCTGTCATTTTATGCCAGCCCAATTATGTCCGTGTGTGATAGGCCATTAAAATGCCCCTTTTATTTACATACGCTGATTTATTACTACGACTAGTTGTTTGGGTATTTTTTTTTAAAACAATGAAGTTATGATTAGGAAATTGTTTTATTTCCAATTTAGACAAAACAAATACGACAAACCAGTAAACACCCACATCATGTACAATTTTTACGATCGCCGAACATCAACCGAATATAGTTTTTTGCCGAACTACGGCACTAACCTCGAACTTTCGGTCGGACTCTAGTAAAAAGTAATGATTAAATTTTTTTTTATAAAACTATGTATGTACATATTTATTTTATCTTTATATGAGCTACCTCAAGCTTTTTTAATGAAAACAAATAAAATGTTTAACTAAATTGATAAATTTTGGAACAAAATAAAACTACAAATCCGAGTCTTCGGCTCCCTTAACGGCGCAAATTGAAGGCTTAGGTTCCATGGGCAGTCATCGAGAGACACTTTACTTGGGTCCTTCAGCGGTCCCTTTGTGATAAAAAAAAGACTTAGTGTACATTATTTTTTTTCTAATATATTTTTATGATGTACAAAAAGGTCATTAAATTTTAAAATTATTTTTTCTAGTACAATTTTTACATGTGTACATACACATTAAGTGATACATGTACAAGTAAAAAATGTGTTTGTTACTTTTAGTAGAGGATGGCAATGCGTGGGAATTTTTGGGGTTGACATTTATAGCTACTGCTAGCTATAACGTCCATCTATATTCTACTATTTTATGTAAATTTTATATTAATTTTTTTCCTAAGAATTTATAACTTTTACGTAGAATACATGAGCTTTAGTAATTTTTTGTTTATTGGTTTTATTGATGTAAGGGGTGCTTTTTTAGAGGAATAGAACTTTTTAAAAATAAAATACAACAAATTCAATGGAATGACCAACATTTTGGCTTTAGTTACTAAAGTCTTGCCAGACAGACGGCCTTAGTGTTTTTTGATTTACAAGAGTTTTCAATGCTCGTCAAGAATCAAGTAAAATATGTTTTGTCGAGATTTTTTAAGCGCAACCAAAAAAACACGTTATTATTTTTTAAATTTGTTTACAGTTTTCTTAAAACAAAGCTGTGTAAAAAGCATATAAATATATCATCGTTCTATTTTAGTGTATTTGTATAAAATCAATCAAAACTGCGTTTCCTTTATTCAACACTAATAATTTGACAACACCGAAATGCTGATTTGAAACAGAAACCCGTATCAACACTTGTACATACGAATATTTCCCTAGAGTTTTTTTTTTCAAATGCTTTCAGTTCCCACATTTTGAAGAAAAACTTTGTTTTAAAACTTTAGTAAATCTATGTGGCACTCGTGTCTTTAGTTGTTTTATTCAACTAAATCTTAACACAATTAGTCAATTCACAAGGTATCCTAACATGTCATATTGTCAAAATGTCCTAATATTTCACAATGGTTTAAAAATATTGTTGTACGGCTCAGCCGCTCAGCGCTGGACTTTTCTGATTAATTACGACAGCACAATAAACACAGCATGCAACGTTCTATTTATTTAAGACACTTTTTGTTAACAAACCAACAACAATATTTTTAAACCATTGTGAAATATTAGGCCATTTTGACAATATGACATGTTAGGATACCTTGTGAATTGACTAAATATTAAACTTTTATGAAGTTTAAGGCTTATTAAGTGTTGTATGGCAACATTAATAATAATTCCAAACCCTTCCTACAAGACATGAAAATAATAAAATGAAGTATGTAATAGTAGTTGTTAAGAACGTATTGTATTTTTAGGAGTTGAAATAAAGAGTTGAATTGAAAAGAATACAACATTAAGCTAATTTTAAATGGAGTTATGATAAAATATACAGGCCGCGCCATTTCAAATCACGGGCTTTTAAAATTATGCGTGTAATTTTGTGTTTCTCGGTGTGCTTTCGGCAATTGAAAAACACACCGAAACACATAAAAACGGAACACCAAAATATCACACGTGGGATTTTAAAAGGCACATGTGATTTGAATTAAAATGATTTTCAGAACAGGCCTGATAGACATATCTATCTTCACAAAATTTTATAGTAAAGTATTTTTAGAGATTGTGTATTATATGGGGCATTTCGAGTCTTATGAAACTACATTATTCTAAATTACACAAAAAAAAAAAAAGCATTATTCGTTACGCTTTAAGCGATACTTATGTACATAATTTTCTTCACGATTTGGTGACATATCAAAGGAATTTGTTGAAATTTAATGACAATCGGCTTAATCCGGCACAAATTTATCGACCTATAACCGCAAAAAAAGCTCAAGCACAAAAACAAAATTTTACAGGAGAAGGTTTTTTTGATTATATACCATACAAATTTTGTATGTAAATTGGCGCTTAAACTAAAATTTGTTTTTGCTATAAAATCGTAACGGTACCTTCTGTGACCACGAGATTTTAGGAGATGATGCAAGTGTTGCCAATAAATTCATTTATAAAAAAAAAAACGAAAATTGAAAATGTTGTTGCTTAAGCTTTTTTGCGGTTATGGCTCGTTATGTTAGATTTTGTTAAGTTTTTAGGTAGGTAGTTTCACATTTGGGTGCATAACAAATTTTGAACTCAAGCGATTCTGGTGGAATTCAATCCCATGTAATGTGAAAACGCATTACGGAGTACCAATCACAAAATTTGCTACAATTTTCCTTCGCACCGCAATAGAGAGTAGCCCCCAGAAGGAGAACTACTTCAAAAAATTTATTTTAAGATAATCATTAAAAACAGTGTAGTTGATTATGGATTATAACCAATGAAAGTTTAATGTTCTGATCTCGTAAAGGGTCAACAGTCATTAATTTGAAGTTGTCTAAAATGACACTTGTTACACTGGTTTCTTAGCAATACTCAAATAAGATACATTAGATAAGTACCCCTTTCTGCACTTAATAGCAATTAACTCCAAAGAACACGTTATATAAATACAATACATATTCGTATATTACATAAGCGAAATTGTATTTCTGTTATTCAGAAACATTTAATAATAATAACTATCATAAAATATTCACCCTTATCGTGGTTGGCAATTTTGTGTCGTTTTTTGGCGTTTTTAGAAAATCGCATCGCGGTTGGCAAAAACGCCAGCGAATACGACACTGAATATAATTCTACTACAAAAACGGTATCGCAGATGGCGTATTTGCCTGTCAAAAGCGATAAAAAACTGTCGTTAAGTTTTTTGCTCACGACAGAGTTTATTTTTTGATAAAAATTATTTAAAAATGGGGCCAAACAAATCGTAAGTTATATAAAAAGCAGCTTTAAAGCTTTTTGTTTCAGTTTTTGTTTTTTTTTTGTATTTTAGCATAAAAATTACCACACCCGCACAATTTTCCAAGTTGGTGGAGATAATGGAAAAAAAGCCGTACTTGGCAAAAGGGTATAATAAAGGATTAAATAAAATTAATACAAAAGATGAGTGATTTGTTGACATTTTCATAACAGTGTGTTTCATTAAAAAAAAAATTGAGTAATCTGTTACAATGCGACTCTCTTACAAAAAATAGAGAGTCGTAGGCGAAAAGTTTCCACGATACCATTCAATTTTAAATACGACAACAAATGCGACATACGCCTAAATACGCCTACGCTAACCGCGATAAGGGTGATTGTGTTATTGATTAGAATTGACTTAAATATTAAGAAATATGAAATATAAGTGAGATCACAAGCTTGTATTTTTTGCTTTTAACTTGTTTTAAAATAGTGTTATTTTTATTAAGGTCCCTATTACGGTTCACAACTCAACTTAATTTTGGTATTATGGTTTACAACTTTGCTATATTTCGGTGAACAAAAACATCAAAAAATTACTACTCATCACAACCAGTTGTTTTAATTACAACTCAACTGAGTTGTAATATATAATATATATATATATATATATATATATATATATGTTCTTCGAACATATACCGTCTTATTTAGTCGATGGTGCGTCGGGTGTTGGCATCTAAACGATCAATTGTTGCTGGTTTATTAGGATTGAACAGAGGTTTGACGGAATCCAATAAAAAGTAGTATAAAGGTGTTAAATCGAACGAACAAGGTTGCAAATTCTCAGGCGCATTTCTTGAGATTATTTGGCCACCAAATGTTGGTTCAACAAGGTGACGGTTTTACGGCGCGTCTTGTTGGAACCATTCTCCTCCAAATGATTTGCACAAATCATTTGCGTTAAACCGCAGCAAACAGCGATTTTTTTTAGAATGTAATGAAGTCTCAATAGTGTCATGAGGATTGTGCTCTCTCCAAACACGACAATTCTGCTTATTTACATACCCGTTAAGCCAGAAATGAGACTGATCGCTGACGACGATTTGACGATACAAATATGGTTCAACTATCTATTTAATCTTAACCTATTCGCCAAACACACGACGCAATTAATGGTCCGCTGTATTTAATTCTTGCATCAGTTGGATCTTATATGAATGTAGACCAATATCTTTCCTCATAATCCGGGCAGAGACCGAGTTGCGTCGGATCAATAAATTCGAGTCATCTGTCAGAATCACGTCTACAGCGGTAATGGCTTCTTCTGTAAGCACTGTGCGGGCTCGATTTGGATAAATATTATCTAAAATTATAAAAGTAGTTATAAATTGGTCCATAGGTTTGCGTAAAAGTCGTTCAGGCGGACGATTATGGGCACCGTAAACTTGTGCTCTTTAAATTTGGCGAACAGAGCGTGAATTTTGGAAATAATTTTGTTGACGATTTTTAAACGTTGTTATTGGGCCAAGTCTTTGCATGGTAATTTATCAAAGTATAGTGAAAAAAAAACAAACACTTCATTATTATGACAGCTAGTTTTACAGTTAACCCCATCGGAAGTTCTATACGTCTTAAAAAACACCGTTTTAACGTACATACATACTTTCTAAAAGCTAGTCTACCGTTGAAACTTTTTGTAATTGTAAATATATATACATATGTACATATTTTAAGGAAGCAACAGTTGATTTTTTTGTTTTGCTTTTGTTGTTCTTTATTGATATGTAGGATAATGATGTTGGGTTGAGTTTTTTTCTGCCTTTTTTGCATATTGTTTGCTTTGTACACTTTTTTGCTGATAAATGTTACTTTTATCTTTTTGTTAATTTTTTTGTGCAAATATTTGTATGTGCAAATGTTTTGGCCGTAAGTTAAATTTTTCATGAGATTTTCTATTTTTTATTTTGTAAAAAAGCCAGATTAAAAAACTTTTTTATTTTTATGTTAGAAATAGATTTAGTTGTATTTGATAAAAGTGGCTGTAGATAATTCAAAGTTACCGAACTATTAGGATTTACGAGGGCTGAGGAGTACAGATTTTTTTTTTATAAACTTTGCTAGTTTAAACCATAGATTGTTCAAAATGTTACAGATGGTTTTGGTCTAAATCAATCATAGATGCTAAGTAGAAAAGGTTTTAAACAGTTTTATAAAAAACGTTAGATTTTAAATTCGTCACTCTGGAACCTTAAGCATAGCGGAGTTGATTTAACATTACACTGTGTGTTGGTTGAAATCGGGTTTTCCAAAACAGTAGACATATTGCGGTAAAGGTTTTATTTTTTTGCTACATACATATAACTTATAATCCGAAAAAGTTTGCTATTAAAATTCAGCAAGATCGGCCAATAAATGGATGAAATACTATCTGAAAAAACCACGACTACATGTAACTTTTACCCACAAATCAAATTTTTTAAGACTCCTTTTAATCTATGAAATTTTCACTTTTACCTTAAATAAGCTTCTTAGCTACAGGTAGAAAAACTTAGCGAAAAGGGGGATATAAATAACCCACTTATGAGCTAAAAGGACCTTTTTAGGCGCAGTCTATCGATTTGAAATCGCAAAATGCCAGTTTTATCTTATGGTGTTCTGAAATTCATCCGTTTTGCTTTCAAACTGCCAGAGTTTCCTTAAAATATTCTAGTTCCCTTAAACACACTTTTGCAGCTTGAAGTCACTAAACTTCTTGCGATTGCGATTTGCAGAACACCTATTATGTGATTTTGAAATCAGAATCACAAATGTAAACTTTTGTCGATTGTCAGAATATGCCCGTGTTATTATCTAAAATATGAAGTTTTAAATGTTGATTTGACAAAATATGTTTAGTGAATTAATAGTGGTTAGGGCTCGTAATATGATCTATTTCAAATGGCCACTATGCAAGAGTCGTCGTTAAGGGGTTTTCTAAGATGGGCGCCAAAGTCATCGTCGAGAATGGCAATTTTTGTTGCAGCAATTTTTAAAAATTCTGCTTTGAAGTTGCATTTGCGTCCAGATTATGAAAATTTAGTTTTGACTTTTTCTTGTCTTTCCTCTTCTCTTTTTATATTTTGAATATAAATACAAATACACCTACAGAAAACTTCAAGTTAAAAACTGTGTGAACAACAAAACAAAATTGCAGAGTACATGAAACTGCGTAACCCTCCCCAATCTTTTCACCCCTCTCACCGATAAACTCAAGAGTTGCTGCAACTAAAATTTCAAGTCTGGACGATTACATACAAAACAAGTTAAGTTGATGAATCAAATTGAGTTCAAACATTCTTTATGTGTAATACATAATACATATGTATGTGTGTATATAAGATTCGTTTGGTATTAAAAATCTTCCAAATCTCCCTAAACAGCCTTCCTCTCAATACCAAATTTATTACGATTTTCTGGAGGCTACTCTCTATTGCGATGCGAATGAAAATTATACCAAATCTAGTTATTGGAACTCTTCAATGCATTCGCACATTTCTTTTTCGCATCCATTTTTTTTTTTAAAATCATCCCCATTTTATTTACAGTTCAAAATTTTATTAAATATTTTGACATTTCACTACTGCCAATCTGCGCCTTCTTTAATTTTTTATTGTCATTATTGCTTCATTTCCAAAAAAATTCGAGAAAGTGATAGAGAGTACCAATTTGGCATTTTGCTTTCGTATCGAAATATAATTCGCATCACAAAAGAAAGTATATAAATAATTTCTTAAGATACCAAAAATGAGCATTTGATTTCCCAATGATTTTGTTGTTAATAATAAATAGATTTCTACGAAGTTATTATTAATGTTTGGAAATAGTCAATGTATAATGTGGAGGATGCAAATACAATTTTCCCTCTTTGTTTGGACTGCCTAACAGTTTTGCCAACTCTTTAAGACCAAAAATAACAGAATTTAAAGCTAAATTCTGGGTTTAAAAAGTTTAAGAAAATTTTGCTAAATAAAACTGGCTAAACATGATGATTTTTTCATGCCCCAAAAAAATGGGAAAATAGTTAAAACTAGTTCCAAGCTGTTTTTGCTTTAAGCAGTCAATCATTTGTGTCCTGCTCTTGGACTTCCAAAGTATGTGGATATTCCCAACAAAAGCGGATGTTTTATAATAATCTTTAATTTATTTTTTTTGGGAATTCAAATAAAAAAGCCAGAATCTTCAATTCATACTCAATTCAATCAAAAGATGTCCGTTGTCTTCCAATTCGAAACCGTTAAATTATAATGCTACTTAGGCTACTTGGCGTTGCGCTGCGTTTTATATGATTAGGGCCTTAGTCTTCTTTGTGTTATAATGGCCGATGATTCAGTTATTGCTTTAAATTTCATTCTTCTATGAATACATCACTGTCTTTTGGTTCACTCATTATCTCCGAAAAATGTTTCGTCTGAAAATTTTTTTATATTTATGTAGTGAATTCAAAGTAATATAAAAAATCCTATCAAAACCGCTAACAAAATGCAGAGAAAACCCTGTATTTTGACAGTTTCAACAAACAAAAAACCAGAACCAGCTGGTCGGTGGAACCCATCCGATACTTGAACTTGGCTTTGCGTTTGCCTAGAGAAATTTTGCAACCTTTTACTTTTTTGCTTCTTTTTTTAACTAACAAAAAATACGTTATATTTATATGTTATGTGTGTTTTTTTTTTATCTGTCGGTCTGTCCGTCTTGTTTGTATTATACAATTAATTATGTTATTGTTGTTATTTTCTTTTAGTAGTTTTTTTTATTGTCTAAATTCTTTTAAATGCAAATAACTTAAACGTACCTTGACTTTGTATGTTGATGCATATTTTTATTTTATTTTGTTTAAATTTTGCTACTAGAGTCAGACATTTATTTAAGCGTTTTTTTTTATATGGGTTTTTTTGTTGTACACTTTTTTTCATTCATATCTAAACAAAAAACGCTTTGTACGTGTTTTTTATACAAAATTCATTCATTCATTGATTAAAAAGCAAATGAGTAAAAAAAATAATGCTAGAACGCAAAAATATATTTTAAAATTTGCACTAAGTATTTATTAGCCACAATCAATGGAAGCTGCAGCCCGCTAGTATCACCACAACAGCTGTGTTTATTGGAAAATTATAAACATACATACTTATTTATGTATCTATCTCTTCTGTTGTTAAATATTATTAATATTAAACGGAATTTTATGAATGAAAGGAATTTTTTGTGTAAAAATACAATTTAATTAAAATTTTAAATGGATTTTAAGAAAAAATTGATATTTTTTATTGTTTAAGGGAACTCAAATTATGCTTATCATATTAATATTTGTTTTAATATTAATAAAAACTTGAATCATTTTTTAAAAGAATTTGTTGTTTTGTTTGAGGTCTGATATGGTTGCAAGTAAAACTTAAGTGGTTTTAATTCTCATTCGCTTTAGAGTTCTATTTGTATAATATCTTTACATTTTCTAAAGTTTTTGGAAAAAGAATTCCTAATGATCTGGCCTAAGTACAGTGTTGTCATATTTTTATTTCAAAAATCTTTTAATATACATATAAACAAAACTTTTTTTCGATCAAAAACACTTTTACAAATCGTTAAAAAGAATCACTTAGGTTAGGTTAGGTTTAGAAGGGTTATGCGCCCAAGGGCGCACATCCACTCGGAGACCAATGATTTCCAATGTGAATCCCTTCAGTAGAGGAGAAAAGAGGAAACAGAGAAGTAAAGAAGAAGAGTAGAAAATAGACCTAAGGCTCGGTACATATTAGTACAAATTCCCCTCTTCGCCCCCCCCCCCCCATAAGTTTTGGACTTATTTCATTTTTTTTGGGGTCTTATTTCCTGGGGACTTGTTTCATGCCGCCGGTCAATGATTTTTTTGTTTAAAAATATGGACGACATAGACATTCAAATCATGGCATAGGGTGAATTCTAAAACGTCAATTGCAAAGCACTTGCAACCGTGTATAATTTTACAATGTTATCTGTTCCAAAGTGCACCAAAAAAGTTATCGATGCGATAACTTTTTTGTGCGTCGATAAACTTGATGATACATTTTTTACTTCGACTTCAAAATATTATGATATTTTGAAATTGGACGTCCAGAATGCGCTTCGTCAAGAACAGCCTAGGTGCCCATATGCCCGAAATCAATTTCAAATGCTAATGCCATATTGATTTAATTTTTTGTGTTTTTTCACAATTTCAAGTTTTATCTGTATATGCCTTTACATGCATATACATACATTCATACATAAATGTATGTATTTAATTAACTTGCATCTGAACAATGACTTAACAAAAATTGGCGCGAAAACCCGTTAGTTTTTTTGTTGTGCTTACTTTCTACCCGTTAAAAGAATGCCAGATTGTTTTAAACCTATTTAAGCGTAAACCCTATACTCTGTCAAGTTTAAAATGCATTGCATGATTTTTTGCTTCTTTTATTAGAAGCATCGTTGTATATGGGGAATATTAATTTTTCTATATGCACATGAATATTTATGAATTCATTCCAATGAAATTTTCACTATTATCTGTTAAAACATGGTTTTTGTTATGTATTATTATTTTTTTTAAGGTTGTTGACATAGTTTTACAATTTACAATAAAAATATTTTATGACGTTATAATGCAACATCATCAGCAACATAAATTACAGAGCAGGAAAGAGATGAATATTTATTATTTAAGAATTAAAGCTAAAAATTAAAAATTTTATTAATAGAATAGTTTGGGGGAAATAAATTTTTTGTTAAATGTTAAGAATTTTTAGGTAGAAAGTTAATATGTCCTTGATTACAAATACATACATACATAGGTTATTAAAAAAAAAAACAAAAACGTGGGTTTTTTACAATTATTATTAACAATTGCAATTACGGGGTGCTAAAGTGTTGCCGGTTTTGAAAAATTGTTTTTTTTTTTAAATTATTGTTTCATTTGCTATACCGGAAATGACCAATTTAAAATAAATTTTTTCTAACTTGGACACTTTTATACCCTTCATTGAAGTTAAAAGGGTATATATAAGTTTTTCATTCCGTTTGTAATTTCTACAACATTAATCTTAGACCCTATAAAGTATATATGTATATTCTCGGTCCTTATAAGGATCCAAGTTGATTTAACTGTCCGTCTGTGCGTGTATGCGTTGAAATGGAGCTTACGAAGACCGCAGATATGACGGAGACTTGATAGTTATATATTTATGTCACATATAGTACGGATTGGTTTGCTATTGAAATTCAGCCTGATCGGTTCACAAATGTCTTCACAAGTGGGCGTGGCACTTCCTACACAAAGACATTATTGATTTCTGTATATCTATAGATCGGCAAGAGCTTGAGTTTCCGAATTAGATACAAGCATAATCAATACACAACATCCGACAAAATTTGGGCGAGCTTGGACAAGTGGGCGTGGCACTTACCATACGATTACATTATCGATATCTGTACATCTGTAGAACAGCAAGAGCTAAAATTTTAAAATTAGGTACAAGCATATCGGTTATCAATACACAACATCCGACAAAATGTGGGCGGGATTGGACAAGTGGTCGTGGCACAAAGTTGATTTTTTTATATCTAAAAAGCAGTATTTATATAACTTTCTGTTATTATCGTACATTGGTGAAGGGTATATAAGATTCGGCATAGCCAAATATAGCACTCTTGTTTTCTTTTATTTTTACCAAAATCAGCCTAGAGTTTACTTATTATACTGTAAAAGTTTAGGAATAGGATATCCATAAGTTGAAGAGTTATGCAATTTTCTTTACACGCACAATGCACTTAAAAACCCGAAGTGATCATTTTAAATTCCAATTTTTTACTTAGACCCAATATTTTAGTTTTTTTTTGTTTTGACCGAAATTAGTCTTCGGTTTCCTAATTATATTGTAAAAGTTTTGAAATAGGATGTCCATAAGTTTTAAAGTTATGTAAATTTATGTACAATTTTAAGAACTTTGTTAACTACCATATTTGTATGGGAGCCCCTTAGGGGTGGATATTAGGGCAAATATGTTTGAGAAAACGTTAAGGTAAAAAAATAATAAAATAATTCCGGTAAAATATTTTTTTTTTTGGTATGACCGCTTCACGAATAATGCCTCATATGTACATATGTGTGTACTTATATTAATCCATCTTTATTGGACTTTATCGATTACAAAACTATTTAACATTTTTTTCGATGACTTTGTAACACTCAAGTTACAGTCTCCAAAATTCACAAGTTTGTTGGTTATAAACTGATTTGTTAAAGCTTGTCCTTGATTCGAAACATGTAAACAGACAACAGAATTTACACCCATAATTTTCAATTTTATTTTAGCAATACTAAAAGAACATTAATAAAAGTCAGATGATAACGGTTAAATTTTGATTTTTATTTTTTTGAACAAAAATAACAGTTATTTTTTGATTATTATTTTTTTGAACCATAATAACAGTTACTTTCTGATTCTTATTTTTTTTTTCGATAAAAAATAACATTTATTGTCTGTTTTTTATTTTTTTTAACAATTATAACAGTTTTTTTTTTGATTTTTATTTATTTGAACAAAAATAACAATTATTTTTTGATTTTTAAATAAATGTTATTATTGTTCAAATAAATAAAAATAAAAAAATAACTGTTATTTTGGATCGAAAAAATAAAAATCAAAAAATAACTGCTCCTTTTGTCCAAAAAAATAAAAATCAAAAAATAACTAATTTTTGATCGAAAAAATAAAAATCAAAACTTTAAAAATCATTATATTTTATTATAGAAAAGTTCATAAGGATCAATATGGTATACTTGAATCACTTTGCCGGCATTTACTTCTATATGCTTTTATTGTTTTAAAATTTTAAAATAACTGTTATTTTCGGTCCCTGTTTTAAAACATACATGTTTTAGCAAGTTGCAATATTATTTTTCGGGAATTTGAGCGACGGC
This sequence comes from Pollenia amentaria, assembly GCA_943735925.1. Classification (NCBI taxonomy): domain Eukaryota; kingdom Metazoa; phylum Arthropoda; class Insecta; order Diptera; family Polleniidae; genus Pollenia; species Pollenia amentaria. The sequence continues at coordinate 120,055,455 of OX031008.1, forward strand.
ATGTGTTATGTTAACTTCGAGGGCATCTAGTGGTTGTGGCGATTTAAGAACTAGACTATTTTTTAATAAAAAATAGGGTTTAGGTTATTTTATTTTTAAATTTTATCAATTGCACGTGTTGTTGAACGTAGTATCCGTCCATGGTGATTTGACAAAATAGACGAAAAAATTACAGCCAATTAGAAAATATTACCGCTATCAACTACTGTATTGGTTTAGACGTCCCTTTTTGAATATTGTTTACATCAAATTATTATTTTTCTTTGGAAAATGAAAAACAAGTTTACATTGCTCAAAATCTAACATACGTACTAATGTTTGTAGATATGTACATATGTTTGTATGAATAAGCAGATGCTATTTTTGAAGCAAATAGTAGTTTTCATTTTAAATTAGTTACGCAGAAAGATGAACAATCACGGACTTTTTGATGAACTCAAAATGTTTTTCATTTTAGTTTTTTGGCCTTCATGGCCAAAGCGCTTTATATGGCCTTGCACTTGTAATTTTAGAGAGATATACGTAATGAAAATCATAAAATATTTTCTGAAATATCTTATAATTTTTATATTAATTCGACTGTGTATTCTAAGTCAAATTACAATTTATAAAGCTCTCATACTTTAATAGTCTATTTCTTCAATATTTTTCTATGTACCATCAGAATTTTTTTTGTTTGTATATTTCTGTTTCTATTGATAAAGAAAAATCGTACACTTTTGCTTAAGTAACTTAAAATTATTGATTTTTTGAGATATGAATATGTTGCAATAAAAGAGCGATATGTACTTTTCTCACTCTCATTGCCAAATTTGATGACGTTTGTATCAATTTCACAATGAATAAATCCCAATAATAACAATTAAGATTACATTTTTTTTTATTTAAATGTATAGATAAAAGTTAATAACTTTTGTGGTTTAATAAACGACTTTCTATATAATTTTTATTTATTTTCCGGTTTTAAAATACATACATACATACGTACATATGAGGTGATTCATTTAAGTAAATCAACCACAGTTTTGATAGAAAATATTTTTTACACGTAAACACACGTACTTTGTGTACTACGTGTTTTGAGCCAGGGATGGATGTTATGATACAGTTGTCCTTTTTTTGGCATGTTTAAAACTGTGTTGTGGATATGATATTCTTCCATCGCCCATATAGCGAATGAATTCCTTGGGTTTGGCTAGGTCCTATCCATTCTTAAATTTCATATTTTTTACTGATGCTTGTTAATGCAGCCCCTACACTTTGCAACTGGTCGTACAACTCAAATTAATAAACTAGTTGGTCATTGACTGCACAGGCTAATGTTTTCAATATATTTTGGAGCCTTCCAAAGGGAGAATTTTTTTCACGGAATACGCTTTTTAAATCAATAGACTGCATTCTATCATCTCCCATATAATGTATTTCTTTGCACTGGCTAAATCCGATGGAATTTTTACTTCAACAGTTGTTGTGGCCAATTTCATGTCTTAAATTAAAAAAGATTTAAATGTTGGATACGCCTTTTGTAAATTTAAGTTACGATATGAGTAGTCCACTTGCAAACACCGCTAAGTTTAAAACCATACAAATTCTGTTAATGCCACCATCTCTAAGCCATTATCAATATCTTTCAGTCACGGTAAGTAACGCGCAATTTCTAATAAATATTCAGTACTCCTGCAAAACTTTATATTGCTTTATAAAACTTTTGAAATCGATTTTCTCCGAATTTTTTTATGTTTAACTTAGCGGTGTTTGCAAGTGGACTACTCATTTAATAAATAATATGTAAATTAATGTTCGTTAATTGTACGTGCAAATTATATTAAATTTATATTAAAGTATAAAAAAGTTTTAAAGGCAAAACATTACTAACATAGAGTACTATCCGATGTGATATAAATATATTTGTTGTAATTTTCCTTAAGAATAAACAATTTCTTTTCGGTTATCTAAAACTATGTTGCAAGAAATCTATCAATTCCACATTCGTCAGCGATTGTTAAAATTGCAACTTTTCCAGATCTACAAAAATTTATGTTGCTAAAATTTTGTTTTTTTTTTTTTGTTTTAAAAGTTGGTATATTTTCCATCCCTGTTTTTAACTTTCCAAACAGCTGTGCTAATTAAAATGCAAATAATAAATGAGTAACAAAACTAATGACCGCAAAAAACACGCAGCACTAATAACACATGCGGGGAAGACAGATCTTGTCTAAATAATTAAACAAACAAATAAATAAGTAATTAAATAATTTAAAAATAACAAGAAATGTTTTTTATATAAATAATAAACATTAAAATTGTAAAAGCAAATGTTTTTTAAGTAAATGATACAAATTTAAATTGTAACAGAAAGATATAAAGAACTTTATTTGAGAATACATCAGAGCCGAAGAGAGGCTTAATGTTTGTTATAAACGGGGTTTTATTCAAAATTCTGCCAAACTACTAGGAAAGCTATTACTAAAGCTTGGTTTGGTTGGCTACACTATAGACATTTCTTGCGGGATATACGAAGTTTAAAGTCGAGAGAGGATAAAAGTAAAAGTAAAGTGTGTCACGCATACGGCGTTGCCCCGTTACCAACAAACTTCGTCGGGACTTAGTGCTGGTTCACACTCTTTAAGGTTAAGCCGTCCAGTCTTGAGCTTTAAGGAGAGAAGGGAAAACAGAATGTCATTTCTTTTCCTCTCTCCTAAAAACTCAAGACTTGATGGCCAAAACTTGAAGAGTGTGAACGTCTTGTTCCTAATAAGCTGTTTCCACAGACCAACGTCTGCCGAAATATTTTTCTTTGGTTCTCCACCACATTGACAACGCCTTGTCAAAAAGTAAGATTAAAAACTATAGGTTGATGTCGAACACCAAAAAACTGTTACGCGATACAGTTATGCGACGCCAAACTCTTAACCAATCCCGACGAGCAGCAAAACGCGCGAAGGCAGACAAACAGACTTTAATAAATAATGACAATGACACACGATATGCTTTTTCACCTAGAGCAGATTTACGACGTCCTTTGTACCTTATACGTCGCGTTTTTGAACTGACAACTTCTAAGTTTATATGCATTAATTTGATTTGCTTTAATTTAATGAAGGGTCTTCATGATATCACTTAAAAGTCTCGAAACCTGTGCAAATTGTGAATTTTTGCACCCTCGCAAATGAACTTTCAAAATTTGTAGGAGAATTCATTTAAACAAACTTCGTAAATTTGCCTCGTATTTTGGACTCGTAAAGTTGCGCTGTTCAATTGTGCATTTATACAAACATATTTTTTATGCTTACCGTCATTTTCAACTAAAAATTAAACAATTTAAACAACAAATTCTTGGAATAATCTGAGAAAATTAGTCTTTTAGCTTTTTTTTTAGGCATTTTCAAACACACATTTCACTTTTTAGCACGGAGTACTTTAGAGCTGAAAAAAGTGATGTGCGAAAAGGGCCAAGTCAGTTGCGAAGGCAGCTTTCGAAGAAAAAGACAGAAAGCGTTTTTGGTAGTAAAGTGGCAATGTGTGAAAATATACCGCTACAATCAACACAAATTGCGTGATCAAAATAAAAATACCAACCATGTTAAACAAAAGGATTAGTTAAACAAACGTTTGGTGTTGTACAAAAGAAATTATTTAGTAATATTAGCGCATATTCAGAAATCGTAACTAAAGTTCTTATTCACAATTCATAACTAGCGTAGCAACTGCTTTCAGCTGATAAAAGAAATGCACACATGCATATTGGCATGTAGAGAAAACAAAATGTCGATAATATTTTAAACGATATTAGAAAAACAAATTTTGTTCTTTAAAATAATTTTTGGTGATAGGTTAGGTTAGGTTCCATGGGCAGCCATCGATAGACAGCTCACTTGGGTCCTTCAGCGGTCCCTTTGTGATACCCAGCGCCAATCCCAAAAAGCAGTTACTCGGATGGCGTCACTGCAGAGTTGAGCCAATTCGTCTTCCTAATGAAGAGAAGAAGCAATCTTAGTTCTATTAGATAGATCCTCCAAGCAGAAAAACCCCGGCTCTCCCAGGTATTTTTCCCTGATGCCCCGTAGCCCAGGGCATTGACAGAGAAAGTGGTGATAGTTTGTATGTAAATCAATTAAAATAGGGTCCTGTAAAAATAAAGCTATTAATTTTTATTTTGTTGGCAAAAAACACATTTCTAGTTTATTTTATTTTCTGTATGGATGTTTTTTGGACGCGGTAGAAATGGACGCAAGTTGCAAATATAATAAGGTAAGTTTATTAGTAAGGAAATTGTAAGAGTATTTATTGTTTTCTGTATATTTGAGAGACTCAAATTCGTCGTCAAAAACGTTTTACTTTTCAAATAAATTATAAAATAAAATTAATCAGCTGTTCTTTGAATGTAATAGTTGGTTGATATTAGTAATTTGCACGAAAAGCGTTCCCGTTCTTTAAATTTGTGTAAAAGAGAGCGAGTTTGAGAGAATAAAATTCTTCTTCTTCTTGCACGAAACAGCTGTAAAACATAAACAAAACAAAAAAAGGTATGGAAAAAATGCTAATGAACAAAATTTTGGAAAATGATGTGGAATAAAATAGTGTTATTAAATAAAAAAGTTTTATATTAAAATATCAAGAAAAATAATGTAAGTTATTGTAAAAGTGTTTGTATTGTTCTATTTTTGGTAATATATAGTTTATTTCTACAGATAATATACAATTTTTTAAAAGTGGCGCAAAATTTTATTGGTTTGTTAAGACTGTCAAAACACTTTGACTTGTTATTTTGTGCTAAAAATGGTTTTTTCTGTTCCCGTACTTTTGTGTAATTTTGTATCTTTGTGAAAGAAATGTATGCTAGCTCTCATTTTCACGAACTTTACCCAAAAAGTAAAGAAACAAAGCTATTAAGTTAGAGCATTACCCATAATTAAGTGCTGAAAGTAATCAACTGTGAATAACTTATTTTTTATTATTATTTTTTTATTATTCCTACACTAAATCCCGCGAAGCTTTTTGCTTGTCTGCAGAAGACCAGAGTCTCTGGCGGGAATCGAACCCGCAACCCCGGTACTGATAGACTAGCTCACTACAGCTAGCCTACCGGGGCACCCAAATAGGTACTTAAAAAATTTCACACTAAGTGATAATTATGAATATGCGACATTTTTTTGTTTTTATATGTTATGTTGTTATGTTTTATAACAAGGTAATTCACGGCACAAGTTGAAACCTTGCAAAAAATGCAAAAACATAATAACCACATAGATAATTAGTTGTACACAACTTGTGACGTGAATGACCTTAATGCTATTTACTTACTTACTTAAATATAATTTTCGCGTGGTGTGGTAAACTTAAAAGTTAATTTTTACAACAGTTTTGCAAATAAATCTCATCCAAATAATTTTGTATTCGTTATATTGCGGCAGAAAAGACAGTGCAAGAGTAATGCAAAAAGGGCAGCTTTCGAAGAAAGAGGCAAAAAAAAAACGCAATATCTTCCGTCTCGCGACAGCTGTGCATAGTACTCTATGCTTTCTAGACATAAATTTTAACTTTTTTTATATATGTATGTATTATTTTTTCTTTTTTAATTAATTTTTGTATTAACATTTCCTAAAAAGTGACAAGGGGCTTGATGAAACGAGTCTCGCAAGTTTTCCCATTTGCACATATGTGAGTTTTAAACGGTTTCATGAAAACTCTTATTGTTTCTGTTGTGTATCAGCAAAAATAAAATAAATTAATTAAAATTTAATAAAGAAAATGAAGATCAAACTTATTGTCTCGGTCTTGGTATAACGTTCTAGTCTAAAATCTTCGATCTCTACCTATTACATCAATACATGCCCGAGCTTTATAAGCAAAATAATTTAAAAAAAAACTCCAAAACTTCCTCGAATTCCATTGAAAATGTGTGTTTTTTAATTAAATTTTGTTGAAAAAAACTGCTGATTAAATATCCGTCATCAAAGTATTGATGTGTGCCTCTCCTCCGTTGTTACGTTAGTGCCAGTTAAAAAAGGCGACGTACAAAGCGCGACGACGGATTCTATGTGCTTCGACCGGTAAAAGATAAAATATATTAATGTTTTTTTTATTTTTAAAATTTTATTGTATTTCTTTTGTCCTGTATTGTGGTTTATAATTTTTAACACATAATGTCCTTGCCATATTTTTTTTATTATTGTGTGGCAACAACAAAAATCATCACTGCATTTGCATCATACAACTACAATTAGTATCTCCAGCAAATTTCCAGTTTGGCTTGTTTTTACTCATGTAACTTGGCAGTTGCCTAGTAACAAAAATATGTATGTATAGGTATATCGTTACCTTAAACGCAAAAGGCCCTAACTAGCCAAAAATTAAAAACGAATTTTTTTTATATTCTGATGTATTGCATCAACACAAATGTCCACAAAAAAGACCTAACTAACAGCTTGCATACTATTTAAACAGTATAAGTCGATTTATCATTCAATTTTCAAAATGTTAGCACTTTTTGCGTTAAAGGTAACGATATGTATATACAAACACATGTACTTACATAGTTTTGTATATTAAGCAATCAAGCAACAATGAAATCACTATTTATATTAGAATCTTCATTATTATAGTTGTTATCAACATCAATCAAGATAATGATTTATCTGAAACGTTATTATATGTACCTATATGATTCTGCATTTTATGTTGTCACTTAAATTTTATATGTATACGCAGGGGTTTTTATAAAACGCATAAATTCAATCTTGGCTGGGCAAAAATGGTTCTACCTATAACTTATTTAGTCAATAATCTACGTTTAGACTCCTGTTTTCTCTGTTTTCGACAAATCCTAAAAAAAGTTCCGCATTAATCTTGTTAGTCGAAAAACCTATCACTCTTGTTTCTTTTTACAATTTGTGCAGCACTAATTTCTACTCATTTTCCTTTTGTCTCTATTCTCTCAATTATCATCATCATTATGCACAATCTAACATACCTACATAAATTCCAAGTTACATCAGTTATAACAACAGCAACAATTAATGCAATAACAAGTGCAACCTAATTATTTGCTTCTGAATTTTTTTTAACTTATTACTTCATGTGTGGGGTATAATATATGAATGTATGTTTGTATGTGTGTCTGTTAATATTACATTTTTTCAATTTTGCAACAGGGTGCTGCCAGACCTTTATTTTCTCGCAAAAGATCGTTTCCATATACATAAGTTGTAATTATTTAACATAAAATAAAATTAATTAAAACCTTCACCACAGGTGAAAAGTGTTTATAAAAATTTGTCAATCCGTTTGTAATTTCTACACAAATGTTTGTCATAAAATTAATTTTTTTTTTAAATTTTTTCCTCTTATTTTTACACATAACAAATACCTACATATCGCAACGTTTGGCGCATATGCCAAAAAGTCTAAAGGCCCAACCATAATATGCATAGCCTTGCTTAACCTACTGTCAAAAATTTACAAAAAGTCTCTCAAATGTATTTAAAAAACAAAAACAAAATAAAAAAAACATTTGATTCCGTACGGAATGTGCGATCAGTTTCGCACTTTGCTTAAGCAGATGACAATTTCATAAAACTTAACAAAACGTCTCCTTAAGTTCAATATGGTTTGCCTCATATAATTTACATGTATTCGCACATTTGCTGAATCCAACTTAAGCACATTATGGTTGGGCCTTAAGTGGTGAAAAATGACAACGAAAATATAGAATAAAATCTATTTTTATTTTCACCATTACTTCCGGCATATGTAGGTATGCATGTTTTGAAGAACAATTGAAATTTTTGTGAAGGTTCGTGAGCGAATTTAGAAGGTTTATTATATTGAATAAAGACCAGTCTAATGTACATTTAGCATAAAGGTTAGAGAAGGAGTCGTAGTTTGAGTCGGACTTAAAAAATTTCAGCGGTTGTAATCGGAGTTAGAACTATTTTTTGACGACTCCACAGCAGGGCTGTCTTGTTGAATTTAAAACCAATTTTTTAAAAACTTTTAAAAAAATTTTTATTATTTGTGGATTTGTTTATTTCATTAATAAATCCTTGAAAATATAATGAATTGTTAATTAATCCCTAATAAAAACTACAAAGTTTACTTACAAAATAGACCAGTAAATTGCCTCAAATTCTTCTGCCGTTAAAATGGCAGCAAATGCTGCTGGAGCTACTTCAACAGCAAGTGTAGGAACTCTTAATAGCAATACAGAGACATACACAAAACAACATAAATACAAATATTTTCACAACTTAAAATTCTAAAATCACTACTTATACAACAACATGTAGTATAATTTCTCTACAACCCTTTCGCAAAACTTTAATTTCTATAACTTCTCAATTACAATTAACATTCCCAATTCTTCTATTCTTTTTACATATATTTCTTGGCTAATCATGTGCAATAATACCAACAATTACAACAACAATATACTGATCGCTTACATCAAACACAGAATAATATGGTGCGCACTGGTACCGGAGGTGGAGGCGGCAAAGCGGATGCCAAACCTCGTGGACGTATGACAGCCTATGCCTACTTCGTTCAGACGTGCCGCGAAGAACATAAGAAAAAACATCCCGATGAGACAGTTATATTTGCTGAATTCTCCCGAAAGTGTGCTGAGAGATGGAAGGTAATTTATTTTTTCTTAATAATTTATTTATTTTTTTTTTTTTCATTTTAATATACAACCTAATTAAGAATAAAAATTCCCTGGGAGTTTTTTCCCTTCTCCCATTCTTCCTTTTTAAATTCAATTGGTAAAATTGGAAAACGGAAAAAACTCTCGGGGAATTTTTATTCATAATTGGGCTGATAGTTTTTTATGTTTAAAAGAAATTTTTGGTCTCATATTTAAACGTTTTAACGTTTTATGTGAATCTAGACTAGATTTTTCTTTTATCTGACTTAATCGCCAGAAACTTTTTTCGTTATTTCTTAAAAAAATCCGTAAGAATTTAAAAAATAAAATTTTAAAGAAAAGTTATTTTCTCACGATAATTATTCGACATTATCGTTATTCATAAAATTTCTGCAAATTTAAAGTTTTATGGTATAATTTTTTTCAAATTTTAATTTCATTTAAAATGTAAGCCACTTTTGAAACATTTTCAAATGTTGTTTGGCTAAAATAAAACTTATTAAGTTTTTCCGTTTATTATAGTTTGATCAATTACAGCTCCTTCCGGTGTTAGTTTAAAACTTATTTGGGCCTATGCCTCCTTTTTCCAAAGAATCAGTCAATTTCTGAAACAACAAATCAATAAATTCTTAAATCTAAGTTTAATATTAAAATTCGCAACTTTTAAAATTATTTTCAAGCCGTTTTTGAAATAACGCTTTAATAAATGTCTATTGAAAACCCGTTTATAAAAAGAAACGTTTTTGTTGTTCTATCCAATGAAATTAAAATTCAATGTTTCTGTTCGATTTAAGAATTAAAAAACTTAAAAAACAAACAAAAAACAAAGTAGAAATTGACTGATTTTTTTTCTCCCTTTTTTTCATTCCTAGATACTCAAATCCACCGAGGAAGGAAAAGATGTAAGTGATTAGGGTCTCCCCCATAACGTGGTACTTATACACAAACTCTTATACACAATCATTGCGTGAGTTTAAACTAAGAAAGTATTTGAAAAATTGATTTGTTTCAGTTAATATTTTATTTTTAAATTTTTAAGAAAATTTAAATTAATTTAAAAAAATTATCACGACCAACCTAAATAAGAGCAGCAAGCATTTTTTACATTTTTAATAAAACAAACCGACGCACACAGGGACCAAGCCGTTGATTTCACGGATTAATTAAAAAAAATACAAGTACCGTAAAAACTCAAAATTTTCGGTTAAAGTGCACAAAATTTTCTTTCATTAAGCAAAAAAATGTCAACTATGTAACGGTGCTTTTGTAGTGACGCGTTGAAATTAAACATTGTAAAAAAAAAAAGTGAAAAAATAGGCAAACGAAGCTAATAACTTTAAGTAATTAAATCCGATTTACCGTAAGTAGTTAAAAGTAATAAATATAACTAAGCAACCATCAAGCTCATGCATTTATTCAAATGTTTTGCTTAAATTTGAAAAAAAAAAACAATTATTTGTAGGAAGTGCTTATATTTTTTAAGTTTATATGGGAAAAAATGGATTTTCTCAGTTTAAGTTGACATAACGTTATTAATTGGGCAAAATTAAGCAGAGATTTTAACTTCATCTTAAAGGTCGAGAAAATCAGCGTTATTTTAGGAAAAAATTATGCTGCGTTATGTACGAATTAGTAGCAACACACGTTGAGTTTACCAAAAAAAAAGCGCTTCACGACTTATGCTATAACTTGTTGCTGTTGTTTTTGTCATTGTTTTATGTATTTTAATTAGAGACGTGTAAATGTCGTGATTTGTTAACAGTGGTTAAATTTATATATTATGATTAAAAAAAAAACAGCATGAGTGAATTAAAATTTAATTCTCACACTAGGTTAGGTTAGGTTGGAAAGGCTGGTGCGAAGTAAGCTTCACACCCTCACCCAGAGACGAATATGTTCCATTGTGACACCTTAGTTATTAAAAGAAGCACCGGAAAAAGCACAGGAAAAGAAGGTAGTGAAAGATAAACAAAGGACAGCACAAGCAAAAACAACCCTACCAAACAGGAAAACTGCGCTACATGTGCCCAGTCTCCTGCCGCGCAGTCAGGTCATTCCCATTACAAATCCCGTTAGACTCTCGCAGTTAGAGCCCGCAGCCCGAGATATCTCCCAATTCATGCAGGAATCTGCTATTCAGCCACCTCATCCTATTGGGGTTTGGAGGTCACTATATATGTGCTCAGCCAGGCGTCTCTTAAAGGCATTGATGGGCTGTTATGTTACGATTGCAAGAGGGCTCTAGGAGAAATCTTAGGAAACGACTTGGGCGAATCAAAATCATTTCTGGGATTGGGTATACAAAAATCAGGAGGAAATTTAACAATTGATTAAACGGCGTACATTCGAAAATTAATAGAAAGCTTCTCAATGTCAACAAGTAATCCCGCATCGACTTCTATGGATGTTAACGTCAAATTAAGTAAGGTGCAAAGTCCCAAGAACGAGAAAGAACCGCTTGAGATGGGAAAATATCCATATCAGGAACTAATTGGAAGTTTGTTATTTAGTGCGCAGTTACCAAGTCTAGATATTTGTTACACGTTAAATTTTTTTAGCCGTTTTAATGCCAACTATGGCATACAACATTGGCAGGCGGCAAAACGAATTCTTCGTTATTTAAAGGGCACGATCGACTACAAAATCGTTTTTAAGGAAAAAGGAAACTCTAAAATAGAGTAGAGGGCTACTGCGATGCCGACTATGCAGATGATTTGGACGAAAGAAAATCGGTCAGTGGTTTTGTGTTCATGAAGCAGGGAGCACCAATCAGCTGGGCATCGAAAAAACAAAATACTACAGCGTTGTCTACATGTGAAGCTGAATATATGTCTACAATATATGAGCTATTGAGAAAAGAGTCTGATCCTATGAAAGTATACTGCGATAACCATGCGGCAGTACATCTTGCTTTGAATGAGTCATATCATCCTAGGATGAAGCATATTGATGTCCGCTACCATTTCATCGGGGACTGCTTGAAGAATAGGGACTTCATTTTGGACACACTTCCATCTAACAAAATGATTTCCGACAGTCTTACTAAACCTCTGGTTAATGTAAAGTTTTCGAACTGTCTAAAGCGATTGGGAATCAATAAGGATTTATTTAGTGAGGATGTTGGAATGTGAAATAAATCATATTTGGCAATTGGCAACTCTTTTTATATATTTTTTATAACAACACTGTAATTGAAATTTTGACATTATCTGCCCGTTCGCCGATATCGAACGTTAACGTTCTCATAGAAAATTACATTTAAAACAAAAACAATTTTTAAAATTTTGTTTTTGTTTTAAATGTTATTTACCATGCGAACGTTAACGTTCGATATCGGCGAACGGGCAGTATATTTTGTGTAGCATTTTTTTTTATACTGGTATTTTAAGTTGTAATAAAGCTTTGAATTAAACTGCACGCGTTTTTTAAGATTCGAGGCAAAGTTTTTTTTTTACACATAACTACAACAGTGTGCCTCACTATTGTATTTCTGAAGATATAAGAAATAAAATAAAAAATTGATTCAGATATAAGTTATTCAAATATAAGCAAAATAGTAATATTTTTGTATGGATGATACCCGTCGCCTCCTCCTATACCCTCAAGATTTTGTTGGAACATGCACTTTGTTTTAAGAGTATGTATGTACATCAGATTTGATGGACCTCACTATTGCAGCTGAGGAGATGAATTGATCCGCGAAAAAGGGCTTTTGGCCCCATTGTGTTTGTATAACCTTTATGAAAAAGAAGGATTTTTTGTTTTTTTTATTTATAATAAATAAAAGCTTCAAGAATTTGCTTACTTTCTCAGAGTTAGATCCGGCAAATGAAAAAAAATATGTCGAGGGTTAAAGCAGATTTTTATATTTTCGATAACAGCTTTGGATTATTTGGAAATTATTAGGTGTGTGATGAAAATCGATGGATTTTAAAAGGTGTGATGAATTTCTAGCGATTTTAAAATCTATTTCTTAATTAAAGTCTTAATTTTTTGTTCAAAATTCAGGTCAATTAACACGCAGGTATAATATAAAATTTAAAAGAATATATACAGAAAATATGATAAAAATGTATTAGAAATCAATTTAAAAAAAATAAAAACCAGTCGGAGTGGAAGCACCCACAAAAACTCGCAACTCCGTCTCCAAAATTTTTCTACCTTACATATCGCACTGGTTCCTCTAAAGATAGTCAACTCAAAATGTTTTAATTTTCACTTTATGCAAGAAATCGATGTACCGTGTTCATATTTACCCACTGTAAAAATCTTATATCATTTTCCCTAAAAAAAAAAAAAAAAAAAAAAAAAAAAAAAAAAAAAAAAAAAAAAAATTCAATTGTATCCCCCTTTGTGATATATGTAAGAGTACATATAGAAAGAAAACAATTTATAAATTTTGAGCTAACCCCCCTTTAGAGGAACACCAGTGCGGTATGAAAATAATTATATTAAAGCTCAATGCGGCACGTGTTAGAATTAAAATATTGATTTAAAATTTTTACAGAATCATTTTCTTGATAGATTTAACCATTTAAAAGGAACTGAGTTAAAAAGTGTTTAAAGTCAAATATGAACCAGTCTCATATAGATTTATCATCAAGGTTGGAGTAGAAGTCGGATTTGGAGTCGGAGTCTGACTTAAACAATTTAAGCGGTGGGAGTCGGAGTCGGAGTCGGAGTCGGAGTTAGAACTTTTTTGAAGTCTGCACAGCCCTGATTTAAAATAGCCTAATCACAACACAAAAAGGGGACTTTTTGTAAACAAAAACAAATCTTTTTCAGAAGACAAACAATATGTACTACATCTAAAAAAAATCGAAGAATCATCATGGATGATTCTATTTACACCTCATCACCACAGCTCAAAAGGGTATATTCGTTTTTATATAAGTTTGTCATTACTTTTGGCATTTCTATTATTTGGTTCTAAGACCCTATAAAGTATATATATTCTGGATTATTGTAAGTAGAGCAGTTGGATTAATGATACCCGTCTTTCCGTCCGTCAGTTTGTCTGTCCGTGTGTATGTTGAAATGGGGTTCCCGAAGACCTTAAATATCATGGGGACTAGGTTGTTATATATTTATATCACTTATTTGCTATTGAAATTCAGCCTGACCCCGGTGGGCAAATAGCTGAGATATGAGCAAAAACCCACAATTGAAGCAAAGCCGCGAATAACGTTGTAAAAGCCACTTTTTGCAACAGTTTTTTTTTTGCAGATTAAGCTTTACTCTCTTACACTTTTTAAACGTCAATTTACCCAAAATTATGCACCTTGACGCCATCAAAATGCGATACAAAGAGTCAGCCAGTGGAAGAACGTTGTAAGTTACTAACAAAATGATACAAACGAACTGGTTTTTCAAGGTGGAAAAAAGCCGCTTGTGTAGTGGAAAAACGTTTTAAATGACATCGCGATTGTGGATATGAAACGTTTTTCTAGTAAAAAAAAAAAGAATATAAACTGTAATTAAGCATGTTATTTAAAATTCGGTTTACTTGATATTTTGCATAAAAGTTTTTATTGTAATTTTTTTTTGATAATGTAAAAAAAAAGAATTAATAATCCTGCCTTCTAAAAATGTTTTTTTGCTCCTGAAAAATATTTATTTTGTAACTTACAACGTTATTCGCGGCTGTGCTTCAATTGACTCCAATTTTTACTCATAAACATTTCCTTTCTGTCTTCTTTTAATCTATAATCTTTATTTAATAGTAAAACTGAAGGTGAACTCCCGAATTTAAGGTTTTGGTACGATTTTTATTACTACGGCTAAGGTACGATTCGGCACAACTAAATATAGCACTTTTACTTGTTGAAATTTATTTTCATTATTTAAAATATTTCGAGCTAGTGGATTTGGGTGTAGTTCAAGACTTTTTAAATATTTTACTGCGTATTTTGTAACCATAGTTTTTACCAATGGCATGTTGAGATCCTTGTGGATATTCGAGTTTTTACATACCAGAGAGCGGCTGTGATTATACGAAGAACATTATTTTGGCGCCTTTAAATATTTTCGCTATTAGACGCTGAGGCAGTGCCCCATAATTGAATACCGTAGCTCCAGATTGGTTTTAAGATAGAGTTGTAAAGTAGAAGTTTGCAATCGAGACTAAGGACAGAATTTCTTCCAATAAGCCAATGAATTTGAATGGTTTTTAGTTTCATTTGAGTTAATTTTGCATCTATATGGTATTTCCACGGTAAACGGCGATCTAGATGAGGTATTATTTGATTATTGATTTTAATAGGGGGCATGAATCCCGACGTAAGGTGAATGTTATATGTACGCATTTTTGCTCGTTGACTATTATCCTCCATTGTTTTAACCATATTTCTAGTTGAAATATATGCTCCTGTAAGTAACGAGATGCATCATGATGGTGTTCATGCACGCTTAGGAAAACTGTATCGTCCGCAAATGTTGAAGTTTGGGTGTAGTTGTTAGTTGGCATACCCGAAGTGTATATTAGGTATAATAGTGGACCCAGGATGCTGCCTTGTGGGACTCCAGAGAACTTAAAAAGTCGCCTTCTTTAATAATGAATTTACGACCGGCTAAGTAGCTTTCTAACAGCTTGTGTGTGTTTACTGGTAAGTTTAGCTTCAATTTATGGGATAAGCCTTCGTGCCAGACTTTATCAAATCCTTCAGACACATCGATGAAGAGAGCGGAACAATATTTTTTTTCTTCGAAGGCTTTTCTTATGGCGATTATTATCCGATGGGTTTGTTTAATTGTGCTGTGTTCTTTTCTAAAACTGATGGTTAGGAATACATCTATTTTCATTTAAAATTGGGATTAATTTTGACACTAAGAGTTTCTCAAACGGCTTTGATATATTAGATAATAAACTTATATGCCTATATGACTGAACTTTTGTGTGATCTTTTCCTGGTTTAGGTATCATGGTAACTGATGAAACTTTCCATTCTTAAGGGTAGTATTCAAGGCGTAAAATAGCGTTAAAAATAAAAGGAATAATTTTCTTTGCTATGCAAGGTAGTTCTAAAAGCATTTTGTTACTGATCTTGTCTAAAGCAGGATCTTTCTTGGGGTTTAAATCACAAATAGCCTTTTCGATTTCTCTTATCTCGAATCTTAGGGGAACAGCTGCTCTAACATCAACAGGTGGTAACTCCACAGCAATATTATGTATGAGGGGTAAATACGGTTTTCAAATGATTAACAAATAGATTTCTTTTTTAATAATACCACATATATTCCTTTTTGAAAATGCTTCATTTTAAAATGTTTTTTTTTTAGAACGATTAATAATTTTGTTCATTATTGTAAAAGATTAATAAAGTTGCCACATTTTCAATATGTACCATTATGAAATTAATTTGATAGCTAAAAGTTCTCATATTATTAAAATATAACTTTTTTACTTTTTTCTTAATTTGTTACAAAAAACAATACGCTAATAAAGAACTACATACCGTTCTTTTTTTGTGGAAAAAGTTGCCATAATCAAAATTAAATTTAAAAATGTTTCTGCCTAACGCCTTTTAAACAATGCAAGGTGGCAGTAATAACAAAACTAAAAACGCAAAGTTTTACAAGCGTAAAGAGTGAAAGGTGTTTTCATTTGTTTTATATATTATAAGTGGGTCTTAATTTAATACGTCCTTGTTAAAAATTTGTTCTATATTTGTTGTTTTCTACTATTTTTTAAATGTACATACATATGTATATCTCTTCACGATAACTACTTTTTTCTTTTATCTAAAGACATTAAAAAATTCATCCCTATTGTATAGCAAAGATTGAAAACAAGAAAATTACAAAGAAAAAAGTCAAACAAAACTATGTTTATGACTCTTAAAAAATCATAAATATAAAAATTTGTTGATGTTTTTTTCATACTTATTATGCCCTTCACCACAGGTGGAAAATAAGTTTGCCATTCCGCTTGTTATTTCTGCAATACTTATCTCTTTTTATGAGTAGCGAAATTGATTCTACTTTGTCCGTCTGTTGGTTGAAAATGGGGTTTCCCAGTTTAGTCCATAAATATCTGTTACATAAACATATATCTTAGACATATGACTTAGGCGGTTATTGCTTGTAACCAAAGATATTTCTATCACATTTAAAATTCATCCATATCGGCCTACAAATGGCGGATATATTTAGCATAATTGTGAATAAAAATTCCCCGGGAGTTTTTTCCCTTCACCCATTTTTACAATATCATTTAAATATGAAAAATGGGAGAAGGGAGAAAACTCCTGGGGAATTCTTATTTATAATTGGGCTGATTATGAGGAAAAAACACGAATGCCTCTCATTTTCACCCAAAAAACATTCAAATAATTATTTAAAACTAGAAATAAAGGCTTTGACACAATTGCGGCCATATCATATGAGCTATGACCAACCAAATTCGGCTCAGATATTTCTTAAATGTTAATAAGAAGAATACTCCATAAACCACATGGGCTTATTATTTCATCTGGCCCAATACAAGTGCCCTGGTATTCAAAATCAGCCAAATTGACCTATTATTTTGCCAAACGCCCATACAAATGTGCTCCTGTAATAACGGGCTTGGCACGTTTGCTACCGCAGGAGAAGAGTTAGGTCGTTAAAATTTTACTTTAATGTGTTAAATAAACTCAGCAGGTGATTTGCCGAATGTAGCAGTCTTGCTTTTTTTTTTATTTTTTTTTTTTTTTTACATTGAAATTCTTGGAACGTATGCTGAAACCAAAAGTTTGAATAGATCAAAAACTTTTTAAAAAAAGTTTAAGTTCTTTTTATTATGCTTCTGGTGGGTGGTTAAAAAAAACCTGGAAAAATCAATGTGTTTAGAATTCAAAAACTATAAAAAAAAGAGTTCGTTCTTTACAATTTTCAAGATTTACACTAATGTTTATACATACATATCGTCGCTGTTTTAACTAACCGACCTAACTAACATTTATGTGTTGTTTTCACAACACAAGTGATTGAACGTGTAGTAAAATTTATATGAAAAACACTCAAAAGCTTTTCATATAAATTTTATTACACGTTCAATCACTTGTGTTGTGAAAACGGCACATTAACAAATTTTACAGGAAAGCACTTTTAATGTTTTTTTGCAGGGCTGTGGAGTCGGAGACGTAGTGCCCACAAAAACTCGCCACTCCAATTCCAAAATTTTTCGACATAAAAAATTTTCTAATATTTTCCAAAATAAAAATTCTTTGAAATTGGCGATGCAATATTTCAAATATCGATTTGAAATTTTTACAGAATAATTTTCTTGCTATATTTAACCATTTGGCTGTGCCGAATCTTTGAAACCCTCCACCCACAGTTAGAATATATGAGAGCTATAAATTATGAATTAATCTTTGTAAAAACGGACGTCAGTATAAAAATTGGTTCCGGTTTAAGCCAATTGGACGACAATCAGACAGTTTTATGCTTTTATTTCTATTTTTTTGAACTAACTTGAATAAAATATCAGAATTCGTAACAGTTTATGCCGAACTTAAATAATTTTCAGGAGGGGAATTTATATTAGACCCATGGTAAATTATGGACAAATCATCACGAAATCCCGTAGAGTGATTTCTGTTATAGAAATCTAAATGGAACAAATTTCAATACAATAGTGAGATATGTTTTATAGTTTAAAGTGTTTTTCATAAGGCTGCTTAATATGGGATTTTAGGTAAATATGGACCGATAATAAGATAATTGCATGATATTATTTCTGGTCATATGAACCAAAATTGCACCAAAATATCTTTAACTGCTACGGTTTTAGGCGTATTTAATGCCCCTATTACGGTTCACAGCTCAACTCGGTTGAGTTGTAATTAAAACCACCGGTTGTGATGAGAACCGTAATAGGGGTCTAAATAATTTCCTAGAGTGAGCATAGTATTGGACATTGTATGGTAAATTATGGACCGAGCTTCACGAAATTCTATAGTGTGATTTTTAGTCCTACAAATCTTTGACGTACCAAATTGTATTAAAATAGCATTATTTATTACGTTTTTTAACATACTAAACTCTTCCCGAGAGTAGGTTTTATATGCGGCCTAGAGTAAATTATGGACTGATCTTCACTAAATTTGGCAGTTTGATTTCTAGTCCTACAAAAAAGTGAAGTACCAAATTTTATTATGATTGCATTATTTGTTACGGTTTTAGACGTACTAAACTGTTTTTCGGGAGTAGGGTTTAAATGGGGTATATGATAAATTATGGACCGATCTTAACGAAATTTGACAGTTTGATTTTTAGTCCTATTAAACTATGACGTAGCACATTTTAATATGATATCAATATGCATTACGGTTTAAGACGTACAGTATGATTTCTAGTCATATAATAGAACGAGCTTGTGCAAAATCGTATATCATGCGGTGCATTACGCAACCTTTTATGTTAGTTTTTGTAAAAAATTGTAAATTTTTTAGGGTGGCTCTACATTTTGATTCATAGCTCTGGTCCTACTAAACCGATTTTGCTGAATTTCAATCCCAAACTGATTAGGGTAGCTACAAGCAATTTGACACCAAGTTAGTTCTTTTCTGTTGAATTTTCGAAAGTGAAAGCCAAATCCACTTAGAATAACTCAAGAAACCAGAATATATATAATTAATGGTATCTTAGATGCATAATAAAAAAGTTGCACACGGAATGGCAAACTTAGTATACCCTCATTCACCACTTGTTCTGGAGGGTATAAAAATAGTTTGAAGTCAAATAAAACAGTGAAATTTATTGTTGTGGGAAAGCTAGCTAAAAATATTATACAAGTAAGACCATAAAGTGAATAAGAATTTTAAACACTTTTTTCGTCAAATATTTGTTTAGTGTAAACATACCTTAAGTATCTGTTCATTTTACACAACTAAGTTTGTAACCGTTTACATTGTGAAATTTTTCTAGCTATATTTTGTATTGTTTCTTTTACATTGTACGATATTTGTTGGTGCAATTCTTACTTTTTAGGCGAGAGGAGAAAAAGCGATTAAACTGGTTACAACAGTACGCACTAAGTCCCAATGAAAGTCTTATAGATCAGCTTGCTACTTTATCGGCGAGAGTGACGAGGGGAAAAGAATCGAGTACTCAGCATGATGTACTTGTCATATACGTTTTGTTTTCTTATTAATGTAAAAAACGCACACATGTGTGTACTTCATACATAAAAAAGTAATATTTCAATTCCAACAATAAGACAAGAATTGTGAGAACGCCGAAGCTGATTCAAGGAAGAAAATGTGATAAGTTTATTAATAACACTGCGGAACAGCCATTTTGCGGCCTGGAACTTTGTGTAATTTTTTTTACTAATTTGAGGTCGATGATTCCAAATCTAACCTTTATTTTTCTCTATCAGCTCCAGTTTTAGAGATATACCGTTATGTCCAAAATTAAGGTACTTTCAGCACATATATTGAAATAACATGAAAATGGTGCATCATATTCCCTTAAGAAAAAAAACCGAAATTCGCTAACAATATTATCTTTAAGACGTACTAGCATTGTTTTAAATTTGGCCAGTAATTTCAGAGATATTGTTGAAGTTTTTAAAAAAGCAAATAAAAATTTAAGAAAAAAAAATTTTTTTTGTTCTTTAAAAATTCATAAAAAATAAATGTGCAACAAAAATCACAGTTTGGGTCTAAAATCATTTAGTTCAACATATTTTGAATGAAATGAGCTTTATTTCATTGCAATCGGTGCACAACTTTTGATTGTGTTCACAATTTACCGAATTGATAAAAATTGCGATTTCCATAAAAAAACGTATTTTAATGTGTATGTGTGAACAAAAAAAAAAAAAAAAAATGCTTTTAGACCTAAACTGTGATTTTTGTTGCACATTTATTTTTTATGAATTTTTAAAGAACAAAAAAATTTTTTTTTTCTTAAATTTTTATTTGTTTTTTAAAAAACTTCACCAATATCTCTGAAATTACTGGCCAAATTTAAAACAGTGTTAGTTCGTCTTAAAGATAATATTGTTAGCGAATTTCGGTTTTTTTTCTTAAGGGAATATGATGCACCATTTTCATGTTATTTCAATATATGTGCTGAAAGTACCTTAATTTTGGACATAACGGTATATCTCTAAAACTGGAGCTGATAGAGAAAAATGAAGGTTAGATTTGGAATCAGCGACCTCAAATTAGTAAAAAAAATTACACAAAGTTCCCGGCCGCACAAAAAAAGTTAAATTTTGTTCCGCAGTATAATCAATGGGTTCACACTATAAAAGTTTTGTTTCAAACAGTTTATTGGTGAAAGGGTAGAGAAAAATAGCATGTTCTCTTCGCCTCTCACCAATAAATTTAGACTTTCTAAAAGAAAACTTTCATAGTGTGAACCCAGAATAATGAATGTGTCCTGGTTTTTTGAATTTTCTTAAAAAACCCTGCGACACGAGTTTAGAGATGCTAGAGCGGTTAACAATTTTGACATTTCTCATTTACATCTTTCGTTCCCTCTTATCTTTGTTGTGTTATTTATAAACGTGTTGCCAATTTGGCATAGTTTATTTAGTTTTGGTAAATTATTTTTAATCGCCCTTATTCTGCGTTTCGATTACGTTCCCGCATTCAGTTACGCTCGAATCGAAAATAGGTATTCTAAAAAAAACCTAATCGAAAGAAAAAGAAGAAGAGAAGAGTATGTTTAAACCAGCTGCTGAAACGTATGAAATAGAAACATAAAAAATTTTGTAAACATTGTAATTGTTAAACTATAAAATGTAAAATTTTATGAATAAATAGTGATAAATACATATATAAAAACTAAATATTGTGGTAACTATAATTAAATAAACTCATCAGTTAAGTGCGAAAAGGAAGAAAAATAGCCAGATTATAAGCAAACGGTATTTGTGGCCAAACTATTCCAGTGTGAGGAATCGTGAAGCACTGGAGCGAAATTTTGTTTAGAGAAGAAATGGAATCGATAGCAGCGGCGTTGTGGTTGGAAGAGGAGATTAAATTAATTAATTTTTATAGCTTTGGAAACCATTAAACTCGCCAGTTTTTCATATTGTTCAGGTGTTGTGTTTTTTGACCTGCAATAAAATAAAGCTTTAAAGTTACAAAAAAAAAAAAAAAAAAACAAAATTTATTACAAAATAAATTTATAGCATTTTATACTCACATTTTATTTAATTATACACTTTTTAACTACAGAAACAAAAATCGTAAAACTTTCCGTTAGAAAATAAACAACTTGAAAAAACGTAGCTACGATCGTAACGCAGAATACATACAATCGAAAAACAAATCGAATTGGTACGGGGAACGGAACGCAGAATACCAAAGTTGCCAAACTAAGAAATTTACGATCCGAATCGAAACGCAGACTAAGGGTGAATATAAATTAAATATTTTTGTAAAATGTATGATTGTGTTCCTAAACGTGTGTTCACGTGTAAATACAGTATTGACACCGTGTTGATGCATTGTCTACTTACATTTTTACCTACGTTGTATTGTGTACGTTATACGTATGTTTTTCAACAACATTAACTGTTTTATTTGAATTTTTCTGCGCAACGTCAACTACAAAGTTGCGTTCGGGAACAAAATTCATTATGAAAATAATGCAACAGGCGTTTAGGAAAACAGCTTTTTCGCCTATAAAACTTAAAAAACTACGAATAGTGTTACCAGCTTGACTAGTTATATGTTATAGTCTACATTTCAAAGAATAACTAAATAACAAAAGTTCAAAAAGTCCCTGACTGTTGCAACAAACAACACAAAATGTGAAAGGGGCTACGAAGGAACACCGGAAGAAATAACTAAGTTTGAGGCAGGTGCGAAGCGCAACGTGTTTACTGCGTCTTTGTCTCAAATTTATTTTGCAACCTTCCCTAGTGTTCCTTAATGTCAGCAGCCACTCTTCTTTAACTTTGTCTGGCATTTAATATTTTCTGTTATCTTTTCTATTATTCTTTAGCACATAAGTACATACTTACATATACATATGTAGTATATGTATTTTTTCTGCAACCTCTCCTCCTGTTTCTTATTTTTCCTCTTTCTACTTCTGCTCATTTTCATATAATTGCATGACATGCCGTTTCTATATATTGCTGCAATATGGACGAACGAAGAAAAAAGCAATTTATAAAGTGCCAAAATTGTGGCTCTTTGAGGGGTTATAGAGGCAAGAAAGGAAAACGGTTTTTGCTTGGCTGGTTGGTTAGTTAGATGGCTGGCTGGCTTGTTCGTTCATTATAGTGCTTTTGCAGTTGTTGGATTGCTAAATGTATAGACTATAATAAAATACGATGCAACGGAGCGTAGTAAAATATAGGGTTCTTGGGAAACATAAATATGAATTATATATTTTTTGTTACTGTTTTTTGTGGTGATTTCATCATTTAAGAAATCTTTGTTATGAAGAATGAAATCAAGTTTGTATATTAATGGTAAAAATCTTGCTCACATTCTTGATTTGTAAAAGTTTGAGGTCAACATTTTACATATTTTTTAAGGTTATGCTTAAATTTATTTTGGTTTGAAATACCTATGTATGTATGTACATATGTATGTATGTATTGATTTTTATCTACCTTAATAAAGTTATTTTCAGAATATTTAAAGTGCCGTTTGTCCATGTTAACCTTGTGAGGAAAACACAAGCCGCAATGTTGGAGATTGGAAAAAAAACCTATTACAAATGGTAGCAATCGGTCCATAATTTCTTTCACATAGCCCCCATACAAGTATTGTAAGGGGATTTATGCCCATAAACCATCTTTTGTTGGTATTTTGATTAAATTTGGTCCAAACCTAAATATTTTATTGTAATTTGAATCATATTACCAAATTTTTTTTTAATCAGTCCATATTTAAACATATCTCTTAAACCAATACCGCTCCCGCAAATAGCATTTAATGTTATAACTTTCTTTTAAATGTTGGCATTGATATACAATTTGCCGATGATAACTCTTATAATAGCTACTTTGTCATGGCAATTTGGTACTGGTGGGTCCAGAACACCTCTCTAGATCGCTTTAAAACGAACAAATCTAATATGGAAGTGGATGTCTAAATAATATTTGGCACAAAGAACTTTTATATAAATCTTAGTCATAACATCATAATATTGTTTTGCCAGTTCGATGATTGCCCATTAGTCCCAGATAAGTACGGTGACCATCTGTTCTGTACTATACAGAACAGTACTGTATTTAAGAGCTTTGTTCTGTGTGAATTATTTTCTAGTCAAAAACCTTAAATTGTTCTATATTTAATTAAATGTTCTGTGTTTATACTGTTTTTAATTAAAAGCTCATTTTCAATTAAAATTGAGATTACTGAACAAATTGTTACTTGGTTCATGCTACTAGTGAACACATTTTGTTTCATATCGTTAGCACAAAGAGGTTGTTCAATGACACGTCTTTTGTTTCACAGTTCTCGCTCTCATCTCATTTTTTTTTTATTAAAGCCTAGTACTCTGTTCCAATTTGTGACAAATGTTTATTCAGTAACATCTATCATTTCATACGAAAAATTTGACATGTATCAATGTTACCTATCTCGTGAGTTTGCACAATTTGACATTTTTTATCTCTCAAAGTATACGACCCAAATGTATTTTACTTAAAAGTATTTTTTAAATAAAAATTAAAGTAAATATGGATGAAAAACTGTTACCGGTTGTGCTATTGATGTTTTTTGTTTTCATTTAATATTAAGTTTAAACTTTTTTCATTTGCTTAAAATTCCACGTGAAATAAGTGCATCTTATATTATTTTTCAGTTGTAAAAAAATGTTGCTAGAAACATTTCGTAACTTTTTCATAAATTCAACAGAGTACAATTCCATCAATATAATTTCAAAGAAATTCCGCACAAGTTTTTTTCATATGAGTTTTGACAGCATTTTTAACAGGGACCGAAAATAACAGTTATTTTGAAATTTTAAAACAAAAAAAGCATATAGAAGTAAATACTGGCAAACTGATTCAAGTATACCATATTGATCCTTTTGAACTTTTCTATGATAAAATATCGTGATTTTTAAAGTTTTGATTTTTATTTTTTCGATCAAAAATTACAGTTATTTTTTGATTAATATTTTTTTTTTGAAAAAATAACAGTTATTTTTTTATTTTTATTTTTTTGAACAAAAATAACAGTTATTTTTTGATTTTAATTTTTTCGATCAAAAATAACAGTTATTTTACGATTTTTATTTTTTTGAACAAAAATAATAATTATTTTTTGATTTTGATTTTTTCGAGCAAAAATAAAAGTCATTCTTTAAAGAAATGTACGTGTTATAATTATTGAGTTGTCTTTAAATATTTATTTAAATGTGTGATCATCATTGGGATATCTTATGCGCATTAATATAAATATTTAAAGTCAACTAAATAATTACAACACGTACATTTCTTTAAAGAATAACTTTTTTTTTTGCTCGAAAACATAAAAATCATAAAATAACTCTTATTTTTGATGGAAAAAATAAAAATCAAAAAATTACTATTATTTTTGTTCAAAAAAATAAAAAACATTAAATAACTGTTATTTTTGATCGAAAAAATAAAAAAAAAAAAATAACTGTTATTCTTGTTCAAAAAAATAAAAATAAAAAAATAACTGTTATCTCTGACCTTTATGAAAAAAAGGAATAACTGTTACGGTCCCTGATTTTTAATACTCAATAGCAATGTTGCCATTTTAGTAAATTCTAGTAATTTTTTCTTTATTGTTCTATTTACAATAATATATGAGATTTGTAAAGAATTTTGATTTTTTTTGCTAAATACTTTTTTATGTACTTTCAAGCTTAACATATTGCTGAAAAATGTTTTTAAAGTTAGTGAGTGTTTTTGAAAATAAAATGAAATTTTTTTGAAATTTCAAAATTTGCATTAAAAAAAATTTATTTACATTGAAAACAAAAATTGTCACTAACAAAAGTTTTCACTAAAAAAAAAACCTTTAACAAAGATGTAGTATATATTTGCTCAGATAAGTTTTCACTGGTTTAAGGCATTCTTATTTGTTAAATTTTTTTTTTAATACCTATGCTTGTGCATAATTGTAAATAAATGAAGATTTTTGACAATGTATGATAGTGCTGCCAGAAGTTTTTTGTGTTGTCAGAATAATTTTTTAAAAAAATATCACATTTGCTCCAAAATAAAGGTGGTATGCTCACGATCAATCATTTAATTACCCTTAATATTAATTTTCATACTTCCGAATCTGGTTGCATTTGGCCTTCATGGTTTTTTTATATCTTAAATGTTTTTTTCCCTTTAACTGGCAACACTGACTCGTAAATCACAGTGTTTTCCATGAACTTATTCGAGATTTATTCCTTGGTTGTTTTGCTTTAGAGTTGTTTATGTTCATATTCTCTTGTATAAGTGAACAAACTAACTTCATCTTACTCGGCTCTTAAATATCGAGTGTTGATTGCTCTCATGTCTATGTTATTCATCTTACGAAGCGAATAGAAAATTATAATGAAAGTTTCACGAACATCAATAATAAGTGTCATTCTGGTGTTTAATACATAAATGCAAAAGCAAGTAAAAAGGTTAAGTCGGGAAAGCCCGAGCAGATGATAACCCCACATTATTTGTGAGTATTTTCAGAGAGTGGATCCTATTTGGGACCTATAAGTAATTATGAATCAACCCACATAAAATCTTGCTTAGCGGTAAAGTTTTATGCAATAGGTTTTTGGTTTTTTTTTTAATTTTTTTTTATATAAATACAACCAACATTATGAGATCAATTCGTTTAAAGCTATTTTAAAAACACGACTATAAGGCAGTTCAGAACGTAGTCAATATACCAGTTTTTTAAATTTTTTTTTTACTATTTTAAAATAAGCTTTGTCAGCCAAAGCTTGTACATATATGTAGTAAACTAAATAAAAAAATATTTTTTTTTATACGAAGCCTGTACTTTGTACAAAAGGCTTAGATAAATACCCAACCAGATGAACTAGCATTCATAGTTACTTTTGTCTAGCAACAAAATTGTTATACGTCACAAACTTTAGGACAAACATGTAATATAGGTTTTATTAACCATTAGTTTCAGTATTTGTTGCGGGTTTCCCTTAATAAAACATCGTACAATCAATACCTTTAACTCAAGACTAATTTTAATTAAATATTTTGTGTCAAAATTTTACTATATTAAACTTGAACGTAAGTTACGACAGTCAATCGTTAACGTCATTAAATGTTGCTAAAAAAGTTTATTTAATTTTGATCTAAAAATTTTTAAGCCAAAAATTCTTATCTTAGTAAAAGAAAATACAGTTTAAAGTAATGTTTTAAAACATTTTTCTATTTTTTTTCATAAATATAGGATGACTTCCAAAACGTACTAATACAAATTTTGTATACAGTTTTACTACTGTATTTTAACCGTGTAGATGTACAAAGTGCCGAAACAATGCAACTATGTGTTTTGTTTATTTAAAAGTTTTGAAATGTTAAAGGCCATGTCAGATAAAACTTTTGCTTCGCGTTGCGTTACCGATTCGCTTTGACATCTAAGATAAAATATACATATTTATTCGAAACATGTCACATAAAGTACTTTCAAAGCGGAGCGAAGCAAAAAGTTAGCCAACTCTCATCTTTTTGCGCGCTTTGACAATTGGCTAGTATAATTTTCTTTTTTTTTAATTTTTTTTGCCAAATTCAATTCCAAAAAACAGTCCAATTAAATTTTTAACTTTAATTTTTGTAACAAATAATTAAATGTACAAATTACCAACCGCTTTTATAAGTAAACAAGCAATGCGTGAGTGTTGTCAAAGTTTTCATTGTGGCATACACCTTTTGCTTTGCGTTTTTCTGCCGAAGGTAGAAACGTCACGCAAAGCGACAAAGTTGTATCTGACACGGCCTTAAGGCCTTAACGTTTCTACCTTCGGCAGACAATCGCAAAGCAAAAGGTGTATGCCACAATGAAAACTTTGACAACACTCACGCATTGTTTGTTTACGTATAAAAGCGGTTGGTAATTTGTACATTTAATTATTTGTTACAAAAATAAAAGTTAAAAATTTAATTGGACGGTTTTTTGGAATTGAATTTGGCAAAAAAAATTAAAAAAAAAAAGAAAATTATACTAGCCAATTGTCAAAGCGCGCAAAAAGATGAGAGTTGGCTAACTTTTTGCTTCGCTCCGCTTTGAAAGTACTTTATGTGACATGTTTCGTATAAGTACGTATATTTTATCTTAGATGTCAAAGCGAATCGGTAACGCAACGCGAAGCAAAAGTTTTATCTGACATGGCCTTAAGTGATGCAATGGATAATATTAAAAATAAACATGTAGTGTTTGCAAATGAAATGTTAAATGTCACAAAGCATCAGTTTTAAAACCGATGCCCTGATTGCTGTTTTTCTGCGTTACTAATACTTAACAGTGATGTTTTGTAAGGGTTTGCATTGTATATAGGTATTTTGTACTGCGGCGTTATGAAACATTATACATACCTACTCTGGTCTAATACAAAGCAATTGACATTTTGGAAGTCAGCCATAGTAACCAAATTCATTTAAATAAAGACCTTATTAAAAGATTTTGTTTGTTGTGCTTAATTCCCTTTTTTTAATAATTGATAAAAAAAATACTGAAAATTATTGTTGGAGGATAAGCTGTTCCTATGCGCATTTCACTGGTTGCTTAGGCCAGATCATCAGGAAACGTTCTCCTAAATAATTTTGGAAAAGCCAAAGCTATCAGCAAACAAGACTACAGAGGG
This sequence comes from Pollenia amentaria, assembly GCA_943735925.1. Taxonomy (NCBI): domain Eukaryota; kingdom Metazoa; phylum Arthropoda; class Insecta; order Diptera; family Polleniidae; genus Pollenia; species Pollenia amentaria. Next base: position 120,083,857 of record OX031008.1, read on the forward strand.
AATGAGAATTACCTACATACACTCAAAAAGTCTTATTTGCAACGATATCAAAGCTTAAACAAACTACCAACAATAAAACAGTGACTTTATCTTTTCTTACATTCCCCCTTACAATTAGTTGGAATTCTTCCAACACAACAAACCAAATCTTTTAATAAATAATTGTATTCCCAAAAGCAACTTTGATAATAAAAATATTAGACCTATAAAAATATCTTGATGTTCACAAACATTTTAAAGTTATTAGTCCTCCAAATGAATGATTGACAAAAAAAAAATTGAGCTTATCTGTTAAATATATAAAAAAAATATTTTATTTACTTCCCTTTAAAAATGTAGCCCAAATTTCACACACATTAATCTTAAATCATTATGTTTTCATTTATTTGTTTTTCATTACTACAGTTTTTGATTAAACTCGTGCGAAAAACGCTTTAAAAGCGTACTCAACCTAAAATAAAAATTTATTATATGTACTTTATTATTGTTGTTGTTATTTAAGTAAATGCTACACCCCAATTATGCAACCCCCATCATCACTACCACCACTAAGTTTAAGATACAACCCTCATTCTCCCTCCCTGCATTTCCTTGCCTTCTTCGGCTGGTGGTGCTGTGTTTAAAAACACAATTGTGGTTGCTATTTTTGTGTTATACAGAACTTTTTTAAACATTTTTGTTAAACAGAAAACTTAAAAATAAAATTTTGTTTAATTTTATTATATTTTGTATTTTTATTATTTTATTTTAGATCATCTATTTTTATTTTAAAAGTTCTTATTAAAATCTGAAAATATTAAATAAAACAATATGTTAAAGGAATTTGTTTTGATTGTACCTATTAAATTTTAAAAATGTTAATAGCAAAAATTTTGAAATAAGTTTTCATATTTCTGTTAAATTTTTTACTTCTGGCACTATGTGCAAAATTTACACTTGAAAAAGTCTCAAATTTTTCCTTAAAGTCATCATCAACATTACCCATCCCGTTTGCTAGCCAGCAGTTTATAAATGTTGCAGAAAACGAACTTTTTATTTGGTTCCCAACATTCAAAATCTTTCTATTTTGTTGTTCTTCATCATCATCATAGTCATCGTCAGCTCTTCTACTATTCTGTGTTGTGCTCTTTGCGTTCTGCTTAGTGTTTCATCCATTCAGTTAGGTTCTTCGGTGCCTTGAACAGTTCAGGCGTGATTAAATAAATTATGTTTTTTGTTGTAGTAGTTGTTGCTGGAACAGAAAAGAGGTGGCATTGGTAGTTGTAGTTGGGGATACAACAACAAAAATACAAGTAATAAGGGTTGTGTGTATACATATATATATACATATATTGTGGAAAGTTCACGAAGGGCTCACAAGCAATTTATCCAAGCTGCTGAGCTGTGTTTTCTATGCCATTTTATTTTTTTTGGCGTACAAAATAACAATTTATAGAGTTGCCAATGATTGTCAGTTTTGTGATAAAAATGTAAAAAAAATATTAAAGCAAATAAGAAAATTTTTAACAATCGTTGTCACAAGAAGAACTTATTTTAAAAGATATATATCGATACATCGATATTTATCTACGACTATCGAATTCGATATTTTTAAGAGCTCTTTATAATATAATTCAACATTTTACCGTTGCTCAACTGCTTATAATACTGTTGTTTTTTAAGAATTGCATCATGTTTTTTTAATTTATAGGTATTAAGAAAATAACGGCGTTTTTCCATTGTAAATTTTCATAGATTACACAGTTCAGTTTTGTCTCGGTTTTTTAAGAGATGACAACAAAAAAATAAGCGCGGAAAATTATTCTGTTAAGGGTTCCTAGAATTATGCAAAGAATAGCCTTAATTATGGCGTATTAGCAGCAATTGACTCATGAAAGTTGGAATGTTAATAATAAAAAAAAATATTTAGTTTTTTTTTTTATTAGAGCATGTTCTTATATATTAAAAATAAAATATTGCACAGTTAACTTGTATAGTATGTGTCACAAGTTTCGTTTACCTGCAGTATATAATCCGGCATTATATAATTCCAATTAATTACATTTTTTTAGATTTCATATGGCGAATAAATAAAAATTTTTTTGTATTCTTCACTTTTTTTTATTGTAGAATTGACTGCCTGTCCCTCGATTTCAAACGAAAACTTCGTTCGCATAACTTGCCTTAAAAACTAAATTTTAAAATTGTTTTAAATAAAAGTTAAGCGAATGAAAGTTTCTTTCGAAATCGAGGGACAGGCAGTAAATTTGAAATTAAAAGAAACAATAAAAAGTTAGAATGGAATGACATGTAGTATGTTTGTACATATGTAAATATGTAATTTCACCTTAATACGTTCGATACATCGATATATCGATATTTTGCCCATCTCTAGGTCACACGATCAAGTTTCAAATTTTGTTTCAGGTTTCATTCAATACACTTTTTCACTAATGCACTCATACTTTTAAAATTTGATGTGAATTTCTCCTTCCAATTCTTTGTTCCAATTTATACCATGTTCACACGGACAGCAATATTCGTGTTTCGCTCTCCCATTCCTGTTTCGCGCCCCAAACATGATTGAAACAACATGTTTTGCCATACAAAATTTTGAGAGCGAAATAGGTCGTTTCATTTTGAAACATGTTGCGAAACAGGAAAAATATACTATCATCTCCAATTTTGATAACAATTATCGTTAGTTTATCTGAACTAGCTCTCAAAAAAAATCAAAACAAAGAAAAAAACAAAATAAAAATTCATGTTAAATAAAATAAAGTGAAAATAATTAAATAATAATATTAATAAAAGTTTTAAATAATATATTTTGAATTTTTACTTACATTTTAATCTATTTTAAATAAAATCACACTAACAACACAAAAAAAATGTCAACATGAAACAAGAATGAATCGTATGAACAGCGTGTTTGGCAATCGAGTTTCAGAGAGCGAAACGAGTGGTTTTTATCGTCGTATGAACATAGCATTACAGTCAAGAAAACAGCTGATTGCAATCAAATTTAATGATCAAATTTTTCTTATGGTTTTTTAAATTGTTTTCTCGATGACGTCTTAAAAATAAATTAAATTTTTGTGAATTTTGACAGGCAGTATATGTTAAAATCCTGAAAGCCTAACTTGAACGTGGGACTACAGAGTTAAGCAATAAGCAGCTTTCTCTCCTATTGCTAATCTAAATTTTGTATTTTCTTTTCTTGTTTTAAAACAACTGGCAATTCTACATTATTATATAGTCATTGTTGCCAACTTTTTTGAATGCTTACCATCAATCGCACTTCAAAAACCGCTTTAAATCGCTAAATTAGCTTACTTAGCGTAAAATGATTTTAAAGTAGTTATAACTAATATCTAAATATTTTGCACAATGTTTATACAAATCTAAATATATGGTGCAAAATTTACGCTTGTTTTTTTTAATTATATAGTAGCTTTTTTCTGATTAAAGCGCGTAAAAGTAATCAACAAAATCTGTTAAATCGGATGGAAATAAGGGATTTGCATTGCTTGTGATATATTCACTAATTAGAGTTCAATAGAAATGTCTCACCTTTTCGTCTAAAATTTTAACATCATTAATAAAGTGTGCATTAATTTATATTTGGCAATGATGCTAAAATGTCAACCTCTTCAAAAAAAAAAAAAAAAGAAAAAGAAAATTTATTTATAAAAGGTAAACCTGAAATATTTTTTATGAATAAGGCCTTTAGACTTAAGATAAAGATCAAAGAAAAAAATCGTGATAGAAAAGAAGGAAATTCAATGTGATACAATATATTTTAAAACTTACACTATTTCGTATGTGTGTATTTGAAATAAGGAATTCAAAAACTTTAAAATGATGTATGGATATGACGGCCACGATTGCTTTATAACGTTTATAATTAGCTCTGTTCCACATACATAACGAAACAGTCCGAACTTACACAAACTTTACCAAAAGAGTTCTAGATTACAATTTTTGTGCAATTAAGAGTATTTTTTCATTTCCTGTAAAAATTTGCACGACTTGTTCTTTGTTTAAGTTCGGACAACAATTAAACAATCAAATGGTTTTTTATATATTAAAATGATAAATTTATCAGAAGATTTGCAAGTATAAAAGGTAGTTTTTTTTTTTAATGAAAAAGTTAAGGTGGTAAATTAGTGCATACATATTTCCATTGTTCTTTAATATAATAAATTAAATGTAAAAAATGACAATGCAAATGTTTTGTTTTTATAATTATATGACTAAAGCGTCTTAAGTAGATCTTAACATAAAAAGTAAGCATCATCAGTATTTCAAAAATGGTTTTTTGCGTTCCAACAATTTTGAGTAACTTTGGCAAATTTAGAGAGTATTTTTCATTTTACTCTTATTAGTCCGAACTTGCCCGAGATCTTGTGGAATACACCTATTTTAAAACGTCATAAAATTTGTCATTATGGTTTAAAACTACATATTTACATGCCTTACAAATGAATAAATGATTTACCTCTCCTCCTAAGGCTTTGTTAGGATTTATCCAATATCTTTTTTAAACCTTTTTTAAGACATTGATATAAAAAGTTAAGAATTTGGGCTTATCTAGGCAAACGTTGCAGGCTTATTTATATTAAATAACAAATTTATATAACCCCATTCAAATAAAGCAATGTTGGGAGACTATGTATGGTTTCTCACTAGAGAACACACAAAAATGTCAAGAATGTATTGCAAGCGTTTTTAGCCCAATAAATTCTCGAAAAAAATAAAATATTCGGAAAATATGGCATTTGGATTTATTCACTCAATTGCTTATAACTTTGTGTCATTTTTCGGTAGATTTTCTTCTTGTTGATGTTTGTTCTTACGTAAAAGTATCATCTGAACGATTTGTACTTTTCAAAGATCCGATTATACATATTTGTTCGTTATCTCAATACCTTGCATTTGGGTACCAAGAACGACCCAATCGGACATTTCTAGCTCGAAATATAAATTGCCAAGTGAAAAAAAGTTGAAAAAATTAAAAAATGAGAATATCTCAAAAACTGTTTCACAAAAAAAAAAAAAAAAAAAAATCAGCGGAAGAAAATACATAAGGTAATCTATCTTTCATCAAATGTACATGAAAAAAATGTCATTTTGTAAACTAGTGTTATCAGCATAATCAATGCTCAGTTTACCAAAATTGCAAAAGTAACTAATAATCCGAATAAGGAAAATTAAAAAATCTGTTTAAAAAACGTTGTTGACCCTTTCAGACTCGGCTTGCTTACTTGCGCAACTCTTGGTTTGTAGATGTCAGCGTTTAGGCCGGGTTAAAGGGAAAAAATTGAGTACAGACTTTGTTGTAGTCGGCAACTGCCTTGCGCAACTAACTTGACGAGTCTGAAGGGGTCTTACTTTATTATAGCCTATTTCCGATGCGTGTTAAGTTTTTAGAATTTGTTTTTGTTTTAAATGTAATTGTGCGAAATAAATAATTCTTTCGCACATCGGAAATAGGCAGCAACGTCAATTGAACAAAACATTTTTTAAATCTCTTATTTTGTGAATTAAAAAACCGTTAAATTTCCCGCTATGTCCAAAACGGAAGTTTTACCGCGATGGGCACATAAAAACCGCTAGATTTGCAGGAAAATCGTCGAGTTGGTAACAGTGATTATAGTACATATTTTTAATACTCGCTCACACATGCATATACAGTATGACGACAATAATCCCTCTCCAGTGCTATTATTATTTTTTCTTGTTGTTGTGTTTTGCATTACTGTCATTTGTATGCCTGGCTTACACTGCCGTTTCTTCTTGCTGCCTTCTGGTATTTTTATAATTTTTTTTTGTTTTCGTTTTACACCCTGTTTACTTCCCTACTAACAAAATGGAGTGTTTCCTTTAGGAGAATAAAACTCTGACTGGCGTTACTGTAAATGTGTGTATACATGAAATAAGCAGTCCTGTTGTCCCTACAAATAGTGAGTTTTAAAATATAACGAAAGGAAGAGAGTGTCTGTGAGGAATAAAAAAAAAACCTTATAAAAATTTATTAAAACTGGGGAGTTGGGTGTAAAATTAATTGGTATTCTTGTATTTTGCGTCATAGATTTGTTCGTTGCTCTTGTTGTAGATGGTTGGTGCCCATCAAAACTTAAATGTGTTATATTTTTTTTTTTGTATTTTTATTATTCAGTTTTCTTGAAAATTAATTTAATTTTTACTATTTGTTTTTATTAGGGGTTTTTTTTAGTTTTCTTTTGAATTTAAATAAAATAAGGAAAATTTAAGTTTGTAATTATGTACATAGCTGTGTATATAAATATTAATTAATTTATGTATATAGAATTGGAAAATCAAAAATTTGGTTTTCGGAACTATTAAAAAAGTCCATTGCTAATACATACATTTTTCTTTGATTTTCCGTCTTTATTCTTTTTAATTTTATATTATATACATACATACATATCGTCATTATTGGGTTGACCTACCGACCATTTAAAAAAAATTGGGTTTGGTATGGAGTAAATATTTTGAATACCTTCTTTCTGAATCGAAAACCTGCTTCACGAATTTTTTTACGGTCTTTAAGATATAAATTAATTAATTTAGCCCCATATCAACTATTTTTAAGTTTATTTAGTATTGTTTTGCTCTACACGCCACTGTTTGGCGAATGCTGCAAGTTCCTCATGCAAAAACGTACGAAATAAATTTCACTCTTGCTTTGCTTCATTGTGGTAAGAAAATAAGGAATAAAAACGAAAGCAAAATAAAAAAATAATAAGAAAATAAATTTTACTCTTACTTCGGTTCATTGCCGTAAGTAATACACAGCATTAGGTAGGTATACTTACGTATGCAGAACAGTGGCGTATGCGGCACAAAACAATAATTTAACAATTAAAAAAAATACTATTACTTCCCAGTTCGTTAATGAACGTTCACAAAAATATGCCAGAATCAGTGCTCAGAGGTACATTTCGGCCAAAAAAAAAAAAAAAAAAAAAAAAAAATTATACAATATTAGAGCTTTTTACACTTCAAAACATGTAGTTACCAATTTTGATCACAATGTACAGACTGTAGGAGTTCCGGAAAGTTCGCATATTTCATTTTTAGTTTTAAACACAATTGTTGTACTTTTTGAACAACGATATCAAGGTAGGCTAAATTTTGATTTATCTTTGTAATATAAATTTAATTTTTTCTTCGGCTTTTGAAAACTGACACTCTCTTAAGTCAACCACAAAAAAAAAAAAACATGAATAAAAAGTGCAAAGTTTAGTAAGCTTCGGTTTTTTTTTAGTAGTTTTTAGAGGTTGATGCCAGTAGAAATTTTTAAAAATCCCTACGTGTCTAAAAAAAAATTCTTTTTGCCCTACAACCAAAAAAATTTTTCCTACACTTTACCCTACGTTAAAAATTCATTGTTGATTTTAGAAAAGAAAACCAAAATAAATATGTACATACTACACACATACTTATATAAAAATTCAATTTTAAAAATAACGCTGTGTGACAAATTTAAATGTTTCTTTTTTGCAGAAACGGGTCTATATTTCCTTTAATCTAGAGACAAAACATAGTCAAACTACTAGTCTGATTTTTCATATCCTCTTCTTTCTTTTGTCCTTTTTAAAGGATATAACATATTTCAAGAATAAGAATTTTTTTTTTGAATAATTTTTTTTTTTATATACATACACGTAGAGAAAAAATATGTTTAAAAATGGTCACCTCCAACAAAACTATTTTTAAAGAAATAACCATTTTATTGTTTAATTGGTCCTCCATCAAGACTCCACAACCATATTTTGGTTGTCTTTAAACATGTTTTGGTTAAATATAACAATAATTTGTTTTTAAATCAACAATACTATTTTCGTCTTTTCCAAGAGCAACAGCTATGGTTGAAAACCAACCATGCTATTATAAGTGTTAAACATATTTTAGTCACTATTGACCAAAACATGTTTGGAGGCAACCATAATATGGTTGTGGCTTCTTGATGGAGGACAAATTTAACAATAATATGTTTGTCGGTGACAAAAGTAGGATTATATTAAAAATAATATGTTTAAAATTTTCCTTTTAAACTAGTTTTGTTGGAGGTGACCATTTTTAAACTTAATTTTTCTCTGGGTGTATGTAAGTATCTAAATTGTTTAGCAAACTCGCTAAGAAATAAAGAGAAGGCTCTGTAGAATTTAAAAAAATATTTACTTCAGTTCCCCAGAACAAAAAAAAAAAAAAAAAAAAAAAAAAAAAACCGTTTTAAAAATATTTCCTTAAAAGTTTTCATTAAAAATTCGAAATTGTATGATTTTATTTTTCTTATGCCCAATTTCCAATTCTATTTAAATATAAATTTATGTTTAAAATTCGTTTTTCATGTCAAATTATATGAAAAACTATATTTAAATATGAATTTAAACAAATTGGTGAAATTGGCTATTATTTTAGAAGGTGTGATGGTTTTCTTCTCGGTACAAAATTATTCTCGGTTTAAAAATGGTCACCTCCAACAAAACTATTTTTAAAGAAATAACCATGTTATTGTTTAATTGGTCCTCCATCAAGACTCCACAACCATATTTTGGTTGTCTTTAAACATGTTTTGGTTAAATATAACAATAATTTGTTTTTAAATCAACAATACTATTTTCGTCTTTTCCAAGAGCAACATGCTATGGTTGAAAACCAACCATGCTATTATAAGTGTTAAACATATTTTAGTCACTATTGACCAAAACATGTTTGGAGGCAACCATAATATGGTTGTGGCTTCTTGATGGAGGACAAATTTAACAATAATATGTTTGTCGGTGACAAAAGTAGGATTATATTAAAAATAATATTTTTAAAATTTGCCTTTTAAACTAGTTTTGTTGGAGGTGACCATTTTTAAACATAATTTTTCTCTGGGTGTATGTAAGTATCTAAATTGTTTAGCAAACTCGCTAAGAAATAAAGAGAAGGCTCTGTAGAACTTAAAAAAATATTTACTTCAGTTCCCCAGAACAAAAAAAAAAAAAAAAAAAAAAAAAAAAAACCGTTTTAAAAATATTTCCTTAAAAGTTTTCATTAAAAATTCGAAATTGTATGATTTTATTTTTCTTATGCCCAATTTCCAATTCTATTTAAATATAAATTTATGTTTAAAATTCGTTTTTCATGTCAAATTATATGAAAAACTATATTTAAATATGAATTTAAACAAATTGGTGAAATTGGCTATTACTTTAGAAGGTGTGATGGTTTCCTTCTCGGTACAAAATTAATTTCTATGTAGAATTTTTGTTCATTCGTTTTTAATATTTGCATACATTTTAGCGAATGTGAGAGCGATAGCAAATAGCAAAAATAAGCGGAGTAATGGACACTACATTATAAGGGGCGTTATAGATGGGCGTGGCAAACATTTGAAAACGTCAGTACAGCTAATTCACCCATATACTTAGTAAAATTACTTTACGAAAGGAAATAAAGTTATAGGCGTTTGGCCGAAATCTCCCACTACGCTGTGATGAAAATACAAAAAAATTTATCAGGTATACATTCAGAAAACTTCATGTAAAGGCCGCTTTAGCCGACCGTAAATGTAGAAATGTAAATGTAATGTAAACAGCTGATCGTTTCTGTTATATGGAAAGCAATACAAATGCTTAACTGACTGTAATGTCACTTAACCGTAACGTGCCAACCTGTAGAAAATAGAATTTCATTACGAGGTTACGTGACAGCTGTAGACAGTGATGGGCTGCTTGTACTTTAAATGGAATGCGGGTAAATTCACTCATTTTTTTTTGGTACTTTTTTCAGTAATACTATCTCTGGACTTTTGACAAAATAACTTATAATACATACATTTTTTTCATTTATACAAATATATGTTTAGATGTATAAAATAAAAAAATGCATACCTATACACAAACCATAAAAACTGTGTTATTTAATTGTATCAAAACATAGTTTTGTGTATGCACGTTTTCAAAATAATATGTGTAAACGTGTATGTATATGCTACAATACATATATGTTCATTGTAAATCTATAATATAAATAACAAATATTTGATAATTTATGTATTTATACATATAAGAAATACATTTTTAATACCATTTAAATCACTTGGTACTTTTCCTGCAAAGCGGTCACCATTTGAACATTTTAAATTCCCATCACTGTGTGTGTTGTTTTATGTATACTAATGCCTTTTTGTTTATGCTTTTTAAAAATCGATGACACGTTCTTACATGTTCTATAAGTGCACAAACGAGCTTACAGTACGTTACGGTACTTTACATTGCATTTTATTACATTAACGGTCGGCTAAAGCGGCGTTAAACCTTCATTGCCGTTTTTCTCCACTACGACTTTTTGGCATATGCGCCAAACCAATAATGAACTGACGATATGTTATTCGAACTGTATTTTGTAAAAAAAAAAAATCATCCCCCTTATGCAAAAAAAAAAAAAGTTAAAATTCACATTAGTTAACCAACACATTAACCCCCGTTTTCAGAACTTACCGATAGCTTAAAATGGGATTTTATCGGTCGTATAAAGTGTTCCAGTGTACAACTTCATTTTACCTTTCCCGGTAGGATGAACCTTCCCTTAACTAATCGCTCACTTTAGGTTAAAGAAACTTTGTAATAATGGAACAGATTATATACGGCCGATGAATCCTATCTTATGCTAGCGGTAAGTTATGTGTGTGAACCAGGGATGCCAATCGGGATTGATTTTTTAAAATCCCGGGATTCGATGTTTTTGAATATTCAAAAGGTTTTATATACCATAACATAAATTTTTAAAAATGTAAACAACAAAACAATTTATTTTATACATATGTTTGTAACACTGGCCTCGCCCATGATCAAACTGATCAGATTCTGAAAAAAGCTTAACAAAATATACGTATCTCTTAGTTTTTCTAGATCAATTCATTTCGGTTTTTTGACAGCAATTCAATTTTTAATGTGAATTAAGTTGTGACGACATTAATACACGTCAAAGTGTTGTCCCTCATCGAGATCGATGGCTGAGTTAAAAACTGTAACACTATGTCGACTGCAGTGCAGAACACCTCTAGGTTGAGGGCGAGATTCATAATCAATAATTTAAGTACGTTTGAAATTTATTTTAAAACAAAATGTTTATACAAATGTTTCTTAAAAAAGATTTCAAGTTTAAATAATTTATTTATGAATACGTCAAATAGTGTATATTTATAAAAAAATTATTTTATTTGCCGTATGTTTTTTAAGCAAATTTTTTATTATTATTGGACCGGAAGGAATATGAGCTATTTCATCAATATGACGACTTAATTGTTATATTTATATCAACTTTTATTCTTTATTTTCTGAATAAAACTTTAATTGGATCTTGAATAATTTTTACTTTTTGCATGGTATATAACAGAATAATTGTTGATTTCTATATTTTGCATAAAAATAATCATTTTTATTTTGGTATTATATCTTAAGCCAAAGCTGAACTTGCTAAACGTAATTGAAAAAAAGGCTTGAGATGTGAATCTTCAAATATCGTTTCTACTTAAAATAATGGTTTTTATTAAGCAAAATACAAAAATCCAGAAATAGTCGTCATATATCAAGCAAAAATTAAAATACTCGCTGTGTGCCAAAAACAAAAATTAAACTCAAAAATAAGAATTATTTGCAATAAAAAATATAACTCAAATATAATTATAAATAATTTTTTTGTATATAGTAGAAAAATTCAATTAAAACGAACAGTTTTGTACATAAAAGTTGATATGTTAAAAATCCCGGGACTCATAAAAATAAATCCCGGGATTCGGGATTTATCAATCCCGAAAAATCCCGTGATTTCAGGATTCGGGATTTCTCGTTTGGCATCCCTAGTGTGAACCCAGCAAAAGTGTATGTACTTTAATTTAGAAATGGATTTTGAAATCCCGGGATTTCGGTATTCGGGATTTCCCGTTTGGCATCCCTAGTGTGAACCCAGCAAAAGTGTATGTACTTTAATTTAGAAATGGATTTCGAAATCGTTCGAAATTAATCACACCTTTCAGAAACAATCGTTTTAAACTCGCATAAGTTTTGTTTTCCAAATTTCGTATGAACTCGTTAAAACGTACCAAAACAATCAATCGCCCATGTTCTGGAAATTGAAATCGATGAAGTTTTCAGTTTTTTTGAAATGCCCATAGTTTTTCCTGATTTTAAGAGTGAGTAGTTCTGGTAAAGGTAATTGGTACTAAAAGTATGAAGTATAACAAAGTATGCAGCATTGTTATAAACTTTGAAAATATGATCGATTTAAGTTTTTCAATTTCACTTGAATTCGGTTTATATTCCATGGAAATGCATGTTAGTTCAAGTTTATGATGCAAAACACGAAAATCAACACAAATAGCTTATAAAATATTAAATAACATTGGGCATGCAAATGAAAATTTTAATGTCTTAAAATAGTTTGCTAGAGCAGATGCCACACAAACAAATGTCAGTTACATAGTAGGGAAATGCCTTCTGCCTAAAAAGATATTCAGCAAACTTGCATTGACTGTGTAAGCAGTGTTTGCTCGTATGATCCACAGCAGTAATGGCATTTACGAACAAGCAAATTCTTTAACATGCTAGTACAAATCTTGCGTTTGGTTCCAAATTCACCACCCCCAACAGTTTTCTGAATTCTAAGTCGCTTTTTAAATTGATTTTCTGATTCTTCTAAAAACTTTTTTATCTTTTCATATGCCATATCTTTAGATGCAAGAAAAAAAAATACAGTGTAATATCTACCGTAATCATCCATCATCGTCATAATATTCCCATTAGGTATGAATGCAGTCATTGCAACATAAAACTTATGAATTTTGAATACTAATTAAAATGTAGCACATACATACGTATCGCAATTGATCATAAAGAGAGTATTAATTTAAGAGGCAACAATCTTTTTTTAAATTGGTTGCATTTATAAAGACTGTAATGTGAAAGTATTGCCTTGTGGTAGTCGGGAGTTGCCAAAATTGAGCTCGCACTGTTTTTTGTTAGTAAACGATTTTTTTGTTTTGCAAAAAATGTTAATAAATGCATTGTTTTTCTGTTTAATAAATTTATTTATCTTAAAAATGTCAAAGTGTTTTCTTGTTTTGAATATGGAAAAGTAAGGTTCGTCAAATTAGGCCAATTTGGCGGAACTTCGGCATCGGTCTTAAATAGTAACTTCGGTCCGGTCGGACAGTAAATTTTTGAGAAAAGAAAAACACACGTCTAGTAAAGTTTCTGTAGAAACTTAATACATCTCACTTACACTAACCCCCGTTTACACAACTTACTTACCGATATCTAACGGTAGGTAGAAAAGTGTTCCAGTATTACAATTTTACTTTAACCTAAGGTGTGCGATAAGTTGAACGAAGATTCGCCCTACCTGGTAGATTAAAGTTAAGTAATAGGTAAGTAATAATGGATTACTTTTTACACGGCCAATAAAATCCTAGCTTTAGCTATCGGTAAGTTGTGAAAAAGGGCGTTTATCTAATAAGTTTATTATAATTCCTTCAAACTTGAATTTTTGGTCAATATCTTTATTTTTTATAGAAAAGATGCGACAGTTTCTAAATGTTTTATTTAAGAAAGTGGATATATTTAATTAGTATTTTTATTAAATTTTTATTATCAAAAAAGTGGTTTTTGGGAATACATAATTTTCTTCATTAAAAGATTTTATTTATTGTGCTTAATTCCATTTTTTTTTTATAATTGATAAAAATACTGAAATTTATTGTTGGAGGATAAGCTGTTCCTATGCGAATTTCACTGGTTGCTAATGCCAGATCATCAGGAAACGTTCTCCTAAATAATTTTAGAAAAGACAAAGCTATCAGCAAACAAGACTATAGAGCGAATGAGAATTACCTACACTCAAAACGTCTTGCTTGCAACGATACCAATAATAAAACAGTGAGTTTATCTCTTACATTCCCCACTACAAGTTGTAAGTGGGTAAAGAAAAAAACAAATTTCTTTTATTGTTTTCGCAAGAAATCAAAATAAAAACAATTTGCCAGTTCAGTTTTTTATGCAAGTGCACTTGCAAAAATTTATTATCAAAAAAGTGGATTTGGGAATACATAATTTTCTTCATTAAAAGATTTTATTTATTGTGCTTAATTCCCTTTTTTTATAATTGATAAAAATACTGAAATTTATTATTGGAGGATAAGCTGTTCCTATGCGCATTTCACTGGTATTAAATTTTAAAACCTTTTTCGAACAAAACAAATCAATTTTTCCAATTTTTTACGTTTTTACAAAATGATTTTTATTTTTCGTAAAATGTTGAATATATTATAGTAACTTATAAAAAAAAAAGAATTCCCAGATTCTTAAATGATTTTTAATAATTTTAATATGCAGAACCGTTTTATGTTTTAATAGTTAAATAAAGATTTGTACAGTTAAATCTCTCGTGACCAGACACCGAAGAGACAAGCCAATGCTATCCTTTAGAAAGCTACAGGGACCAGGACACTGTCTGCGAAAAGGGGGCGTCCGCTTAAGGAAGATGTACGTTAAGGGAGATTACACTGTATTCAACTCTCGATTTTTAAATAAATTTTGGTGTTTTATAAAACCAGAGAAAATTAAAAATATAAAAGAGATTTTAACTTAATAATTAAAAATCATAACATAAATACATATTATGTATACATTTTAGAGTGCTCAAAAAAATTAACTTGCGAAAAGTACATCGAATTCCATGTGACTCGGCCGTTAACACTTTAAAAGTGAAAAACAAATTTTATAAAAACTTTTACATTTGAGACTTTGAAGGAATGTTTAAAATATATGCTTTGGCTTAAAATATTAAAGGTATTCACGTCAATTTTTGTTACCCTTGCGATTTTCAGCTTTTCCGCAACAATTTTTTAACAACGCACATTTCATATGACAATATAAATTTTTTTAATAAATTTGAACCGTATTTTCTTGAAAAATACACACAATTTTATAAATTTACAAGACGAATTTATTTCTACCACAACATTTTTTATATCTACCTCAAAAGTATTCCAGTATTTTTATTATTTCAGCTTCTTCAATTTATTGACGCTTTTAATTTATTTTTTAATTGTTTTATTTTTACAAAGATCATCTTTAAAGCCTTGTACACAATGCTAGTAACAATTTTGTTTTTTCTTCTATCTTATTTCTTCCCAAAGTATTTCATATATTTTCCTTTCATTTTTCGAACAAAAATGTAACTAATTTTTTTTTTTTTAAAGTTGAGTCCATGGCCCAATTAGTAGATCTGCGCAAAACTACAACAGTGCAAAAAAAAAAAAAAAAAAAAAAAAAAAAAAAAAAAAAAAAAAAAAAAAAAAAAAAAAAAACTTTTTTGGGTAAATTATGTTAAAGATGTCAAAATCCAATGCATTTGTTTGTGTAAAAAATGGACAAGATGTCAAAAACAATTGCTACAAAAACAATTGCCCGATAAAAACAAAACTATACAAAAAATCAGCCTGCATTTTTCGAGCAGACCTACTAATTGGGCCATGGTAAAATGGAACATAGTATAATAAGTATGTTCAGGTATGTTCATTATGGAGAGTTGTCATTATTTACCAATGTAATGTCAAACAACGAAATATTACTCATTTGCAAATATTTAAATTTCAACATATTTTGCACTTTTTTGATATTGCAAACTTACTTTTTTATGTAAACCTATGTTTTATTCAATATTTTGTTTATTTGAAATTGATTTTTAGTTAAAATTTGTTATCCCAAAAAAAGAAAATTAAGCACAAAAAAAATTTTTTTTAATGTAAAAATTATGTATTCCCAAAAACAGCTTTTTTGATAATAAAATTTTTTTTTTGCAAGTGCACGTGCATAAAAACTGAACTGGCAAATTAGTTTTATTTTGATTTCTTGCGAAAACAATAAAAGCAATTTGTTTTTGTTTTTAATTTGTTTTTTCTTTACCCACTAATTGTAGTGGAGAATGTAAGAAAATATAAACTTACTGTTTTATTGTTGGTATTTTGTTTAAGCTTTGATATTGTTGCAAACAAGACGTTTTGAGTGTAGGTAATTCTCATTCCCTCTGTAGTCTTGTTTGCTGATAGCTGTGGCTTTTCTAAAATTATTTAGGAGAACTTTTCCTGATGATGTGGCCTAAGCAACCAGTGAAATGCGCATAGGAACAGCTTATCTTCCAACAATAAATTTCAGTATTTTTATCAATTATAAAAAAAGGGAATTAAGCACAATAAATATAATCTTTTAATGAAAAAAAATTATGTATTCCCCGAAACAACTTTTTTGATAATAACAACATTTTTATATTAAGAAATTTTTCAAAAAATTAAATTAATTAATTTATTTGATTTTTGACACTTGTTTTAATTTTTTCCGTATTTTCTTTTGTTTGACGGTTTATGGGTTTTAAAATTGAGAACACAATTTCTAATGACTATACTATGGTTTTGAACTTGGTAGAATAACACAAGATATAGTCCATGGCCCAATTAGTAGGTCTGCTCGAAACGCCTGCTGATTTTTTGTAGATTGTGTTTTTAATCATTATACATGGGCAAAATGTCAAAAATTTTTTACATTTTTTGTTATATTTTTTTTAATATTCTTTTTGATTTCAAGAAATCGTTTTTCTTATTGTTAAAATAATTGTGAATAAAAATTTTAAATAACCATAATAATAATAAAAAAAAGTGTAATAACATTAAAATGCGTTATAGTACAGTGTGTAAAAAACATTTTAAAAGTGGATGCGGTATGTTATTTTCAGTACCAAAAGACCCAGTGGAAAATGCAAAATGGGTTGAAATTTGTGGCAGGAATTTCGCCCCATCACATGAAATTTGCGCAGACCATTTTTCGGAAGAAAGCATTGTACGTCAAAATTCCGGTTGAAAGTTAACAAAATAAATACATGGCAAAAACAAAAACATTTTTCTTAACAGGTGACAAGTTAATGACATTTTTACCATTTGTATACACACAAAACGCGTGTTGTTACAGACCTACTAATTGGGCCATGATATACCTAGTCATTAGAAAATTTGTTCTCAATTTTAAAACCCATGAAATAATGTCAAACAAAAGAAAACAACGAAGAAAAATTAAAACAAGCATCAAAAATAAAAAAAAAATTTATTTTATTCTTTTAAAAATTTCTTAATATAAAACTTTTATAATACCAAATTTTAATCAAAAATCAATTGCAAATGGACAATATATTGAGTAAACTGTAATTTTATATAAAAAAGAGAGTTGCAATATTTAAAAAGTGAAAAATATGTTAAAATTTAAATATGTATTTGCAATTGAGTAAATGTTTCGTTGTTTGACATTACATGGTAAATAATGACAACTCTCCCTAATAAACCTACCTGGTAATTATTATACTATGGTTTGGAATAAAAATTTCAACAAAATGATTTAAAAAATAGTAATAAATTCTTAAAATTGTTGTCCGCATAATTTGCAAACGGTTTCTTAACTGAAAATGTGTGTGGTTACGGAAAAAATTTTTGCTCTACATATTTTGAACTCCAGTGAAAATGTTGCTGCCTATTGTGTACGAGGCCCCAATAAGCAATTTTGCTGGAATCCAAGTATAAATCAAGTGTAACTCCAGTCCTGTTTTCCATTTTCAAGCCTTGAATTATACTTGAATTACACTGTAATTCAATAGCATACTCCAGCAAAATGGGTACTGGAAATCCAGTCGAACATAACAATGTAAATACAGTGTAATTCAAGCGTTGAATTACAGTTAAATTCCAGCCTCAAACACATAATAATTAAACTTGAATTCAAGTATTTAAATCAAGTATAAATCAGACCTATAAAATCAATATAAATCAAGCCTACAATTCCAATGGAAATCAAGTGAAAAAAATTTAATATTGAAGAAAGAAAAAAAAATAATGGTGTATGCAATTATTGATCTTCCTTAATAGTTTGTGGTTTATTCACATTATACTATAAAGCATCTGCATACAAATGTGATATCATTGGAAAACAATTTAAAAGTGCTATACGATGGTACATTTTTTTGGTGCTAGAGTAATATAATACAGTATCGAAGACAATAACGCAAACGGTACCATTAGATTTACCTTAAATATTTTTCCGTAATACCACATAACTATTACATACATTGTTTATACATATGTATGCATGCATATTTGTATTTGTTTTGTTGAAGACCTCGTTACGTTTGATTAAAGTCCAAGGAAATTAATAATTTAATTTTTTTCGAAATTATTAAAATCCTTTTCCTCCCTTTCAGCGCACAGAAATAAATTTTTAAAATTATTTTTCCCCAAATATTTTTTTTTGATAGCTTAAGCAATACAAAAGTTTAAAAAAAAAAGAGTTTCAAACATTTTTGTATGAACTGGAATTTGACTTGAAAATTTTGCATAAATTAAAGCTGAATTCCAGCAATATTAAAAGCACTTGAATTTCAAAAATTTTAGTGCTTATTGGGTTTTAGTATTAATACTAACCCTTGACTGAATGTTTTACATACAAAAATACATCATGTTTAATATCTGACATGTTTTCAATGGAAAAACAAAACATTGCTATAATACATATTTTTATTTTTCTATTTTTAGACAATGGTTGACAAGGAAAAGAAACGCTTCCATGAAATGGCCGAAAAAGACAAGGCTCGTTATGAGTTAGAAATGCAAAACTATGTACCACCCAAGGGTACAGTAGTGGGACGCGGCAAGAAAAGGAAACAAATGAAAGATCCCAATGCGCCGAAACGTTCATTGTGAGTTCGTAGATAACAATCTTTTAGAAATTTATTAAAAATTATTTAGTTTCTAATTTTTATATAAAAATAAATATTTGTAATTATTTATTTTCTATTTTTTTTTTGGTTTTAAACATTTTAGATCTGCCTTCTTTTGGTTTTGTAATGATGAGCGTAATAAAGTTAAGGCTCTTAATCCAGAATATGGTGTTGGCGATATAGCCAAAGAGCTGGGACGCAAATGGGCCGATGTTGAGCCAGAGGTTAAGCAAAAATATGAATTAATGGCTGAAAAGGATAAGGCCAGATACGAAAGAGTAAGTATATAATTTTATTTATTCTTTTTTTTTTTTTTTAACAATTTTCTTTTAGGAAATGACCGAATATAAAACAAGTGGGAAAATTGCTATGTCTGCCCCCTCCATGCAAGCACAACAACAAGCGGCGCAAAAAGCGGCATTACTGGCAGTGGCTGCTCAACAACAGGCAGCCCAACAAGCAGCTCAGCATCATGACGATCATGATGATGATGACGGCGAGGGTGACGATGATGAGAATCAATAGATTTAAAATTATTAATATGCCCAAAATGTTGCTTATGAGATACAAAAACAAAAAAAATTACATAAAACTAACAAAAACAAAAAAAGAAAGAAATTCACCAGTTCCATTCAAAAATATTTAAAAACAGCTTACAGAAAATCCCCCCTCTTTAGACCCTACGATTTTTCTCTTGCTTTCTTGTTTAGTTTTTAACCTCTAAACGGTACTCAACCATATTATTTTTCTCTCACATATTTTTTTATGATTTTTTTCATATTATATCTTTTTTTAATATAACAGCATTATTAAATAATACATTTTAAACTTTTTCACTTCGAAATGTTAACAATTAAAATCGTAATTTTTCTTTCATTTGTTTTTAAATAATGGAAAATACATTAAAAAACTATTTTGAATAACAGCAAGCAAATTTCAGCGGCGTTGCCGCTTGACAAATTCAAAATTAAGGTTGTCAGCTTTAGTGGTTTACTAGCTAATGGTTTCTGCTATTAGTTGGCATTTTCTTTTTTTGGCAACGCTTAAAAGTTTGTTTGTGTAAAAAAACTCATATAAAAAAATTACTGTGTAATTTTTTTCTACTTTTTTTTGCAATTACGTCAAGTAATTTATATTTTACAAATATTTTTTTTTATCAATTAAATAAAACCCTTTTGCAATTTTGAAGCATAAATAATTTTGAAAATTAATTGAAAATAAGAAACCTAAAACTCCCTCATAATAAAATTTTTTTCATGTTTAATATTGAAAATGAATTTTAATTTCCATTTTAATTTTTGAATTAATTATAATATATTTTTAAAACTAAGAAATGAAGTTTTTTATTTTTATTATAAATTTAAAATAAACATTAAAAAAAAAACGAAATATTGCATGTAGATGATTACACTATTTGTTTTAGATTTTTTTTATTTGATTTTATTTTTTTAGTTTTCGCCATTCAAAAAAAATGTAAAATATTTATTTTTTATTTTCTTAATTCAAACAACTACAAACAACCAACTCAATACACATTGAACAACCAAACACAACAAAAAAAAAAAACACAAAAACTAACAAAATTTATAAAAAAAACAAGAAAATTTAACAATCAAATACGTATATTCAATTATATGAAGAAAAATATTTAAAAATAATAAAATAGAAATTTAGAAAATAAAGACAAAATACAGCAATATATTGAAAAAAAAAAACACCCAAGAAAATCTTTAATTTTTGTACAACGTACGTATAAACATAAAAAAAAACATCATGTCTATTGTT
This sequence comes from Pollenia amentaria, assembly GCA_943735925.1. Lineage (NCBI taxonomy): Eukaryota > Metazoa > Arthropoda > Insecta > Diptera > Polleniidae > Pollenia > Pollenia amentaria. The sequence goes on from OX031008.1 coordinate 120,104,455, forward strand.
AATAATCATAACACAATTCATAATTTATAGCCTATTTCCAATGTGCGAACGAATTCTTTCGTTCGCATAACTACATTGAAAACAAAAACAAAGTCTAAAAATTTGTTTTTGTTTTCAATGTAGTTATACGAAAGAAAGAATTCTTTCGCACATCGGAAATAGGCTATTAATCTTCCTTCACAAACTTTATTTGAAATTAAAACAATTTTTTTCTTAATAAAACAGAAAAGCGATAAATTAGTTTTTGAAAGCAAAGAAACAATCCGTTTTTACTGAAAATCAAAGGCGATTTGTGAATTTCAAATTTCTTTCAAAGAAAATGTAGCATTTAGGAAATTCAGGTAACACTAAACCGGTATACGCATTCGTCCAGCTAATCGTTTTTTTTTTATAAATGAACTTGGTTACTCTTAATGTGAAAATTCCACATAACAAATAATTGACAGCCAGAATAACAACTCTCTCGTATGCATATACCTTATGAATGTGCCTTTGAAGCAATTTATACAGAGCAAGTTTTCTTTTCTAACTCTAGTTTTTTTAAATCCTTAGATGCATCTTAGAAATTTTTATAACGCCATCATAAAAATTTTTAACAGCTTGTTTTTTTTTGATTTTAATGTTTTATTTTTTTGGTATACATATTTGGTTTATGAAAAAAATTTTCCGTAGTTTTATTTTAGCTAAACAAAAATAAAATCTAATACACATACAAGGCGAATTCATTTCAGGTAATCTCGGTAGTACAACAAGTACAACTCGTACAAAAACCACAAGCATTTTGTTTTTGTAAAATCATTGTTCAATGTCAAAAACCGAAACAAATCAAAACAGAAACAAAGATAATAAACAAAATTTTGACATCCAACAATAATAAAGCTAAAGAAAAAAAGTTACCAGCAGGGCTTTTAGGATCACCTGTAATGAGTTCGCCTTGTACACATATTTTAAAGTTTTTCCAATGAAATTTGAGTTATGCGAATGTATGTGTAACGTAGTTAAACTTATGTATTTTTTTTTTTTTTTTTTAATAAAAATTTTTATATAAAAAGCATGGCCCAATTAGTAGGTCTGCTCGAAACGCCTGCTGATTTTTTGTTGAGTTGTGTTTTTATCGTGCAATTGTTTTTGTAGCAATTGTTTTTGACATCTTGTCCATTTTTTACACAAACAAATGCATTGGATTTTGACATCTTTAACATAATTTACACAAACAAAATGCGTGTTGTTTTTTCTATTGTTGCGTTGTTGTACTTTTGCGCAGACATACAATTGGACCATGATAAAAAGTTAAAACATATTTTTTAAATTTAACGGGCATGTTCTGACAATCAATAAAAACGCATAACATTTTCATAATAGTTGTTGTGTAAATCGCAATCACAAGAAAAAGTATGCTCAAGGAAACTAGAATATTTTTAAGAAACTATGGCAGAAATATGGTTGACTCGTAAGATAAATTGTTTAGAACTAGAAAATTTTCGGATCCATAAGATTAGTTACCCAACAAAAACGGAGGTCTCATTTCAAATTGAAAATGATTTGTTATCAAAGCTTTTCTCAAACGACAAACGTTTGAAAATTATTTGAAGCATTCTCAACAAAAAGGGCAACTATTTTCAAATGGAGAAATGCGTTTATTTTCAACGTGCTTTCAAATGTTAATTCTGAACTTTTTTCAAATGGATTGAAATACAATTTTTGTTTGTTTTTATTTCAATTTATTATTTACTTAAGGCCCCTATTACGGTTTACAACTCAACTCAGTTGAGTTGTAATTAAAACAACTGGTTGTGATGATTTGTAATTTTTTGATGTTTTTGTTCGCCGCAATATAGCAAAGTTGTAAACCATAATATGAAAATTTAGAAATTACACCTCAACTCAGTTGAGCGACTTCTGAAATATAAATTAGAGTTCTTTATGTCCTCAAATACATGGAAAAATGAAATACATACTACTTTTCCGTTTTTTCGCATTTTTAAAAGTCGAGATTACTGTTTTTTTATTTAGATTATCAAAAATAAAGATAATAAAAACTTAAATGCAAGAAATAAAAGAATTTCAAATTTAATAAAAAAAATTATTACCTGGTCAGGAGCATTTTATGCTCTTCTTTTTCCTTGTTTTAAATGCATAAATGCTATTTTTACACCTTTTATTTTCATTGCATTTTCGATTTTCCACATTAACTTTTATTTTTGTACCTCTGATACAAAAATAAATAGAATAAAATAGAATCTTTGATTAGTGTTTAACGATTTTAGTTGGTTTTCAAAATTTGATTTGTATTATATTGAAAGTAATTCATTTGATGTGAAATTGGTTTTGTTTTTAATTTAATATGATCGAACGTTAAAATGGGAACTATTAAATTTTTAAATCAAAGTTTTCAAAAAAATCTTTAAAATTCTACGAATTTTTTTCCGCAATTTAGATTTGTAAATTTAATACTAAATTCTAAAGAGCTATTCTTATAAATGTTTTGCCTATTTGTAATTTAATTTTTAATTTTCTTCATTTTGTGTTCAAAATTTATTTTTTATTCTAAATTACAGCATTCAACATCTATAGAAATTTCTATTTTAAACAAATCTAATTTCGATCGATTTGGAATGCCGCAATTAGGCTTCTGTTTTAAAAATTTAGATAAAAAGTTAAATGTATATAAAAAATACACAGAATTTTTAAAACTGCTAGTTTGTGCTAAATAAAAGTAATTTTTTGTTTATTTTCGGCTGAAATTAAATGTTGAAATCAAAATTTTATTTATTTTATTTCTTTGAATTGTATGCAGTATTTTTTTTTAATGGGCGTAATTGTGTAAAGCTTTGGCGTAAACGACTGAGTCGTTTTTTGTAATAGATTAAGTAACACACAACCTGTGATCTCTCGATCAAGGCGAATTCGACCACACGGTAGCTCCAATACTACAAAAATACAAAAGGAACAGGGGGCTGCTCTCTATTGCGTTGCGATAGAATAATGGTAGCTATTTCTTCTTTCCTAAAATCACTAAGATAATTCACGTCACAAGTTGCACCCTTGCAAAAATCAAAAGTGCAAAAACAACAACCAATTATTTATGTACAACTAATTGCCTATGTGGTTGTTTTTATGTTATAGCACATTTGCTTTTTCGCAAAGGTAAAACTTGTGACGTGAATTACCTCACTATTTCTTTATTAAAATTTTCAAACAAAAGCAAGTTAAGCGGCTTAACTTTCATTTTTAATTTTTTTTTATATTTTGACATTCTATTGCTGTCAATTTTCGGCATCTTTAATTTTTATTGCCAGTGTTGGTTTTTTAAAAAAAAAATTTGCGAAAGCATTAGACAATACCAAATGAACTGCTTATGCATTGAGCTTTCGTATCGAAATGGCATTCGCATCGCAATAGAGAGTAGTCCTCCAGAGGTTTTTTGCATTGCACTGTTATGGTTTACGGCTCGTATGTCAACCATTTCTATACAAAACATTGTAAATTCGAAACAAATTTGTTCGAACTGTCAAAGTCAGCCGGCTTCCTGTAGAGAATTAGCTTTGATTTTGATTTTAAAACAATCTTTTCTTTTATAAAAATTTACTTAAAATTTTTCTAAAAAATATTTAATTTAGGTTTAAAATGATTTTAATTGCGATTTTTAAGTTTATTATTTCAATTATTATTAATTCCTTTGTAGAATAGATTTATAAACAATTTGATTAGAATTTAATTTTGGTTTTGTTTTAATTAGAAAACTGGTTATACATATTTATGAAAAAAAATGATAGTTTTCCCCGTTCCCCATTTTAACAATTAAATTTCAATAGGAAAAATAGAAGCGGAAAAAATTCCAGCGAAATTTTTATTCTACATAGGCTTGAAAAATTAAATACTCCTTGCAAAGTGAAATATTTTAATTTTAAATCGAATTGAAATTCACTACTTTCACAAAATAAAATCAACAAATTTAATTGTAAAGAAAAGACTTATATCTATGTCCATATGTGGATAAAATCAATAAGTTTTTAACAATCATTCCAATACTTTTTGACAATCATTTAAAAATTCCCAACTTTTCAGTAGAAGTAAAACAATTTTTAATTTTATGTTAAAGGCATATGAATCAAAAGTCATTACCAAAAAGTAGACAAAAAAGCACAATATTTTTACAGTGGGTAGGTATGAATATAGCGTGTAGATATTTTCGAAAAAGTGAAAAAATAAAATTTTTTAATAATACCTACCCTCTTGTTGATTAAGTGCGATATGTGCACAGTTCCAAAACTATCATTTTTGAAAAGGTGTTTTCAATTTCAATTGATTTAATATATTGACGATAAAGAAGGCAACCGTTTTAATAAAATTGTGCGATTAGTTTTACTTCTTAATTTCAAACATTTACAATATTTTTTAAATTGTTTAAAATCCTTGTAAATTTGTTTAAACCCTTTAAATTAATATTTTTAATATTCGGCCATGTTCTGGAAATCTAATGCGAATGAAATTAAATTAAAAAAAAAAAAAAAAAAAAAAAAAATTTTAAAACGACTTTATTAAGAAAGTTTATAAAAATATTATATTTTAAAACTTCATACTTTCAGTATCAGTCCTTACTAGAACTACTTTTAAAACCAGAAAAAATACGCTAAATTTTAAATTAATTGAACTTTAAATCTTGTTCGATTTCTAGAACATTGTCGATTATTTAATAAAAACATCATAAAAATTTTAAAAAGAATCAAATTTAAAATTATAAATCAAATATTCTTTAAAATATTTAAGAGCAAATATTTCCAGCAGGTGTTTTTGAAGAAAGCAAAAGAAGAATAACAAGCTTTCCATTTTGCAACTCTCATTCCCAATAAGTTTTTGTGTTTAAATTGAGTAAAAATTTTAGTATTCCTTCACTCTTTCTTAAATATACCAACCTTTTTTTAACGAAATAAATAAAAACTTTAGTTTTGTTTTTTGTAAAATATAATTCAAGTAAAGCTGGTTGTTGTAAATAAAGTTTATTTTTTATTTATTTAAATTAAAATTAAATGTACATACATTTTCTATATAAATGACAAAACCAGCTGAAATGAATTTAAAATTTTCAAAATATTTATGCAAAAGATCAAATGATTTCCTACAAAATATTACTACAAATTTTTGTTTTCTTTCATTTAAATTAAACAAGAACTTCTGGTAATGTTTATTTTTAATAATATTTCCAAATATATACAAACAAAAAATAAAAACAAATTTTAGGTTATGTTTTTTAAATATTCCTAAAATTTCTATTTATTTTAACTTTATTGCCATTTTATTTACTTTTTTGCATAAAGAATTTTTTTAAATGCAAATTTTTGTTCAAAACAAAACTATAATTATAAAACATAAATAAAAAACAATGCAAACAAGTTCAGGCTCGAAAGTATTCCTATTTGAAAAATATTAAGAAAATATTAATCATTTTTAGGAACAAATTATATAAAACTATTAAGAACAAATATTATACATACAATTTAAATATAAAAAAAAACATAAAAAGAAAAGAAATTTAATTATATATTAAAAGAAACGTACTAAAACTGTATTTTAGTATATAAGAAAATCAATATATTCATATTTATAAATATAATTATATTTATATATACATACTTATATACTATATACATAAATAAAAAAAAACAAAACAAGAAAAAAATAACGAAAATTTAACTATTAAGACATTTGAAATATGTAATTAGAAGGGAGTTTTTAAGTTACAAAAAAAGGCAAAAGTTGAAAAAAAATTTAAATAATTTCTATTTTAATTTAGTAATTACAAAATGTTATTTAAAATTTGAAATTTAAATGATATTCTTAAATTTTGTTTGAACCGTTTTTGAAAAAGGAAAGCCAATGAGTCGATTACGGATGGAAACTGAACATTTTTTTTTTTTTTTTTTTTTAGTTTGCTTAAAACTAAAAGTTTTTGCTTAACTATTAAAATTATATTGTAAGGGTATCACGAATTTTATGATCCTCAACCACAAGTTCTCGTTCGACCTAAACCTTCGTATAGGAAGGCAAGAGCTTTCAGAATCCGCACCAGAGTACTTTTGGTCTCCAACAGTAAACGTTTGAGTTTTATATGGTTCTCCACCAGTCACGTTGAGTTATTTTTGGTTCTGCACCAGACAAATAATTTAAAACAGGTTAAAAACTATTGCATTAGTTTATGTTGAACAACCGCTAAAACTGTAACTCGGTACAGTTATACGACGCCAAGCCATTAGCCATTGCGAGGTGACAACGCAAAACGTACGAAAAGTAGACTAACAAGAACGACCGGATTGCATCTAAAAAATTATGACAACGAGCGCGAGCTGCTTCTCTACTCAGAGCAGTTTTACGAGTGTGAAACTGAACTTCCTCTAATGCTTAAATATAAAATTTTATTTTATAATTTAACATCAGTGGCTTTGCCCGATTTCGCTGCTGGCAACACAACTTCAGTTGTGCTGCCATGCAAGTCACCTGACTTTGTTTAAGGCGACAGGGAATTTTGGAACGGCTCAAATAAAAGTTAAAGAAATTAGGGCGACAGGGAATTTTGGAACGGCTCAAATAAAAGTTAAAGAAATTTGAGTTTGAAAGAAAATTTATTTATTATTAAATGCGTTCGAAATAAAACATTAACATTTTAAAGAACACCTAAATCACCCCTATTATGAAACTCAACGTCGACACAAGTCGACGGCACCGGAACAGTTGTTGCATTTTCTTAGTCGTTATTGACAATAATCGAATTCTATTGGCAGTTACTTGATATTTTCTAAGGCGCTTTTTAGTTGACCTCGAGTATAATTGTCTCTGTTTTAGTCGACAGGAAATTTTGCGACGACTCAAATGAAAGTTTTTAAAGAAATTCTTAAATAGATATTCAACATATTTATTAAATACGGGGCGAGTTCCAAAACCTCAGATGCAAAGCAACTATACAAAAGTTTAGCACTATAAAACGTAACCATGTAGAATTTTGCAATGGTGTCTGTCCCAAAGTCCACCAAAAACAATATCGATGCGTACACAATAAGCAAACTGTCCAATGTTCAACTGGATAATACATTTTTGACTCTGACTGCAAAGTATTATGATGTTTTGGAACTCAGCTAAGTTTAAAATAAAAAAAATTTAATTTGAAAAGAAGTTATGTTTACAAATTTTATTAGTATATTAAACGCGAAAAGTGCAAAAATTCGAAAATGTTTGCTGAAATAGCGAAAAATTTTAATTTGCGACGATTGCCTCAAAGAGCAAGAAAGCTACGCAAAAATTCGGAAATGTTTACTGCAATAGCGACGATTTCCTCAAAGAGCAACTAAGCTACGCGAAAATATGAAAAATTTATTAAAAGGCCTTAAAACTAAAGGAATGGCAAAGGTTCGGTTAAAATTGCTTAATTGGCGGAAATTCGCAAAATCTTGCTAATATCGGCAGGATAGCAAAGTCTTATATTTATAAAAAAATCCTTAAAGCTCGAAAGAATCAGTAAACTTACAGTAAAAAGTCGGTTATATCGCGCGAACATGGCAAAAATTCGCGAAAAAATAAAAATTCGGAAACAAACTCCAAAATTTCCTTGAAATCGTTAAATCAGTTAAAAAAAAATCAAATGTGGGAAAACTGTGATATAAATAACAAAAATAATTAGAGATGCGATTTTTTTGTCAAATTTTCGATAACTTGTCGACGTCGACACAACATTCTTATAAAATAATAAATTAAAGTCGAAGTGATGTGTCGTCGGCTTGTTGTGACACCAATTTAAAATTAATGTCGACAACGTCTTACATAATAGGGGTGATGGACACAACCTTTATTATTAATTGTTGAAATTGAATGTTTAAATTACTCCACAAAAAAACTTGAAAAAAACCTGTAGTTTAAAAACATAAAATAAATTTTAGACTTCGGCGAAATGCCCACTGTGGAGTAACACTTGAATAGCTAAATCTGTCCCAAAAACACACTTTTTATGTTAAATTATTTATATATATGTAAATGGTATTTTTTTATGTCAGATTTTCGATTAAATACTAAATTAACGTCGAAGTGATGAAGTTTTCGACATTATGAGACAACAACTTAAAATTTACGGCGACAACGACTTATATGATAGAGTTGATTGTAAGTCTTCAATTATTTTTTAAAACCGCAAACATTTTTAAGCAAAAGAAGTGAAACTATTTACTGCCAGGCCCACAATGTCGACAAGAACATTTCTTTCTTATATTTATATTGAAAACAAAAACAAATTTAAATTTTTTATTATTGTTTTCAATATAAAAATGCGAAAGAAATGTTCTTGTCGACATTGTGGGCCTGGCAGTTAGTTTTTTATATTTTGTTGTCTAGAACTTTACTTTTTGTTAATAAATAAAATTTTAATATGATCTCTAAAAATGTTTCAAAATTTGCATATTAAACAAAATGTTTCTCTATTTTAAAATCATTTCCATTAAAAAATTTTAATCATTATAAAACATTGCGATAATTTTTTTATTGAATTTTTCTTTTCATATTATTTTTTTTTTATATATATTTGAGAGAACAAATTGGTTAATATTACTTTTAAAGAGGACTTAAAGCATAAACTCTTAAAAAAAATCCTAAAAATAACACCAATATTTTGCTTAAAACCAACAAAAAAATGGTAAAACTAATAAACGATTTAACAAAAAAATCTAGTTTTAGTATTAAAAGAAATAAATAAATTAAAAACAAAGCATAGACTTCATCTTCCACAGCATTAAAAATCATAAGTAAACCTTAAAAACACAGTAAAACTTTAATGCAGACACGCCCTTCCCGCCCTTTTAAACAAAACATGCTAACAATTCTTATTAAGCAACAAAAATCATTGATTTTATTTTTATTTTTTACTCATTTTATTATTTTTTACTTGATTTAAACACTTAAGAAGTTTTATAAACATTAAAAGAAAAGAAAAATAGCAACAAAATTAGATTGTAATTTTATGAATTTTATAAAGTGTTTTACTTGTATTTTATTAAAGCTTTTTTAATTTTTCTTAAAATATTAAAATTTCTTTATAGCAGAGTAATAAATATGAATTAAATTTTAAGTTTCTTTTAAAAATTTTAAAGAACAGTTAAAAGATTTTCTTAAATTTTTTTATTTGCTTAGTAATTGTAAGAAAATAATAAAAAAAAAAAACACAAACTTTTTAACTTTTGAAAAAAATACAATAATTATTAATTATACAAAAAATATTATTAATACAATAACAACTTAGTAATTCTGTTTTAAATATTAAATTATACATGATTCAAAAAAATACACAAAAATACTGATTTTTCTAAAAAAAAAAAAAAAAAAAACTAATGAAATGAATTAAAAATAAAAACAATTGTGAAATTATTAAATTTAATTAGTTTACATACTTAAAAAAGCAAGTACATATAAACAAAAAAATCAGAAAATATGTTGCATATTTTAGGGCATAACATAAGAAAAAATAAAACGCATATTTTTAGGCCTAAAACTAGTATAATTTCTGAAAAATAAATATTGAAAACAAACTCTTAATTAAAAAAGGAAAAAAAGTTTGTTAAACATTAAACAATGTATACATTTTTTAGAAAGTATATAACCTACCCTAACTTTTTATAGAAATTCATATAAAACATTCAAAGAACTTTTACGTTAACCAACACTTTAAATACATATTTGAATTTTGAACATAAACCAACACTAAAACACAAAATTTTTATTTTAAAATTTCAAAAAAAAAAATCATTAAATAAACTGTAATTATTAAATACATAATAAAAAACTTTAAGTACATATATAATAAAACAAAAATCCTCATATTTGAAATAAACTATAATTATAATATAAATAAAAAATGCAATATACATAAAAAATCAGTTGTCATTTTACTTTATATACCATGAAAAAAACAACAACATACATAAGTACATTGATAATTATTATGTATACATACATACATAGGCTAAAAACAACAAGAACAACATCTAAAAATTATAAAATAAATACCTATAAATTCACATAAAACCGTAATGTAATGTATGAAAACTTGAATTATATTTAACAAAAATAAATAAGAAAAACAACAACAACAACCATACAGTTCTTACTAAAAAATAAAACAGATTTAAGTTTGAAGCGAAAAAAAAACAAATAAGTGACAAAATATTAAAAAAAAAAACAAATAAAATACAAAAAAAGTAATATAATAAAAATAAAAAAAATTATATCTAGTTTTATTTCCAAATTTTTATTATAAGAAGAGTTACAGAAGAGTTAAATTTTGAATTTAAACATGTGTTAGTTTGTATATGAAATAATTTAATTGTATCGAATTTAAGCGCCCTATCCATTATACAATATTATTGTATATGTTATGATTTTTAAAGTTTTGATTTTTATTTTTTCGATCAAAATTACTGTTATTTTTTTATTTATATTTTTTTGGACAAAAGTAACAGTTATTTTTTTATTTTTTTGAACAAAAATAACAGTTATTTTTTTATTTTTTTTTTTTTTTTTATTTTTTCGATCAAAAATAACAGTTATTCTTAAAAGAAATGTACGTGTTATAATTATTGAGTTGTCTTTAAATATTTATTTAAATGTGTAATTATCATTTTGATTAAAATAAATATGTATTTAAAGCAAGGACCGGAAAACGTTTTTTTTTTATGTTTTTTAAAAAATATTTATCATTGGTGTTCGAAAAATATTTTAAATTGTACAATAACCAAAAATAGATAAAAATATTTTGTTTGATATTGTTTCTTTAAGTTCAAAATTATAAAGTTCTCAAAAATAAAGGTTTTTAGAAAAAATTTTTTTTTGTGCCTTTGTAAAAAAATTACGAACCGAAAATTTAATTTTTTCTTTTTAAAAATTTAAAAGTCATGCGTACCAAAATAATTTGTTTTTTCATCAGTTTAAAAAAAAGCAAACACAAAAAAAAGATATTTATTTTTTCAGTACAATATTATTTTGTACATGAAAAGAAAAAAATGAACCGAAAACTTAAAATTGCATTTTTTTAATTGACAAAATATAAAGCTTATTAATAATAAGTAGTTATAACATGATAAAGATTATGCTAGAACTAAATAGTAATCTTATCAATTAGCCTGATGTTGAGTTTGAGCAACAATAAATTTTCTATGTGCTCAGAACGTTAATTCCTTCTATTTTTGGTCATAATAATTGGCAAAGCACTGAAGGCTGTCTCCACAGATACCTGTGTTGCGGGTACTGCTAATGCAACAGCAGCTAGTTTTGATAATTAAGAATCTCCAAAGATTTTTTGCAATTGCAATTTTAAACACAATTTTATATTATAATTTTAATTAAAATTCACAATTTTAACTTCAAATTGAGTTTTTATTGTTAGTTTCTAAAAACAAAAAAAAAATATTTTTCTCAAAAACGTTTTTTTTAAGAACTTTATTATTTTGAACCAGTGTTCGAAAATAAACACTAAATATCGTTCTTTAATGTTCGGTTCGGTAGATTTGTGGAAAACACAAACGCTAATAGTGTTTGTGTAGAAAATCATTAAAAAAAATAACGTTTCCCTGTTAGTCATCTATCGAACACAAAAAAAAATACTGTTTTTATCAAACTCAACAAAAGATGAAAACATTTTATTCCGTTCGGTTTTTTTTGAAAATCCACGAACTTCAATGTGTTCGGTTCGACTCATTAATGTTTGTCGCTTTTGGCTGGTAAAAAAAAACATACATTTTTTACAAAAACAAAATACACACACGAAAAAAACATTATAGAACATTAAAATATAATGTTTTTCTACAGTATCACTACAATTGTTCTGTTTTTTAACGAAGAACCGAACATTATATAATGTTCGGTTCTTTCTTGAAAATAGTTACGAACGGTATTAAGGGTTGTGTATGTCTACACAATCACTAAAAAAATAGATATCGTTCCTGGGTGTGTGAGCCGAACGTTAAATAATGTACTGTTTATTTTCGAACACTGTTTTGAACTTTGAAGAACAAATAAAACAAAATAATTTTTATTTTTTTTTTTTGTACAGTTGAAAACGTGTTTTGAACACCAATGATAAATATTTTTCAAAAAAAAAAAAATATTAATAAAAAAAACGTTTTTGTGTATTTTTCAAATTTTTGTTTCTTTTCATGTACAAAACACATATAATACTGTTGTGCAATATAAATCAAAAATCTTTTGATTGTGGCCAATATATTGTGCCACCTTAAATATCACATAAACATTCCCGATATACATAATTGTTAATACGAAAAATGTAACAGTTATATTGCAAGTGTATGGGCCGAGCCGCTTCTTTTGAAAGTGTAATTCTTTCGTTTGCTTGTTTTATTTTTGATAAGAATTAAAAACAAGCCATAAAATTTAATATAAAGATTCCTGTACCAACGAAATTTAACGACGGCAATTCGAAAACGTCTATAAGTGGACGTAGCAAATTTTAATATAATTAGGATTTTTGTTTCCCGCATTTTTTTTTTTTTTTTTTTTTGATACCCGGGAAAATGGAAAATTCAATGTGAAAATGTTTTATTAATCATTTAAGACCCCTTAGAGTATATTCTTAGTCGATTTTCTAGCAAAAGTTTTGCAAAAGCAAACAATTTTTTATTAAAACTACTGGTTACAAGTAGGACGTTAAATATAAAAAAGGTTTAAGCATGACTAAAGCGAAACAAATAATGAATTTTAATGAAAATTTGCTAGATCTCATTTAATCAGACTCTGAAACACACTACTCAGTTTCGTGAAGATCGAGTCTTAACTCACTTTCGGAAGTACAACTAGAAATAAAATTTCGTGAAGATCGATCTATAATTTACCATAGGCCCTATATAAAGCCCATTCTCGAAAATTAGCTAAATAACCCTTAAACAGCAACAAATATTAATATTGAGGTGAAATTTAGTTGCATAAAGATTACATAGATTAACTAAAGTTAAACAATTTTTTTTTCAAAATTTCCCGGGAATCCCGCATTTAGTTCAAGAGAAAATGGGAATGGAACATAGTTGAATATCCCGGGAAAAACTAAATATGTATATATAATATGTACTCGTACATACAAAAAATTTCATGATTTTACTTTATTTTGGTTTTACTTTATTTCTTTTTTGTTCCGATCTATTCGTTAAATATATTTTTACTCAAGTAAGTAAGTAGTTAAAAAGAGAGGTAATGTGTAATTAGTCGTAAAACCAAGGGTCCTTAGGTAAGTGTGCCAAAGTTGGCTGTGCCAAATTTATGATGCCCTTCATAAAAAATGAGAATAGCACATACATACATACATACATATATTAAAAATATATGAGTTTATCTTCGAAAAAAAGTAAAAAAAGAAAATATACCATATCGAGAACTCTTAGGAAGTTTATTGTATTGAATATTATGTGGTGCAATCTGATATTTGTTATGCTGTTGGATATATGGGTCGATACGAAGAGCACTCTAAAACGAATTGCGAGGGACCTAAAAGGAACTAAATATGTGTGTACTAAATAATTTGTATAGGTTAAATAAAATTTAAGAAACTTTAAATGTTTTTTGAGAGTTAATTTTATATGGGAGCTATAATCAATTATTGACCATCTTTATTAAATTTGAAACATAATTAATAGTTTTGTCAATCTTATTTCTGGAATATTTAATTACAATATTCAGCAATTTCGCGAATGAAGTTAAAATTGTAGTTTTTGGTTTAAATTTATCGTTTCATGTGCTGCCAACTAAAATAACAAATAAAGAAGTTAGCTTTGCCAACTTCTCCAAATGTACTCTAAAATACAGTTGGCAACTGATCTTTACCGTTTGACAAATCCAATTCTGGAGAACATAAATATTTTTGTTTGTTTTTTTTTTATTTTTCTGGAGTATCGGCCAACTTTTTTTAATAAGTAAAATTTAGATAAATAAGTGTAATTTATTAGAAAAATAAGTCACAAAATATAAATAGCTAAACATTCCTCCTAAAACTAATAGAACAAAACAAAAATTCCTTTAAATTAATTAAATGTAAAAGAAAAAAGTACAAAAATTTATAAGTCATGAATCAAATTTCTAGTTGTAATAGTGGAAATAAACCCTCACAGCCACCACCACTGTCATACTCAGCGGACTCTCGTAATTCATCGCGTGAAGTCATAGAGTCAACAAATGAATTAAGTACACTCCAGTGTAAACCGTATTTGCAAATGCAACAGCAACAAGAAAAGCACCTGAAACAATTGCATCCTGCCCATCACTTTGACTTTGCAACCATACCACAGCAACGACAAAATCCATGGACGGAAGTTGATGCTTATCGAGAGAATGGCTTGGAGGCGTGTTCTATTAGCTATGGCGAGATTTTATCAACATTTGTTTCAATAATTTTTCGTGCCATAACTGTTTGTATAAATATTAAATTAGCTATAAACTATTACAGTCAAGGACATCAAGATTACTTTATATGGACCGTGATATGCATAGTGACTCCTATGTGTGTAACAATGCTTATTCATGCGAATATGTAAGTTAGGATTACGATTTCATATCAAAGTGTTTAATATTTCTTTAATATACAAAAATAGGTGTTATCAAGATGGTAAATTTAAGCAGGGTCTTTGCAAAATATTACAATCACTTTGGTTGGTTATAATATCATTTTTGTTTCGATATTGGAACTCTCTGATATTTGCTATTAAGTGCAAACGGGCTGAACTGCTGAGTGAGAGAGAGGAGCAATTAAAGTAAGTAAATTTGATTTATTTACACGTTATTTGTACTCTTTACAACAGGTGAAAAAGGAATAGGCATGTAATAAGTTTACTATTGTAATTTTTACAACACCGATCTTAGCGTGCATGAAATATATGAATTATGGATCATTATGAATAATTGTGTTCATTTACCGGTTTCCTCTTATTCTTTTACATACCGGTTCATAAATGACTGAATTATGATGAGAACTAGTATTCAAGTGTGTGATAAAAATTTATCGATTTTAAAACTATCTTTTTTAAAAGAAGTGATAAATTTCAAAAGGTTTTGAAATTCATTTTTGAACTATTTTCTTTTCTTTCTTTGCAAAATACAGTTCAATTAACATACAAACATACCTATGTATATATAAAAAATTAAGAAACGTTTTGACAGGAAATAAGTAAACTGTATTTAAAATCAATATTAAAATATATTTAAAGTTACATTTTCAGTTTTAAATCGTATTGTTTTAAAAATCGATTTCCATCAGATACTTTAGGCAGGCCCAAATTTGTACCCCAAAAACTTTTTTTTTGAATTACCATATAAGCTTTTGGACTCTAACGCTGCACTTTAACATTAAATATGCCGAATAGAATATTAACAGTTTTAAACAAATAACTACCTTTTCCTCCCAAAATTAATGAATATGCCGCAATAGCGTCCACACCATACACAGTGTAAGATTTAGCCAATCTAGTTTGACAAAATTAGTATCTCCTTAATTAATCAGCCTTATTGCGGCTGTCGTTGTCGTATAAGACTGTATCGTTTTTGGTAATATATTAAATTTCAGATATGTGTAATAGTTCTATTCCTTAAATTTTTAGGAATGACTTTATACACTACCATAACTGAAATTAAGCTCATTGAATTAATTCGAAAAAAAAAAAATGTTGAATGTTAGATTAAAGTAAAACACAAACTGTGTTGTTTAATATACTACTAAAAACGACACAGTCGTATACGACAACCACAATAAGGTTAAATAATTCCTAGAATTTTTGAAGAAATTGGTTAACTGCCAATACTAGTACACAATTTATTGGATATGATTGAGGACAGATTTCTTTATATAATTCAACCGCTGAAATCAAAAGATATATTATTTAATTGCAAACTGATCAGCTGCCATGCCAACTGCCCATGCTAGCAAAAAAAATTTTCGTTGAATATAGGTAGATATGAAGAAGGCCATACAAACCGTGACCCAGAGGATCTTTTGTGCATCCTGTGTATATCACAATGTCAGGTTCAGGCTGCGTATAAAGCTTGTCACCCGGGCCGGTGAAAGATCGTGGATTTCAGTTTGGCCCACCATTTGACCACCGAAAAATTTCCGCCTGGAAGTCCCCAAAGCGGGAAGCAGCAGAGGATATATTCCGACGTTTCATCATCATCCTCACAAAATTTGAATATCCTGGTACCCACATTACCCATTATATGTTGATGGTATCTGAGACCGCAATGCCAGGTAAATAGGCCCACAAGTAGCCTAAGTTCCCCCTTCTCAAGAAGAAGTAGACTACTTGCCCTGCTACGGGACAGTCACAAATCTCTTGGACTGTCTCAATCCAGAAATGGACGTCCATGTGTGAATGAATTCACTTTCGGACCATGTTTGCAATATCCCTTAAATGTGACCGGCAGGGACGCCAACAAAAGGCTCAGGGCCTATAAATGGGCGGCGAGCGCCCCTGTTTGCTAAGCATTCAGCCCTTTCGTTACCCACATAGCCCTCATGGCCGGGTAACCAGAAAAACTCAATTCGTTGTGCTTCCCCAGATCGTTCAAAGATGCAAAACAGTCCATGACCAACCTGGACTTCACCCCTAAAGAAGATAGTGTTCTAAGAGCGGCCTGGCTATCTGGCATTATAAATGTCCTCAAGCCCTTTGCCATTCTCCTAATACGCTCCGCAGCGCATATGAGGATCGCGTAGATCTCCGCCTGGAAGATCGAAGGCTGTTTGCCGATTGGCAAGCCCCTTCGGAAAACGGGCCCATAGTGCCCGCTCCAGTGTCACCATTCGTCTGCTTCCAACCGCCGGTGAACCAGACCTGGTCCGCGCGCCTGTGCCGCCAGGATTGGTCTGCCCATTGGTCCCTATCAGGTATGAGGACATTAAAGTTCCTATCCAATATCAGACTGGGCTTGTGATCACTAACCAAGATAGATGGATCCTTTTTGAGAATTTCAAGGATCCGCATGTCACCCGCATAGTTCCCCGCCCTGTGCAACGCATGGCATCCTGCTGGCACAACTACAGGCCTCCACCTTTACAGATATGTGTAGCGGAGGAATGTGCAGGATAGCCCCTAAAGCCCGAGTGGGACAGGTGGTCATGGAGCCCGTGATCGATATGCAGATCAGGCGATAAACCTTATCGAGTATCACTCTAGCTTTGACCTGTTCGGGTTTTGTCCACCACGCTAGGGCGGCATAGGTGAAGATCGGTCTAATTATCGTAACAGAAGATGAATAAAAAATAACTTAAAAATATAACAATTAATTTTTTTTTTTTTTTTTTGTTTGCCATTTGTTTAGTTTAGGTATGTGATGACAATCTATCGATTTGCAAACGAACGTTTTTTTCTTTTTTGAATTTAAGCAATTTTAAAATCCATTTCTGAATCACAGTCCCAATCCTATGGTCAAAATACAGCTAAACAAACATAAATATATAATATAAAATTTTACGGACTATAGACTAGAAAGCGGCAAATGTATTAGAACTCAACTGAAAACGACATTATGGATTTTAATCGTCCAGTTTCCAAATCATTTCCATCACATACCTGAGTATTAAAACAATTATTTTTAATCAAAAGAAATTAAATGGAAATTGAAATAATCTTAATATAAGATAAAGCTTAAAATTAAAATTAGGGTACCGTAGAGAAATATAAACAATCTCAATAAAATTAGTGGGCCAAGCCATAATAAAAAGATTCATTGAAAGAGACTTATCTCATTCCGCTGAACGTGCCTCAACAATTTACGTTTCTAAGTAGAACTAAAAAACTCAAAGAACTTTAGAGTTCTTGGTAATTTATTGAAAATTCGTGCAACGCTTATATGAAATGATCTCTCCACTAGGGAAGTTAACTTAGGAGCAAAAATTTGCCAATTGCGTCTAGAACGACTAAATGAAAAAAATTAAATCATATATTCAATAGTTCCCCTCTTAAACATATTGTAAAAGAAAAGCAAAAGCCTTATTTTTACATAATTATAAAATTAACAGCCCAGAAACTTCGAAACATACATAGATACTTGATTTCGAAGTCTTAAGCAATATAGATATCGTATGACTCTATTGAATAGCACCAAAAGTTTATTCATATGACACCCAAGTGTACCAGTATAAACTTCAATGCCATATAAAAATATAGGCAAAACCAATGAATGAATAATCATAACTTTGATATGCATTGGCAGGCATAAGTTGACGTTATATAGCCTACGTAATGCGTTATTCACTCTAGAAGTAACAAAATTAATATGTCTTTCAAATTTTAATTTATTATCTATCCACAGTCCCAGACAGAACATTTGGTCCACAAATTCAATTTTCGTACCATGAATATCAATATCTAAGGGCCAAAAAACATAGCCTTTGTTTTAAGAGCATTAATATAAAGTCGATTAAGCACCATCCAGTTTGATAAATTGGAAATGCAAAAATTTATCATTTCTTGCAAAACATCCTCTTTTACCATCAAAAATTATTTTCGGGAATGAAATATTTTATTAATTAATTCATTTATTAATGATGTGCTAATAATCCCAATTTTTGAATGAAAACACTGAAATTTATTGTTGTGGGAAAGCTAGTTTCTATGCGCATTTCGCTGGTTGCTTAGGCCAGCTCGTCAGGAAACTTTTTCCAAATACTTTAGAAAAGCTAAAAATATTTTACCACTGAATAAAAACATTAAATCATCTGCATAGCCAATGGTTTACATGACGTCATATTAAAATCCGCGAAAATATCATTGATATACATATTAAAAATATTTGACCGATAAGGCACCCGAAAACCTCTTTCCAATAGAAACGTATTAAAGTCTATCATTGAGATAAGATGAAATGAGTTTGCATGCCGTAGACGAAAGTGCAAAATTATGAACAAGCTTGGTCAATAAAATTTTATGATTTACCTTGTCAAAAGCTTTTGTAAGATCAATAGATAAAAGTACGTTAAGACGTTCTCTACTTAGAGACTGACGAATGGTATCAGTTACTCCCAAGAAAAGTGATGTTGTATTTCTACCACATCTAAATGCATATTGATAATTACTTAATACAGAATAAGTATAGATATAGGACGCTAGTTCTCCATATCAACAGACTCACCCGTCTTTTTAATAGGAACTATTCTACCAATTTTCCAACCAGACGGAAAGGTAGAAGTAGTAATAATGGTATTGACTAAAAGTAAAAAATAATATCCAACATAAGGAAAAACCAGTTTTAAGAATTTTATCGGAATACCATCACATCCAATAGCAGTTGTCTTAACAGATTCTACAGCAATAATTAATTCATTGAGGTCAACCGATCGAAATGAAAATCCTTCTACCCCATTGAGTTGAATATCATCTGTTAAATCATCCTCCTGATTAGATAAAAAATACTGGTTTATAGCTTCAACATCGGTTTTATCCACCAAAGACATGTCATCACTAAACCCATTCATACGTAATACATTCCAGATCTGCTTGGAAGTTTTCCCATCAAATATTCTCACCTGCGCCCTACGTTTTGCATTACGCATGACAGTTTTGGCATGATTTCTGAAACGACAAAACTTTCTCCAATTAGGACGAGTCTTGTCAGTAAGGTAAAGCGTATATTTTACTTAAAAACGCAAAAAATCTACGGTTTTTTTATATTTGAAGAACGTATTGGAACGTTCAAAAGGGCTCTTAAGGTGGAAAAGAAAACAAGTGTTAAATTTTTCTTTTCATTAAGAACTTAACAACTTTATTAAGGTTTGGTATTGTTTTCAATAAAAAAGTAGAACATTCATCAAATGACTTGATGGCCTCTCAAAGTCTGAAATTGCTTTGGTTTTTTATAAGTATATTGGTTGATATCAATCATTTTATTAGTAACTTACAACGTTCTTCCACTGGCTGCCTCTTTGTATTGCATTTTGGCGGCGTTAAGGTGCATAATTTTGTATGATTTGATATTTAACAGTGTAAGAGAGTAATATTAACGGTAATTGTATGTTTGCAAAAAGTGGTTTTGGACAACGTTATACGCTTCAATTATCTTAGTATGTTTTTATTTAAATTAAAATTAATCAAAAATCTCTTATTCCGACATAAAACGTCTTAATTTTTTTTTAAATCGGTTCATATTTGAAAAAAGGTCCCACATAAATACCATTCCCGAAAACGGCTGTAAATGCCATAACTTTATTAACAATTTTGGTATTGCTACAAAATTTGGCAATGATTACTTTTATAATAGACTGGTAGGTCCAAAATTGATCAAAGGTCCCATATAAACCCCGCTCCAAAATCGCTTTTAGACGAACAAATCTCATACAGATGTTGATATAAAAATATTATTCTGCACCTTATATGAATATTGACATCATAACATAATTTTGTTTTGCCGTTTTAATGTTTGGCCATGGGTCCCACCGTAGATGGGGGGAGTTCAAACTGCACTAATTTTGCAGTTTCAACTCACAGCTTGTGATAGTGCAAAATAAGTGCAATCATTTTGTTAAAGTAGAGGGATGAATTAAAAATTATCGTGAGGCTGCTGCATGAGTGATAGTGATGCTAAAAAATTTTGCACTCATAAAAAAAAAAATAATTTGATTTAATAAAAATCAATCATCAGTTTATTGCAACTTTTTTGTTCTTCACTCATTTGAGTGCAACTTGAAATTTTGCACTAAATTTACAAACAAAAAACTTGTTTTTCATGATTAAAGCCAGGAGATATTCCCTTATTGCCAAAATTTAATGTTGTTTTATTTCCTTTACTTATGCATATCATCACAAGAATCAAAAACTATGCACATACAAAATTACGTTTTTTAAATTCTAGTGAGAGTAGATGTAGATTTTTTGATTGCAAGTACAAATTTTGCACTATATGAATTGAGTGCAGATTTTATGCATTCAATCACCGTTAGTGATAGTGAAAAAATTTGCAATACCACATAATTTTTTTAGTGCTAGTGAATAAAATACCAATCATCACTAAAGCTGGTAAAAAATAGTGCAAACTAATTTTTTGCAGTTTTATTTAGTGATAGTGCAATGCTGATTTAAATCAATATTTATTACACTACCCCCAACTATGGTCCCAAATAGGGTACGATATCGAACATTTTCCTTTGTATATTTTTTTACTTTGTTTTTGCTTTCAATGTAGTTTTTGGCGTTGCGTTGCGTTGCGTTTTACACAATTAGGGCCATTCTTGCTGATGCGTGATCAACCCTTGCAGTTGTGATGCTAATGCTTTTCTAATTCATAACAGCGGTGACTTGCAATTTTTGTTGCAGCAATTATGTATTTTATAAAGTTTTTTTGTACTAGATAGAACTATTACAAAAAGCTTTATAAAATACATAACTGAAACTTAACTCATAGAATAAATTCGAAAAATAAAAATGTCAAATTTTTAAATTTTTTTTTAAATCATTAACCATAAATAATTATAGAAACTACAAACTTAACATACGCGAAGAAAGCGATGTTGCATTTATACGTTTGTTTGAATGTTTTCTGGAGGCAGCGCCACAAAAAATCCTGCAAATATCAATAGTTTTAGCTCACATTGATAAAATTACAAGTAAGTAATAACTCTAATAATGACAATTTTAAGCAAACCTCTTTCAATCAAAATCGAATACTCTTTCATTCAGATTTACAAACTATAGCTATCATTTCATATTTTGGTAGCATGGCCTGGTGTTTATCGGTGTATCATCGTTATAATCGTTATTCGCAAAGTGATAAATACAATATAAGTACAAATGGTGTAATATTACAATTATGTTGGCATTTTTGTATATCAGGTAAAAACCTTCTCCCCGAAAAGTTGTATGATTTGATTAAATTTAAATTTTTTCTCCTTATTTCTTTTTTTCCTTTTTTAGTTTCTCGCACCATTTGCATAGCTTTCGTAGCCAGTATATTTCCACTCTGGACTCTTATTGCTTGCTTAGTACATGCTTTATTATTTGGTTTTGTCGCCTTCATTGTAGATCGACCCAAATTTGCTCGTTACTGCTTTTGCAATTTTCTTTTTTGTTTGGTATTGGGTGTTGTTTATATTTTCACATTCATTTCAGTTCGTGATACTCCTACGCGTTATAAATATATTTCTTATTATATATTTTGTTCTCTAGAGAATTTAATTTGCGTTACATTATTTATATTCTATGCTAACAATGATCTACGATCTCTGGCCGTATTATTTTATCCTTTATGTGGCATGGCTTTAGCTTTTTATTATATTGGCATTGTGTTTATGGTTATTTATTATTTGTATTTCCATCCACGCATAACGGCCAGAACATCGAAACACATCGTTAATAATAATTGATTGAAATCCAAAGTTATTAACACATAAGAGTTATACTAACTTACATATCATTAACATACTCATGTATCACAAATTTACACAATTAAGTTATTAGTTGTACAATTATTTTGAAATTACAATGATTTTTATACAACGAAAAATTTAAATATTATTATAAATGTTATTTTTAATCTTATTAAAAAGGCTATTTGGGTTGTTCACGAAAGGCGGATTATCAGGTTATATCATAGTTATATTAACATTACCCTAATTTGTTGCAATTTTTACACTCGTGGGTAGAGCGTGGGTAATTTCTTTGAGGTATAGATCAGGTGTAATTTGAAATTCTTGCATTTTAAAAAAAAGAATATAAGTATTTGATTTTAGAGATAAAATTTATACCATTTAAGAAATTGTTGATTTAAAAAATTTACAGTATACGCAACCAAAGTCACTGTTTATTTAAAAAAAGGTTTCCAAAGTTTATGAAGAAAAATATTGATAGTGATTGGCGTCAGATGGACAATTCGATTTCGATAAATAAGAGCTTCATAGTAATTTAGAACCCGAAGTTTAGTGGAAAAAGAAGGTATTTATACCAAAAATCCCTGAAAAATATATGTTTTCAATATTACAAAAAGTAATGAATTTTGTGTTTGCTTTAACATTAAAAAGCCTTTAGTTGAGAAATATTTAGGGCCCTTAACATTTGTTAAACTGTTTTGAGAAACAAACTGTCATCTGAAACCATTATAGGAATTTTTTTACTAAATAAAGTATACAAAAAAAACGACAATGAACATTTTGAACCTTCGCTAGATATATGGAAGTAGAACTTATTATTTTAAGTTTTAATTTAATTTATTCGAGGTTTTTGATGTTATTGTTTGTTAAAATTCTTTTTAATTACTACATGACTCGTAATAATATGACTAATAATGATATTATTTAAATAAATAGGGTATTATGAGTTTGTACTGATACATGAAACACATACAAATATTTATTGTAACATATCGATAGACTTAGAACCAGAATCTGAGCCGTCAGTCCTGCTGGCTGATTGTCATTCCATGTAGGCCTTCGGCGCAAAGTGCATGTCGCAATTTTTAAGATAATTTAATGAAATTTGGTTAATACGTTTTTTTTTTTGGAAATTTTGAGAATCGGTCCGATCTATAATTTCACATAGCCCCCATGCGAACTTTCTTCCTAAGAGAGTCTTTATGCCCATAATCCATTCAATATGTTGGTATTTGGACAAAATTAGGCCCAAATATATATTTTTTCAACTTAAATTATCTTACGAAATTTATTTTGGAATCAGTCCATATTTTACCATGGCTCCCATACGAGTACCACTTACGAAACTAGCTTGTAATAGCATAACTGCCTTATAAATATTGGTATGTATTGATAAAAAAAAAAAACAAAAGCTACCATGCCATAACAAATTTTGTGCTGGTAGGTAGTAGAGGTCTGCACAAATGTATTTGCTAGCCAAATGATTGTTGTGTGTGTATTTGATATTCAAATCAAATGTGTAAAAAAATGAGAGCTAGTCATTCACGCTCAATCATTTTAAATGAGAGATCAACACAGCCACATACACTAACACTAAATGTGCGTGTGTCCCTATTATTGTTTATTGTTTGATGAACTCAAATTCATACATCTTACAATAAAAAAACCTGAGTTAAGTTAAAAATCACACTAATCATTCGTGTGTTTGTTGTCTTTCTTGTTTTGCTAAAATTGGTTTTCCCCTATTTGATAATTTTCCCTATCGTTACAAAAAAAGTAAGAAAATAAAATGGTTGTAAAAAATATATTTTTTATATGCAAAAACAATAACAGTAATAAAATTATAAATAAAAAAAATATTATTATACAAACCGTCAAATATTTTACTAAAATTATCGATAAAAAATTAAATAATGTCAAAAAAATGTAAAATTGTTCAACTTAAAACTTAAAAAAATTATCAAAGCTAAGAAAGAAAGCTCGTTATAAAAAAAAATTCATCTATTAACGTTTAAAAATAAGTTATAAGTTCTCTTGATTTAAAAAAAATTAAAACAAAAAAATTTCATTTGTTTAAAAATATATTTAAAACTACTTTTTGCCTCTAAAAAGTTGGTATCACTTTAAATGCAATATATTATTACTAATATTTTGTTTTCGATACGATAAAAAATTTCAAAAACACAAAACACATGTTGTGTTGATAAAACACAATATGTACATCGCCACACAAGTGTATTTACTCGTGTAAAAGAGCATATTTGTTATTTATACCTGTATCAAATATTTCTCTCACAACACTCAGATAAATAATTGAACGCTTTGCACACATAGGTTATTTCTTACACACAATGAATTGTGTATGATTCTAAATACACACACCACACTTCTGACCAGTCTGGTATGTGAATTCATGTGTCGTTTAATCGCACAAATGCAGATCTCTAGTAGGTAGGTCATATACTCGTATAAACCCCCTCCCTTAAATCACATTAAGACGAAAAAATCTCGAATAGATGTAGTTACCTAGATAATATTCGACGTAAAGAATTCTTATGTTATTAGCCTTGAACTCGTAACATAATTTTATTTTAATAGGTCCATAATTGCATATGGGACCAAACAAGAGAACACTCTTTAAAATGTGTCTGTAAATAAAGTGATGTAAGGTTTAAAATGCTCGGAATGGACCGACTATGTACTTTCTAATTTGTTCTTTTTTGCTAGTTTTTTTATAATTTAACGTTAATTTGATATCAGGTGTAATTTCATTTAAATTTGGTATTTTTGCGTCATCTCAATTGTAGTTTTGAATTTTGTTGTAACACTGATTAACAGAAACAAAATATATATATATAAAAAAATTAAATAGATGTATTTTATTGTTGTGAATATAAATTAATAACCAGCCTTTGTGAACAAACCAATTGTCTATATTTTTATAAATAACTAATAAAGAAACCATGTGGATTCAAAAAGTTTGTGATTTGAAAATTATATTTTCGTTTTTTCAATAAATCTGTTTTCTATTTCACAACAAAAAAGTTATTTGATACAAAGTGTTCTTTTTCAGAGCGTCTTTAAAAAAAAGAAATAAAAAATTAAAACAAAAAAATATAAATAGTTCAACAAAAAGTTGTTTTGCGCAAAATGTTTAAAAACAAAATTCTCTTATTTTACAAAAAGTCTCGTTTTCACGAAAAGTTTCTTCATAAAAGTTCTATTTTTTCACAAAAAGTCTCGTTTTTTAAAGCCTGGTTTTCCGTTTTTAGAAAAAGTTTTTTTTTACAAAAGTCAAATTTTCACCAAAAGTCCCTTTAAAAAAGTAAATACTAATCTTATAATAAAATTTCCGTCTTGTGCAGAGTACCTACCTTCTCACATTAAAACTAGAGGCTTTTATTCACACTGACGTCTTATACTCCGACTATCGTGTTGCATTTGAATTACATATTTATTTTACTGATCTTCATACTGAGGCTCTCGTCTTTCATTACAACTAACGTGTTATACTTATTTATTTATTTATTTCAACCAGTAATATAACAAGCCTATTGTCTTATTTTCTTTTAAGATATAAAAAAATCTTGTACTTTAACTACCGTCTTTTACATAGATTGTGGTCTTATAACCAGATTATATTATAATGAGAAATAAATCTCTCATTTAAATATACCCTGATTTTCTTATGCTAAGCAAAAACGGCTTATTTAACAAAGAATACCATTTTTTCACAAAAAGTTTTTTTCCTAAAAAAAATTTTTTTTTTTAAACTTCATTACATATTTTCAATTCAAAAAACTTTTATTCAGCCATGTCACAGAGTAAAATTCCGTTCGGAAACGGAATTCATTCCGTATTTTGGTGCTTCAGAAAATTACAAAAACACTTTGCGGAATGAAACCATTTTTGTTTTCCTGAACGGAATGGAAGTTTTCTGTATCTTAAAGGCCAAAAAACTATCAAAATATACTTTCAATCAATAAACAAATATGTTTTCTTCGGTTCCGAACGGAATTGTACTCTGTGACATGCCTGATTATTTTCTTGCCAGTTTTGCTTGTCTAAAAGTTTCAATTTACTTTTAATATTTTTCACTGTTTTAAACAAAACTACACACAACTTTAAAGTTTTTTTTTTTTGTTTTTTTTTAATCTTAAACTTAAAAATAAACAATTTTTAAATAAAACTATTAAATAATAGATTGCTAAAATTGCAGAAAGTAATAAAAAAAAAACGAAAAATCTTTATGAAAAAAGTTTATTTTTTATTTTTAAATAGCAAAAATTAGGCAGTTGTTAAAATGAAAACAATTTTATTAAGCAAAAATAAATCCCAGTTGATTAAAAATTAAACAAATATTTTTGTTGAATTTTGTTAACAAATGAACTATTTAAAAAATTAACAATTTAATTTGATTTTTTTTTTGTAATAAATCATACAAGTGAGTATTACTCTGTAATCGATACTCCTTGATATGAGTTGATTAAAGAATATTTGTTGGTGCTAAAATTTAAGGAGGATTGCTTTTATATAAAGTACTTGTACAAATTTCTTTAGTACGTAAATTAAATGTTATTCACAAGTCTGAAAAAAATAACTTAATTGTTATAAATAAAGAAAATAGTTACAATTATAATAATATAATTATGTATAATAGCACATTTTAAACATGTTGAAAATTAGTACACATCATAAAATCTAAAATAATTATGTAAATAAAATATACCAACTAAATGAAATTATGATTATAATAAAAAAAAATTAGTTGTTTTGTTTTATTAAGGTAATAATTTCTTAATTTGTTTTTAATATTAATATATATTTATGTAGTTTTACTTGATGATTTTCTTGTTATATATTTATAAGAGTGTAATAGTATTGCAGAGGCATTCTTTTATTATAATTTAAATTTCTTGTTAATTTTTATTTGTTTTGACACTATTCGTATTGCTTACACCATCCCCAAAAGGACTGTTATTAGATGGATTGCTTTTAGAGTTTTGGGCTAAAAATGAGTTTGCTTTTGTTCTCGTATTACATTTCGCAAGATTTCTTTTTGGCCACTATTGAAGTTCTCTCTGCAATTCTTTTACCGTTAACAAAGGCAAATATAATTAATTTAAAAACTAGTAAACATATTTTCTCCTAAAATGGTAAGGTGTTTTCTTCTGTCCTGTCCAAGTAACTTAAATTTAAAATTAAATTGTTTGACATATTGCACTCTACAATATGAGCATTTTTACTAATCGAAATATTGTTATTTATTTCAAAATTAACATCATAAATATTAAAAAAAATTTTATGACAAATTTATTCAAATCACATTTTACTTATCTTGGCGAAAACTGGTCATATTGTACAGTATATAAAAAAAATTTTAAAATATGTATTAACACAAATAATTAAGTTGGCGGACACACGAATATCTTTTACAGAATTACATACATAACAATTTTAAAATTAATATGGATGTATTAAAAAAATTGTGTAATATAAATAATTCGGTTTTCTTTATTGCTGGATAGCATATCGAGCCTTTGCTGCAATAGTCATAACTCCAAAAATTTGATTTTTAAGCTTATGTATTTAATTCTTTAGTTCCCAGTGGAACATAGGGTGCCTACTAGGTAATAATGTGGATTTAATCGCCATATCGTTTCTTCATATTGTGTAAAAATTTCATACCAATATCTTATATACTCAACTCTAGATAGGTGCTAGAAATTTTAAATTTGATTTACGACTCTATTGCAGCAAATGCTCGATATGGCCCGGATTCAAATATAGGGTATATTTCAAGAGGTAAATTCGGGGGAAAATTGTTACTTTGGTACTTTTTCTCTTTTTGATAAATATAGTTTGCAGATATAAATATAGGGTTCTTTTTAACGGGATAACTTTTTACTTTTTAAGGGGTAAAAATTGGATATACATACAGATTATAGCCTACATTAACATACAGTGAATTCGGGGTCTTAAATGAGTAAAAGCTAAAAAATTTCCCCGGCAGTTTTTTCCGTTCTCCCATTTTTCCTATTTAAATTCCTATTAAGGCATATAGCCCAGATTAAAATATAGGGTACTTTTTATGATATAAAAACGAAAAAATTGTTTTTTTTTCTCTTTCTATTAAATTTGGTATACATAACACATATGGTCCAGTAGTCGTGCAATACATATTCAGAGACCCCTTGCTTTTCACATGGAGAGTTGAATGTAGGTTGGTCAAGAGTATCGAAGGGCCGAAACTTATATGTATGTAATGGCGAAAAATAATAATTCATATATTGTTGTTTATTGAAATATTTTAACATAAAATAAGTATGGATGTAGAAAACTACTCTTATTATCGCGTGAACGAAGTCACGAGTAAAATCTAGTCTTTTATATATTATTCCTTAGTAACTATTAATTTTGTTTCAAAAATTTTAATAAGTTTTCAAAGTAACAATTGTTAAAAAAAAACAATTTTTATTTACTATATTAATAACAATTAGCCTTTGGAAATGGTGTAATAACAATAGTTTCTTCTCTTTCTCTTCTTTGTTACAATGTAAATTTACACGTAGACTCATTTGGGAGATCATTACAGAAATACCAGAATAGTCAAAATTGTTTCCATATAAAACAAAAACAATTTAACGCAATTTGACAATTGGGATTTATTTCTGTCCACTAATGAGTCTACCTTGTGTAAATGTACCTTGCTTTGTTACGTACATTTCTTTGTTGTTCCTGTTGTTCTTTTTCTGTTTCTAAATTAAGTTTAATTATGGCCTTTTTATAATAGGAAGTAGACGGAGTCTTCAAAAATTAAAAATATATATAAATTAAAAATGTATGTATATTGCAAAATACAACAATAAAGTTATCAGTGTAATGTTTTAGTAGCAACAGGAGCTGTTGTAGTGATTTTAGAATTATTTGTTGTGGTCGTACCATTCTGTAAGTCAGCTTGCTGCTCCTGCTGTTGTAACTGCAGCCTAAGCCTCTTTTTAGCCTGTATATCGGCCAATGTTTGTTCTATAGATCTCACATCTTTTTTATTCTTACTGGGTACAAAGCCATAACTTACATTTGTCTCTGTTTTACGAGCAGCCTTCAAGGCCGCGTCTTGACCAATCAAATGAGCATATTTATCTTTGTAATTAAATGTTGGTTTAATCTCACTACTTTCTATTGCTTGTGTGGAGTTGGATGATGATTGTTTGTTAGTGCTTGATGTTATTGTCGATGTTGATGATTGGGCGACATTTGCTGCTGAGGAAGCACGAGCCAGTCTTTTTTGTTCCAATTCCAGTTCTTTTTGTTTGATACGCCTTTCAGCATATTCCTTAGCCACTTCATCATTCCAACCATCACCATTACGCCTAGCGACAATTTCATCTTCTGTGGGAGCATTTTCTTTTTTATAAATCACAGAATAACGATCAATATCTTCACAGCCAAATGACATGCATATAAAGCCGCCATATTCAGCAACTTCATGTATTACAGCTCGATGCACCTTATCCAAGGGCTGAAATTCTATGTGATGACGATCATCCTTGGCAAATCGACTTATTCGTTCTTCCACATATTTGCGGAATCTCAGAAGTTCTTCCTTCTGTTTGTTTTTTAAACGTTCTGCCATTTCTTTTTGCCTTTTGATCAATTTCTTTTGTTCCTCATTGGCAGTTGGAGGTTTGTCCATGGCATCAAGTATTGAACCTAATAGATCCATGTTTGTGTATTGTTTATTGTTTTTCTTCAATTATACAATTTTTTTTTATTTTTTTTTCCTTAAACTTTATTAGTTTTCTATTTATTTTTTATTTCGTTTTAGGAATTGCTGATTACGGCGAATAAATATGTTTTTTTTTTTATTCTATGGAGACAGCTGGTTGTCTTGTGTGTTTTAGTGATGTGTGCTTGGGAATAAAATTAAAGAGTAGATATCGAGCATATTTGATAATGCAGTATTTTCTCTCATAGTTATAGTTATCGAACGAATGCCGTTATTAGTTTAAAACAAACGAAAAATCTGCAATTTAAATACGAATAAAAATTCATGCTGTTACCTTTACACCTTTTTAAAAACGTGTTGGTATATTATCCTTAGGTCAGGTAGAGAGGCTGGTACTTCCATTCACTCAGTCACCTACAATACAGCGGGTCTTTCCCATTACGAGTCCCGTCAGATTCTCTAGCCCACAACCCGAGATACCGCCCAGTTCACCTAAGCACCTACTACCTCGCCATCTCAGCCTGCTGTTCTGAAGACTAGGACAGTGACACAGAATGTGCTCAAGTGTCTCCACCGCCTCTGGGTCGTCACACAACCTACCAATCATGCAGTGGCCTGTGATGACACCTTTCATAATTCTAACGCAGACCTTGCTCATAAAATAAACACCTATTGGAGGCTTGACTTCCTCCAAACAGTCAGGGGTCTCTATTTCCGAGCTAATCTCACCAACTCATCCGCAATTTCGTTACCGGTGTTATTTTAGTGACCCGTTTCACAGCACAGCCTCACCACACACTCCTAAAAAGTCCCCTAGAATTTGCCCTTCTACAATCATCCACTAGCCTATAGTTCACATAACAACCTATCAAGGCCCCAGTGCATCCTGGATGTCCATATACATAGTGACCTCCGCGCTCCGAGCATTGTTGTCCCTTATTATTCCACAGCTTTTAAATTTCAATAAATGCACTGTAGTCGTAACGAAGCTTATATGATTTTCTAAGGCCTAGATCGTCAATGTAGACCCCCACACCCGTGCCCTTCATCTTCGAGCCATCAGTGAATATAGCAAAGTCCTTTACGTTCTATTATGACCTGACTAGCTACCTCTAAACGATAATATCACCCCTGCCAAATGCACAAAATCAACCCTAGTGCCTAGTCCGTGAACCAGTGAAAGCTTAGGCAATAACCACCAGCGCCAATCTCACCCAAACTCCGCGAGTGACTGCGTGAAATTTTCTTACAGTCCTAACTCCCTCAGTCTAAGAATGCTCCTGGCTGGCATTACTATTACATACAGCTCAATAGGCAGAATACGTATAATAGCATCCAGGGTCGCCCAAGGAGTACTTCTCATGGCCCTGTCATGCCGATCGAAGCACACCTCTGAGCCTTAGACATAGCGATGGCTTAATTGAAAAAAAATATATCCATATATATCGTATCGATTTTTTTAAAAATATTGATATTCATTAATAAACTATGACGATATTTCGATATATCGAACGTATTAAGTTGATATTATTGTTGCCCAAATTTAAAAATTAAATATATGTACTAGGGAGATCGATTATTCGACTTTTTTCAAAAGCTGGTTTTCGAATATTCCTAATAGTTGCTATTTTAAAAAACCGGGTTTTGGTTAAACATTTTCAAAATGATCGGTTTTAATTCGAATACATAAAAACACAAAAATCAAATTAGGTTTTTTAATAAAATGTTAATTTAAATAAAACCGAAACAATTCACAAAGGTAAGAAACCAACAAAATACATAGATATGACTTAAGATATGCTCAGACTAAGAAAAAATCCAAGACGATAAAGTCCAAGAAAAGTGTGACCAGTAAATGTTTGATCAAGACAAATGTTTGCAAGAGCAAATCAAAATTATGGGAATTGAATAAATTTATTATATGAGGTATTCTCCCAAATTTTATTTTAATATATTTTAATTATTACATTCTCCCAAATTTATTTTAATTTATGTATATGAATCGGTAGACTTCATCCATATTTTTGAAAAGTTGCAAACAAAACCTCTTTGCCAGGATTTATATTTGAAATTAAGCATGAAGATATGCTAGAAATACTTAAGAGTTGTTAGTGCCATAACGGGTTTTCCGTCCTCGGTAACACAACGGGCTCATATTTCATCCAATGATTCATTTTTGGCTGTGTATTTTAGCAAAGTATTATTTGTCGTATATAACTACTTCTAACGGAGTTAAGTTATATTTGGAGCACGTTAATATTAAGCATGTGGACTAATTAAAGGTGATTAATAAGTCGTACCGTAGAAGGCACTTCAGGCACCTTATTTTGTCTTTGAATCCCGTTCGAAATATCTCCAGAGATAAAATCTATATAAATATAAATTAAATTTTTAGAATACTCTCGCACAAATTCTTATTTACTTTTTCACTGAACACTTTTTTGTAGCATTTTGAATTGTTTTTGGGGGGTTTTTTTACAAGAACACACGCTTTTATAAGCGATTTGTATTAACATTGTTCATAATGGTTTTTGACTCTTGTTACATCTTGTTTTGACATTCTTAATAAAAAGTTTAAGTTTGCCCAATTATCAATTAGAAAAATACTTAAATTACGGGTAGATTTACAACAAGAGCAAGGAAAAGGTATATATATTACACATTATTTAAATAACCAGTTCATTATACCAAAATAACCGGTTTGTGCAAAATTAAAATAACCGGTTCAAACCCGTCGAATAATAACCGTTCTATCTCCCTAATATGTACATACATTTATTATGTTCAAACATATTATGTACACGTAATTCCATTGTAACTTTTTTTCAAATTTAATGCTACTATAAACCAAAAAATAAAGGAAAAAAGAAAAAAATGGACATCAGAAGCACTCTCTCTTTGCTTTATGTGTTCTGTCATCCATCTTCTTCTTTTATCCGACACTACTAAATCTACAACCGAAGCTACCCTTTCGGATGATACTAAGGAAGCTTGTCAGACCAAATAGTGTAAAGATATTTTCGAAAGAACAGTCGTAAAATGTCTTCTTCTTTCATCCGACACTGCTAAATCTACAGACAAAGCAACCCTTTTGGACGATACTAATATTTGAATAAAATTTTCGAAAGAGCAGGCGACGATTAACCGATATCTTTGAAGGATCTGATAATCTTTATAAACATTTTGTATATCTCTCTACATAAATTGCAGGAAGCAGGTTCGTGATTTGCTTTTTAGAAAAACTTTTACAATGTAAACATAATTCTTTACACAAACTAGCATTAAAGAAGTTTTTTAATTTCTTCGTCTTGACAGTGTCAACTATGAAAATGTTCAATGGAAAACCCTCGCCTTTACTTCTTAATAATAATTCAGAAACATATGATCCAATTCATAAAAAAAGAATAGTATTGTAGGCAGTTGAAAAACGTTTAAAATATTGAATTTTCTTATAAAGAGTTCTTAAAAGTATCGAATTCAATAGTAAATAAATATAGATATATGGGTATTTTGAATATCGGCGATATATATCGATGATTTTTTTAAATGTCGATATTTTGATATATCGATATTTATTGCTCATCCCTTCTTAGATAGAAGGTTCCTCTGACTTGCTAGCCTCAATCCCTCCCATCCATGGTGGAATAAGTAGGTGGCAGCACTACGGCAACAAATACAACATTACAAAAAAATTAAAAATAAGTCTCCGTTTACGTCAAAAATTATATTAAACTAAAATAAAATTTTGCCGCCGAACGCAATGAAATAAATTAAGTTTTAGCTAATTTTTATTTCACTATGGTTACTTTCTTATTTAATTTTATTTTAAATAATCAAAAACTTTAATACAATACAATAATCACAGCACAAAACGTGGACTTTTTGTAAACATAAACAAAACTTTGAAATAAGACTAGACAAACAATACAAGAGCAAAAAATCCTCATCTGGCGTAGTCATGTCACCTGTTTATTTCATCATGATCCCATCAAACACAGCATCCATACCACAGATTACACACAGTTACATATGTATGCATGTAAAAACTGACGTGTGAAAAAGGCCCAAATCAACTGCGAGGGCAGCTTTCGAAGAGACAAATACGTAAGAATAAAGCCTATATTACACGGCATGTAAAAAGACACATGCGCATGTGGTTCTGACGTAATTTTGACGTCATCACACAACACGCAATGTTTATTGTGGCTTTGCATTGACGTCAAAATTACGTCAGAACCACATGCGCATGTGTCTTTTTACATGCCGTGTACTATAGGCTTAAGGAACAAGTCCAGTTTACCAACGCAGCTCCAAATAAAAAAAAAAGTACATAGGGTGATAGAAAATTGAAAAATAAGAAGAAAAAATAAAATGGCAAAATTCTCGGAAACGCATAGTTTCCGAGTTATGGACCTCGGAAGTTTCATATGAATTTGTGATTTCCCACTACATTTCTGAACGTATATGGCCAATATTGGTATCATTTGAAAGCTTTTGAACAGATCTTTCTGGAAATGCAAAATTTTTCACTTTTTAACTCTTTAGCTCCTAATACAGTTTTTACAACATTTTATATCAAAATGTTACGGAAGTGCACTAGGTAATAAAAATTTTATCAAAAAAATCCCAGCTTCGCTAAATAAAGCTTCTCAACATAGCCGGCCTTTGACCGGGCGCAAGGGTTTTCTCCTCTATGGTATAATAAACACCGGCTTCGCTATATAAAGCTTTTCCACATAGCCGGCCTTCCGCCGGGCGCAAGGATTTTCTCCTCTATGGTATAACAAACACCGGCTTCGCTAAATAAAGCTTTTCCGCATAGCCGGCCTACGGCCGGGCGCAAGGATTTTCTCCTCTATGGTATAACAAACACCGGCTTCGCTAAATAAAGCTTCTCCGCATAGCCGGCCTGCGGCCGGATGAACAGATTTTCTCCTCTATGGTATTACAAACACCGGCTTCGCTTACTAATGCTTTTCTGCATAGGTTTTCTCCCGAATCAGAGAGCGAATAATTTTTTTAATTTTTTTTTTAATTTCTTACTGCCCGTTCGCCGATATCGAACGTTAACGTTCGCATAGAAAATTACATTTAAAACAAAAACAATTTTTGAAATTTTGTTTTTGTTTTAAATGTTATTTACTATGCGAACGTTAACGTTCGATATCGGCGAACGGGCAGTTAGTGTAGATAGAAATAAGTATGTATGTATAAAAGTTAAGTTAAGTTTATTTTAGAAAAAAGTGAATTAAAAAACAAATTTAAAACATAAATACATATATTGGTTTTTATGCTTACTAAAAACTTTTGTTTTTTCGTAAATTCATCGCCGCTCCTTAATGGATTAAGAATTTTTAAATAAAATATTTGTATCCAGAAAGATCTATTCAAAAGCTTTCAAATGATACCAATATTGGCCATATCGGTTCAGAAATGTAATGGGAAATCGCAAATTCATATGAAAACTTCAGAGGTCCATAACTCGGAAACTATGCGTTTCCGAGAATTTTGCCATTTTATGTTTTCTTCTTATTTTTCAATTTTCTATCACCCTATGTGCTTTTTTTTTTATTTGGAGCTGCGTTGGTAAACTGGACTTAAGCCAAGAATAATAATGTCCATAAACCTCCTAGATATACTTAATTATATTTAATACTAAGCATACATATGCTTAGTATTAAATTCTCCACTATATACTTTCTAGTAAAACAACTAACACCGTCTTCTCCACATTGACTCTCAGACCCGTATCAGTCACCCATGCGGACATTTTATCCAGTGCCACATGCATTACTTCCGAAATTGTCGGCAGAAACTTAACCGATTCCAATGTCACTGCGTTATCCGCGACCTTCCGTCACATCCTGTCGAAATGTCTTAAAACGACATTGACATCCAAGGGCCACAATAACCCCATGTGTAACCCCACTAAATACTTTAAATAAGCATTGAGGTTTTTAACGCAAATTCAAAATAAACACAAACTTATTCACTAGCCCTGGTAAGCTAGTTGGTAGTGGGCTAGTCTATCAGTGCGGGGATTGCCGGTTCGACTCCCGCAAAAGACTCTGTTCTCCTGCAGACAAGCGTAAAACTTTACGGGATTGTCATGGGAAGTCAAAAATTATTGTAACTGTAATAACAGTTTTATCGATGGTTACGAGTTTTACTGCACGATGAATCACAGCGTCATCTTGATCTGTTTATTAACAAATCTTAGAGATCTAGCAATTTCCTGAATTTTACTCTACTTTTTTTTTTATAAAATTATGCATTTTAACTTACTATGCATTTTGATAATACATTCATTACTCCTGGAACAATCGGTATTGTTATTTTAGCCAGGGGCCGAAAGTATCAGTTATTTTGAAATTTTAAAGCAAAAAAGCATATAGATGTAAATGTCGGAAAACTGATTCAAGTTTACCATATTGATCCTTATGAACTTTTCTTTGATAAAATATTATGATTTTTAAAGTTTTTATTTTTACGATCAAAAATTACAGTTATTTTTTGATTTTTATTTTTTTGGACAAAAGTAACAGATATTTTTTGATTTTTATTTTTTTGAACAAAAATAACAGTTATTTTTTGATTTTTATTTTTTCGATCAAAAATAACAGTTATTTTATGATTTTTATTTTTTTGAACAAAAATAACAATTACTTTTTTTATTTTTATTTTTTCGAGCAAAAATTAAAATCATTCTTTAAAGATATGTACGTGTTATAATTATTGAGTTGTCTTTAAATATTTATTTAAATGTGTGATCATCATTGGGATATCTTATGCGCATTCAAATAAATATTTAAAGTCAACTTAATAATTATAACACGTATATTTCTTTAAAGAATAATTTTTATTTTTGCTCGAAAAAAT
Source organism: Pollenia amentaria (assembly GCA_943735925.1). Taxonomy (NCBI): domain Eukaryota; kingdom Metazoa; phylum Arthropoda; class Insecta; order Diptera; family Polleniidae; genus Pollenia; species Pollenia amentaria. The sequence continues at coordinate 120,141,444 of OX031008.1, forward strand.
AAAAATCAGAAAATAACTGTTATTTTTGATTGAAAAAATAAAAATCAAAAAATAACTGTTATTATTGTTCAAAAAAATAAAAATCATAAAATAACTGTTATTTTTGTTCAAAATAATTAAAAACAAAAAATAACTGTTATCATCAGACTTTTATGAAAAAAGGAATTACTGTTACGGTCCCTGGTAATGACAATAACATCTTACAGCTTAAACGTTGATTCGGCATTTACCTTCTTGTGAAACTTTCGGCTCAACTTTTTAGCCCATCCAGAGGATGAAAGTACATACGTTATACTATTGACAGATTTTTTTAATTTATGAATAATATTTTAGATATCCAATAAGTGTCGTTATTTTTTCCATTTAAGAACGATTCTAATTTTAAAGAAAAAGGTGATTGGTGCATTCAACAGACTTAACATAACCTGATCGTCGAAAATTATCAGAAATTTAAATGTCCTGAATAACCACAAACATAACCTTTTTGTTGTTAGAATAATTTTTTCAGTATCCGCAGAAAACGCTTCATGGGCTGTTTGTTCGTTAAACTTTACGTAACTATAAAATTATAAAAATCGGGTATCCCACGCAACTTTATTCTAAAATTTTTTTTCCCATTCACCAAGAAACCCTCAAATTATCTTGCCTAGAGTTAACAAAGCTTTATGTGAAAGGTCTTTTATTGTAAGAATTGTACGTCGTTGGAACACATTACCCATTGAGCTTCGTGTGTTTTCACACTCTTACAACGCCTTTCGTGTCAAAATATTAACTGTTCTTCCGAATTTATAGTGAACAATTTTATTTAATTCTACTTACATATGTATATGAACATTGTATATATATAATTAGTATTATGGTTATTTTATTGAACTGTTAATGGTTTTTAATCCAAATTTAGATATTATAAAAATGTACTTTGGATTTCAAGAAGAATTCTTGACAAAAAGTACGAAAAATCAGAAGTTAGGAATAAAATGTAAATCAATTAAAATAGATAATCATTCATTCAAAAGCAAATTTCGATCTACCAAGTTGAAATACCATTTGGTTTAAAGATTGATGTTTGACTATTGACGTCATCCGGCTGCAATAGCCGAGTGAGTAAGACGGCAAACCCCACTGAAGAGATTGTGTGGTTACAATCGAAACTAGTCTGGGCAACCTGTCCGTGAACGCCTGGGTTCAAATCTCAGCGCAGTCAAGAATGAAAAATTATCAATAAAAATTTTAAATTGATTTCATGTTGTAAAATTCCTGTCTTCATAAAAATAATTTAATGAAAATTAAATTCAATGAACTTAAGCCTAATTAAAAATATTTAAAATTGTATATATATATATGGGCATTTCCAGCGAAATGTCTACTTTTCGCAACCAAATATAAAAAAATAAATTATACATATAAAATTTGTTATGAAACAATTTTAATTACACAAATTTAATTTCGCTAGAAATGCCCATATATGTATATTGATATTTATTTTGGTTAACGACCTAAGGATTTAAGTTAAATTCTTAATTCATATATTTTGAGTATTATTTCAGGGGGGGTCATTATGGCAGTTGTGATAGAATTCTTTTCGATTCGAAAGCAATATAATTCTTTCAGTCGATACTGAACGAATCGAAATCATTTTTTCAGTGTTGCGAAAACTCAAAGAAATACTTTACAACACTGAAAAAATAATTTCAATTCGATTAGTATCGAATGCAAGCATAATAAATAAAATTGCCTTCCAATCGAAAAAGTATTCGATCGCGACTCCCAGAATTAGCCCCCAGGTATATTTCTTTGTAAAATAGTTTATTGGCCTAATGAGGCTTTTTATATTACCTGCAATAAAGTGAATTTGAAAATTATTTGCCTGATTTTTTTTACAAAACCTTGAATTTTCCAAAAAATCTAAATAAATATCTAAAAATTTATCACAGTGTTCAATTTTCACCACTGCTATGAATAAAAGGAAAAAATGTTTATATCCTGGAAATTTTACTTTATTCCATAAGTTTTTTTTAGGCAATATTCCCTTTCCAGGATTGTATATTAGTTAATCAGGGTTTCACTGATCTTCTTGGAGTTAATATTATGAAAAACTTATATGCTTATATATCGCTTATATGCATAAACGGTCTTAAAGGAAAACACGCTTAATTTCATCAGCATAATAAATAAAAAATATTTTACTTGCACCAGAAGTTCATGAATACATATTTACATTTCAAGTTTAATTAAAATTATGCAAACTTAGATTTGATGGAACAATTTTTGTTTATACACAAAACAAATTCGCTAATTTTAATTGCCCAAATTAGAATGCACAAAATCGTTAAATGCTTATAAACGATGTACATATTTATGTATCTGCGTAAATTAAGTTATTTAGTATGTGATTTCATTCTTAAAAAAACTTTAATGTTTAAACATAAAGATCAATAAACATTTTTTAATTTAATAGCACATGCAATTATTTATGTATGTATATATCGTCACCTAAAATGCAAAAGGGCGTTTTAAACAAAATTTAAGAATTACCATAAAAAAATTTAAAATCACATTAATTTTTATAAAATCTTGGAAGATCTTTAGCTTTTTCGGTACAACGTTTGGGTCTTATATACTCCATAAATCGCAATATCAAATGTAGCATAGAAATAGCCAGTAGCATAGACCAAACATTGGCATTTAAATAGGAATGTAAAATTTCACCAAAACTACGTGAAGGCTCCTGCATTACATGCTCATACACTTTTTCCGTACGTTGAGTGACATTATCCCAATTGTATAGAGAGGCTACAACTTCATTACATTTATACGGGCATAAAATGGCAGTAGCGTCATCAGAATCGCATTTTTGATTGTTGGAGTTTATATGTTTTAGATCTCTTTTTGTCTGGGGATTATTTCTTTTATGTTTTTTGCGTGAATATTTACCATTTTGTAGGTTGCTTTTTTCTCCATTTTCTTTATTGTAATGAGAATTATTAATCGTTTTATTTGTTATGACACTTTGTTCTTGATATCTTGTTAAACGTTTAATGGCTTTCATAACACCCTCATAGATTGAATCACTTTCTGGTTCTGTTAATATTATAAGATTATCAGGGAGTACTTCTGGTATACCACCTACACGAGTTGATACGACTTGTAGACCACAAGAAGCTGCCTCTACAATAGCCATACAATAGGCTTCGGTTAAGGAGGTATTTACAAATATATGACCCTTTACCAGATATTCACGAACTTGTGCATGATCTACGGCGCCTATCATTTCAACACGATCTTGCATATTGGCTTTTTCACGTATTTCCTCTAAAAGTTCTCTTTTTAAGCCATCTCCAACAATGATGAATTTTACATGAGGCATAGTTTTGAAGCGTGGTATTATATTGGCTAAGAGATCAATACCTTTACGATAAACTAAACGGGAAGCAACAACGATATTTACTAGAAAATATGTAGAAATTAAAGATAAAATCATAAAACCTGGCTTTAATTTAAACATACTTGTACCATTATTTGGCCTTTGGCTGGGATCTGGTGTGAAAAGGGCAGTGTCAACGGCATTTGGTATCACAGAAACTTTTTCTTTAGGTACCCGGGCTCTTAATACTGTATTTTCTTTGCCTGAAACAAACAAATTAGGGTTAATGTTTCACAACTTCCTCAATTAATGTTTGCGATGATTAAATAATAGCCCTATTACCTATATGCGAAACACATATACAATGATTGACGCAAGTCAAATCAATCTCCAACATTTTATTGGTAAAAACAGCCGATAAATCCGCAAAGCCAAATAAACTGTGGTCCGTAAAAACAGTCTTAAAAAAATTTATGAAAACAAAATTTAAAGCATAGTTTCAGGCTCAACAAACATTTTCAAAACCACTAGGCGTAGTTAAAGCTCACCTTTAACCCCATCAAAGAAGCTATTGTCATAGCCTCATGACCCAAAGCACTGAATGCCGAATGACCATGAACTACTTCAATTTGTTCTCTTACTAAAACTGCCCTTATAAGAGAAGCATTACAAATAATTGTAGGTAATATTGATTGGGCATAGAAAACTTTTATTGGCAAATAGTATACTTTTAAGCCATTAGTTAAATATCTAACTCCCTTGCAGTCACCGTAACAGTGTGTCAGTATTATTACCTTAAAAAAAAGATGATTATAAATCAAATAATTTGCAAATTCTAAATTTATCATATCACCACAAACCATGTGCCCCCTTTTTAGTAAAATTTGTGATAAGTTGAATATGTGTTCTTCTACTCCACCTATGCTGGGATAAAAAAAGTCTGAGGCCATGCTACAAAATAAAATTCATTAATTTGTTAATTTTTCTTTGATAATTTCTTACCATATTCGCATTGCTTGTGGAATAAATGTTTGTTTATTTAAAAAAATTGTCACTGTCAAAAATTGAATCAGCTGTGTTAGATATGGTTCATTGGTTATCGAAAATAACTGATAAAAGGGGATGTGTTTTTCGAGACTACAGTAATGGGCAAAAATAGCTCTTGTGTTTATTTAAGATTGGAAGAACTTTAAACCGGCAGCACAGCCTTCCGTGAGAGCTTATTGAAAGTTATGCTATATTCATTCGACGATATGAATCACTTGTTTCGCTCTCTGAAACTAGATATACAAACATGCTGTTCATACGATTTATTCTTGTATCATATTGACAATTTTTAGTTTTTATTTGTGTTGTTAAGGTGTTATGATACTTGCAATTTTTTGTATTGGATTTTTTTAGGATTGATTGAATGAAACGAATAATGTGTGAAAGAACTCGAAATGCAATATGTAAACAAATCAAACAATGTGTTTTGATTATCATTTGAGAGCTAGTTCAGATAAACTAGCGATAATTTGTTATCAAAATTGGAGATAATAGCACATTTTGCCTGTTTCCCAGCAAAAGTTGTTTCAATCATGTTTGGGGCGCGAAATATGCATAGGAGAGCGAAACACGAATATTTCTGCCCCTCAGGAACTACCTCGCAGATTTTAATGAAACTTTAAATATAAATAGTTTCCTACTTATATGGACACATTATCTAAACATTAAAAAAATAAGCCCACGAGGGGAAGTGGGGTGATATTTTTGCACCTCCGGAACTACCTCACACATTTTAATGAAACTTAAAACAAAAATAGTTTCTACTTATATGCCCACATTATATATTTTAAAGATAGATTGATTCCTACTAACGGACACATTAGCTATACATTTCTTTTTTACAAAATGGGACTACGAGAAGGGGGAACGTAGTAGCACACGACGTGTGTATATAAAACGCATGCATTGTTTCTATCTAAGTCCGGTATGGGCTTTGAAACTATCCAACGCAATAATTCGAAGATCATTTTAGGCCACTATTTAATTAAAATTTTAAACATAGACTGATCCCTTCTTAGATAGACACATAAGCTATGAATTTCATTAAAAATAGGACTACCAGAAGGGGGAACGTAGTAGCACACGCCGGGTATCCGCTTATGAAAAAACTTAAAACCATCGCTTATCCGTTAGCATTGTGATAAAAGGTTAGTAAATAAACAAAATTTCCTTTTTCCCAACATATAAATAAAATGTATTTCTTTTTTAGGCGGAATAGCACACGCCGGGTATCCGCTAGTTTTTTTAATAAAAACAAATTGCTGCGTTTGGCATCTATTAAAATGAATTCTTACTAAAACTACCACCCCTAAGTATACATAAACAATTTTGTTATCGCCTCTTGTTGTCATCTCTTGTTTGTCTGTCAACTAAATTTTCTTTACAAAACAGACAAAAAATGCAGAACTCAAAGGCAAGAATGGATGAATTTAAAACCAAATTTATGGATTTGTTGCACAAACAGGTAAATATTTAATAAGTTTTTCTTAATAATTTATTTAAACTTGTTTATGACATACACATAATTCAGACCAATCGACAATTGAAAATACCAGCAATGGGATTTTCAGACTATTTCATACAAACTGTATCTGGAGCAGAGCCAAACAAAATAGAATCTTCAAAAAAATCCACTGATAAGCCAGATGAAACAGATAACACGGAACATGATGCACAAAAATCGGATCAGGAAATATTAGAAAGTATTGAAGGAATATATTTTCAATCAGAAAGTAATGCACAAATGTATGAACTCCAGGTGAGTGTATTTGAAAGAGTGGGCGGAAAGTTGGAGGGGAAAGTATATTAATTGTTTTTTATTAGTGTGTGATGTAGTCGCATTATGTTGATTTCGAGAATACAATAAAACCTGTTTAAATGCAATTGTTTATGAAGTGTCATTATTATTAATTCTGTATTTCTTTATTTTGCTTTTGTTTTCATGCAGAAAGTTTTGAACAACGGTATTGATTATGAGCTAATTGAAACGACCATGTTTCAACTACGAACGCAACATAAGGTCTTATCAAAACAGGTTTTACAAAACATTTTGGAACAACGTAGTGCCTGCAATATTGAATTTATTGCTATCAGTGAAACTCAAAAGGAACTGGAAGAATCTTTATGGACCTGCCGCAAGGCGCGATCGTACTTAAATTATGCTAAACAAAATTTAACCACTACAAGTCTAGAAATTTTAGCTTCGTATCGAAAACGTGAGGTCCTTAAAGAGTTATTAAACACTTTGCAGGCGATAAAAAAATTGGTAAGTTTAACATTTTTCCGTAGAAAATTTCACCAAGAATGTATTCAACACTAAAGTAAAAAAAAAATTCCTCAAAATTTTTTCCTTTTCTCAAAAAATTTATGTGGAAAAGAAAAATTTCGAAGGAAAAACTGTTCAATTTTTATTTACGATAGCCGTGATTGGCATTTTTGCGAACATTTCCGCTTGAAACTTATTTTAGCGAAAAATTTCCTTTTTAAATTCTGTTAAGCAAAATAATGTTATTTAATAACTTCAGGACGAAGTTTCCCTTTGGTTAAAAATTAAAAATGATTATATTAAAAAAAAATTCGAATTTTGCTTAAAATTTATTTTAGAAAAAAGTTTGCTAAAAATTCATTTAAAAATTTCCCACTAATTTTTCAGTGAAAATTAGCTCTATAATAATTTTATATATAATTTATAATTTTTGTTTTTCAGAAATCCACAGATGTTGAGGTGCAAAAGCTTTTAAGTGAATGTAATTATTCCGGAGCAATTTCTCTACTTATCACTTGCAAGGATTCCGCTACAGAGTTTATGCAGTACAATTGTGTACAATCCTTGAATAAGAAGCTGCAGGAAACTTTACTGCTAACAGAATTTCAACTAGATACTGTGCTAAATGAGGTAAATTTTTATTTAAAAAAAGTATTTTTAGATGTTAAAATGTGTCTGTTTTAGATGATTTTAAATTTTGATATGCGTAAATATGCTAAATTGCAAGAAGCTTATAAATTACTCAATAAATCCTTAATAGCATTGGATCAGGTAAGAATTTGTATACATTTTTTTATTATTCTAAAATTTAAAATATGTTTTAATATTTCTTAGCTCCATATCAACTTTATATCTGCAATACATTCCTCGGTCAATGCTGTTTTGCGTGGCTATAATGATCCCCATCTAGATGAGAATACGAAACTGTTGTTTGAACAATTATGCGAACAAGTCGAGTCCGATAAATATATACCTTGCCTGATTAGTTTGTGCAAAACATTTTGGACTATATTAGCTTCATACTATCAAATTGTAATATGGCATCAAAACTACAAACTTTATCCCTTGGATATGCCTGAATCTCCCGATGTTTATATACAAGAGAAATTGAAAAAAGGCCAATCACGTATATGGAATGATATTTTAACAAAAATTTGTATATTTTTACAAAGTTCCAAATTAAAAATGTTAAAATATGATAATTTTATACAAGTTTTGTCAATAATACAAAGACTTAAAAAAGTGGGACTGGAATTTTGTGGAGAACATTCGGAAAAGTTAATAGAATCTATGCAACTACAAAGTGAGGAATTTTTTCAACGTTATCACAGCTCCTGCTTAGAAGAAATTTGTCTGTTTTTAGACAATGAATCATGGACGGTGGTGGATTCTTTTTCAAATATATTACAATTGCCGGTGAGAATAGTTTTTACAATACAAGATTTAAAATATTTTAAAGGTATTTATATTTGTATATTTTAAAGGAATTCCGTTCTATTCGGCATTCTTTAAGACGTCACAAATCCCCTCCTATTGCCTTGTTGGTAACAAATTCAACGTCGGTTAATAATTCTCCAACTAGCAATAATAACTGTGATGAATTAGTATCAGTTCATTCCCAAGACGGTGGCAGTTCCATTTATGGTTCCTATGGTTATTTTTTACGTTTCAGTGAGAAAAGTTCTCCTTTTGATGGTGGTCTCGATGTAGCCATGCTTGAAGAAGACATTTTATCGGGTATTGTTGATGAGGCTTCCTGTTATTTTAGTGAAGAGGAAAGCGATGAAGAACACAAAAGTCTACAAAGTAAAGATTTCGATGACGCATCTTCAAACCAACAGTTATTAGTTAATAACACAACCTTAAATGTGTTTCGCTGTATAGGACGCTATTTGCAAATGTGCAAACTTTTACACTGTATTTCGCCGAAAATAATAGCTAGTATGTTGGAATTAATGGATTTTTATGCATTTGCTGTACATGAAATATTTGCTAAGGATGCGGTAGGTTTTTTACTAACTTTTAAATAAGGAAAGGAGTAATGCAAATTTTTTTACAGCCTGTACAAATGGGCAATTTTTATTCCTCCAAGTTAGAACAAAAATTGGAAAATGTTAAACATAATATATTGCCTAACATAAAAATTTGGCCCTTGAATTTTTCTTCGTTGGTAAGGATTAATAATTTTAGATAACCAAAAAGTTTCATATTTTTTTCCTAGATTAATAATGAACTCGCTAATCCTGATACTTTGTATGGCCTTTCGCATCGTATTGTGGCTGTGGAAAGTGGCCATTGTATGAGTCAACAATTCCAGATTTTACACAACTATTTGAATCATTTGCTACCTGTCCAAGATAGACCTTTGCTTACTACCTATTTTGATTATATTTACTTTATGTCTGATGTAGCGCGCCCTGTCTATACTTGTGTTACATCCAGAATTTTCGATTTACCAGCTTTATTGGCGATGATAGGAAAAGTTAAATGGGATGTTAATCATGTTAGCTTTCAACATAATGCCTATATTGATATAATAAACAGGGTAACTGTTCTTTTTGCATGTTTATATTAGACAATAGTTTTATCAACTCTATTTTTTATTTCATAGAACATACAAAACTTTGCTATGCGCTTGGAAGAAATTGCTAAGGAAATTACTATACCAGCTGATCCCGTTTGGCAGTCAATGGCTCATGTAGCCACACATTTGCTGGTAGAGGGGTAAGCTTAAATTTAATCAAAATAGTGTAATTTTCAACTTAAAAGACTTTTAATAAAAAATTTAGGTTTTTTATTGGAAAAACTTTTACAATGAGATTCTCCACAAGCTTTTATCCGAAAACATTTTCTATAAACGTAAACTAATTTTTTCTGTACGGAAATTGTTTTCAACAAAAATTTTACAGATTTTCAAATTTTAACGCAACTTTTTTCTTTAAAATTTCATTAAAAATGATCTTTAAAGAAATTTTACCTAAAATTTTTTAAAAATTTAAAGAAATTTTTTTTAACAAATAGTATCTGGAAATTATTTCTTTTTTATAAGTTACTTTATTATATTCAAGATTTTTTATTTTTCGAATTTATTCTATGAGCTACATTTCAGTTATGTATTTAATTTTTTGTAATACATAGTTCTATATCTTAAATTTTTAGGAATGACTTTATACACTACCAGAACTATTACAAAAAGCTTTATAAAATACATAACTGAAATTTAGCTCATGTAATAAATTTGAAAAATAGAAAATTTTACATAAAATTTTTACTACACAGATCATTTAAATATATTACTGAACATTTAACTTAACAATAATTCCGAAAATTTCACAGAAAACTTTTACTTATAATCGTCTAACATTTGTATTAATAAAAATCTTATCAAAACGAAAAATACTTATTTCATTTATTCTTATCAATTACTAGCTTCTCTAATGTGAAAAAATGTTCTGCAGGCGGTCGAGCTTTAATGCAACTTGATTTCACCAATTTTATGTCAATACTCGAATTAATTTCCAATCAAAAATATACCGAATATCGTTCATATGTTGATATATTCATAAAAGCTTATTATTTCTCAAATGAACAATTGGAAGAATGGATAATGGAACAAAAAAATTTGGAAATACCACAATATTCGAATAAACAATTAATGAATCTCATACAGTGTGTATGTGTTAGTGATAAAAGGACAAGACAAAAACTACTCAATTTATTGGGCAGCAGCGGCCATAATGGAAGTGGTGGAGCAGGCATAAATTTAAATACAAGTACAACCGCCACATAGCTGAGCACAAACAATAACAACAATTGTAACCATGATATCTTACAAAGAAAGGATACGTAATGTAAAATAGTAGTTGTTTAAAAAGTAAGTAATTGTTTTAAATTTATTATATCTTAAGCAGTTTTTTTGGTGGAAAATAGAAGAAACAATATTATGTTGTATATTTTATTTTTTAAATAGTTAAATTATTTAAATTTTTTTACATTTGTTTATTTTTACAATTTTTATATACATATATTATTAATTTTTTGTAAAAAAATATAATTATTATTGGTGATTAATGCAAATAGCTAAAAATATTTTCTAAAGTCTTTACAAAATTATCGGTTTAAAATATGTTTTCTTAATTAAATTATTTATTTTTAGCCTTTTGTTAGGAATACAAGATTGATTTTAAAATATTAAATTTTAAAATTTTGTTTGAGAAATTCCTCTACATGTATTATTTAGTTTTCTAACGAAATTTATCATTCCATATTGTTTTTTACATTTTTTATTACTTATTTTAAATTTTCTTTCGAAACTTTCGAAATTCTTATAAATCGACCTCTTTTTAATAATTGACAGTTAAAAAAAATAAAAATAAATCGTCGCAAATCGCCATAATAACAATTTCGTTGATATTTTGTTCGATTAAAGTTAAATTTTAAACTTTTAAGTAAGCAATTTTTAATTCAGTAACCAACAATATTAGTATATGTATTTTCTAAAATATAGTTATTTTCGAAAAGCCAAAACTGGTATACATTTCAAGATAATATTAAATTCTGCTTATTTTTACTTTAATCGTAAAAGATAGAAAATTTTATTTTTAATGATATCTTTGAACATTTAATTTAAGTCAAACTTAAAAAGTTTAATGTTCTTCTGTGAAATGATAAGTTTCAAACTTCCAAAACTCAAAAACAATTAAAAAAGTATTTCCTAGTAGAACCGCAACTTTCGAAATTATGTTTGAATTCTTAAAATTTGCTAAACTGTTTTATATTTTGGTACAATTTAATATTAACAAAAAAAAAAATTGATTTATTAATATGGTTAATTCCGAATACTTAAAATTCGTACTCTTTTCAAATATGATTATTTTTCAATTAACAATTAAAAAAAGTTGAGTTAGAGAAGGAAAAGCACCTAGCGATTTAACCTAATTCGGGTACGCTGAATCCATTGGTGCTAACCGTTTTTTCAGCATCTTTTTCGAGATATGCAGTTATATCAAAAATAGAGGAGGCTGCACAATATATATATTCGCGTAACTCAAAAACGGTTTAGTTTATTGAAAAAACTAAAAAAATCGAAATTCCGCAATAAAATTTACTTTAAGTAAGGTTTAACTTTTTTCCATATGCGCAGTCGTTTTAGAAACATATTTTTCTTTTTGTTTTGGCAAAAAAATAAACTTAACCGATTTTGAAATAACGGTATATCTCAAAAACAAGAGCTAACGTAAAAAACGGTTAAACCACTGGATAAAGCGTACCCGAATTAGGTTAAAACTCCAGGTGCCCGTCTTGTCTGTTCTTTTAACTAGCACAGTGTAATGGATAGTGCTGCTATATCCGGTTTTGCCGAGTTTTATTTACCCTTCACCATGGTGTGGGAATACTTTAGCGTTTTGGTTGGCCTTAATATTTAAATTTGCTTTGATGATCTCTCTTTCTTATGTGTAAAAGAAATTGAGAATCTTTTGCAATTGTGGTTATAAAGATGGGAGGTTGGAATAAAGTTAAAGAAAATGAAAGTAAGTTTCTTTTCTTCTTGGTATGGGCTGGGATGCATCACGCTTACCTTCTTGTTGTTTAGGGGGGTCACCAGTTTTCAGTTTTTTAGGTCTTTTAATGTTTGACCTTCAAATTTTTTGTTAACTAAGCAAATGTTTTTTTTTTTGCTTATTCTCTTATTACTCTACATAAAGATATAACAAAATAAATACACAATAAAATAGTTCCTGCGTTGACAGGAATATGCAACCCTAAACCATACACAATACAACTCCACACCATCAAAGTACCACCCCTCATGTTTTACAGAAGTATTAATGTTTTGTGAAAGCAGCTCAATATTTCTTGTTCTTCAACCCTTTCCTCTTGACTTTTACCCAAAATTTTTAAATTGACTCTCGTCGCTTAATATTACCTTTTTCCAGAAATACTGCGGAGAGGTTATGTAAGCTTTTGCAAAGTCTTTACGTTTAGTACGGTTTGCTGTACCACTCTTCCGTATAGTCTGTGGCCATTCAGCCGCCTTCTAATTAACGATGCGCTTACTGGGTCACTTCATGTATTACAAAGGTTAGGTTAGGTTAGGTTCCATGGGCAGCCATCAAGAGACAGCTCACTTGGGTCCTATAGCGGTCCCTTTGTGATACCCAGCGCCAATGCCCATCCCAGAGAGCAGTTACTCAGATGGCGTCACTGCAGTGTTGAGCCAATTCGTCTTCCTAATGAAGAGAAGAAGCAATTTTAGTTCTATTTCTGATAGATCCTCCAAACAGGAAAACACCGGTTCTCCCAGGTATTTTCCCCTGATACCCCGTAGCCCAAGGCATTGACAGAGAAAGTGAAGCACAGTTTCCTCTTCCTCCTCATCATGACAACTTCTACAGTAGTCATTGAATACCAGACCCATTCTTCTAGCATGAGTCCCAACAGGCCAGTGTCCAGTCATGACCGACACCACAGCCCTGATTTGGTCCCCATTGAACCTAAGTAGAGATTTGGTTCTCCGTTCATCATATCCAGGCCACAGTGCCCTGGATATGGAGCAGGTGGACTCACAGGTCCATCCCTCTTGCGTAATTCTATAATGCTCGCGCAGAATGAGTGACTTACATTGATCCATTGGAAGGCCAATGAATTGATCAATGAATGTGTCATCCATGCGACCACCTTCCTTGGCCAGCTCATCTGCTATTTGGTTTCCCGGACAGTCTGAGTGCCCTGGTATCCATATAAGCATTAACCCTGAATGCTCGGCAATCTCATTCAAAGACATCCGGCATTCCACAGTTAACCTAGATGTCGTGTAGACACCCGCAAGAGAAGCAATGGCAGCCTTGCTATCAGTAAATATACGTATATCTACCGTTGGCTGCCCGCTTTATAGCCGAGATTTCCGCCAGCAGGACACTACATCCATCCGGCAGGCGAAAGGAGACTTTTACGCTGAGTTCCTCTATGTAGAAACCTCCGCCAACTCTTTCCCTCTTCCTTGAACCATCAGTGAAAACTCCGAGGGCTGGTTCATGGAAGGTATACATGACCGACAGCGCACTTTCGTGCGCTTTATGTGTCGCGTACCGCGCACCAAAGAAAGGCTCCGGGGTGCAGTAATCCACTCCCTCAGGGACAATCGAGTATCCAAGATTACGCCAAGATACTTGGCGCTATAAGAGACCTTAAGTTCAGTCCCATTTAGCCTCGGAAGTCTCATGGCCTCAGTCCTATACTTCCTCGTGAAGAGTACCAGTTCCGTCTTAGACGGATTAACACCAAAGCCGCATGATACGCTCCAGGTGCTAAGTACCTTTAGTGCAGCCTCCATACACTGAGACATTATATTCAAATGCTTCCCCGTGATGGCCACTGTAACATCGTCAGCGTACGCCACAGTTTTAAACCTCATGTCGTCCATTTTCGTTAACATGGTATTCATAGTCAGGTTCCACAATAGTGGGGATAGTACTCCTCCTTGGGGAGTACCCCTGTTTACCCTCTGAACGCTGGTTTCACCTATCGTGGAACAGATGACCCTGTTCCTGAGTAGATTATCCACAAATCTACATATACCGTCATCAACCCCCAGACTCCTCATAGATGCAACGATAGAATCCGGGTTGACATTATTAAAGGCCCCTTCAATGTCGAGAAAGGCCACCAGAGCACACTCCTTGAATTCGAGTGATCTCTCAATAGTTCCAACTAGTGAGTGAAGAGCCGTCTCAACAGACCTACCCTTTGTGTAGGCATGCTGAGAGGTCGAGAGTAAACACTTTGGGATGGTCATCCTTAAGTGAATGTCGATAACTCTTTCAAGAGTCTTAAGAAGAAAGGATGCAAGACTAATCGGTCTGTAATCCTTCGCCTCAGTGTGAGAAGTCTTCCCTCCCTTGGGGATGAAGACAACTCTACACAAGGTCCAGCTCACAGGTACATACGAAAATCTAACGCATCCCCTGTATATAGCCATCAGCCAGGGTATTATCACAGTCGAATTCTTCTGCAGGTCCGCCGGAATTATACCATCCATACCCGGAGATTTGTACGGGTCAAAGCTGTCGACAGCCCATTTAATCCTGTCGTAGTCCATTGGGATGGACAGAGGACCGGGCATCGCCTCACAAACCTGATCCCGCAAGCTCCCTTGGGAGTTTCCAGGAAAGTGAGTGTCAATTAACACCTCGAGTGTTTCCTGACTAGTAGTAGTCCAGCAACCGTCCGATTTACGGATATAGGTCGGGACAACAGGGCTCGAGGCCATTATCTTACGTAAACGGTTTGTCTCAGAGGATCCTTCCACGCCGCTGCGGAAGTTCCTCCAAGCACTCCTTTTCGCCGATCTAACCAAGTTCCTGAATCTATTCAGTGAAGACTTGTACTCCGCCCAATTACCATGGCGCTTAGCCATATTGAACAACCTACGACAGTCTCTTCTTGCCTGCGCAATATCAGGATCCCACCACGGTGGACGATCCCTGCCCCTATGCATCCTTGGCTTGCACGCCAAGGAAGTCGCTAACTGCAGTGAGTCTGTAAGCAGACCCACTGCCGCATCGATCCCCCCTATATCATCAACCCGGGGAGGATCAGATAGAGACCGAACCAGAGAGGATGAATGAATCCCCCAATTCGTTCGTTTCCTATTCAACATAACACTCGATCCTACAGATCTAAGTACCAGACTAAATTCCACATATCTATGATCAGAAAGTGAACAATCATTAGAAACCATCCAATTTTCGATCATGTCAATGTGGTCAATGCTAACCAGCGTGACATCAAGAACTGCACACCTATTTGCTACAACAAACGTTGGCTCACGGCCCCTATTTACTATTCCTAAATTATAATTAATAATAAAGGAAAATAGTGACTCACCTCTAATATTCGTGTTCGTGCTACCCCATATAGTGTGGTGCGCATTAGCATCGGCACAGGTTATAATAGGCGTTTCAGTGCCTGCTGCCATCGTTACTGCATCACGTATGAGCCGATTGGGTGGGTCCTGTCCGTGATCATGCGCCATATATCCCGAGACCATCCAGATTATACCATCCTGTGTCTCGAGAGCAACTGTTGTGGTGTCTTTATCACTGTAATCAGAGAGAATGAAGATATTCAACGAATTTTTAGCTAAGACACAATATCTTATGTTACCTGTACCTTTCGCAAACAGAAGCTTATAGCCTTTGAGATTGAGTCCGCAAACCCGATCCTTATGAATCCAGGGTTCTTGGACCATCACGAGCTCCTCCCCTTTTTCTACCACACGGAGGAGCAATGCAGCAGATGCTGCTTTAGAGTGGTGGAGGTTGATTTGTAGGACCTTCACCATTATCCATATTGGCGACCACTGTGATGTTGACGTCCTCCTGGTCTGATTCCAGAAGTACGTCCTCATCAACCATATCACCCAGGTGCCCAAAGACAGACACCAATCCGGAGATAGACTGGGTGTCCTCTTTGTCACCTGAACTTACGGCATCGTCACCAGACAAGCCCTCTTCAGGCTGCTTGGCCTCACTAACCGAAGGAGCCGGATTGCCCTTGTTATCACTTCGGTAGACACGGAGCAAGATCGTACTAAAACCATAGAAGATCTTACCCTGTCTCTCCCTCAGTGGTTCCAAGGATTGCTGGTTTAACACCACAATCGCCGTCCTCGAGGACCCTTCAGCAGCCGAAACCTTTACAACTTTCCAATCCTGCGTGGGAAGTTGAGGGTTGCAGCACTGAATGATCTTCAAGATCTCCTCAGGTTCCGATGGTTCGGCAGGGATGATGACAGTCGATCTAGGTCTCCGTGGTATCTCATCAACCAATACCACATCGAGCCTAGCACCTTCCCAGACCTCTCCTAGCATTTGGATGGCCCGCTTCAGAAGCAGCGCTGAGCGCTCATCTGCACAAGCCATCAACTTCACGTGACCCTGGAACCAGCCAGCATCATCGCATTGAGGGGGTGGCCCTGGATTCTCCCTAAGGATCGTCCAGAACACCCCCATTAATTTTTGCTTAACCAGGTCCCACTTGGTATGGGAGATGGCACCATTATCCACACCTCTATCGATAACAGCCCGTACAAGGTGACCTTTGGCCACCTCGCTGAAAGACTTATTTATCGATTTCGGCGCAATCTTGGGACGTTTCGTCCCTGGTTGCTGTTTCGCGGCTGCAGCTTCCTCCTCCGAACGTTGCCGTTTAGGCATTGTCACCTTCGCAGGGACTGAAGGAGTAGCACTTGGCAGCCCAGCTATGTGGGCTCTTGCCCATGCCAGTGAAGCTGTTTGTTCACTGGAAAGCTCTTCAGCTTTTTTGGAGCCTAGAAGCTCAATGAAACGCAAGGCGGCACGCCTTGTGTTTGATGCCCTCTTTGTAGGGTTTTTGTGCCTTGGGGACTTTTTACGGTCGCCGAACTTGGCGTGGGGAGGTGCAACCTTGGGATTGGATGTTATCATCGCCATCCCTCCTTGCACAATGGGCACATGGGAAGCTGCAATTTTGGGCGACTTTATCATTCCCAACTTAGCAGCACCCGAAGCAGGGGTTTTATCCGTTCCAGTGACGGAAAGGGCAGAAGCGGCTTTGGAGGTGCTTGGATTGAAGCACAGAGGCACCCCACCGCAGTTTTTAGAGCAGCCGCCTTCTGGTCGAGCTGCCTTACCACTTCCGATTAGCCTAGGCCGATCTTCCTTGGTCGCCGGGACTGTTACAGTCCCTGGCTTTGTCGTTTTACTGTCAATCGTTGTCCTTAACCTCGCCTGTCCGTCATCAGTTTCCGTTGTTTGTTTTTGTTGTTGTTGTTTAGATGTATTCATTAAAGTCCCACGAGTGTAGGGGAGTTGAAAGTCCGCCACGTCATAGCCCCCAGTAACGTGGTAAGGGCGTGGTCTATTTGCTGAGGTGCCCAGGTATCAGCAAAGCTCCGTGATGTCCTACAAACCTCTTCAGATATTTTAACTGCGCTAGACTTTGGAGTTTTCTTCACTTCTCTAACTATTTTGCGCAAATCCAAATTAGTTAGAGAGCGTGGTCGAACGGTATGATATACAGTTTTGGAATTTCCACGAGCTTTACTTCTATCAATTACTGTTTGAATATTTGGCCGACTGTTTGCACCATTTCCGCCTCTTTTCCGTTTTCCGAACTTCGAAACGTTTCACGACGGGCTACGAAACGCTCAATATTTGTTTACGGAAAAGCTCGTTGGGCTGAGCCCAATGATTTTTTTTAGTCATTTTAATTGGAAACTTTTTTTCCTCGACAATGTCGTCAATGCCATGGCGAAAATGGTTGAAAATGTTATTATGCTAGGAATGAAAATGTTCATTCTAGTTAAAAAATTTTCGAATAAACCTAGATCAAAATCTTGGTTTAATCAGACGTGCAAATTAGCAGTCAGATCCAGAGAGGAAGCATTTAGAAATTGGCGTAACAATAAAAACGCTGATACTGAATTGCTACGCAAAATGGCAAGGGCTTCGTGTGCCAAAGTACTTAAACGGGAAAAAACTCTTCACGAGCAACGTCTTCGTACTGAAGTTCTTACTGCTTCCCGGGGCAGTAAAAGCTTTTGGTCATTTATTAAAAGAGTAAGGGATAATGCTAGTTCCTCAATACCAACTCTTTTAAAGGATGGCCAAACATTCACGGACCCGGTTGATAAGGCAAACTGTTTTGCCGAATTATTTGCTAATAATTCTTATTTACCCGAACTCGAAAAAGTATCGGTTACTATGCCAAAGATATTTTTTCGAGCTCGAGCTGTTAAAAGGGTTCTTGCGGATCTCGACATAAACAAGTCTCCTGGGCCGGATGGAATACCTGCACTGGTCTTGAAGCAGTGCTCTTCGACGCTCGTCCCTTAGCAAATCTTTTCAGCACTTTATACCATGCCGGGGAATTTCCCCTCTGCTGGAAAGTTGCTAATATAACGCCAATTTCTTAAAAAGGAGTGGCTAATAACCCTGAAAATTACCGCCCAATCGCAATTTGTTCGGCACTTTCCAAAGTTATTGTAAACCACCATCTTGTCAAATTTTTAGAGTCAAATTACCTACTAAGCGACCGCCAGTATGGCTTTCGTAGAGGTCGCTCTACTGGA
Source organism: Pollenia amentaria (assembly GCA_943735925.1). Taxonomy (NCBI): domain Eukaryota; kingdom Metazoa; phylum Arthropoda; class Insecta; order Diptera; family Polleniidae; genus Pollenia; species Pollenia amentaria. The sequence goes on from OX031008.1 coordinate 120,160,233, forward strand.
GACTTACTGGCCCTGTTATCAGAAAAATGGTGCCGTTCCATTCACTATTTTGGCGAAAGTAAGGTAATTGCTTTAGATATTTCCAAGGCGTTTGACAGAGTTTTGCATGGCGTCGGTGATAATTTCTCTCGATTTATATCGAGCTTTCTCAGAGATCGCACTATACGAGTTGCTATAGATGGGGTTTCGTCAAACGAGTTCAAGATTCATTCAGGGGAACCGCAAGGCTCCGTTCTTTCTCCTACTCTATTTCTTATTTTTCTAAGTGACCTTCTAAGTCAAACTTCCAACCCTATCTACTCTTTGCAGATGACAACAACCTGTGCCATTCGTATTCATTTGATTATAGACCAAGCGTATCCGATGTTGGTGCTATGAGACAGAACATGAACGATACGCTTGGCCGAGACCTTGATATAGTCTCGGAATGGTGTCGCGCGAATAGGGTCGATTTTAATGCCCAAAAACCCAATGTTGCGTGCTGACGCATAAACGCGCGACGGATCAAGGAGCCTCATCTGTATATATGGGTGGTATAATCATTGAGGAATCAGAATCTCTTGATGTTCTGGGCATGAGGATACAATGTGATGTCCGATGGACAGAACATATATTTAAGGTGTCGAAAGAAGCATTAAAGTGCCTCGGTTTTTTGAAACGGTGTAAGACATACTTCACTCCATCTGATCTCCTTACTATTTATACCACCTATATCCGACCGCGAATGGAATACAACCCTCATGCATGGGCTGGTGCTTAAAAGTCTATTTTGGAGCTTCTCGACCGTGTGCAGGAGAGGGCGAAGGTTCTCATTGGTGACAGTAGGGTATCCAATTCTATTGACTCCCTTGAGCACCGTCGCAATGTGGGTTGTATTTGCCTGTTTTATCGTTACTACAATGGGATGTTTTCTGATGAAATCAGGGATCTGTTTCCCGAAACCCGTGTGTTTGTCCGTTATACACGTTTTTCCTCAAGAGCCCATCCTTTGTGGTTGATTGGCCGGTAAATCGTACAACGCATTACAGAGAACTGTTCGTATGTGGAACAACCTTCCTGCTGAAGTATTCCCTCTCACTTTCAACATGAATAAGTTCAAGTCGAATGTTCACAAACACTACTCCCTCTATCCTCCTTCCCACAACCTTTTTTCCTAGTTCCAACACAATGCATTGCATTTGTAGGGGCCATCCCCTGAGTGCTGGTCCTAACAAAAAAAAAAAATTAAAATAAAAATTGTGGAAATAAAGTTATTTATGGTTTTTAATCCAAATTTTTATTTTTTACGGCCAATTACACCAAGTTAAGTTAAAACTAACTATTACCTTAACTTCTAGTTAACAATATCTTTTTAACAGTTATAAGTGATAGTTAATTATAACAGAACTTGGTGAAATTGGCCATTAATCAGGCTAAAGTTCATTAAATTTAATTTTTATTAAATTATTTTAACGAAGATAGGAATTTTACAACATGAAATTAATTCAAATTTTATTGATAATTTTTCATTCTTGACTAAAGCTGGGATTGAACCCACGGTTTATTTGATATGTTGCGATACTAACCACACTATCACTTCAGAAATCTTTGCCGTTTAACACGCACCGCCATGGACGACGGCTGGTTAAAAATAATTTAATGAAAATCAAATTTGATGAACTTAAGCCTGATTAAAATATAAAAATTTGGATTAAAAATAGTAAACAAATTTAAAAATAAATTAGCACGCAGTACTTAAGGCCGTTTTACACTATCACACAAGTCTTAAGTATTTTGACAAAAATGCATCAGGGTAGCATTGTTTGAAATTTTTCAAAAAACAACAACTTACCTTGAAAGAGTTGCATTTTCCTTAAAATACGTAAGATTTGTGTGATAGTGTAAAGTGCCCTTTAACAACAACAAAAAAAAAAAAAAATAAAAAATTTAAATAATATTTTAATTATAAACTTTAATTAAAAGGTCAATCAAATTACACAAAAATTTAAAACGAAACCCAACAATTCCAAACCATCTAAAATACATTAAGACATTTAAAAATCTGAGTATAAGCGCCTACTATGATTCTCCTAGGGACCTTTCTTGTAGAAATTACAAGTAGAAATTACGTTCTACCTGTGGTGAAGGTATAAAATGTGATTTTCGAAGATTTTTTTTTAAATATCATTTATTTCACACTAAAAATAAATCTGAAAATAATATTCAAAATGGTTTACTTTTACAATAATCAATTAAAAAAAGAAGTACGTATGTATATGTATTTTCGAGTATATGCATAATTTTCAAAATTATATTTTAATTTTCAAACATTAAACAAAAACGTTATAAAATCTGGCAGCATTTTTCTCTTTTTCTGCTATTTAATTTGACTCTCATACTTTTTTGTTTATTTTTCTGAAACAAAATTTACAAAATTTTTGTTTTTTTCTTTTAAAATTTATTATTACATGAATCTCTATTTTCTCTCCCTCTTTCTCTTTCTCTTTCTCTTTCTCTTTATCTCTTTCTCTAGTCGTCTAATAATTAGGCACACTTATACATCTTTTCTTTTTTTTTTTATATACAAAATTTACTTAATTTTATTTTTTATAAACTTTTTATTTATTTACCTAATGTTATTTAACTGTGTATATTTACACATAATTATTTTATTTTATACACATGTCTTCATGTACCTTATGAATATATTTTAATTATTAAAATTATGTTTTTAAAATAAAATTAAAACGGACAAATAATATTTAACATAACTTATAAGTAATATTTTAAACATAACAAAAACATCAAATGGCAAACTACCGAACACATTTAAAAATTACAAATGTAAAACAGTTTATGTAGTAACCATAAAATTATAAAAAAGACATAAATTAACTTAAAAATTATATTAATTATAAAACAAAAATATATATTTTACATAAAAAAAACACACTGAGTATAAATGAATAAAAAATGCTTGAATTTTAGGTTGAAGAAAACCTTCAACAAATATTTAATTGTATTTATTATAAAGATAACAAGTAAGAAATAAGTCCAATTATATGATACTCTACACTGCAAGCATATTCTATTCAACTTATGTACATTAGTGTGTCCCATTAAAAAAAAAAATTTGGGGATCATTCTTAATTTGAATACTCATAAGGCTAAGAATTTTTGAGATTTTTTTCCGATTTTTCGGAGGTGGTTTAGAGGTCGCGCAAATTGATTTTGTACCAAAAATCGACCTTTTTGGGTTTTTTTTAATTTCGGTTGAAAATTGGTAAAAAAATAGATATTTCTTCAGCTTCTGAGTCAATATTCTTAAAGAAAATTTTCCGATCTTTAATTTTATGTGCATAAATAATAAGTTTTGTCAGGGATTTTCTACATTTTGATACATTATATATCAGTTTTTCGTAAATTTTCAGCAAATATGAAAAAAATGCTTTATAACTTTTAAAATTTGTATTAAGACTAAAAAAACTAATGATGCAGTTTAAAAGATTATGAAGTTTTAAATAAATTAGCAAAAAAAAAATGAATTTTCTCTCACCGTTCTCGAGTTATACCCTTTTAAAGCTTTGTACACATTGTATGAAATGTATAATACTATAAGGTGTGAACTAGGTTTGCATTGCTTTAAACTTTAAATAATTGGATTTAGAAAATGTTTTACAAATAAAATAATAGTTACTTACCAGTCATACATAACAATAACATATGTAATTATTACAAGAAGTCCCGTCTTTTTAATTAAAATATTTTGTTAATCTGAAGTTTTATTGCTCCGGTAAGTTGAAATTATCATAAAGTAGTCCAAGAAATATTGGGTAATATTTTTTTAAAATAGATATGCCTTTGTCGAATACAAGGAATGTGTGGTGTGTGGGCAAAATGATTGATGACCTTGATACTGCCAAACCGCCGACAAAAAACCAAATACTGCTGTTGGAAATAGTGCACTTTTCCACTAAATGCAATTTAAAAAATCTTTGCAGTATTTGGTTTTTTGTCGGCGGTTTGGGCATATCTATTTTAAAAAAATATTACCCAATATTTCTTGGACTACTTTATGATAATTTCAACTTACCGGAGCAATAAAACTTCAGATTAACAAAATATTTTAATTAAAAAGACGGGACTTCTTGTAATAATTACATATGTTATTGTTATGTATGACTGGTAAGTAACTATTATTTTATTTGTAAAACATTTTCTAAATCCAATTATTTAAAGTTTAAAGCAATGCAAACCTAGTTCACACCTTATAGTATTATACATTTCATACAATGTGTACAAAGCTTTAAAAGGGTATAACTCGAGAACGGTGAGAGAAAATTCATTTTTTTTTTTGCTAATTTATTTAAAACTTCATAATCTTTTAAACTGCATCATTAGTTTTTTTAGTCTTAATACAAATTTTAAAAGTTATAAAGCATTTTTTTTCATATTTGCTGAAAATTTACGAAAAACTGATATATAATGTATCAAAATGTGGAAAATCCCTGACGAAAATTATTATTTATGCACATAAAATTAAAGATCGGAAAATTTTCTTTAAGAATATTTACTCAGAAGCCGAAAAAATACCGATTTTTTAGCAATTTTCAATAATAATTCAATAAAAGTCAAAAACGCTAGATTTTTGGTACAAAATCAGTTTGCGCGACCTCTAAAGCACTTCCGAAAAATCTGATAAAATTCTCAAAAATACTTTACCTTATGAGTATCCAAATTAGGAAAGATCTTCCGAGAAAATCCAAATTTTTATTTTTTTTTGGGACAACCTAATGTACATATATGATCAAAGACCCTCACCAAAGAAATCTGTTTTGTCATATAGTTTATATAAAAGCAGTTTTAAATGTGTTTTATACCGATACCAACACATATCTAAAATACATTTTAGAACTAAAGCGACAACATTAAATATAGATTTCGCAATGCAAAATATAATTTGTGTAAAATTTTATCATCAGGCCTGTTCTGAAAATCAGGTGATTTCAAATCACATGTGCTTTTGAAATCACACGTGTGATTTTGTGGTGTTCTGTAAATCACAACGTTTTTGTGTTTTTTGGTGTGATTTTCAATTGTCGAAAGCACAAGAAAACGCAAGTTCTTAACACCTGCTTGTTCTACAAAGGCGTAATTCATTTTTTAACGCTTTTTATGCTATTTTCCGATAATTTGTTTGCAATTTTTCGTGAATTCTTGCCATGTTCGCGGATAGAAGCAATTTTTTCCTGTGATTCTTCGCAGCTTTTACGATTTTTAATAAATATTAGACTTTGCTGCTATCATGTCGCTGTTAGCAAATTAGCGATCTTATATTCAACTAAAAAGACAAGCCTGAAATTACAACAGAAGTCACAAAAGAAAATTTTATTTTTGTACTGTCGTCGAGTTTTCTTAATTTTAAACGTTTTGAAATCACAAAATAATTTGCCCATAACACCTTTCTTGTGGTATCAAATTACTTTGATAAAATGTGATTTTCAGAACAGGCATGCATATTACTAACAGGCTTATAAAAGATTTTTGTTAGTAAAAATGATTTTGCGGTATTGGGTCTTATAAACAGTTGAACTTCATTATATACCCCTGTTCTGAAAATTACGTGCTTCTAAAATCACACGTGTGATTTTCTGGTGTTCTGAAAATGGTGTGCTTTCGGCAATGGGAAATCACACCGAAAACCACAAATACGGAACACCACAATATTACACGTGTGATTTTAAATGGCATATTAGATTTGAAATCACGTGATTTAAATTAATGTAGTTTACAGAACAGGCCTGATACGAGTAGAATTTAGTTATTTACGGCATAAGTTATAAAAAATAAAATAGGTTGTATAAAACTCCGTTTCATAACCCCTTTGTAAACCTGTTGTATTTTGTATAACTTAGGCCGTTATTATTTTATTAACACTTATCAGGTATTTAAGTGGGATAACACACTTTCACATTGCTTTTTTAATGTCCCCAAAAATACCGGTTCAAAGCCTTTCGCGCTTAGTCCTAAATTGCCTGTCTTCAACATTTATAGAAGAACTGGGGGGCTACTCTCTATTGCGATGCGAATACAATTTCGATGCGAAAGCTAAATGCCAACTTGGTACTCTCTATCGCTTTCGCAAAATTGTTTGAAAATTACGCAATACTGGCAATAAAAATCAAAGATAGCGCAGATTTACAGTAATGAAATGGCAAAATATGTAAAAAAAATTTGAAATTGGAAAGTTTAAATAAAAGAAATAGTGATGATTTGCGAAAAGAAAATAATAAAAAGATGCGAACGACAAATCACTATATTTGCTACAATTTTCTTTTGCATCGCAATAGAGAGTAGGCCCCCTGGTTTGTTTTCTAAATTATTTGATAGAGTGCTGGAAAGACTTCCACACTGCTTAGCGCTATATTTTTTTCTTTGGAGCCACATTTTCGTTTTCTGAACATGAGCGACTGCTATCCCAATTGTTATTGATGTAATTTTTTTATTGATTCTAATTTTTATCTTAGCAAACTCCTATCAGAACATTTTGTGAAATAATTTATTATTTGGAGCCAAAAGTGCATATGAGTACGGCGTGGAATTTTATTTCATCTGGCTTAAGCAACTGTGCGAAAACATTTAAATAATATGTGTTGTATCGTATTGAACTTAAGGAAGCCTTTTGTTAAGTTTTATGAAAAGTAAATTGAGAAACTGATCGCACATTCCGTACGGAATCAAATGTTTTTGTTTTTTAAATGCATTTGAGAGACTTTTTGTTACTATTTGAGAGTAGCTAAAGCAAGCTCATGCAAATTATATGTAGTTGGTCCTTAACAAAAAAAAATCCATATACAGTGTTCTTTCTGTATTTGTTTTGTTATTTTGACACATATCGGGTGATTCATCTTGAGGTTTGATTTATAATAGCGCCGTCTTGTTGAAACTAGGCGCTTGAATTTCAAGAAGCACATAGTCCGTTATGTTAGGTTAGGTAAAGAAGGGTTATGTGCCCAAGGGCAAATATCCACTCGGAGACCAATGAGGTCCATTGTGAACCTCTTCAGTAAAGGAGAGAAGAGGAAAAAGAGAAGTAAAGAAGTGTAGAAAATAGACCTAAGGTTTTGGTACAGATTAGAAAATACGTAGGACAAATTCCCCCTATGGTTCCCTCAACAGAAACAACCGTTCTATTTACCTGACAACCCCAGTAGATCGATTGGATTACATCCAGCGATACACCTCAGTTCGTTGTGAAATCTAGCCCCTAGCCATTTCTGCGTGGGGCCGTGCATCCTAGGACAGTGGTACACTACATGTTCTACCGTCTCTAGCTCCTCGGCATCCCCGCACAACCTGCAGAAGTCCGGTTTCGCAATGTCCCATTTACCCATAAAAGCTGTAACAGAACAATGCGCCGCCAGGAACCCTATAAGGGTCCTGAGACTACTCCTATCCAGTCCTAATAAAACCCTGGTTGCACCTGCGTCCAATTCGGGCCATAAGGCCCTCGACACCCTGAAATCCGTTCTATCCCTCCAGGACCGGTTAACGGCATCACGGAATCTTTCCCGTATCACCCCTATAGTAGTGACATAAGGGGGGTTTTACCCCTCTGTCCCTTACCTCTAAGTCTAGATTCGAAACCCCTCTCGAGAGTTCGTCTGCAACCTCGTTGCCATCCACCTTGCAGTGTCCTGGTACCCAACACAGCCTTATTGTGAATGCCAACATGAGCTCTCTCAGAGCATTCATACACCGTGCAACCAGGCACGATCGCACCGTATAATTTGACAATGCTCTTAACGCAGCCTGACTATCGACGTAGATTGTCACCACAGATCCCCCTACGATGTCACCCAGTATCACTTCCGTCGCCCACACTGCACTCATCCAGGAGTCTGAATGACCTTTTTACGACAGTGTCAGCAATAAAAACACCAGCCCCAGTGCCAGTGTCCATCGTGGACCCGTCCTTACATAGTCCATTAACATGGTGCGATAACAGTTACCATTGACGGTCACATTCCGATTTTCCTCATTTTTGAAGAAATATAGCCCAATGATTCCACCAGCCCATAAACCACACCATACCTTTGTTCTTGGTACTCTGCGGGTTGCTCATTAGTCCAAATGCACAATTTTGCTTATTAACGTATCCATTGAGCCAGAAATGTGCTTCATCACTGAACAAAATTTCGCTTTACAACACCGGACTTTCATTGGGGTTTTCAAAAGCCTAGTCACAACAATCTGGAGACGCTTTTGTAGTGTGAGTATTTCCATGATGACTTGCCAAACGATATTGACAAAGCAATTTGATATGAGTCACTCGTGATCTGTAAGAAAAGCATATTGAAAATCAAACCTCACGATGAATCACCCTTTTTTAACGAATGAACGTTACTTTTACTAATATAGACATCCTCTGCCGGAGATTGAACTAGTACCTAACTAGTAGCAAACTAGTACAAAAATATCCAGTACTAGTTCTCAACTGTAAACATTTTTATACCATCTTAATGCACAAATAAGCATTGAGTGTGCTTGGAAAATCACTAGTACTATTGGTTCTAGACGTGTACTAGTACACTAGGACCACATTGGGTGCGTTTGTTACTAGTTATTGTCTATAGAAAAAATTAGCATTTTGCATTTTAACACTTTTAAATAATAAAAATGGCATTAATAAATAATTTGAAATCAAAATTAAGAAACAGTATCAAAATACAATTACATATATACTCGAATTTAAGTTTTGTTACACAAAAATTGTACTACATCCATTACGGGTACGCATAAGCACTAGTATTTTTATATAAAAACTCTAACCCCGTTAGCACTAGTACGTCTTGTTCTAGTAATTTTACCAGTGGCATTTTGACAATTAACTCTTAACCTCCTGCAGGTTCAAATTTGTTAAAAGTAAACTTAATTTTTATTGTTATTTTCCTATAAACAAGATATTTTTCATTGCATTAAGAATTTTTCTATAAGAAAAAAGTTCGGCTGAAATAATTTCAGGGCATGCATCCTCTCTTTCTAAAACCAATGGTAGATTGTGTGTTCGACACTTCTTAAATTAGGACACCAATTTGAAGATATTTGTCAAACACAAAAATATCTTGTAAATAGTTAAAAATAAACAGATAAACGTCGAACGCTGAATTTGCACTTCGGAAATGGCGCTTCGAGCACAAAAATAACAGTAATTTTTAATATCAACAAAATCATTTATTGTGCCCAATTTAAAAAAAAAATGATTTTTGCCTTAATGCTACATACAATCTGTTTAATTTGATAAAAACAAAAATCAAAATAATATAAAAAATATGCTTTTTCAGCAAAAATCAACATGATATGCAATTACATATATCGGGTGCTTTTTTTTAGCTACATGCGAAGTTTTGATATCGATTACTATGGTTTGACAGCTGAGAATGTCAAGCTATGTTGAAATTTTTGTTCAGTAAGGTTTGCCAAGCTTCCAAATTATGGAAATTTACTTTAAAAAAAAATCTGTTCGCGAAGTTCATAGAGGACTATGTCCATTTTACGAAGCTCAATTCTGGTTAAATGGCTACGACAATAAAAAAAAATTGCCATATTTTGTGCGAAGACAAACCTAAAGACAAACACCATTTTACATCCATTAAGGTTGACTGTTTAATGTGGTTTACACGCTGTTACGAAATGTGCAAGCAGCTCCCGTTACGGTAAATGGCGAGCGCCGTCGAGCCATGCTGACTAAATTTTTGTTTAAAAAAAAATTATCAGCAAAACATGAAAGACATTTGATTCCAACAAGACGGCGCAACTTGCCATACAGAGCGCTTAACATTCGAATTATTGCAAATCAATTTGGTGACAATTTTTTTTTTCCAGAAGTGGTCCTATTACTTGGCACCCTCGTTCGTGCGATTTAAATTCTCTGGACTACTCTTAATAGGGCTATGTTAAGTCATTGACATATGCCAACAAACCAGCAACTTTTGAAGCATTAGAAGACATAATTCAAACCATCATCGACTCTATACGGCCAGAATTGGAAAAAGTAAAACATTGGACTGATCAAATGGACTATGTAATTCGAAGCCGGGCTGGACATATGCCGGGAGTCATATTTAAAAAATTGCCATGAATTCATCAATCATCCCGTAAAATTTAAATCGAACAAATTTTGAAAACTATTCTGTGTCTAAAGTAATAAAAATATAGTTATACAACTTCAGTTCAGTTCCCACCCGTAATCGACACATTAGTTTGTTAATGTTCGAGGAAATACATTAATTTGCATGTAATTTTAATTAAATTTGAACGAAAAAATAATAATGCGAGCTGTATTGTATGTATATAAGTTCACTATATAGAAGTATGACTGTATAACCAAATATTGATAGATGCTAACATTATTAGGTGCGTTCTTTTACCCCAAAATTTGCACAAATTTGTGCAAGTTTTTACTGGATTTTACTGAAATGCGTTCGCTTACACAAAAATTTGCAAAAGAGAGCATCTACTGAGAGAGTAAAGTGACAGTTGTAAGCAAAGAGTCTGTAAATTTTTACTGAACAAATTTTTACCAGTAAAAACCAGTAGAAAACAAAAACATATATTTCATTTAAGTAAACAAACAAAGTAAGCAAACAAAAAGCATACAATTTGTAATAAAAACATTTAAAAGAACAAAAGCTGAATTAAAAGTGCAACAAAAACCAAAAACATTTATTACATCCTAAACGATTTTACTTACCACTTTGTACCTTCCCAAATGTTCCGGGAGAGCATGAAATATTAAGTTTTCTTTTTTTGGCATCCATGGTAAAATTTGTGTTAATTGTTCAATATTACTTATTTTTGTTTTTGTTTACATTAATATTTTAGAGATGTAAAGCTAATTACTTCTTATTGCATATTATTGAGGGTACCAAATATCAAATATTGATGTAGTTTCGTATGTAATTCAACTAGAAACAAAATTAAAAGTCATGTACAAAATAAACAAGTCTTAAAACTTGCACTGAAGCTCATTTAATAAATAAATTTGCTACGAATTTATAATCATTTCAATGCATTTCATCAAGTACCAAAAACATTATGTACTGGGTAGTCTAAACAATACATATTTTACAACACTAAGCTTTTTAGCGATCAGCTGTTTGAATTAACCTGCAAGTTTTTGCAAATTTTCCGTTCGTTTACTTTTTTGTGCAAGAGCCATTTTTGAGAATAAAATTTTCATATTGCCCAAAATTTACTCAACTACTGGATTTTACTGGAAAAGTAAACAAACGCACCTATTATTTACATAAAACCAATTTGTCCTTAATTTCATATGTTAAGTAACGTTATTTGTAGAAAACTTCCATACCTAAGAACATTTGTATAGGGACTAGCTAAAATAATGAACCGATTTTCACCATTAGTCTTTTGTCCTTACGGCAATAAATTCCATTAGAATCAATATTTCTACGTGTAACAAACATCAGTACAATAACAGAATACTCACAGGCCTATTGTGGTCAAGACAAATTTCAGTATTAAGGGTAAGATATTTGAAATATATTATTAATAAAGTTTCAAAACTAATGAGTGTCCATTTTATATGTAATTTCAGATACAACTAAGAGAACTAGTAAAGTTCTACCAACAAACTACAATATGATTATAAAGTTAAAGTTATTTGAATCAAAAATTTATCACAAGGACATAAAAATTTCGGGGTAAGTACTTTTTTTTTTATTATTAATACGAACAAAGGATAATTGGAACCTACTAGAACACGACAGCAACGTGTTTCTTATCTTTCTGACAAAAGAATAATCCTCGACTATTTATAAACTATCTACTGATAGTACTTTATAAAGGGTGGTTCAACCAAAACGCAATGTTAATTGTAAATAAAGCAAAAAGTTTTCAGAGAATTATTTTAATATTTTTTATTATGATAGAGGATCTATGATAATTATGTGTGGAACAAAATATCGGCCAAATGCTCGCCACGGCTTCGGTGGCATACCTCTACCCGATGGTCCATATTTTCAATGACTCAAAGACATAACTGAGTTTCAATGTCGTTAATGTGCCGAACTTTCTCATCCTTTAACTCTTGAATTGTTCTTGGCCTATTGACGTACACTTTTTGTTATAAATATCCCCAAAGAAAGAAGTAAAATCATATGATCGAGGCGGCCAATTAACATCGCCACGACGTGAGATAACACGGCCATTGAATTTCTCGCTCAAAAGAGCCATTGTTTCGTTGGCTGTGTGGCTAGGGGGACCATCCTGTTGGAACCACATATCGTCAAGGTCCGTATCTTCAATTCACAAGAAGTCTGTTATCATCTCGCGATAGCGAACACCATTCACTGTAACTGCTTGTTCGACCTAATTTTCGAAGAAGTCCGGCCCCAAACCGCACCAAATGAACTAGGCAAGCATTAACAGGTGTTTTCACATTTCCTACAGACCCGGTTTGCCGAAATTCGCTCACAATTCTCCCGATTGTGGACACATTTGGTTGGTTATGCTGACCAAAAAAATCACGAAGTGCATGAAATTCATTTTGATTTGAATGCCCATTTTCGTAAATGCTTCAACAATCTTAACGCGCTGCTCAATTGTGTACCTCTCCATGGTTGAATTTGTCACTGAAACAAAGAAATGTTAAATTAAGTTTGGCGAATGCTGCAAATTCCTCATACAAAAACGTACAAAATAAATTTCACTCTTGCTTCGCTTCATTGCCGTAAGAAAAAAAGTAGTAAAAGCAAAAGCAAAATAAAATATCAACAATTCAATACACAGTAGTAATTGTACGTATGCAGCACAAAAATCTACTTTTTAGAAAAAAAAATTTAGAAAAGAGGCGTATGCGGCAAAAAGCAATAATTTTCGTTTTCACTTCCTAGTTCGTTAATGGGCATTCACAAAAAATTTAGTTTTTGTTCAAAACATTTGCCGAAAGCAGTGTCGAAAATACAAAAAATTCTGTCGTGAATATTTTCAGAAAACTTCATGTAAACCTTCTTTGTCGTTTTTCTTCATTACGACTTTTTGGCATGTGCGCCAAACTAATAATGAGCTGACAAACCTTTGATGTCAAGCCGATATTTTTAAGATAAACTCCAATCCCCACATTAGAATATATTTGTTGTCAGATGTGGCAATTTATAAACCTATTTGGCGATGAAATTTTGTGTTTCGCGACATGGCAATATTTAAAAAGTTGGCGATTTCTAAAACACATTTAAGCTTTATCTTATTTATATGTTTTCTCTTTAAATTTTAAAATCACAATACGCGTGCGAACATTAACAAATAACAAAATGTTATTTTCCTTATCCGATTATAATTGGTCTATTGATTAAATATATACACACTATTCAATATTTCGAGTTAATTTATAATTATCAATCATTGACTCTTAAAATATCTAAAACTGAATCGTTTTCTATTGCATATGAAGAACAAAGGTTGTGTGTTGTTTTAATCTATTACAAAAAACGACACAGTCATTTACGACAACGACAATCGCAATAAAGCTGAATATCATCGAGCGTATTTTTCAATGTCGTGTGCAGAGCAGAAATGAGTCGCCGTTGTGTATACTTTCTGCCTCGATTATTAACGAAATAAAATAAATTTTTGACACAAAGAATGCTGACGAATGCCAGAAAATGCATTACATTCTGCTGGTGTCTAATAATTGTAAATTTTTCTTTAAATACAATATACTTCATTGCTATCCAAAGGATAGCTAAGGTAAAATGTAACAGGAAGATACAATATAATAGTCTTGTAGTGTATAAAGTCATTCCTAAATATTTAAGGAATATAACTATTACAAAAAAGCTTTATTAAAATACATAACTGAAATTTAGCTCATAGAATAAATTCGAAAAATAAAAAAAATTTGATTACTTAGAATATTTAAAAAATGAAATATTCACTTAAAAGTTTTGAAAACCTTGATTTTATATAGAATTGAAAACAAATCTGGGTTAGAAGTTAATTGTTAAAAATAATTATTGGAAAGTCTAATAATTATCCAATTTCAATACAACTTTTGTGAGATTTATGCTTTACTTCATATCTTGTCGAACGTTACATTAGCGGTGCTAACCATTTGTGTTAAGTGTACAACTCCGTTTTATTTAATACGATTTTATACTACAAGGCGTTAGTGTATTTTTCGTATATATTGTAAATTATGTTTCAATCTTTTATGTTTCAATCAAAATCGAAAAATTAACCATATTTTGATTTATTTTCACATAGAAAATCACGCTTAAACTGATTTTTTTGGAATCAAATTCTACTCATTTTGCATACTGGTTGAAATATTTTTTGGCTACATTCAATTTACTGATCTCACAAATTCTAAGTTTTAAGATATTTATTTAAAACCTTTAGAATGCTGCGATACAAACACACAACTAGAATTATGCTAAATGTAAAAAATTTTAATCAGGTAAATTTACCAGGGACCGTAACAGTTATTCCTTTTTTCATAAGTCTAATGATAACAGTTATTTTTTTATTTTTATTTTTTTAACCAATAATAACAGTTATTTTTTGATTTTTATTTTTTCGATCAAAAATAACAGTTATTTAATGATTTTTATTTTTTCGAGCAAAAATAAAAATTATTCTTTAAAGAAATGTACGTGCTATAATTATTTAGTTGACTTTAAATATTTATTTTAATTCACATAAGATATCCCAATGATGATCACACATTTAAATAAATATTTAAAGACAACTCAATAATTATAACACGTACATTTCTTTAAAGAAAAATTTTTATTTTTGATCGAAAAAATAAAAATCAAAAAATAATATTTTATCATAGAAAAGTTCATTAGGATCAATATGTTATACTTGAATCAGTTTGCTAGCATTTACTTCTATGCTTGCTTTTTTTGTTTTAAAATTTCAAAATAACTGTTATTTTCGGTCCCTGAAATTTACTCTTGTTTATTTTTTTATATAAAATTTCCATTTTTTGAATTTTGGCGATTGTTTTTCCAATTTGAAGATTTTCAATATATTATTTGGCGAAAAAGGTGGAAAAAAAATCTGACAACCCTGCTGGCGCCGTCAAATTCGTTTTGATTTAACGATACGAATTATTTTTTAATGTTCGTCCTTTCTTCCCCACTTCTAATTGGGTTTTCGATATGTGCTTTTCTATATTTTGTCTTATGATTTATCTGTCCGATGGTTTTGTTGTTCTCCTAGTCCTCCTTCAGTCGTAATTTTATCTTTTTTTGCAAATTATTTATTTTCCTTTTTTAGATCGTTAGTTAGAAGATGCTTTAAGCCCGATCCTCAGGGCTGTTAACGAATAATTCATTATATTCTACAAAAGTTGAAAATCGTTCAGCATTTTTCAAACGCCCTTACTAACCGTTCTCTGACTTTCAGTAAAACAAAAGAAAATCTTGTTTGTATCTCAAAAAAGGTGTTGTTTTATTTGCTCATTTCTTAAAAGTACCATACAATTAGATTATAAATCACAAGTACATACAAAATACATTGCACATTTTCTCTGTTATATTCATAAAAAAAAGAAAAAAGCATCACTTAAAATCTAATTTAAAAAACATAATTATAATTTAAGAAATAATTTATTTATATTATAAAATTTTCATTAAAAGATCTTTTATACTTTTTTAGGTTTAAAACTCTAAAATATGTTTTATTTTAATTATTTAATTTCATGCATGTTTGTTTGTATGTAAAAATGGTTTATTACAAGTATATAATTATCTATAAAAAAAGATAATTAATACGTAGTTTGAAATTCAGTTAAATTTTTTACAATCGTTTTTGTTTTATACTCTTCAACAAAAATTATTGTTAAATTATTATTTTTGTTTATAAAAAAATACCAATTATTGTACCTTTGTAACTACTTATGCATGTAGTTGCAAGAAAAGTAGTAGAAAAATTAAAAATATGTTGGGTATAAAAGTTCCTGATCATTATTTAATAAGCACCCACCCACTGGGCTACTAAATAATAAGAGGGACTTGTTTTAAATGTTGTAAACAATACAATGTGCGTTAATGATGACTAGTTTGATAAAAAATAAATTCTTGGAAAACATTAAAAACTAAATATCCAAATTAGTTAAAAACGGGTTAAAGTGTTGCTGGAAGTTCCGGTTCTCTTTGTGTTGCATTTCGTTTTCGTTTTTAAAGGGTTTTTAGAAATTAAAACATGTTTTAGCTTCAAATCGACTTCGTTTTCGTTTTGGCCTGTTTTATAAGGCTAATGTTTTTTAAATAGTCTTTTAGTTGTTCTTCTTAACATCTTTGCCTTCACCTTCCTTAGCCTGGCCACGACCCAAGATCTTAGCCAAACTATCCCAAATGCCACCAAAGAAAATGGCACAACATAAGTTTTCAAATGGCAAGAACGGATCGTGAATACCCAACAATATCGACGACAATTTAAAGTACACCATGAAAATAACAATACCAAAGTAGACCAAGGCATGGGGAGCAGAAATCCAATCGGTTTTCTTATCCAAAACAAAGATAATGGAAGCCAACAAGGAAGCCTTTGTGTAGCTGAAAATTAATAAACCAATTCATATATAAAATTTTTTCGAAACTACTTTAAATCTAAGAAAAAAAAACTTACAAAGATGGTTGCATAAATTCCATGGCTGTGGGAGTCCAAGCACCGCGTATTAAACGTTCAAATAATTTTGTAAAACCAGCACCATTACCCTTCAAAGTACCAATAATAATCATAATAATCCAAGCATTTGGATACAATTTGGCAGCATGGGAAACACCATCATAAACTTTTTTGGCGCGATAAATTTCTTTCATAGCACTAGCCACCACTTTAATGGGTAAAAATTTGGCTACCTTATAGCCAATATCGAAGGGAGTGTAAAATACCATGTACCTATGAAAACAAAACAATTCTAACTTATTCTAAAATAAATTTCCTTAAAAAAAACTCACCATACTACTGTGCCAACCATAAGTTGTGGTGTATTCTTTAAAGGCGACAATATGGGCTCACCCAATAAACCATTAGCCACCATAGCCCCTGAAAATATCACCAACATAGTTGAAAGCCAACAGGCCAAAGGATGTTTGCGGGAAAAAGCTTGAGCATTTGAGCCTAAATCTTCACGCACTGCTAGGGCGGCTAATAAACTGTGTGCTATATCAAAATAGGGGAACATTTTTAATTTGATGACCTGATTGGCCATGTCTAAAAATGCTTCAGGATCCATACTGTGGACGGTTATGTTTTCTGCTTAGTTATGATGTGAATATATGCGCGTTCGGAACTGTGGATAAAAAAGATAAGGGAAATTATCAAAAATTAAAATTTTTTGTAGTTATACTAAACATGAGCTTATAACGTTTATTTAAATAGTATTTACTTGACCTACATGGTTAATCTTAACTATTTCTCAATATCGTTCTGATAATATTTTTTTTAAACGTTGTTTTAGTAAGAATGTGGTCTATAATGGTATATTTTAATAAAACATCTTAATGTTCACAATATTTAAACCTAATCTGGGATCTAATAAATTTTATACACGACCAAATCTGTTAAAAATATCCCTTTTAAGCCTAACCCAATCTTCGCCAAAACAAAGTCTAACTTCTCAAAGAAACTGCAGTCACTTGAGACATTTTGACATCATGTAATACAATTGTACTGAAAAAAATCGGTGGTAATTGTGGCAGTCGTGATCGAATAATTGTTCGACTCGAAAGTAATTTATTTTCTAATTCTTTCATTTGCTACCAAGGGGAATTCATACAGGTGATCGCAAAATAATATGTATTTTGTTTTTGTAAAAAGTTAGAGTGAATCAAAATTATTTGTTGAAAATATAAACAAGGGAATTTTTTTTAATACACAATTGCTTTACTACCCGACCACACGCACAATATGTTTGACAATTATTGCCGTGGCAAACAAGGTGTGATCCCGTGTTCAACATTGGGAGCCCGCGGTATCCCACTATTACCGAAAACTGTTCCCGTACTCAAAGTTTGTTAAAGTAAAGAGAGAGCTTTGAAGAAAAAAATATTTTTCTTTGGGCTGATTGGGAATATTGTTAAACACTCAGCTGTGTCAAAAAATAAACAATAAAGAACTACAAACAACCAACGTTGTCAATTGTGAAACTACAAAACGCACCGAAATGGAGAACGAAAAACGCACCAAGTTTTAAATTTATTTTTTATTTGAAATAATAAATTAAAATTTTTCTTGACATAATACCAATTATCCACAACAACAAGACCGTTTTACTTTGTGAATATGATTTGGTACGTCTTAAACATCATTACTTATTGTTCTTACTGTGGTCTGTAAAATTTTTAGTAAAAATGTTGCACTGTTGATTTCATTCAAAGCTATCGAAACAGGGGTATTTTATTGTAAAACAAAGATTTTTTTCTTACACTGAAACAAAAAGTTGTGTTGAATTTGTTGAATTTGAAATTAAAAAACGCACCGAAATTTTAAAAAAAGCGCACCACGCACCAGCAAAGGAATTTTTCGCACACAAAATTTAAAAAAGCACCGAAAATGACACAAGTATTAAAATAAAAAATATTAATAAAATAAATAATAGAAAATGTTGAAGATGAAAAACATGATTGAATTTAACATTCATATCGATCCGTTCAGCATCGACTAAAAAAATTAGTAAAAAATTGCTTTCGAATCGAAAAGCTATTCGATTACGACTGCCAAAATTAGATAGTGAGGAAAATATAGAATTGAAAGATTAGAAAACATGGTTATACATAAATATTACACTGTTATATATAACCTCTTCTTTGCTCTTTCCAATCCTCTCTTTCTTTACATTTACATACAGAATAGTCTGCTATATTTAAGTCTTATTTGGGGTGCCCTGGTAGGTAAGTTAGTAGTACTACTCTATCAGCGGGAGGACTGCGGTTTCGATTACCGCTAGAGAGTGTTCTGTTTTAATCAGTTAATTAAAATTTTGTTAAATCAAGATGCTTATTAACCGATATATTAACATTTTATATTAAAAAAATTAAAAGAGATTAAAAACTATACAAAATAAAACTATTGTAGTGAATCCAATAATGGTTGATCATATAAAGTGCAGGAAAAGCCGTTTGAATCTCCCGTAAGTTCGCGCCATATTGCACTCTATCATAATTATTTAAACCAATTGCAGAATACAAAGCAACTCGTAAACAAAGAGAACCATTTTCAATTATTCAAATTTTAATTATTTAAATTTCTGATTAATTGATTAATCATGATTTTGATTAATCAGAATAAAAATTATTCGATTAATTAATAATTTTATTAATCAAATTAATAATTTCATTAATCAAATTAATAATTTCATTAATCAAATTAATAATTTCTTTAATCAAATTTTTAATTCATCAAATAACTGATAAATCACAATTTTAATTAATCAGTATTTTTGAGTTAAAACGTTTTTGATACTCATCAGGAATACTATTTTGGCGGCAGACAAAAAAAAATTTGTTTTTAAAGCAGTGTATGAAAACAAACGATACATTTTGGAAACGTTTGCAAAATGCACAATGCTTTAAATTTTTTTTTCACTTTTGAAAATGAGCAACACCAAAACAAATTAGCTTTTCACTTATCTGCAAGCGTTCATTTGAAAACAAAATAAATGCCGAACGTATTTTGAAAATTCGTTTAAGCAAAATGCAAAACCAATCGCACAATTCGTACGGAATCACGTTTTTGTTTTTTAAATGCATTTGACGGATTTTCGTTATTTTTTTGACAGTAGCTTAAGCTAGCTTGTGCATATTAAGGGCACACTATAATAATTACTCAACAAGCGCAATAGTAGTACAAATTTGTGAAAATATGTTTGTATGTGTGGCAACTTATTTATATATTATGTCAAGCACACGTGCGCGAGTGAATTCACCTTAATGTCAAGGAATTTGACAGCGTATTGTGAGCTCTGTTTTTGGGCCTTAACTGGGACCACTGTCTAAAAGTGCTTTAAAAATTAAATTGTTTGATACACTTTTCCCCGCTTACACACCTAGTTTGAAGTTATGGACTATAAAAGTCTTTAAATTCTTTACCAATATCGCTTTAAGTATCAATTGGATATAGGTATTATTGGGATGGCTTCCAACTACCTTTCACATGATATGTAAAACATGTCGAATTATTAACTCATTAGGAGCCAATTTCTGAAAAGATTTTTTTACTGACTTCTTTTATTTGACTTTTATAATTACCGTTATATCAACAGAATTTCAAGAAAACAGCAATTTAGTAAAAAAAAATGTCAGTCTAGAATTATTAATTTTTCTAATTTCTAATAAAACTCATTATTCCTAGAGATATTGTTTAAATATTCTGAAATTTGTATGTATAACGTAACTCCTTAGCGAGGTGTGTTGGCGCGAAAAAAAACTTTTGATAAAACTTCGTTTAAGGGTACTAAAAAGTGAATTAATTATTAATTCGGTGCTCTGCTGCGTTAATATTCTTGATTTTTCCCTATACATAAGTACATATTTCCAAAAACCAGCAAAATCAAAAAGTAATACATATTTTCAAAATCCGTAAGAAACAAGAATTTAAAAAAAATTTTGTTGTTATAGGTATCAAAAATCTATATAAAAGCACTCCCATTCATTATTTTTGCGAATTTATTACATAGGTACTATAAATTATAAATAATCTTTTGAAACAGCAACATCACTATAAAAAAAACAGTATATAAAAATTTGTCTTTACTATTTATTATATAATTAAAATATGTACGCACATATTTACATATGTACATATATACATACATACATATGTATAAAAAGTATGAATGAATAATTTATACAATATTGAATAAAACGTTAACATTTTTGTTGGTGCAACATTTTCTAGCAGTTTTTTCATTTTGCACTTTTTTGTATGGAAGTGCATTAAATTTTTTATTTTACTTTAACACAGAGTTCCGAAAAATTCATATATGATCGCTCATATTTAACCATACATGAATTTTTTCATGAATGAGGAATTTAAAACGTGTAATTTTTTTCACAACCATGAATGAATTGTGAATTTTTTTGCCAATTCATTCATGAGCGTGAGGAAAAATAAATTTTTGCCTTTCCTCAGTCATGAAAAATGAGGAAACAAAAAATTTTCTTAACGCTCCTCACCAGTAATGTTGTTGTTGCTCGGCAGTTTGCATGACCACAGCACGAAATACATTTGTGTGTATTTTGTTTTTGTTAAAGGCACCGAGCCAAAGTGTGTGTTGAATTTTTTGTAGGCAAATATTATTAAAAAAAAAAAAACTAAAAGAACTGCACATATCGTCATCTTAAATGCAGAATAATATAAAATGGAAATTAAATGAGATATAAAAGCAATTTTAAATATTTAGAATAAAAATGCGATAACCGATTTTTTTTTTTTGATAAAAAAATAGTATTTTTACTGTTATTTATTTAGTTATGTGTGTTACGTTATTTTAATTTGTAATTCTCTGAAGCAAAACGACGAATCATCAACGAAAGTATGATAATATTAAGTTAAACAATCATTTAAAACATTAAATAATTAAATATTTCTGTTAAGTTACAGGTATAATAGAATATAAAGATAAATATGGTTAAATGCACATATAAAAATGATAATCACACAATTAATATGCAGCATCATTAGGAATGCGTTGACATGGTGAAATAAGTTTGCTTTTCTGATGCAGTGCAGGCAGTACTGCATTTGAGAACGTAGAGATGTTATATTATTAGAGATATTATTATAACATATTATTTATAGTTTTTTATTTCTAATTAGAAGTGGATTAAACTAAAAAAAAGTAATTAGTATTGTGTTAAATAGTAAAAATTTGGACTAAAAAAAAGTACTTCATTAAATTTAAATTAATTTTAAAAATCCAACTTTTCCATTATAACTAACGTGTATTTTGATGTCCTTATAATGAATTTTCTCAATTGAATTTTTCTTTACAATAAACAAGTTTTGCATATTTGCCTCCATATAAGGAATTATTTCGAAAAAACTTCTGCAAGAAGTAAATTTTAATTAGTTAATTTCTGAAAAATTTAAATAAGTAGAATGAAAGAGTTTTTCAATTAAAAGTAGTATTGATAGCAGCCCGCGTATTCAGTAAAAGAAAATGTTGTATAAAGAATCACTTATCCTAAAAAAAATACTATTAATATTTAATAAAGCCGTAAAAGGATTAACACAAAATTTAGCTAAACAATTTATATTCCAGCACTTGATAAGAAATGCTATTATTCTAAAGATGTAGAAGACAAGTAATTTATTATTTAACACAAAAGGCTTTATAACAGTCTTTTTGATGATATTGATGATGGACGACTTGGAAGAATGCAATCCTAACAAATATACCAGATTATTTTAAATAAACTTGGAAAAAATATTTCTATTGTATTATAAACTTTCTATATTAATAATGAAGATATATTCTGATCCAATAGCAACAGATTCATTATAGGGAAATTCGACTGTATTAACATTTATTAAAAACTATATATGTACATTAGGGGTATAACCAAAAAAAATACCTATCACGACGGGGTGGCCACTGATGTATATATCAAGAAAACAGTTTTTTGAGATCAATTTGGATAAAAAACCTCCCCCACAAACCGTTTTTTCTAAAAGCTTCCAAAAAATAATAATATTTGAATTTTTATTTTTTAAATACCATACATACAGTCATGTACTATATATTAACTTCAGATACTATAAATTATCTTTGTTGAAGGAAATAAACTTTAAGTTCAAAGTGCGTGTTGTTCTGCAATATTGTATTTTTAATAAACAAAAAAATCCAAATACTAAACTTCAAAGTGATTTGGGGGGGAACTTTTTTAACGCCCTCGAAAAGTGATGAAAAGTGATCATAGATTTTCATGGTTTATATGGCATGGACAGGTATTTTTTGATAATTTATAAAATTGTTCAAAAGTTATACCCCTAATGTACATATATAAACTCATAAGGTTGGAAAACGAAATAAATGATGGAAAAATCATATAATAAAAATAATGGCAGTCTGCTGGAAGCAAAAAACTAAGGACCTGCAGATGGTACTATTTATTCTTGGAAATTCATAGCGTATGGGAGTGCAATGGGTTAAGCTGTGAAATTTCTAACAGTCCAATGTAGAAGAAGCTAATAGTCATACTTAATATAGGTTTTTCAATACATATATATATATATATGGATTCGGTTTATATTAATTTTACAGCACTGTTTTTCTTTTTGCTTATGCAATAATAGCGGTATTCACCCTTTGTATTAATTGTACAACTCTGTTATATTTAATACGATTTTATACTTCAAAGCGTGAGTGTCTTTTTCCTATGCATTGTAAATTAATGAATTTGCTGAGTGAGAGAAAGAGACAGATAAAGTTTCTTCAACTGTTTTATTCTGGTAAATTCACACACTTTGTTTACTACTGCTTTTTGTGGGATTTTTCAACCACAGCGTAGTATATTTTAGTCTAATACATTTTGTTGTTGCAGTGTTGTAAATGTTAGTATTTTTACTAAAATTATAAGATTAACAAGGTCTACAAGGGATTTTGCTTTCAAGGGTGAATTCCGCTAATGTGCAGTTTGATCACTTATTCCACTAACACGTTCAGAGTATGAAACAGAATACCCATTTTTGACGTAAAAAAAATGAATGTGTTCGTAAAAATATATCAAATACTCTGCTAATTTTTTTATAATTAAGATTATTCATTATGTTTTTTAAGGAAATTATTTACTTAATGATAAGCCATTTTTGATTTTTTAATAGCTTGGATATTTTTTAAGGTGGAAGTTTAATTTTTTTTTAAATATTAAACGTGATCAATAAAAAAGTCTATTTCAAAATTTTCAATGATACATTGCTTTGCATTTTAGCAAACCATATGTATACTATTGTAAAAAAAAATGTATGCTTTAAAAAGGGTCGGTCCTTTTCTTAAGCAGACATAAAGGCAAAACTTATTGAAAAAAAAAACTCCATGAGCAAGTATAGAAACCTGAGCGCTGTTTCTTAAAACTACAAATTACAAATCTACAAGTAAAATACATTTGCACAAAAACCAAAATTGTAAAATTGTTGCTTTTTTAACGTAAATGAAGTGATTTTATGGTTCCATGCAGATTTATTATAGGGAAGTTCGATTGTACCTGCTGTCACATTTGCTTTTACACATAATTTTTAGCAAAACAAGCCTTTTTTACTTTAATTTCAAATATTTGTTACCTACTTAAGAAAAATGTTATCAACGAACAACCGTTTTGGTTGGTAAAACCAAAACTGTATTACAACAACAACACGTATTGAGTACTTGGAATTTTTTTTCAATGAGTTTTGCCTTTATGTCTGCTTAAGAAAAAAACGTTCCCTTTTAAAAGCATCAAAGAATTTTTTACAACAGTATAAATATCGTTTGCTAAAATGCAAAGCAATGTATCATTGAAAATTTTGAAATAGACTTTTTGTTGATTACGATTCACGTTAAATATTTAAAAAAAATTTTAAACTTCCACCTTAAAAAATATCCAATCTATTAACAAAATCAAAAATGGCTTATCATTAAGTAAATAAAAACCTATATTAAGTATGACTTTTAGCTTCTTCTACATTGGACTGTTAGAAATTTCACAGCTTAACCCATTGCACTCCCATACGCTATGAATTTCCAAGAATAAATAGTGCCATCTGCAGGTCCTTAGTTTTTTGCTTCCAGCAGACTGCCATTATTTTTATTATATGATTTTTCCATCATTTATTTCGTTTTCCAACCTTATGAGTTTATATATGTACATATATAGTTTTTAATAAATGTTAATACAGTCGAATTTCCCTATAATGAATCTGTTGCTATTGGATCAGAATATATCTTCATTATTAATATAGAAAGTTTATAATACAATAGAAATATTTTTTCCAAGTTTATTTAAAATAATCTGGTATATTTGTTAGGATTGCATTCTTCCAAGTCGTCCATCATCAATATCATCAAAAATACTGTTATAAAGCCTTTTGTGTTAAATAATAAATTACTTGTCTTCTACATTTTTAGAATAATAGCATTTCTTATCAAGTGCTGGAATATAAATTGTTTAGCTAAATTTTGTGTTAATCCTTTTACGGCTTTATTAAATACTAATAGTATTTTTTTTAGGAGAAGTGCTTCTTTTTACAACATTTTCTTTCACGGGCTGCTATCAATACTACTTTTAATTGAAAAACTCTTTCATTCTTCTTATTTAAATTTTTCAGAAATTAACTAATTAAAATTTACTTCTTGCAGAAGTTTTTTCGAAATAATTCCTTATATGGAGACAAATATGCATATATGTATATGAGTCAAATATTTTACAAAACTTGTTTATTGTAAAGAAAAATTCAATTGAGAAAATTCATTATAAGGACATCAAAATACACGTTAGTTATAATGGAAAAGTTGGATTTTTAAAATTAATTTAAATTTAATGAAGTACTTTTTTTTAGTTTAATCCACTTCTAATTAGAAATAAAAAACTATAAATAATATGTTATAATAATATCTCTAATAATATAACATCTCTACGTTCTCAAATGCAGTACTGCCTGCACTGCATCAGAAAAGCAAACTTATTTCACCATGTCAACGCATTCCTAATGATGCTGCATATTAATTGTGTGATTATCATTTTTATATGTGCATTTAACCATATTTATCTTTATATTCTATTATACCTGTAACTTAACAGAAATATTTAATTATTTAATGTTTTAAATGATTGTTTAACTTAATATTATCATACTTTCGTTGATGATTCGTCGTTTTGCTTCAGAGAATTACAAATTAAAATAACGTAACACACATAACTAAATAAATAACAGTAAAAATATTTTTTTATCAAAAAAAACTGGTTATCGCATTTTTATTCTAAATATTTAATATTACTCTAATATCTCATATAATTTCCATTTTACAACGTTTTTTGCTTCTCATGTAAACTTATGAAATTTGATGTTACAATATTCTGCATTTAAGATGACGATATGTGCAGTTCTCTTAGTTTTTTTATTTTTTATTTCAATATTTGCGTACAAAAAAAAAAACAACACACACATTTTGGTTCACCAGTCAAAAAATAATTTTACAAAAAAAAATACGCACAGACTACACGTGCTGCCCGGCGGGGAAAATTGCAAGCGAATCACTTTTTAGGCCTTTAAGAATGTTTACAATTGAATTTTTAGTAAACTTTTACTTATTCCACTCTGCCTTCTTTGAAAAGGTCTTTTAGAAAGGTTTTTATTAAATATTTTACAAATTCAAATTTTTCTATTCAAAGATAAGGCCTGTCGCAATGGTTTTCTTAGTAGTTATGTTGGAACGTGTTGCAAGTTAAGTTATTAATTTACTCACTTCGTATTATTAGCCACAACAATTAAACTTGGATAAAGCTTTATTCTTAAATCTTTTTAGAACCCCTTCCAGAAGTGTTTAAAATATATGCAAAAGTGCAAGGTGTTGGTCTCCACTGACACACCTTGCTAATTGGTAATAAAGTTGGAGTGCGGCTGGGAGATCTTATGTCTGCAAAAAGGCCTTCTATAAGGCCTCTTTACTACTTGATTTTCCCGCTGGAAATGGTTGGGAAAATTTCATTTTTTTTCCTTGTGAAGAATTTTAACGTGAATTTTTTCAAATTTTTCATATCTGAAAAATCACATATGAATTTTTTGTTTTTGCTCACTCCTCATGAGCGAGGAAAATCAAAATAGTTTTTTTCCTCACCCTCATGAGGATGAATTTCCAGAAAAATTTTTAAATTTTCACGCTCGCTCATGAATGAAGAATGAGCGAGCGTTTCGGTACTCTGCTTTAACATGTTTTTCTATATACATGAGAAAATGCATTAAAAAACAAACAAACGAAGAACATTTTAAACTGAAAGAAGAAATAGAAAAGAAGGAAGATTAAATGAAAAACCCCGCACGGTCTATGGGGAGCTCCAAAAATAAACACAAAAATTCACAACAAAAGATGTACAAAAAAATATGTATGTAAATAAAAAATAGAAATTGTACGCCATCTATTCATATGATACATACATACACACAAACTTAGACAAATATTTTCATGTTGGTTTTTAAATAATTTTATTAGAACACGAAAATTTTCTTTCTTATAAAATTTTCTTTATTTGTTTTTACTAAATAACTGGAAGTTTCTTTTGTTTTTTTAAATAAATTTTTTCGTAAACAGTTTGCAAATCGTTTTGAACAGAGTTAAGTAATAACAACGACCCCCTATTAAGTATTTGTCTCGTTAACTCTTTTTTACTTCACTGTTAAATTTCTGTTGGCTTAGCCAAGTTACACTCAAAAAAATAATTCGTAATATTTTTTTTTTTTTAATAACATACTTTGTAATTTTTCTTAAATAATAATTTTTATTAGCCAACCGCAGTGCAGCAGCTCTAAAAAGATTTTAGTCTTAAACTTAAATAAAAATAATTTGGCAACAAATTAAAGGCAAGCACACGTCCGACCACGAGAGCAAAATCTACAACACAAATTTTCAAATACTCATCGATGTACAAAATTCGCCTGCAAAGAATAAAAAAAAATTTTTTGTTGTATATTTTTATATTTAGAATCAGCTATTTGCTATCGGCATAATTTCAACATGCTCCGATATTATTTATGTACAGTGGAGGACAAAAATGATTGTTAAAGTTTTATAGTTTTCCACTTTTAAAGATTGGCACTAACGTTTTAAAACATTTAGGCAACATAATGACAATTTATATTTCTTTGGTAATACTATTCAGTCTTCAAAAGTGGTACAATTAAGAAAGTTTCCCAATTTTACTGATTGAATATGTATGTTAGTAAACAGGATGTTATCGAAGTTTTAATGAAACTAGCATGACGTATTAAACTTTTTGTTATTTTGGTATCAATACTGGTATTCAATTTTAAACGGTATTTCTTTTTCGTTGAATATCATATAGAACAGCTATATCTATAGCTTTGAGTTTGGCTGTAAATATGTCACTAAACATTGGCAAGAGACCTTAATTTCCATTGTTATGGTATGCATATCGAATACAGAAAAATTGGTCATACGTCAAACCATTTGGAAATGGCTGAAAAAACGAACACGCACAATTAAGCTTGATTTAAATAATACTACTTTAGGATGGTTAACATTCGGTATGTTATATGGAACTTCCCAACAAACGCTGAGGATGGATTTAAAGTTAAAAATGATTTGCAATCAGAAAATTTCACAAACGTCAAAACTTTGATAACGATTTGAAAACCATAGCATTCCCAACAAAAAGCGAAAATTGTTTTCAAATTGAGAAATGCATTTATTGTCAACTTGCTTTCAAACGTTATTTTTAAATGATTTTCAAATGTGGATTTTAATACAATGTGGAACAAAAATTAAAAAGTACGCGAACGGAAAGCTTGTAAAATTTCGTAAAATATATGGAACAGCTGATGGCAAATCAATGAAGCGTTGAAAAATGTTTGCAGTTTTGACTACTTAACTCGTTTTCTTATCGGTATATTCGATTAAATACTTTTTATAATACGAAAATTTGAAATTATTTGTAATCTTTTATATTTGTTGTTTTATTTTATTTGTTTTTGCTATTTTGTGTCCGGGTAAATTTATTCAAAAGAACATGAATAATTTTTTTGTTATTGATTACTTAAAAAACAAGTGCAGTTCTTAGCATCCAAGCAACTTTTTCACAATTTGTATGCTTTTTGTTTTTTATTTTTGCTTGTTTACATTTTAAAACATAAGGTACATATGTTTTATAAATTTTACTGCAAAAATTTCTGCCGTAAAAATTTTTAAATACTCCTCAGTCAAGAGCTGTCCGTTAACGCTTTCAATTTGTGTTCTTATTTACTGCATTTTGTGAACGCGAAAACAATTTAGTAAAATCCAGTACAGTTCAGTAAAAAATAGTAAAACTTTTGTGTTCTCGTACGTACCCAAGTTTATTTTTCGTTTCAGTGCAGCCAAGTTTATTTTTGATTTGAGAATAACATTTGATTTTATATTGAAAAAATATTGTTTTCAAATGTTTATATTCAAATAATTACCAATTAAACTTCTAATGTTAAATTCAAACAATTGAAAATGGTGTTTGATGTCAACTGATAAAATCATTTCATATCAAAGATTTGACTTCGTGTTTGTTCGGTATATAGTTTTTTTTTAACTCATACGTATTGGTACATATATCAATAGCTGCGTTCGAGAACACAAAATTGCGTTCGCGTACACACACTACAGTAAATGAGAACACAAATTGAGAGCGTAAAGTGACAGTTCTTGACTGAGTACTTACAAATTTTTACTGCAGAAATGTTTGCAGTAAAATTTAGTAAATCAAAAAAACATATGTTACAAAAGGTAAACAAGCAAAAGAAACAAACAAAAACGATACAAATTGTGAAGAAATTGTTTTAAAAAAAGAAAGTTTAAATAAAAATTAAACAATAACAAAAAGTTAATAAATATTAGTTAATTAAACTTCTTTGTGGTGCATTTATGTGGCTAAATTCCAACTTTTAAACTTTTGTTGTTGTTGTTTTATTTTTTAGAGTTGTTAAAAGTATTTGTATTTGGGTACTTAGTACTTCACTTATTTCTTAAGTAATCAATAGCGAAAAATGTATTCATGTATTTTCGAACAAATTTAGCCGGACAGAAAACAGTAAAATCAAATAAAATAAAAAAAAATAAATAAGTGAAAGAGAAATGAAATAAATTGTTTTTATTTTCTTAAAATTTCGTGTTATAAAAAGTATTTAATCGGGTACCGATAAGAAAACGAGTTAAGTAGTCAAAAGTGTAAACTTTTTTCAACACTTTAATTATTTGCCATCAGCTGTTGCCTTTATTTTACGAAATTTTACAAATTTTGCGTTCGCGTACTTTTTTGGACAACAGCTTTTTGAGAGAGCAAATTTTTAAGTTTACTCATTTACTGCATTTTACTGTAAAAGTACTCAAACGCACCTAATTTATATTGTATACTTACGATGTTACACTTGTGCTAACGATGCTACTTTGGCATCTTACGCTTATCACCATGTCCCAATTAGTAGGTCTGCGCGAAACTACAACAATGCAACAATAGAAAAAACAACACGCATTTTGTTTGTGTAAATTGTGTTAAAGATGTCAAAACTCAATGTATTTGTTTGTGTAATAAATGGACAGGATGTCAAAAACAATTGCACGGTAAAAATACAACTCTACAAAAAATCAGCAGGCGTTTGGAGCAGACCTACTAATTGGGCCATGGCTTATTACATTGAAAAGAAAAAAAAAAAACAAGTTTTCATAAAAGTATAGGCCGTGTCAGATACAACTTTATCGCTTTGCGTGACGTTTCTAACTTTGGCAAGAAATTGCAAAGCAAAAGGTGTATGACACAATGAAAACTTTGACAACACTCACGTATTATTTGTTTACTTATAAAAGCGGTTGGTAATTTGTGCATTTAATTATTTGTTATAAAAATAAAAGTTAAAAATTTAATTGGACGGTTTTTTGGAATTTAATTTGGCAAAAAATTAAAAAAAAGGAAATTATACTAGCCAATTGTCAAAGCGCGCAAAAAGATGAGAGTTGGTTATTTTTTTGCTTCGCTCCGCTCTGAAAGTAATTTATGTGACATCCCAGTGGAATTTTTTTCACATACATCTTCGGTCTGAGACTAACGACAATGTAAGTGCGACCCATCCAAAGTCTGTATTCAATTCCTACTTACAATTACACAGAGATGGCCTAGGCTATCAGATTGATCCGACACTACATACATTGTAAGTGAAGGTTGGATGGGTCCAATGATTGTGGTGATTCAGAGGGTACTAAGATTTGTCTCGATGTAATCAGTCCTTTGTAGCAGATATTGTATAAGTATTAGATGGGTCCGAATAAGATAAATCATCGGATGGGTTTAATCTATTTGAATAAAGTAGAAATCCATGTTTTTTAAAACGATTTTATATTTATATTTGTGTTGGTTAATTAACTTAAAAATAATATATGTATGTAATTAATTAATTTTTTATATTTTTAATACTTAAAATAGGTATTTATATTTTTCAACAAATTTTTATTTATTTTTTTTAATAACAATTACACGGTTTATTCATTGCACTTTTGAACGCACTTTACACTTTGAACTTTTACTTTAAAATTTTCAAAGAACAAATTGAAAAAATAACGGAACAAAAAGTAGAAGAAAACAAGCAAAATACACAATTGAAAATGTACAAAAAAATATGATACATTACTAAGCCATCCAAATCAGATGCAAGTGTGATGGCTACATTTTATTCGCGTTTGTTTTGTTTTTGATTCTTATTTACATTTTATTTAACAACGGGATATCAATAAGACTAATCTGATTTGGATGCTAGTTGTATGCGATTAACGAACTTGTTTTTTATTTTTCCTATTGACATTATTGTAAACAATCGGATGTGTTTCAATTTGTAATAACTTTTTGACCGCTGGGATGTTTCGAATAAATATGTATATTTTATCTTAGATGTCAAAGCGAATCGGAAACGACGCGAAGAAAAAGTTTTATCTGACATGGCCTTAAGTATTGAAATATGTAAATTTAAATTTTTTTTCTCAAATCCATTTCGCCCGTCACTGTAAAAGTTTTACTAGTGTATGTGTATAAGCGGAAAATAAATTTTGTTTCTTTTCAATTTGTTAATTTTTTGCTGTTTTTTATTTTATTCTCTCATAAAGATAAACAATCGTATTGGT
This sequence comes from Pollenia amentaria, assembly GCA_943735925.1. Taxonomy (NCBI): domain Eukaryota; kingdom Metazoa; phylum Arthropoda; class Insecta; order Diptera; family Polleniidae; genus Pollenia; species Pollenia amentaria. The sequence continues at coordinate 120,192,088 of OX031008.1, forward strand.
GGGGTGCAATGTTTAAAAAAAAGTACAAAAGCTTGTATTAGTTTCGTTATTGTTTTCGCACGTCTTTAAAAAAAAAATTCTTAGTGTCTGACGTTTAAGCGCATGTTTACGTTGTAACGAAATCTGTTTCATTTTTAATTATTTATTAAAATTGGTAGTACATGTGTAAAAGTAGTGGTTATTGCTTGTTGTTAAACATTCAGTAAAAGCAAAAATTAATCACGTGTACCAACCCGTTTATTGCAAAATGTGTATGAATTTACACATGTAATACATAAGGCGGGTATTGTAAAATACTTGTGTAGCCATATTTTTAATAAGTAACGATAATGTTGTTAATAGTGCTGCCAGAAAAATTTGTAAATAGTTTCAGAAAGCAATTTTTTAATTTTAAATTATTTGCATATCAAACTCTATTCAATTTTTTATAGAGGTATGAAATTTTTGTGAGAATTTTTTTTCTTTAAAAAAATTATGAATTTGATTTTTCAATATTTCAAGTTCAAGATAAACGGCATTATATTATAAATGTCGCTGTCTATGCCAAAAACTAGTCGTTTTAAAAAATTGGTATTATGATTCTGTGTTTTACATTACGACTACGTCTTCGATTACGTCAAATTCTTTCGTAATAAGGCTGAAAACGTTTTGAAGACCTCACATAAAAATATTTTCAAAATTTTTAGAGAACGTGTATCCACGTGGAGGACCAGGGAGCTCCTTCCAGAAACGGGTGGTAGGAGGGAAACTACCTACCTACAGCGGACCAACAGTTAGCAGCGTCGGTTCCATATTGTTCGGCTGCAAACAGCATCTATACTCCAAGTGGAGCGGCTGAACATAAATAAGGAAAACTTACTAATACCCGTTAGATGGCAACTGAAAAGCACAGAAGTACTTATCTCTTGGAAATTTGACTATCTTCAATTCATAACAAAACATACGTTACTCAATTTCCTGTAACTCGGGGATGCTAATAGGAGGTAAACAAAACATAAATTTAAAATCAAACGTTTTTATAGCAAATGAGTAATAAACTTCCTTTACGTTCCTAAAAGCACAATGAACCTTAACATTGAAAAGGTTCAATGATCGTATTAATATGGAACTAAGTAATATCGTACGAGAAGATGTGGAAAACTTATGGACCATACAAAAATACTATTGATTCAATCGTTGGAAATACTTTGAGAAACTATACAGGGCGAAAAAGTAAGGACTGTATGACAGCAGAAATACAACAACTCCAATTACGAATTATATTAAGCACTTAACAGGGAAATCCAAGGAGCAAAGCGTGCTGATAAGACAATTAAATATCAAAAAATTGAGAAACTAAGAAATCTGCAAGACGACGTCAATCTACATTGGAATTGAAGGTAACCGCTGGTGATTACCGCAAAACAAAGTAATCAGTCGTTTCCAATGATAATAACGAAACAGTAGGTATTTGGGATCTCGGAAAATATTGTTCCTGTCCCCTCTGATGTTTAACATACATAAATATATAATTTTTGAAGTAGCAATTATATCCAAAGAACACGTTATATAAATGCAAAATTCGCTTATTAAATTAACAAAATGACTAGATTACGCTATAAAAATTACACTTTCACACCATGTTGAAATGAACGAATTTTTAAAACGTACGCACAACGTGGTCACTGACAATTATTTTTATTTATTATATAAAAAAAAAAATACTAGCACAACTAAAGACGCACATATAAAAACCAATTAGGATTTATTTTTATATGCAATTTCCATTTAAAAATCGCACAAAAATGATTATTTTTTAACGCAAAAATTTTTTTTCCAAGAATGTAAACCTAAACAAAAATAAAAATAAGACTGGTTCTCACCACAGTTCAAGCAAAAAATAGTCAGTTGTAGAGTTGCATAGTATATAACTAGTATGCCGACTGGTGAGAACGTTCTCTTTTTTTTATAACTCTTATCACACATATAGGTTCTGTGTGAATTCAACACACTTAAGAACAACAAAAACAAAACAAAATTTGAAATTTTTTAATTTAAAATTTTTCACAATATAACACCCAATTTTCACGATGATTTAAAAGACATGTCTTTTTTGTATTTCTTTTTTAACAGTCAGAGCTGATTTTTTCTTAGTTTCTTATTCGTAACAATATTTAAAATTTCGTTATTCCACATAATTTTGATATATTTTGAATTTTTTTTAATTAAAATTTTTTATATTTCTATATTTTAATAAGCACATGTCATTTTGAAATAAGAATAAAACAGAAATTAAGAAACACAAATAAGTGCAAAGAGGAATGTCAAAAAAGAAACACAGAAATACGATTCATGTCTTTTTTTCTACCCTGCTTACTTCTCTACCCCGCTCACTATCAAACAAAAAAAGACATGATTTTAAAATAGGGGAAAAAATCATCGTGAAAATTGGGTGTAACACTTCATGTTTAATTTTATGACTTAAACACATAATTAATAATTTTTTTCAATACATTTTGCTAATTTGCTTTTACAAAATGTTTTTATTTTTCACAAACTAAAAATTTTTAAATAAATTTTTTTGACACTAAATTTTTTCTGTTGTTAATATTATTAAAGCCAGCAGAGTAGCATTTTGTGGTATAAAAATTATATTTTAAATCATTAATTATTTATTTATTATCCGATATTGCAGAATAAAAATTTAGCAAACATGGCTTTTAAAAGTTTATAAATGCAGCCAGCATTCAATAAATTGAAAATTTATTGAACTAAGAAAATTTTATTTTGGAAAAAAATTGTTGCCACATTCTATACGATTTTATGCAACTATGTTTAGTGGTGGAAATAGTTTTATACACCAATACATTTGAAAAAAATCTTACTAATACAAACATAAAAATGTACCACTGACAGTTGAGTTATGTACCTGTCAAAGAGTCGGCATACTAGTTGTATACTATGTAGAGTTGTGTCGGTCGTGAACGACCTCGTTCAATTGAACGGATCAGTCAGACGAACGATGAACGGCCGTTCAGTTTCATCGTTCGATTTCGTTCAATCGTTCACTTGGGTCTTTTGAATCAGTCGGTCACTTGCTTGCCGGACAACTGGTTGAAAAGAAACAACAATACTTTTGTGTTGTATAAGTTATGCAATTATAATATACTTATTTCTTTTACTCATTGCCACATTGCTTTACACATTTTCATAATACAATCAGGGTTGTCAAGTTTCTTGGCGACCTAATTTTCGATTTGGCGATATGGCGACTTTTTGGCGGCTTATAAAATATATGGCGATTTTGTTGGCTATTGATTTTCTATAAACTTGTTTTGAGACTGTTGGACAAATTTACCGTTTGTTATTTAGAAAGATTATATCAATGATGGTATTCCATCTAATATATATCAGGTTTTGCATAAAGCTTATAGCTATAAGGATACGTCAGGTACTTACCATTTTAAAGAACTTGCTTTGACGGTCTTTATATGCATTTAATTCCAACTGCTAATGCCTGTGTTGAAATAGTTCTTTTTAATAATTTACTCTACTAAAACTCGCCTTCATTGTTACGAGTTATAAATTATATGAATGTAAATAGCACTTTTTGTACCTTCGCACGATATTTTGAATATACATTGTTAAAAAAAAAAAACAGTAAGAATTGCCTTGCCGGTGAAGTGTATAGCGTGTTAGATATACATATATCCAATATTTATTTAATACTAAACACAAAAAAACGTTTTGCTGCTTTAATTAGATTATTATAAACTATTGTATCTTTTGTGTGTTCACCAATAATTTTACTTTTATTCAAAAAAATATACATATATCAAGGCGACTTTGTCCCATTTTTGGAAAATTTTAGCGATTCAGAAGAAATATATTTTTTTAGGATTTATAGAAAACATTGGAGAAAGTTCTAAAATAAATTTTATGTTGTCAAAAACGCAAAATAAGCCTTGGCGATTTTTGACATTGAATTTGGCAAAAAACATCAAAATAAATCTGAAAACCCTGGCTGCTTTTCACAATTTTTCTACCATTTACATGAGCGTTGCCAGTTGTTCTTAATACAAAACCCGCCAAATGCTAATTTTTTTCATTTGAGCAGAAAATTTTATAAATATTTATTTCTTTTAATTTTTTAAATAAGTCCCTTTATTTATAAAAGCTTAGTAAAGTTTTACAGCACGAAATTAGTATGGAAAAAAACTTTTAATGTATACATTACATTCGTTTATGAATAAGACTCTTAAAATATAAAAAAAATTAGCAATGTATGTTTGTTCGGTGAAATCTTGCAACTCAATTTTGAAGCAGATACCTCGAACCGATTGAGCTGTCATTTTTAAACACGTTTAGTTAAGATGACGATGCATGGTTAACTGTGTTACGTTATTCTAAATCTAACATTATAAGACACCCAAGATGGCAGACTTATTTTTAATGCATTCCTACAATATGAGTATCAAATGGGAGGGCTTGCTGAGAATAAGTCGAAAAAGAAAGTGACGTTACTCTAAATCATATATGGCGGACTAAGTTTTTAATGCTTGCCTTCAAGATGGGTATCAAATGAAAGGACTCATGAGAATACGAATGCTAGTTTTAATATAAACTAAAAGTAAATAACCTTTTTAAAAAACAAGCTTTTATTGAAATGCGCTTCAAAGAAAAATATAAATGAAAAGTATAAAACTACTATCAACTTATAACGGATTACATAATTTATATGATATACGAGATTTACTTGTGTAGACAAACAAGTAAATTATACATATAACTTGATGTGATTGATTTAAACTATTAAACTTTTCGAACCATGTAAATACTAGTACTTAAATCTCGCGACTAGCTTTTAAATCAAATAAATTGTGTAAAGACAAGCGACAAGCTTTTATATCATATATATTTATTAATGATGTTATAAGTTGATAGTTAAAGCTTATTGCTCTTTTCTTTTTAGCGCATTTAATAAAAGCGTGTTTTTTAAAAAGGTTTTTTAGTTTTTATAAAATAAAAACAAAAAATAAAATTTATATTATCACATATTTTGAGAATATAATACATATAACGCATGAATAATAATAATCACTATTGCTATTTGTTCATTTTTGTAATATTATTTTGATATTTAAATTGTGCAATTGCTATTATTTTTTTGTTATTAAAAGTATTTTGTTCTTAAAATACCACATAAATTTGAAATTTTTTTCTCTCATTATTTTTGTTTAAATTAATTTTTAAAGAATTGGGCTCTTACTTTGAATAAGCCCTCGCAACAATTTTTTGTTCTTTCTATTAAAATGGAATTACCTAAGCATATAATAAATAAACAAGTTTTAAAATCGCCACGTTTGGCGAGAAATTACTACGTATGGCAGCCCAGATTGTACTATGAATTTTTTAAAACAGTGTGGCAAGTCGCCACTGGCAATGTGTTAAAAGAAAAACGTATAGCATACACACTTATAGTGTTGTTGTTTCTTTTTAATCAAATGAACGAAAAAAATGCGTATTTGGTTTGTGCCATAGTATATAACTCATAGTATATAACTAGTATGCCGACTGGTGAGAACGTTCTCTTTTTTTTATAACTCTCATCACACATATAGGTTCTGTGTGAATTCAACACACATAAGAACAACAAAAACAAAACAAAATTTGAAATTTTTCAATTTAAAATTTTTCACAATATAACACTTCATGTTTAATTTTATGACTTAAACACATAATTAATAATTTTTTTCAATACATTTTGCTAATTTGCTTTTGCAAAATGTTTTTATTTTTCACAAACTAAAAACTTTTAAATAAATTTTTTTGACACTAAATTTTTTCTGTTATTAATATTATTAAAGCCAGCAGAGTAGCATTTTGTGGTATAAAAATAATATTTGAAATCATTAATTATTTATATATTATCCGATATTGCAGAATAAAAATTTAGCAAACATGGCTTTTAAAAGTTTATAAATGCAGCCAGCATTCAATAAATTGAAAATTTATTGAACTAAGAAAATTTTATTTTGGAAAAAAAATTGTTGCCACATTCTATACGATTTTATGCAACTATGTTTAGTGGTAGAAATAGTTTTATACACCAATACATATGAAAAAAATCTTACTAATACAAACATAAAATTTGTACCACTGACAGTTGAGTTATGTACCTGTCAAAGAGTCGGCATACTAGTTGTATACTATGGTTTGTGCTTATTGTTTTCTATTCTTGGTTACACTCAAAAAAGTTTTACAGTAACTTAATGAGATTTATTAAAATTGTTTTCCGTAATTAATGAAATTTTTTTATTTTATTAATTAAACTGTTTCTGCATATTGTTCCGAAAACAAACTACAAAAATTAATAAGGGTTTTCATGATGAGGCAAACTTGCAAGACTCGTTTCATGAAGACCCTTGTTAATTTTGGTGTCATTTTAAATACAAAAATCGATACAAAAATCAATTAAAAGAAAACAACTATAAAATTAAAAGCTAAAATTTGTGAATAAAAAGTGAAATTTGTTTTTTAAACAAGCATAAATAAAGCATAACGACTAATTTGCTTAAATTACTGCAAGATTTTATTGTTTATTAACACTTAACACATTTTTCATTGAAAACGGCGGTAAATATTAAACAAACAGCGCCAGTTTACGAGTCAAAATTGTTGAGCAAATTTACGAAGTTTGTGTAAACGAATTCTCATACAATTTTTGGCAGTTCATTTGAGAGCGCGTAAAAATGCACAGTTTGCGAGACTTTTAGTGATATCATGAAAACCCTTAATGATTTTTATTTCTGTTAATATGTTCAGTTATTTTTTATGCATAAAATAAAACTGAAGTAAATGTGTACATATGTACATAAATAAAAGAAAATAGAAAGGAAAAAATATTTGGCTCATTTGGTAGGTCATAATGACAGATAAAAACACTGCTTTAGCTGTCTTAGTACGTAATTTAAATTAAGTTCAAATTAACTGAAAAGCCTTTGAATATATTTTTTGTACCTAGTGTGCACTTTTTTTTAATTGTAAATAAAGAGAAAAGTTAATTAATTTTTAATTAATATCTCCGTTATAAAATTAACAGTAAAAAATTACCTTACAATTCCTTTATTTAAAATTATCCGTTTTCTAATTACATTTTCAGTTTTCTAAACTTAATGCCTATTCTTTTGAATTTACTTACATAATGTTTCGAGTGTAATCTCACATGTTGTTTCTTTTAACACATTCAATCGATTGTTTAGTAAAGAGGACAAGACAAGTGAACGACTGAACGAAAGCGACAAATGATTCAAAAGACAAACTGACCCAAAAGACAAAGTGACCTGAAACGAACGATTGAACGAAAAGAACGAGCTCGTTCACTGATTCGAATTGAACGATAATGACCGGTCACTTAAACGAACGATTAAGCCCAAGACTAGTCAGTTGCCGTAGTGCTGCCACCTTGTAGTAATTTCATCATTCTTTCACACAGCCTACTACAATTCAAAATTTTCGGTCAAATATTTTTGTAAATTTTAAATTTAATTTATAAGGAATATATCAAGGCGAATTCATACAGGCGACATTTTCGAGTCATTGTTTATTTATTTGTGTGTATACTATATGTCAAGCTTTGTTTACATTTTGTGAAAAAAATTAGTCAACATTTAAAATTTAATAAAAATCTAAATAATTGAAAAAAAAACTTATTTAAATTTTATAAAACAAAAAAAGTGAATATAGAATATAAAATAAAAGGAATAAAAAGTGCGTAAGGAATAAGTGGAGGCACAATAAATTTGCAATACAGGAAAAAGATTTACCTTATAAAGCAATTGTGTATAATAAATTCAATTTGTTGGTGGTTAAGCATGAATCAATAGACTTCAACCATATTTTTGAAAAGTTGCAAACAAAACCTCTTAGCCAGGATTATATACACTCAGCAGCAAAAGTCTGCGTGCAATCTATTTTTCGATATGTTTTTCAGAACTAAGAAAGTAAAAACATTTTGTGTAAATCTATAAAAAAAAAACATTAATTATATTTGTTTATTAGGATTGATTCTAAAAATATTTGTACTTTTTTTTTTAACAAAAATAAGAACGATAGTTCATAACTTCAAAGGAAACTAACAGCCTATTAAAAAGGAATATGCAAAAGTCTGCTTACAAACAGTTTATGTAATGTTTTTTGTTTCAAATTTGTAATTAAAAAAAGAATATCAAGTTGAAATTCCTTTTCGTTAGAGAACCTCCGCTAAACGTTTTGGCATAGAATCGACTACCTCCAACGTCTCTTGACCGGAAATTTTGTTCCATTCTTTAGTTGTTAGTTGTGCTGTCGAATACGTGGATCCAATAAATCCTTGTTCTATGGGACTTATGTATGGAGACTGCGGATGGGTTTTAAGCTGTTGTTGAACATTGTAGAGTAGCCAAAGCTTCGTATTATGTGCTTTATGCTTTGGGTCGTTATATTGCTAAAAAAAAAAAAAAATGTAATCGTTACCCAGCTTCAATTTGTCTACGCTGGACTGCAAATTTTCTATTAATATATCAAGATATACTTAAGTATCCATTTTAGAAGTAAACAGATCCAAATTTCCAACTCCTTGGCACGTAGAAAGCCTCTGGTGTTACTTGTAAATCATCAGAAGCGAATTGCTTGCAAAAGGTTTTATTAACAGATAACATCTACGTACAAACATATATAAAAATAAATTAAATTTTTAGAATACTCTCGCACAAATTCTTATTTACTTTTTAACTGAACACGTTTTTGTAGTAATTTAAATTGTTTTTGTTTTTTTTTTTTTTACAAGAACACACGCTTGTATAAGCGATTTGTATATACATTGTTCATTTTGTTTTTTGACTTTTGTTATATTTTGTTTTGCCATTCTTCATAAAAAGCTTAAGTTTGCCCAATATTCAATTAGAAATACTTAAATTTCGGGTACATTTACAACAAGAGTAAGGAAAATTACACCTTATTAAAATAACCGGTTTATTCGATATTCGAAAATGGACATTTTAAAATAGCAGGCTTGGGCAAAACTAAAATTGTTTTCGTTCCGTTCGGCCCACAGGCCTCGGCCCCCTAAATTTTAATTCTGGTTTTAAATATGAATCGGGTGGCATATTTTTTGGTGCGCCGTGAACTGCATTTTTGCGGTTTTTTTTAAATATCCATATAAAAAATTACAGATCTTTTAAAATACAAAACAAAAAATATTAAAACTACTAAAATATGCCTTTTTCAATGCTTTGGTGAAGGGCAAGGCGAACTTATAAGGTGAACTGATGCATTCTTACGCCTTTGGTGAAGGGTATGTACGGTTTGACAAAGCCGCTTTCCTTTTTGTTCATTCTTATCCAAGGTGAATTAATTTATCAGGTGTCGTTGAAAGCACAGCTGTGCTAGTTTTTTTTCTTACTTAGAGAAATGTCAAAAGTTGCTTGTGTCTTTGACATATCGATCAACGAAAGCAACAAAAAATACATTAATGTGTTTTTGGTGTTATTAATTGTTGTAGTATCGACACCACCGTATACATGAATTCGCCTTGTTCTTATCATTTTTAATTTATTTGAATCATTGTTTTTAATTTCCCTGAGCCTCCCTGTTAAACAGAGTTGCTTTCTTAAGTTTGTGTTTTTCATTAAACAGCCCTGTATTATTTGCGAATACGCGACTAAAAGCAAAATAGTTTTTTCTTATTTGCTTTTTTCTACAATTCCTTCTATTCTACTTAGTTTTGAATTGGATTTTAAAAAGAAGAGATGCGTTCGGTGTTTGGACGTTTTAATTAAACGCGTGTGATTAAACAAAATATAGCTTTTAAATAAACAAATATTAAAAACGTAAAAAAATATGTAGATTCATAAAAATATTGGACGTGTTAAAGAAATATTTTTTTTTAATAAAATTTTTAAGTAGTGTTGTTGCTGTTGTTTAAATTTAACTTTCGGCCATTTATTTAACGCCAACAACAATAAGAAGTTATAAAAACTTGTCGTATCACAAACTTGGCTTGGAATGTAACAAAAACAAAAAAAGACAGCTTTTTTTGCGGCAGTCAACGTAGCTGCTACTGAGGCTGATGGTTTCTTCTCATTTTTGTGTAAAAATATTGTGTCCGTTCCTAAATAAGTGGTTGAGATTGTTGGTTAGATGACTGACTAAAATGTTGTTGTTATTGTTTTTGGTGGTGGTGGAGTGTTTGTATATTAGTTTCGTAAAGACAAGATGCTGTGGCAAATGCTCAAGACAAGTAGCCACTGCCGATGTTTGTCTTGATGATGAAGACAAAGTAGTTGATGTGGGTAAAGTGGTAGTAACGAAGGCAACTTAAAAATAAAGTTAAAGAAAATTAAAACAGGAGTCAGTCATCTCAAACAATTGCAAAAAACCGGTACCAATTTCTTAAAACCGTCAACATTAATATGAAGTAACTAAAATAATTGCTTAAACATTTTAAAATCATTTACTCCTTAAAAAAGTTTTACATGATAAGCAGGGAAACCGGAAATAATCTCTAAAAAGTGTTTTAAGCACATTAAATATTCAAGGCACTTAAAATTGTTAATAAAAAAAATACTCCCAAACCAACTAACAATGGATACCTATTTGAAAACAAAATAAGTACATAGACATTCATCAATTTTTCAATACTTGCATTAAAATAGGTCAAAAATTAAAGTCGGTAAAGCCACACAATATTATTTACGGACGAAATTTCGAGATCGTACGATCTTTTGAACTGATGGATATTATCTATATAGATACATAATCTATATTAGAATTGCTGTCTTAAAGGGATTTAAGGTACGGTAGCTAAATTTTATAGGTATTAATATGTATTTACATATAGGTACCTATATTAACATTTAAAATAAAGTAAATGAAGATAGTTTCAAAAGGGATATTTAAGTGGGAGTCTTATTAAATTAATTACATACCTAGATGATTTATTAACACAAATAGTATATATTTAAAGAAGTTTTTATGGAGACTACCTACCTATATGACAAATAAAATTTACATCGGAACGGAAAGATCACGTCAAAAAGTGATTCTCAGTCGATCGGTATACTAAAAATGGTTCTCGATTTCTATGTATTACACACATAAGAGCAGAAGTACATATATAAATTACTTTGGCTTACAATTCAGAGTAAACATTAACTTTATGTTGGTGGCGAAATTGAAGCAACACGGTTGTTATACCTACCTAAATATAGGTATGTAGATATTTAAAACAGGAAAGCATTTGTAGATTAGGTATCAATTTATGCTTAAAAAATGTGAAATATACGCTATAAACTTTAAAGATCTTGCAAAAATACGGTTTTCACTAAAATATGCATAAAAATGCTGCGAAGTGTAAAATAACGAAAAATATGTACATACATACCTACCTACTAACATAATAAATCGATGACAAAATTCATAAAAGTTCTTAAACCGACAAATAGCTTCTGCCTTCATTGGCCGCACAAGAAAAAATGTGCAATTGCATCGGCTTTTACTGTTTTCCTAGTCATAAATAATAAACAAATTATAAATCTAAAAATAGATAAATAAATTAAAGAAATATTTTGTTAATACTCCAACCTTAGCTAGGTACCTACATATTTAAAAATAAATGAAAAAAATTGGCAAAACACATTTTTGGAATAAAAACAATTAAACCTCAATAAAAAAAAAATTCAATATCAATATACTTTTGTGTAGACCCAGTTAAACTGGTTATATTGATACTATTAAATATAATTTATAAAAAGTTTGTGTTTGTGTGCGTGTACTTTTTTTTGTTTGTTGTCACCATAATTTACCATTAATAAATTTTGTTATTACATTGATTTCATTAAAAACAAAACAAAAACACAACAGCAACAACAAGTTACAAAAATATTTTACCATAATAATAGCTAACAAAAACTTAAACTTGTTTTTTTTGTTGACTCCTCATTTGTTCTTACCTCCCTACCTCTCTCTTTCTATCATTCTTAGTGTACGCGTATCATTAATCTTCGATTATTAATTAATGTGTGCTGTTGTTTGTTTGCGCGTTTTTTAGTGTATGTTTAACGGTTCTTTGCAAATTTCTCCATGTATAGTGTTTTTTATAAATTCGATAACAGGACACAGCAAATAATTACATTAAGGTAAGTACCTACCTATATTTGAATTTTTAACAAAATATAGGTTGTTATTAAAAAATTTAATTTAACTATAAGTAACATACCTACCTATCTAATGATTAATGGAATTTCATCATTTACATTGGTATTTCTTGTTTACATAAAAATTATAACGCTTTTACTATAAACTTAAAAACAAAGATTTAATGAATGCTTATCAATAAATTTAAAATAATATACATACATAAGTATGTATGCATGTATGTACATACATATGTACGTGCAAATAACTAAAATTACGCAAAAAAAAAAAACGAACAGTAGTCTATAGGTAGCACTTACTAGTATAACAACGTCCCATTTTAAGTATCTTTAGATCATAGCTTGGGAATAATGATTAGAAATCCTAATGATTAGCAATTGGATTATAAATTTTAATTGTGCTGAAAAATTGATTAATTATGATTAGTTAGCCATTTTATACGATTACTAATTGATTAGAATAGAAATAATCAAAAATCTAATCACAATTAGTGACGATTAGCATTTCTAATCAAAACTAATCCAAAAAATAATTGATTAGATTTCTTGATTATTTTTGATTAGATTTGATTAGATCAACTATTTTTGTGAAAAGAAAATATTTATTTATCACATTTATTGCTATATTTACATAATGTAACAGTTTTTGAATATTGCATAAAATTGGATACGGTGCACCCTGTTCTTAAACTAAACACTTGACTCAGCTGGTTCACTTTGTTGTTGTGTTATTATTAATGTTAATTTTCAATTAGTCAATTCACAAGGTATCCTAACATGTCATATTGTCAAAATGTCCTAATATTTCACAATGGTATAAAAATATTGTTGTTGGTTTGTTAACAAAAAGTGTCTTAAATAAATAGAACGTTGCTTGCTGTGTTTATTGTGCTGTCGTAATTAATCAGAAAAGTCCAGCGCTGAGTGGCTGAGCCGTACAACAATATTTTTAAACCATTGTGAAATATGTTTTGTAGAAAATATTATTTTATTTTAAAAAAATTTAGAATGTTATTCAAAATACGTAAAAGTTATTCAGGGGTGTCATAGAAACCAATCTTATCGGTAATGGATTTGAAACCGACAAAAAAAAAATACATTGGTGTCATGAAATCCAATTTTATCGGTTTTTTGTTCGAACTGAAGTTAGTGTCGGTTTTAGGTGTCACAGAAACCAATATTATCGGATTTTTATTGAAAATAAACCAAGCAGCTTACAGCTCTTGTTTTTATATTGGAAATAAATATAGTTGGTTAAAGTTTAATTTTTTATTTAATTTTTTCAACAGTTAGTTATTTTGCATAGCTGGAAATAAATAAAATTGGTAAATTAGTATTTTTTGCATGTCTCCGGTAGTCTCCGGCAGCGGGCTGCTGCGAGCTTGCAAAAGTATTCTTACTTTTTCTGCGTACAGAAAGTTCGCAACACATTTATTTATTTTATTTATTAACAAAAACAATTTATTTTTTATTTTTAATAAATTTGCTTTATAATTCTACAAAACAATAAAATTACACAAATGTAAACAACAAATGCAAATATTAAATACAACGATGGTATTTATTGCATATGTTTAGTGTGTTTCCATTCTTATTTTCTTTTCTATAATTTTCCTTTTATTACAAACACAAGTTTTAACAATATTTTAGAGCACAATCATAATTTAAAAAATTATCAAACAAAAATTGCATTAAAAACTATAAACACATGAACCAAAACATAAAACAGCTGTTTCGAATATCGGTTTTATTTGTATTCGAAAATAACAAAACCGACTTGGTTTTATGACACCAAATGAAACCAATATTGGTTTGAAAAACCGACAATTAGCAAAACCGACTTGGATTCTATGACACCCCTGATTGTTAGCCGTTTGACGATAGACAACAATTTTTGAATATCACTCACTTAAGTGTATATGCCAACGAAATTTATTGTAGTGTACTTTGTCGTGTAAATAGTATTCCTCATGACTCTGTTTTAGATCCAATTCTGCTCGTTCGCGACTCTCAGTCGCAAATCTCTATATGCGATTTAATTTCTTTAACAAATTATTGTTATAAAAATTCGCAATTTACAAGATATGTGTGAAGTTAAATTTTAAAATTTATAACGCTACCAACATTCTGTTATGTTAACAGAATACTATTAACCACTTAACAACTAAAATAGGAGTCAGCGTGGGCGCACAAAAATGATTGGGATTTGTGGACCAGAATTTTTATCAGAGTGAGTTAGAGCGACTTATTGACAATTTCTTCTTAAGAGTTCTCTGGGGGATGAGTCCAGATTTCTGGAAAAGGAGACAACGTGGCGGAACAAAATGATTAGGATTCGTGATGGTGATGGCAAACAACTTATTGTTCACAAATCGTATTAATTTTTGTTCGCCCACGTTGACTCCTGTACCAGAAATCTGGACTCATCCCACATTAAAGCATTGAAATACGTTATATGTCAAGTGGTTAACATTATTCTGTTTCTCCAAAAGCGAAATTCTGAGAAGTTAATTCATGTTAAAGTTGAAGCAATAACAAGAAGGATTGTTATGGATTGATTATTTTTTATTTATTTTTTAATATAATAATTAAATGTTAATCTACTTACTAGATCTACTAAAATGTTCTAGTGATTCTCTGGTCCCAATAAATACTTATGGTTCACAAAGTACTACCTAGCCAATATTACAAACGTCGGCAGTAGGTTTTCTATGCCACGCACATGTTATATGTCTATAGTAAAGAACATTATCAGGTGTATAAGAAGTGACTAATACTGCTGACCGTATCATTAGTGAATTAGTACAGATTCACTAGTAACTTTTCCTGCAGGGAAGTTAGTACTTTGCGTTAACGGAAACGTACGATATAGATTAAAGCCCATAAAAAAACCTGTGAATCGA
Source organism: Pollenia amentaria (assembly GCA_943735925.1). Classification (NCBI taxonomy): domain Eukaryota; kingdom Metazoa; phylum Arthropoda; class Insecta; order Diptera; family Polleniidae; genus Pollenia; species Pollenia amentaria. Next base: position 120,207,164 of record OX031008.1, read on the forward strand.
CTTAGTTATTATTAATTGTGACTCGGGCCTTCTTTGTTATCGACGAAAACGGGAGATTTTATTCAATTAAATTTTAGATATCGAGTGGCGCTAAAATTCAGATTGGAAATTTGTATTCGTATTCGGCGAATATTGGTGAAGATATTCGTATTCGCAGTTATTAAAAATTTATATTTGTAACATCAGACGCAGAAAAAGAATATGTTTGGAGGTAACTATATTCTAAGAGCAACATACTATGGTTGGGTTTTAACAATGTTTATGTTTTGCAGGTAACCATAATTTGGTTAAATATGACCATAATGTAGTTCAAATTAACAATAATTTGCTCCAAATCCACCATAACATGGTCAAAATTTACCATTATTTGTTTAAAATTAACCATATTTCAGTCAATGTTAACCATAATAATGGTAAAAATTAACCATTATATGATCATAATTTTCCAGAACTTGGACCGAAATCACCATATTATGGTCAGTGTTAACCATGTTATGATTATTTATTTTAGCCATTTTTATTAAATGTAAATTCATCATTTTATATGGTTTGTTTAGTCATGTTACGTGATATGTTACACTTTTATCCCTTTAATTCATAATCCAGCCCGTGACGACCTACATAAGCATTCTTTCTTAATGGTTTATACAGCTACGTAAGTTTATGTATTTCAATCAATAATTAAAATAAAATGATTGAGAATTTTAAGCAAACCAAGCAAGTGTGTAATTGAAAAGCATTCAATTATTGTAGCGAGATAATTTTGTTGCTTTTAATATATTATTTTAAATTATAAATTAAACAAAAAATGTTTAAAAATATAATAATATCAAACATATTATTGTTATTTTTAACAATAACATTTTTGGAAATAACCATTATATGGTTGTAGATTGTGGATGGAAGAATTTACCCATAAAATGGTTGCCGGTGAAATTAAACTACCCATAATGTCTTCAAGTTTATGGTTGAAGCTAAATTTTATCGAAACATAATATTGTTAAATTCAACCATATATGAAGTTTCAAGAGAGGTAAACACTTTATTGTTAAATAGAAACAAAATATTGTTAATCGTGAAAAAGCAATGTTAAAAACAGCGAAAGTTTGTTTGTTGCCACTCCGTGAACCATAATATGTTTATTTTTAGCCATACTTCGACCATGTTTTTTCTCGGCGTGCACTTTTACGTATATTTAATAAAAATTTAGTCATATATTTTTTTTACATTGCGCAACTTATTAATTAGTGTGGGGCAAAATGTCAATAATAATAGCAGTAAAGCACTTAATAATATTGTGTACTCGATGTCTACTGTTAAGATGAATTCCGGTTCAAGCGGTAGATGATGGATAAAAATATTCGAAAGAGTCATTGACTATTGAGCTTTATTTATTTTTATTTTATTGTTGAACCCTTTATTATAGCTTATAGATTGTTTAAAGTACAAAATGAGTTTTTTTTTGCACATTAGTAGATGACATCGATAAGATAAGCATAAACGGATACATAATTTTCTTCCTTAACTCTCGACTTTTAGTATTAATATTAAAATTAAAATTCTACTAATTTATATTTTTTAAGTTTTAAAAAACTTATACTTAAATATTTTTTTACGAGAAAAAACGTATTCAATTAATTATAATTGAATTTTCTCAATGTTAAATGAACAAAACAGATCTGATATGGCAGAGATATACATATGTGAGCATGTATGTGACACATATTTGCTCCGTGCAAAAAGATCGAAGGTCATCTTGTTGAATGTTATAAACACTTTATGGCTGTAAAGTAACTGACACAGTTTGAAAAATTTTTATGCACGCTTTTTTTTAATTTGCTGGAACGGAGATGAGAGTGCTTTTTTAATACAGTTCTTTTTGAAAAATTAAAAAGCGTTGAAATGGAATAGAACAGTATGTAAGATGTTTTGAAAGGTATTCAAAATAATACCCAACAAAAACTTATCAAGATTTTGAAGCAACTAAAGCCCATGAATGCAATACATTCCTTACTTAATAGCAGAATTGCCTTCAAGATTTATCGTAAGGCAACGATTAAATAATTGTTCAAGAACTATAGGCAAGAGACTAAACCTATTGCTTCTAAGATGCTCATCTTAAAAAAATGTCATGCCTTATAAATGCTCATTGGTAAATGATTCCGTAAGATCGTCCCTTTTAAAAATTGCTTCTAGGGAAGAACCGCTAGAGTTGTGTAAAGAATACTCACTATGAAAACACTGTGCAAAATTTTTTAAGTCATCGAGAAAACCCCTTCTCGTGTGGATTTTCTCGAAGTACTTATCAAAAAACCATATATGTATACAAAGCAAAGCTGCATTTAACAAATGTTTCTCTGCACGACATTCAAGCTGAATTCTGAGTGTATCATTTACTAAATTGGAGCTTTCCTGAATACCGGATCACACGAGCATTACCGGGAATATTAGGAATCTACTAGATTTAGAGCCCAGTTGATCAATAGTAATCTGAACTAATAAATTAGTGGCTTCAGATTAGTGGAATCTCAAAGGATTAACTAAGAATTTCGAATCTAATGATTCTGAGTGCAGACAATTTTCGTTCAACGGAGACACTTGCCGCTGACAATGCGGTGGTGAGCAGAGCAGCATTCTGCATAATCTCAGGGTGCCTTGGAATTGCATATTTTATTGTTAATTTTGAAGAACGGTCTATTTTAGAACCATAGCAACTCTAATACTTTAATATGTTAAACAAATTTTCAGTGTTGACGGCTTAAAAATTTGATTTTAAAATTAGCGGGAATTCCTTACATTAACTCATTTAAGTACAAGTGCAATTCCCGCAAATCAATCGAGAGTTTTAAATTAACCACAGACCAGTGATGCATTTTGAGTTTATTTTTATTTTGGAGCAAATTTTTTATTTAAAAGAGCCAACAATTTTTTTGAGATATATTTGATTAATAGGTTTTTTAAACAGAACAGTGCCCATTTTAAGTAACTCTCGCGTCGAGAAACTTTTCGATTGGAATGTGTGAAATGAAACAAAAATTCCATAAATTTAAACAAATAACTGCTTTTCTCACTTTACTGCGTCTGTAAAATTTTTGGCGAGTAATTGATGTCACGAAAGGAAATTACTCGCCAATTTACAGGAAAGGTTAGGTTAGGTTCCATGGGCAGCCATCGAGAGACAGCTCACTTGGGTCCTTTAGCGGTCCCTTTGTGATACCCAGCGCCAATGCCCATCCCGAAGAGCAGTTATTCAGATGGCGTCACTGCAAGGTTGAGCCAATTCGTCTTCCTAATGAAGAGAAGAAGCAATCTTAGTTCTATTCCTGATAGATCCTCTAAACAGGAAAACACCGGTTCTCCCAGGTATTTTTCCCTAATGCCCCGTAGCCCAGGGCATTGACAGAGAAAGTGAAGCACAGTTTCCTCTTCCTCCTCATCATGACAACTTCTACAGTAGTCATTGAATACCAGACCCATTCTTCTAGCATGAGTCCCAACAGGCCAGTGTCCAGTTATGACCGACACGATGGTCCTGATTTGGTTCCTATTAAACCTAAGTAGAGATTTGGTTCTCCGTTCATCATATCCAGGCCAAAGTGCCCTGGATGTGGAGCAGGTGGACTCACGGGTCCATCCCTCTTGCGCAATTCTATAGTTCTCGCGCCGCATGAGTAACTTACAGTGAGCCAATGGAAGGCCAATGAATTGATCAATGAATGTTTCATCCATACGACCACCTTCCTTAGCCAGCTCATCTGCTACCTGGTTTCCCGGGCAATTTGAGTGCCCTGGTATCCAAATAAGCGTTAACTCCGAATGTTCAGCAATCTCATTCAAAGACATCCGACATTCCACAGTCAACCTAGATGTCGTATAGACACCCGCAAGAGAGGCAATGGCAGCCTTGCTGTCAGTAAATATACGTATATCTCCCGATACGCGATAATACTTTAGCCAGTTGGCTGCCCGCTTTATAGCCGAGATTTCCGCCTGCAGGACACTACATCCATCCGGCAGACGAAAGGAAACTTTAACGCCCAGTTCCTCTATGTAGAAACCTCCGCCAACTCTTTCCCCCTTCCTTGAACCATCAGTGTATACCCCCAGGGCTGGTTCATGGAAGGTGCTCATAACCGACAGCGCACTTTCGTGCGCTATATGTGTCGCGTACCTCGCACCAAAGAAAGGCTCCGGGGTGCAGTAGTCCACTCCTTCAGGGACAATCGAGTGTCCCATTATACTGGAGTGTCCATAGTCACGGTTCGACCAGCTGTGTGCCGCGTTCAACCGTATCGCCGAACAAAGAGCCATATGTCTGGCCGTGATATCCACCGGCAGCCAGTTTAGCATAGTAAACAGCGCCTTGGTGGGAGTAGAGCGCATTGATCCTGTGATCATCAATGCGACCAGTCTGTGAACCTTCTCAAGCATCGCACGGTACCTGCCCTTATCCAGCGCAGTCCACCATACGACAACACCGTAATAAAGAGTCGGCTTTACTACAGCCTCAAAGATCCAATTGACACACCTCGGGCCCATGCCCCAGTTCTTGCCGATTGCACCTCTGCACGCATATATAGCAACAATTGCCTTTTCCATCCTCGTCTGGATGTTCAGCCCCCACGACAGTTTACTGTCCAGGATTACGCCCAGATATTTGGCGCTGTTAGAGAACTTAAGTTCAGTCCCGTTTAGCCTCGGAAGTCTCATGACCTCAGTCCTATACTTCCTCGTGAACAGTACCAGTTCCGTCTTAGACGGATTAACACCCAAGCCGCATGATACACTCCAGGTGCTAAGTACCCTTAATGCAGCCTCCATACACTGAGACATTATGTTCAAATGTTTCCCCGTGATGGCCACTGCAACATCGTCTGCGTACGCCACAGTTTTAATCCTCATGTCGTCCATTTTCGTCAACATGGTGTTCATAGTCAGGTTCCACAATAGTGGGGATAGTACTCCTCCCTGGGGAGTACCCCTGTTAACCAGTCTCTGAACGCTGGTCGTACCTATCGTGGAACAGATGACCCTATTCCTGAGTAGATTATCCACAAATCTACATATACCGTCATCAACCCCCAGACTCCCCATGGATGCAACGATAGAATCCGGGTTGACATTATTGAAGGCCCCTTCAATGTCGAGAAAGGCCACCAGAGCACACTCCTTGAATTCGAGTGATCTCTCAATAGTTCCAACTAGTGAGTGAAGAGCCGTCTCAACAGACCTACCCTTTGTGTAGGCATGCTGAGAGGTCGAGAGTAAACACTTTGGGATGGTCATCCTTAAGTGAATGTCGATAACTCTTTCAAGAGTCTTAAGAAGAAAGGATGCAAGACTAATCGGTCTGTAATCCTTCGCCTCAGTGTGAGAAGTCTTCCCTCCCTTGGGGATGAAGACAACTCTACACAAGGTCCAGCTCACAGGTACATACGAAAATCTAACGCATCCCCTGTATATAGCCATCAGCCAGGGTATTATCACAGTCGAATTCCTCTGCAGGTCCGCCGGAATTATACCATCCATACCCGGAGATTTGTACGGGTCAAAGCTGTCGACAGCCCATTTAATCCTGTCGTAGTCCATTGGGACGGACAGAGGACCGGGCATCGACTCACAAACCTGATCCCGCAAGCTCCCTTGGGAGTTTCCAGGAAAGTGAGTGTCAATTAACACCTCGAGTGTTTCCTGACTAGTAGTAGTCCAACAACCGTCCGATTTACGGATATAGGTCGGGACAACAGGGCTCGAGGCCATTATCTTACGTAAACGGTTTGTCTCAGAGGATCCTTCCACGCCGCCACAGAAGTTCCTCCAAGCACTCCTTTTCGCCGATCTAACCAAGTTCCTGAATCTATTCATTGAAGACTTGTACTCCGCCCAATTACCATGGCGCTTAGCCATATTGAACAACTTACGACAGTCTCTTCTTGCCTGCGCAATATCAGGATCCCACCACGGTGGACGATCCCTGCCCCTATACGTCCTTGGCTTGCACGCCGTGGAAGTCGCTAACTGCAGTGAGTCTGTTAGCAGACCCACTGCCGCATCGATCCCCCCTATATCATCAACCCGGGGAGGATCAGATAGAGACCGAACCAGAGAGGATGAATGAATCCCCCAATTCGTTCGTTTCCTATTCAACATAACACTCGACCCTACAGATCTAAGTACCAGGCTAAATTCCACATATCTATGATCAGAAAGTGAACAATCATTAGAAACCATCCAATTTTCGATCATGTCAATGTGGTCAATGCTAACCAGCGTGACATCAAGAACCTCACACCTATTTGCTACAACAAACGTTGGCTCGCGGCCCCTATTTACTATTCCTAAATTATAATTAATAATAAAGGAAAATAGTGACTCACCTCTAATATTCGTGTTCGTGCTACCCCATATAGTGTGGTGCGCATTAGCATCGGCACAGATTATAATAGGCGTTCCAGTGCCTGCTGCCTTCGTTACTGCATCACGGATGAGCCGATTGGGTGGGTCCTGTCCGTGATCATGCGCCATATATCCCGAGACCATCCAGATTATACCATCCTGTGTCTCGAGAGCAACTGTTGTGGTGTCTTCATCACTGTAATCAGAGAGAATGAAGATATTCAACGAATTTTTAGCTAAGACACAAGATCTTATGTTACCTGTACCTTTCGCAAACAGAAGCTTATAGCCTTTGAGATTGAGTCCGCAAACCCGATCCTTATGAATCCAGGGTTCTTGGACCATCACGAGCTCCTCCCCTTTTTCTACCACACGGAGGAGCAATGCAGCAGATGCTGCTTTAGAGTGGTGGAGGTTTATTTGCAGGACCTTCACCATTATCCATATTGGCGACCACTGTGATGTTGACGTCCTCCTGGTCTGACTCCAGAAGTACGTCCTCATCGACCATATCACCCAGGTGCCCAAAGACAGACACCAATCCGGAGATAGACTGGGTGTCCTCTTTGTCACCTGAGCTTACGGCATCGTCACCAGACAAGCCCTCTACAGGCTGCTTGGCCTCATTAACCGAAGGAGCCGGATTGCCCTTGTTATCACTTCGGTAGACACGGAGCAAGATCGTACTAAAACCATAGTAGATCTTACCCTGTCTCTCCCTCAGTGGTTCCAAGGATTGCTGGTTTAACACCACAATCGCCGTCCTCGAGGACCCTTCAGCAGCCGAAACCTTTACAACTTTCCAATCCTGCGTGGGAAGTTGAGGGTTGCAGCACTGAATGATCTTCAAGATCTCCTCAGGTTCCGATGGTTCGGCAGGGATGATGACAGTCGATCTAGGTCTCCGTGGTATCTCATCAACCAATACCACATCGAGCCTAGCACCTTCCCAGACCTCTCCTAGCATTTGGATGGCCCGCTTCAGAAGCAGCGCTGAGCGCTCATCCGCACAAGCCATCAACTTCACGTGACCCTGGAACCAGCCAGCATCATCGCATTGAGGGGGTGGCCCTGGATTCTCCCTAAGGATCGTCCAGAACACCCCCATTAATTTTTGTTTCACCAGGTCCCACTTGGTATGGGAGATGGCACCATTATCCACACCTCTATCGATAACAGCCCGTACAAGGTGACCTTTGGCCACCTCGCTGAACGACCTATTTACCGATTTCGGCGCAATCTTGGGACGTTTCGTCCCTGGTTGCTGTTTCGCGGCTGCAGCTTCCTCCTCCGAACGTTGCCGTTTAGGCATTGTCACCTTCGCAGGGACTGAAGGAGTAGCACTTGGCAGCCCAGCTATGTGGGCTTTTGCCCATGCCAGTGAAGCTGTTTGTTCACTGGTAAGCTCTTCAGCTTTTTTGGAGCCTAGAAGCTCAATGAAACGCAAGGCGGCACGCCTTGTGTTCGATGCCCTCTTTGTAGGGTTTTTGTGCCTTGGGGACTTTTTACGGTCGCCGAATTTGGCGTGGGGAGGTGCAACCTTGGGATTGGATGTTATCATCGCCATCCCTCCTTGCACAATGGGCACATGGGAAGCTGCAATTTTGGGCGACTTTGTCATTCCCAACTTAGCAGCACCCGAAGCAGGGGTTTTATCCGTTCCAGAGACGGAAAGGGCAGAAGCGGCTTTGGAGGTGCTTGGATTGAAGCACAGAGGCACCCCACCGCAGTTTTTAGAGCAGCCGCCTTCTGGTCGAGCTGCCTTACCATTTCCGATCAGCCTAGGCCGATCTTCCTTGGTCGCCGGGACTGTTACAGTCCCTGGTTTAGTCGTTTTACTGTCAATCGTTGTCCTTAATCTCGCCTGTCCGTCATCAGTTTCCGTTGTTTGTTTTTGTTGTTGTTGATTATGTTTGTTCATTAAAAGTCCCACGAGTGTAGGGGAGTTGAAAGTCCGCCACGTCATAGCCCCCAGTAACGTGGTAAGGGCGTGGTCTATTTGCTGAGGTGCCCAGGTATCAGCAAAGCTCCGTGATAATACAGTCGGTAACCCCTGACTGCAAACCAGACCGATAGGCACGGGTCGCATGACACCTCGGTTTAGGGGTGGATAACCTTTCGTCGTCAAGGCTTTTAGGTTCCGTATCTCAAACTCAGGCGCCGCTTGTGGCGTTGCCTGTACTTGAAATACAAACCACAGCCTAGACTCAGCCACCACATCGCTGCAAGATCGTTATCCAAGGTGGTGGAATTACAGGAAAAGTGTGTGTAAAATTTTGTGGGAAAGTTCCCGCTTTGAACTGTCACGCATAAAAACGGGGTGAGAAAAAATTTTAACACTAAAAAGTATATTCGAAATGTAAAATGCAGTGAATAATAACACGGAGGAGGTAAGTAGTTTGTTCTTGTCAGATTTTTACATTTTTTAATTATTTTGCTTTTAACATTTTTGAAAAATATAGGAATGTTTCCAAAGCTATTTTATAAACAACAAACATTAACCTCGCAATTTACATTATTTGGTATAGCCGACGGTTGATTTTTTCAATTTAAGTAAATTATGGTCGCCGTCAACGATATGTTTGACTGGCGCTCTCAACATCTGCAATTTCATATCGGCTTCGAGTGCAATATTATGATATTTATAACGTAACGACGTAATCTCTATTGATAGTTTCTACATAAGTTACAGACACACTTTTTTCTCACTTTTCGAGAAACGATGGAAAATTTTGTTTTACATGTTTTCGATGCGAGAAGTTCTCACCAAAGTTACAGAACATGGGTACAGTACCGTATTTTATAGCTTTGTTCTTTTTGAATAATTTTTTAGTAAAAAAACCTTCAATTGTTCTGTATTTAATTAACAATTTTTTATTTGTACTGCTTTTAATAGAATAGCTTATTAAATACATTCCAAATTTATCTGACTTTTCTAACTACTAAAGGGTGGTCTAACCAAATCGCACGATGTTAATTGGAAATAAAACAAAAAGTTTTCAGAGAATTATTTTAATATTTCTTATTATGATAGAAGGATCTATGACAATTTCACAAAATATCGGCCAAATGCACGCCACCGCTTCGGTGGCATACCTATATTCGATGGCTTATATTTTTAATGACTCTGAGACACAATTGTTCAACTTCGTATATATGCCGAATTATCTCATCATTTAGCTCTTGAATTGTATTTGGCCTATTGACGTACACTTTCTCTTTTAAATATCCCCAAAGAAAAAGTCAAACGGTGTCAGATCACTTGATCCTGGCGTCCTATTAACACCGCCACGGCGTGAGATAACACGACCATTGAATTTCTCGCACAAAAGAGCCAATATTTCGTTGTCTGAGTGCCAAGTGGCACCATCCTGTTAGAACAACATATAGTTAAGGTCGATATCCTCAATTTCTGGCTACAAAAAGTCCGTTATCATCTCGCGATAGCGAACACTATTCACGGTAACTGCTTGGCCGACCTAATTTTCGAAGAAATCCGCCCCGATGACGCCGCCAGCCCATAAACCGCACCAAACAGTCAATCTTTGTGGATGCATCGGCTTTCAACAATCACTCGTGGCCTCTCATTTGATGTGTGTGAAGTTAGCTCCATCAGTTAGCTTCGTTTTCTTGACTATCAAGTTTCCTGTACACAAGCAACTTGTGTTAACATTGCTCTCACTCAAAGACTGTTAATACAACAGAATGGATGTTTTTTGCCAAAAATAAGTAATTTCAGACAAAAAAAAAATTAAAAATGGTAATTCAGAATAACTAATAAAACATGTATTTTTTATTAAAAGATTTTGTTTGTTGTGCTTAATTCCCTTTTAAAATAATTGATAAAAAATACTGAAATATATTGTTGGAGGATAAGCTGTTCCTATGCGCATTTCACTGGTTGCTTAGGCCAGATCATCAGGAAACGTTCTTCTAAATAATTTTAGAAAAGCCAAAGCTATCAGCAAACAAAACTACAGAGGGAATGAGAATTACCTACAAACACTCAAAAAGTCTTCTTTGCAACGATATCAAAGCTTAAACAAAATACCAAACAATAAATCAGTGATGAGCTTATCTTTTCTTACATTTCCCGCTACAATTATTTGAAATTCTCCCAACATTAATTGTAGTTGTAAGTGGGTAAAGAAAAAAAAAATTTTAAAAACAAAAACAAAGTGCTTTTATTGTTTTCGCAAGAAATCAAAATAAAAACAACTTGCCAGTTCAGTTTTTGGCTTTTCTAAAATTATTTAGGAGAACGTTTCCTGATGATCTGGCCTAAGCAACCAGTGAAATACGCATAGGAACAGCTTATCCTCCAACAATAAATTTCAGTATTTTTTATCAATTATTTAAAAAGGGAATTAAGCACAACAAACAAAATCTTTTAATATATAATAGTATTCCCAAAAACAACTATGATAATAACATATATTTTTTATTTAAAGAATTTGGCCAGAAAATGAATTAAAATTAAAAAAGGCCTACTTTTAGAACCCGAAAATGGATCAAAATCGAAATGGTGCTCTAATATGGACTAATAGGGCTGGTAGCTTAGCTATTCTAGATTTCAGAACTATTTAGCTTATATTCAGAATTTGTATAGATTTTTTGTAATAGAGCATAGCTGAAAGTAAAAGGCTTTTTTTACGAAATTTCATAATTTCACTTTCAGCTATGCTCTATTACAAAAAATCTATACAAATTCTGAATATAAACTATGTATGTAGTTCTGAAATCTAGAATAGCTAAGCTATCAACCCTATTAGTCCATATTAGAGCACCATTTCGTTTTTGACCCATTTTCGGGTTCTGAAAATAGGGCTTTTTTTTTACGAAATTTCATCATTTCACTTTTAGGTATGCTCTATTACAAAAAATCTATACAATATTTGAATATAAACTATATAGTTCTAAAATCTAGAATAGCTAAGCTATCAACCCTATTAGTCCATATTAGAGCACCATTTCGATTTTGACCCATTTTCGGGTTCTGAAAATAGGGCTTTTTTTTACGAAATTTCATAATTTTACTTTCAGCTATGCTCTATTACAAAAAATCTATACAAATTCTGAATATAAACTATTTAGTTCTGAAATCTAGAATAGCTAAGCTATCAACCCTATTAGTCCATATTAGAGCACCATTTCGTTTTTGACCCATTTTCGGGTTCTGAAAATAGGGCTTTTTTACGAAATTTCATAATTTCACTTTCAGGTATGCTCTATTACAAAAAATCTATACAAATTTTGAATATAAACTATATAGTTCTGAAATCTTGAATAGCTTTGCTGTCAACCCTATTAGTCCATATTAGAGCACCATTTCATTTGACCCATTTTCGGGTTCTAAAAGTAGGCCTTTTTTAATTTTAATTCATTTTCTGGCCAAATTCTTTAAATAAAAAATATATGTTTTATTAGTTATTCTGAATCACCACGGCAAAAAAAACATCCATTCTGTTGTATTAACGGTCTTTTAGTGAGAACAATGTTAACACAAGTTGCCTGTGTACAGGAAACTTGATGGTCAAGAAAACGAAGCTAACTGACGGAGCTAACTTCACACACATTCTCATTTGCCCAAATGCGGCAATTCTGCTTGTTGATGAATCCACTGAGGCCGATTATGCTGACCAAAAAAATCACGAAGTGCACGAAATGCTTTTTGATTTTCGTAAAACGCTTCAACAATCTTAACGCGCTGCTCAATTGTGAACCTCTCCATGGTGAAATTTTTCAAACCCTGTAACAAAGAAATGTCAATTTAGTTGGGCAAAAAACTTGAAGTTACGGTGTGACTCACAATTAACATCGTGCATTTTGGTTGGACCACCCTTTATAAACATGTAAAATAAAATAAGCAATGCAAAATTTTACAACATTTTATTTATGTATCAGAATTTTTTACCGTTACCTTTATTTGATAGTCTGTCATTATTTTTTTTTTTGTACATACTTGATACAGTTCTTCAAAACAAGGAATTCGTAAGTTAAGGAGTTTTTATGAATACATATTAACATTTTTTGATTTTCGTACAGACATGCATTATACGTGTTTCATAACTTTGATCAAACCGCTTTCATGGTTTATTTGGCCATTTAAAAACAAAACAATATTCTTAATGAAAGAAGTTTCAAAACAGTGACAGCCGTATTCATAACGAAAATTTGGCATGAAGTTAGCACAAAGTTTATTCATAATACACTTACCAAACTCTGGCTAACGATTTGCTAAACTCTTGTCAAACGTTTGCCAACTTGTGATAAACAGCCGTTTTATGTTGAATAATTTTGTTTGTTTTTTTTAATACACGGTTTTTTTTTAGTTTATTTTAATTTAAGAAAATTTCAAATTTTTATATGAAGTGGGAAAATAAAAAAAAAATGAAATGAAATGACAAAACCAGCGATGATTAATGCAAACGTGTTGCATTTTTGAGTGTTATAATGTGGCATCATTAATATTCAGAGTTGATTGAATAAAAGTTAGCAGACGGATAAAATTAGTTTTTGATAAACTCTGTGCTAACAAGCTGCTTAGCTTAATCGACATTCTAGTTAGCAGCTCGTTGTACGTAGTGTAGAAACTGTGGCTAACTTTTTGTTATGAATACGGCTGTGAGAAAATAACACTTAAAAGATTTACTGAACGGCTTATAGTAGTAAATTTAAACATTCAAAAGTGCCACAAATGGTCTATCGTGCCACATTTTGCATCACTTCCACAGACCTAAAAAACCCAAAACCCATTTTTTCAACTAGATCAATAACCGAATATAAGTTCTGCTAATGCAAATTAACGTCTTGTTTCAAAATTACCAAAATAATTTAAATTATTATACACTTTTATAATATTTAATTTAAGTACTTTGAATGAAAAAACTCTCATATACAGGCTTGTTCTGAGAATCACTTTTATTCAAATGACGTGATTTCAAATCACATGTGCCTTTCAAAATCACACGTGTTATATTTTTGTGTTCCTTTTTTATGTGTTTTGGTGTGATTTCCGATAGCCGGAAGCATACCGAGGAACCTAAAAGCGCAATGAACCATAAAATCGCACGTGTGATTCTAAAAGCACGTGATTTAAATCATCTACTTATGGCCAATTTCGCCAATTTTATTTAAATATCAATTCATATTTAAATAAAGTTTTTCATGTAATTTTATTTTTATTTGACATGAAAAATGAATTTTAAACATAAATTGACATTTAAATAAATTGGTGAAATTGGCCATTATTCATAGAGAACTATAAAAATATTTTGTTTTAAAATATTTTTTAAAACATTTTGATTTTTTTTAACACGTGTAAATGATGAAACAGAATGGAGTCTTCAACTTCAGGCAATAATTCTAAAGCCCATAATTAAAACTATTGTCGACAGCGGTGTCACCACCAGCAAAATTCAAAACTACACTTGAGATGAGGCGAAATTACCAAATTTATATGAAATTACACCTGATATCAAATAACGTTTAAGTATAGAAAAAAAATTTAAAAAAAAAACAAATTAAAAAGTACATAGTCAGTCAATTCTCAACATTTGATACCCTACACCACAGTATTTACAGACAAATTTTTAATAGTTTTCCTTTGTTAGGTCCCATTTGCAATTGACCTTTTAAGACAAAATTATGTTATGAGGTTAAAACTGATAATATAAGAATTCATAACGCCGAATATTATCTAAATAACTACATCTATTTAAGATTTTTTCGTCTTGAAGTGATTTAAGATAGGGGGTTTATACATGACCTACGTTCACTGCTTTACCTACTCTTTTTTTTATATAAACAGTGACTGGTTGAATATACTGTAGATTTTTTAGATCAACAATAGGGCCGTTTGTTTACTTTTCCAATAAAATCCAGTAGGTGGGGCTATTAGAAAATTTTACTCTCCTGAATGGCTCTTGCACAAAAAAGTAAGCGAATGGTGGTAAATTGCAGGTTAATCAAAACAGATGATCGCAAAAAAACTTATTGTTGCATCATATCTGTTATCTAGGCTACTTTAATTTGCTTCACGTTGAAAATAATTATTTTTAGTTATTGATGCAATTTTAGTTCAGTGTTTCAAATGTTTTTATTACAAATTGTATGCTTTTTGTTTGCTTACTTTTGTTTATTTACTTAATAGAATCCAGGGATGAAAAAGTTGGTACATTTGTACCATTTTTGGTACAATCGAGTTATAAAAAGTGCAATGGTACAAAATTTGCATGTTTGGTAAAATTTATAAAATTTCTCAGTTTATAACTTTTATTTTACTTATTATTATTAAAAACGTTTAAAAATTACTGTATTTGTAATTCTTGTAAGAAGGTTTTAACATTAAAAAATTAATTAAACGAAATAATGTTTGCAGACCTATTAAAAGTTGTTTGTGGAATATTATCAATTCCACATTTACCTGCTAAAGTAGAAATAGCCTTTTCATATCAAAATTAAAAGCTAAAGAAAGAAATAGGCTGTATGTTTCTACAGTTTCCAACCAGATATATAAAAGCAAACGATTCTATACATTTTACAAATTCTTGTTGCCATATTTTTAAAAATCCAATTATTTTTTATCCACAAATATATGATTGATATCAATTGTAAGCCGATTTGCACCTTTTAAATATTTAAAAATTTATAAAATAGATAAAAATATTTATATATTAGTATTTTATGTTCGTTCTTTAAACGAACAAGTGAATTTTTTTGTACGATGTTTTGTAAATTTAATTCAAATATGTAAAAACTATTAGCTTTTATTAAAAATATAAATAAATTTATTAGTTAATTGTTATGCACGAAGTTTTTGTTGTTTAAATAAAAATTAAAAAAGAAATTTTTGGACAATTGAGGTCCAAAAAGTTCAATTTTATTAACATGCTTTTGGACCTCAATTGTCCACAGCCCTGTAAAAACCAGGGAAACAGTAAATAGGCGAATCTATACTTTTCCTTGTGATCAATGAATGCAGAAACAATATATTTATCCGTTAAAGAGCTTTGTATGATTCTTGGCGTCGATTTGTCAGTGCATATTTTACATATTTAACCTTTTACAGCATTTGATTTCATTATTTTATTAAATGAGCATTTTCGCAGAATTTTTTAATACACAAGTCGAAGGCAACGGAACAATAATTGTATTATGTACCTTAGTCGTTGTTGACAACAATCGATTACTATTGGCAGTCACTTGGTATTTTCTACTGCGCTTTTAAGTCGACGTCGAGTTGAATTGACTCCGTTGCAGTCGACAGTAAATTTTGCGACGAATCAAATCAAAAGTAAATACATTTTAGTTGGAAAGTAAATATATATGTATATACATATTAAATTCGTTTAAAATAAAAAAATCCGAATTTAAAAGAAATTTTAGACACAAAGCTTATTCAATTGTTAAAATTTGTGCCTCTATTACTGTTTACAACTCAACCCAGTTTAGTTGAAACTTAACAACTTTAATTTACAACTGCTAGTGATCAGTAAACATTTGCTGTTTTTGTTAACCGCACCAACACAAGGTTCCAAATACTATTACAAAACTACAAAAGTTGTAAACTGTAATAGGGCATTAATGTTTAAATAAGTCTTATCAAAAGTTTACTAAATACATGTGTTTTAAATACATACAATAAATGCCCACTTTAGAGGAACACTTGAATAACTAAAGCCGTCAGTATGACTACGTCACTTTAAATATATAAATAAATTAACATTAAACGTCAGAAGAAAAATATTAATTAGAGATGGGAATTTTTTTTTTTGTTAAATTGTGGATAAGTAGTCGACATATACACAACATTCTTCGAAAACATCAAATTAACGTCGATGTGATGTAGACCTCGAATTGATGTGACAACTTAAAATTTACGTCGACATTGACAACGACTTACTTATTATGGGTGAATAATGTTCAATTATTTTACAATTGGAAATTGGCATTTACCAATTTGCAAGTTGCCAAGTGTAATAGGATTTGTTTTTGGCAAAATGCATTTACCAATACCATGTAATTGGTATTTAAAAATATAATTCATAACGCCCAAGTCTGCTCCTAACACCTTTTTAACAGACAGTATAAATGTATTTGAAAAACTTAAGCTAATTAAATAAACTTGAAGAATTCTTCATAAGTTCACATCTATCTGTCTGCCTTTTTATTTATTCATAATATGACGTGACAAAATTCAATGATTTTACAAAAGTAGATAAAAATGTTTAACCTAGATGAGACACAATAAATATTTTCGAATGTTTTATAAAGCAACACTCGTTGCAAATGGAATGTTAAAATTTATAAATTTCATTTTACATTACAAAGCTTACAACCTTATGTAGTAATTTGTTCAAACAAAAAAAAAATTAAATACAAATAATAAGATAAGAAAGATTACATATGGATTTATTTTTAACCCTCAACATAAAGACAAAAAACCCTATTTTGTTATACCTACACCAGAATAGTGGAGAGGGTTATATGCGTATGTGCTGATGTATGTAATACTAAAAAATATTGGTCCTAGACCCACCGACTGACCTCCGGCTGGCTGGTGGTTGCCTATTTATGTAACCTTGTGTACAAAGTACTGGTCGCAATTTTGAAGATTACGGACATAAGGACGAAGCCTATTGAAAATAGTGAGAATCGGTCCATAATTTTACATGGCCCATATACAAACTTCTTACGGGAATACTTTTTGTGCATATAAACTGTTGGCATTTAGATAAAATTTGGCACCAAAAATTTTTCTTGCAATATAAATCGTATAATTAAATTTTTTTTTAAATCGGTCCATATTTGAGCAAAGCTCTTATACAAATGTTACTCTCAAAAATAGCTTAAAATGCCATAACTTTCTTATAAATGTTCATATTAACATACAAATGGCGACAATAACTTCTACGATAGCAACTATGTCATGTAAAAAAGGTTGTGCAAAATTAACCATTGGTCCCATATGAACCCTTAATCCCAAAATCCCTTGAAAGGCAAAAAAAAAAAATCTCACAGATAAAGGTATCTTAAAAATAATTGGCACAAAGAGCTTTAATTTAATTTGGTCGGGTATTTTTCATTTGGTCGGATGGTAGGCTAAACTTTATTTTGGTCGGTTTAAGAAAATGTACAATATTTATTTTAAAACATTTAAAATACTGATCGCAAATCAGATAAGTTAAGATAGTTTTATTTGGCGGGAGTTATTGTTAAAATTATAGAACAGTGGGATGCCTTGAGACTGTATTTTGCATCCAGTTTTTACAAAGTCAATGATAGTTGACCCACAGAACTTGAAGAAAGTATGTGCCCATTGGAATAAAATTGTTTTTATTTCGTATTGTACAATTATATCGTTAATATATATGTGATATTCGAAGGTGGCACAATATATTAGCAACATTCAAAAGATGTTTGATTTTTATTGCACAACGAAAAGAAGTGCAATATAATGTGAAATGTGTTGTTAACATTGTACAATGTTGTTTTGCCTATGGGTTATGCAATTTTTTTGAGTGGAATTTGCGTCATACTTGAATTGAAACCATGGTGCCACTTATTGCAGGGGGTGCTTTATAAAGTCAAATGCTATTTTTATTTTTGTGGTGGTTTATAAAGTCAAATACTATTTTTTATTTTTGTCATTATATTATCCATAATATATTCTAAGTATATTTTTTTTAAATATATGATGATACACAGCGATACTAAAGTCGATTTCAATAATAGAAATAATCATATTGATGTTTAAAGTATATAAACCAATCCAAATTCCAAAGACCGTTTAGAAGGCAAACAAGATTTATTTGAATTTTATATTAATCAAATAAAATCTAAGTTTGACTTCAAGCGCGAAAACATTAAAATATTACAAGTAATCGCCATCTTAAGTGTTGTCTAAAAGAGATTTGTCTATATAGTGCCTAATTTTAAATTGAAAATACTTAAGCAGAACAACCAAATACAAAACATCTTTCAGATAATGCGACATGTCCCTGTAACAATATTCGTATGTTCTTTCGGTGTCCCTTTGAAAACTGAAATTGAACTTCTCAATTTCAAAAATTGTGTTTTTAAACATTTAAAAAATGGGTCGTTTTCAAAGAAGTTTCGTTGGTTTTATAGACAATTTTGGTCGGATAAAAAATTTTGAAACGAAAACACTGCTCATGGCTACCGAATAGGATAAAATCTCAAAAATGTGTCTTAAAATAATGTGGTGTAGGGTATCATATGGTCGGGCTTGACCGACTATACTTTCTTACTTGTTGTAATGTAAATAAGTTTCTGTTGTTGGTTTTCGTTTGAATAGACCTTTAGGTTTTTAGTTGAATGACAAGTTGAAAAATAAATTGACTTTTTTTTTTAATTTATACGCTCATGTAGGAATTTAATTAATTTAGTTATAACGAAAGGTTGTTTGTTGTTTGGTAAGAATTTTTTTCGGTATTAAATTACAAATCTGGATATTTAATAATGTAAAATAGAACGTGTTTAAAAAAGAAAAAGTAAATCGTACTTTAGAATTTTCAAGTGTAGATATAAATAAATCTGCTCTGTTTAAAAAAAAGTATTTTTATTTCCCAACCTATTGCCTTTTGTTCTTCACATATCTGATATAATACCGGAAACTTATCAAATTTCGAGGCTAGTTATAGGCTTTAAGGCCACGTTACTCTTACGTAAAAGAACACGTTGCGGATCAGCTGTTTCCTTTTCAGTAGCATTCAAATGTACAAATAGGTACTCTTACGTAAACGTAACGTGTTGCGGATGAAATTGATAAAATTAAAATTTTTCTCCATTTTTATGTATCAGCTGTTAAGGAATTTTATGTTTGTTAATGTTTATTGATAAAGCCAACATTCCGTCGACGCACACGACATTTTTTATAATTTTATACAAAAACACATGCAACATAAGCTAACATTTATAAAGTTTGACAAACTTTCTGTTTTCATTTAAACACGTTTACGTATTTTAATAACTACCAACCATTGAATTTAATTAAACATTTACGTATGTGTAAGGAGGCCTTTAGGCAGATCGTTCTTCCAAAACAACTTAATTTAATTGTTCAACTTCTACAATAAACATTTCTTATCTGCTGCTAAGGTATACATTTCAGTAGTCGCTCGTAATTGCCGTTGTTCTTCTGCCTTTTGTCGTTCTCATTTTCTTTTTCAGTGCCAACAAGAGCCTTGTCAAGACCAATCATACTGCCTATACGGCCTTTTCTCATCTGCGCAAGCAAAAGACCTCTTTGCTCCTTAATCGAAATCGTTGTAAGTGCATTAACATGGGCGGTCCTCCTCTTGTTTGCTCTTGTTCAATTTCCTCCACTCCTGGTGCAATTCGTCAACTCCATTTATGGCAGACGACTTTCCTCGCGGCGGAATTCGTGCAAACAGTGATCGCACTTTTAGTTTGAGTAGATAAGTGTAAAAAAATACATTAAGAACTTCTTTTTTAGACGGTAATTTTTATTCCAACAGCTGCGGAATAAGATTTTTAATCAAATCAATGTTGTGCTGTTGCGATCTCAAATTAATTAGTATCGTATATTGGCGTAAACGACACAGGCGTTTACAACAACGCCTACCGTAATCAAGCCGATTGTACAATGTTCTAAACGTACAGCCACTACATCTGATCCCCAAAGCTTTCCCTTAAAAGTCGTCAGATACAGTCATGTTATGACCAAAATAGTTTCAAAATAATCCGAATTGGTCCCAAATGCTTCCTGGCCAGAGCAGACCTTAACTAATCACATTTGATAGGTAGCGTGCAGCATCGAAGTGGTTCCACTAAAAACGTTATCCTAGTAACATCGTAGTCTAATAGACACCTTATTTCGATGCGTGTTCATCGGAGCCGAAATCCTAAAAGTGCAGGACATTAGTTTGGAGATGTTATTTAGCCTCTTTCTACTCGGTATAATGTGTGCAATGCCCTGTTAATACTGCCAATTAGTCTGCTCTACAGTTCTTAATAATTGTAATTCTGATTTTGTGTAAGTTTGGCAATAAATATTGAAAATTAAAAAAAACCAAGTAAGAGTGCTTGGTGCGTTAAGACAGAAAGTTATAAATAGTGATTCATCGTGAGGTTTCATTTTCGTTATGCTTTTCTTACAGATCACGCGTGACTCTTATCAAACTGCTTTGTAATTTTTGTTCAGTATCGTTTGGCAAGTCATCATGGAAAGACTCACACCACAACAGATTGTCCAAATTCAGCTGTATTAAATAACCGTTCTGTGAGAAATATTTTTCGTGCGATTCGAGGAACTTACGGTATGCATAACCGAACTTACGGCACGCATAATCGACCTACTCAAACCGCTATTGCCAACAGCATTCATTGGTCTTTGGTGGAATCGTTGATCCATATTTCTTCAAAAATGCGGAAAATCAGAATGGTAACCGTTATCGCACTATGCGTACGGACAATATGCTTCATGAAATTCAAGCGCATGGTCTCGTTGAGCACTGGTTTCAACAAGACTGCTCTACGAGCCATACAGCGCGTAAAACAATAACCTTGTTGAAAAATTATTTTGAATTGCACTAAATTTTACGTTTTACTACTGTAAATTAGCCACCTAGATCGTGCGATATCACACCTTTGGACTATTTTCTCTGGGGATATGTAAAGTCTGAGGTCTTCAGGAATAAGCTTCGCTCACTTCTCCAATCTCGCCCACCTTACCGGATAATGTGTATTGATAACCAAGATGCCTGTACCTAATTTGGAAACTTTGGCTCTTGGCGTTCTCCAGATATAAATAAAAAAATAATAAATTAAAAAACTACAACAAGGGACTTATGGGTAAAATTAAAGGCAGCCATGGTTTTTTGCTCTTATTTCAGCTATTTATAGACCGGTTAGGCAAACAATTCCGGACTTTATGTGCCTTAAATACATAACTACTAATCATACTCGTATATGGGGTCTTCGGAAAACCCATTTCAACGGAGACGCGGACAGACAGACATCGTTAAATCAACTTCGCTACTCAAAGGGACCCGGAATGTATATATACTTTATAGGGTCTGTGTAGGAATATTTGATAAGTCTGTGTAGGAATATTTGGCAAAAATTGCTGGCAACATGTTTCACACATCAAATATGTATGCAGATCTAGTTGGTTGATTTAAATATATCGAATATTAACTTATGATTCGGTACATAGAAATGCTTTATATTAAAACTTTCGCCACTTAAAGACAAGCTTGAATATTGTGTAGGCGTCCGAGAGAAACTTTAATGCGGTCAGTAGATATTTATAAATCAGTTTGCCGTCATTTATTTAATATAAATAAACTATCGGTATAAGCCGAAAATTATTGAGCCAAACTTAAAAATCTCATTGTTAATATTTGAGTAGAATTAATTGGCATGTGCCTGCCTTCCTTGTCAATTAAATTATCCCCGGGTTATGCTTATATAGCGTCACCTTAAATGCAATCGGACGCTACTACACGCCACTTTTGATTCCAGGGTCTAACAATTTTGGTGAACATGTAGTTTGATAAGAAGAACGATAATGTAGTTACAACCGTTTGTATTTAAGGTGATGAAATATTGAGGTTGCATTCCTGAGGTTGATTAGTCCGACAGATCACACGTGGATCATGGTCAAATAAAGTTTAAGGTTGTCGATCGGTTCAATCCTTGATTAGGACTCTTGTGAAAGACGCATCTTGCATTGGCAGCTTTTTTGTACTAGAGCCGGCATATTATTCTTATTAAAGTTTGCTATACAAAAGAAAGGCAAATGGAAAGCAAACTGAACAGCTTTAGCTCTGATTCCAAAGAATGATACAGACAGACTATCATGTCTTGGAATTACCAAAAAAAAAAAAAACATTTATATTCAGGCAAAATCATGCAATCTACATACACATTTAATGAACTAATTGAGTAATACAAGCTTTCATTCTTTTGAAAAGTTTGTCATCAAAATATCTCTTGAAAAAAATATGAATAGAATTTCGTCATTTTCACATTTCGACATTTTTGAGAATTTCGTCAGATATTTTTCGACATTCATAATAAAGTAGTAGCTTTGATTAATCACGTTTTTTTGGGAAGAAATAAAATAAAAACTTTGAAAATAAGTAACGTAACATAGAGCATTCAAAACTTCTTTCAGAAAACGTGTTTTAATTTCATGATTTAAAATTTTTTTTCTTCAATACTTTATTTTAGTTGCTGTTTTGTTTTTTTTTTTTTTTTTTTTGCCAATATTTAAGGTGTGTCGAAATAAAAACTCAGTTGTGGTTACTTGGCTTGGCTGGTGGTACTAATTCAAAATTTTTTTGAATTGAAGAAATTCCAAGTTTTTTTTTTTCTAATAATTATTTTGACTTCTTAGTACAAACACTTTACTCCCCAATTGAAATTCATTTGATTCGGGTCGAACGTTTTTATTATTATTGTTTTTTTTATTGTTTTTGTAGGCTTTTATTATTATTATTATTTTTTTTTGTGTTCCCGGCTGTGGTTCATCTACACGTTTAGTTCACATTTTTAGCAATAAGAAATAAAAAAAATAAAATTAAGTAAAACCCAACAAACTGGTTAAAGATCAACATTTTTATATGGCATGACAGACAAGACATACATTAAGTACATACATAACGCCACAGCTTACAAATACCAAATAAATTAAAAAAAAGTTTTTAAAGAAATTCTTTCTTACTATATGTACAAAATAACGTACATCTCTTTGAACCAAAGTCATACAATTCTGCTTCTGCTGTTTTTAAGTCTTGGTCTTAGTCGTCATCAGCATTGGCATCGGTTTTAATATCGCCATCGTCTAACCCAACAAAGATATGGAGATTATTTTTCATACCTCTTTTGCATAAACGTAATGCCGCCACACAAAACGACACTCTATGGCAAACCAGGCAGGCGAACGTTGTCTACATAAACGACTGCAACCCAAAAACAAAATCCCTGGACATCATTACTGATGATGACGATGATTGTATGACGATGCAGCGTATTATGAGAAACTAAAAAAAAATAGCAGCAGAAAAAATGCACCAAGCAGTAGACTGATTTTATTGGTTTCGGTTTGTCAGCATATTAAGGTTGACATACGATTTGAGACTTTATTTAGTAGAATCGCAATTTTTCGCAACTTTTCTGAAAATTATAGGCCTCTATTACAGGTCACAACTCAACTCAGTTGATTGTAATTTCTTAATTTTTGTATTATGCTTTACAACTTTGCTATATTGCGGAGAACAAAAACATCAAAAAATTACAACTCATCACAACCAGTTTTTTTAATTACAACTCAACTGGGTTGTGTTGTGAACCGTAATAGGGGCCATATGTAAAATTGTTCATAAAATTTTAACAAGAAAACCCGTTTTCCTAAATATAAGAGATACCCAGTAAAAACTTGGTAATGACTTGCAACTACTGAACAACTTACTTTTCAATGACTACTTCATACCATCTGCATTACATAGAAGTAGTTGAGTAATGGCTGACATATAATCTGTTACATAAGTACTTGTTTATAAGTTGATTATGGAAATTTATAATTCATTCATAATAAATTGCATCTACGGTTTAATTTTTTTCAAATCTAATACAAATTGGTTTTTAATATTTATTCTTACAATTTGTTTTTTTTTTTTTTTTTATTACACTGAAAGAAAAATGCTTCATATATTTAATGAATCATTTTCATAAAAAAATTTTCCTTGGGTAAATGAAAATTTTCATAGTCTAAATGGAATTTCATAGTTAGAATGAAGTATTTTCGTTAAAATCGCTTCATTGGATTTCGTAATTACGTTAAAAATTTTCATCGGATATATGAAAACTTAAGTTTGTCCAAGTTAAACAAAAAATTTTAATTGGGAACATAAAAAAACAATATACAAACATAACTACCCAGCAAAAACTAGGTAATGACTTGAAATTACTGAACAACTTACTTTTCAATGACTACTTCATACCATCTGCATTACATAGAAGTAGTTAAGTAATGACTGACATTTAATCTGATACATAAGCACTTGTTTATGAGTTGATTAACGAAATTTATAATTAATTCATAATAAATTGCATCTACGGTTTAATTTTTTTCAAATCTAATACAAATTGGTTTTTAATATTTATTCTTACAATTTGTTTTTTTTTTTTTTTTTTTTACACTGAAAGAAAAATGCTTCATATTTCAATAATTGCCTTCATAAATTTAAATTTTCATTATGACAATAAAAATGTCATTTTAGTAATGAAACAAAAACTTTCAATCCACTTTCAATCAGCGTTTTTATTGTTATTATGGATAATTTAATCTCATATTTACGCTCTTAATAATTGATTAAAAAACATAGTTTTTTTATGCAAAAACTACAATGCCCCAGTAGACAAGCTGGTAGTGAGCTAGTCTATCAGCACCGAGGTTGCGCGATCGAATCCCGCCAGAGACAGAAAAAAAAAAACAAAGTAAAATAAAATAAGAAAAAATAGAAAAACAAATAAAATAAGGTAAAATAAATAAAATAAGAAAAAAATAGAAAAAAAAAATAATTAAAAAAAAATAATAAAAAAATTTTTTTTTTAAAGTCATTATTTAAGTCCCTATTTGTAAGCGAATGTGGTAATGACTTATTTAACTCCCTATTTGTAAGCGAGGGTGGTAAGTACTTGCCTCCAATGACATCACCGTGTTAAAATAATGAGTTAAAATGCCAATGTATAAGTAGTGATGAGTCGTTATATTAGCTTTTTAACTCATTACTTTGCAATGTAAGTTTTTGCTGGGTAGCTAGACAACTAGAAGAGAATTCTCGATTGCGACTAAGTCTTCGTATGAACTTGCAGTTTTTGTTTCTGTATTTTTTTATTAGTTTGTAGGCTGACTCTACGAGAGATTGTGCCACTTGCACTGGATTTGTCTATAAATGCAATGGACTAGGTGCTGTGGAAACGACACAGTCCATTAAGGCACAGAGCATGTTGTTCCAACGCTATCCCAGTTGAGCTAGAATCAGCCTTGTTTTCCGCGACAGAATTTTCTCTGCGTGTGCATTGTGCGGCCTCCATGTAATACGTAACATATTTTGTCAAATATGTACCTCAAAAGAATCCTGTAGCTAATGGTTTCTTTTTATTTAAACAATAATTTTCACTTTTTATCCCCGGTCACAATTACATCTAAAAAGAAGAACATTTTAAAATGCAAAATTATCGTACGTCGTCGGCTGACTTAACTTCATAAGGAAAAAAATTCAAGCGAAAGTTATATATGTTTTTAAAACGAAGCAATACTTCAAAATGCTCATCTTCAAACAATCCTTGGCTTTCTGAATCTGATGTATACATGTGATTTTAACAAAGTTCTTGTAGACAGTAAATTTCGAGAGCTGGTTAATCTTCCCAGTTGCAAAAAGCTTGTTTTTGTCTTGAAGATAGTCTTAGATCGTCTATCTGGTAAAATTATGTAAAAAAAGTGAATAATTATTTGCAAATGTTTTTTTACAAATTCGACATTTATAATTATATTTACGTGAAGGATATAGTCCCTGTTGGTAAATGTAGCACTGCTGTGCATCATACAACTAAACATTGATTTACACTGCCAATGCAAATATGGTATGAGCCATTTTTCTACTCTCCGGCTTTGAAGCTTGTTTGTTCGTTATATGCTTTAGCAAAGTATTTTAGGGCATTTAATTTTCATTTGCAGTGCATTGATTAATTATCGATGCATTGCCATTGTTCTAGAAAACGAAATGAAATGGAATTAAAATCGAACCAGATTTTGATTTCAATTCTTTTCAAAATGACTGTAGATTTTCCTGTTTTAAAAAGAGTTGTGCTTGAAAGATAATTGGTACTCAAATTATGAAGTACATAAAAAGGAATATTTTCATGAACTTTCTTTACAGGCACATATTCAAAATTTGTTCGATTTTAAATCCACTTCATTTCGATTTATAGGACATGCCCGATTATCTTAAATTTTTTATGATTTTGATTTTTTGAATTCAACCGCTGTTTGGTAAAATTTTCGAAATTAGGGTTTGAAACATAAGTACTTCGTTTGTGGCAAAATTATATTCCAAGAAATTCTCTATTTCCATTTGATTTTTGCATGTATGGTTATTTTCTAAAAGTGGTAAAAGAAGCGAAAGCCAAATAGTAAAATGAAAACCATGATGAAATAAACAGTTGGCATACTACGCCAGAAGACGATTTTTGGCTCTTGCATTGTTTGTCCCTTCTTATGTCAAAGTTTTGTTTAGGTTGAATCCACACCAACAAAAGACAAAACTGTTTTTTTAACTAATACGACAACAGAACATTACTTCTTATAAGACAACCACAACAAACAAAATAACCGCAGTAAGCACATAAGCAAATTTTACTTTAATGGTACCCACAGACGATGCAAAATTTTCAAAACACGTGTTACTATTTATGTTTCAGTTTTTACCACAAACGATTACACTAAAAACGAAACATCAGTATTGCGTGTTTTTTGAATATACAACTACAAAACACAAAAAATAAATTTATTTATTTTCTTTGTATACCTGTCATATTTTATGTCCCATAAATTTGGAAAAATTTTAAATTCAATTATAATTGTTTTCCAACTCTCACAATTTGCAATTGTTGTAGGCTTGCCAGATCCAGATTATCAAAAAGCTGGACATGTGAATAAAAAAAGCTGGATATTAAAAAAAAGCTGGACATTTTGAAATAAATTTTCACGAAAAGTTACTTGTTTATTGTACAAAAAATTTTATTAAAAAATACCCATATGTACGAGTATGACATTAATATTATTACATTGTTTTTTTTATAATACTTTACACTGCGGCCACACGATCAACTTTTTGTTGATAGTCTTTTACATATACTGTTTGTCAAAATTTACATAAATTGAAAGCTGTGACGTAGGCTGCACGCAATTTTTAATCAATTTAGTTTCAAGATGTAATCAAGAAAACAATTTATACTGACAAACGAAAAATTTGCTCACTAAACTTCTAATCAGCTGTTAAATTGAGCGTAAAATTGCCAAACAAATGGATAGTTAAAATTGAGAGCAATCTCGTGGTCAATTTAAAAAGTGTGAGTGTGTTAGTGAAAAAAATGAGAGTGAGAGCAAATTGGAAGGAATTGAAAGACAAAAATTGATCGTGTGGCCTCCAAGTTACTACAATACTAACATAACAAAATATAACTAAACTTAAATTTTTTCAGTTCATTCATATGTTCTATATATCTACATACCTCTCATTTGCTGGAACAACGTCATAACTCAAAAAATTAGTTTCTTATTTTAATGTAGAATTAATTAAGTAAAAAATTGATGTAACAATCTTGCATATTCAGCTCTTGAGTATGGAAATAGTACTGTGATGGAAATAGTACTGTACATACGAATTAAATCAAAAATAGAAATGATGGCGCAGATGCATTATGTTCCAATAAGGAAATTTATAAAAATTATTTTAAAGCACTAAATATTAAGATCATTTTGTGGAAAATTTTTTTAGCTGGACAAATTTCTTTTTAGCTTGAAACTGGACAGGCCATTAAAAAGCTGGACAATCCAGCCAAAACAAGCCCGACTGGCAACCCTAAATTGTTGCCATTTTCCGATTTCTTTCTTCATATTTTTTTGTCCGAGAGTTGCAAAAGCACCTCACTCAACAACTGCTCTCAACAGAATGAGAAAGAAAAAACAGTCAACATCGCCACACACGATGAAACATTGTGTTTGGAAACATAAAATATCAAAAATTTTTGATATTTGAGCAACCAAAAAGGTAACAAGATTTTCAACCAGAAACATCCCCATACACGTAGCAACATTTGTCAAAACATTACCATGTTTCGACAAATGTTGCCTCGTGTGTGGGTAACTTAAAAGACAAAAACGTTTTGTCTTTTGTTGGTGTGGGTTCATGCTTATGTGAACAAAAAGTCCACGGTTTGTGTTGTGATTAGTGTATTTTATTAAAGTTTTTGATAATTTTAATTAAAAGTTAATAAGATATTGATCATAATTAAATACAAATTTTCTAAAAATTTATTTATTTTTGGCGAATACTGATGAACTTTAAGAGGTAAAATCAGCAAAAACCCATAATTTTTAATCAAAAAATCTGCAGCAACTGCGTCAAGATTTTAAAGATCTTCAATTATACTTCAAAACACATTTGTTAAATTTTAATGTAATTTGGAATCGTTGGAGATTTTAAACTATTTTTGTATTTCAAATGTAGCTTTCCTGATTTTAAAAGTATTTCCGGTAAATATAAGTGGTCTTCGAAGGATGAGGTATAAAAAAGGAAATATTTTTTGAACTTTAACACAGAAAAGTTTATAAAATTTGCTAAATTTTAATTTGACTCGAACGCGATTTTCGTAACATGGCTGATCATTTTTGGATTATTTTACATTTAAAATATCTATCCAATTCAATTACTCAGGTTAAGCATGGATTAATCACATCTTTGTAATTTTGAACATCAAGTTAAATGTTAATTGCTTGACATGTTATTTAAACTATCAAAGGTCTTATTGAGAATTTACAAGATATTAGGTATTGCAATTATTGAAGATATTGAACATATTTATACATGTGTAAATACATATGCATATACATATGTATAAGTACATATGTATATTATTTCTTGTAAAACCAGATGACATAAGTCCGGCAATATTAATGTGTCAAGATAATGCGGATTTTTCATTTTTAAGTCATCTTCTGTGAATAAAATTTGTATAATGAATTAACTTCCAAACGGGTCGACATCATAGTTGAACTGTTTATTTTATTCCTTATGTCTTTCCTTTAAGCCTTTCTTGCGAAAATTTTTTTCCCGTGATGTGACAACCGTTATATGTTTTCCAACGAAATCTTTGTTTATCCTTTTCTGTAGTATAACTGCAAAAATCTCAGTAAGTACCGAATATATCAACACTAAACAAACATGAAATTTCCATGATTGGTTGATATTTTTTGTTTTTCGATGCAAGAAGTGAAAAAAGTACAAACATAAGTGACAATGTAAAGAAGTTTCCACCGAGCTAAAAATCTGCATTTTTAAGTCAAAAATAGTCAAATTTGCATTTTGACAATTTTGGGGTAAAAAATCTGCAATTTTATTTCTTGTTGTCAAAAAAAGCTGACCAAGGCAAACATTTTTCTCAGAAGTTTTTTTGGTTATGTTCAGTGTTGTCAGGTAATTATTTTTCTTCCCCCCAAAACAATTTAAAAACCCCCAAAATTTAGCGTATTTTGAAAAATATTCCCCTAAAAGGAAAAGTTCAAATAATAATTTAATTTCAATTAGTTTAACTGGACTCAGTTTTAATTTATGTCTAATGTCAATACCTAAATAAAGCAAAAATCGCAAAATGTTTAACATTTTACTGAAATTTCCCCAAAAATATTTTTTTTAAGTTTCTTATATTGTTATTTAATAACATATCTTAAAAAACAACTTTTAAACAAATAAAAAAAAACTGTAACATATGATACATACATATAAAAATTAAAATAGAGTCAGTAGAAATCTGCTTTTTTAAATATTGGAATAAAGTTTCTTTAAAAATATCGAGTGTTACAAAATCATTTTCGTTAACTTTGTATATATTACCGGAATTAAAAATTTTGAGCACTTAAGGTGTTAGATTAAAGTTGTGACACGTATATTTCCATGAATACTTTACCCTTAAAACGCTATCTTTTTTATCTTTCAAAAACATGCTGTAAAATATATATAGTATTACCCTAAACATAAATTTATGTCCCCAAAATTTCTCCTAAGAATTTGTGCCCCCTAAATTTGACCCTAAAAGAAATAAAACCCTCTAAATCTGGGGGGAAACTCCTAACCTGGACACTCTGGTTATGTTGGCGCAAAACATACACAAAAGTGTTCTTTGACGTTTGTGAATTATATTTCGAATTCGCCGCAGAGCCAGCTGATGAACGGCTGACGAGTTGCATTTACCTTTTTTAATTCGCCTTGGTTGTAATGTTTTATTTGTTGCGGTAGCGATGCAACCCCTATTATTTCACCAAGAGTAAAACTTTTCCGTATTAATTCTGTGGCACAACTGATAAGTTTTTTTTTTTTTATAAATATATATTTTCAACTAACCCTTTCTTTCCTAGGTGACCCTAATATTTAAAACCTTGTGTATATTCTGTTTTAAACAAAAATCAATTTGATTTGGATCAGGGTATTAAACGTTCGCCCTAGTCCACCCTAAATTTACTTAATTGCTATTCAATAACTTTAAATTCAGTTCAATAGCTTGTTGTATGTGATGTCGGTCGGTCCGGAGTGTTTTTTGTTTTTCTTTTTAAACACTCCAAACAATAAAAACAACAAGCAGAAAATCTTTAAAACGATGAAAATTTGTTGGCATACTATTTATTGCAATGTCTTCTTTCTTTTTCGTCGTCTCCGTCATCAACATCCCTCCTCCTTCTATTGTTACACAAACAAGATGTATTGCTTTTGTCGATGTTTTATGGAGCTTTTGAATTTTGCATTCTATGCGATTGTTTTGTTGGCTTAACAAATCTTATACGTACATATACATTTTTGCAGAGGTGACAATTCTAAGTGTCGTACATTTAAATAAAAAGTTAGTTTGCAAGTTTTTAAGAATAAGGGTTTAAGTTTTCAAAGTAAGCGAAGCCCATCGGAATTTAAAAAAATAGAAGAAAAAAGAGATTCAGAATAATAAGAAGTTTTAGTAAAAGGAAGATGAATAAAGACGTCCTAATAAATCCTTGCCCCCACAAATTGCCTATCGGTTATGCCCATGATAAAACTGATGATGTCTTGTAGTTTACACCCTGAGACATCTTTTAGATCATCGTTAAAATATATACCTTGACACCTAGCCCTGTGTACCATTAACCTAGAACAACGGCAGACAATATACTCAATGGCCGAGTTCATACACCTTATGGCACAATCTGCCAAATTCCGTGCTGTCCCAATCCATTTTCTTCAACATATACCTGATAAACGAATGACCTCAGATGGCCTTAAGTAGAAATCAACATCACAAAGAGACACTCGCCTGCAGCTCGAAATTCGCTACTAGGTCTGGAACAAAATCCAACCCTATCTCTCTGGCGGCTACTGATTTAACGATGTGAAATATATCGTGGTCTATTTAATGATCATCTTAAACTTTTAAATCCTAGCTAAGCTTGAGTTATTAACTTCACCTAGCTCCTAAGAATTCAAAACCTACAGCCTTTGGGAGTAGCACTAACAAATGCATCTGTTTTATAGAAATAGCAAACAGCGGGAGTAGAAGACTATTGGAATTCGACTCTAAGTGTAAGACAACACCGGCCTCTTAGCCGTTGTTGCCAACTTTTGTCCAAAAATATCAATAAAACAGAATGAAAAATACATAGAAAATACCTAAATTTTTAAAATATAAAAAATTTTAGCCATAAATCGCTAAAAAAAAATTGTTTTTTGCAAATAAAATTCTTGGAAATATAAAATAATAAAGGTATGTTATTTTCAATACAAATTGTTAAAATTTTTCTTTTAAAATTTTCATAAACTATATTAAGAGCAATGCATGATTAAATTTTCGAGCTTGAGGTCTTTTAATTTTATTTAAACCAATATTTCGGCAAAAAATATTGACAAAATTGAATAAAATTAAAAATTTTATATAAGAAATAAGACCTCAGCTCGAAAATTTAATCTTACATTGAAAGAAAAAAAGGTCAAATATAATAAATTTTTCAACAAAACTTCAGTTACATTTGTGTACTTAAATTTATAAAATGTATATCAAATACCTGGGAAAAGGATGTGGCATATGAAAAAAGAAATGGCTGATTCCATTGTGAATGAGGCTTTACGGTCAATATATCTGTGGCATTTTGACAAAACATCGTATTTGTATTCAAAAAACGTTATTAAAATTTTGTATTTTAAACGATATTTTCTAAACCAAGAGTAAGGTTTATTTTATTAATTGATAAAAATGATTTTTTCACCGAGCTATATTTAAAAACTTTTTTGATATTTTTTCTCGACTTAAGATGTTTTGTCAAAATGCCACAGATATATTTTTAGAAATAAGAATACAATGTATGAATAACTATGAAATTTTAAGTTCTTGACGAAGCGAATTCAACTATCATGTGGCGGCAATACTACAAAAATAAAAAACAAAAGTAGATCAGCTGTGTTTTTAACACCACCTGAGTCCGGCTAGGTTTTAAAGGCCAAATGAACGACACAAGCAGTTTGACAACAATAACAACAAGATGCTCAATACGTTTTTCATATTGTTTGTGTGGTTTATTTTGGCCCTTAGTTGATTTCAAAGCAATTTTTTTTTTTTTTATTCGAGATAGCGGGGAGATTTCTCCCAACGGAGACGGTACCGCGACCAAGCCAGGTCTATTGTACCCACCCCCTTTTAGTTGGCCAAAAGACCCTCTGCCTCCCAAAGAAATCCAAGAAGGTCTTTTGCAAGTATTGCACCGACTCGGGACGCGTCTATCGCGCCGTGCCCCAAGTGTCTCCTTCTGGCCCATGCCAGCGCCGGGCAGTCACACAGTAAGTGCCCTCTGGTCTCGTCCTTCTCACGCATTCCTGGTCCTCTGCCAGGCCCATCCGAAGCAGGCGTAGTTCTCGACTGTTAAGACCCCTTGTCTCCAATGTACTCCCGGGAAATATCAATTACTTTGCCTGACGCATTCCCGGGAGCAACTCCTTAAAAACCGCTAGATTTTCCGCTAATACCTTAATCCCAATTTTTCCTGCAAAGTTTGATTAAAAATTGCTAGATTTGGCGAAAAATTTACTTAATTGGCCACAGTGCTCTAAACCAACATCTTTAGGATATCAGTCTTCTCGATTACATTTGAGCTACTTGACCTATCAACTAGAGCTCTGCAAAAATAATTTGGCCCTAAGGGCTTAAAAACTATTGAACGAATAAATAAAATAAAATAAAAAAAAAAAATAAAGAAAAACCATTTTCAACATACTCATTTGTTTTTAAAAAAACAAAGGTGTTTTTCGTCTAAAAGATAAGCGAATAACTGAAGTCAAAACAAACAAAAACAAATTTAACCGAAGAGAAGTAATTTACTAATACCTTCAATTCTAGTATAATAATCCTGCCCAGGCGCGGATCCAGCTTGAGTCTTAGGGGGGGGAAATTTTTTATGGTACAAAACAAGTAAAAACTTTGTTTTTAAAAGTTTATTAAAAACGATATGTTTATATTATATTAAAAAAAACAACAATAAGGTAAAATAGAATATAAGATCAGTTCAATATAAATTAATCTTTTTAAATAACGTTTTGGCTATAAAAATAATTTTATTTATTTTTAATGTTTTTTTTTTTTATTTGAAACAATTTATTTGACTACATCATACTAAATTGTTTGACCAATTTTTCGACCAAAAAAAAAAACATGCAATTGTTAACAAAATTTTGGAAGAAGGAATATGCTTCACTAATTTTAAAATTAAGTAATGAACTTAAGTCGAACTGTTTGGGTTTTAATCTAAAGATACATATATAATTATTCTGGTTTAAGTTGATTACAGTTAATTTTTTTATTTAAATTATTGTTATTTAGAAAGGAATTTTAAAGCTTATAACAATGGAAAGACAAAAATAATTTTGGCTGCACATAAATACGTACATATGTATCTTCAGCCGTAAATGTGCTAATGCCAAAAATTTTGAAAATTAAGTTTTTGATGCAGTTCAATAGAGTTAACAAAAATACATCGTTTGCAGAAAAAATACAAATATTTTTTTCTAGTTCTTGTTTTGCAACGATATGTATATCCAAATGCTAAAGATGTAATTCCAAAAATGCTAAAGAAAAGGCGCTAGGGCCCATTGAAATGTGAAAATTTAAAAAAAAAATTGTTAATAGTCAACATTGAAATAAATAAAATAATTTTATAGTATATTTTATTTTTTGCAAATTGACATGCTAAAATGTACATTAAAAGTATAAAATATATAATAGAAAAGGTGATAAATCATAAAACGCTACGTAAAACATAAATGTATTATTTTTAGTTGGTTTGCAAGCCAATAAAGAGTAATCAATGAAGCAAAACTGGATTTACAGACTTCAAATATATTCAGAACTAAAGACATTAGAAAATTTTTTCTCTCTCCTATAAAATTTATACATTGGACTACATCCTTTTCGACTGAAGGTAATGATATATACTTATATAGGTACATTATATTAAAAAAAAAATTACGGACTCACCATTGTTTCACTAATTTTTATGTATTTTTGTATATCAAAGAACTTTTCTTATTAATGCACTTGAAATTTGACAGTTATATAATTCTTCTTTGGTGAACTTTTACTAGACCAATACATATAGTCATATGTATATATGGGAAGGTAGAATGGCAATGCATATAAAATTCAAATCCTACTATTATGAAAATATGATACGAAAAGCGGTTATATTCAAATGTATATAGTAAATAATTATCATAGCACAAATAAAAATATTGAATATTCTAAACCTTATTAATAATTCAACCGCTCGCATATTCAAACCAAACGTTTATTTTTCGGAAATAGATGGCACTTGCTGGGATTGAATGTAGAATAATATGTATTTAAATACAGTAAACTAGATGTTTCATTGGAAATATATAATAAATAACTATTAGGATAAATACTTGGATAATTATTGAAAATTTGATTAGAGATTCTATAAAAAACAAAAAACTTGATGGGATTTCCAAAAATTTTGTACATTCGGAAATTCGTGTATTATCGAAATAAGCAAAACATATTTTTATAATTTAGGGGGGGGGGGGGGGGGGGGAATATCCTTTCACGTGATTTCGATTTCCAGAAAATGGCCGTAAATAAATTATTTAAAATCAAATTAAAAAATAAGTAGCAAAATACGAATTTTTGTTTTTAAAAAAATTTTTGCACAAAAATGCTATCAGTTTACAAGTGGTGCTCTTGTACTACATCCAGTACTAGTACTAATAAGCACTAGTATTTTTATAGAAAAACTCAAACACCGTTACCACTAGTGTCTCTTGTTCTAGTAATTGTACTAGCGGCTTTTTGACAATTATCGCCTAATCTCCTGAAGGGAAGTTCAATATTCGAATATATTTTGAATGTAAAACTATTTGAAATTTTATATTTCCATATCGTTGCCTAAAATGCAAACGGCCCTAACTAACCAAAAATTAAAATTCAACTTTTTCATTGATTCTGATGCATTGCAACAACACAAATGTCCAAAAAAATTAAAAAACCCCAAAGTAAAAATTGTGATTTTATTTGGACCATTTTTCATTCCATGACATTAGTACAATTTTACATTTTACTTATAATGCAAGAACAACCCAACGAAAAAATTTAAAAAAAACACAAAAATTGCCCCCAGAATTGCATGTTGTTGTGTCTCATGTAAAATTTTAGGGATATTTTTTTATTTTTTTGGGGCCATATTTCCTGGGAGCTAATTCTGGCAGTCGTGAGCGAATACTTCTTCGAAAGCAATTTTATTTCTAATTTTTTTTTTTGGTGTTGTGAAAACTCAGATAAATGCTTTATAACTCTGAAAAAAACATTGGATTCGTTCATTATCGACTGAAAGAATAAGAAATAAAATTACTTTTGAATCGAAAAAGTATTCGATCACGACTGCCAGAATTAGCCCCCTAGTGTCATTTTGCACAAAATCAGCAAAAGTAGAAAGTAAACCAACTTTTCTCATTCAACGCCCTAAGGCATCCTACGCTTTTGTGCATGTAAATTGTTACGTAAAACAACTTAGATCAGTGATGGAAAATTTAAAAATTGAGATATACTGATCACCAAGTAAACTAGTACTTTATTCGAACATATTTATAAAAAATGTTTTTAAAACTTAAAAGTTTAATAATTTTAATATAAAATTTTGGTTAACAAACTAAAAAAAGGAATAATAAAAGAGATCTTTAGTTATTAGTAAGTTTGAAAAATATTTCACCCGAAACATGGCGGTTATACATGATAAATCATTTCATCATAACATGCGAACTATTTTTCCGATTTTGATCAATACACTTACAAATGACTAGAAATAAGTCACCCAAATATTTTTTTTTATATTTTCAACTGTTCCGGAGTTGTTCAGAAATTAGAAGCGATCAATAATTTTTCATGCAGACATACTAAGTACATATGTACTAAGTACTTTATTTTGTTTTCAAAAAATCATAAGAAAAATTAAAAGGACTATAATTTTACATGAAACCCGGTGGACAAATGTTGATCTTAGGAAATGAAATTTTTTTCCTGACAATTTACAAAAACTAGACGTGGCAGAAGCAATCTGTGAACAGATTTGAATTCATTACGCTAAAGTCAATTAAAATCGCACATAACAAAGTTCTTGCACCCGACCTTTTTTTATTTTGAACCTTGATTATTCTGATTACCCTCAGCGGAATCAACGTTCAGCTAACGAAAACTACAAAAGCTACAAAACCTTGAACATAAGAAAATTTATGAAATCTCTTTAAAAACGTTGTAAAATATTTTAAAGCGGAAACGAATCCAATTTCACCAAAAAAAAAAAAAGGTTTTTCTTCTTACTTTATTTATTATTTTGTGAAAAAAAATCGAATTTTTAAAATACTATTAGTATTGTGCTTATTTTGTTGAATTGTTTTTATGGTTTTAATCCAAAGCTTCATATTTTAATTAGGCTAAAGTTCATTAAATTTAATTATTATTAAATTATTTTTATGAAGGAAGGAGTTTTACAACATGAAATTATTAAAAATTTATTCATAATTTTTCATTCTTGACTGCTGCAGGGGTCGAACCCACGTTCACGGGCAGGTTGATTTGACACGTTTCGATAGTAACCACACTATCTCCTCAGAGGTCTTTGCCGTTTTACCTTCACCGCCATTGAAGACGGTTGGCAGTCAATAGTCAAATATCAATCTTTAAACCAAATGGTATTTTCACCCTGTGGTAGATCGAAATTTGTTGTAAATCATTATCTATATTTTCATCAAATTTACATGTTCTTCCTTACTTCTGTTATTTCATACTTTTTGTCAAGAATTCTGCTTGAAGTCCAAAGTGAATTTTTTCTGTTTTTTTATGTTTTTTGTCTTTCTGTTTCTCGTTGACCTTTTTCCAGCACAACTTGAAGGACAAATGTAAAAATAGAGCTCCTGCCTAAGCTGCTAACAATGATTAGTATTGTGGTAATTGTGTTAAACTGTTTTTATGGTTTTTAATCCAAATTTTTATATATTTTAATTAGGCTTAACTTCATTAAATTTAATTTTCATTAAATTATTTTTATGAAGGAAGGAATTTTACAACATGAAATTAATTTTAAAATTTATTGATAATTTTTCATTCTTGACTGCCGTGGGGGTCGAACCCACGTTCAAGGAGAGGTTGAACTGACGCGTTTAAAATACCTGAACAAAAATTTTATATTATAATAAAATTAAAAAGCCGCTAGATGGGCACATAAAAACCGCTTAAATCGCGCGAAACCCGTCAATTTGGCAACAGTGACATACAAACAAAGTTTGCTTATTTTTTTGCTGTGTGTTGGTAGCAAATTTGAACGCTCATCACTCCGAAAAAAATTAACCAATTTTAGTAACATACATATATCATGCCCTTCTATAGGAAATATCTTTCAAATGGAGTATTGTTCAAATCGGTTGAAAAACAGAGGAGGAAAGTGCTATGACCACAATATTGGTCCTCTTTTCTATTGCACAACTTTTAAAAGCACATTAAGAAAGAAACTGTTGGGAGTCGTCACTTTAAGTCAATTATTTTTGTTTTATTTCTCAAGACAAAAAAGTTGGGAAAAAAACTTACAACCATAAACCAAAAGCAACAGCTTTACTTGTATATATACCTAAAGTGCAAACGCTTTGGCCTGCAATTCGCATAAATGGAATGAATACACGATGAACCACTCCTCGTATCTAAAATCTGGTTATTTTTCATTCTTTAGTCTTGTTTTTTGTTAAATTTCCCTCATCTTCTCTTGTACAATACTTTAAAAGTAATAGATTGTTACTATACCTTTTTGGTGACAATACAGTACAAAATCGTGTTTCTGATTTATGTCCCGTTTATATACACGTACATGATGATGGTGATGTAGATTTTAGAGCAAAGCATCCATCCATCCATCGTCCATTTAACCAGCTAACAACACAACACATTTTTTTCAGTGAAAACAGCAACCACTTTTCGGTATTCATGCCCTTTTTTTACTTAGTAAAAACCGCCGTTCGCGTAAATTTGTAGGAATATCACTTTTTTTACATAACATGCAAATATTTTGTTTATTTATTAACAGTTGTGACTTAAAATTTAGTTGCTGTATAATTAATAAAAATCAATTTACTTCATTTAAAGGTATTTTTTTTTCGTAATTTTTGCAATTAATAAGCTAATACCCTGCTCATCGATTTTGAACGAAGACTTCGCTCGCTTAACTTTCATGTAAAACAAAAACAATATTTTATTAATTGTTTTTGTTTAAAATGTAAGTTAAGCGATTTAAATATTCGCAAATAGATGAACAGGCAGCAATTCGAATTTTACATATTAAAAGTATTTACAAAAACCCATCATTTACAAAAGAGTTTGACAGTTTACGTGTGTGTCTCTAGCCCGAAATCTAGTATTGGCGAAATTTTGAGTAAAATCTAGTTGCTTTTACTAGATTTCCCATAAAAAACCAAATCTACTTGGTGAGTACATTTTAAAAACTCCATAAATTTCAACAAAATAGTAATAAAATTTAACGTATAAATAATATTGAAAAAATAAATAAAGTTAACTATAAATAAAAAACAATGGAAATTTGTATATGCCTATTTCTTTATATCGTAACCTAAAACGCCAAAGACCCTATCTAAAATTTTGAAAATTTTGCAGGAGAACATAAAACTATTAGAAATGTTAATAACACTTTGCTAGTTGAAAAAAACTGACAAACAGGCCATCTGGCGCTTTAATATAAAACGGGTACGCTGAATCCAGTAGTGCTAACCGTTTTTTAGGTACCATTATTTCGAAAATGGAGGAGGTTGCACAACATATATTCTCGCAACTCAAAAACGGTTTAATTTATGGAATAAACTAAAAAGAACTAGGCAATAATGGGACTTTTTTTCAGTATAATCATTTATATTCTTCATATATATTTAAGAAAAGGCCTCTGCAGCGTCTTTTTTTCTACACGTATAGAAAACAAAGTTTCAAACAAAACAAGCCATAAATGATTAAAATCTGTCTACTTTTGATTTTATTCATAAAAGATGAAAATTGTAATAAAACTAATGGGGGTCGGTCATACATGTTATCCTCCTAGGGGCGACTCCTTGGCAGTTATGGGACATTTTTTTCAATATATATGGAGAATATACTTTATTATACTGAAGAAAAAGTCCAATTACTGCTTAGTTTTTCTTAGTTTATTCAATAAACTAAACCCTAAACAATAAATTTCAGTATTTTTATCAAAAATTAAAATTGGCACGTTATGCATAAATCTTATTAATAATAAATTTTGTATTCCCAAAAATGACTTTCGGTAATAAATTTGCATGTGCCCGGCAAATAAAAAACTGAAATT
The DNA here is from genome assembly GCA_943735925.1 of Pollenia amentaria. Taxonomy (NCBI): domain Eukaryota; kingdom Metazoa; phylum Arthropoda; class Insecta; order Diptera; family Polleniidae; genus Pollenia; species Pollenia amentaria. Next base: position 120,247,269 of record OX031008.1, read on the forward strand.
GCAAGTTGCTTTATTAAGCAATTTGTTTTTTCTTTTTACCTTTTACAACTACAATTAGAGTTGGAAAAAACCAACCAATTGTAGGGGAAGGAAAAGATAAACTCACTGTTTATTGTTGTGGCTTTGTTAAAGCTTTGCTGATATTGTTACAAGTAAGACCTGAGTGCTTAAAATTCTTATTCACTTTATAGTCTTATTTGTATAATATTTTTATTTTTTCTAAAGTCTTTAGAAAAAGTTTCCTGACGAGCTGGCCTAAGCAACCAGCGATTTTTTTTTTTTTTAGTATTTATTTATTGAATCTTCATATATTAAATATGAACTAACAATAATTAATCAAATCTTATCCTAATATTTACTTTATGTCCTGCCAGTGCTAGACTGTGTAGGTGTTTATCGCTCATCTGATTGGGTGAGTGCTGCAGTGTCTCTTCTTCTTAAGCGAGTGTGGCCGCCATAATTTAAAATATTTCGAGCTAATGGATTTGGGTGCAGTTCCAGCCTTTTAAAATATTTTACTGCATATTTCGTTATCATAGTTTTTACCAATGGCACATTGAGATCCTTGTGGATATTTGAGTTTTTGACATACCAGGGAGCGGCTGTGATTATTCGAAGAAGTTTATTTTGGCGCCTTTGAATTTTTTCGATATTAGAAGCAGAGGCAGTGCTTCATAACTGAATACCGTAGCACCAAATTGGCTTTAAGATAGAGTTGTAAAGAAGAAGTTTGCAATCGAGACTAAGAACAGAATTTCTTCCAGTAAGCCAATTAATTTGAATTGCTTTTAGTTTCATTTGAGTTAATTTTGCTTCTATGTGCCATTTCCACGTTAAACGCCGATCTAGATGTATACCGAGATATTTTACATGCGAGTGTTGGGGTATTATTTGATTATTTATTTTAATAGGGGGCATGTTTGCCGACGCAATGTGAATGTTATATGTGCGCATTTTTGCTCATTGGTCTTTATCCTCCATTTTTTTAACCACCTTTCTAGTTCAAATATATGATCCTGTAGGTAACGAGATGCTTCTTGACAGTTTGCGTGTACGCTTAGAAAAGCTGTGTCGTCCGCAAATGTTGATGTATGGGTGTAGCTGTTAGTTGGCAAGTCCGAAGAATAAATTAAGTATAATAGAGGGCCCAGGATGCTGCCTTGTGGGACTCCAGCGTTAATTGGCTGTGAAGAACTTAAAAATTCGCCTTCTTTAATAATAAATTGACGACCGACTAAGTAGCTTTCTAACAGCTTGTGTATGTTTGCTGGTAAGTTTTGCTGCAATTTCAGTAGTAAACCTTCATGCCAGACTTTATCAAAAGCTTGAGACACATCGATGAAGAGTGCTGAGCAATATTTTTTTTTTCTTCAAAGGCTTTTCTTATGACATTTACTATTCGATGAGTTTGTTCAATTGTGCTGTGTTTTCTTCTAAAACCGAATTGATGATTGGGAATACATCTGTTTTCATTTAAAATCGGCGAAGTGAGCGAAATGAGCGTAGAAACTTGCTTTCCCTTAACAATAAATTTCAGTGTTTTTATCAAAAATAAAAATTGGGAATTTAGCACGTTATACATAAATCTTATTAATAATAAACCTTATTGAGTAAAGTGAATATATGCTGTACAACCTCCTCCATTACGGTATATCTCAAAAACAAAATTTTAATAACACAACAAGAGTTAACCTAAAAAAACAGTTAGCACCACTGGATTCAATCCGAAATAGGTTAAAACGCCAGGTGCCCCGCTTGTCACAAAAAGTGTTAAATTCTAGAACAGTGTAATTAATGAGAAAGGAAAAATTTTATTAACTCAACGGGTAAGAGTTCAAAATTCATAGTTACTTTAATTTTTTTATTTTTTTTTTTTTTTTATTAAAAAAATTACTTTTAGTAAAATACATTGTTAAATCGTCTTTCAAGTGACGTGTATAGTTTTTTGGTTATAAAAGGGTCCTTAAATTCTTTTGCCATTCGTTTGATGAAAGCCAAGATTTCTCGAGCTTTAGTAACACCCATCGTAATATGTTGTATAAAGTTTCATTTTCCATCTAGCAAAATTCCAAGATCCATAATATCGTTTACTGCTGACTCCAGTTGAAGACCACGGATTTAATAGTGACCAAGAGTATTTTTCAGATTAGGTCCCATTAAATTAATGTTACACCAATTATAAAATTATCCAAGTCCTTTTGAAGATAACTATAACCTGGTGAATGTCTGAAGCTTAAAAATATGTATGATGTATGTATGTATATGGTGTTTGTTTTTAGCTGCAAGAATAAATACTGAGGAGTTCGTACATTAAAATTATACAAAATAATTTTAAACTTATATTAAAATTGTATGTACTATATATATCGTTGGTCTCAAGTAGAAAGGCCCTAACTAAAATAATTGTAACTGTATTGGAGAAGGTAAAAACATAATAGAAACTGTATGTATCATAATGTAAACTTGCTCATACAACTGCAACAAAATTACAAAATATTTATGACATTGTTTGTGCTTTCAATGTTATTCTTTGGTGTTGCGTTAGTTCTGTGGCGTTGCGCTGCGTTGTACATGATTAGGGCCTTTGTGTTTGGCGACAGGGCGATTTTTTTGGCGAAATTTAAAAAAATTGGCGATTATTTTGGCGATTTCTAGAACGCATTTTACTTTTTTTTCTTATATCAAAAAAATTTATGAGTACGGGTATAGTTTTTTCTTTGAATTCCAAACAAATTTTAAAAACTCAATACGAATGCGATTGTTTAAGATGATAAATTTATAATATAGTTAGACAATTACACTGAAAACATTTACAAATTGTTGCTATAGAAATTTGGAATAAAGCTTAAGCTTTATTAATCATCGAAACTCCACCGAAAAAATAAATTCTAAAAACTGACGGTTTTGATTGCATACTAAACGGAATTTTTTAAATTATATGGTATGCAAAAATAGTGGAATTAATAGCGAAAGTAAATCACTTCTTAAAAAAATTGGCATTTATATCAGGTTCTATATAATATTTAGTATCAAGTGTATTTTTCAATGTGGTGTGTAGAGCGAAAAAAATAACAGTTTTTATATAATTTGACTCGATTTTTTACGAAATTAAATCGAAATTTTCTTTTTATTCACCTAAAATTTGTGAAAACCTTGAATTTATATAAAATCGAAAACGAAAATAGGTCAGAAGTTAATTTTTAAAAATAATTCATGTAATGAAATGGTTCAGAAGACTGAGTTGAATTAAAGTATTCCAATCCAATTCCAAATATTCAATTAGAATACAACGTTTAAGATATTTATCGTTTGCTTCATTTCTTGTCAAAGTAACATTATGTTTAATGAAAATCGAATACAAAATTTTACCATATTCTGACTTTTACATAGAAAATCTTAATTTTGCATACTTTATAAAATTAATATTCTTGCAAAATTGAATTAACTGATCTCAAAAGTTCGTGACAATCGCACGATTTAATATCGCAAAACACCAGTTTTATTTTACGGTGTTCTGAAACTCGTGAGCTTTGCTTGCGATAGTTTCTTTCAAATATTCTAGTTTCCTTCCGTATACTTTGGCAATTTGAAGTCGTGATTACGATTTACAGAACGCCTATTATGCGATTTCAGTCAGAATCGCAAATGATAAGCGTTTTTTAAAACGTTCAAAATACTAAAAAAAATAAATACACTACTAGAATAATGATAAATATTTACGGCCTAAGTTAAAAAAATAAAACAGGTTAATAAAGGGTTTATGAAATGGTTTTTCATAAAAAATCTGTTTCATAAGCCCATTATTAACCTGTTTTATATTTTATAACTCAGGCCGTTAAAATTTTAATAAAGGTAAAAAACACTTGTACTCCTATTTGGCGGTTTTTAGCAAATTTTTTTTACCAAAAATCTAGAAAAATAAATTTTTGACGATTTTTTGCGATTTTCGGTATACTATTTGGCGATAAAGGTGGAAAAGTCTGTCAACCCTGCTTATACGGTTTGCAACTCTGCTTGTGATGAGTTGTAATTTTTTAATGTTTTTGTTAACCGCATCATAACACAGTTGTAAACCATGAAACAAAGAAAACAAGATAGTGCATTGCGCAGGTCCGTTAACTTTTAACTCTAATTTTTACGCAACTGTAGTAAAGAGAATTAAATGTAAACAAACATTCAGCATGTTTGTGCTCATTTGCTACTATGACGTACATGCGAAGAAAAAGAATGTTTTTTTAAATTTTAGTGCACTATCCTGTTTTCTTTGTTTCATGGTTGTAAACCATAATACGGAACCTATAAAATTTCAAATGAATTACAACAGAGTTCTATTCCGTAATAATAAGTTTTTCATCCGTGTGAACTTTTTTAATAGAAACCACACTGTCAGATTTCGAAAAGATCGGTCTCATAAAAAGCCCAATCCCGACAAACACGCCTCAAACCATAACAAATAATGCTGTTGTAGTACAATTTAGTGTGGCATAGTTTCATAAGATTAGAAATAACTCTGTCGAATTTCGTGAAGATCGGTCCACAATTAACCATTGGTACCATGTAAAGCGTACTTTAATAAGCCTAAAACCGCAACAAGCTCAAAAAATTTCAAAAGAGCAAAAATGCAAAACATCATTAAAATGTTTGTGATATTTTAACTTTGGTCCCCTATAACTCAGCCATTTATTGACCAATTTTTACAAACGACCCTTGATTGTTTTATTAATTTCATTATCTTTTATTAAAAATAAGAAATACAACATCTGTCTAATAAAGGGTGATTCAAGTAGAGATACTTTTTTCAATAGCCTTTTTTTTGACAGACCACGTGTGTGTCATGTCATGCTGTCATGATATTTTTGTTTAGTATTGTTTGGCATTTCACAATGGAAAGACTTACGCCTGAACAACGTTTACAAATCGTTCAACTTTATTATGAAAATTCACGTTCTGTGAGGAATGTGTTTCAATGGATTTATTGAGAGAACACTTCGGTGAGCACATAATTTCACGTTGTGGGCCGGTCGATTGGCCACCAAGATCGTGTGATATCACACCGTTAGAATTTTTCCCGTGGGGATATGTAAAGTCTAAAGTATGCGGACAAACCCGCTTCGATTCAGGCCTTGGAGGAAAACATCACGCGTGTCATTCGCCAGTTACCAGTCAAAATGGACTCAACGGATGGACCATCTGCGACGTAGCAACGGCTAACATTTGATAGACATAATCTTCAAAAAATAAATGCCAAAGAATGTTCTTTCAAATGATAATAAACATTCCGCATTTGAATTTGTGTGTTTTTTCTTTAAAAAAGTAGGGAACCTCGAAATGGATCACGCTTTATTGTAAAAAATTTTGCATTTAAGTGACATCATACAGTGATACAGTGTTATTGGATCCCAATGCTTCAAGAATTTTTGTTTTGTCGGCATAAACCCATGACTTAACATAGCCCCATAAAAAGTAATTCAGAGGCGTTAAATCGCACGAACAAGGGGCCAGTGAACAGGACAACTTTTGGAAAAACGTCACTAAATTAATTTTGTTATGCGCGCTATATGGCGTGTTGTCCCGTCTTATTAGTATCAAATGTCGCTGATGTTTAGCTGATTAATTTTTGGAAACAAAAATTCAGTCAGCTTGGCTCAATAGCGCTCAGCATTCACCGTAATGGTAGTTCCTTGCTCTTTTCGAAAGAGCGTGTAAACCGCAACAAACAGTCAATTTTAATGGACATAATGATGATAGGTTAACGGCTTGAGGATAGTCTTCGCTCCAAATATAGCAGTTATGCTTATTGACGTAGCAATTTAACCAGAAATGAGCTTAGTAAATTTTTTTTTTTTTTTTTAGGTTAATTTCCACAATTTGGAAGCGTTGTTCTAGCGTAAAGCCATTCATAATAACTTGCTTAACATACCTTAACAGGAACGTTAAGATACTTTGACATTCTCATCTGTCAAACCATAGTTATCGATATCGAAAGCTCTCATGCAGCTAAAAAAAAATAGCCGTTATTGCACTGCCAATTAATTCTCGTTAAAAAATGTTTGCTACAAAAAGAGATGAGTTACTACATAAGAGTTTCGGCGTTGTGGTTGACTAGTTTTCATCATATTCCTTGGAAACTAGTACCCCACAAAGATTCAGATAGACCCTGAACTGAATAATAAAGGGCTTCTGTGCTTATTACTAACATCTTGGAGAGTGGGATCATAAAAGGGTCTGATTTTTCTCGTAACTCTGGGCGAAATAACGCCTGCGATATTGCTAGTCAATAGGATTTGCATCCCTCTGTGATATTGCTAGTCAATAGGATTTGCATTTGCAGTAGATGTTAGATAGCAACAGATCGAAGTGTATGATCCTCATGTACTGAAAATACCTGCTGTATGTTATCCCTTCGCAAAGGGCATTAGGCCGGTAGCGGGTACCCACTATAATATTAAATACATCCGGATCGCTCTAAACGATGTTGTTACTATAAAAAAAAACAATTATTTGCAGCAGAAAACTAGTGCTTCTAGGTTAATTAAATTATTAGTTTCGTTAGTTTTAGATCGTGGAATTACCGTAATAACTGTAATAATAGAAACATTAATTTAAATTTTATTTATTTTTCCTGATAAGCAAATTATTCTTTCTAACAATCACTTATCACTATAAAACAAAATTAAGCCTATAATTTTAATCATAAATGTATGCTTTGGTATAACTTTTAACAAAAATCATCCTTCAATTCATATTTTAACGATACTTTATTTGTATAATCTCATTTAGTAATGTTTATATTGAATTTGAATTTTTTTTTTCTATATAAAAAAAAAACATTTAGTAACGATGGCATCACGTAACAGTAAAAAATCGTCGGGTTTACGTATGCTTTGGATACCAGGCGGTCGTAAAAGTCATCCCAAGGGACGTTTCGATGCAACAAATAAAACAGTCTCTTATACAACCAGACAGAAAAAAAGTGAAGTTTGGTCTCTGGGTGGCAGTAAAGCTCAGAAAGATTTTTTGCAAGCGTAAGTGGGCTTATTTTTATTTGTTTGTTTTTTTTTTTTTTTTTTTTTTTTTTTTTGTTGATTGTATACTATATTAATGTTGCATTCACTGTATGTATTTGTGTGGCATAATATTTATGGTATACATAAGTAAAGGTTTGAATATTGTATAAGTTACTGATTGTTTATTTATTTTTTTTTTAAATAATAAAAATCATCATTATAAGGATGATTGTGAAGTCTCATGTTACATGATGATATGGTCATGTAGCACATTTGCATTTCTACTTTCCTGCACCGCATATTGAAATTAAGCTTTCCATACTGAAAATATACTCAAACATACACAATGCCAATACAAAAACTTAAAAGATTCATTCATTCATCATCTACTTACATCCAGCAATCAATTTATCCAACCAACCATCTTAATCATGTCGAACTCATAAATATCCAACACAGCAAAAAATTCGTTTCTGTTGCTTTAACATTCTAACAACACTTAAGAGAATATTGTTGCACAAAAAAAAAACGCAAAGCAATTTTATTGAAAACTATTTACGGTATTAAATAAACATTATTATTAAAAAGTAATATCACTTACTTACTTAAGTGATTATTGTGTTTTTAACATATTTTTTATTTATAATTATATTTAACATACAGGTATGGTTAAAATGCTAGCACGAATTAAGGAATTTTTTTCGATAAAGTATCAAATAATTACGTTCATTTGAATGAAATTCGTAATGCACAGTAAAACTTGCTCGAACTCAAAAACTATTTATTTCTAATCGAAATCCGCTTTTATAACCCTGGTTTGGACATCCAGCTTTAAGCAAAATGGCCATGACAAAAAATTCGTATATGCCAGCCAGCATAGCCGTGAAGGTTATTTACCACTTGAATTATTCCATATTTTATGTACTGTAATCTAAATACATATTAGGTATATAAAATTACATGGGACTTTTTCTTCAATATATATGAAGAATATATTCTTTTCATATATGTACATATACTGAAGAAAAAGTCCCATAACTGCCTTGAAGTTGACCCTAGGGGAATAAAATGTATGACCGACCTCCATTAGTTTTTTGTCCTTAACATTTTCTCAAAACATACTTACTTTCCCCTTATCTTCACCCCTTATGGGTGCCAAATATGGCGTTTTGTGAAATTCTGAAATTTAAATTTTTCATCTTTTGTAAATAAAATCCAAAGTTGTAGACAGATTTGATTCATTTATGGCTTGTTTTGTTAGGAAATTTTTATTCTAAACATAGCTGCATTTTTAAATTTTTTATGAATTTAAAAAAAAACAAGAATTTCTAAATTTTGCTAACAAAAAATTATTTTTCTAAAACGACTGCGCATATTAGAAAAAAGTTTAACCATACTTAAAGGTAATTTTTTTTTTTTTGCGGAATTTCGTTTTTTTAGTTTATTCAATAAACTATACCGTCTTTGAGTTACGCGAATATACGTTGTGCAACCTCCTCCATTTTCGAAATAACCTAAAAAACGGTTAGCAATACTGGATTCAGCGTACCCGAAATAGGTTAAAACGCCAGGCCCCGTTTGTGTGTTTTTACTACTAGCACTGTGTAATTTATCAAATCTAATTCTTAAGTTTGCGTCCTGCCAATGCCGTACGAAAGTTCTCCTAAAAAAACTGTTAAAACCTTGAGCATATACATACATATGTATATCCACGAAACAAGGGGAGACGCTAACGAAATAACGGTTAAATGCTAGAGTACTTTATAAAAAATCGTCTAAAAACTAAACTATATTTTCTATTTAATTTAAATTTTTGGAAAATTATTGATTCAATAATTTCAATTTAATTTATGTTAAATTAAATAAAATCGGAGCCTCAGAAAAATTCGTGTAAATACATATTTAATTCATTTATAATTTAAATAGGTATGTACTTTAAATCGTGTGCTCACTAATTTACTTTTAAAATGTTTTAAACATGTCTAGATCATAAGAAACGTTTATCTTAGTTCAGTTTTTTAAGTGCTTAATTGTAATTGCTTTAATGTTTGTGACAATTTTGTTTTGTGTCGTTTTGTTTTTATAATTTTATCAAAATTAACCTACATTTTGCTAACACAGCAATTCCATTAACTACAAAAAAAAAATATAAAACAACAATAACAAAAACACCAACAACTTAACAAAAAAAATACTTTAACATCAATTTTTACTAAAACCTCAAACAACAATTGCTTTATTTTTGTTTATTTATATATTTTTTTGTAGATGCTTTGTTTGAATTTTTTATTGACAATCTACAAAATAACAGTTTATTTACTTTACTAGGAGAAACTTGCAACGAGAGAGTAAATTTAAAACTTACAAAATTTTTCTCAAAATTACTCAAAAAAATAAAAAAGTAAATAAACGCTTTAGGCTAGGAACACAACTGGGACGAACGACGAATTTCGCCCAACACGACGAATTTTTCAGTAAAAATTCGCTGAGTAAATTCGTCGTATGAAGCACGCGACGAATACAGTGCTGCCAAGTAAGTTTAAGGAAATAACCCCAAATCAAAAAATACCCCCTAAATTTTCACTGAGAAAAAATAAAAAAACCCCAAAAAAAAAAGAATAATAAATATTATTTTATTTCATTTCATTTTTTACATATGTATGTATGCAAGTATATTTAAACATATATGTACATACATACTTATACAAAAAAATTGATTCAACTGTTGAAGTTGCCAGTTGTTTTTTATTTTATTTTTTATAATACTAAACATCGAGAATGCTCGCTCGACAGTTGCGTTCGAAAATGGTAGTAATGCCAGTAACGCAGATGCTAGCCTACTAATATGCTAGGAACACAACTGGGACGAACGGCGAATTTCGCCCAACACGACGAAGTTTTCCGTAAAAATTCGCTGAGTAAATTCGTCGTATGAAGCACAATAACGACGAATAGCTGGCAGCTTTTATAATTGAGGAAGTTGATTACTGTTTGTGCAAAGAGAGAGAAATAGTGTGACCATATTCAAAAAAATAATGCTTAAAAATAAAAACATAATCAAAAAAACAACTAAAAACTATTTTTATAGCCAAATACTTTGTATACTTATTTTATGTGTTATACAATAATATAAAAAAAACAATTATTAAAGTAAAAAGTAACTTTATTTACTAAACTACTTCTTAACTAAAACCAAACATGGTCACCTAGTACTGGTTTGTTCGTCGTTCGCCGGCGTATGAAATAGAATTAAATCTATTTAAAGTTCGCCGCGTCTGGCGAATTTTCGCCGGCGACCTGATTGTGTGCATTTTCATATACACAAACGTCTTTTATTTTTGGCGACGAATATTCGCGGCCAAAAATTCGTCGTTCGCCCCAGTTGTGTTCCTAGCAATATTTGGGAAAATAATATTAACCATGGTGAAATAATGCAGGTGGCATCGCTGAAAATCCTTAACTTGGCAAGACTGGACGAATAACAAATAGCTTTTATAATTGAGAAAGTTGATTACTGTTTGTGCAAAGAGAGAGAAATAGTGTGACCATATATCTTTTAAATATAAAAATGGGTATATGTAACTTGTTTCTCTTGTTTATAAATTGCATTTTATATTTATAATTGTTATTATTACTGTTTCAAAATTGTTCTAGGTTTTTTTTTATAAAATAAAAATATTGCCAAATCATTATCTTTAATAAACGCAATTTTCTTACAGTAAATTTCATAAATTCCATGTCACAAAGTACAATTCCGTTCGGAACCGAAGAAAACATATTTGTATATTGATAGAAAGTATATTTTGATAGTTTTTTTTTTTTTGGCCTTTAAGATAGAGAAAACTCCCATTCCGTTCATGAAAATAAAAATGGTTTCATTCCGCAAAGTTTTTTTTTGTAATTTTCTGAAACACAAAAATACGGAATGAATTCCGTTTCCGAACGGAATTGTACTCTGTGATATGGCTGATAGATTATATATTAATTTATTTTTCAAAAATCTTTAAAATTTCTATGTGTATTTCAATATATTAAAATATACTACTAGAAATAACGTAAATTTAGAAAATTTTACTTATATTCAAGTTTTTAGAAACACTGAAACTACTTTTGTGTACTTTTTCAGTCATGCTCTGATATCGATTTCGCATGATATGAAATTTCTACTTTAAGAATTAATTGAAAGTTTTCCTCGATTAAAACTTCATTTGATTTCAATTTCAGAACATGGCTGTTTCTCATATAAAAATCACATTTGGCAATTTTTTGTCTTAATAAAAATCTTGAAAAAATATCCGGTAGCTGTTTTGAAAGCGATTTTTTGTTTTCGTTATTTGAAACAAATACCGAGAAAATCGAAGTGCAAAGTACACTTTATTCTAAGCTTAAAAAACTCTAATAAATAAATAAAAAAAAAAAATAATTTCCTTCGAATCGTAATACGATATAAATAAAAACGTTAAAAATTAAAAAAAATATCCAAGTGTATCAAGATAAACACATTCATACGTATTTTACATATTCAAATATTAGAAAATAGTAACCAAAATGAAAAAAATATTCACATCTTTACATTGAGAAAAAAAAGTATCAGAAATTTTCAATAAATTTTTTGTCTCTCAAATTTTTATGCTCTTTTTCGACTCTCTCTTTGCAAGTTTTTCAAGTACATGAACACCAGTGTTACCAGTGAAATTTCGAGAAAGATACATTTTAGTTTCCAAACAGATACACTTTTTCCCAAAAAGATACATTTTGAAAAAATATTAAAAATCCATTTTTAACGTTTAACATTTACTAACATAACATTTTTATTTCATAATTAATGAATATTGTAAAGAAAATGATATGTATTATATAAAATCATTTTTATATTTATTCAAGTCATAAATATTAGGTATGTCATTTTTAAAAATACAGTAAGCAAACTTTAAAATTAATTACATGTTACTATTATTGGATGTAATCAAAACAAATTCATTTTTGTAAAAATTAATAAACGAGTTAAGGCGTTTATACGAAGGCGATTATATCAAAAAGTTCATATAAATTTTTCTTCTAAAATTTCATCTTAACACAAGAATAAGCAGACGACAGAAGAACTTAGAAAATCTAACAACAAAATACATGTTATTATTGTATTTAGTTGGCACTGTTTTTTTTAGTATTCATAACGAAATGATAACTTTAAAAAACGTTGTCAGAGACAGAAAGTTTCATATTTTATTTATGTACATTTTGCGTACATATTCAAAATATACGAAAAATGTAACCTAAAGTTATCAAAAGATACGAAAAATTTATCTTTCGTATACTAATGGCATCACTGGTGAACACTCACTAGTAACAATTATTGAAAATAAGCAATAATTTTCTGTAAATGAACACACCTTATATCATAGTATACAACTAGTATGCCACTTGGAGAGAGCGTTCTCAATTTTTTAGAACACCCCTCACACATATACGTTCTTTGTGAATTCACATAAAACAACAAAAACCAAATTTGGAATTTTTCTATTTAAAATTTTTCAGATTATAACACTTTTTCTTTAATTTTATGACACAAACACATAATTAATAATTTTTTTCGATACATTTTGCTCAATTGCTTTTATTTTTCACAAACTACGAGTAAAAATGTTTAAATAAATAGGTATTTTTGACAATAATTTTTTTCTGTTGTTAATATTATTAAAGCCAGCAGAGTAGCATTTTGTGGTATGAAAATAATATTTGAAATCATAAATTATTTAAATATTTTCTGAAATTGCAGAAAAAAATTTACAAACATTGTTTTTAAAAGTTTGTAAATGCAGCCAACATTAAATAAATTAAAAATTTATTGAACTAAGAAAGTTTTATTTTATAAAAAAAAAAATCTTTCCACATTTTATACGATTTTATGCCACTGTGTTTAGTGGTAAAAATAGTTTTATACACCAATACATTTGAAAAAAATCTTACTAATCCAAACATGAGTTAGGTACCACTGACATTTGAGTTATGGACCTGTCAAAGAGTCGGCATACTAGATGTATAGTATGCCTTATATGTTCTACTAGAGCCTAGATTCTAGTATGACAGGGTGGCGAAAGTGAAAAGATACAGATATTGAAAAACAATGCAAATTAATTAAAGGTGCACCAAGTAAGAGTGCTATATTCGGTTATGCCGAATTTTACCCTCCACCATGGTGCGATAAGAATAGAAAGTTATATAAATATCGATCTTTTGGTATAAAATTGTCTATTTTGTACCACGCCCACTTCTTCAATCCCCCCAAATTTTGTGGGAAGTTATGTTTTGATAACCAAGATGCTTGTACCTAATGTGGAAACTTTGGCTCTTGCCGTTCTCCGTATATTGTGGATGGAGCCACGGCATATACTGCAGGTACCTCAATGGCTTTAGTAAGGAGCAAACTGGCCTCCACGTTCACCGGACTTAACCGCTTCTGACAGTTTTATTTGGAGATATATAAAAGATGGGGTGTATATTGACAAGCCAAGAACCTTCCTCAACTAAAAACCATTATTTAAAGAAAAGTCATAACTAGGCATTAGAGATGAGCGATCCCGTGATTTTTAAAGATCATCGTGATTTGTGAATGTGATTTAAAAATCACTGCTCCTTTAAACTGTGATTGTGATCACGGTTTATCAGTTTTCTATTCTTTTAAAGCAATTGCGGCCAAGCTATATGTACAATGCGCGAGCTTTTACAAGAGCTTTTGTAAGCACTTTACAAAGAAACAACAAAAAATTGTAAGAGCTTTCAAATTTGTTTACTTTCAAATACAAACATACTTGAACAAATAAATTTTGGCATAAAAAAAATCTAATAAGATAGAAGAGAGAATGAAAGGAACAGCAATATCATTCGACATTTCATTCAAAAAAAGCTATTACCCACACAAACAGTGAAATATCATAAATTTGTATATGTAACAAAATACAAAAAGAACGACTTAGAAAGTACCTGTTACTTGACAAATTTGGTCACAACTGTGATTCGTGATTTTTCAGTAACAGTGATTAAATCACAGGTATAGAAATATCGCTCATCTCTACTAGGCATGCTATAAAAAGTGTCTTATGCGCATTAGATATGCACTAAAATCTTAAAAATATGACCTTCAAATTGTTAAATATATAGCATTTTCAGTTCAAAAAAACCCGTTTTCCAATTAAACGAAATTTTTTTGAAATTAAACGTAACCTTTTTCATAATTAACGAAACTTTAATCAAAATAAATGATACTTTATTTAAAATAACCGAAACATTTTTCAAATTAAACGAAACTTTATTTTACGGTTAAACATTTTTCAAAATAAATTAAACCATTTTTAAAATTTTGTAGGGAATTTGTTTTTTGCTTTTCATTACTGATTAATGAACAGCTTGTTCACCCGCCGCTTTAGGCGACACTAACTATGTTACGATTAGTGGTAAAATCACTTAATAATGATTTGGCACAAAATGTTAACTTAGAAAATGTCTTCTCTATCGGGTTCAACATAGGAGAATAAATAAGGTGGTAAAATTTTAATGTACATTCACTATTGCCTACCATGTCTTTTTACTTGGGGTTTATGTATTCAGCATTATTCACAATTAAAAATGAGTTTTTTAGCGTTGGGCTGGTTTCAATTTTATTTAAGAGCTCCCGAAGAAATACTTGAAAACGGGCCGAATCCGCAGTGGAAGGAGAAATAACTTTATGGTAAACGACGCCAGTATTATCTGTAGCAATTAGAGTCATGTTCGTTCCCCTAACGGTTGGCAAAACAACATGACCTCTTTCACCACCTTTAGCAAAAAAAAAAAACTATATCCGAATTAAATTAAAATGGTTTAATTTAATTTGAAAAATGTTTAACTGTATTTGAATAAAGTTTCGTTTAATTTGAATAAAGTTTCGTTTATTTTGAAAAAGGTTTCGTTTATTTTGAAAAAAGTTTCATTTATTTGGAATAAAGTTTCGTTTATTCTAAAAAAGGTTTCATTTAATTTCAAAAAGGTTTCTTTTAATTTCAAAAAGGTTTCGTTTTATTTAAAAAAGGTTTTATTTAAACTGAAAATGCTATAACATTAAAAAACAGAAACGGTTTTTTAAAACAAAAAATACAACAATTTAATAATACTTGCATATAATAAACAAGTAATAAAGTATTTTCGGCCCATCCCGACCATATCATAGCCTTTTCGAAAGTATACGCTTTTTAGAAGCAATAGGCAGTCATGGAGCTACCAGCACAAAATTGTGATATAAGATTAGGGGGTCCAAAAATTTAAATTCACCCTACACCTGACGGCGCCCACTAATTTTTTTACATCAATTGATAGTAGTAAAGTGCCAAAATTTCGATGCCCTAAGTGAATTAGAATTTTGATAATTTTCTTTATTGTTCAGGTGATGTTTTTGAAAGATATTCAAAGAAAAAAAATCATTAAAAACGTAAAACAGTCCTGACATTCCTTTATTCAATAGATTCATGGCCCTTTATACACACACAGAAATAAATTTCAGAAGTTTTTTTATCAATTAAAAAAATGTTTGAAAAGTATTTCATTTTAATTAATGTGATAACTGAATCAGTTATTTTTTAGTTGAATAAAAAAATAAAATATAATTTTGATTTAATTGACATTTTAGTTGTTTTGAAATAAAACTTTAATTAAAATATTAATTAAATAACTAAATTTGATTGGGTTTTTCGCTTAAAATAAAATAATTTAAACTTGTAGAATTGTCAAAACCTGAGCTATATTTAATTAAATCAATTAACACATTGCTTGAAATAGCAAAGTTTTTTGACCTTTTTTTTAAATAACCACAATACTAATTTTTTTTATAAATTAAAATTAAAAATATGATTAATTGAAAGAAAATTCACAATTTTAAATATTCAATATAATCATTTTGATAATAGTTGCAAAATCAACAAATTGTTTGCTTGATTCTATGAATTTGGTGATTAAAGACAATTTAAATCTTTTTTGTGCAAAGACAACTATCAACTTTTAAAAGAAGCTCCTGGCAGTGAAAACTTGAAACTCACCGCAGTAAATGCTTTATTAGTTACATTAGGAAGTAAAAAGCAGAGCAGAGGCGATTACATAGAACTAATAGAGCTGTCTCTACTAGCTTTTGGTCATACTCAAGATAAATTTCATTGGAGAGCTCCAGGTGTAGTACTTGTTGGATGGCGAAATTCAAATACGCGTTCAAAATCCACTTGTTTCGTCAGAAACCATTTTCAAAAGCATACAAAATGAAAAACATCGCATTTAAAACGCTTTCTGAACATTGGAGCCCCTATGGCTACAAATGCAGTTTGGGCACACCTTTCGCTGTGGAAACTCATGACCAATTATAAAATGTTTGACCATACATCCAAATTAATCGAAAAGCAATGAACATTACATTAGTGGTTGCGACCAAAACTACAAAACAAACAGTTGTTGAAAGTTTGAAGCTATCAACTTCAGAGGATTAAGCCATACTTGCTTACCACACTTTCCTATACGATTTTTGTGTTATTCATTAATTTTATACTATTGTATAGACTGATGTGCTACTTCTCAACCAATAGTGCGATTCGATCACTGTTTTTACGATAATCGTATCGTTAAAATAAATATAACAAAAATTTATCAAATTTGCTATTCAGTAACATTTTTAAGGATATTCGCTGTCGATTAAAGCCAGCTGTTACTTTAAGGATTTTTTTTTCGTTATTTTAACGACAATAATTTGCGTTGTGTTTATTTAATCGATAAAGTGTATTTTGTGTTTAAAGTGGCTGAGGCCCGACTTCTAACATACATACTACATACATACATACATACATACATACATAGGTAATATATGTATGTATGAACAAAAACAAAATTCTAAATTAAAAATGTACAAAAACAGCAAATTGTGAACAAAAACAAAATTCTAAATGTAAAATTCACTAAATAAAATATAAAAACATTAAATTAAGCACAATTTAATTTGTTTTTTCTTTATTCTCTTTTGTGCTTTTCGTTTATTTCAACATTTTTTAGACAGAGAAGTTACAAAAACTACAGCTGTTTACAATCGTTAAAAATAAATTACAGAATCACACTATCGTAACTGCAAGCGAATATATATGTCGACAAAAATAACGATTGCCGGAACGTTAAAAGTTAGTGAATCGCACCACAGTTATCCTTAATTAAAAGCAACCCCCAAAATTACCGATTTTTTTTTTATTTATTATTAGTGTTACATGTCTTTGGGCACTGTCTTCCAATAGGAATATCATGCTCAGCCTCTGTCAAGATACTTGTTATATAACCATTAAAAAAAAATTAGGGAGTACCCAGGCGTTGCCGTTTACGAGTGATTCGTTTTTTGTAATAAATTAAAGAACACAGGTTTTGTGATACTTTTTTCTATTACAAAAAACGAATCACTGGTTAACGACAACGCCTTACATAATAAGGCCGATTATCTAGATAGTACATCTCAATATGAGATTTTTTACGTCTAAGTTATTTTTGTGATGGTTACTGAATTTTATATCAATATAAACAATTATAAGGAAGTAATGGTAGTAAAAGTTATTTTCGGGATTGATATTTGTATTGGAGCTAAGACCAAATCTGGAACGATTTCAACAAAATTTGGTAAAAGTAAATAAGTTTGTAGCATGAAAAAGCCGTTTTTAACCTAAATACGAGTATAAGTAAATGGTTTATGGTCACAAAGATTATATTCCAGAAAAAAGCTTTATGGGGGCTATGTGGAATTTTAGACCAATTCTCACTATTACATAGGTTTTGTCCTTATGGCAACTAAAACGTATGTTAGAAATTTTATTAAATTATCTCCGAGAGTGCGACCTGTACTTTTCGCACACGGTTTACATGGACCGAGAACCGCCGGACGGATATCGTAAGATCTTTTCGGAAGTGATTCTGAGTCGCTCGATATACCAAAATAGGGGCTTGAACCAAAATTTCTACAAACATCATCACAAACGCATGTACATACATATATAATGGCTTTTTCCTGAATTTTCTCTTGTGTGTAAAATTTTTCAGTTTGGAATAGCATTTATATACTCGTATCTTTAATCAGAACTTAATTTGGCTAAACATACATATCGTCAGCCCCTTATTGGTTTGTCGCATTTGCCAAAAAGTCGTTGTAGAGAAAAACAACAATGAAGGTTTTATGTAAATTTTTGTGAACGTTCTTGAACAAACTGAAAAGTTATTAGTATTTTATTGAAAGTGAAAATTATTGTTTTGTGCCGCAGGCGCCATTTTCATAAATTTATTTTTAAAAAGTAGATTAAAATGTAGATGGTAACATTGAAGCAACACGTTTGGTATACAGATAGATATTCAAAACAGAAAAGCCGTCTGTTGCCCACAATGTAAAAAAATTTGTTTGTTCCGCAGCAAAAACACTTTCAAGCATTTACAAAAAATTAAAATTCTCAAAATACGCCTCAAAAAGATCGAATACTTATGAAGCAGTAAATAGCCCCCACTTACAAGATATAATTTTTTAATGCTAACCAAAAAAATCTCCATAAATATACTGTATTTAAAAAATATTATAATATATAATCGCATTAATAAAAAACTTGTAAACAATTTAAACCATATTGCTTATTCCGAATTTGCTGTGTTCACTTTTGTTCCCTAGTGTATGTTGAAAGCTTAAACTCAACTACAACACCACTGCTTTTTGTGAAATATCAAATGTGACAATATCTTTAGAAACTTTATTTTAAATAGAGTTTTTCTTTTCCCTGACTTTTTCATTCTCGAGAAAGCGATATTTTTTTCAATTTCCGGGAAATATCCGCCTAATATAAAGCAGGGAAAAAATAATAAATTTTAATTTTTTAAAAACAAAAAATAAACAAATAATTTCAGTTCCTTATATCCAAAGCCAACAGCATTGACAAAAAAAAATTTAAATTATCTAAACAAAATATTTCTTGCAAGCTAGGATTTTAGTACATCATAAGCATTTACAGAATCAATTAACAGCCTTTTTATAATTTTAATCAAGAACAGTACTGTCCATTAGAAAACGTTTTCCCTTTCTACGGGCACTTTCAGTTTTCTCACCACTTCCTTCAAAAACTTGTTATTTCATTTTTTAAAGAAAATAATTGAATCGAATTTGTGTTTTCCTCACCAATTGCTGTAATTAAAATTTCCTAAAATGTCAATTTATCATTTTTGTCATCACCTCTTACATAAGAAGAAGGTATTTAGCGCATTTTCTGAATCGAATCCAAAAAATCTTTTATGCAGCTGCTCTGCATATAAAATCTTCAAATTTTTTGAAGCAAATGGGAACAAATTTTTCTCGTTTTTATAAAAAAAACCTGGTTTTTAAAAAATTTTCAAATTGTGTACATTTTTACTCATCTTATTTATACTCATCTTAGTTCGAAATTTCAGAACACCAAACATTAAACATTGGCTTACTTATCGGATTTGAATTTAGATATATTTCTTGACATAACTTATTACAATTGAATCATTTATTTCGAAAAGGGCTTAGGTACAAATTTTTGGAAATTGAGTTTTTTGCTGTTTTTTTGACGTACACATATAGACCGACATTCTGTGAGAATGAAAGGTTATATACTCCTTCCATAGGGGTTAAAAAAACGTGGCTTTTTAAAATGAATTTTGAAAAGGGCTAATCTCCATATTTATTTAGAATATTTTATATGTGTGTTTTAGTTAGCAAATGAAAAATAATTTAGAGTTTTTGCAGTAAAAGGTAAGATTTGACTTTGTGGTCCATTTGATATAAAAAATTATTTTTGATTTTGCCATTATTAAAGAAATCTGAATAGTGAACACCGTTTCAGGAGAACAATTAAAATAGTAACACAATTTTTGTTTATCTTCATTTTGAAATTGTGTGAATGCAGCTGCTCGGAGTATAATGATATTCAGATTACTGATTTCCAAATTTTTATGAAGATATTCTGCAATAGCCAACCGACAGGTATTCGCAGGCTCATATATGTAGAAAGAAGAAGATTTATAATTCATATGTTTATCTTGATGAAATATTTTCGTTTTGGTTCGATGAATGTATGTATTTTTTAATTTGTAATCTAAATAAACAGATTAAAATGTACCGAAATGTTCTTATTGTTCCTTTATAATAAAAAGCTTTCGTTAAAAATTTAGTTTACTTTTATTAAAATTTTAGAGTTCTTAAATGAATCTACAAAGGGGTTAATTTTATCTTCAAATGCAAAATATATTTTGAAATGTTAGAATATTTGTGTGTTTCAATAAATTGAATACACTAAAGATACCATTTTGCTACTAAAACCACGAAAATCCAAAAATAATTTTCGAAAAGGGCTCATCTCCGGAAACTGCAATGGCCATTTTCCCCTTCGGAATCCAGCGATTTTTGTCCCGGGAAATCCCGTATGAATAACACACATTTCAAACTTCTATGCTGTTCATTGCCTTATAAAAGAAGTAGGACTTATAAAGGGTCGTCTATCATATTCCAACTGTCACTTTTACGCAAACATGCCTATCAATGCTATAAATTGATTCTCGTCCAAACTTTGAATTCCAACAAGAAACAATATTAATTACAAAGCTTCCAAAGCATCCAATGTGCCGAACAAAGATTGTCAACTCAGCAACACCAGCACAAGTCGATCTGTTATAACAACAACAAATATGTTTGCATTTTTATTTTTACATACTTATTTACAATAGTCTATTTATTGTAAACATTTTACGTAAAAAATAATAAACAATATTTTTTTGCATATGATATTTATTTGAATTAAAATTGTAAATAAAAACCAAAGCAAAAACAATTTATTTCTAACGAATGCATGTCATTTTTTTAAGCTCTTCGCTTCTCAAATACTCTCAAGCATGCCATTTCGCAATATGGGCACCAGTATTAAACGGACATTAAAGTGTATTGATCATTTTTTTTCCTTTCTTTTCTAATTCCGTTTAAAATATATCTGTGGTCATATGGAAGAGTAGCTTAAGTCGATATTAGATGGACCTGCGTTATTACAAGTAGAAAAGGTTCAAAATCTTTTATTTTCACTAAAATTTTATTTTTGTAACATTTACTTTTAGTTGCTACTATTACGATAAAATACAGACTTTTAGCAAAAAATTCCTCGAACAAAACTTCCACAAAATTGTGGATACTTGCCAACTACAATATTTGACATAAGCTGCTTTTCCATATTGGCACACATATATTTAATAGTTCCGCAAAGTCATAACGTTTATTTTAGATGTGAAAAGATGTTAACCTAATAAAAATTTAATAAGATTTAATTGTTTGGAAGAAACTAAGACGCCGTGCCGGCTTGCCTATTTTTATTAAATGAAAAGTGAAATAAAATCGTTTTTAACTTTTGATCAACAACGTTCGAACTATTTCAGTTAAATTTAAAATTATTGTATAGACGATCACTAAATTTTCATTATTTATCTTATTCATTGTTAACGAACAACTAAAATGCTAAACATTTTTCATCAATTTGCGTACTACATTTTAATTTGCTGTTGTTGTATTTGCCATCTTTTACGGGCACTTAAGTGGAGGTGTGGAGAGTTCATGATTGTATTAGAAATAAAATCTACAACTGTTTTCAATAAATTGCATGCTCAAGTAGTTTTAACAAATAAGGAACATTGTTAAAAACAACATTAGGTTTTAAGTGATCGTTTGAACAGTAAACAGTTTTTTTTTAAGATTTTTGCTCTCTCTTACTACCGGAATTTAAATAAAATAATGGCTTGTGCATAGCAGGGTTAGGATATGATAAACTTATTAAAAATTATGTATATTAAGAAAAGATTTTGATTGATTAAGATTAAGATTGAGAAAAAACTTAAAACGTTAATATCACAAAATATCTAAATGGTCTTAAATACCGGTGAATTGCTAAAATCTAAAAATAAAAATCCGAGATTAACAAAAAAAACATCACAACAAACTAACAAACTGCAAAAGTAAATACAAATCAAAAATTTTGTAATAGAAAAAAACGCTAAAATTTAAAAAAGTTCATATTGAAAAACCGATACAATACAAAATCGACTTTATTTGAAAAAAATAAAGCAACTTAAATTCAGAAAAGGCACTAAATAATGACCGGCAACCAACTGAAAATGTATATTTGCAGACATAAAAACATGCAGAAACATAAATTTTACAAAAATGTCTACATTAAAAAAAAAATGCTAAAACAAAAAGTACCAAAGTCTAAAAACTTTTGAAAATAATCCAATCTCTTTTTTTAATCCAAATTTGTATATTTTAATCAGGCTTAAGTTTATCAAATATAATTTTCATTAAATTATTTTTAGTGTAGAAAGGAATTTACAACATGAAATTAATTAAAATTTATTGATAATTTTTCATTCTTGACTAAAGCTGGGATTGAACCCAAGGAACGTTGATTTGACATGTTTCGATAGTAGCTACTAGAGTATTCATTCTGTTAATTACTACCCGATTAACTGATCGGTAAATTTAAAATTGCCTTTTTTCGATTAACCATTAAACCGGTTAATTTCAGTCTATTAACCGATTAACCGATGCATCAACATTTTTAACTTTTTGTAGTATTATAACATATTTTTTTGTGTTTTTAATTATTTGTTTCGGCTCATATACAAAATGTGTTTAGAAAATATTTTTTCATACAAACAGTGAAGGTGGTCAGTGATCTGCATTTTAAAAAAGGATTTGCTGTCAACAGCTTTTTGTTTCACGTACTTTTTATATGTATTCGTTTAGTTTTTTGTTTCTTCTCATATCTTCTCATATCAATCTTTTAACAAAATTAACCGAAACAATTAGAAGTGTTAAAAATTTTTTAAAAATAAAACGGGCTACTCTCTATTGCGATGCGAAAGAAAATTGTAGCAAATCTAGTAATTGGTACAATTTAATGCGTTTGCGCATATGTCTTTCGCATCTTTTAAGTTTTTTCTTTTCTGAAACCATCACTATTTATTTTATTTCAATTTACCAATTTGCAATTTTTTTTTACATATTTTGACATTTCATTACTGACAATCTGCGCCATCTTTAATTTTTATTTTCAGTTTTGCTTAATTTTCAAACAATTTTGCAAAGTGATAGCGGGTACCATGTAAGCATTTAGCTTTCGCATCGAAATTGTATTCGCATTGCAATAGAGAATAGGCTCCAGGACTCTAATGACATAAAGGAAGATTTTATATGTTTACAAAAATCCAGGAAGAGGGCTGAGAAATAAGATATTCTGTATTATGGATTCCTTTTGATTTCTCCAACATCTACGATAAATGAACGAATATTTTCAAAGTAAAGTTTTATCAAAACTAAAGAAACTAAGCGCTTAAATTCTAAACATTTTAACCAAATTATTTGTATAAAAGATTGTTTTATAAGATCTTCTTAAACTATTGAAATAACTTATAAAATTATCTTATAGTTTATTTTTTTAAAAAAATATGTATTACATATTTATAAATTATTATTTTGTTTGTTCGTTATAGTTCAAGAATTGTTATGTTTGTTATGTTTAATTTATAAAAAAAAACTTTATTAATCGGTTAACCGATCAATAACAAAATTAACCGATTAAACCAAAACCTCGGTTAATTAATCGAGCGATTAACCGATTAGAGCAAAAGCCCGATTAAATGAATACCCTAGTAACTACACTATCTCTTCAGAAATCTTTACCGTTTAACACTCACTGCCATTGACGACGGCTGGCAGTCAAAAGTCAAACATCAATAGGTGCGTTTGAGTACTTATACAGTAAAAAGCCGTAAATGAGTAAACTTAAAAATTTGCTCTCACAAAAAGCTGTTGTCCAAAAAAGTACGCGAACGCAAAATTTGTTAAAATTCGTAAAATAAAGGCAACAGCTGATGGCAAATAATTGAAGTGTTGAAAAATGTTTACACTTTTGAGTACTTAACTCGTTTTCTTATCGGTACTCGATTAAATACTTTTCATAACACGAATATTTTTGGAAAATACAAACAAATTATTTTATTTAATCTTTCATATTTGTTTGTTTTTTATTTTTTTTGAATTTGCTAATTTGTGTCTGGCTAAATTTGATCAATAGTACACGAAAACTTTTTTTCACTATTGATAACTTTAAAAACAAGGGCTGTTCTAAGTACCCGAGTACTTGACACTTTTACAACTCCAAAAAATTAACATAACAAAACAAAGTTTCAAAAGATGGTATTTAGCCATTTTAATTCTTCACAAGCAAGTTTAATTAATTAATATTAATAAATTTTTTGTTTTTATTTTAGTTTTATTTCAACTTTTCTATTTTTAATCAATTTTTTCACAATTTGTATGCCTTTTGTTTGCTACTTTTGTTTGTTTACCTTTTGAAACATATGTTTTTTTGTTTTACTAAATTTTACTGCAAAAATTTCTGCAGTAAAAATTTGTAAGTACTCAGTCAAGAACTATCACTTTACGCTCTCAATTTGTGTTCTCATTTACTGTATTTTGTGTACGCGAACGCAATTTAGTAAAATGCAGTAAAGTTCAGTAAAAAATAGTAAAAACTTTTGTGTTCTCGAACGCAGCTAATCTTTAAACGAAATTGTATTTTACTTGGTGGGTCGAAATTTTTTGTTGGAAATAATTATCTATTTTCAATTGATTTACATGTTTTTTCCTTTACTTCTTTTTTCTTTGTACATTTTGTGAAGAATTCTTTTGAAGTCCAGAGAACATTTTTTCGTTTTTTATGTTTTCTCTTTTCTATCCCTAATATATATTTTTTTTTTTTTTTTGCAAATTAAAAAACAATTAAAAAATCAACGTTTTAGAAAAAAATTAAGAAAAAAAAGCGTTAAATAGGAAAAACGTAAAAAGTGTAAAATCTTAAAAATTCAAAAAAGGGTAAAATTTGAAAAACATCATAAAAATTTTTACTTCAAAAATTAATCCTAAAAATTAGTTTAATCGGAAATAATTTATAAATAAAAAAAATTATTTTCAGTAATCTTTCAATCATTTGGATTACGAATATTTATCTGAAAAATCAATTAAATCAAAAAAAAAAAATTTTAATTTGTTAGATAAAATTTAAAATATTCTTAGACAAAATTTTAACTTAAAAAAGAAAACGTTGAAATCAAAAAATTTTAAAACTTTCTCTTCGAAAAATTACTATTTCTTTATAGCGTAATAGGAAAAAAATAGTAAACTGGGTAAAACTAAAAAAAAAACAAAAATTTGGAAAATCTGAAAAAAACAGAAAACAAAGCTGATATTTAAAAAAGAAAAATTTTGAATTTCAAAAATCTGAAAAATTAGATTAAAAAAATTTATTTTAAAATAATCCCAAAAATCGGGAAAAACGTTTTTAATTAAAAAAGGCATTTTTTTTAGAGGAAATAGCAAAAAATTTAAAACAAATCACAAATTTAAGAATAACATAAATTAAAGGTTAAAAACATGCTAAAATCAAAAAAAAAATGCCGGATAAATCTTAGAAAAATTCTAAAATAAAAAACATCTTAATAACAAAAATATATTGATTATATAACTCCTTATCTTAAAAATCGCTTGAAAAGGCAAAAAATCTACAAGTTTTAAGAGCAACTCATAAAGTAAATCAAAAAATCAATACCATTAAAAAACGCTAAAATTAGATAAATAGCAAAAAGCTTAATGATGAAATTAAAAAAAAAAATTAAGACGCCTAAATCGGAAAAACATATAAAATACAAAAAATCACAATTTTCATTTATAAATTTTGTTGTATAAACGACGAAATAAAAAAAGTCATATTAAAAATTATTTTGAAAAACCAGAAAATTTATATGAATTTTTAATTTTAGTGGTTTTTTATGTGCTGTTTCCAGGTGAAAGGCAATGGATTGTGTAGTAAAATTTATATGAAAAGCACTCAAAAAATCAGTTGTTTGTCACCTAGAAACAACACATTAGAAATAACTTTTGCAAACGTTATAACTTTTAAATTTGTGAAACAGGCAGTGAAGTTTTAATTTAAATGATATTCATAACTTTAAATCCTAACCCTGGATTGTAATTATTTTTTGTTAACATTTCATTTATTTTAAACTTTCGTTGAACTTTAGTCGTTTACGAAAACTCCAGCCAGTTTATTCATTCATTAATAATACGCCAAGTGTTGAAACATCAAAAACGAGCCAGTAAGCCAACCTGTTGTTCTGTTTGCCGGATTTTGAACCAAGAAACCAAAAAATTAGTCATTTCAATGGAAATAAATTTAAAATCAAGAAATACTAAACCAATAAATTATAAAATTGTGTGTGTCTATTTGAATGTATACTAATCAAAATATTGTCGTCTTTTTAACTGCAGAATTGGTAAACTAAACAAAAAATCTCACATTATTCTGACATCATCACAAATGTAAAATTTAATTTTTGAAAAAAGAAAAACACGCAAGTTTTACGTTAGTTTGTAATAAAACATTTGTATATTTTTAAACAAACGAATTATGTTTCCGGCTGTTTCTTTTTAAGCTAAATCTAAAAATATTATAAAATAAATTTAACTTTCATTATCGAAATTATTTCAGTATAAATTTTTTGATTAATTTGTTGTATGTTTGTATTTTATTTGTACTTTTTAGAGATCCTGATATAAGTCTTTTAGATGGTCCCTCTACTTCAGGTTTATCGGCATTAGCTTGTGCTACAGCTGCCAGTGGTGCTACAGCAGCTGCTGCAGCTGCTACTTCTGCAGAATGTTTGGAATCTCATAATTCACCTGATATAACTTGTGAAACTTCTACATTATTTAATAATCAACATTCACCCACCACACCGAACAGCTCCACCTCCACGGCTCCTTTAATATCACCACCACAATCGCCTTTGGCACAGAATTTACAACTTAGTAGTAATTCAACAACACAACCGTCCATTACTAGTAATACTATACCAACAACTACAACTACCACAATGCCTGCTAAATCTCATCAACCCATACCAGTGATAGTTACTACCACTACAACCGCAGAAATAATGGAGGTATAATTGAAAATATCTATTCTAAAATTTATCTTTAATTTAATTCCTTTACTGTTAATAATTCTAGGATTATGATTCTTTTCAGGTAAATCGTTATTCTCTATTGGCCGGCAAGGATATTTTAACAAATGAATTGGATATTTACTCATTGCCCTCACCGCCTTCGAATACATTTAATTCCCAAGAAAATCTAAACAATTCGTCTGGTACGACTATTTCACCTATTACACCATCTGGATCTCCGCAAAAAACAAATACGGAATCACAAAATGGTTCGGTCAATAATACGCCGGTTAAGAAGAAACAACATCGAAATCATAATAATAATCAGGTAAGATTTTCGGAAATACCTTGCTTTTGAATGTAGCTAGGTAGGTAAGGATGCCCTTAGGGTCCATTGTAAAACGTTCAATAATAACCGTGAAGAAAAGAATAAGAGTTAACAGGAAAAGGGCAACAAACCAAGAACACTATCACCGTGCATATGGTCTCATGCTCCTACTCAACTATTTCTGCCTACTATTATGTAACCTCGGTCATTGACGCAAAATGTACTCCACCGTCCCAAACCCCTCAGTATCAGGTGGAGTTACGGAGAATTCGCCATAAGTGAAAACTGCGCAACCATTATACAAATTACGACCTCTTTTAGGAGTTTCGTAGAAAAATATAAAAATTTCAACGCCAGTTAAATACGTCCCACCTTTTTTTTAAATACGTTGTTAAACACGCTGTTAAAAATTCAAAAAAATCTTTTTTTTTTTCATTAAAAAAGTATTTTCATAGAAATTTACATTATAAAAGGGCCAAATATAGGTTGGTCCAATCATAAGACATGTATTTGGGTAGCGAAAGATTGGAAGTAGCCTAGGGCTAGTAGATTCCAGGAATATAAGTTCTACGTCCAGATTCAGCCCTTTACCGGATATATGTATATAATTTTGAAAATGTGTGTTTTTCGTTGACTTAGTATGAAATATATGGTAATTTTTTCATGTCTTCTCGAAATACCTATTTATTTTTGGACTTGAAAATTACCATATGAAAACCATACATTTGCAAAATTATATAAGATATATGTAAAATTTGGAACAACCTTTTAAAATGTGAATTTCTATGAAAATACTTCTTTAATAAAAAAAAAATATTTTTTAATAAAAATTTCGGTTGGTTTTTTATTGAAAAAATATTTTTGTTTTTAATTTTAATAATCATATTGTTTTTGTTTACCAAAAGAAAATTTGTTTGTTTTACCAATTCATTTAACAGGGTGTGGAACTTTACACCCTTAAGAAAATCACGTACGTGAAAATAGATCGATTTAAAACGATCGTTTGTAGCAAGTGTCATGAATTTCTACCGATTTTAAATGCATATCTGAATGAGAAAAATGTTTTTAAGATCAATTTTAAAAGATACTGAAAACAATATTATCGTTTTCGAATAGTTTTGTTTTCAAAATCGTTTTTCATCACAGACGTGAATTTTATTTTATTTTTTGAAATGCAGCTCAATACGAACAATTCGAGTTCAATTGTGATGATAAGATCTAATAAAAATGTAATTTAAGACTCACCGCCATTTTATTATTTAATATACATATGATTGATTTATTAAATTTAAAACTTAAATCTATTACACAACTGCCACATTCATGTTAATAAATGTTTTACAATCTGTATCGAATTTCGCGGTTTTTCTTTTAAACATCTACATGGTGCCAAAATCTATTAGTTAATGTGAACGTGTTAAATAAATTTACAACGGCAGTTAATTAAACCTTTGCAAGTTTTTTTTACTAAATTATTTTTTCTATTTTCTGTTCGTCTCAGCAAGAGGTTTTTAAAACAAATTGAAGAAACTTGAATTAAAAAAAAAATATAAGCTGCAAATAGCAAGACCATGAGCGGTTTTAATTGATACAATTTGGCGTAAACATATTTAAAAGTTTTAACGTGGGACTTAAGTGTGGCAAATAGTTTAACTGTCTGTTCAACAATTTTGAACAAAAACATTTGTATAGAATTTAATAAGGAATATATAGAATAAGGAATTGTTTAATAAGTGGACTTAGAATGAAACAATATAAAGGATTTTTATATCTATATATAAATCGGCAAAGGCAAAACGGTTAAGAACACTTTCCGTCTCTGTTTGTCAACCGATTTAAACAAAAAATACACCATTTAAAAGGCATTTATCTACAGAAGTGCACAATGTATATTTTATCAAGAGTGTAAAAAGGGTAAAAATTCGGTGACTTCATATCTCCAAAACTAATAGAAACCCAAAAAAAAAAAATTATACTTATTGTTGTTCATTAAAAAATAAGCGGACAGGTGTCTGGTTCTCTTTGCAATTCGGCCCTTTCAGAGAGTAAACTGGTTAAACCTCTATTTTGGAACTTTTGGGTTCCCCATTTAGCTTTTAAATTAATAAGTATAGGAATTAAGGCTATACCAAATTCGTATCTTATCTAAAAAATACAAATATAAATTTGGTATTTTTTCGAAATTCGAACGTTTTAAGGGATATAATCGTACCCATTGGTACGTTTTTTTAAAAACATGTTTTTCTGTATATTGACATATAACGCAATAAATTATGGTCTCCCACTACAACACTGAAATTTTTGATACTTCAACGGAGCGAAATAATTTTAAGAAAGGGGGATTCACGGGAAATTTAATTACTTTCTTTTACTTTTCTGTGTTGCGTGTGGTAATTTTTGAATTTTTTGTAATATCGAACTTAGAAATAAAAGATTATTTGTGCAAGGTCTTGAGTGAATGTGAACCTATAAGATGGAAAATGTTGGCACTTTTTTTGTTCTTCAACTGGTACTTTTTGAATTTTAGTTAAAATTGGACCTAGCATTGTTCTGAGGGAATAAGAATCTGTAAGGGAGAGGTTCTACAACTGGTACTTTTTTTAATTCCCTTTAATATTGGACCTAGAAACATAAAACTAAACCTGCAATGTCCCGAATGGGTGAGAATCTATAAGAGGGACTTTTTTGGTCTTCAAAAGGTCCTTTTTACATTTCCGTTAGTATTGGACCTAGAAACAAAAAATTAAACATGCATGGCTCTGAGTGAATAAGAATCTGTAAAGAAGAGCTTTCTGGTACTTTTAGTTCTTTAACTGGTACTTTTTGAGTTCTTAATAATACTGAACATAGAAACATAAAATTCAGCATGCAGAGTCCTGATTAATTGAGAAACTATATTTAAGAGGCGAAATTTTTGTACTTTTTCTTTTTCAGTTGGTACTTTCTGACTTTTTTCATATAATTCAACTTAAAAAACTAAATTTTACATTCACGGACTGGAGTAGAAGAGAACATTTGGTTCGAAGGTTGGTACCTAGCTAAATCGATCCACTAAGACGAAACAAACCAATTCTCTAACCATTTAAATTCATATATACTTATATGTATGTTTTCTTCATATTTGCATAAAAATTCTGGTCGAATTTCGACCACTTGGCAAACTCTAGTAAATATTAATGTCCGACAAAACGCAGCTTTTTTAAATTGGTTTTGTTTACTATGAAACAAAATATCAGCAAAGCATCAACTTATTTTTTGATGCACAGCTTGCCCTTGCTTGCCCATTGATAACTGTTATTATACATTTAGGGACGTATGACAATGTCAGTGTTTAAATGGTTGCGTTAAGGAATGTATGACGTTGTTCGGTTGCATTGCAAATGACGTTTTGGAATTCACCCTTACTTCAAAATAATTTTTCCATAATGATCATACGCCAATAGACCAATCATAGAAAAAAATTGTTTGATGTGTCGCTCTTACTTTCACTTTTTATTAAAAAAAAAAGGCATAACAAAAATGGTACGAATTGAACAATGGGTAAATTTTCACTTTCGGGCAAATTCTGTGACATTCCTGAATAACAACCTTTCACCTACGAATGTACATAAGCATGTCTTTAAAATCAAAAATAATAACAAACAAACAAAAATGTACCCACTAGAGGACACAACTGATTGTTCAACCCAGCATCTAAATAGTGAAGTAAAACCTCAAATACAGGTGTGAATTGATCGGTACATAATAGTATTGAAGTGGCTCGCAGTCCAAACTCATCAAAAGTTACTTCAGTATCAAAATTCTTAAAAAATTGGGAAGCTGAAAGGTTGAGTTCCCAAAATCGATTTGCCATTTAGATGGATGAACGCTCCGATCCACCGGAGGTCACTAAACCCTCTAAGCCTCTCCAATATATCGCGGAGAGAAAAACTCTTAATGAGCTAATAAAAAGTTTGATCTTCTTGATATGCGAAACTCTTTCTATGTAAATTCTATTAATAAAAGTCAACCATAAAAATGATTTTCGCAAAATTGTCACCAAATTGAAAACTCTCAGAAAAAGTTTATTTACATATCAATTGAAGAGTAGTAATTAAGGGCATTCACTAATCCTTCTTAGAAGAGAAGGGCTTCAAAGCAAAAAACGTATATATTAAAAATAGAGAAAAGATACCCCAACCCCAAAAATGGAGTTAGTTAGAACCTGGTGACTTATACCTCAAGAAAAATAAATCGCATCCGATTTATAATTAAGGATGCATATGCATGTATAACCTACAAAGAAAAATTATGGCTGAGGAGCTGCACGAAAGAAATTGGGCCACACTAAGGCATACTGCGAATTACACCCCGTGTGCGTTGTTTGTGGAGAACTACACTGCACAGCCAAATATGATAATTCTAAAAATGAATGCAACGTTAATAAATGCTGCAACTGTGGCGGTTATCACACTGCAAACTAACTAGAGGAGGCCTTATATATTCTATCGTCAAGCGATCGGTTGGACGAAATTTTAATCCCATTCAAATGTAGGCAACAAATCAACCAATAAATATTTCAATTCCAGTACCGCAGCCTACTAACAACAGCGCCTCATACACTAATGTATAGAAAGCGAGATTAATGTCAGCGCAAGGTGTTTTACCAAAAAATAATTTCTCAATTCCAATTTTGAACTCTGAGCCTAATGTCCAAATACTTTCTAAAATAGGACTAAATGTAATAGCGGGCGGACCACCCACCAATGGGCCTACTGATCAGCAGGAAATTTCAGATGTCATCGATTTTGGCGTGGTTAAAAACATACCGATAGAAACAATTTGTGCAGAAGCTTACCCTGAATTATTTTCTGATGACACACCCACTATTGTTACTATAATGAGCCCTAATAAAACTACTTATTAATCTACAGCTGGCCCACGAATAAATTGGCTAATATACCAAAAAAAATACGCCAGAAGATATACCCCTCTCTATTGCCAATTTTTATAGAAAGCTCAAACAAGTTGTAAAACATTCATCCATAGCCCCCAAACAAATCAGACGTAACAAAATATATTTTGCAGATTTCGATCGACTCTTGGTTTAAAAAAAAAACAGTTCGAAGAGAATGACTTCACAGACTCTCCCAGCTTAAAAATCTAGTGAAAGAATGCACGAAAAGCCTTAGAAAAATACTGCAGTCTCAGATACGAGTAACAGCATCCCTGGAAAAATATCTTAACATACCTTATGCAACTCCACAATCTGACTACTCACTTTGGCGTGCAACTAAAAATCGTAAAATACAGGTAATTTATAAGCCCCCATTAAGAAGCTTGAATGGTAGTTGGGCAAGAAATTATGTTGAAATAGGAAACCTGTTTTTTGAACAATTTAAAATGCATTTACCCCTAATTTACCAAACGATACACCAGTCGAGTTGCCACCTGTTATTATCGGAACAGCTATAACCCTAAGATTTAAGAAAAGGGAAATTGAGAAGGCTATTGATAAAATAAGTAACAAAATGCTTATCGGGCTACCCCGCATAGCAATAAAAATAATCCTTTTAATTTTTAATGCAATTTTACGAACTGAATACTACCCACCACGATGAAAAGTCTCTCTAAATACTTTGATACCTAAGCCAGGGAAAGATCACACAAGAATTGGGACATATAGGCCTATCTAATATATCAAAGCTAGTTGGGAAACTTATGGTTCCTAATTAATCCCGATATTGGACGAAAATGAACGTTTACCAAATCATCAATTTGGATTTAGGAATAAACAAAGAACAATCGAACACACACACACTATTAAACGTCATTAGCATAACTTTTGAAGAAGAAAAATATTGGCCTGCACTCTTCACTGATGTTTGTCAAGCTTTCGACAGTCTGGCATGAAGGCTTAATCCATAAATTGAAGCTAAATTTACCCGCAAATACACACAAACTGTAAGAAAATTACTTAGTAGGTCGAAAATGTATTATTAAAGAAAGAGATTTTTTAAGTTTACCCCAATCGATGAATGCTGAAATCCCACAGAAAAGTAATTTATGGCCTCATCACATCAACTTTCGCTGATGAAACAGCTTTTCTAAGTTTCCACGAAAACCGCTATGAAGCATCTAGGTACTTACAGGACCATATACTTCAATTATAAAAATGATTAAAACAATGGAAAATAAGGGCCAATAAACAAAAATGTATACATATTACATTTACTTTGCGTAGAGAGTCATGCATATAGATCGACCTTTAACGTGAAAATGCCACATAGAGTTAACTCAAACGAAACTAAAAGTAATTCAAATAAATTCATTGGAACAAATTTGGACCCTAATCAAGATTGTAATGTCCTACTTAACAACTCTATATTAAAGCCAATATATTATGGTATTTAGTTATGAGACCAGTGCTTCATAAAGAAAATCCAAAGGCGCCAAAACAAAGTTCTTCAAATCATCACGTCCGCTCCCTGCTATGTAAAAAAACTCGAACATTCACACAAAAACCTCAATGTACCATCAGTTAAAACTATGTTCGCAAAGTATTCAATTAAATACTTAAAAAAGCTTGAATCGCACACAGATCCACTAGCTCGAAATATTTTAAAAAATGGCATTTATCCGATCAGAAGAGGGGGAAACACCTACATATGTTAACGGGAACATTGGTTCGGGGAATTTTCTTCAGGTATTGGTAGGACGTAAACTTGTATGTATGTTCGTTGAAGGCCATAAGCACCACGACCCAGAGGATCTTTTGTGCAGCCCATGTATCTCACCATGTCAGGTTTCGGCTCCGTATAAAGCCCATTACCCTGCCTGGTGAAAGATCGTAAATATTAGTTGGTCTCATCATTTTCCCCTCGAAAATTTCCGCCTGGAAGTCCCTAAGGCTGGACAGCAGCAGAGCATCCAATTCAGATCTACATATCTTGGTACATGCAATACCCACTATAAGCTGATGGTTTCTAAAACAACAGTGCCGTAAGTAGGCCAACAAGCAGTCTAAGTTTCGCCTTTTCAAGAAGTAGCTTACCAGCCTTGCCACGGGACTGTCTACATCCAAAAGTGGACGTCCATGGCCGAAGGAATTCACGTTCGGACCATTGTTGTAACATCCCCTAATGTGACCAACAGGGTCGCCGAAGAAAGTCTCAGGGCCTATGAATGGACGACGAGCGACCCTGTTTGGCAAGCAATCAGCCCTTTCATTGCCTGCATGGCCCTCGTGGACTGGAACACAGCAGAAATTCAAGTCATTGTGTTTCCCTATCTCGTTCAGAGACATAAAAAAGTCCATAACTAAACTGGACTTCACCTCCAAAGAATATAGTGCTCTAAGAGCGGCTTGGTTAACCGACATTATTAATAATCTCAAGCCCTGTACTCTGCTTTTAAGACATTCACCAGCGCATATGAGGATGGCGTAGATCTCCGCCTGAAAGATCGAAGGCTGTTTGCCCGTTGACAAGCCCCTTTGGAAGCCCGAGCCCATGATGCCCGGCCCAGTATCACCATTTCCCTGTTTCGAACGGTCGGTGAACCAGACCTGGTCTGCGCAACCACGCCACCAGGATTGGTTGGCCCATTGCTCCCTAAGAGGTATTAGTACATTAAAATTCTTATTCAATACCAGACTAGGCAGCATATGATCAACAACCACTATAGATAAAACATTCCTAAGAATCTCAAGGAACCACATGTTCCCCACAAAGTTACCTGTCTTGTATTCAGCAATGCGCGGCATCCTGTTAGCACACCTGCAGGCCCCCTCCTCGATAGACCTTATCGAGTATCACTCTAGCTTTGACCTGTGCGGTAACCAAAGACCAGTAGATCATTCTAGGCTTCAGTCCCCATGTCTTCCCGAAGAGTCTTCGGCAGGCATACAATAAAAGTTTTCGCGGGGTTAATACTTAGACCCCTCTCTCTGCACCAACCAAGTGTCAAGTCCAGGGCCTGTTGCATCGCTTCCGAAAGCGTCGTTTCATCAAATCCAGTCACCATATTACCAGATCGTCAGCATAGCCATAAGTTCGGAAGCCCAGGTCATTAAGGGTATCCAATGGCTCGTCGATAACCAAGGTCCACAAAAGAGGCGATAGGACGCCGTCCTGTGGGCAACCTTTGTTGCTTCAATGGTCCTCGATGAGCCACATAGATCCAACTTGATCACTCTGGATTCTAGCATCTCCCCTATCCAGTTTCTTATGAGAACTGGAACACCTTTCCTTGTTAGAGAAAAGCTAATTGCATCGCAGGAAGTGTTGTCAAAGGCTCCCTGAATGTCGATAAATGCACACTGAGCAATATGTGTTCCGTCCAGTGCCTTCTCAATCGTACCCACAACGTGATGAATAGCAGTCCCCGTAGAATTGCCCGATTGAAAGGCAAACTAAAACTTATGAATCCAAAGTTTTCTACGTGTTCTTCCATGGAAAACTAGCTAAGGCTTATTGCCCCCTGACTTAGGTATAAAGATTACTTTAACCTCCCTTCATGGCTCCGGCAAGCTCAGTGATTAGAAATGCAAAATAAAAATTCAAAACTATAAATTAATAAGATTCAATATATCGTCAGCTCATTATTGCTTTGACCTGCCAACCATCTAAAAAAAAATTGAGTTGGGTATGGGATATACATATATGTTCTAAAAGAGGGTTCTGAATCAAAAACCTGTTTCACAAAATTTTTTATGATTTCTGAGACATAAATTTTGCTCCATATCAACTATTTTAAAGTTTATTAAGTATTGTTTTTCTCCACACGCTACTGTTTCACTCTTGCTTTGCTTCATTGCCCTAAGAAAAACAAGTAGTTAAACGAAAACAAAATAAAATGACAATAAGAAAATAAATTTTACTCTTGCTTCGCTTCACTGCCGTTAGAACGGCAATGTAGAAAAACAAAATAAAATGTAAACAACTCAATAAACAGCAGTAAGATTATGTATGCAGCTACTTTTTAGAAATAACTGCCTGTATTTAGAAAATGAAAAGAAAATTTCGTGTGAAAAATTATATTAAAAATAAAAACAATTTTATTGTTGTTTTCATTATAATTGCTTACACAAAATTTTGTTTACATTTCCTAAAAGCAGCCAGTAAATTTAGAAAAGTGGCATATGTGGCACAAAACAATAATTTTCACTGTTATTAAAATACTATTAACTAAAGTTCGTTAATGAACGTTCACAAAAATTTATATATTTCGTCAAAACATGTGCCAGAAGCCAGTGGTGGAAATACAAAAAAAAATTCTTTCGGGTATATTCTCAGAAAACTTCATGTAAACGTTCATTGTCGTTTTGCTCCACTACAACTTTTTGGCATATGCGCCAAACCACTATTTTCAAACAACAAGTATGTATGTAGGTTCGTGATTTTGGTTTATGTAGTTCCTTCACTTGTAGTTACGTGCTTTCGACTTTCGCTTAAGGCCGTGTCAGATACAACTTTGTCGCTTTGCGTGACGTTTCTACCTTCGGCAGAAAAACGCAAAGCAAAAGGTGTATGCCACAATGAAAACTTTGACAACACTCACGCATTGTTTGTTAACTTATAAAAGCGGTTGGTAATTTGTACATTTAATTATTTGTTACAAAAATAAAAGTTAAAAATTTAATTGGATGGTTTTTTGGAATTGAATTTGGCAAAAAAAAAAAGAAAATTATACTAGCCAATTGTCAAAGCGCGCAAAAAGATGAGAGTTGGCTAACTTTTTGCTTCGCTCCGCTTTGAAAGTACTTTATGTGACATGTTTCGTATAAGTACGTATATTTTATCTTAGATGTCAAAGCGAATCGGTAACGCAACGCGAAGCAAAAGTTTTATCTGACATGGTCTTTATAGTCGGGCATGTTCTATAAATCCAATTGAAGTTGAGCTAAAATTAGGGAAGTAACGAATACCGATACCGATATATCGACTATACTTGACGTTTACCGATATATCGGTATAGGCGATATTTTACTGTCGATACGCCGATACTATTTTTATAGTTTTTTAATAAACAATTTAATTTTCAATGCTAATTTTTTGCATAACAACAAATAGCAAAAAGCAAAAAGAATAATAAATTGAAGGTGTTCACGTAAAAAGTTGCCCTCTTGCGAGAAGGCATAAGTGCAAAAACATAACAACAACCACATAGACAATTATTTCGCCCAAACGATGCAAAATTGTCAGGGTCTAAGTAAGTGCAAGATTATCAGAGCAAAAGCATACAAATGTTGCAACTTTTTATGGCATTGCCAAGTTGAAAACAATTCTAAAAAAGTACTCATAAAATCAACTCTACATTTTGACGTACATTTTTTTCTTTGAAATGAAAAATATTAAAAATTGTAGTGATCAAAGATGAACTATGTAAAAAATAAAACAATTAAAAAAATAAAAAGCTTTAAAAAATGTAAGAGGCATAAATAATAAATATACTGGAATACTTATCTGAAAAAAATTATGAGGTAGATAAGTTATAAATTCGACTTGTAAATTAATGATATTAATCATTTTTTGTATTTTTCAATAAATGACGGTTCAAATTGATTAAAAATATTATATTGTCATATGGAAGGTACGGAAGGAAAAGCCGAAAATTGAAGATGCAAACAAAATAGGTTGCTCACGTAAATTAAGTTAAATGCTATTTTGCACAGTTGCAAGGGTAACAAAAATTGACTTTAATGCCTTTATTGTTTCTTTTAATTCTTAAGCTGGAGGTCGGTTCACACCACACGTTTTTCCTTTTTTCGAGACGCATGCTAAAGTAGAAAGTAAACCGACTCCATGCTTTCACTATGTAAATGCATTTAACGCGTTTGCTTTGTAACTTGTCAATACAAATTTACACTACGACTTTTTGGACTGATGCATAAACGCAATGAACGCTTGGTGTGGGCCTGCAGCATCAGTCGTTTTGCTTTGCACCATAATTGAAAAACGTTCTCCCATTGATAAATCTTGTATGAAGAGTGACGAATTTTCTGCTAATTTTTAATGATTTTTGGGAAAATTAAAATCATTTTGCTACAAGTTTTGAGTTACTTCAAAGGGACTATAAGCAAAGCCACTGCTACATTTTCTGACGCTATTTTTATAGTTAACAGTCTTTGAACATTATTACACGATAAATAAATAAACTGAGATGCAGATTCCCAAAAATTGGCGATTTACGGTAGCATTGGCTCTAAATGAAAGTTTTGAATGTTCAGAAAGTTTTGAATGTTCAACTCACAACTACACTCACAATATTATAACAGTAACGGACTGTTGTTTATTCAAGAAGTTTCCGTTCAGTCATTTTTAAATAAATAAACAATTAAAATTCCAAGTAAATTTATTTTTAACTGATTCTAACTCTTATTTAAAAAACGAAGTGCACATTAATACGGATTTTCGGTTGCATTTAATATTGTCTGTTGATTAAGTAAAAGTATTCTGTATGTAAAATTAAATGAAAATTAAATTTAAAACAACTGTAAATTTTCTTAAAAACCAAACTACATATTTTGCATTTAATTTTAACGAAAAGTTAACTTAATTTTTACTGTTAAAAATTCAACCGCGAATTCCATAAAAAATTAACCACAAATCCCGTAAAAACAAATGAATTTTCGGTTATTTTATATAATTTAACTATTAAAAAAAATAACCGACAAATTCCGTAAAAACAAATAAATTTTCAGGTATTTTATATAATTTAACTACCAAAAAATTAATTTTCAGTTATCTATTTATAGATCTGTGGCAAAAAGTAAAAAACGATTTTCTTGTTTTGTGTAGAAAATTCCCATATTCTATTTGTTAAAATTATTTAGTTAAATACATCAAATTTTTTAAGGTAAATAATTGCGAATAAAATATCGGTGTCATATAATTGAAAGTTCTTCTGTAAACAAAGTGATCAGTACAACAAACATGTATAACGGGTTAAGTGAATAAAAATAAATATTCTCTATCTCTCTGTCTCAGTAGAAAAACAAGCGGACAAGTGTCTGGTATTTTTTAGAAATTTGAGTAAAACCTGTATTACATAAAATTACTGACTTACATAAAATAACTGAAAATTCATTTGTTTTTACGGAATTCGTCGGTTATTTTTTTGATAGTTGAATTATATAAAATAACTGAAAGTTCATTTGTTTTTACGGAATTCGCAGTTGAATTTATGACAGTAAAAATAAAATGAACTTTTCGTTAAAAATAAATTAAAAATAAGTAGTAAAAATAAAATGAACTTTTCGTTAAAAA
Organism: Pollenia amentaria; assembly: GCA_943735925.1. NCBI lineage: Eukaryota > Metazoa > Arthropoda > Insecta > Diptera > Polleniidae > Pollenia > Pollenia amentaria. Next base: position 120,286,934 of record OX031008.1, read on the forward strand.
TAAATTAAAAATAAGTAGACCGGTTTTTAACTGAATATTCATTTATTTTATATTACAATTTCCGTTAATTTTACGTACAGAATATTGTGAGTGTAGTGATAGTGAAACTATTATTGCAATCATTTTGTTGATGTTGAGTGATGAATTTAAGCATGAGTGATAGTGATGTTAAAAAATGTTGCACTCAAAAAAAAAAAAAGTTGTCTGATATAAGAAAAAGCAATCACGAGTTTATTGCAACTTTTTTGTTCTTCAATCGTTTGAGTGCCACTAAAAATTTTGCACTAAATTTCCAAAAAAAAAAACAACTTATTTCTTCATGATTAAAGCCAATAATTATTCCGTTATTAACAAAATTTCATGTTGTTTAACTTCCTCTGCTTATGCATACCATCACAAGAATCAAAAACTATTTACATTTCTTAAATTTAAGTGAGAGTCTGTTTATATGCAGCCTTTTTGATTGCAAGTTCAAATTTTGCAATATTTGAATTGAGTGCAGATTTTTGCATTCAATCTTCGTTTAGTGATAGTAAAAAAATTTGCAATATCACTAAATTTTTTTAGTGGTAGTTAAAAAAATAGCATTACTAAAGCTGGTAAAAAAGAGTGCAAACTAATTTTTTTGCAGTTTTATTTAGTGATAGTGCACTGCTGATTTAAATCAACATTTAGTGCAATAAAATGGACTATACAATTAATTTATAAGACAATGGATTTTGTAATTACATGTGAGAAAAAACATATTTTTAAAGGAAAAAAATTGTCAAAAAACCAACAAATTTTCAGAAAATCTAAGATTTAACCCGATATAACTTAGCTTTTTTTTTTAACCGGGTGACGCCTTAAAGAGAATAATTTTTATTTATTCACTTATACAAAAACAGTTACTGATTACTTGTTAATTGGAATAGCTTATAAAAGTGTAACTTTACTTACAAAGAGACAAGAATAAAGACAGTCAAAAGAGGGGCAAAATGTGAATTTAAGCGGGCGATACAGTATCCTATTCAGTCGTACGATTTGCAAAAAAAAAAAAAAAATCGTGTGACTAATAAAGAATGATAGTATGGCTTCAAAATGAATTGAATAACAAATTTTTTGACAAGTCTGACCGACTTGCAAATGTTTATGAAAATGTTCATAAAATGATACTTTCTATGCGATTTTCTTTTTCTATCTTTTTTGTGGGATAGTGTGGCATTGAGAGCAGATTTAACAAACATTTCTTAATGTCGGGTAGAATTGCGTCAGATTTTCGTGTGAATGAATCGTAAGATTGTGTAGGATAGCGAATACTAGCCTTTAGTCGCATAACGGTAACGCTGGCTATACGGCGAAAATGAATGTAAATAAACAAAAAAATTGACAGTTGCCGTCACACCGAGGCGAAAAACACTGTGACCAGCTGGCTTTCTGAGGCCACCTCCTTATTCCATAATGCCTTAGATCTTCTAATTTTTCTAGAGACTCAGATTCGTCTGTTTACTGCCGCTATTGAATATTATACTCAAAATTTAAGACCATGGCGCAGAAATACTTAAAGCTGAAGGTCCACACCATGCGTAGATGCGTATGATACTTTTTGTGCATTTCATGCGTTCCTAAATTCGAATTACATGCAATGCGTTTTATACACCAAATTGTTTTTTTTTTTTTATCATCTGTTGTGTTAATATGTTTATCAAATAAAAACAAATTGGCAAAAATGGAAAGTGTAAGTGATATTTTAATACAATTTATTTTTAAGAATTCATAGAGGAGTTAACTTTTATTAGCAAAAAAAATCGTAATTTTTCAACGCATTTGTTAAAAAAAATAATAAGCACAACGAAGATGGCAGAATGGAAAATTTTGTTTATGAAAAAATTGTTCTAAAAATTAATTTCAATGTATTTTGTTCTTGAAAGTTATTTCAATCTTTATAACGAAAGCTTGTTCTTTTATTAAAAACCTTTTTTAACACAAAAAAAAGAAAAAAAAGGAATCCACCACACAAACATATTTATCGATAACATTGAAAACAAAATATGATTTGTCATCCATGGCCATCAAAAACAGCTGACATTTTTTCACCACACATGCGACGCATACGTATATCCATTCTATTCGTTTTGCTGTGTAACTTGTCACATACCATTGCACTGATTCTACTTTTTGAAATATGCATAAAAAGGAACAACGCATAGAATGCATGGCATGGGCCTTCAGCTTAAGTGTCAAATGAGTTCAGTTACATCTGAGAGACGATTTTTTACTGCAGGTCTGCTTCAAACGGAGTTGCGAAATTATCTCTGCAAAAGTTAAGAATACGAGTACTTTGTTTTTTAAACAAAAATCTTAATAATATTAATTTTGAATATCGTCACCTTAATATAAAAAGGCCCCAACTCATTATTTTTGGAAATCCGTTTTTTTTATTGATTATTGTAGAATGGTTGCTAATACACATTCTATTAAAATTTCAAGCAAATTAGATTAAAAATAAAGAAGTTATAAGCAGAATACAAAAAGCCCTAACTCATACACACAATTTTTCTAAAGAAAAAAAGGCCTAACTCATACACACAATTTTTCGAAAGAAATACATATTATGTATTTCAATCTGAATTCCTCGTTTAATTTTAATAAAGATGTTTTTTGACAATGGTTGTGTAGCTATATTATTTCAGCTTTTATTAAGTTTTTTCCTTCTCCTGTAAAAAGTGTTTTTGATGAGTTGGGGCCTTTTTATATTAAGGTAACGATATGTACTTATAATCTCTTAATTATTTTACCACGAATTTAAATTCATTCCGTTGTTTTTAAAATCTTTTTAAATCTTTTACACAGTAATTTTGTATAATAAAAAATTTCTCTACTTGAGTTTTGGTAATTTTACCTTGAATTTTATATTCGTATCGGTATTGGTATCGGCGATATTTACAGTCATTTTGTAAATAATTGAAATCAAAATCTCGTTCGATTTGTATATGTTTAATTTTTAGTATGTGTTAGTAAAAATTGGAAAGGGCAAGAAGGACCTCGTTGATATGCATCAAATTTATTAAAAAAGCCGATATGGCATTTTTTTGTTAATTACGTGATTTTGCATTTCAGCAAACGATATATTAAGTCCTTTTAATTCCTCAATTAAACATAGGGCCTCAACAACAGACATCCATCGAGTCCTGTTTAAGGCTAGCTAGCATATTTACTTCATTAAAAATAGCTTGTTTTTTTTTTTTTTTTTTTTTTTTTTTTTTTTTGGCGATTTTGTTTTTGCGTGTCACACTCCCCTCAACGCGATCAAGTATATTTTACATTTTTCCATAGGTAGAGGAAAGCCAGCAAAAGTCGCGCGCATAGTAAAGTTGCCTTATTTTACCTTGGATGCCAAAAGTAATGCTATCTTGGCTGGAAATGGCTTGCCTCATGACATCCAGAACAGTGTTTTACAAGAGAGACGATAGAACGCATTCTTGCCTTAAGCCTTTCCCGATTACACCAAATTATATCCAATTGTTTTTATTATCTTGAAAAACGTTTAAAATAAAAATCACTAAATATTGAACCTGCATAATAAAACAAAATGTTAGTGTTAGTTATTAATTAACGCTTTTTTGATAACAATTTTCCTTTTTCTTCCCCACCATTTCAGGGAGATGTTAATTCCATTGAAAGTATAACAGAAGATGAAGTAAGTGAAAAAATACCATCCGCTAATTTAGATTGGATCGATGCAGTGGTGCAGGAACGGAATGATCGCGAAATTTTAGCTAAACCGAAAAAAAAGAAAAAGAAAAAAAATGCCAAGGAATTAGATCAGTTAGATGGTGTGCCCATCAAAGAAAATTCCATAGATGCATCCGTTGACGAGGAAGATGAAAAGGTAGTAAAATGTCTTTATTATACATTGATGTGTTGTGATTGTACCATTTCGTAGACATAAATTAGACATTTTCTAAATAAGGGTATTTCAAATGAATTGAAGTGAAAATGCATTTAACTATTTTTTTAATTTGATTTAGGAAAAAAGAAAAACAAACAAATTTGTTTTTTGTTTTTTTCGCAAAATGACTGAAAACTTTAAAAGCATAAATGAAAATAATTTAAATCAAAATTAAATATACATACATATTACTAAACAAAAAAGAAAGCAATTAAAAAACAACTTTAATAAAGGACAAACAAAATTTGTCAAAATAACCTAAACATACAACATACATGCCAATTCGTATTTGTAAACTTAAAATTCCTAATAATTTTTTTAAAGTTTTAGTAGATTTTTTACTAATAACAAGACATTATATCAATATAAAAAAAATTAATATTAAACAAAATCGAATTAAATATAATACTTAATTTTTTTTTTTATAATTTATAAAATGATATACTATAAAAGAAAAATATATATCTTTACATACATACATAAAAATATTTTCAATATTATCTTTAATTTTTAAATGTGTTGAAACTAATTTAACATAATAATTAGTTTAACACTGTATTTTTAAAAAAAAAAAAAGAGTTATTTGAAATAACATTAATATAAATAAAAGAAACGATAATTGAAAATAATTTATAAACAGAAAAATAAATATGTATTTTTAATATTTATTTGGCAAAATAGTAATTTTTAATATTTGTGTAAACACTATTTTAAGATTTCAAACTAACATTAATAGCCTTTTTCCGATGTGCGTAAGAATTCTTTCTTGTGCACAACTACATTTAAAACAAAAACAAATTCTAGAAACTTTTTTTGTTTTAAATGTAGTCGTACGAAAGAAAAAATTCTTTCACAAATCGAAAATAGGCAGTTAATCCTTGAAAGGAAAATGCTTACTACTTAAAAATACTTAGTAAAGCAGATATGAATTTTAAAATCAATAAAAGGAAAGGAAAACAAATTTAATAATACATAAATTAACAAAACTTTGAATTTTTATAAAATAAAATTTTTTTAAAAATATTTCACTTCTTGTTTTCAATAATATACAAATTAATTTTAATTCAACCAAAAATACGCTTTCTTTTTATTAAGCATAAAATTTTATATTTATTGAATTTATGTATGTATGTGTACATATTTCTATAAATTTATGCTAAACCATACGTATCGCACACTTAATCATTAACAGTGACAATTTAAAATTCAAAAATGTTCAGCCGAGACAAAAAAACTGGCTCCCAAAGCATGGTTACAATTTTTTAATCAAATGTTAAAGAAGAAAAGTTAATGAAGAGTTGTGGTCGTTATGGATTTTATTTGTGATTTGGTTTATGAAAACATTTATTTTATGTAACAGCTCGACCTGAAAAACACTAATGTATGTATAAAAATTATTTTTTATTCCTCCTCTCCTTCGCGTTCTTCATCCAACTCAGCTAGATCAAGGCCCAGTAGCTAAGCTACGAAACGTTCTAAATCAGGGAAAAAGACTATTGATATTAAAAGGAACCTTAGACTAGCTTCTTCTGCAATAAAATCCATTTGTTGTTGCAGAGACGATGATAATATGTATTAAAAAAACTGCAACATCGTTAAACATAAACCGGTTAAGGCTAGTTTACACGGTAATACAATGTGTTACGACATGTCAAAAAATGATGTAGAATGAGAAAAATCTTATCATGTAAAAGCAAAATGCATTGAGTAAGAGAGAATACGGATAAAAGTATGACAATCGGTCGGTAAATGTTCATTTTCTAAACCATTTTAGAAACTTATGTATTCTCATCATACCAGAGTCGCATTTTAACAGTGTATATTGAAGGTGGTAACATTTTTATAAAATTACAAAAACACGGAGAGAATTTCATAATATTTTGATTCCACAAAGTCGTAATACATTGTATTACCGTGTAAACTAGCCTTTATAAAAATTAGAAGTCTTAATGAGAAAATGGAGCCTCTTCTTATCATTTGGATTAAAAATCAAAATCAGCGAAAAATGCCCTTACGTCAAATGGTAATACTAATGACAGCTTTAACTTTGGGTACGTTCAGAAATGCATCAGTGCGCTGTATCAGAAAAGCAAATTTTTTTTAATGCCGATAAAAAAAGTAATTATAATTTTTTTTTTATTGTGTGACTATTATTTTTGTGTGGAGTATTTGACAATTTTTTGGTCCACATCTACTATATATCGTTACCTAAAACGCAAAAGGCCCTATCTAACAAAAAATTAAAAATCGACTTTTTCATTGATTCTGATGTGTTGCATCAACTCAAATGACCATAAAACAATTTGGTATCTTTCGACCAAAATGAGCGATTTTATTTACCAAAAACAAAGGTCCTATCTACAAAAGATAACGCTAAAAGGATGCTAAAAGGACTAACTAACAATTTTTATAATATGCAAGATTGATAATTGTCAAAATAACTGGTAGGTTTTACAAGAAAAATAGAAGAAAAATTTATTATAAACAGTTTAATGCAATTTATAAATTTATCATATTAAAAAGCTTTTGCCCCTCCTGTAAAACTTTCAAACTGTTAGATAGGGCCTTTTGCGTTTTAGGTAACGATATATATATATATATATATATATATATACATATACACTGATGCAGCGCAGTGATGCATTTACGAACATACCCTTTATTTTATTCTATTTTTATCCGTTAAAGTATGAATCTCCGAAAAAATTAAATGAAAATCAGAGTGGCAAAGAGGAGAATGTATCCTTCAATGGTGCAGACTGGGTTAAGGGAGTGAAGATTGTCAACTGTGGTAACAAGAATTCCTTGGAATTCTTAAGAACCATGATTGGCAAGTGTAGTGACTTTAACCCAGAGGCAAAGCTTGAAGTCATACAAGCCTCCGAACTTCCACTCAGGTCCATAGTGACAGCATGGACCGAATGGGTAAACAGAACGGTAGGCTCCTTACCAACCACTGGTTTGAAAGGAGAACACCGGGAAGGAATTCCGGTTTGTCGTAGATCGGGAGTCCATGAAATTCTTTGAGGAGGTTGGGGGGTTGTTAAGTTCGGTTTAGGTAGTGTCAGGTTCCGGTATCCGAAACATGACAGGACCAAAGAAGCTTTTAGTGGTGCAAATAAACCTGCACCATTGTGAAGGAGCTTCAGCCGAACTAGCAAATTTCCTCACAAACACCTGGACGGACGTAGCCCTTATCCAAGAGCCTTGGATAATTAAGAATAAGGTTGCGGGTTAAAGGTTACGGAACACACTCTGTTTGTCCCGTCCACAGAGGAAAAGGTAAGAACGTGTATACTAGCGAGTAATGAATTGAATTTTCTCATCTCTCATTCTTTCAGGTGCGGTGACTTGACCGTCGTTAATAGAGAAGCCAAAGGTTATTGTACTCTTACACTGGCTTCGGTGTATATGCCGTACGAGGCAAAAGATCCACCTGGCGCAGAGGTGGAAGAATTGGTGGCGTATGCAAGAAAGAGTGGTGCCATCCTGGTTTTGGGGTGTGATCCAAATGCACATCATAACCAATGGGGGAGCGCTGATATTAACAAAAGGGGTGAGTTAATGTTTGATATTATAACTACTAACAATCTTATTATCTGTAATATGGGTAACACTCCGACGTTCAGAAATAAGAATAGGCAGGCAGTTATAGATCTGACATTAGTGAACCGCGACGAACAACTTGTTGTAGATTGGAGGGTGGCAACGAACTGTACTTTTTTAGACCATAGCCGTATAACATTTAGACTGAATTTTGACCTGTATAGGGTTAATCCGTTTAGGAACCCGAGAAGGACGAATTGGGACTCATTTAGTGAAAGGGTCAGCTCTGGGTTGGCGCAATGGGTCCTGTGCGACTTGCTGCCAACTGATGTGGAAGGTGATGTGAACAGATTTACTCATCTGCTAAGAGAGAGCTATAAGATGTCTTGTCCGGTTAATTTTCCGGATAGGCGTGAACAGCCCAAATGGTGGACCAGGGAACTTCAGGTTCAAAGGTTGACGGTAAGGAAGCTGTTTATCAGGGCCCAGCTCACGGGAGCACCGGGTAATTGGAACACACATAAGGTGCATTTCAATAAGTATAAGGCGGATCGGAGGTATGGACAATGGTCAATGGGACGGAAGGTTGTGATATAGAGTCATGCGTCCGCCTTCGTCGAGGAAATAGTCACAAGGGAGAAGCTTGAGTGGGCTGTCAATACGACGCATTATTTCTGCTGGTGAATATATTAAGGAAATGCATCAGTAGGAGGTATCTGCCTAGGGGGTCGAGAGAGGTCAGGGTAATTTTTATACCGAAGGCTGCTAGGGCAGGCCACTCGAAGCCGGGAGATTTCAAGCCTATTAGTCTGTCTTCATTCCTATTAAAGGCACTCGAGAGACTGGTAGATCTCTATCTTAGGAGTAATATTGATACCCGCCTCATTAGCAACGCTAAACATGCCTACCTTAAGGGTAAATCTGCATGAGGTGGTGGGTTGTAATGGGCACGGCCTGAGGCATAAGGAATATACTCTCGCCGCGTTTTTGGACATAGAAAGAGCCTTCAATAACATTAGGATAGAGGCGATCAAGGATTCCTTGGCGGAGCTGGTAGTTCAGGGCATGCCTGCATGCTTGGCAGCAGGATTATCAACTCGAGCCTGGGGGAACGTAGTGTACCGAGGAAGGTTACCAGGGGGACACAACAGGGGGTGTGGTTGCTTGTGGTTAACGGGATTCTCAGATCATTTGATTCCAAGGGTATGAAAACCGTTGCCTATGCTGATGACATAGTTCTGCTGGTCAGGGGAAAGTTTCTGTCCACGATCGGTGAAATTTATGCAGGTGATGTTAGGCGAACTCTCGGCATGGGCGAAGGATAGAGGGCTGGGGGTAAACCCTGCGAAGACTGAGCTGGTTCTTTTTACCAGAAGGTACAGGGTAGAGGGTTTTAAGGGGCCAGTGCTGGATGGCGTCGAGTTAACTCCATCTGACTGCTAGGCATTTGGGTAACTTTCTCGACTGTAAACTTTAGACATCCTACAACATCTGTCCCCCATTGAACATTATGTGAGGAGTGTGCCTGCCAGGAACTTATTTAGACCCTACGAGTCTTCGTTGGTTAGACCTAGGCGGGATGACCACACAAGAATCCTATACGATGTGGGTCTACTTGATCAGGGAAGTATTCCGAAAGGATTCTCGTATCGTAGGAGTATGACCTTGTACTTCGGTCAAACACCACCGGTGAGGGGTGGGCAGTATATACACTGACGTGAAAAGGTAATTCAGACTCCCGGATGAGTGCAGTGTCTTCCATGCTGAGATCCTAGCGATCTGGAGGGCGACGGAAGTAATACTGGGGGATCTGTGGTGACAATCTACGTCGATAGTCAGGCTGCGCTTAGAGCATTGTCAAATTATACAGTGCGATCGTGCCTGGTTGCACGGTGTAGGAATGCTCTGAGAGAGCTCATGTTGGCATTCAGAATAAGGCTGTGTTGGGTACCAGGACACTGCAAGGTGGATGGCAACGAGGTGGCGGACGAACTCGCGAGAGGGGGTTCGAATCTAGACTTAGAGGTAAGAGACAGATTGGTAAAACCCCTGTTATGTAACTACTATGGGATGACACGGGAAAGATTCCATGATGCCGTTAACCGGTCCTGGAGGGATAGAACGGATTGCAGGGTGTCGAGGGCCTTATGGCCCAGATTGGACGCAGGGGCAACCAGGGTTTTATAAGGATTGGATAGCAGTAGTCTTAGAACCCTTATAGGGTTCCTGACGGGGCATTGTTCTGTTATGGCTTTTATGGGTAAATGCGACATTGTTATACCGAACTTCTGCAGGCTTTGCGGGGATGCCGAGGAGCTACAGACGGTTGAGCATGTAATGTGCCACTGTCCTAGGATGCTGGGTGCCAGGCAGAAATGGCTAGGGGCTAGATTTTACGACGAACTGGAGTGTATCGCTGAAAGTAATCCAACCGATCTACTGGGGTTTGTCAGGGAAATAGGACGACTGTTTCTGTTGGGGGACCATAGGGGGACTTGTCCTACGTGGTATCTATCCATCTGTATCAAACCTTAGGTCTATTTTCTACATTTCTTCTTTACTTCTCTTTATCCTCTTTTTCTCCTATACTGAAGGGATTCACAATGGACCTAATTGGTCTCCGAGTGGATATGCGCCCTTGGGCGCATAATCCTTCGGTTTACGTCGCGTTTCTCCGGTCCCGATTAGCGACGCAAACCGGGGTATTTGTGTTTTCCAAATTTACTTAAATTTTTGTTTATTTTTTCCCCTTTCATTTTCTTTTCAAATATTCAATTTTAAAACACAAAAATATATTCATTTTATATTTTTAATTTGACAACGTATCTACGTCGTAAGCTACTACGTTCATACGGTGCAATTGTTCGTTGCACATTCATAAAAATAAGGCCTAAAAAAATACATAAATGTAACAAAAATATTAATTTTTAATAATTTTTATTTAAAGAAAATCTTTCTCCGTATTCAAAAACGATTATTTAATTTAAAATTTAACAAACGTTTATTAAGGAGCATTTTAATGGATTTTTTTTTTCCTTTTTTTTAAATGAAAAATTTTTTTTTAATAGGTATGTTCAAGCATATGTATGCCTATTACAGGCAGCAACTAGTAGTTTTATAAAATTTATAAATTGAGAACAGTGGAAAAATAGTACAAAATGGCTCTTTATTGTAAACGTAACTAACACAAAAAATAAAGGGATATATATTCACAATTTCCACCTATATACTATAATAAAATTTAATATGATCCAGATATAAGGCAATGCCAATCCATAACATTGTATTCCAGACAGCTTCCAAAAGTAAAATAAAATGAGTATTCATAGAACCAATGCGCCAATGCCAGGGCAACATTTTATGCATAACGGTATGGCCAACATACATAACAATCGCATTCATGCCACATGCTTCAAATGGATAGCCCGTCCACCAGTGACGTACATCAATAATATAGTACAACACGCTGAGTAGGGTAAATGCCAAGGCAGTGGTAACACAAACGAACGATAAGGACCTGTAAGTAAAATTTTGTTTGAAAAGTAAAAATTTGTATTAGAAAAACCAAAAGAATTCAAAGATTTGTCCCCTAAATTATTTTATTCCCTACTAACCATAGATTTTTATTTAAAGGTATTATGCCCGATTCTTTGGTAAAACCATTTAGTATAGCCGTAACTATAGTTAAAAACATAGACCATAATAACCAACGTGTAATGCGTGATTTCCACTCGGTATGCACCAAAATTATAATACCCGCTAAGACACCAAACAGCACTTGGACAATAGTCAGCAAACAACCTATAAATTAAGTACAAAGAAGACATCTTTTAAAAAAGGTAATTCATTTGTTCAATTATCAAATTTTAACCTTACCAAATATTCCCTCAGGATCGAAAGGTTTTGAATCATAAATATATTTAGCGGTAGGATGTTGATATATATGAGAATTTCCCAATATTTGTAAATCAATATAACCAGTAGCACCTCCTATGCAATCGGGATAAGAGGCATTATTATGTTTGCCACCAGGTCCTAAATAACCTCTTAAAATGTTCGAAAAATGGGTTGAAAATTAAAAAAATCATATTCTGTTATTTTTAGCATACTTGGGACAATTGGGAACATTAAGGCCGAATATAATAGACAAATGAACAATAATTAGAGTAAGCATTAGACAAATTTCCCCTTTAAATAGAATCAAGTCATACAGTTCACGTTTCCAGGAAACCTAAAAGAAAAAGAGAAATAATTACTACAGTAGAATCCTGATAATTCGTAATCGCAAGGAACCAGCCACTTTTTATTAAACGGGATTTCGATTTAACGAGGTTAAAAGAAAAATACGAATTAAAGGGGTGTTTCTATTTCTTTATTAGAACAAACAAAAATATGCAAAACAAAAACCATTTTCATTAGAACGCTGAACATTTGTATATCAAATATTAAACTGGCCACAAAAATAAATTGAAACAAAAATCCATTAAAAAAAAGTTAACGGTAAATCCAGCTTTACTTCCAAATATGTCCGCGTACAAACATAAACAGATACTTATGTGCATTATTTTTAACTGTTGATTTTTTGCTTTGCATGACAATTTATAAGATGTTCTCAACAGCCAATTACGATTTATTAGAGGTTTAACAGATGTAGCATTAAACAAATGCGAATTAATGAGGGAACCGAAATGAATGGAGTTATTACGTTTTAACGCGATTTTTTCATGGGACCCGACAGTTTATGCTGGTTCACACTGTTCAAGTTTTAGTCGTGAAGCCTTGAGCTTTTAGGAGAGAAGCGCAAAACGAATGCCATTTATTTTCCTCTTGCTCTTGACCTATCAAAGGCCTTTCATACGTCCAACCATGCCATCCTCTTCAGAGACTTTGCGACTTCTAGTCTCTCGGACCACACGAAGAGATGGCTTATAAATTTTTTTTGTGAAAGATAGTCGTTTGTGAACTTCTGAAGGTTGGAGTTTTATCCCCTGCTTAATTTTTACGCGACTAAACTCCCGACACCTGCCCAAGATGACCAAATAATATCCTACGCAGACGACTGTACTATAATGATGACAGGCCACAACATTGATAACCAATGTAGTTCGGTAAAAGGTTATCTCAATGATCTAGCAAACTTTTTCCACATGAGGATTATAAACATCTCCGCAAAACCTTCGGCGACTCTTCACGACATAGACAAAGGAATGGGGTTACAGTTGAATGTGACTGTCGATGGCATCATAATTCCAACAACAAATCACCCAAAGATATTGGGAGTGACGCATGCCACTACAATCTGCCATAGAATGCGAAGTAGAAACAAGGTCCTCAAGTCTCTAGCCGGCAGCACATAGGGCATGGACTATACTCATCATGATGAAGAGGAGATGATGACGGTCAAGGAACACAACGTAATGCTTACAAAGCAATTCTTTCTGGGATGTTATCGGAGGGGGAATTAGACTACATCCAATAATGTCAGAAAAGATCTTCGCTGGTATGAGAAAGAAGTTCAACAGCACCTTTACTCTATGACAGACCACACCTCATACAGGGCAGCTCTGAATGAAATTTATAGGAAGTCGATTGAGATTGCGAGCCACCGAGGGAATATTGTTTTAGGAGGTCGTCCCCCACCTGTTGAAAACGAAGAACGCGACTTACCACGTCGGACCAGAGTGATACTGGCACAATTGGGGTCGTACGTCTAAACTCGTACTGGTCCAGAATAAATAGTACTATCCCAGAAATCTGCCCTGCATATGCGGTAGGCCCACACGACGTACGACACCTATTCAACAGCAGTGCAAACCCAACCCCGCTAGAAACAGTGTCCTTATGGACCCGCCCACGTGAGGTAGCATAGCTACTAGGTCTTGACTAAGCTGAGTTGCATGGACAGAGCGAAGAAGAAGAATAGAAAAAAATTTTTATACATGCTTACTTTTTAGGTCGAGCTGTTAAAACAACAATAAACGACACGGTCCTCACTGCAGCCAGGTCTATGCACGGGGATCGACGCAATGGATTACCCCATGCCCAATGACTGACCACTCCCCAATACAGGATCACAAGTACTTATGAAACTTACCCAATCATTTCGGTTCCTTCCTATTCCCTATCCCATTGTTTTCATCTTTACTGAGCAGTCAACAGCGACCTGGCTGCTCAGCCTAATCCTTCTCTGCGCCGGTGACATTGAAAGTAACCCAGGTTCCAGGACTTATGTATGTCCAATCTGTCGAATGCAAATAACGAGGTGACTACTCTGTCCTATGCTACGGGTATATAGAATGGGTCGCCTTCTCTGCTCGGGACTTGTATCTACGAGTGATCATGACTCCTGTGACAACTGTCCGAAATGTAACACCCCTTACATGCCGATAACCAAAAATGTGGCCATAACCCCTCACCAACCATAACGTTGCGACCTTAGACGTTGGCACACCGCATACAGGCAGCATGACTACAACTGAAGAAGCTATAGCAACACCAAGAGTGGCACTTCTGTCAAATTTCACACGAACACCACAAGTGAAATGCACACACCCATTCTACAATGGAACTGTAATGGCCTCATTAGGAAGGTATCGGAGTTAACTAACTACATGAATAGGAAGGAATTCAAAATCGCAGCACTTTAGGAGACAAAACTTTCCAGCAGAAATGGCCCCGATAGCTCCTCAGGTCATAGCTCGATAGGGAACGGAACACAGGGGCGGCCTATCCTTCCTGTTGCTAAGTCGGTGACATAAGCACGAATCCAGGTAACGTCCACCGACATACACCTGGTATAATGGTCAGATCGGGAGACACAGACCTAAAGATTCTGAATGTCTGTATTCCAGCCGAAACGGCCTGCCGAATTGGCACCCACGCGGACAGCATATCTCTTAGGCATAAACACCCTTATACTTAGGGATCTCAATGCGCACCACGACAGCTGCCACTCCTACCTGGGATATGACGACCGCGGAGAATCAATATCTGACCAGGATGGCTCCGAATTATGCGTTGTTAATGAAGAACGACCACACGCATCACTGCCACATGTCGCAGCTTCCCTGGTGTCACCATTGTTAACCCAGATCTTCTGCTTCACCTCGACTGGCATGTAGACATTGCTCTAAAATTCGCCCACATACTCATTACATCATAAATACAGTCATAAATACCGACTTCATCGAGGCAGAGGATAAGACCTATGTCAATTTTAAAAAGGCTGACTCAACGAGATGTTCAACGAGATTACCGCTGATGCATTAAAACTAGGCGATGAAAGATGAAATGGGGAAATCCAATCCATCAGACCCCAGAATCCAAAAACTCAGTCGTGAGATCGATGCACTTGAAGGAATCAAACCCTAGATCCAAAAAGCAGTGGAACACAAAAGGGAACCTCTCAAACCTTCGAAACATCAAGATGACCACCATCAATTTTGTAAGACACTCCTCAAGACGGAAAAAAATGTGCGGCGGCCTTCAACCTTCAACCCGTAGAGCACCCACCAAAACCCGATCGAACTCGAAGGAAACTAAAACGTGACATATGTATATGGTCTCTTAAAAGAACACCACCCTATTACCATCACGAAGGAAAACGACCTTGAGGACATACAAACGGCAAAAAGCTTCACCGCCATCGGTCCCGATGGCTTTGCAACTAAGATGCTAAAACACATTGGGGAAAACGGTGCGAGATATCTGGCCCAGCTATTTAAGCTCAGTATAAACACCCTAGATATACCGAACATATGGAAGCTTGGGAAGATTATACCTGTACCAAAACCGGAAACACCACTCACATGGAAAGCTCATACAAGCCCATCACCCTCAAGCTCCTGTGGTTCGATTCACTAACTTAACGATCCGACAATCGTAATTTTTGTCGACATATATATTCGCTTGCAGTAACGATAGTGCGATTCAGTATTTTTTTTTTAAGCGATAGTTAACAGCTGTATTTTTGTGTTCATTTATTTTAATAAAACATGGAAGCTCTGTCTACAAAATGTCAAAATAAGCGAAAAGCACAGAATAAAAAAATAAACAAATTAACTTGTTGTTTTTTTTTTTTTTTTTTTTTTTTGTAAATTTTGAATAATGTATGTTCATTAGGGCGGGTCGATTTATTTTTCGACAATTTCCCTATGATTGCCGTATTCTATGGGTTATTCCATGAAAATTTGCCAAAGGAACCATACCTCTATCGTTAAAATCGAGTCCCCTACTTTTTGTTGGTAGATTTTTTCCCAAACTGACGTTCGTATGAAATATTACCTACACGTTCACATCCATAACTCAAAAACTATCGATCGGGTTTGGCGTTGGAAAGGTGAGCTCATTTTGATCAATTTACAAAAAAAAATCTCCAACATTGGTCCAACGGTTCAAAAGTTACGGGCATTTTTGTCCAAATTTTGGAGCATTTTTCCATTTTTTTCATGATTTTGTCCAATAATATTACTTTCATGGCCATTTTTTTGGCTTCTACTGGCGATTAAACCCGATCAGTAGTTTTTGAGTTATGGATGTGAACGTGTAGGTAATATTTCATACGAACGTCAATTTGGGAAAAAATCACTCCCTACAAATCGACCCGCCCTAATGTACATATATAGAATGGCGACTAATTCTGTTCCCAAAAGAAGTCGGGCCTCAGCCGAACAACTGAACCATTTGGTGGATTTCATGGCAGAAAAACCGGGAGTGCATGGGAAAGTGGAGTTTGATAGAAAGTGGAGCCAATTGATGGAAATGCTGAACAGTCTAGGGGGAATAGTGAAGACAGTCAATCAATGGCAGACGGTTAGATAAAAAACAATGTTAAGTAGTTAATGATATAATTATATTATTATACAAAACAGGTTTGGTGGGACTTGAAAAAAGTTTAAAAAAAAGTATAAAAAGTTCGGGAGCGGAAAAAGCAGCAGCCTTTGACCGGAAATAGGCCTATATAACAATGGGCATTATTTGGAGCCATTACATCGAGGGTCACG
This sequence comes from Pollenia amentaria, assembly GCA_943735925.1. Lineage (NCBI taxonomy): Eukaryota > Metazoa > Arthropoda > Insecta > Diptera > Polleniidae > Pollenia > Pollenia amentaria. The sequence continues at coordinate 120,303,413 of OX031008.1, forward strand.
AATGTGTAGCTGAAAATGTGCCAATGGAAGAGGTAATTGTAAAGTGCGCAATTGAAAGTTATTTTTATTGTTAGGAGCTCCAAGTTTTTCTGGAAGATGGTGTTGAAATCAACCTTGAAATGCTGTCAACTTCCAGACACTCAACGGACTAAATACAAGAAACTCCCAGCACTCCCGCCAGAAGAATTCCGAGTTCTTTAAAGAGAAAGCGTGAAGACGGCGAAAACGGCGTGCAGTCGAAATTTTTAGATATTGCTGGCAAACAGCAGATGCTTTGATAGTATTTAAATAAGGTTTTTACTACAAACTTATAAGTATGTAATTGTATGTTTTATTTTTTGTACCACAGTTGTTAGCTGATTGAAACGCAGCCAGTGTGCGGGGAAATAAAAAAAATGGCGGAAGCAATAAAAGGCATCGGAGAAGGCTTAAAAGCTAATGCCGATGCAATGAATAGTTTGTCATTTGCTATAAAATGTTTTCTAGCAACGCAGGTCTGGAAATTTAAAAAAAAAAAGTCTAAACGCCGGACTAGAGTATACTTTTATAAAGGTTTGCTTTGTGCTGAATCTGAATATACACTCAGGTATTCTCCATCACATCTGGTTTTCCAAATAGTTTAACCTAAATTAAAAAAACACGCTATTTTGGAGACGTTATAACTGCGCGAATACGTTTTCATTTATTAAACCTAATATGTTGTCAGAAAGTCCTACCAATTACCTTTAAAATAAATATTTTGTTATTAATACCTTATTCATTCTCTGAGGTAATGTACCTGAAGTTTAACAAATCCGCGTTTTCGCTATCTTAATGGTATTTTCGTTTTTAATTTTTCTATTTTTTTAGTGATTTTTTTAAATGTAATTTTGACTTAATTTTTGTATTTTTACCTTTAGATTTATGTTCTTTTTTAAACTATTTTTTAAGATTTGCTTAATTTTAAATATTTTCCTAATTTCAATGGTGCGATTCATTAACTTTTAACGATCCGACAATCGTTATTTTTGTCGACATATATATTCGCTTGCAGTAACGATAGTGTGATTCTGTAATTTATTTTTAACGATTGTACACAGCTGTAGTTTTTGTAACATCTCTGTCTACAAAATGTTAAAAATAAACGAAAAGCACAAAAGAGAATAAAGAAAAAACAAATGAAACTGTGCTTAATTTACCGTTTTTATATTTTATTTTGTGAATTTTACATTTAGAATTCTTTTTTTGCACATTTAGAATTTGGTTTTGTTTATACATAACCATACATATGTATGTTTGTATGTAAGAAGTCGGGCCTCACACTCCCAAAAGTAACAGCTGACTTCAATCGACAGCGAATACGATTATCGTAAAAATGTTCGTGAATCGCACTACTGGAAGCCATCCTTCTTCCTATGTTTTCTACACGTTTCCACCTTGCAGACCACCAGCGAAATAACCACCAGAATCGCAGAGGGTTTAAACAGCAAAATGCCCCACAGGAGAACCATAATTGTAGCCCCGGACCTATCGAAAGCTTTCGCTTTCACACCACCTTGCGCAGGGATATATTCGAGTCCACGCTTCTAAACACCCTCAAACTCTGGATATTGAACTATTTATTAGATCGAAACTTATGAGCAGAATTCCGAGAGGCAACGTCACCCCCGGAATAACAAATAGGGTGCACCACAGGGAGGAGCCCTTCGCCCGTCTTATTCAACCTCTACGCTTCAAAGGCCCCACCACCGCCACCGGAGGTTGAATTAATATCATATGCGGACCCTTCGCCTGGGTAACCATCTTGTCGAAATGGGATACGATTGGTTTGGTTTGGTTACGAAGGGTTATGGGCGTATTTCCACTCGGAGACTAATGAGGTCCATTGTGAATCCATTCAGCAAAGAAAAAAAAGAGGAAAGAGGGAAGTAAAGAAGAAAATAGTCCACAGGTTTAAGATAGATAGACGAATACTGCGTAGTACAGGTCCCCTCTGCGGTCCTCTTAACAGAAACAGCCGTCCTATTTCCCTGACAAACCCCAGTAGATCGGCTGGATTACATCCAACGATACACCCCAGTTCGTCGTGAAATCTAGCCCCTAGCCATATCTGCCTGGGACCCGGCATCCTAGGACAGTGACACAGTACATGCTCAACCGTCTCTAGCTCATCGGCATCCCCGCACAGTCTGCAGAAGTCCGGTATGGCATTGTCCCATTTACTCATAAAAGTCCTAACAGAACAATGCTCTTATCCAATCCTAATAAGTCCTAACAGAACAATGCCCCGTCAGGAACCCTATAAGGGTCCTGAGACCATTCTTATCCAATCCTAATAGAACCCTGGTGGCCCCTGCGTCTAATCCGCGCCATAAGGCCCTCGACCCTGCAATCCGCTCTATTCCTCCAGGTCCGGTTAACGGCATCACGGAATCTTTCCCGTATCACCAATTAGTAGTGACATAACAGGTAATTTATCCCTCTGTCCCTTACCTCTAAGTCCAGATTCGAACTCCCAATTGCGAGTTCGTCCGCCACCTTGTAGTGTCCTGGTACCCAACACAGCCTTATTGTGAATGCCAACAAGAGCTCCCTCAGAGCATTCCTACACCGTGCCATCAGGCACGATCGCACCGTATATTTTGACAGTGCTCTAAGCGCGGCCTGACTATCGACGTAGATTGTCACCACAGACCCCCCTGCGATATGACCCAGTATCACCTCTGTCGCCCTCCAGATCGCTAGGATCTCAGCCTGGAGACACTGCACTCATCCGGGAGTCTTAATGACCTTTTCACGTCAGTGTCAGCAATAATAACACCGGCCCCAGTGTCAGTTTCCATCTCCGTATATACTGCCCACCCCTCAAACCCTATCCGGGAACTCCACCGGTGGTGTAACACCGAAGTCCAAGGTCATAATCCTATGATCCGTGATTCCCGCCGGGAAACAACCCTGATCAAGTAGTCCCCTTCGTATAGAATCCTCGTGTAGTCATCCCGCCTAGGTCTAATCAGCGTAGACTCGTGGTCTAAATAAGTTCCTAGCAGCCACACTCCTCACATAATGTTCAATGGGGGACAGATGTAGTAGGATGTCTAAAGTTTACAATCGAGAAAGTTACCCAAATACCTAGCACAGTCAGATGGAGTTAACTCGACGCCATCCAGCACTGAACCCTTAAAACCCTCTACCCTGTACCTTCTGGTAAAAAGAACCACACCCCAATAAGTATAAGGCGGATCTAAATAGGGAAAAGCGGCTCTCATGGAGGCAGTTTTGTGAATCCATTGATAATGCCAAAGGAATGACGGCCCATGGACTGAATCTAGCTCTGCGACCTTAACCTTTCTCATAGAGGCGCACTTTCCTGGGTGTACGGAAACCGGAGGTATGAACGATGGTCAATGGGAGTGGGCGGTCAATACCTTCGACCCATATAAATCACCGGGTCCGGGCGGTATATTTCCGGCCATGCTCTGCAATATCCCGGACGACGCATTATTTCTGCTGGTGAATATATTAAGGAAATGCATCAGTAGGAGGGATCTGCCTAAGGGGTGGAGAGAGGTCAGGGTCATTTTTATACTCAATGCTGGTAGGGCAGGCCACTCGAAGCCGGGAGATTTCAGGCCTATTAGTCTTCATTCTTCTGTTCTATCTCCTCTACTGTGGTTGCGTCTCGTCAACGGGGTTCTCAGATCATTTGATTCCAAGGGTATGAAAGCCGTTGCCTATGCGGATGACATAGTTCTGCTGGTCAGGGGAAAGTTTCTGTCCACGATCGGTGAAATTATGCAGGTGATGTGAGGCGGACTCTCGGCTTGGGCGAAGGATATAGGGCTGGGGGTAAACCCTGCGAAGACTGAGCTGGTTCTTTTTATCAGAAGCTACAGGGTAGAGGGTTTTAAGGGGCCAGTGCTGCATGGCGTCGAGTTAACTCCATCTGACTGTGCTTAGTATTTGGGTAACTTCCTCGATTGTAAACTTTGGACATCCTACCACATCTGTCCCCCATCGAACATTATGTAGAGTGTGGCTGCTAGGAACTTAGACTACGAGTCTTCGTTGATTAGACCTAGGCGGGATGACCACACAAAGATTGATCAGGGTAGTATCCCGGCGGGAATCTCGGATCATAGGATTATGACCTTGGACTTCGGTGTAACACCACCGGTGGAGTTCCCGGATAGGGAAGTTTGGCGGATGGTTTGAGGGGTGGGCTGCACATACGGAGTGTTCAAGATGGACACTGACACTGGGGCCGGTGTTTTTATTGCTGACACTGACGTAAAAAGGTCATTCAGACTCCCGGATGAGTGCAGTGTTCCAGGCTGAGATCCTAGCGATCTGGAAGGCGACGGAGGTGATACTGGGTAATATCGTAGGGTGGTCTGTGGTGACTATCTACGTCGATAGTCAGGCCGCGCTAAGAGCACTGTCAAATTATACGGTGCGATCGTGCCTGATGGCACGGTGTAGGAATGCTCTGAGGGAGCTCATGTTGGCATTCACAATAAGGCTGTGTTGGGTACCAGGCCACTACAAGTTGGCGGACGAATTTGCGTGAGCAGGGAATTCGAATCTGGAGAGGTAAGGGACAGAGGGGTAAACCACCTGTTATGTCACTACTGGTGATACGGGAAAGATTCCGTGATGCCGTTAACCGGTCCTGGAGGGATAGAACGGATTGCAGGGTGTCGAGGGTGTTATGGCCCCGATTGGACGCAGGGGCAACCAGGGTTATATTAGGATTGGATAAGAGTGATATCAGGACCCTTATAGGGTTCCTGACGGGGCATTGTTCTGTTAGGACTTTTATGAGTAAATGGGACATATCGGACTTCTGCAGACTGTGCGGGGATGCCGATGAGCTAGAGACGGTTGAGCATGTACTGTGTCACTGTCCTAGGATGCAGGGTCCCAGGCAGATATGGCTAGGGGCTAGATTTCACGACGAACTGGGGTGTATCGTTGGATGTAATCCAGCCGATCTACTGGGGTTTGAAAGGGAAATAGGACGGCTGTTTCTGTTAAGAGGACCGTAGAGGGGACTTGTCCTACGCAGGATCGGTCTATATGTCTTAAACCTGTGGACTATTTTCTTCTTTACTTCTCTCTTTCCTCTTTTTTCTATGCTGAATGGATTCACAATGGACCTCATTGGTCTCCGAGTGGAAATACGCCCATGGCCCTTCTTAGCTACAACAAAGCAATCGCAAAATATGCGGACAATCGCACGATCATATCCACGCGCAGGGATATTAAAGTACCCGAGGTCAATATAAATGGCTACCTCCACTGCTTACCGACTACTCTAAACGGAATCTCACGTTTTCTGCCCCAAAATCATCTGCCACCCTATTTACCTCCTGGACGAATCCCAGCGATTTACCATCTGAAAAGGGGCACCGAAGCGGAAATAGAGTGGTCCGCAAAAGAGGCACATACCGAGGCAGTACAAAAAGCAATCGCTGGCAACAACTGCAGCATTTCACCTGGAGTAATACAGATCTGACACCGCTAGATCTGTGGATAGCTAAGAAAGACTCCTCCCTGCACGTTGGGCGTGATAGGCATCTGCTGAGGAAGCACCGAAAGAACGTTGCTAGATTCGAACGAATCCACGGCTCTGTCGGTGCCATCCTTGGGCTTTCCTATCCTGCGGGATACACAGCAAGGGCTGCTGGGGATACAAATGTTGTCAGTAAAAACAGCAAATCCCCAGCACCCCCTGTTGATGAATCCTCGAATAAAACAGAGGATAAAAAAAGGAGGGTAAAGGTTCAACGCCTGGCCCTCTTAATCGTGACAGTATGGTCACAGTTAAGGGAGCTAAGCCTGAGAACGATTTACCCACTACTAGTCGCGCGAAGAGGGCTGGAAATGTCCTGATAATTTCCGATAGTCACTCCCAAAAAGGAGTCACTAAAGGAAGGGCTACCGGGACAAACCAGTCAACATCTGCAAGGAAATCGGGTGATCATCGACAGAGCTCTGCTAAGGGCCCCAAAAAGGGGATAGTTAAGCGAGTGAGGTCTGGTGATGACCAGAAATCCCCTGCGGCTAAGAGGACTGGTCAGACCGTGGTCAGTTCTCTTAAAGATCCCCATAAGGAGATCAATAAGAGGACTGGCTCCAGAGAGGATCACCCATCCACGTCAAAGAAACTAAAGGAGTCGTCGAGAACAAACTACTCGACGAAATCTTTAGTGCCAAAGGAAGGCCGGACGAAGTATCGTTCAAAGGGGCTGACTGGGCAAGAGGTGTCAAAACTGTCAGTTGCGGCAATCAAAAAACCTTTGAGTTTTTAAAGGCTGCAATTGATAAGTGTGGCAGCTCCTGTCCTGAAGCTAGTCTGGACGTTATACTCGCATCTGAGTTGCCATTAAGGCCGGTAGCCACGGTATGGATACCTCCACCTATAAAACCGGTGGAGGTCATACTGGGGGTACTGGCCAACCAGAACAAGGGACTCTGTACAAGCCAGTGGAAGTTGATAGCTTCACTGGGTTGTAAAGAGAACCAGGGAAGAGACTTCAGGTTCGCAGTGGACCGGGAGTCTCTTAAAAAGCTGGAATCGATAGGAGGGGTTGCAATAATCAAAAAACCTTTTAGTTTTTAAAGGCTGCAATTGATAAGTGTGGCAGCTCTTGTTCTGAAGCTAGTCTGGACGTTATACTCGCGTCTGAGTTGCCATTAAGGCCGGTAGTCACGGTATGGATACCTCCACCTATAAAACCGGTGGAGGTCATACTGGGGGTACTGGCCAACCAGAACAATGGACTCTGTACAAGCCAGTGGAAGTTGGTAGCTTCACTGGGTTGTAAAGAGAACCAGGGAAGAGACTTCAGGTTTGCAGTGGACCGGGAGTCTCTTAAAAAGCGATAGGAGGGGTTGCAATATTCGGGTTGGATTAAGGGTCACGGGGTATACATTGTTCGTACCCCACACAGAGGAGAAGGTACGAACTTGTATTCTGGCGAGAACTGAGTTTAAATTTATGTTTTCTCATTCTTGCAGTAATGGAGACCTCACGGTTGTGACAGGAGAAGCCAAGGACAAAACGGTCCTGGCACTAGCATCGGTATACTTGCCATACGAGGCTACCGATCCAACTGGTGAAAAAGTGCGAGAAATGGTGGAGTACTCAGGCAGAAGTGGCTCGAGGTTGGTACTGGGGTGTGACGCCAATGCACACCATACCCAATGGGGAAATGCCGACATCAACAAAAGAGGTGAGTCTATGTTAGATTTTATTATTGCCAGCAATCTTCTTAGCTGTAACAGGGGCAATACACCTACGTTCAGAACTAGGGATAGGGAGGCAGTGATAGATATGACATTGACGAACTGTAGGGAGTTAGTGGAGGATTGGAGGGTGGACCTGGGTTTTTCCGTCTCTGACCATAGTCGCCTGTCCTTTAATCTAATGTTTGTGAGGTCGAAAAGGTGTCCGTATAGGAATCCGAGAAGGACGGATTGGGATTACTTTTCGATATTGGTGCAAAGTAACCTTAGAGTTACACACGACTGGAGGTCGACTTCGACCGGTGTAGAGCAACTGGTGAGCACCTTCACGGAGCTACTGACTAGTAGTTATGAGCGATCCTGTCCTTTGAACTTTCCGGGCAAGCGCACACAACCAAGATGGTGGACAGACGAGTTGAAAACTCAAAGGTCCACTGTCAGAAGGTTGTTTAATAGAGCGAAGTATACGCGTAGGGAAGAAGATTGGAGTAACTTCAGATTGAGTTACAATAGGGAGATATTAGGAGAGCGAAAAGGGACTCGTAGGTCAAGTTTAGCGAGTCAGTGGAATCTGTAAATGAGATGTCCAGGTTCAGGAGAATTTTATCCAAGGACCCTGTAGTCCCGGGATTTATTCAGGGACCGGACAACTCATGGACGGAATCTAGCTCTGAATCTTTTTGTCTGCTAATGGAGAGTCACTTTACGGGATGTGTGGATCCTGGGGTGGGGGAACAGATTGAATGTGGTAACCCCTTCCTGGGTCAGGCTCGGGCGGTGAGGAGAGAGAGACGGTGGGGGACATGATCACCTTGGTTAAAGTAACATGGGCGGTTAATACCTTTGGGTCTTACAAATCGGCAGGACCAGATGGTATCTTTCCGGCGAAGTTACAGAATATCGGGAGATCATCACTCCTGCTGTTGGTGGAACTGTTTAGGGTCTGTGTGCTGAACGGGCACATTACTAAAGGGTGGAGGGAGGTCAGGGTGGTTTTCATACCCAAGGCGGGAAGAACCGGTCACTCTAAACCCAAGGATTTTAGACCAATCAGCTTATCGTCTTTTCTTTTGAAGACGTTGGAAAGACTGATTGATCTACATCTGAGGACGAAGATTGACGCCGGCATCATCAGCGGCGCTCAGCACGCCTATCTTAAGGGTAGATCTGTTGAGAGTGCGCTTCATGATGTAGTGGGTTATGTAGAGCGGGGATTGCGAAACAAGGAATACACCTTGGCGGCATTCCTGGATATAGAGGGCGCCTTTATCAATTTGAGGATAGAGGCTATTAGGCAGGCATTGGTGGATCTAGGCGTTCCACTGTTCCTGGTCGAATGGATAACTCTGATGCTGAGCAGCTGCTCGGACTGGGGAAACGAGCGCTTAAAGAAACTGGTGACTAGGGGAACCCCACAGGGGGGAGTTCTCTCTCCCTTATTATGGCTCTTAGCTGTCAATGTCGTTCTGGGACTTTTTGACAGAATGGGTCAGAAAGTTATGGCCTACGCGGACGATGTAGTGATATTGGTATCGGGCAAGTTTCTGCCGACAATTAGCGAAGTCATGCAAGGGGCGCTGGGCGAACTGTCAGCATGGGCGAGTGATAAGGGATTGGGAGTTAATCCGGAGAAGACAGAGTTGGTTCTTTTTACTAGGAGGTACAGGGTAGAGAATTTTAGACTGCCGGTACTAGGAGGAGTAGAGCTTAGACTATCTGATAGCGCTTAGTATCTAGGAGTTTTTCTGGACAGCAAGCTGTCGTGGGGAAGGAATTCTCAGGAGAGACTTAAGAGAGGTCTCAATGGCTGTACACTTCGGTGGTTAGACCCATTCTTACGTATGGATGCTGTGTTTGGTGGGAGTCATTGAGAGTGGCTAGTCGAAGGAACCTTCTGTCTAAGGCTCAGAGGTGTGCTTCGATCGGCATGACAGGTGCCATGAGAAGTACTCCGCAAGCAACACTGGATGTCATTCTACATCTTCTGCCCATTGAGCAGTATGTTATGGGAATGGCAGCCAGAAGCATTCTTAGACTGAGGGAACTAGGATTGATTAGGAATTTCACGCAGGGTCACTCACGGATCTTGGGTGTGATTAAAGCTGGAGGTTATTGCCTGGGATCACCCGGCTCCACGGATTTTGTGGGCACCAGGGTGGATTTCGGACGGTTGCCGGAGGTGGTAACGCTTTCTAGGGAGAGCTGGTCAGGTAGGAGCAGATTATTTAGTGGATTTGCTATTTTCACTGATGGCTCGAAGATGAGAGGCACGGGTGCGGGGGTCAACATTGAGGATCTGGACATCAGAATGTCATATAGGCTTCCTGACGACTGCAGTGTTTTTCAGGCGGAGGTTCAGGGGGTCTTGAGGGCCGTGGAACTGATGAGGGACAACATTGATAGGAGCTCGGAGGTCACTATATACGTCGACAGCCAGGTGGCCCTTATGGCTGTAAGGGGCTGTTACGTGAACTCCAAGCTAGCTGACGGTTGTAGGAGGGCTCTGGAGGGAGCCTTAGGAGAGTATATGTTGAGATTGTGCTGGGTGCCTGGTCACTGCAACATAAACGGCAACGAGATTGCTGATGAGTTGGCGAGACAGGGCTCAGAATGGAGGATCCTACTCATATGGAGGCGGTTAGGATTCCAATAGGCTTCTACTTTGGAAAGATTAGAGAATGGATTCTAGGCGCGACCAATAGGGCCTGGGGGAACCGAACGGACTGCCGGGTATCACGGACGCTGTGGCCGGTGCTTAGGAGGTCCGACTCGGAGCTGTTGCTGGGCAGAATAAGGGTCTGCGTGAGGACCATAATAGGAATCATCACGGGTCATTGCATGATAGGCAGGATGGCGATGAGGTTGGGATCCGACGTGTCAGATATATGCTGGTTGTGTGAGGACCCGGAGGAGCTGGAGACGGTTGAGCACATTTTGTGCCGCTGTCCCAGGCTACAGTGCAGCAGGCTGAGGTGGCTGGGCAGCAGATTCTTAGGCGAATTAGGGGACGTCCCGGGCTGTGGGCTCGAAAGTCTGATAGGATTCGTAATGGGGATGACCTGGCTGCGCAGCAGGAGACTGGGAGCTAACCGCACATAGGGCGGATTGGTGTTGTGTTGAGTGAGGCTTTTCTCTCGGGTTTGGTCAGATCTTCCTTTTCTTATCTATCCTTACCTTTTCTAATGCTTTTGCTGTTTTTTCTTCACCTACTTTTCAGCTATTCATCTCTAAACAAGGCATCACAATGGACCATATTGGTCTCTGGGTGAAGGAGACTTCACACCAGCCTTTCTACCTACCTACCTTTTCTGGATTTATCTAAACATATAAAATCTTCCATTATGCCATTAAAGTCCTGTTTAATTTTTTCATATTTTTAACACTTCTAATTGTTTCAGTTAATTTTGTTAAAAAATTGATATGAGAAAAAACAAATAACTAAACACAAACATATAAAAAGTACGTAAAACAAAAAGCTGTTGACAGCAAACACTTATTTAAAATAAAGATCACTGAACCTTCTTTGTTTGTATGAACAAATATTTTCTAAACACATACCTTTTGTATAGTGTTTTGCAATAGGTATTTGACAACTTTGAATTTAATTTGTGAACGCACTATTTCACTGATCATCTAACTGTTACTTTCTTTTTTTTTCAGTAAACTCAACATTTTCATAATGGTAAATCATCTTCAGTTTTTTTTTTTTTTTTTTTTTTTTTTTTTTTTTTTTTTTGCAGTATTTATTTATTGAATCTTCATATATTAAATATGAACTAACAATAATTAATCAAATCTTATCCTAATATTTACTTAATGTCCTGCCAGTGCCAGACAAAAAGATTTAGTCATCACGGTTTCTGTTCACATATGTAGGTGTTTATCGCTCATCTGATTGGGTGAGTGCTGCAGTGTCTCTTCTCCTTAATCGAGTGTGGATCTAAGGGATTTGGGTGCAGTTCCAGCCTTTTTAAATATTTTACTGCATATTTCGCTATCATAGTTTTTACCAATGGCACATTGAGATCCTTGTGGATATTTGAGTTTTTGACATACCAGGGAGCGGCTGTTATTATTCGAAGAAGTTTATTTTGGCGCCTTTGAATTTTTTCGATATTAGAAGCCGAGGCAGTGCCCCATAACTGAATACCGTAGCACCAAATTGGCTTTAAGATAGAGTTGTAAAGTAGAAGTTTGCAATCGAGACTAAGAACAGAATTTCTTCCAATGAGCCAATTAATTTGAATTGCTTTTAGTTTCATTTGAGTTAATTTTGCTTCTATGTGCCATTTCCACGTTAAACGCCGATCTAGATGTATTCCGAGGTATTTTACATGCGAGTGTTGGGGTATTATTTGATTATTGATTTTAATAGGGGGGCATGTTTCCCGACGCAATGTGAATGTTATATGTGCGCATTTTTGCTCATTGATCTTTATCCTCCATTGTTTTAACCACCTTTCCAGTTCAAATATGTGATCCTGTAAGTAACGAGATGCTTCTTGACAGTTTTCATGTACGCTTAGGAAAGCTGTGTCATCCGCAAATGTTGAGGTTTGTGTGTAGCTGTTTATTGGCATGTCCGAAGTATAAATTAAGTACAATAGAGGGCCCAGGATGCTGCCTTGTGGGACTCCAGCGTTAACTGGCTGAGGAGAACTTAAAAAATCGCCTTCTTTAATAATAAATTGACGACCGACTAAGTAGCTTTCTAACAGCTTGTGTATGTTTGCTAGCAAGTTTTGCTGCAATTTCAGTAGTAAACCTTCATGCCAGACTTTATCAAAAGCTTGAGACACATCGATGAAGAGTGCTGAGCAATATTTTTTTTCTTCAAAGGCTTTTCTTATTACATTTACTATTCGATGAGTTTGTTCAATTGTGCTATGCTTTCTTCTAAACCCAAATTGATGATTAGGAATACATCTATTTTCATTTAAAATCGGCGTTAATTTTGCCACTAGTAGTTTCTCAAATAGCTTTGAAATATTAGATAATAAGCTAATAGGCCTGTATGACTCAACTTTTGTGTGATCCTTTCCTGGCTTTGGTATCATGGTTACTAAGGAAACCTTCCATTTATGAGGGTAGTATTGAAGTCGTAAAATAGCATTAAAAATAAAAATAATAATTTTCTTTGCTGTACTTGGTAGCTCCAAAAGCATTTTATTACTGATCTTATCAATACCGGATGCCTTCTTGGTGTTTAAATTACAAATAGCCTTTTCGATTTCTCTAAACTCGAATCTTAGGGGAATAGCTGCTCTAGCATTTACAGACGGTAAATCGACTGCTATATCGTGAAATATATTATGGGTAAATACATTTTTCAGATGATTAGCAAACAGATTTCCTTTTTCAATATCATTTCTTGCCCAACTTCCATTCAAGTTTCTCAATGGTGGCTTAGAGATAACTGGTCTATTGAGGCTTCTAGCTGCACGCCATAATGAGTAATCTGATTGTGGAGTTGCATCAAGTCCCTTGAGATATTTTTCCAGGGAAGCCGTTTTCTGAGACTGCAGTAACTTGCTCAGCCTTTTTGTGCACTCTTTTAATAAAGTCTTAAGTTGGGGGGATCTGTGCAATTGCCACTCTCTACGAACTCTCCTTTTTTCAGTCAATAGACGCTCGACATCTGTAGAATATATGATTTTGTTTTTGGTTTTTTTGAGTGTTATGCTGGAATGTTGAACAGCTAGTTTGAGATAACTGTCAAAATTAACAATAGCGAGATCCACGTTCTCCGGTGTGCTAAGCGGAATATTTTCTGTGCAATGGGCACTCAGATATTTTTTATATTTTAACCAATTTATTTGTGAGGCTGATGTCGATAAGTAACCAGACGGAGATACGATTCTATTTGGATTCATTATAGTAACAATTGTAGGTGTGTGATCTGAAGATAATTCTAGGGACGCTTCCACATGAATCGTTTCTATGGGGATGTTATTAACCACGCCAAAATCTATGACATCTGGAACTTTTTGCTGATCAGTAGGCCAATATGTTGGTTGTCCGCTCGCGACCACATTTAGGTCCATTTTACAAATTGTGTTAAACAAAACACGACCCTTAGGTGTAATAAGTCGTGACCCCCAGAAAGTGTGTTTAGCGTTATAATCGCCAGCAGCCAGGAAGCAGGGTCCTAATGATTTGAAATATTTATTATATTGGCTTTCTGATATTGAAAATCTAGGTGGGGAGTATAATGATGAAATTACTATGTTTCGAGATAATTCCTCAACGCAAATGCTCGTTGCTTGGAGATAATCTTCACGATGATCGCACATTAGGTAGTGTTTTACTCGGTTTTTTATCAAAATGGCAGAACCTCCACAAGCTCTACCTCGAGGGTCCTTGGTATCATATAATATATAACCATTGACTTGAAACGTGTTTCTTGAGGTCAGATGGGTTTCAGAAACCATCATAACATCAATTTGTTTATTTTTAAGGAAGTATTCTAGTTCATTTTTATGTTGGCGGATGCCGTTTGCGTTCCAAAAGCAAATTTTTAAATAGTTCATGGCTTGTTTAGTACTGCTTGCAATAACATCGATTGCATTCTTAACATTTCCTGCATCATATTACCCATTGTGTTTGCAAAGTTATTTACTGTTTGTACTAATGTTTCCATGGTTTTCTCTAGACGACTTAAGTTAGAAACTGGAGTTTCATCATTATTTGGCAACTCACCTTGCATTGGCATATGGTTTGATTTTAGGACGTTAGCGTAGGATGTTCTGTTATTACTAGGCTGCGGTACCTGAACGTCATTAATGTAAACTTGATTTGTTGCCTGCATTTGAGGGGGATTAGGTTTCGGTGCAGCCGAGCGCTTGACGATAGAGTATACAGGGCATCCTCTATAGTTGGCCGTGTGATTACCACCGCAGTTGCTACATTTTTTTACATTAGGGTCGTTTTTAGACTTATCGCAGAGAGCTGTACCATGTAATTCTCCACATACGACGCAAAAAGGGGTTAAATGACAATATGCCTTAGTGTGACCAAATTCTTGGCAGTTTAAACATTGCACGGGACCATTCCTTTTGTCCGGCTCCTCTATTGTTATTTTTCTATACAGGATATATTTAAGATTATAAATGGGATGCGTTTCGTTCTTTTTGAGCTTAATGTCGCCGGGTTCTAACTCCACTCGAAATAGTGGCTGGGGATTTTTTTCTCTATTTTTAATGTTTATTACAGTTTTTATTTTGAAGCCCTTCTCTTCTAAAAACGTTTTTATCTCACCTGGGTCCACGCATGAGTCAATGCCCTTAATCACAACCTGAAGACCTTTACTGCTCTTCAGTTGATATGTATAAAAATTCTTATTAAGTGCTTCAAATTTAGTTATTACCTTACGAAAATCTTCTTCACGATTAACTTGTATTTTTGTCTCATTAATACTACCCCGCTTTATTCAGAGTGAAGCATATTTTTGGCACAATGGGTTCACCAGTAAGCAAAGTATGCGTTATTGGTTTGGTGAAAATTCACATGTGCTTCATGAATCACCACTTCATCCACAAAAATAACTGGTCAACAATAACGATCGTCACGTTACTGTGAATGGTGATCTTTATCGCGCCATGTTTACCGATTATTGGACCGAATTGGAAAACATGGACTTGGACGACATGTCAACAGGACGGTGCCACACAGCACATGTTACAATCGATTTATTGAAGAGTAAAAAAAGTTGTCAAGTCCTTATTGGAAAACCCCTTATATGCCACGAAACAAATAATTAAAAACATGTAATATTACTACAAAAAGATTAATAATTTATCGAAAAAAGTCAGATTTAAATTAACCGATCAGTTAAACAGCTAGTAATTTATTGGTTAAGCGATTAACGGTTAACCGAATTAATACCCTGGTTTACACTCACCAACGCAGGTTACTAGATAGAGCCTGAATTATGCTATGTTCATACGACGGCATAAACCACTTGTTTCGCTCTCTGAAACTAGATTGCCAAACATGCTGTTCATACGATTCATTCTTGTTTCATTTTTTTTTTTTTTTTGTCATGTAAGTGTGATTTTATTTAAAATAGATTAAAATGTACGTAAAAATTAAAAATATATTATTTAATACTTTTATTAATATTATTATTTTATAATTATCACTTTGTTTTATTTAACATGAATTTTTATTTTATTTTTTTCTTTGTTTTAATTTTTTTTGAGAGCTACTTTAGCTAAACTAAAGATAATTGTTATTAAAACCTCTGAAACTAGATTGCCAAACATGCTGTTCATACGATTCATTCTTGTTTCATTTTGACATTGATTTTTTATGTTGTTAGTGTGATTTTTTTTAAATAGATTAAAATGAACGTAAAAATTAAAAATATATTATTTAACACTTTTATTAATATTATTATTTAATAATTATCACTTTGTTTTATTTAACATGAATTTTTATTTGTTTTGATTTTTTTTTTTTTTTTTACAGCTCGTTCAGATAATTGTTATCAAAATTGGAGATGATAGTACATTTTTCCTGTTTCGCAGCATGTTTAAAATGAAACGACCTGTTTCGCTCTCAAAATTTTGTATGCCAAATCATGTGGTTTCAATCATGTTTAGGGCGCGAAACAGGAATGGGATTGCTGTCCGTATGAACATGGTATTAGAATAAAGCTAGCTATCGCAGGAAAAGCCAAGAACACCGGTCCGTCCGCCACGATGTAAAGTTCAATAGTACGCGTAATTTGGCATAAATTATTATATAAGCGTGAAGAAAATACAGTTTATATAAGTGAAATAAAACAGTGAATTACAAATTAGAATAAAAAGTGTTTTTATTAAAATTTATGTAAGAACCTTGGCGAGCTCAGCATACCCCCATAATAAGTACATAACTTTCTTCCGCACATTATAATAAATTAAAAATGTATATATATAAAAATGTTATTTGGACTAAGTTTAATAAAAAAAACTAACATCAAGGCCCTGAAGCATAAACTTAATTTTTTATAATTTGAAAAAGAAAAATTAGTGGACGTTTTTTTGAACAGAATGTGAAAGTAGATCTTTATTATCAATAATACGACAAATAGGACACCAATACAATTCGACGAGAAACGACCTCATACCATAATTTCACCGCCACTTTGCTTGAAAATCTTTTTTGTAAAACAAGATTAAATTCCTTACCGCCGCACTTCACGACTCTTGTATCGAAAAAAAAAAATTTTTAGGTTGAGCCTATTTTCTCGCAGCAACTGAAATTATTTTTGCAGAGGGCAGTCTGGTCTAAAGATTTTTGTTCCGAAGCAGTGGAACTTTTCTGGCCAGGTAAATTATTACGCTGAAAGCCCCCTTGCAGACTAGGCAAGTTGCTTGTGCAAGTCTCTTGCGCAAATCTTGATTTGTAGGTGTCAGGGGCAAGGTCGCGGTAGGGGGAAGCAAATTGAGTACAGGCTTCGTTGTACACTTCGTTGTTAGTTGCGCAACTAACTTGCCGAATCTGAAAGGGGGCTAACTTCGTTGGACACTTCAAGCACCAATCACATTAATTATGTGGGCAAAAATTTCCCTGGACGATATAACAGGTATTCTTTTGGCGAGAGTAACAATAAAGGTATTCACGTAAATTTTTGTTACCCTTGCAACTGTGACAAATAGCATAAGGTGTGTTTTCCACAATATCTCGGGCAAGTTGGGACTAATGAGAGTAAAATGAAAATTACTCTCTAAATTTGCCAAAATACCCAAAATTTGCTGGAACGCAAAAAACCATTTTTGCACTTCTTCAAATACTAATGCTGTGATTTTTGACGCATAAAAGGATAACATTTTTTATATACATATATAGATTTTTTTTATATTACAGATTAAGGGAAATATGTATATGCAGTGTGATAGCTAAATCTGCCATTAGACATCGCCAAAACTGCTACAAATGATTATAAAAAATGCTAAAAAATAATGCTTAATTTTTTTAAGATTTTTGTTAAACAGTTATTACAAGTATGAAGTTTTATTCGAAACGAAATACATTTTAGTGACTGATTTTTTAACGAAATTTAAATAAATAGTTATATTGAAACAAGAGGGCAGATTTTGGTAAAGCAGCTGATACATATGTATGTATAAATATGTAGCACAAGTAGTTGAGATTAAATTATACATGCAAAATTTAAACGATTTTATTTCTATGCTATACAATTTTTTTTTTTTTTTATCATTTTATTTCCTATAGTTTAAAATTACAGCAGTCTAGAGCAAAAATTTTTTTCAAACACTTAAGGTATGATCAGACCTAACAAATATTTGACAAAAAAATCCAAAAAAAAAGCATGACCAGTAATTTTTTCACACTTTGGGCTTTATGTTTTAACAAATTTTATTGGTTTCCTTTACTTTATTTTTAATTCTATAATCTAATAATTGTATAATCTTTTTTAGAAACTGTTAAATGATTTTTGATCTAGCCAAACGTTTTGCAAAAGCAAGTAATTTTTTAATAAAACTAGGGGTTACGTGTAGGACGTCGAATATTTTATAGGTCTGAACATATCTTTACACAATAGAATTTCTTTGTACTTTTATATCGTAATATCAAAGGGCAAATAATATTTAAAATCAACATGATGAGGGCATTTCTAATATTCCCTGAATACTCTATTTTTGTAATTTCATTTTGGATACAACAAGGTAGGTAGGTAGAAAGGCTGGTGTGAAGTCTCCTTCACACCCTCACCCAGAGACCAATATGGTCCATTGTGATGCCTTGTTTAGAGAGAAATAGCTGAAAAAGAAGGTGAAGAGAAACAGCAAAAGCATTAGAAAAGATATTTATAGATAAGAAAAGGAAGATCTGACCAAACCCGAAAGAAAAGCCTCACTCAACACAACACCAATCCGCCCTATGTGCGGTTAGCTCCCAGTCTCCTGCTGCGCAGCCAGGCCATACCCATTACGAATCCTATTAGACTCTCGAGCCCACAGCCCGGGACGTCCCCTAATTCGCCTAGGAATCTGCTGCCCAGCCACCTCAGCCTGCTGCACTGTAACCTGGGACAGCGACACAAAATGTGTTCAACCGTCTCCATCTCCTCCGGGTCCTCACACAACCCGCACATCTCCGACACGACGGATCCCAACCTCATCGCCATCCTGCCTATGATGCAATGACCCGTGATGATTCCTATTATGGCCCTCACGCAGACCCTACTTCTGCCCAGCAACAACTCCGAATCGGACTTCCTAAGCACCGGCCACAGCTTCCGTGATACCCAACAGTCCGTTCGGTTCCCCCAGGCGCTATTGGTCGCGTCCAGAATCCATTCCCTAATCTTTCCAAAGAAGAAGCCTACTGGAGGCCTAACCGCCTCCATATGATTAGGATCCTCACTCTCTGAGCCCTGCCTCGCCAACTCATCAGCAATCTTGTTGCCGTTTATGTTGCAGTGACCAGGCACCCAGCACAATCTCAACATATACTCTCCTAAGGCTCCCTCCAGAGCCCTCCTGCAACCGTCAACTAGCTTGGAGTTCACGTAACAGCCCCTTACGGCCATAAGGGCCGCCTGGCTGTCGACGTATATAGTGACCTCCGAGCCCCTATCAATGTTGTCCCTCATCAGTTCCACGGCCCTCAAGACCCCCAGAACCTCCGTCTGAAAAACACTGCAGTAGTCAGGAAGCCTATATGACATTCTGATGTCCAGATCCTCAATGTAGACCCCCGCACCCGTGCCTCTCATCTTCGAGTCGTCAGTGAAAATAGCAAATCCACTAAATAATCTGCTCCTACCTGACCAACTCTCCCTAGAAGGTTGGATACAACTATGTTTAGTCAAAATTTATTATAATTTATAAAAAAAATTATGTAAAATCAATAAAACTATTCGTCCAAATCTTTGAAATAATGCTAAAAGAGCTAAAGTTATTTTCTAAAAATGCTAGATAAAATGCCAAGTGCTAAATGAAAACTTTGCAGCTCTTAACAACAATATATTAACCACTGTGTATATGCAGTAATGTATTTACCACCTTAAATTTTTTCATTAGCAGAATTCACCCTTGATAGTAAAGTCCCTTGTAGACCTTGTTAATCTTATAATTTTAGTGAAAATACTAACATTTACAACACTGCAACAACAAAATGTATTAGACTAAAATATACTTCGCTGTGGTTGAAAAATCCCACAAAAAGCAGTAGTAAACAAAGTGTGTGAATTTACCAGAATAAAACAGTTGAAGAAACTTTATCTGTCTCTTTCTCTCACTCAGCAAGTTCATTAATTTACAATGCATACGAAAAAGACACTCACGCTTTGAAGTATAAAATCGTATTAAATATAAAAGAGTGGTACAATTAATACAAAGGGTGAAAACCGCTATTAAAACCTTACATTTTGCTTTTAAATATACTTTTTAATAAACACTAAACTTTCTTTTGCTTGTAACTTTTCTGATTAATTTATGTAAACAAAAACAGCTGATTGTTTATTCTTGTCCGAACTGACCCAAAGAAAAAGTTCGTGCAAATTTGTACAGGAAATAAATAAAAAAATACTCTCTTAATTGCACAAAAATTGTTATGTGGAACGCTTTTGGGTAACTTTGTGCAAGTTCCGACTGTTTCGTTATGCAAGTGGAACAGAGCTATAGTTGCACTTATTTGAAACGAGCAACCCATTTTGTTGGCAACTTCACTTTTCAGTTTTCCCGAAACAATTTTTTAACAACGCACTTTCCATTTTTTTAATAATTTGAACCGCAATTTCTTGAAAAATATTTTTTTTCATCTGCAATCTATAATCTATATATATAAAAGAGTTGCGTGAGTGACTGACTGACTGACTCATTCATCATCACCCAGCCCAAACCGCTGACCCTAGAAACTTGAAATTTGGACTAGCGATTGGTCACTCTCCAAATCGATCCACTAAGACGGGATTTTTCGAAATTCGAATGTTTAGGGGGTAAAAAAAGGTAAAAACGGGAAAATTCGGTAACCTTATATCTCCAAAACTAATAGAGATGCAAAATAAATGTAATACTAATCGTTGTTCTTTAGAAAAATAAGCGGACAGGTGTCTGGTACTTTTTGGAAATTCAGACCCTTAACGGAGTAAACGGGTAAAACCTGCATTTTGGTACTTTTTTGCTATGCCATCTATACGTAATTCTGTTGTTTGTGTTTCAAAACATTTTTCTTCATCTACCTATCTATATATATAAAATTGTAACGTTACGCACGTCCTAAACGCCTGAAGCTAAAATGTTGAAATTTGACCGGGAGGTTGGCCTCTCGCTAAATCGATTCCCTAGGATGGGAGTTTTGAAAATGTTTATGGTTAGAGGTTAAAAAGGCTAAAAACGGGTAAATTCCCTAACCTCATGTTCATCAAAAAAATAAGCGGATAGGTGTCTGGTACTTTTTTGAAATTCGACCCTTTTGGGGAGTAAACGGGTAAAACCTGTATTTTAAAACTTTTTTGCCACTCAATCTATCTATTAAACCAATAAACTTTGGAATAAAAAAATATCACATTCGTAACGTATCTAAAAAATACAAATAAAAATTTGGAACATTTTCGAAATTCGAACGTTTAGGGGTGAAAATCGTACCTATTACAAAGTAGCGGGTTGAAACCTAGAAACATAAACTTTGGCGTAAAAATATGTCCACAAAAGAAAAGGAGACGCTAACGAAGTAGCGGGTTAAATGCTAGTTATATATAAAAATTAATGTATGTTTGTTAATTTGTTTGTTTGTTTGTACCTTATAGCCGCCTAAACCGCTGAACCTATCTTCATGAAACTTTCACAGTATATTACTGATGTTCTGAAAGGATCTATGGTTATATATTTTGTGGAAATTTTGCGAAATTCTGTATGTCTAGAGCACAGAAAGGCCAAAAGTTTTGGTACAAGTATCTTGGTTATCAATACACAACATCTGACCAATTTCGGGCGGAATGGGTTGAGTGGGCGTGGCACAAAATGTCTTTATTTATATCTAAAGAGCGGTAAGAGAAAAATTGTCCAAACTTGGTACATATATCAATACAAAATATCTGACAAAATGTGCGGGATTGGAATGGTGGGCGTGGCATCTCCCATACAAAGAGATTATAGATTTATGTATATCTGGAGAAAGACGAGCCACAGTTTCCAAATTAGGTACAAGCATTTTGGTTATCAATACACAACATCCAACAAAATATTGGCGTGATTGGAAAGTGGGCGTGGCACAATATAGATTTATTTATATCTAATGAACGGTAAGAGAAAAATTGTCCAAATTTGGTACACATATCTGGATATTGGAAAAGTGGGCGTGGCATAAAATAGATTTATTTATATCTAGAGAACGGTAAGGTAATAGTTGTCTAAATTTGGTACACATGGCTGGGTTATCGACACGCAACATATGTCAACAAAAAGGGATGGGATAAGTAAGCGTGGTTACTAACATACAAATGCAAAAAAAATTTGTGTACGGCTAGAGAATGGTCATAGCTAACGTTTCCAAAGTTGGTACAAATAGCTTGGTGCTCAATACACAACATCAGTCAAAAAGTGGGCGCGATTAGATAAGCAAGCGTGGCACAAAATAAAATACCGTATATTTGAACAACGGTAAATATAAAATTGTATAAATTTGATACTATTAGAATCGCTATCAATATGCAGACAGCATCTGTACCTAATTGATTTGTGGGTTTAAAAAAGTGGACGTGAGTCAAACTAGATTTCTGTGTATCTAGAGAACGGCCACAGCTACAATTAACAAATTTGGAACAAATAGCTTGGTTATAAATGAACAATATCTATAAAAGGCCCACTGTCTTATTGTAGATATGGGCGGGATAACTTCAATACAAATACATACTATAAAGATTTCTATGCAACTGGTGAATGGTAACAGTAAAAGTAAATAATTATATTAATAAAAGTGTTAAATAATATATTATTAATGTTTACGTACATTTTAATCTATTTAAAAAAAATCACACTAACAACACAAAAAAACAATGTCAAAATGAAACAAGAATGAATCGTATGAACAGCATGTTTGGCAATCTAGTTTCAGAGGTTTTAATAACAATTATCTTTAGTTTAGCTAAAGTAGCTCTCAAAAAAAATTAAAACAAAGAAAAAAATAAAATAAAAATTCATGTTAAATAAAACAAAGTGATAATTATAAAATAATAATATTAATAAAAGTATTAAATAATATATTTTTAATTTTTACGTACATTTTAATCTATTTTAAATAAAATCACACTCACATGACAAAAAAAATGACAAAATGAAACAAGAATGAATCGTATGAACAGCATGTTTGGCAATCTAGTTTCAGAGGGCAAAAAACAAGTGGTTTATGTCGTCGTATGAACATAGCATTTTGTAGAGTTTTTCTTGACCTTTTACTAGTGGTGGACGATATAAATCGATGTTTTAAAAACAAACAATCGAACAATCCGCTGTTTCTTTACTCTTCAACATCGAATGAACATCGATAATTTTTATTCGATGCAAATTTAGCCCCTATTCATGTAAAACGCAACGCAAAGCCAAAGAATTACATTGAAAACAAAACAAAGTCATAAATATTTTGTAATTTTGTTGTTATTCAAAATAAGCTTGAAAGTATTAAATTATTAATGGATGTCAGAACCAGGCATCAGAAACTAAGAACCGAAAACTTAAAATTTAAGTTTTTCATTTTAAAAATTCAAAACTAATGCGTACAAAATAAATTTTTTTTTATCAGTTAAAAAAAACATGAAACACAAAAAAGATATTTATTTTTAAAGTACAATATGTGTTTTGTACATGAAAAGAAACAAAAATTTGAAAAATACACGAAAACGTTTTTTTATTTTTTTTTTTTTTTTTTTTTTTTTTTTTTGAAAAATATTTATCATTGGTGTTTAAAAATGTTTTCAACTGTACAAAAAAAAAATTATTTTGTTTTATTTGTTCTTCAAAGTTCAAAATAATAAAGTTCTTAAAAAAAACGTTTTTGAGAAAAATATTTTTTTGTTGTTTTTAGAAACTAACAATAAAAACTCAATTTGAAGTTAAAATTGTGAATTAAAATTAAAATTATAATATAAAATTGTGTTTAAAATTGCAATTGCAAAAAATCTTTAGAGATTCTTAATTATCAAAACTAGCTGCTGTTGCATAAGCTGTACCCGCAACACAGGTATCTGTGGAGACAGCCTTCAGTGCTTTGCCAATTATTATGACCAAAAATAGAAGGAATTTAAGTTCTGAGCATGTAGAAAATTTATTGTTGCTCAAACTCAACATCAGGCTAATTAATAAGATTACTATTTAGTTCTAGGATAATCTTTATCATGTTATAACTACATATTATTAAGCTTTATATTTTGTCAATTAAAAAAAATGCAATTTTAAGTTTTCGGATCATTTTTTTCTTTTCATGTACAAAATAAATTGTACTGAAAAAATAAATATCTTTTTTTTGTGTTTGCTTTTTTTTAAACTGATGAAAAAACAAATTATTTTGGTACGCATGATTTTTAAATTTTTAAAAAGAAAAAATTAAATTTTCGGTTCGTAATTTTTTGTACAAAAGTACAAAAAAAAATATTTTTCTAAAAATCTTTTTTTTTGAGAACTTTTTTATTTTGAACTTAAAGAAACAATAGGTGCGTTTGAGTACTTTTACAGTAAAACGCAGTAAATGAGTAAACTGAAAAATTTTCTCTCACAAAAAGCTGTTGTCCAGAAAAGTACGCGAACGCAAAATTTGTAAAAATTCGTAAAATAAAGGCAACAGCTGATGGCAAATAATTGAAGTGTTGAAAAATGTTTACACTTTTGACTACTTAACTCGTTTTCTTATCGGTACCCGATTAAATACTTTTTATAACACGAACATTTTAAGAAAATCCAAACAATTTATTTCATTTTTCTTTCCCATTTTTATTTTTTTTTTTTATTTTATTTGATTTTACTAATTTGTGTCCGGCTAAATTTGTTCAAAAATACATGAATACATTTTTTGCTATTGATTACTTAAAAAATAAGTGAAGTACTAAGTACCCAAATACAAATACTTTTAACAACTCTAAAAAATAAAACAACAACAACAAAAGTTTAAAAGTTGGAATTTAGCCATATAAATGCACCACAAAGAAGTTTAATTAACTAATATTTATTAACTTTTGGTTATTGTTTAATTTTTATTCAAACTTTCCTTTTTTAAAACAATTTCTTCACAATTTGTACCGTTTTTGTTTCTTTCTTTTGCTTGTTTACCTTTTGTAACATATGTTTTTTTGATTTACTAAATTTTACAGCAAAAATTTCTGCAGTAAAATTTTGTAAGTACTCAGTCAAGAACTGTCACTTTACGCTCTCAATTTGTGTTCTCATTTACTGCATTTTGTGTACTCGAACGCAATAGGTGCGTTTGTTTACTATTCCAGTAAAATCCAGTAGTTGAGTAAATTTTGGGCAATATGAAAATTTTACTCTCAAAAATGGCTCTTGCACAAAAAAGTAAACGAACGGAAAAATTGCAAAAACTTGCAGGTTAATTCAAACAGCTGATCGCTAAAAAGCTTAGTGTTGTAAAATATTTGTTGTTTAGACTACCCAGTACATAATGTTTTTGGTACATGATGAAATGCATTGTAATGATTATAAATTCGTAGCAAATTTATTTATTAAATGAGCTTCTGTGCAAGTTTTAAGACTTGTTTATTTTGTACATGACTTTTAATTTTGTTTCTAGTTGAATTACATACGAAACTACATCAATATTTGATATTTGGTACCCTCAATAATATGCAATAAGAAGTAATCATATATTCATTAGCTTTACATCTCTAAAATATATACATATGTAAACAAAAACAAAAATAAGTAATATTGAACAATTAACACAAATTTTACCATGGATGCCAAAAAAAGAAAACTTAATATTATTAGGTACTAGAGATGAGCGATATTTCTGTACCTGTGATTTAATCACTGTTACTGAAAAATCACGAATCACAGTTGTGACCAAATTTGTCAAGTAACAGGTACTTTCTAAGTCGTTCTTTTTGTATTTTGTTACATATACAAATTTATGATATTTCACAGTTTATGTGGGTAATAGCGTTTTTTGAACGAAATGTCGAATGTTATTGCTGTTCCTTTCATTCTCTCTTCTATCTTATTAGTATTGTTTTAAGCCAAAGTTTATTTGTTCAAGTATGCTTGTATAAGTAAACAGTTTTGAAAGCTCTTACAATTTGTTGTTTTTTCTTTGCAAAGTGCTTACAAAAGCTCTTGCGAAAGCTCGCGCATTGTACTTATAGCTTGGCCGCAATTGCTATAAAAGAACAGAAAACTGATAAACCGTGATCACAATCACAGTTTAAAGGAGCAGTGATTTTTAAATCACATTCACTAATCACGATGATCTTTAAAAATCACGGGATCGCTCATCTCTATTAGGTACAAAGTGGTAAGTAAAATTGTTTAGGATGTAATAAATATTTTTGGTTTTTGTTGCACTTTTAATTCAGCTTTTGTTCTTTTAAATGTTTTTATTACAAATTGTATGCTTACTTTTGTTTGTTTACTTAAATGAAACATATGTTTTTGTTTTCTACTGTTTTTTACTGGTAAAAATTTGTTCAGTAAAAATTTGCAGACTCTTTGCTTACAACTGTCACTTTACTCTCTCAGTAGATGCTCTCTTTTGCAAATTTTTGTGTAAGCGAACGCATTTCAGTAAAATCCAGTAAAAACTTGCACAAATTTATGCAAATTTTGGGGTAAACGAACGCACCTAATTTCGTAAAATGCTTTGTGTTCTCGAACGCAGCTAATATCAAACAAAATATTTTTTTCTATTTCTCCCCTCAAAGTAAAGAGAATGATGACATCAACGACCATCCGCATTGGTTATACCTAAAGCAGTAAGACACTTGGTGTGTTTGTCAGCGCTCAGACCCTTCTTCAACACATCTGCTGGCATTTCCTCAGTTGGTATATACTCAAGATTGATATCACCATTTTGTTGCTTTTGTTTAATAAAATGATGCCTGATGTCTATGTGTTTAGTACGATAATGGAAACCGAATCTGGCTGCTAGCTTTTGAGCACTTTGGCTATCGTTGTAGATTTGTACGGTTCCACAATCTATTCCAATTTCACGTAGCAATTGTCGTAGGTATAAAGCCTCTTTAGTCGCCTCCGATACTGCTAAATACTTCGATACGGTACTGGATAAGGAAACTGTCCTTTGCTTGCGGGCCCTCCAACGTATTGCCGCACCAGCCAATATAAATGCATATCCCGAATTCGAACGTCGGTCCGTCATATTTGCGCCCCAATCAGCATCAACAACGCCATATAGTTGTCTATCGTCTCTTGTAGTTAAGCCCATAATTTAACGTACCTTTTAAATATCTTAAAATACGTTTAGCGACCTGCCAATGCTCCTCGTTAGAATTATTGTTAAACTGCCTTAAAAAATTTACGGCATATGCTATATCCGGATGGGTGTTGACAGCTAAATACATTAGCGCACCAATTAGGTTTTGGTAAGGATAATTTTTCATTACGTTTTCATAAGCAACCTTTTGTTTTTAAATGTTTTTATTTGTCGTTATAGGAGTCCGGGCAGCTTTACACTCACTCATATTGAATCTCAATAATATACTCTCTATGTTTTTACGTTGGCTCAGACATATAGTGTGTCGCTTAATATTCTGATCGAATGCAATACCCAAACATAAGTTAACAGGTCCAAGATCTTTCATAGTTGTGATGTTTCACCTTCATTATCAAATATGTGTTGAAAATTGTTCTCATGAACGCTCTTATCGTCAAAATTAAAGAACATCTGATTTAATATATTTACATCACGGCTGATTATGACATTACGTTTCCGAGGTGATCATAAACGATAGGCTTTTGATTCGTCCGAATAACCCACCAATACGCACTCTTCTGATCTCGACTCAAAATTGCCTTTGGCATTACTTTTAATTAAAGCGTAAGTTTTAGCGCCAAATAAATTTATATGCTCATCGATGGCCTTTTACCAAACCACAATTTTTAAGGAATCTTGCAATTTATAGATCTTGTAGGGCATCGGTTTCTAATGTATCAAGCCGTGTTGATAGCTTCTGCCTTGAAATTTAATAATCTGCCTCTGTAAGCGCTCATGTGTGAAGTGCTGCCGCTGTCGAGACACCAATAATTGTTTTCACATGAAGAGATCATTGCTTTTTCTATTGTGTTGTGCATAGCTTTCTTCCCTTTCGACAAAACCAAACGTACAAAACTCGCCAGTTTTATACGTTTGGTTTTGCAATTTCTCGCGAAATGTCCAGCTTGGAAACAATTAAAGCACGTTAATTTTTTCTTTGCGTTTGTGTTTTTTTTGCATTCTGTTCTGCTCTATCTTCTATAGCTTTTCTTGCCTGATCTTCCTCAAATATTTTTACACGCAAAACACTTGGATTTGGAAGTTCATGCCTGGTTTCAAGGGCACATCAGAAGTTTTCGTAAGGTTCTGGCAGGCTATATAGCAACAAACTTGCAAGCAGGTCATCACCAACAAAAACATTTATTTCCTTCAGTTTCGAGACAGCATCAAAAAAATCATTTAAATGTTCCCTAACACTCATTTCAAAAGGGAGCCCTTTCTAGCCGGCTCTTTATATTTAAACGTTGATTCCAATTTCTTCCACATCTCCAATGATGTTATACACTCTGAAATGAGTCCTAGCTCAGATGGTGTCACTGACAGTAATATATCGGCCATTGCCTTCTGATCAAATTCTTGCCATTTTAAACGATTTTCAGCTTCAGTTACAGGAGGAATCGCTTTCGATCCGTTGACATACGCTCACAAGTCGTTCTTTATCAGAACAGCTTTCATTTGACGCTTCCAAGAATCATAGTTTTCCGCGTCTAATAACTGTATACGAACACATTTTAATTTGTCTCTGAAATTTACTAGGACGTCAGAACGTTCAAGCACAGGGCTTTCCGGACCCATAACCTGTTGATATAAATTACACTCATGGTTTCTTGTCGTATAAAGAGGTCGTTAATAAAACACAAGTTCAAATATCAAATTCAAACAGAATGTAAAAGAAGAGAATAAAAAAGAATAAAGGTAAATGTCATAATAGACAAAACATTAATAAATAGTATTGCAATCTATTCGAAATACTTCGCTCGTTCCAACAGGAACAAATAGAAAAAACAGTATCTCTAGAAAAAATTCTTAAGGCTATTTTGATCTCCAGCGAAAGTGATTTGGATTTGAAGATTATAAAAGTAGCTTTATCCCAGGTACTTAGAGCGGAAGAGACCAAAGACAATTTTTTAAAAAAAAAAAAAAAATAATTGAATTGATATTTAATGAGGAATTTGTAAACATGTCTGCAGATACTGGGAAATTAATTGGATTATGTCCATATCATTGTTTTAAAATTTGGCATAGTCCTTAAAATGCCTACAT
This sequence comes from Pollenia amentaria, assembly GCA_943735925.1. Lineage (NCBI taxonomy): Eukaryota > Metazoa > Arthropoda > Insecta > Diptera > Polleniidae > Pollenia > Pollenia amentaria. The sequence continues at coordinate 120,332,132 of OX031008.1, forward strand.
ACATAAATTTCAATTAATTTTAATACATTTTTTATATTTAATTCAAATTATATTTTAGTAATACAGCTTGCAGAACATTGAAATTATGCAATTTCTAGTTTTACAACTCAGCTTTTTAAATTAGTTCAGCGCTAAACTTAATATAACAAATAAAAAGTTTTACTCTTGATTATTTTTACTACCGAGAATTTAGCAAAATTTAATTTAATTTTTATGAATTAAGCTGGCTAAAAAAGCAAAGATTATTTTTAACAGTGTTCTTACCTGGGGTTCTATATACTCCTTTTGGGTAAATATTGTGTGTGCCGCGCCGCATACCAAATAAGCAATGCCAAAGCGTTGTAAAACACCCATAATTCTTAAGTTTTCCAAGTTTGGTCCATTTATAGAATTCAAACACAAACCGATGGTAAAAAGTTTTATTGATCTCTAAAAAAGATTAATTAAGAAAATTATTCGAAATCGCATTTGCATTTTTAAAAGAAACCTATATATAAAATTATCGAACTAGTTCGAAATTTTTTTTTTTCAAATTGTAATTGTCATGTTTTCGTTAATTTAAAATGTTAAATATATTTAATATGTTAAATCTTTATTTCGCGACCTTAGGTTAACAATATTCTATTTGAACCTAAACTACATCGATGGTCTCAAGTAGAAAGGCCCTAACTCGCATTTTTTACGAAAGTGAGTTTTCCAGTTATTCCAATAAATTTTACACAAATACACCTCGTCACAAAAATTCATTACATTGTTGTAAAGAATAACGGCTTTACAAGCAGTTGTATGAGCAAGTTTACATTATGATACATACAGTTTCTATTATGTTTTTACCTTCTCCTGTACAGTTACAATTATTTGAGTTAGGGCCTTTCTACTTGAGACCAACGACATGTAAGATAGAACCTTGTTGTCCTAAGGTCGCGATTAAGCAAAATAAAAATTGAAATTAAATTCGATAATACATGCCCTCTTTTTCGAATCCCAATTCCGAATTGATCATACCCATATAATTCTTAAACATATACGCAATTTTGTTATCCCTCTAGCCAGCTGTGATTTAATCGAAATGGGTATACAAACGCCCATTATCCAGAGGAATGAAGGAAATACAATATCAGCCAAATGTAAACCATTCCAGGGAGCGTGTTCAATCCACCAATAATCACCACCGCCACTGTTGGCAAATATCATTAAAACAATGGCCATGCTAAAATGAAATTAAATAAGTCAGAAAAACTTCCAGACTTTTCTTAAACAAAAAAGTTTTTTAAATTTAAAACCGAATAATTTAAAGACTTTTTAAATGGGAATTAAAAAAGCTGCAAAAAAATTCATCGTAAATGTACATATTTTTTTATATATTTTAAAACTTTGATATTTTTAAAGGACCAACTATAATATGCATGAGCTAGCTTAAGCTATTGTATTTGTTTTTGTCGCTTGATCTTTTTGCCGTTATGGCTCGATATGATTAAAATGTATTTGCACAGCTGCTTAAGCCAGCTTTTGCAGGTTATAGTTGCGCCTTTAGTTTGGTTTTTTGTAACTTACCCCCTAAATGCATCCAAACTACGCATACGTTTTTTTTGGTGTATAGTAGGTGGCGATATAGAAGCTTCATTTGATGCTGCATTAACCAAAACTTCCTCATAAAGGTAAGAGCGCCAAGCGCACAAAGTAATTTTAAAAACGCATAAAACTAAAGCAACCAAAATAAAAACCGATAAAAGGGCTAAAAAAAAATAAAAAATAAAATAAAAAAAATTGAAGCAAAATTAAAAATAAACCCACATAAATTAACATCCACTCCTTCATTATCCTCAAGCCAATCACAAGTACCATTTTCATATAAAGTCAAATTATAAACACCAAATTCTTTTAGGTTTTTTGGCTGTAAGTCGCATAATGCGGTGCTAAAATTAAATTATTTACAAATTAATTAAAAAATGTTCCAACTTTTTATACAAACAAGTGTAAATAACTAACTCATTATTAAAGGCATAACGTCCCACATCATTGGTCAGCAATTTAAATTTTAAACCATGAGCCACATTTATATTAATGGAGGCATTTGTTATGTTGTCATTATTGTGTTCATGTAAAGCTTTCACTTTTGTATAGGGGCACTGCAATAAAAATTGAATAAAAAATAAACAAAAAACACAAAACGAGGTGTTTCTTTTTGTTGTATTTTTTTTTTTTTTAATTATGCAAACATACCGCGTAACATTCATCGGACAGGCTATACAAATGAGTTACTTTTGGAAAAAAGGTCTTTGACACTAAAAAAGCTTCATCCACTTTTAATTTACGCATATTAAGGCCCCGCCATATTGGTTCAACGTATTCGGTTAAGGCTGACATTTTTTTAATGTTAATTCTGAAACTGGAAGGAATATTGTGTTATCTAAACATAAAAATATATATATGTATTTATTATTAAGTATCTCTCATGAAAATTTTAAACTCAAAAATATATATTTATTATTAACTAGCTTTCGTGAAAAAAACGTAAAAATTAGAGCAAGATTAAAAAAAAAGGGTTTATCCTATAAAATGTTCAGCATTTTATGTAGTTTTCTACATAGATCTATATTTATTTTATGTTCAAATATTTCTATAAGCAACATTATAGGAATTACTCCAACAAATACATATAAGTTTTGTGCACTCGGTACTCTTGAGCAACCGACATTCAACTGTCCATATGAAATTAATATGTATATTCCGGCCACTGGGCCATATGTATTCTGTATAACATATTTATTTAAAAGAGAAAATATAGCAAAAGTATAATTTTTTTCGGTTTTTACATAATAAAAAGAGCACATATGCACTCTTTATACCAAATTTTTCGAAAAGAGAAAAAGTACCAAAGGTAAAAGACTACCAACTTTTCCTCATTTTAGACCCCCGGAAAGTACACTCTGTAGGCTAAAATCTGTATGTATATCAAATTTATCCAAAAGAGAAAAAGTACCAGTATTTTCCAATTTTTACCCTTTAAAAAGTACCAATTTGATCCCTTCAAAAGTACCCTTTATCTTAATCTGGACCATATTCAATCTGTATACCAAATTTATCAAATGAGAAAAAGTACCAATGTACCAAATTTTCACCGTTTTTACCTCTTAAAAAATACCCTATACAGCGCAACCTCTATATTCCGAAAACTCGATAAACTGAACTATCCAGTAATCTGGACAAATCAATATTTCGTACAGTATACACAGTTAACTTTCGTGTTTGAAGAATGTTTTAAGAAAGTTTCTCAAAAATTTTAAGCCATTTCAGACTGGTATCAATAAGTCATTACAATTTCATTTGGTGTTGGACAATTCTAAAAGATGATACAAAAACATTAATGTACAAATCGCAGCTTTTTTACATCCTGTTTCGAAAAATATTTTATTGTTCGGATTGCTAGGCTTTGGAACTTGTTGCCATTTTCGTTACAGATTTTTTCTTATTCAAATAATGTTTTTCGGTTAAAAATTTTAGACTTTTTAAATACTCTTGATTAGCTACTGATGGATGATAATTATGATATTTATATTTTTAATGTGGCTGGGGAGCCTTAATCTAAAGTGATGGTATATTATTATTTTTTATTTTTCATTTTGTTAGTTTTAATTATGAATTATAACTATAGATTAATGAATATTTTATACATGTAGCTTAAGCATTAATTACTTGTAATATTGATTTTTGGCCTTAATGGTTATTATTACGTAAATAAATGGATAAATAAATAAATAAATAATCTCTGCATGGAAAAATATTACCAACTTTAAATGCTCTTAACCCATTCGCTAATTTCTGCCTTTTTGAAGTTGATACTTGGGTGTGCGGCGAACATAAATACGCTTTCGATTTCGGACTAGCACCAATAAGCCATTGAAATTTTATTTTTTTTTTTTTTTTTTTGTTAGACAATTTTAAAAGACAATACAAATATCTGTAATGTTATATAATCTGTTCTAGATTAACCCGGTGCACTTTGCTACCCCCATCGAAATAAAATTAAATAAGATTTTTTTAAAAAGTTAAGCATCTTGGACTAAACTTGAATGATTTTACAGTAACCGTTCAACATATGATATACAGAAATTTCAAGTGTATTCGTATGTGAGGTGCCATGCCTACTTTTCCCATTAAAACTATCTTTTTAAATATGATGTGGATTATTATCTAAGCTATTTGTACAAAATTGGAATACTTTCACTATTACAGTACTTCACATACGTAAAAATCTTTATTGCAATTGTGTGGGAGGTGCCACGCCCGATTGTGTAATCCAGCCGACTTTTTGGCAGATGTCGTGTATTGATAACGAAGTTATTTGTTTCATATTGGAAAACTCTTATTGTAACCGTCCTCCAGATATAAGGTTATTCATATTTTTATTGTATGGTTGTTGCCATGCCTACTTGATTAAAATATATTAATAGCCTATGTTAAGCGCCGAGTAATCAGTAAATTACTGTGAAACTTTCAGAAAAATCGGCTCAGTAGCTTAGGAGTCTGAAGAGAATAAACAAACATACGCTTTTTCATTTATATATTATATTTTTATTTTTAAAGGTGTAGTTAACCATAAGAGTGGGTCCTACAAAGCTTGAAGACTTGTGTCTTCAGATATGAAGTATTTAATATTTTCGTCCTATGGAGGGTATTGCTCCTCCTTCGTCTACTCCACCCAAATTTATTTTTGAATTTATAGCTTACCATAATATTGGATTTAACCACATTTGAAGACTCTCGCTGTAATAGTTTTTCAGTTACGCGATATTAAATATATGCTTCCTATGGGGGGTATTACTCGCCCTGCGCCTACCCCTTTATTTATATTTTTTAAAGGTGTAGTTTTCCATAAGAGTGACTAATACCAAATTTGAGCATTCTCACTATAACAGTTCTTACGATATGCGATATTAAACATTGGCGTACTATGGGAGGTAGCACTTCCCCTGCAGCTATCTTACTTCTCCCAATACCTACATACGTGAGACAGTATCGAAGATAAGAGGATAATAAATTTTGAGTTGATTAGGCGTGCCACCGCCCCTTTGTCCAACCACAACTTTACATAGCCTAGGGCTCATTAATTCATAACAACAGCCTACTGTGAGAATTTGATGACGATCGGTTCAGCAGTTAATTAGATATAATCGACATAAAGGGGCGTGGCCCTCCCACCTTTTTCATGCAACGTATTTCTATTCATAACAATACCATATATAACAAATATCATCACCCTACGCCAAATATTGGCTAAGATATGAGGATTTTATGTTTTGGGTTGTATTGGCGTGGCACCGCCCCTTTTTCCAACCACATCTTTTTATAGCTTAAAGTTCAGTAACTCAAGGCAGTCGCCTAATGTAGAAATTTGATGACGATCGGTTCAGTAGTTTATTAGATATGGTGGTTTTTACTTTTTCTATAAAGGGGCGTGGCTCCGCCCTCTTTTTTCATGGAGCTTATTTCTATTCATACAAACACCATATGTACTAAATTTCATCATCCTATGCCAAAAAATGCCTAAGATATAACGATTTTAAATTTTGAGTTGTATGGGCGTGGCATCGCCGCTTCGTCCAATCTCAACTTAATATAGCCTAATGTCTCTTCCAGGGTCACAGTTATATTCTGTGAAAATTTCAATATGATCGGTTAAGTGGTTTGGCCTTCTATAAGGCACAAATATATATGCAAACATACATTAACTTTTATATATGTGACGCGCAAAATAAAAAGGGACCTAAGGGTAAAAACCGGTTTTGTTCAGGAGAGCCATTTTAAAGATATAAATACTGAGCGTGTCGGTATTGGTCTCATTTGAAAGCGACACATCTCATGACGTCAGGAACGTGTTGGTCAACCTAGAAAACGCGCGTAGGTCGTCCCTATCTCTTGTTTTGTGTAGTTGGTTTTTACTGTTTTCTACCTATCACGCTGTTTCCATGAGTTTGATATCAATTTTGCTCGCATTTTTTCGAATCCAGGTTTATTTTCTGAAATTATTAATTGTGAATTATAATAAATAGTCATTTATCTGTTAGTACGAAAAATGTTTCACATAACCTTATTATGTTATTCGCGAAAATAATTTAAAACTAATAACATTCTTACTGACTGTTTTAGGATGAAATGGAGGACGAATTCGAAGAAGTAGATTTACTTTATCGCTTCCCTGATGACGAGGATGATGACGATCACTTCTCAGAATTATCGGATAGTGACTCTGAAGATGACACCGATAATATGTACCTTGAAAAATCTGATCTTGATTTACGCGAAGAAAAGGTAGTTGCTCGACTGTATGGTTCAAAAATACCTCCGTGTTGTTCAAATCAATGCAATGAAGGGATCCATAAGAAGATGGCTGTGGATTTTCGTACGTCTCTCATGAATTTAGATAAGGAATCCCAAGATTTAGTTATTCTCGCACATCTGGCAGCTCACCGTGGCGATGCAATGCTCAGGTCAAAAATTGGTGATCGATCGCGAGCTATGAAGAAACGGTACAATCAGATATATTATTTTCGAAGTTTGCCGATATGCCGTGATATGTACTTCTTCCTGGAATTAAACGCTACAAAAATCTAATTGAACATTACGACAAAAATGGTGTTTATCTGCTTTAACTACTTTGGAAAAAAAAGAAATTGTTTCATTTATCTGCCGTTTTGCTGGAACTGTTGCTATCACTTTATCTGAACGTCAACCAAATCATCGTGATTATCGTTTATTGTAACAATACCAGTTTCGATGACAAACCAATTATAATTCCGTCACCAGGGTTATCGATGAAGAGTAAATGGTACTTGTATAAAGAGATCCGGGGTTTATGTTTTGACGATTCAAAAAAAGATCGGTCGTTCCTCTTCCTTTGGTCTCTGGAAATGAAAACGAAGAGGAAGATTCGGTGGAAGTGGACAATCCTCAAGAAGTGGAGGCAACAGACGTTAAGAAGAAATCGAAAAAAATAAAGGACCGATACCGTCAAGTTCTAAGGAACCAATTCGCAAGAACCGTCGATTAAAATGATTTTTCTATTTTTTTAAATTGTTCATAAGGAAAAAAATAAATAAATAAATGAAAATAAATAAATTTTACCGTTAGGTCCCTTTCTATTTGCGCTTTGAATCGTCGACTTCAATTTCATAAAACGCGCATATCTCTGGGAGGGATCACTTTTGGGGCATGGGATCGGTCTCATTCGATGCTCAGATGTTGTCCACATCAAAAAAAAAAAAAAGTGAAAATGGATTTTTTTTTACCCTTAGGTCCCTTTCTCTATGCGCTGTCACATATATAGATGTATGTATATTAAATTTGTCGAAAGAAAAACAGTTCTAATTATCAGGCCTGTTCTGAAAATCACATTTTATCAAAGTGATTTGAAACCACAAGAAAGGTGTTCTGGGCAAATTATTTTGAGATTTCAAAACGTTCAGCTACGTACACAACTGTTTAAAATCACTTTGATATTTTTGCGGCTATTGTAAGATGGCCGTCATAATAAATTACTTAATAAAATATTCAATGTGTTGTTTATTAATTTTTTATTGCAATACGCTATTTTATTTACAACAAATCATTTAAAATTAAGAAAATTCGACGACAGTACAAAAATAAAATTTTCTTTTGTGACTTCTGTTGTAATTTCAGGCTTGTTTTTTAGTTGAATTAAAGATCGCTAATATGCTAACAGCGGCATGATAGCAAAGTCTAATATTTATTAAAAATCGTAAAAGCTGTGAAGAATCGCAGGAAAAAGGCGCTTCTATCCGCGAACATGGTTAGAATTCACGAAAAATTGCAATCTTGTAAACAAGCCCTAAAACTTATTTGACATCGCTACATGGGCTAAAAAAAACAAAATATCGGGAAATAACAAAATATTTTTGCAAAAATAGCCAAAATTCGCGAAAATTTTTAATATTACAAACAAGCCATAAAATTGATTAAAAGTCCCTAAAACAATAAGGAATGGAAAAAATTCGGTAAAAATTGCTAAATTAGTGGAAATTCAGAGTCTTCTTTTTATTATAAATCTTTAAAGCTGCAAAGAATCAAAAAACTTACAGGAACAAATCGCTTCTATCGCGAACATGGCTAAAATTCGCGAAAAATTGCAAAATTTGAAACAAGACCTAAAACCAACTTGAGACCGCCAAATCGGTTAAAAAAACAAATTATCGGAAAATAACATAAAAAGCGTTAAAAAAAACGAGATACGTATTTGTAGAACAAGCGGGTGTTAAAAACTTGTGTTTGCTTGTGCTTTTGACAATTGAAAATCACACCGAAAAACACAAAAACGGTGTGATTTACAGAACACCTCAAAATCACACGTGTGATTTTAAAAGCACATGTGATTTGAAATCACGTGATTTTCAGAACAGGCCCGTTTATCCCTCAAAAAGGACCAATTTTATCCCTTAAAAAGTACCCTATATTTGCTACCCTAATTACCAAATTTTATCAAAGTCCATCAAGCGCTTTTCACATTTATAATATTAGTAGAATAACACTATTTTTAATTTGCGACACAGTCATCGATTATCACTCGTTGCGATCAGACGTGTTTTATTGACTGCGCTTATAGATAAAAGGAATAAGAAACAGATAGAAAATAAACTGATAACGGTTAACAGTTATATTTCATATTCTTTATTCCCCTTTTGTATTATTTTCTACTGAAACTTACTGTTTAAGTGAAAAGTTATATTCATATTTATTTTGAAAAGAGTTTAATATTATTAAAATGGCCCCACGGCCACCTGATAAACATTCCAATAGATTCGCCTTATTAGGCGATTTTATTGATCGACCATATATGGACAATTTCCCAGCTCTTCCACAACCAAAAGTAAATGTACTTAGTGACCCAAAATATTTAATAATATCGTCTGAAAACAATCAATTAAAAAAATTAAGCCCATTCATCATACACAAAGGTCTACACGCTATATCAACTTTAATTGATTCTATTAGTCAGTTAAGGGATGGCAATCTCCTGCTGTTAGTACGGAATCAGGTCATAGCTGATAAATTCTTAAAGGCTAAAACACTCTCGAATATTTGCCCAATTTCGGTTAAGCTACACGAAACCCTTAATTATGTAAAAGGTGTAATATTTGCTCCCTGCCTTATTGACGTTCCAGAGGAAGAGATTATCAACGAACTTAAAACGCAAGGTGTAGTATCCGTATATAAATTCACAACTTCAAAAAAAGATAAAACTAAAGAGAATGATGAGGACGTAAATATCAACACTAAAACTGAATATTCTGGTTACATGGTTGTAACTTTCAACCTCTACAATTTACCAAAGGTGATTGACGTGGCTTGGTACAAGGTCAAAGTTAAGACATACTTCCCCAACCCAATGAGATGTCATAAATGTCAACTGCTAGGACACACAAAAAATAAATGTAATAATCCAGAAACGTGCGTTATTTGTAATCTACCTCCTCACTCTCCTACTGAATGTTCCAGAACACAATGTGCCAACTGCAATGACAGTCACCCAGCTTCTGACAGAAATTGCCCTAGATATGTACAACAAAAAGAAATAATTCGAATCAAAACCCTGGAAAAATGCTCATATGGAGCTGCAAAACGTAAGTTTGAAATTAAAACATCATCTAATACTCAGCAGAGGGAAGCACAATCGTTCTCACAAATAACAAAAAGTAATGATAATGCTAAAAGGCAACCAGACAAACCATTGCAAAAAAGGGCTGCATCATCGAGTACAGAAAACGTCAATAATAAAGTTACGCGTCGTATATCTTCTAGTAGTTCCACATACAGTGATATTGAAATAAACGTTCCATCTAACTCATTTTTATTGAAAAACAAGAACACAAATATTCAACCTGATAACCAAATTTCAAACCAACATCAGCCCACTACACAAAAAAATTTAACAAATAATAAACAAAAAACAATTCAACCACAAACAACTTCCTCATCGGAAACAACAAAAGAAAAATTAACAAAAAAACAGAAAAAGTCTAAGAAAACTAAATTTATTGGTACTTTAAATTCAGGATCTGAAGGTGAAATAATTCCTTCAGAACAAAACTCTACTAACTCGATCTCTTCTCTTGATCGTTTAACACAAGAACTAATTTCGGATAACCAATATTACTTACCAGCGTCCGCAATGGATGCTACCTCTGATAGCTAAAAGGCAATTACAATGGCTCCGTGCTCCTTTCTAACAATTGTAAATTCATTTTACAATTAAGTTACGATAATATTCAACATGGCTCACTTTAAGATATTGCAATGGAACATGAACGGTTTCATCAACAATTTCAACGAACTTCGGCTGTTAATTAAAGAGCACAATCCCGCCTTTATATCTATACAGGAAACACACTGCAAATATCACTTTAATCCAATGCCCCCAAAAGGGTATATGGCTTATTTTTATAACCTCCCTTCCAACACAACTTCTAAACAAGGTTTATGTGTATTAATAAGGAACAATATACCGCATACGAAAATTAATATAACCTCAAACTTACAAACAATAGTTATAGAAATACAACTTAACATTAAATTCACTATCATCTCAGTTTACATTCCACCAGCACAATCATTCTCCAAACAAGACCTAACAAATATTTTTGATACTATTACTACTCCGAAGATTGTTGTTGGTGATTTTAATTCCTGGAATTCTTCATGGGGTTCGCCTAACAATAACCATAATGGACACATATTGGATAATGCTGCATTATCTTCCGATTTATACGTGCTTAATGATGGGCGTCCTACGCATCTTTCTACACATGGAACCTTGACTCATGTTGATGTTTCCTTTTGCTCACCAACATTACTTAACTTAGCCTCGTGGGATATCTTGGATGAAATGTACAGCAGTGACCACTTCCCCATTGTCATCAGAATGTCATTGGGTGGAAGCGTAGGAAGGACAAAGACTAATCGAAGATTTTTGATGGATTTTGCGGATTGGCCTAAATTTACATCTACGGTAGATAGTGAACTACAAAAAAGACCTCAATCACTTAACATTAATAAAGAAGCTTCAATTATTACAAAAGTAATTAAAACGGCTGCGAATGTCTCAATACCACAATCTTCTATGAAAACAAATAAAAATTTACCTTGGTGGAATAGCCAATTGTCTTTACTACGTAACTCCAAAATAAATGCCTGGAAAAACTTTAGAAAATCACCTACTACTACAAATCTTATAGTGTATAAAAAAGAGAACTCAATTTTTCGTAGAGAATTAAAAAAGGCTAAAGGAATCAGTTTTGCTAAATTTACTAACACAATCAACAGAAACTCGTCAGTTAAAGACATATGGAACAAAATTCACAGACTCTCTAATAATGATGTAAGCGCAAAAATACTTGCTGTTGAACACAATAATAAAATTATTACGGAGCCAACTTTAATGTCTGAATCCTTTGCCGATAAATGGTCTGAATATTCTTCTGATAATAATTTTTCACATCAATTCACATTCGCAAAAAATTCCTCACGTGCCATAAACTCTAGTAATAAAATTAATACTAGTGCTACCTTTATTGAAAAGGACATAACTCATACAGAGTTGGAATGTTGTTTATCTAAGGTGAAAGGGTCCACACCTGGTTCTGACCGAATATCGTATAAAATGATTAAAAATATTAGTTCACAATCAAGAAATCGTTTATTGGAACTCTACAACAATATTTTAAACACCAGCACAATACCAACTGATTGGAAAACTGCATCTGTTGTTCCTATTCCTAAAAATAAATTTAACTCACTGGAAATAAAATCATATCGCCCTATCTCGTTGTTACCCTGCATAAGCAAAATACTTGAAAAATTATTGCAACTCGTTTATATTGGTTTTTGGAGAAAAATAAACTTAGTTCAAAAAATCAAGTGGCATTTAAAACTGGTAGAGGCTGCACGGATGCTCTTTTACATATTGATTTTTACATTAGTAAAGCTCTTTCATCACGAAATCACGTATCAATTCTCTCAATTGATTTTGAGAAAGCTTTCGACCGAATTGGTGCACATGTTATCCTGGATACACTTATTAAGTGGAAGGTAGGACCAAAAATATTTAACTATGTAAAGTCATATTTATCTCACCGGAAATTTCGGGCAAGAGTAAATGGTGTTTACTCATCTATATATCCACTACATAATGGCATCCCTCAGGGTTCTCCACTATCCGTTATTCTTTTTTCAATTGCATTTAGCGAAATTGACAAGATAATAAAATGCTGTAAATATCTGGATCACTGCATTTATGCTGATGACCTTTATATTTTTTGCAAAAGAAACTGCAATTTTGAAACCAATAACTTATTACAGGACGTTCTTAATAAAATCAATGAGTGGTGCTTGAAATCAGGTGCGAACATATCGACTAACAAGTCCAAGAAACTTCATATCTGCAGGAAAAAATTGTGTGATAATCATTCATATCATTTAAACATTAACAGCATTATCATTGATAATGTTGACCAATTAAAAATTCTAGGCATAATTTTTACGAAAAATTATTCTTGGAGAGAACATTTCCTATCAGTTAAAAGATCATTAACTCAGAGAGTAAATATAATTGCATATCTATCAAGTAGAAAAAGCTGTGTACATATTAATTCCTTAACATACATAACCAAAGCTCTAATTCTCAGCAAGATCGACTATGGTCTGTTCCTTACTGGTAATACAGCAAAATCAAATCTTAACATCATTAAAGGTATTTATCATCGTGCTATAAGATCAAGTATATTTGCATTACGCACCACCCCATTAAAGCACATCTATTGCGAATCAGGGTTGCCTTCCATAGAAAATCGCATTCAGAAAATCAAACTGAAATTAATTACCAAAATACTTTTTACTAATAACTCTGTTATTGATGAGGACGTTCAAAAACATCTCACAGCTAAAAGAAATTATAAAATCACCTCTGCCATTCAGGAATCCCTCCAATTGGCTACCACACTTGACATAAGAACGTTAACGAAAACTTCAACGCGGAACTATCCTTCCTGGTTCCTTATGGATAAATCCTGTGATATTTCTCTCTCAAAATTTATTAAATATAACACATCAAATGACATGTTCTCACAATTATACCTGGAAAAGAAACAAATTCTCCTAAACGAAGACTGGACCTTTTTATACACAGATGGCTCCAAATCTTTAAATGGTTCAACATCATATGCCATTGTCGGAAGCAATGGTGACACTGTTAGTATGAAAATTCTGCCACATTTTACTTCAATTTTTGTAGCTGAAGCCTCAGCTATATTTAATGCTATCCTCATTGCTCTTAACACAGTGCATAAGACTGTTATATGTTCTGACAGCCTGTCAGTTGTAAAGTCAATTCGAAATCCTAATTCTTGCAAATGGAACTTAATAAATCAAATTCGCGACCTTCTTATAAAATACCCCAACAAAATAAAAATTCTTTGGATCCCAGGTCACTCTAATATAAAGGAAAATGTTAACGCTGACGAGGCAGCGAAGTATGCAAATATGGCCCCTATAATCATGGATTACTATCCTGAAAAACTAGATATACGTAATTTAATCAACGATCACATTCGTCAGAACAATATCAGCACATGGTCCGGCTACTATCATCCTCATTATAAGGAAATTAACGAGCATTTTATTCCACCACGTTATCCAACTAATGTCAACAAACATCACATCAAAATTTTTTCCCGACTTCGCCTTGGTCATACTGTTGCCACACACAATCATATTCTTCGGAGTCAATCAACCCCTTTGTGTACCAAATGTGGTCTGGTATTAACAGTTAATCATATTTTATCAGAATGTTTACATTTTAAAAAGATAAGAGATGCAATTTTTGGTCCATCCAGCCCGAGGAACGTATTGAAAGTTCCCAACAGCGAAAACGTAGAGAAAATGTACCATTATATTAAGAAAGTTGGAATAATCATTTAATTTATTTACCTATATATGTATTTTATTTTCTTCTTTGTAATTATATACATTAGATACAAGTTAAGGTTCCTTTAATAATTTTATACTTAGTATAGTTATTAAGTTTGCTTATTTTAACCCTAGAGCGGATGGCCTTGCTGCTAATGCTCCTGAATTTTTTTTGTATTAGATTTTGTAATTTATTACTTGTCTAATAATTAATAATAATAATAATAATAATAATAATTTGCGACACGAAGCCGATAGCCATTGCTGCTAGTGCTTTTAGTTTTAAGATTTATTGTAATTTTAATTATAATAAATACGAAATAAATAAATAAAATAATTTGCGACAATTGTCTCAAAGAACAACAAAGCTACGCGAAAATTGTAAAATTTCGGAAAAGTTTTCTAAAGTAGCGAAAATTGGCTGACAGCGGCATGTCAAAAATGGCTTATTACGCGAACATGGCAAAAATCGGTTAAAAAATGACGGAAAATAGCAAAAATTGTGTTTAAAACTAAGCTTTAATGAACAATTTAAAATTAATGTCGACGTCAACAACGACTTACATAATAGGGGTAATTATATAGAAAAAGTTTTGGAATCGCATAGTTTTCGAGTTATGGACCCCTGAAATTTTCTTATTTATATAGGCGGTTAGGCATCTCCGGTGGAGAGGTTGTTCACAACCCTTAATGGAGAAACTTTCAAATGAATAATTATGAATCGCTTATAAATCTTTTAACTAAGAAAGTCGCAATATGTATGTGTAACCACAAAAATAAAATACACTGGATTGAGTCCATTAGGGATGCATTGGTAGAGCTGGGAGTTCAGGGCTGGGAGAGGTTTTTATTTGGCCAGTGTTGGATGGCGTCTGACGGTGCTCAATATCGAAAATTATATAAATACATAGGCTAGGCCTATTCTCACTTTTTGGTTTGGTGGGATGCGTTGAGGGTGGATAGCTATAGAGATTCTCAACAATGCTCAAAGGAGTGCATCTCTTGGCATCACAGGTGCAAGGAGAAGCAGGCCACACGCAGCGTTGGATATCCAACTATATCAG
Organism: Pollenia amentaria; assembly: GCA_943735925.1. Lineage (NCBI taxonomy): Eukaryota > Metazoa > Arthropoda > Insecta > Diptera > Polleniidae > Pollenia > Pollenia amentaria. Next base: position 120,347,173 of record OX031008.1, read on the forward strand.
TCCCCCATTGAACATTATGTGAAGAGTGTGGCTGCTAGGAACTTATTTAGACTCTACGAGTCTTCGTTGGTTAGATCTAGGCGGGATGATCACACAAGAATCTTATAGGATCGAGGGAATTTCGAATCATTGAATTATGACTTTGGACTTCGGTGTAACACCACAAGTGGAGTTCCCGATAGGGAACTTTGGCTTGGATCCAATGGGCTGCTTGAGGGGTGGCATTATTTACGGACGGGTCAAAGAACACTGGCGCTGGTGCCGGTGACAAATTATACGGTGCGACCTTGCCTGGTAGCGGGTATTTTTTATACCATGAGAAAATTTTTGCAGCCGACCGGAGGCCTTCCAACTAGCGAAGCGAGTGTTTGTTATTATTGAACTTTATTTTACACTTGTATTTAAATAAAGTTCATACATATTTTCCTAGTGCACTTCCGTAACATTTTGGTGTAAAGTTTTGTAAAAACCGTATTGGTTACCTAAGAGCTATCAATTTTTAAATAAATTTTGTATATCCAGAAAGATATGTTCAAAAGCTTTCAAATGATAGCAATATTGGCCATGTAACTTCAGTAATGTAGTGGAAAATCGCATATACAGTTTGCGTCATCATGTTAACGCCTCTCCAATGAGCTTATTACTTTTGGTGTTTTATTCTACTCGTTACTGTCTGAAATGAATCTGGTAAAGAAATTATGTGCCGGAAATTCACCTTTACACTGTTTTTTCTATTTTATTTTCGATGAAAAAGCTAACATAGTTTTTGCATAATCATCACTTGCAATTTCTATTTAGTTTCTCTAAGGCCGGGTTTTTTAGATGTGAATTAAGCTTCAACTTAGGTTAACGTACTCTTAAACTCGAATTTTTTTATTATTTCATTATAGACTGACTTACTTACTTGTAACAATATTAAATGAGATTTTTTTTATTCATCCCTATTCTGTAATCCGTTGTCGACGTCGACATTAGTTTTTATTTGTTGTCACATCAAGTTGACGACTACATCACTTCGACGTTAATTTGGGCCCTAATCATGTACAACGCAGCGCAACGCCACAGAACTAACGCAACGCCAAAGAATAACATTGAAAGCACAAACAATGTCATAAATATTTTGTAATTTTGTTGTTGCTTTCTACAGAAATTCACATTGCGTTTTAAAATTTCAAACGCTCCATTGCTTGTGTCGTTGAAAATTTTAAAACGGTACATGAATTTCTGTTGAAAGCAACAACAAAATTACAGAATATTTTTGACATTGTTTGTGCTTTCAATGTTATTGTTTGGCGTTGCGCTGCGTTGTACATGATTAGGGCCTTGGTATTTTATAAGACACAAATCTGACAAAAAAAATCAAATCTCTAATTTTTTTTCTATTATTTTTGTTCTTCATCATTAAAGTTAATTTTTTAACGTTATATATGTTATTTTACACATTTTGTTTTTTTAACCGATTAAGCGATTTCAAATTAATTTAAGAGTTTTTTTCCGATTTTGAATTTATAAATATAAGACTTTGCAATCATGACGCTGTTAGCAAATTTTTGCGAATTTCCTCTAGTTTTGCAATTTTACCGAATTTTTGACACTCCTTATAGTTTTAGGGAATTTTAATTAATTTTATGGCTTGATTGAATTATTAAAAATTTTCGCGACTTTTAATTAAGTTTTCGTGCTCTTTGAGGCAATCGTCTTAAGTTTAACATTTTCGCGAATTTTCATTATTTTAGCAAACTTTTCCAAAGTTTCGCGTTTAATTTACTATTAAAATTTGTGCCAATAACTTTTTTTAAATTTGCATTTTTTTATTTTAACGTAGTTAATAAATATTTTAACATTCTACTTAAAACTTTCATCTGAGTCGTCGCAAAACTTCCTGTCTACAAAAACAATTCTACTCGACGTCGACTTAACGGCGTCAATAACGACTCAGAAAATATAATTACTGTTCCAATGCCGTCGACTTTCATAATTGGGGTGATTATTTCATTAAAGGTCTACACTTTAAGAAAACCTTTGCTGTTCCGTCAAAATCTTGTAGGGTAAGTGTACCAGTAGTCGGCAGTTTAATTTTTTTTTCATTTTCAAACTGGTGCCCTTACGTATATAAACGTGATATTGGGATGGCAACTATTCACTACAGTTCAGTAATGTGTATATGTTCGATTCATATAACAGTTTTTATACTAATTTTTTATTAAATTTGAGCAATTTAACTTTTTTCTAAAATGTAGCTCGTTGGCCAGTAGTCGGCATACGATGTACCAGTCTTCGACATGTAATGATCCTATTGTCGGCATGGCTATTTTTTAAAGAAAAAACCAATTTGTACAGGAATGCAATGGTTCATTTATTGAAAATTAATGCTCTTTACTTACTTAAATGCTTAAAATGTACATTTGTACGTCTATATAGGCACTACACGCAGAGAAAAAAAAAATTATTCAATATGGACACCTCCAACAAAACCATGTTAAACAAAAATTTTAAAACCTACTATGGTTATTTTAACCATATTGTTGTCGCCACAACCATATTTTTTAATGTAATGGTTATATATAGAACGGATTACAGGGTGTCGAGGGCCTTATGGCCCAGATTGGACGCAGGGGCAACCAGGGTTCTATTAGGACTGGATAGGAGTAGTCTCAGGACCTTTATAGGTTTCCTGACGGGGCATTGTTCTGTTAGGGCTTTTATGGATAAATGGGACATTGCGATACCGGACTTCTGCTGGCTTTGTGGGGATGCCGAGGAGCTAGGGAAGGTTGAGCATGTACTGTGCCACTGTCCTAGGATGCAGGGCCCCAGGCAGAAATGGCTAGGAGCTAGATTTCACGACGAACTGGGGTGTATCGCTGGATGTAATCCAACTGATCTACTGGGGTTTGTCAGGGAAATAGGACGGCTGTTTCTGTTGGGGGACCATAAGGGGGATTTGTCCTACGTGGTATTTATTTATCTGTACCAAACCTTATATTTTCTGTATATTTTCTACTTTTCGTCTTTACTTCTCTTTTTCCTCTTTTCTCCTATACTGAAGGGATTCACAATGAACCTCATTGATCTCCAAGTGGATATGCGACCTTGAGCGCATAACCCTTCTTAACCTAACCTAGTCTAACCTAATGGTTATATATGACAATAATTTGTTTACCACCAATAATTTTTTGAATATAAACTAAATAGTATTTTCCTCTTTTCCAAGATCAACATGTTATGGTTGAAAATTAACCATGCTATTATAAGTGCTTAATATATTTTTGTTATTATTACCCAAAACATGTTCAAAGGCAACCATAATGTGGTTGTGGCTTCTTGATGGAGGACTATTTTAACCAAAATCACCGATGACAATTAGTTTTTATTGGAGGCAGAGCTGTAAAAACTACAATCAAACTGATTGCAATCAACTTGATTTCATTTGTAAGATTACAATACTTTTTAATTGCAATCTTTCTTAATTCATTCTTTTTACATATCATTGAATGCAATCAATTCGATTGCAATCAAGTTTTTACTGAAATCTTGCGAGTGCAAACCATTTTTCTGAAAATACAACAACTAGTGAAAGTCCAACGAAATAATGCCTATATACTTAGAATAAATCGGTCGTAAACAAAAATTGATATTGTTGGCATTTCCAAATCATCAGATTCAGGTTTATTTCTAAAAGAAGGAGTTTCATTTGAAGAAAACGAAAACTTTGATTCTGATTTTATTTTTATTGCAATTACTGAATTTCAATGCAATATTTTAATTGCAATCAATTAATACATAAATTGAATTAAAAAACTTATTACAATCAAATCCGAAAAATGTATTGTGTGATTTCAAATTAAAATCTAACATATGGAAATTCAACCATTGGGACTTCTCTTATTGCCATTAAATATTCTGGACGGATCATCTATAATATCAACATTATTTTGTTTAATGATATGGTTTTTAAATCAGTTAAACATTTGCTGATTCCTTCTTCAGTGACTATAGCTCGACTTTACTAATACCCTCTGCTTTCTTAGCAGCTAAGCTTAAATACCGATTCCAGGACGATAATTTTTAAAATCAGCAAGTATCAATTTTTACATTTTTCTTTTTAACATTTGACTAAACAGTTTGCGGACCTATTTTTAAGGACCTTCTGCAACGCGGTCATGTATTCTCTCCTGTAAAGTGGAGCGTGGAGCACAACATTTGCCTTTTCTCCCTGCTTGTCACATTTAACTTTATTGAAATAAGTTTCTATATGAAATACAAGGAAGAAAAAGTCTTTAAAAATTTCAAAAATTATACCGTTTTCGGACCCCACATTTAGTTAAAACTAGATATAAAACTGCTGTCGACTTTAGGACAATATTTATCCTATAGTCGGCAGGTTATAAGATACTCAAAAGAAATCATGCCGACTACTGGGTAAACTCGTTTTTATCTCATTTTCTGGTATCCCATAGGCAAGAGGAGCGATTGATGAGCAATTTACTCAAATTTGAGCTTAATCAGAGAAAAATACTGATTTGCCAGTAGTCGGCAGCCAGTGCCGACCTTAGGAAATTTTGTAAATTTTTGTTCCTAATCTCGGCACACAACTAACTTTAAAAAATATTTATTTTTTGTAAATTGTTTTACTTTTACGACAAAATTTAAGAGATTTTCTACAGTTACAGACCTTATTGTTAAAGTAATTCCCTTTAATAATATGGTTATTTACCTTTTTAAGTTGGCTCTATCACTAATTTTTTTTTTGAAAAAACAAGCACTACCGCTCATGTTCAAACACTTGTCTCTTAAGGCTATAAAATTTGGCAAAAATACTCATTTTACTCCAATTTAAATATTGCAAATAGAAAGATGAGTAAATTCTCTTGACAAACTTGAAACAATTTAATAATATAAAAATCGCATTTCTTATTTATTCACGTATAAATGCAAAAGATGCCGACTACTGGTACATGCCGACATTAGGTGCACTTACCCTATACAAACTTGGTAATGGCGGCACAAATTTGTTTTCGGATTAACTAAGCCTAGTTTAACTGAGGTCTCAAAAACTCATCCTAAAAGATTAAAATTGAGACGCATTTCCTTGCGTGCCTGGTGGAGGGGTTTTTCCGTAATTTTAGTATTTTTAAGTGTGGAGCATTATTATTAATCTTTGAATATTAGATAAGCTTGCTTCAACGCCATAATTTGCCCTGATTTTTGCGGATGAGTCGTTCGAGTTCGATGCTTCTCTCAGAATTGATAACAATGACCACTTTATAAGCGCAACAAATTGGTTTCGATACGCTTTCTAATCTTTAAGAAAAACTAAAAAGAAATTGCAGGCGCTAATCTAATGACGCAAAAACTATGTTAGCTTTTTCATCGAAAATAAAATAAAATAGAAAAAACAATGTAACGGTAAATTTCCAGCACATACCTATTTTCTTTACCAGATTCAGTGCATACAGTGACGACTAGAATGGAACACCAAAAAATATTAATATGTATGTATATAATTAACAACAACAAGAGCAATATAATAAGCTCATAGGGCAGGCGCTAACCTGATGATGCGTAGTGTATATGTACATATATAAAACATTCAGAGGTCCATAACTCGAAAACTGCATTTCCGAGACTTTTTCCATATATTTTATTCTTTTTTTAAATTTTCTATCACCCTATGTAAACTTTTTCTTTGTTTAAAGCTGCGTTTTATTAAAAGTCACGAACCTCGGCACAAAATAAGCACTTAAAACTCTTCATATCAGATTATCTTTGCTATACCATTTTCTTAAAAAAAAAAACTAAACCAATGTTAATTTACTTAATCTTTGTTTTCTTATCGTTCAATACAAACCACTTGTTATAATTACTTCAGTTTCAAATTTCACTGGTTTATTATGCGAACATTTTCGTTCGATATTCTGCGAAATGCCCTTAACACAATTTTAATAAATTTATTTAAACAATGAAAAACTTGTTTTGAAGTTTTCAACGCAAATATTTTCACTATTTCTTCTTTTTTATATTACAAAAGTATGTAAGCGTGTATGTGTTTTGTTGCTTTTTATATCGCTGATTTGCACTGCACTGCACAAGGCGAATTCACTAGAAGGTGAGGTCAACTCTACAACAACACTGTTTCTGTGGTCCATCTGTCAAAAATATTGCTAGTAAAAAAAATGTTTGTTTACATAAAAAAAACTAGTTCGTATACAAACTTTGACAAATCGACCACCGAAAAAAATAACCAAATGCTGACTTGACCCCACCTTCTAGTCAATTCGCCTTGGCACTGCAGCACTAGAATAATTTTATTCTTTCAGCTGTTTTTTGAAGTTTCCTTTGTTGTATTTTCTTTTAAGGTACCCCCAGACGAGGCAAAATTTGTCGAAACATGTGTTACAACTTATGTTTCAGTTTTTACCACAGACGACGACACTTAAAACGAAACATCAGTATTGCGTGTTTTTTGAATATACTACTACAAAACACAAGAAAAAAATTTTATATTCAATTATAATTATTTTTCAATTCTCATTATATGCAGTTTTTGACATTTTCTGATTTCTTTCTTCAAATTTTTTTCTTCGAGATTTGCAAACGCACCTCACTCAACAACTGAAAGAAAAAACAGCCAACATCGGCACACATGATGAAACATTGTTTAATATCAAAAATTTTTGATATTTGAGAAACCAAAGAGATAACACGAATTTCAGCCAGAAACACCCCCACACACGTAGCAACATTTAGTGAAACATGCCCATGTTTGTCTGTAGGTGCCTTTATAAGCCAGTGTTGGATTTGTAAAGCATACTTTAAGGCAGGACTAAATTTTATAAAAACAAACAAGATTTAAAACAATATTTTAAAAAATCGAAGAAATCTAATTTGATTGAATATTTAGTTTTTGGCAATGTTAAAGAAATTACTTATTAAAGTTTTCTTCCCTGAGTATTATTCTGCATTTATTCTGCCTTTTAAATTCCCTTACATTCTTTTCGGATAATCTTGCACTTACTTAGACCCTGAAAATAATTGTCTTTGAGGTGTTTGTTATGTTTTTGCACTTATGCTTTTTCGCAAGAGTGCAACTTTTGACGTGAATACCTTTAATGTTGTTTTTCTATTGTTGCATTGTTGTAGTACTGAGGTCACTTTATTAATACATATTGTCTTTTTTTTCTTTTTCAGTATTGCAATAAAAAATTTTTTTTTTTTAATTTTGCTAATAATTTTAAGTTTTTTTTATTAAATAATCGTTTGCCAAGTTGTTTTTTTTAATAATTTTATGATTATTTTGTTTTATTAACTAAAGCACATCCAAAAAACCAAAAAAAATAGTATACATATATAGTTTGATATAGTAAATGGTTTATGTATTTTATTAACAAATTGATTATGTATTTTATTAATACCAAGTTACAAACATGATGTTTAAAATAGTGTTTTGCATGCTTTCTTTCATATTTTGTAAAGGTAGTTTGTGTGTAGATTTACATATGTGTTTTTTTAACTTATTTAGGTGTGTTAGTGTAATTTTTTAATTATAATTCTTTTGTCAATTGTTTTATACACAATTAAAAAAAACATGTGTATTCTACGAACACAACTGCGTAATGGGTTTAAGAACGTAGAACGTAACATTTCATGTGCTGTTAGAACAATAACCCACAATTTGTGTTGTTTCTTTTAAAAATATTTGGGAGATTCACAAGGTGTGCTATCATATTTTACAATTGTTTAAAAAAATATTGTTGTTTCAAACAAAATAAAAATGTTAATGCTGTGTTCATTGATTCGTCATAACTGTACAGTATAAATCTAAACTATTGTCCCAATTCATACGATGCAAGTCTTATTGATCAGCTTGCTACTTTAATGGCGAGAGAGACGAGGGGAAAAGAAACGAGTACTTAGCTTGATGTTCTCGGCATATACGTCTCAGCATATACGTAAAAAACGCACTTCATATATAAAAAAGTAATATTTCAGCAATAAGACAAGCATTGTGTGAACGCCGTAGCTGATTCAAAGAAGAAAATGTGATAAGTTTATCAATAAGACTTGCAACGTATGAGTTAGGACTTATTAGCGGTTGTCCACCGCAGTCATATATATTTCTTGTAATTATTTTAAGACATATGACTTTACAACTTTATGACTACCTTGTGATTAACCCAATTATATATGTATATGTACATTAGCGTATGACTTTTATTTTTTTTTTTTGCAATATACTATTAACTTTAACATTGTCACAATTTTAAACGGCTAAGTATATCGTAGCTCTTTCAAGGAATCTAACGGCAACTTTTTGTATTTTGTGTTAGATTTAACAGAAGAGCTATGATTTTTTAAATTTGCTCTTTCAGAACTTCGCTAATGTATTAATAAAAAATATGTGTGAATTTTTAGAAATTGCATTTGGTGCGGAAGGGTTTTCTGGCAAAATTACCAACAAACACGATTTTTATCACTTGTTTAGTATTAGCTACCACGTGGTGATAGGTACATTTTTTGTAAATAATTAGTCATACCCTAATGTACATAGTAGAAATTTTAAATTTATTTAATTTGTTGTTAATATTTTCTCTATTTGTTTTGTTTTAAAATATTCTACTTGAAAAAACAAAAATAATTTAATTTTAAATTTTTTGTTTTACTTTAATACGGTCGCAAGCGGCGTATGATATAGAACTAGATCTACGTCCACGTACCACGTAGATACGAATTTTTTGTTTGCGTTAGCTATTGTGCACCTTTGTATAAATTATACGTTTTAATTTGACGTTTCTCGTTGTACGCTATTACGCTCATACAGTGCAATTGTGTTTCTAATTGTGTTTTTTACTTGGTACCATAGTATAATAAGTACCTGGTATGTTAATTAGGAAGAGTTGTCAAAATTTACCCACAGAAAAAATTATCAGTAGTTTTTATCGATTAAAAAAATGGTTTAAAAAGTATTTCAATTTAATTAATGTGATAATTGAATCAATTTTTAACATTTTAGTTGGTTTGAAATAAATTTTTATATTAAATATTATTTAAATAACAAAAAATCTTAATTGATTTTTTCGTTTAAAATAAAATAATTTAAACTTGTAGAATTGTTATTTAGCACATTGTTTGACATGGCAGTAAAAAATTCATAATATTCAATTTTTACAATTTTTGGTAATCAATATAATCATTTTGGTAATAGGTGCAAAATCAACAATTTTTTGCTCGATTCTATGAATTTAGTGATTAGAGAATTTTTTCTGTGCATGTAATGTCAAATTAATTATTTGATTTTTAACGCTTGTTTTATTTTTGTTTCTTTTGCTTGATGTTTAATGCGTTTAATTTAAGTATTATTATAATGTACTTGGAAAGTGGAATATTTCATTAAAAAATGTTTCACAAACAATTTCCTTAAAACTCTGTTCACAACTTATCTTCAAATAACTTAATTAAAAAAAAAAAATAAGTATTTATTAATATTTTAATTCTTACTTTTGCTGGGGACAAAATAAACTAAATAGTTTAAAGAATATGCAAATAAAACACACAAATTATTGTTCATAAGGGGTTACAAGAAAATATTTAGTTTGTCTTTAACAGTTAAATACATAAATATGTTTTAAGAAACTATTACAAATAAATTAAACTAATTATGGAAAATGTTAACATTATCATTTGAAATTATTAAACAATTTCTATTAATGGAAATTCTTTCAAATATTTAAAAAAAACCTTCGATCTTTTTTTCAAGAATTTAAAGTTTTTATACTCACATTTTTTAAATGATAGGTAGATTCTTCTTAATATTCCCATTATTAAACTTATAAATTGTGTTATATGTATTACCTTTCAACGGTCTGCGTTTTTTTAAGTATTAATTCTTTTATCATCATACAGCTAAAATTTTTAATAATTTCCTTTTCAAATCTTATCACTAAAAATCCATAACTTTTTAACCATCATTATTAAACGCAAAACATCGTCGTCTCATTTGTTAGTTTTATATGCCCCTATTGCTGCTAACAACTCAACTGTAGTTCAGTTGGAAATTTTCAGTTTTTTTATTATCTATGGCTTACATCTCCATTACTTTGCAGTTAACAAAAACATCAAAATATTATAACTCATCGCTAGCAGTTGTTTAAACTTCAACTCAAACGAGTTGAGTTGTAAACCGCAATAGGGGCAATAATCAACATCTTATCTCTACCATACATGTCGATCCGTTTTTAAATTTAACTAAAACTACAACAAGAATTTGTTTTCTTTGCAGTCTTATAGAATGCTTTGCTTTGTATTGATAGATTTTCTGATTTTGTAACCATATCATCTATTTTTTCACCTCTTTCCAAAACCGCTTCAATGGTATTCTTTAAAATAATCTTGGTTTCATCTAAATCATTTTGCATTTTTGTTAAAGCATCTGCCTCTTTAGGATCTTGATATTTCGCTAGAAAGGACGGTAACAGGGAAAAATCCAATGTATTTTCATTGGCTGTTTCCCACAAGTCTGCTGATATTTTTGCCGTAAATTCATCTAAAATTTTAGTTAACAAAGTATGACCCACCCTTTGTGGATATTCGTGATCAGCTATTAGGACGCCAGCTAAATTATCACTTCTAACATAAACATGACACATGTAGGCTTCCTGCTTAACCGATTGGCGCATTGCGGGTTGAGTTCTTTCCACGATGGTTTTGGAGGCGAATCTATTAAATATGTATATATATTAACTTCTCATTCTATTTAACTTCTTCACCACTTACGTCATAAATTCTTGTACTGTACTCCTTTGGAAAAAGGAAAATGATTGCAAATCATAGGCACACTTCAATAGACGTGCTTCCGCAGAACCCTTGTAAAATACACTTAAAGCAAACAACTTTACCATTTCGATTTTTTTTTTTTTTTTTGTTATTTTAGTTTATCTTTCTTTTTGTTTTACTTAAAATTGTGGTGGGTTGTTATTCGTGACTTATTTACTATAGTTATTATTTGAAAAGCTAATAATATCTGTTTTTAACAAATAAAAATATGTTTAATTTTTTAATTTCTCTGTAAAACTTTTTGTTTTTCTCTAATCAGTGACACAGATTCTTTTTAGTGTTGTAAAGTGGCTTTGAACTGTGGGTATTTAGTAGTCGATTATTTTAAAGGGTACTTAGATTACACAAGACAACAAGTAAGGCGAATTCACTAGAAGGTGGGGTAAAGTCAACATATGGTTATTTTTTTCGGTGGTCGATTTGTCAAAGTTTATATAAAAACTAGTTTTTCATGTAAACAAACATTTTTTACTAGCAATATTTTTGACATTCGGACCACAAAAGCAGTGCCGTAGAGTTGACCTCACCTTCTAGTGCATTCGCCTTGAGAAAAATGTTTTTGTTAATTAAGAACCGCATGCTATTTTTAGTTAGGAACGCTGAATTCAAGTCTGCACTTAGTTTTTTTTTTTCTATAAGCTCGACTTTTTGCGATATACATACCGATATGTCCAAAATTAAGGCACTTCCATTACATATATTGGAATAACTTGACAACGGTTTACCATATTCAGTAAAAAAAAATCAAAAACTTCTAAACAGTATTATCTTTATGCCGTGCTTACATTGGTTTTAAATGTGGGCTGTAGTTTCAGAGATATAGTTGAAGCTAAAAAAAAAAACAATTAAAAAAATTTTTTTTTGTTCTTTAAAGATTCATAGAAATGCGACAAAAATCACAGTTTTGGTGTAAAACATTTAGTTAAACAAACATATTTTGAATGAAATGAGCTTTATTTCATTGTATACGTTGAAAAACTTTTGATTTTGTTGACAATTTACACAGAAAATTGAATAGATAAAAATTTCAAAATCCATTCAAAAATAACATTTTTTTAATATGTGTGTGTTTGCTGCTGTTCTAATTATGTTATAACTCAATTGTGAGTAAAGCGAAACGCGTTCATCGATTTTTATGATCTATATCTCATTTTGTTCATAGGTTATGTGACTTTACATAAAAGTAATAAGACCTTTTTCCGTTTTGAATGTGTCTTGATTTTTAAAAATACAAAATTTTAATTTTTATGAACTAAAACACGTTTAAGCTCTAGCTCTTTTTTATTTTTGAATTGTTTTTTTTTTTAAATGGAGTCAAAAAGGTGAAAAATATGTTTTGCACCTACATGTTTTAGAAAGCTACTGTAATATTATTTTACATAAATACCTGTTTGTGGTGATTTTTAAACATTTAAAAATTAAAAATGGGAGCAGAGGAAGAAAAATGGAGATTGTATTTGTAATCAGCGACCTTAGATTAGTAAAAAAAAAATGCAATAAAGTTCCAGTCAACACAAAAAAGTTCAATCATGTTCTCATCTGTTATTTATGTAGTCCCCAGATATACAGAAATCTATGTCCACCTTTCCAATCCCGCCCACATTTTGTCGGATTTTGTGTATTGATAACCAACATGAACAAAAAACAATATAGTGCATTGCGCATGTCCGTTAACTGTTGACTCATTATTTTAACGTCTTACTGTAGTCAGCGTTACCGTTGGTGCTACTAAAGTAGCAATTGGCCACTTTTTCGACTGCTTGGATACTATTTTGCTACTTTTACAAAGAGCACCCAAATGTGATACTTTTTGTAATACTTGCTACTTTTTTGGTACTTTTTACTTAATGATGAGATGCTTTTTGAACATTCTGTTTTATTACAACTCCCAGCTTTAATATAAACTGTAGTGTTTTAAAAATATATGTATATGTAAGCAAGCTTATCTGAAATAATTTTTTGTCTATCGTAATAAGCTTATGCATTTATTGCGAATATATTAAGTAACATGTGAACATATTAATTATTCGGCTCCGTGCAATAACTCCCAGGTGCAATAAGTCCCAGTGCAATAACTCCCAATGAATTAAATCCCAAAATAAATGAAATAAGTCCCAAACTGGAAAAAAGAAATAAATCCCAAAAAAAATGAAATAATTTCCAAGTCTTAAATGAAACAAACCCCAACTTTTGGGAGTTATTTCATAATGAAATAACTCCTAAAGACATTAATGAAATAACTTCCAAAAACAGCCCATCGAAAAGAAATGAAATAAGACCCAAAAAAAATGAAACAACTTCCAAAGAAATTTATTATATATGTACTCGTTTTACTTGAATATTTACATATTAGGTTACCAAAAAACTAAAATTGAGTCCTCGACATTTTGACAACAAATGGGGCATTTTATTGTATCCAGACCTCTTGCAATGGCAGCTGCCTGCAGTTTAAGCACGCAGCTATTGCAAGTTTTTAGGTGCTTGCATGGCAGAAAGAGAGTATTTGATTGACTACCCATACATATGGCACAATCGTTTGATTGTCGTTTAGTATCAGTGCTCTTTGACGGCTGTTGTGTTTCGCATATTCCATCCTCATCCAAATACGGAATATCTTCAAATATATCTTCGTCAGGTTCCATTTCGTACACAGTTTTATTTTTAGCAAAAACCATGCGGTTAAGAAAGCCCGAAGCAGTAATTTTACTATTCTGCAGTTCAATACTGACCTGTTCAATTTTTGTAGCTTTATCAATTGCACTCCTTTTCCGCCGGCTTGTTCCGTATGTTCCACCACTGTTGATCAAAAGCTCTAATTCCCGTCCTTTGCTGAACTCTTCATTTTGCAGCATTTTGACTAACTTAAAGAAATTTCCATGCTTTGGTATTATTCTTCCAAGTACCCCATTATATGCCTCAATGGCGGAAGTTGTGAGAGTAGTAGTTCCAAACACCGACATGTTGTCTACTCCAACCTATACAAAATTTAATTTATTTGTTTACTAAGTTAGTATGATGCATTTTTCAATGGTTTACCTTTTTTAACCATTGGTTTTCAAAGTCTACCAGAAAGCTGTTGAACTTGAAGTGGTGGTCAAACTGTTCAATTTGATTTTTTATCATATCGAACGATCCTGATATATGGGAAGCGGGAAGTAGGGGTAGGGACAGTAATTTATGATATTCCAAGAACGCTTTCCTATTACTTCTTCAGTGTGCTGCTAAATCCTTATATTTTGTTGTTATTTGTCGCCGTACCGACTGACAGTAATGAAACCAACAACCAAATAACTTCGATGTTGGAAATACTGTTTTTAATGCATTTCGTAAGCCCATTTCGTAAGCCCATTTCGTAATCAGTTATAAAAGTAACTCCGTTCAGGGGCAAAATTTCTGAATTTATGTAATTAAATAAGTGCTCATAACTTTTTCTCGACTTCTTACTCATTAGAACAAATACAAATGGAAAAATCTGAAATAAACTTGTTATTAATTTCTACAACTTAATCAAATCCTACAACTTAATCAAATCCCGAATTAAGAAGCTTTAATCAGCGAAGCCGGGTACAAGGATTATCTCCTCTATGGTATAACAAACACCGGCTTCGCTGACTAAAGCTTCTTTGTATATCCGTTCTTCAGCCGGTTGCAAGGAGTTTCTTCTTCACTCTCCCTTTTTTCACGTTTTTAACATCCTTTACCTTTTCAAAATATTCCAAATGTATGAGTAGCAACTGTTTAAAACAGCCCATAGGAACCACTGCAAAAGTTGCATCGATTAAAATTTTAATTAGTCAATTCACAAGGTATCCTAACATGTCATATTGTCATAATGTCCTAATATTTCACAATGGTTTAAAAATATTGTTGTTGGTTTGTTAACAAAAAGTGTCTTAAATAAATAGAACGTTGCTTGCTGTGTTTATTGTGCTGTCGTAATTAATCAGAAAAGTCCAGCGCTTAGCGGCTGAGCCGTACAACAATATTTTTAAACCATTGTGAAATATTAGGACATTTTGACAATATGACATGTTAGGATACCTTGTGAATTGACTAAATATTATTGGACATAATGTTTCCCTGAATCAAATTTACAATTTTTTCGGAGACAAAAATGCAATTAGCAAAATCTTCTTCTTCGTGGCACATTTTAGAGAATGGAACTTTTTCATCCTTGCTAGCGCTATATCCAAAATTTTTTAAAACATGTTCCTTTTTAAAGGCTGCATCTACCTCCGCTGGAGTCTTTGGTGAATTTACATATATTTTACTTGACAGATACTGAAGCCCTCTTTTAATTTTCCCAAAATCCAAATTTTTTGAGGCTTCCTTATTTCTATTTAAAAGAAATGTAAGAATGTATAATTAGGAAAATAAAAGAATATTATAATTGCAAATATCGTACCTATCGCACGAACTCTCAAAAGTTTTGCGTATTCCACTTAAGGCATTCCGTTCACCTAAAACGCTTTCCTCATCCAAACATTCCTTCTTAATATTATTAAGTACTTTTAGTTCGTCGTACAGTTCTTTTTGGGTCGTATGGTTGTGCGGAACGAAAAGTGGGCTCCTTGTACAAACATGTCGTCCTAGGTCTAGCGTCACTCTCGCTTTACAGTTTTTGACATAGCATACATAATACGTTTTATTGTCCGATGTTGATTTTTTTATATAAAATTGTTTTTCTTCCGGAATGTAAAGCAATTTACTGGTTCTTTGCTTTCCGCATACAATTTCATATTGTAAGGTGGTCATTGTTTTTATTTATTACTTTACTCAACTTAACACTTCAAAATTTATAATGGAACTGATTAATTTTGATTAACTTAAGTCATTGTATTCAAATAGTTTGAAATATCCCGTTATAAATACCGTTTAAAATGTTAAACAATTTTAAGAAATTGCAAATAATTGAAAATCAAATAACTCCCACAGCAAATGAAATAACACCGAAGCTCAAAATAAAATGAAATAACTCCCACGTTTATTTTTTCGGGGACTTATTTCATTTGGACTTTATTTCATTATGAAATAACTCCCAGGCAAAAAATGAAATAACTTCCAAAAAAATGAAATAAAACCGAGAGAGCTGGGAGCTATTTCATAATGAAATTACTCCCACATTTGTATGAAAAATTGTTGGGTCTAATTTCATTTTTTTCTTGGGACTTATTGCACCTGGGAGTTATTGCACGGAGCCTAATTATTCGCAAGTAAGTGCTCTTGGTAAGTACCACTTGCCTTTCTGCGTATGCGGTATACTATGATGAAATAAATACTTATACCATGTCGTATACCTATGCCTGTATAAATCAGGATTGTCAGATTTTTTTCACCTTCGTGACCAATTATACACCGAAAATCGCCAAAATTCGACAAATTTAATTTCCAAAAAAATTTTGTTATGAAAAATTCACCAAAAATCGCAATATTTGATTTTTTGCTTTATAATTTTTTTTTTTGGAAATTTTTGAAAACGTAAATTTTTTTGAAAAATTCTGCCATTAGTTCTTTAATATCTCCGAAACTGTTGAAAATAAAAAAAAAACTATTGGTAAGAAGCCTAAAAGGCAATTGAATTCCAAATCATTCGCTAGTAATAGTATCCAAATCGCTCTCAAGTCATGATGAGATATACATATTACGCGTAGCATCATGCCCCCAACAATGACAAAAAAGTACCAAAATTTAGGTTTTATCCGTTTACTCCCTAAAGGGCCGAATTTCAAAAATGTACCATAAACCTGGTGGACAACGATAAGTGTGAAATTTGCTTATCTCTTCTAGTTTTGGAGATATGAGTGAGGTTAGAAAAGGAGGTTTAGCGCCCCTGGACCCTATCGTAAACCCTTTAGTGGAACCTTATATAGCCTATGTCCGTTAGGAGGTTGCATTCTTAATTTTGTTGAAGAAATTTTTAAAATCGGTCCGCTTTATAATATTAGTATAGATTAGGGATAGGCAATAAATATCGATATATCAAAATAACGATATTTAAAAAAATTATAATCGATATATATCGCCGATATTAAAAATACCCATATATCGATACATCGATATTTATCTACGACTATCGAAGTAGATATTTTTAAGATTTCCTTATAATAAAATTCAACATTTTAACCGTTGCTCAACTGCTTGCAATACTGTTGTTTTTTAAGGATTGCATTACTAATATTAAAAAAAAATAACGGCGCTTTTCCATTTTAAATTTTCATAGATTATACAGTTCAGTTTTGTCTCGGTTTTTTAAGAGATGAGACTCTGCACCATCGATTTCAATGGTAAAAAAAGTGGTTTACTGACTTTCGTTGTGGTCGCACAAGTACAAAAGACTGGACGGCCAAATGAAGTCACTATACCCGAAAATGTCGAAAAAATTCACGATATGGTGTTGGCCGATCGAAGAGTAAAAGTGCGTGAGATTGTTGATGCCATAGGCATTTCACATGGCAGTGTGGTTTTAAATTTAAATGATCTGCTGGGTTTAAGAAAGCTGTCTGCAAGATGGGTGCCGCGTTTGCTCTCAATTGACCATAAACGTAATCCTGTGACAACTTCAAAGGATTGTTTGGAGTTGTTTAACCGCAATTCGAATGAGTTTTTGCGGCGTTTTGTAACTGTGGATGAAACATGGATCCATTACAACACTCTGGAGACCAAGCAGCAGTCGAAACAATGGGATTCTCCGGATGAACCGGCTCCGAAAAAGGCCAAGGTAAGTTTGTCGGCCAATAAGGTGATGGCAAAAGTTTTTTTGGGATGCATGCGGGATAGTCCACATCGATTACCTTCAAAAAGTTCTTTGTCATCAAGATAATGCACGGGTGCACACATGTGCAATCTCAATGGCCATTCACACACTGGAACAATATTTAAGCGCTTAATTTTTGTTCCATTAATCACACACTGTAGTAAAATTATCTGGCATAAAATGTGTACGTGTACACAACTTTGTATGCATTAGTGTTTTTTATTCATTTGACGTTTGGCTTTAAGCATATACATACATACTACATTTGAGCGCATAAATTTAAAGTGTACGAAAATATGCAGAGAATGAATGATGAAACGCTTGCAATTATTTTCTTTTTCAAATTCATTGTTTCACCACGACGGTCGACTAATGACTAAATACGCTCTGTTAAAAAAAAATAGCAAACCTGTTTTTTTTAAATGTGCATGTATTGGTTTTGTGCTGCTTGTGCGGGGTTAAAGCCGGTTTAAACTTTACGCCAACGAGAAACCATTCTCTTCACCGCGCTTGCCTACAAACACTCATTTTGTGCTGGCAAAATTGTTCTAGTGTGTGATGGGCCAATGGCAAAATTACATGAATTGGGCTACGAATTGGTACCTCATCCGCCATATTCTCCGGATTTAGCAACCAGTGACTATTTCCTATTTCCGAACCTAAAGAAATGGCTCGGTGGAAAGAGATTTAGCTCCAACGATGAAATTACAAATGCCTCTTTTATGGACCTCGAAAAATCCTATTTTTTGGAAAGGATACACAAATTGGAGAAACGTTGGACTATGTGTATTGAGCTAAATCACCTTCTTTGCTTGTATAAAAAAATATTTACTTAACACATACCTTTTGTATATGAGAGGAAACAAATAATTAAAAACACAAAAAGATGTGTTATACAGACCTGTTCTGAAAATCACGTGGTTTCAAATCACGTGCTTTTCAAATCACACCGTTTTTATGTTTCTCAGTGTGCTTTCGGCAATTGAAAATTGAAAACGGAACACCACAATATCTCACGTGTGATTTTAAAAGGCACGTGTGATTCGAAACCACGTGATTTGAATTAAAGTGATTTTCAGAACAGGCCTGATAATACTACAAAAACTTAAAAATTTCGCTACATCGCGGATTAATCGTTAAGCGAAAATAGCCAATTTTAAATTAATCGATGGATTCCTACTTACGGACACATTAGCTATAATTTTTTTTAAAAAATTAGACTACGAGAAGGGGGAACGTAGTACCACACGTCGGGTATATATAAAACACAAATATTGTTTCTATCTAAGTCCGTTAAAGGCTTTGAAACTATCCAACGGATGTGACCAAAACTGGCTTCATTAGAAATGCAATAACTCGAAGATTGTTTTAGGTCAATAAAATAATGCATTACGCACATTCATTTCATTGAATTATAAATTGAATTTTTTAATATTTTTTAATTTTTAATATATAAATTCTATGTATATAAAATACAAAAAATATTTCTATGTCCTTTACAGCCTCTGAAACCATCCAACCGATGTGCTCCAAACCGGTTCCATTAGGAATGCCATTTTGTGAAGATGGTTTTAGGCTATACAATTTTTCAAAACTAGGACCACAAGGGCATGTAGGGGGAAATGTCTGCCGCTCCGAAACTACCTAACAGATTTGAATGAAATTAAAAACATAGAAAGATCCTTAATTATATAGACACGATAATTTCTGCCTCTCCTAAACAATCTAAGCGATTTAATTAAAATTTTAAGCATAGATAGATCCCTATTTAGATAGATACATAAGCTATGAATTTTTTCAAAAAATGGGACAACTAGACAGGGGGAATGTTGTAGCACACGCCGGGTATCCGCTAGTTGGTAATAAAAATCGTGTTTGCTGATCATTTTGATAGAAAACCCTTCCGCACCAAATGCAATTTATAAAAATTCACAGATAATTTTTTTATTTCATTAGCGGTGTTCAGAAAGGGCAATTACATAAAATTGTAGCTATTCTGTTAAATTTAAGAACAAAATACACAATAGCGGTATTCACCCTTTGTATTAAGTGTACAACTCTGTTATATTTAATACGATTTTATACTTCAAAGCGTAAGTGTCTTTTTCGTATGCATTATAAATTAATGAATTTGCTGAGTGAGAAAAAGAGACAGATAAAGTTTCTTTAACTGTTTAATTCTGGTAAATTCACACACTTTGTTTACTACTGCTTTTTGTGGGATTTTTCAACCACAGCGTAGTATATTTTAGTCTAATACATTTTGTTGTTGCAGTGTTGTAAATGTTAGTATTTTTACTAAAATTATAAGATTAACAAGGTCTACAATGGACTCTACTATCAACGGTGAATTCCGCTAATGTTTTAGTTTGCTTTCATAAAAGAACTAAGGTTTTCTTTAGCGGTTTAAAATTGCGACAAAGGTAAATTTAATAATTTAATTATTTTTTAATATAGAACAAATTTCAAGCCGTTGGGTGTAGAGCGGAAGGCGGAACGTTTTCTTCCGCGTAGCTTTTACCCTGATATGCCATACCTTACACTGCAGCCACACGGTCAACTTTTTGTTGATAGTCTTTTACATATACTGTTTGTCAAAATTTACATAAATTGAAAGCTGTGACGTAGGCTGCACGCAATTTTTAAGCAATTTACTTTCAAGATGTCATCAAGAAAACAATTTATACTGACAAACAAAAAATTTGCTCACTAAACTTCTAATCAGCTGTTAAATTGAGCGTAAAATTGCCAAACAAATGGATAGTTAAAATTGAGAGCAATCTCGTGATCAATTTAAAAAGTGTGAGTGTGTTAGTGAAAAAAATGAGAGTGAGAGCAAATTGAAAGACAAAAATTGATCGTGTGGCCATAGCTGCCAGATAAAATTGGTTGAAAATCGTAAAATTTTGAGGAAAAAATCGTCAAAATCGTCAAATTGACTAAACTAAATCGTCACAAAAATCGTCATTGTAAAAAAACCACCAATTCTCAACAAGTTTAAACATTAAATGCTATTTTTCCGCTGCCAATGAAAATTTAATATATTCCGCCTGTTTTGGAAATTAAATAAGGCATCAGAAATTAAGAACCGAAAATTTAAAATTTAAGTTTTTCATTTAAAAAATTCAAAACTCATGCGTACAAAATAAATTTTTTATTCTGTCAGTTAAAAAAAAAATAGGAAACACAAAAAAAAAAATATTTATTTTTAAAGTACAATATGTGTTTTGTACATGAAAAGCAAGGCGAATTTACGTCAGGTGGCGGCGAGACTACAACAAGTCAACAACACAAAAAACAACATGGTATTTTGTTTTTGTTTTTCGGTCATGGAATGTCAAAAACAGGGCGAATTAATGTATAAATGAATTCGCCTTTCATAAAACGGTTGACTAAAACAGGGCTACCAGAATTGGGGTTCTAATCTCAAATTAGATTAAAAAAATTGGTTTCGGGCTTATTTTGAGGATGTAAAAATATTTTTTTTTTTGGGTAAATTATTTAAAGTTTTGTTTGTTTTACAAGATAACCTAAATAAAAAGGCTAATATTTTTTATGTTAAAAACTCCTTTAATACAATTTATATTAAACAAATTATAACGCAAATTCAATATCTGTCGGCTGAAAAATCTGATTTTGCTGATCGCCACATCAGTTTTTTATTCAAAATGTTTCTGCAGCAAAATTTTTTTTATCTTAAAAAACATGGTCGAATGACTAGGTCGCGCAAAACTACAACAATGCATCGATAGGGAAAACAACACTAATTTTGTTTGTGTAAAACATGATAAGGATGTCAAAAACCATTGTACAGAAAAACACAACCTACTAATTGGACCATATAAAAAACGTTTATGTACCCCTTCTGTTTAGGTCAACCTGTAAACATTCTAAGAAGTAAAATTACTTTTAAACGTATATATGACCACAAATATTGATATTTCACGCGTAAAATGAATATGCTTGTCGGGTCATTATAATAATGCAAATTCTATACATTTGAAATGTTCACAGCTTCAAAAGATCATAAACGATATAAAATCATTCAACATGGATTTTCAGGCTGAAACCATCCATTCTAAAAGTATGTTTGGCAATATGCACATGTTCCTTTAGGCCCTAATCATGTAAAACGCACTAAGTTCACTGAATTGGGTGATATAGCGGGCCACATTAGCTACAAATTAATATACATTTCATTTTGGGCGCTAGTTTTTTGTTGAACAAAGTTTTAAAAAAACTATTTCTAGCCAATTCATGACATTGTTTGTGCTTTCAATGTTATTCTTTGGCGTTGCGCTGCGTTTTACATGATTAGGGCCTTAATTATATTTAAGCCGGCAGTCATACAGGAAATTTAAAATACATATATGTATGTATAATATTTTGGATTAACTGAATGATCCCTTTTCCTAAATACAGTATATTTTTGGTCAGAATTTGAAAGATAAGTACCAAATTGTGAAATTTCTTAAAATACACTATTGCTTTAGTGTGATTATGCTAATATGAATTTAAAATACAAATTTATAAGATAAAAATAATGCCCACTGATAAATAATATTAAAACATTATTTTATTTAGTAATAATTTATTTATTGGCTTCTTATTTTTAGATATTTTAAGAAATTTTGATTTTAAATTTGGGAATGAAGAAAGAATGTATGTGGCAGCCCTAGCCTAAAATGAACAAAAACATTTGAGTCAAAAAATATAAAATAAAATAACTTATTTTTAGAATCAAGAAAATAACAGTTTTTATAACATAAACTTGTGCAATTTTTGTGAGCACTTAATTGCAAATTCGTTGGAAGTGAACGTGGCATTGAAATTAATTTAAACCGTTTCTTTTCTGTATTCATTTTATGCATTTGAACATTAAAACAGCACATGAACATAAAAACACCTTTAAGATTTAGTGATAATGGTAAAAATTGGTTTTTGTGACCAAAAAACGATGTGTACCTTATTCTTACACATAGTTTAATTAATCGTCCCTTTATTTTTTAACTATTTCATTAATAATTTGCAAACTAAAATTTAATTTAAAAACACAATTTTAAAAAGCACATGTAAACAAAACTTTTGACAATTCTGGCATGACTAAAAAAAATAACAGGCTGTCTCTTCGCCGCCACCTGAAGTAAATTCGCCTTGATGAAAAGAAACAAAAAAAAAACAAAAATTTAAATTTGAAAAATACACAAAAAAGTTTTTTTTTTATTATTTTTTTTTAAAAAAAATATTTATCATTGGTGTTCAAAACATGTTTTCAACTGTACAAAAAAAAAAAAAAAAGGAAATAAAAATTATTTTGTTTTATTTGTTCTTCAAAGTTCAAAATAATAAAGTTCTTAAAAAAAACGTTTGAGAAAAATATTTTTTTTTGTTTTTAGAAACTAACAATAAAAACTCAATTTGGAGTTAAAATTGTGAATTTTAATTAAAATTATAATATAAAATTGGGTTTAAAATTGCAATTGCAAAAAATCTTTAGAGATTATTAATTATCAAAACTAGCTGCTGTTCCATTAGCTGTACCCGCAACAAGTTCTGAGCATGTAGAAAATTTATTGTTGCTCAAAATCAACATCAACCTAATTGATAAGATTACTATTTAGTTATAGGATAATCTTTATCATGTTATAACTACTTATTATTAATTAGCTTTATATTTTTTATTATAATTTTGTACGTTTAAATTTTGTCAATTAAAAAAATTCAATTTTAAGTTTTCGGTTCATTTTTTTCTTTTTATGTACAAAATAATATTGTACTGAAAAAATAAATATCTTTTTTTTTGTTTGCTTTTATTTTTTTTAAACTGATGAAAAAAAAATTATTTTGTACGCATGACTCTTAAATTTTTAAAAAGAAAAAATTAACAGTCTGTTCGCCGATATCGAGCGTTAACGTTCGCATAGAAAATTACATTTAAAACAAAAACAATTTTTGAAAGTTTGTTTTTGTTTTAAATGTTATTTACTATGCGAACGTTAACGTTCGATATCGGCGAACGGGCAGTAAATTTTCGGTTCGTAATTTTTTGTACAAAAGTACAAAAAAAAATATTTTTCTAAAAACTTTTTCTTTTTGAGAACTTTATTATTTTAAACTTAAATAAACAATATCAAACAAAATATTTTTATCTATTTTTGGTTATTGTACAATTTAAAATATTTTTCGAACACCAATGATAAATATTTTTTAAAAAACATAAAAAAAACGTTTTCCGGTCCTTGATTGAAGTAACACAACCAAAAAAATTTCAAAAGTATTGGCATACATAAGAAAAGTAAGAATATAAACTAACACCAAGAAACACCTATTTTTCACGTCGAAAATCCTGCTTAAGATATAAGTTTGGTTTCTTAATGTGAACGCACACTAAAGAAAGTGGTTGTAAAATGCCTTTAATAAAGCAGTACTAACTGCTTAAATAGAACTCTTAAAAATATGCATCGTGATAGAAAAAAATAGAAAAAATTACTGCCAATCAAATAAATCAAATAAATAAAATTATCCAAGAAGCTAAAAAAAACTGAAATTATGTACAGGTAACCCTCCTACAAGACGGCTTCCTACAAAACGATTTCGATCTAACACAAAAAAAAATTTGCGGAAATCTCCTCATCTGCAACACGGTTTCATTCTAACACGATAAAATGGAATTGCAACTTTATCATGATTGAGTTGTTAAAATTGTACCAAAATAGTACAAAAGTGAAATTTACAACGACCTCGTAAGGACCAGTAAACAGACTAAAATAACAGATTTTCTGAAGAGAACAGGCACTGAAAATCGTAGCGGAGAAATAGATTCAGAAAGTGATATCGTTCGGCCGAAAAAACACTCTCGACTAATTCTGGTGAGCAGTGATGAGGAATAACTTAAATTTAATGAGTTTAAACTGAATAAAAATGTAACTCTTGTTTATTTTTGTCTATGTATTTTTTTGTATGTATGTACATATTTCTAATAAAAACAATGAATTTAAAGAAAATATTTCATTAAAAAAAAAATTATATTTTACACTGTCTCCTAGCCTCATATAACACGTTTTCCTACAACACGGCGTTTTCTAGGAACCTATCTACCGTGTTATAGGAGGGTTACCTATATGTATATTAAATACATTTGTAAATTTGAACAAAATTTGTAATTCCTATGAAAAATCGTCAAATTTAGGGTATAAATCGTCCTATCGTCAATAGACAATTTTTATACCTAAAAATCGTCAAAATGACGATAAATCTGGCAGCTATGCCTCCAAGTTACTTGGAGGCCACACGATCAATTTTTGTCTTTCAATTCCTATCAATTTGCTCTCACTCTCATTTTTTTACTAAAGGGCATAATAAACCACACAAATTGCTTGGCAAGCATGCAGTTTAATTTTGATTCTGTTTTCCAATAGACAACACAATCATATTTTGTACAAACATTAATTTTTCATTTTTGTTTTGTTTTCAATGAATGTAGCCGACGATTGTGCTACGGAAATTTTGCTCGCTATTTGTTTAAAAAGGAAAAAAATATAAAAGATAGAAAAGGATTTAGAGAAAAGAGTGCTCTAAACAACGAGCTGTTTTGAGGGAAATTATTCTGCTAAAACAAATTGTAATTTACGGCTGAAAATTATGTTTTTCTTCTTCTTCTACGTCTTTACTCTGCAAAGTTTTCGCTGAAATTATAACTTTTAGCACTAAACACCACAAAAAGTTTGACAAATATCCAACATGTCTACCAAATATTAAAAATGTTTAATATTTCTGCAAACATTGCTTCAAATGTTTGTCCAAACAGCAAACACCCTAATTAACAACACAAAATATTTGTACAAACGTAAAATTTTGACATGTTTGCCAAGCTATTTGTGTGGTTTATTATGCCCTTAACACATTCACACTTTTTAAATTGGCCACGAGATTGCTCTCAATTTTAACCATCCATTTGTTTGGCAATTTTACTTTCAATTTAATAGCTGATTAGAAGTTTAGTGAGCAAATTTTTCGTTTGTCAGTATAAATTGTTTTCTGGATGACATCTTGAAAGTAAATTGCTTAAAAATTGCGTGCAGCCTACGTCACAGCTTTCAATTTATGTTAATTTTGACAAACAGTATATGTAAAAGACTATCAACAAAAAGTTGATCGTGTGGCCGCAGGGTAAACCAGAGCATCAACGTTGTGTCACAAACAGTAGTGCTAACTTTCGTGCTTACTAAAACCCTCATTAAAGAAATAATAATTGGCAATAAAACCGCTAGTTTGACCTAAAATAGCTAATTTGCCATTATTTATTATCAAACGATAAAAACAAGGTTGTCAAAACCACAAATATAGCAACTCTGCTTATTTTAACGCGCTGTCAAAATCGGATTTTCCAATTGCAAAGCGTTGACGCCACGCTATTTAGTCCCGATTTTTGTCGTTGCGATTCTTACCTTGTAGGCGAGAAGGGAGAGAGGCATAAAAAGGGGTGCACAAGCGAGTGTACTCTTCGATTTGTTTTGTTCATTCATTCGTAGTGTCAAAATATATGTAAACACAAGAAGTTGTTACGACAAAAATCGTACAATGTTAACATAAGACCGACTTCAAAGAAGAAACGACAATAATCGCAACGACAAAAATCGTATAATGTAAATTGGGACTTAGGGATGCTTCGTACAAATTGTATGGGCATGAGGATTTTTGACAGCTAGAAAACGCGTTCCGCTCTTATTTAGGTATGACTGTTAGAGAGAGAAATATCAAAAGTTGCTTGTGTTTTTGTCATACATATCGATCAACGAAAGCAACAAAAAATACATTGTTCTGTTTTTGGTGTTGTTACTTGTATTGTAAATTGATTTAAAATATAAATATAACTATTTTGTATTTCGTATTTGAAATACACTTGGACTCACAAGGTGTTCCATTGTGTCATATTGGTTGTATTTGATATAATTTTATAATTGTAGCAAATACTATAAAATGACACAATAGAACACTTTGTGAATTGCCTAACGGCCTTATTTATAAAAATTAAAACAGGTTAATAAAAGGTTTATTAAATAAATTTTCATACAAAATCCGTTTCATAAACCCTTTATTAACCTGTTTATTTTTTTTATTAACTTCGCTACTCAGGGTGAAGGGAATATAATTTTTTTTTAGAATATAGTAAAATAAAACAACGGAACAGACAAATAATATTGTTAAAAAAAAAATTAATTCATCTGTGCTAATACTACGAGTATAAAGCTGAAAAGTTTCTATGTTATATTTTATATATTTTAAATTGTTTTCAACAAAATGAAGAATGAAACTTCCTAAGGATATCGGATGTATAAGGTTCCACTAAAGTGTTTAGGATAGGTAACAGACGCGCTAAACCTCCTATACTCAGGAAATATTAGTTATCGTTTTAGAAGAAATCTGTTAAAGCTGTCAAAAGAAAAACAAAGCCATTTTAACATGTGTACGCTGTTTACTCTCCATTCCGCCTCCAGTCTATCTCACCGCTCGACCGTCCCCTGACTACGTTTTATGAAGGTTTTTATTTATTTACTAACGGAAACTTCTTCGATTTTTTGTTTATTTCGTTTAAGAAACTGTGTAATTAAAACAAAATTAGGACAAATCGATGCCTTACTTTCTCAACCTCGTATCTTAAAAAAATACGGTTTGGACTTTTTCATATAAAACGATTGTTTTTTTGTTTTCTATTACTGTAACAACTTATTATTTCAATACTTTGTCTCAATTCTGTAAATATTAATAAATTATTGAAATAATAAGTTGTTGCAGTAATATAACACAAAAATAGCAATCGTTTGACATGAAAAAGTCAAAACCGTATTTCTTTAAGATACGAGGTTGATAAAGTAAGGCATCGAAATGGAACCTATTAAGGATTTTTCTTATTACTATTTTTGAAGTTAAATTTAAAAGTTTTATTTTATTTATTGCGGGTCAAAAACAACACCTTGGGGCTTATTCTGGCAGTCGTCATCGAGTCCTTTTTCGATTTGAAAGCAATTTTATTCCTAATTCTTTCAGTCGATACTTAACGAATCCAAATTTTTTTTCAGTGTTGTGAAAACTTAAATAAATGCTTAACAACACTGAACAAATAATTTCGATTCGTTCAGTATCGAGTGAAAGAATAAGAAATAAAATTAATTTTGAATCGAAAAAGTATTCGATCACGACTGCCAGAAATTTCGCTAATAAACGATATAGTTAAAATTTATTTTTTTTACAGATTTTTTTTTTCAATTCCAAATATGTACTATCAGGGACCGAAAATAACAGTTATTTTGAAATTTCAAAACAAAAAAAGCATATAGAAGTAAATGCCGGCAAACTGATTCAATTATACCATATTGATCCTTATGAACTTTTCTATTATAAAATATTATGATTTTTAAAGTTTTGATTTTTATTTTTTCGATCAAAAATTACAGTTATTTTTTGATTTATATTTTTTTTGACAAACGTAACAGTTATTTTTTGATTATTATTTTTTTGAACAAAAATAAAAATCAAAATTTTTTGATTTTTATTTTTTCGATCAAATATAACAGTTATTTTATGATTTTTTATTTTTTGAACAAAAATAACAATTATTTTTTGATTTTTATTTTTCGAGCAAAAATAAAAATTATTCTTTAAATAAATGTACGTGTTATAATTATTGAGTTGTCTTTAAATATTTATTTAAATGTGTGATCATCATTGGGATTTCTTATGCGCATTAAAATATATATTTAAAGTCAACTAAATAATTATAAAACGTACATTTCAAAATCAAAATCAAAAAATAAATGTTATTCTTGATCGAAAAAATAAAAATCAAAAAATAACTGTTATTTTTGTTAAAAAAAAAATAAAAAGCATAAAATAACTGTTATTTTTGCTATTTGAGAAACTAATAGTGTTAAAATTAACGCCGATTTTAAATGAAAATAGATGTATTCCTAATCATCAAATCGGGTTTAGAAGAAAGCACAGCACAATTGAACAAACTCATCGAATAGTTAATGCAATAAGAAAAGCCTTTGAAGAAAAAAAATATTGCTCAGCACTCTTCATCGATGTGTCTCAAGCTTTTGATAAAGTCTGGCATGAAGGTTTACTACTGAAATTGCAGCAAAACTTACAAGCAAACATACACAAGCTGTTAGAAAGCTACTTAGTCGGTCGTCAATTTATATAAAAGAAGGCGATTTTTTCAGTTCTCCTCAGCCAGTTAACGCTGGAGTCCCACAAGGCAGCATCCTGGGCCCTCTATTATACTTAATTTATACTTCGGACATGCCAACAAACAGCTACACACAAACCTCAACATTTGCGGATGACACAGCTTTCCTAAGCATACATGAAAACTGTCAAGAAGCATCTCGTTACTTACAGGATCACATATTTGAACTGGAAAGGTGGTTAAAACAATGGAGGATAAAGATCAATGAGCAAAAATGCGCACATATAACATTCACATTGCGTCGGCAAACATGCCCCCCTATTAAAATCAATAATCAAATAATACCCCAACACTCGCATGTAAAATATCTCGTTATACATCTAGATCGTCGTTTAACGTGGAAATGGCACATAGAAGCAAAATTAACTCAAATGAAACTAAAAGCAATTCAAATTAATTGGCTCATTGGAAGAAATTCTGTTCTTATTCTCGATTGCAAACTTCTACTTTACAACTCTATCTTAAAGCCAATTTGGTGCTACGGTATTCAGTTATGGGGCACTGCCTCTGCTTCTAATATCGAAAAAAATTCAAAGGCGCCAAAATAAACTTCTTCGAATAATCACAGCCGCTCCCTGGTATGTCAAAAACTCAAATATCCACAAGGATCTCAATGTGCCATTGGTAAATACTATGAAAACGAAATATGCAGTAAAATATTTAAAAAGGCTGGAACTGCACCCAAATCCATTAGCTCGAAATATTTTAAATTATGGCGGCCCAATCAGATGAGCGATAAACACCTACATATGTGAACAGAAACCGTGATGACTAAATCTTTTTTGTCTGGCACTGGCAGGACATAAAGTAAATACTAGGATAAGATTTGATTAATTATTGTTAGTTCATATTTAATATATGAAGATTCAATAAATTAATACTGGAAGAAAAAAAAAAAAAAATGTTGTTCAAAAAAATAAAAATCAAAGAATAACTGTTATCATCTGACTTTTATGAAAAAAGGAATAACTGTTGCGGTCCGTGTGTACTATCCAGATGCAAAGAGCAAATGTTTGACTTAAAAAGGGTGCGGTTGAAGTTATTTTTGTATACATATGTATGTACATACATATATGTGGCCTTCTCCGAGAAAAGGGACCTAGTGTGTCAAAAAACGGTTTTTACTTAAGAGTGGATTCTGGTATCTAAAAGGGTGTAGAACAAGATGAAATGAGTTAGATTTCTGATAAAAATTTATTTAACCCATAAAAACTTACAAAACGAACTTGGGACTTAAGGTGTGTTCACAGTGATAACGCGTTATGAAACTTTAAATGCGTTTTTCTCAAAACTTCATTTTCACACACTAGGTCCCTTTTCTCGGAGAAGGTCACATATACTTTTTTATAGAAAGGAAAAAACACATAAAACCAGTTTTTCAATTCGGATGTTGGTTTTTAGCCTATCTATTTCTGATGTGGAAATTTCAACAGCTTCGCAAATTAATGGTAGATGTATGTTTGGTGGGATGCGTTGATAGTGGATAGCTATTGGAAGATGCTCAACAAGGCCCAGAGGAGTGCGGGTACGTTCGTAAATGCATCACTGCACTGCATCAGAAAAGCTAATTTTTTTTATGGCGATAAAAAAGTAATTGTCATTTTTTTTTATTGTGTGACTATTATTTTTGCGGAGTATTTGACAATATTTTGGTACACATCTACTTCATTGATATATGTATTTATATACAGTGCTTGACAAAACAATGGAAACTTTTCTTTAAATGTACTTCCTTCCTGTTGGAGGTCTCAAATCTAAATTATTTCTTGAAAAAAACTAACAAGTGTTTTAGTATTTTATTTTATAGATTGTTTTTGATATATTTACTGAAATTAAATAACATAAAATATCATATATCGAAAATTATGAAGCGAAAGTAAAAGTATTCAATATTTGGGTATTGACAAAACAATGGAAACTAAAATTTTACTTCAATAAAAATAGTTGACCAGTCATCAAAACTTAATATTTTATTGGATATCCTTTATTTTTGATAACTGCATAACATCGACGATGCATTGACCCAATCAATTTGTCAACTGTGTCTCTTGAAACTTTTTCCATTCACTTAAAACTGCATTAGATAAATCCTCTTTTCGTGTGTAATTACGGAATCTTCTTTGGCGATCTACAATTTCCCATAAATTTTCTATGGGATTGAGATCTGGGGATTGGGCGGGCCACTTCAAAACATGCACCTAATTGGATTGTAACCAGTCAGCTACAACTCTAGAGGTATGTTTTGGATCATTGTCCAGCTGAAATCACCAAATTAGTGGCATGTTCTCTTCTGCATATGGATAATTTATATCGTTTAACCAGTTAATGTGTCTTTAATGACGTAAATTGGGCCCATTCCTTGGCCAGAAAAACACCCCCGGACCATAATATTGCCACCTCCAAACTTGACTGTTTTACATGTATATTTTGGGTCAAGTCTCTTTCCCTTTGGCCGCCTCACAAAGGACCTTGTTCCATTTCTGTCTAGACCAATTAATATGCTCTTAACAAATTTTAAACGAGCTGCGCGGTTTTTCTCAGCGAGCTCGACGGCTAACTGTTCGTGAGCTAATATTTAATCCGAGAAGATTTTTAACCTCTGTCGATGTCATTAGCGGGTCTTTTTAAACTCCCTTGCTATTAATTTATCCTGTCTTGCAGTAGTATTGCGTGGTCATCCTCCTGAATGCAGAGTTTTAACAGTACACGTTTCACAAAATTTCTTAATTATCTTCGAAACTGCTGATTTATTCATTGAATATTTATCACAAATAGTTTTTTGTTTTAATCCGAAATTAAAATCATTTATTATTTTTACTTTAAGGTCTTCACTTATCTTATTTTTAGCCATTTTCACTAATTACGTACTAAAAATTTTTGTGTTTAAATTATTTAATAAAGAAGTAAAATTAATAATTTTAAAGATAACGGTTCATTTTTTTACATTTTGCTTTGTTTTCTCATCAATGCGTTAGTTTTTTTCAAGAAATAATTTAGATTTGAGACCTCCAACAGTAAGGAAGTAAATTTTAAGAAAAGTTTCCATTGTTTTGTCAAGCCCTGTATAAACATTTGAAACCACTGATGCAGCGCAGGGATGCATTTACGAACGTACCCTGCAACTCTTGGCATCACAGGTGCAAGGAGAAGCACGCCACAGGCGGCGTTGGACATCCTACTACATCTTTCCCCCATTGAACATTATGTTAGGAGTGTGACTGCTCCTCCTTGATTAGACCTAGGCGGGATTCTATACGAAGTGGGTCTGCTTGATCAGGGAAGTATTCCGGCGGGATTCTCAGATCATAGGATTATGACCTTGGACTTCAGTGTAACACCACAAGTGGAGTTAACGGATAGGGAAGTTTGGCGTGGATCCAACGGACTGTTTGACGGATGGGCAGTATATACGGACGGATCCAAGATGGACACTGGCACTGGGGCCGGTGTTTTTATTGCTGACACTGACGTGCAAAGGTCATCCCGGATGAGAGCAGTGCCTTTCAGGCTGAGATCCAAGCGATTAACGTCGTTAGTCAGGCTGCGCTAAGAGCATTGCCAACTTATACGGTGCGATCGTGCCTGGTTGCACGGTTAGCTCATGTTGGCATTCACAATAAGGCTGTGTTGGGTACCAGACACTGCAAGGTGGATGACAACGAGGTGACGGACGAACTAGCGAGAGGGGGTTCGAATCTGGACTTAAAGGTAAGGGACGGAGGGGTAAAATTCCCTTATGTCACTACTATGGGGTGATACGGGAAAGATTCCGTGATGCCGTTAACCGGTCCTGGAAGGATATAACGGATTGCAGGATGTCGAGAGCCTTATGGCCCGTATTGGGCGCTATTAGGATTGGATAAGAGCGGCCTCAGGACCCTTATAGGGTTCTTGACGGGGCATTGTTCTTTTATGAGTAAATGGGACAATGCAATACCGGACTTCTGCAGACTGTGCGGTGATGCCGAGGAGCGGTATGTGCGTTGACATTTTTTTCGTACATACAGTCTTGAAGCACTCTAGTGTACATGCACATTCTTTGTTCAAAACAAGATATCATAAAAATGAAATAGAACCCTTGCTTGTGGTAACATCTACTTACAAAACTTGTAATTGTAAAAGATTCAAAAAATAATTCGTGATTCGCCTGTGTAGATTGTGTTGTTGGAAAAAATACCCTAAACCAATTGATCTAAAATCATTGGACCCCTTTAGTTTTCAGGAAAGCATTGTTGTTTAATGATTCCTGTCCCATGTACAGTATCCATGCAGATGTTGCTCTTATGATATTTACCTCCTATTCCGCAAATATGAAACCATCAAAAGAAGCTGTAACTTGAATGTTACATACTTTAGGGTCTATGCTTGTGAAGCAGCTTCAGCCGAACTAGCAACTTTCCTCAACAACACTCGGACGGACGTAGCCCTAATCCAAGAGCCTTGGATAAACAAAAATAAGGTTTGCGGGTTAAAGGTTACGGGATACACTCTTTTTGTCCCGTCCACAGAGGACAAGGTAAGAGCGTGTATACTGGCGAGGAATTAATTGAATTTTCTAATATCTCATTCTTTTAGGTGCGGTGACTTGACCGTCGTTAATAGAGAAGCCAAAGGTAAGCGTACCCTTACACTGGCTTCGGTGTATATGCCGTACGAGGCAGTAGATCCACCTGGCGCAAAGGTGGAAGAGCTGGTGGCGTATGCAAGGAGTGGCGCCATCCTGGTTTTGGGATGTGATGCAAATGCACTTCATAACCAATGGGGGAGCGCTGATATTAACAAAAGAGGTGAGTTAATGTTTGATTTTATAACTACTAACAATCTTATTATCTGTAATATGGGTAACACTCCGACGTTCAGAAATAAGGATAGGCAGGCAGTTATAGATCTGACATTAGTGAACCGCGACGAGTAACTTGTTGCGGATTGGAGGGTGGCAACGGACTGTACTTTCTCAGACCATAGCCGTATAACCTTTACACTGAATTTTGACCTGTCTAGGGTTAATCCGTTTAGGAACCCGAGGAGGACGAATTGGGACTTCTTTAAAGAAAGGGTCCGCTCTGGGTTGGCGCAATGGGCCCTGTGCGACTTGCTGCCAACTGATGTGGAAGGTGATGTGAACAGATTCACTCATCTGCTAAGAGAGAGCTATGAGCTGTCTTGCCCGGTAACTTTTCCGGGTAGGCGTGAACAGCCCAAATGGTGGACCAGGGAACTTCAGGTTCAAAGGTCGACGGTAAGAAGGCTGTTTAACAGGGCCAAGCTCACGGGAGCATCGAGTGATTGGAACACCCATAAGGTGCATTTCAATAAGTATAAGGCGGATCTTAAAAGGGCAAAGAGGATCTCATGGAGGCAGTTCTGTGAATCCATTGATAATGTCAACGAGTTGTCTAGATTCCGACGGATTTTATCCAAGGATCCTAGGACACTGGGGTATGTCCAAAGGAATGACGGCTCATGGACTGAGTCTAGCTCTGAGACCCTAACCTTGCTCATGGAGACGCACTTTCCTGAGTGCACGTAAGACGGAGGTATGAACGATAGTCAAGGGGACGGAATGTCTGTGATATCGAGTCATGAGTCCGCCTGCGTCGAGGAAATAGTCACAAGGGAGAAGCTTAAGTGGGCTGTCAATACCTTCGACCCATATAAATCACCGGGTCCGGACGGTATTTTTCCGGCCATGCTCTGCAATATCCCGGACAACGCATTATTTCTGCTAGTGAATATATTTAGGAAAGGCCTCAGTGGGAGGTATCTGCCTAGGGGGTGGAGAGAGGTCAGGGTAATTTTTATACCCAAGGCTGGTAGGGCAGGCCACTCGAAGCCGGGAGATTTCAGGGTAAATCTGTTGAGAGTGCGCTACACGAGGTGGTGGGTTGCATTGAGCACGGCCTGTGGCATAAGGAATATACTCTCGCCGCGTTTCTGGACATAGAAGGAGCCTTCAATAACATTAGGATTGAGGCGATCAAGGATTCCTTAGTGGAGCTGGGAGTTCAGGGCTTTCTGGTGGAGTGGATAGTCTGCATGCTTGGCAGCAGGATTATAAACTCGAGCCTGGGGGGTCATAGGGTAAGGAGGAAGGTTACCAGGGGGACACCACAGGGGGGGGGTTCTATCTCCTCTACTATGGCTTCTCGCGGTCAACGGTATTCTCAGAACATTTGATTCCAAGGGTATGAAAGACGTCGCCTATGCGGATGACATAGTTCTACTGGTCAGGGGAAAGTTTCTGTCCACGATCAGTGAAATTATGCAGGTGATGTTGGGCGAACTCTCGGATTGGGCAAAAGATAGAGGGCTGGGGGTAAGCCCGGCGAAGACTGAGCTGGTTCTTTTTACCAGGAGGTACAGGATAGAAGGTTTTAAGGGGCCAGTGTTAGATGGCGTCGAGCTAACTATCTGACTGTGCTAAGTACTTGGGTAACTTCCTCGACTGTAAACTGTCTTGGAGAAGAAACACCCAGGAGAGGATGAAAAGAGGACTCAATGCCTACTACACATGCAGAAACTCCATCGGTAAGAATTGGGGACTGAGACCGGATATGGTAAACTGGATTTACACATCGGTGGTTAGACCTATTCTTACCTATGGATGCACTGTTTGGTGGGATGCGTTGAGAGTGGACAGCTATAGGAAGATGCTTAACAAGGCCCAGAGTAGTGCATCACTGGTGCAAGGAGAAGCACGCCGCAGGCGGCGTTGGACATCCTACTACATTTGTCCCCCATTGAACATTATGCGAAGTAATTAGACCTAGGCGAGATGACCACACAAGGATATTCTATACGAAGTGGGTCTGCTTGATCAGGAAAGGGTTCCGGAGGGAATCTCGGATCATAGGAGTATGACCTTGGACTTCGGTGTAACACCACCGGTGGAGTTGCCGGATAGGGAAGTTTGGCGTGGATCCAACGGACTGTTTGAGGGGTGGGCAGTATATACGGACGGGTCCAAGATGGACACTGGCACTGGTGCTGGTGTTTTTATTGCTGACACTGACGTGAAAAGGTCATTCAGACTCCCGGATGAGTGCAGTGTCTTCCAGGCTGAGATCCTAGCGATCTGGAGGGCAACGGAAGTGATACTGGAGCACATCGTGGGGGGATCTGTTGTGACAATCTACGTCGATAGTCAGGCTGCGCTAAGGGCATTGACAAATCACACGGTGCGATCGTGCCTGGTTGCTCGGTGTAGGAATGCTCTGAGAGAGCTCATGTTGGCATTCACAATAAGGCTGTGTTGGGTACCAGGACACTGCAAGGTGGATGGCAACGAGGTGGCGGACGAACTCGCGAGAGGGGGTTCGAATCTGGACTTAGAGGTAAGGGACAGAGGGGTAAAACCCCCTTATGTCACTACTATGGGGTGTTGCGGGAAAGATTTCGTGATGCCGTTAACCGGTCCTGGAGGGATAGAACGGATTGCAGGGTGTCAAGGGCCTTATGGCCCGGATTGAACGCAGGTGCAACCAGGGTTCTATTAGGACTAGATAGGAGTAGTCTCAGGACTCTGATAGGGTTCCTAACGGGGCATTGTTCTGTTAGGGCTTTTATGGGTAAATGGGACATTGCGAGACCGGACTTCTGCAGGTTGTGCGGAGATGCCGAGGAGCTGGAGACGGTTGAGCATGTACTGTGCCACTGTCCTAGGATGCACGGCCCCAGGGAGAAATGGCTAGGGGCTAGGTTTCACGACGAACTGGGGTGTATCGCTGGATGTAATCCAACCGATCTGCTGGGGTTTGTCAGGGAAGTAGGACGGCTGTTTCTGTTGGGGGGGCCGTAAGGGGGAATTTGTCCTGCGCTTCTACAAATATACCGAACCTTAGGTCTATTTTCTACTATTTTTCTTTACTTCTCTTTTTTTCTCTTTTTCCTTTTTTCTCCTCTACTGAAGGGATTCACAATGGACTTCATTGGTCTCCGAGTGGAGTTGCGCCCTTGGGCGCATAACCCTTCAACCTAACCCTAGGGTCTATGCTTTTACCCGGTAGAAAGCGTTTTACGATAATTTTTAATAAACGACAGAACCCCAGCATAAAACTTCTTTAGTAAAACAATTTTTATATATATATTTTTTTTTTTTGGTTTCTTTTTCCTCAGGTTTTATTAATGTAAAATAACTTTTTATCCAAAAAAAGTTAAAATTGTTTAATTACTTATTCTTGTGTGTGTTATAATAAGTAAGTTTTTTTTTTGTTTATTCATATAAAATTGTTTTCAAACATGTCTGTTGAATTTTTTGTTTGGAATTCTATCAAACTAACATACATACATATGTTTGAAATGCACATACATACATTTGTACGTAATACAGTTAGTTATTCTCGTTGTCCGTAAAATATTTTAAAGTTTTTTATTTTAATTAACTGACATTGGACATAACATTTTGTAAATTTCAACATTTTCTATTTTTGGAGAAAATATATTAAAACTGTTTAATTGTTTAAAATTAAATTATTTGACTTAATTAAAATAAAGTTTACAAATTTTTAATGTGTATCATACAAA
The DNA here is from genome assembly GCA_943735925.1 of Pollenia amentaria. Taxonomy (NCBI): domain Eukaryota; kingdom Metazoa; phylum Arthropoda; class Insecta; order Diptera; family Polleniidae; genus Pollenia; species Pollenia amentaria. The sequence goes on from OX031008.1 coordinate 120,384,534, forward strand.
AAAAAAAAAAAAAAATGAAATACAGAATACTTTGTATGTATTTTGGCGTTTTTTTCTATTTTCTTTAAAACTTTTTTCTAAACTTTATAATCTATATTAAATTATAATGTAATAATTATAATTTATAGTAATAAAGACTATTATTAGTTTATTTTAATTAAAATAAAAATGTAATAATTGAATTTTTTTTAATTGCATTTGAGACCTTTTTAGTTTTCAAAAATTTCTAATTAAATTAAATTTATTTTATTGCTATTAAATTTTGTTGCTTTAAATTAATAGTACATATTTTTTAGCGTAAAATAATAAATATATTTTTTTCCAAAACTTATAAACATTATTTTATGAATTTGTGTGAAACTTTTTAAGTTTTAGGCTAAATTTTTCTTTTGTTTGTTACTTATTAAAAATGCTATTTTTCATTTTTAGAGTTTTCCAATAGAGAAAACTATCTTATTTGTGTAAGTAAAAATATTGTTTTTTTTCCAAATTTCTTTGGTTTAATTAGTTTTTCCTAACAAGATTTTCTTCTTACTTAAAATTTTGTTTTTGTTTATATTTTTTTAATTATAAATAACATTTTATGCAAGTTTAGTCTAAAGGTTATCACACAAATTTATTTGTTGTTTTTTGGGATTTTATTTATTTGTCTATAAACAAAATGAAAATAAAAAATACATTAGTGCTCGGTTTTAGTTTACTGTTTAATTTTCTACAATTTTCAAATGCAATTTTTTAATTACCAATTTTGACATGAAATTGTGAAAGAAATTTCCCTTGAAATTTGTTCCGCTTTCCCTAAGTGTATGGGAAAAAAATTTTTCGGGGAAAAAAATATTCACTTTTTAATCACGATAGGCGTAATTAAAACATATTGGAATTATAAATATTAAAACATATGATCGGAATTACACAGCAGCAAGATCTTAAATAGAGAAAAGATTTGTATGTATATAAATGTAGATATAGCTTTGAAACATCGAATTAAAAGCGAGTACGATTTGGAAACTTAATTTTCGATTCCAAGAATTATTCAAGATTTAATTCAGTTCATCTTTCGAACCCTTGAATTTTCCATTTCACACTGTATTTAAGTCGAGTTCTAATAATCGTTATTTAATTATTCTATATCTTTTAACTTTGCACTTCGACAAAGAAACAATCAAACAATTTTCACTTGAGTATGAAAAATATAATTTTTCGGGCTTTTTCTTAATACATATAGTAGAATCCCGATAACTCGTATCTCTTTAAATCGAAAATCTCAATTGGTCTCAAGTTGTTCCATTGAAAAAGTCACGTTAAATCGCAATAATTTCGGTCACCTCGTTAATATTTGGAAGTAAAGCTGGATTTACCTTTAATTTTTTATGGATTTTAGGTTCTTTTATTTTTTGTGGCCAGTTTATTAATTGATTTGCAAAAGGTGATCTTTCTAATGAAAAATTGTTTTTGTTTTGTATTTTTTTTTGTTCGTTCTAATAAATAAATGGAAACACAGCGTTAATTGATTGGTATCTTTATTAATTTAACCTCGTTAAGCCGGAATCCCGTTAAATCGAAAATTCTTCGTAAAAAATGGCTGGTCTCTTGTGATAACGAATTATCGGTATTCTACTGTACTTCTAATTGGTTTAAAAAAAGAAGTACTGATCAGGTTAAAGTTATCAGATTGTTTACTTTATGATTTTTATTAGAAACTTAAGTAAAATTTTACCTGAAATTTAATTCGCCTAGGAGGCTTTCATATATTACTGTGAATGAAATAAATAAATAAATAAATTAAACTTCGCTTTAATCGACTTAGGCTGGATTTTAAAGATCTCAGTTGAACTAGGTTAAATTAATCTGAAAACAGATTTGTGCTGTTTGTATACAAAAATTTTGACGGAAGAGCTTAATTTTGTTAAAAAGGTTGGTCTTTAATGAAATAAAAAAAATCACATTTCGCCGAGTTTGAGAGTACGTTAAACTAAGTTTAAACTTAATCCATTTCTCAAGACCCGGCCTTAAGTACTTTTTTTAAAGCCAACTTTATAATTTTAAATCCAGAAAAAAATGTTTACTGCTTGTTTTCGATAAAGCTATTATATATCGAAAAATTTTTTTACCTCTAAAAAAAAAGTGGTTATTTGCGAAAATAACGCAGCCCTTATTTAAGCGATTAGAAATCTCTTAAAAGATTACGCGCGTCTTCAGTACACTTCGATGTTTTTTAGGTGCGATGCCGTACTTTTTGGGTTGATAAAATTACCAAAAGTAAAGGCAAAAATGTGCAAAAGTACGGGAAAATAAAAACCAAATTTCTACCCCAAAAGGAAAACGTTATTTTTTCATGTTAATCCCGCAAAGTTCTGCGCTTGTCTGCAGGAGATGTCTCTAGCGCAAAGATGCCCAAGGTAGTAGTATTGGTGAGAGTGACGAAATAACACTGGAAGAAAACAATTTGCTATTCATTTTATTTAGTCGTCAACGAGATTGCGACGAAAGTACATGTGTGGCGGGTGTTGTAATTTTTATTAAATTATATTTTATTATGTTTTTTTAAATCATATCTTAGTTTTTTTTAAATGTCTTATGACAAATAAGACATTGCAGTCATCAAAAGCATTTTGTAACATAAAATACTTTTCGGCTGACATCATTAATATATCGCAATAATTTCAATTTATGTGTTCACTGACAGCAGTCTCGATGACGATTTAAATGTAAAATAAGACACAGAAGTTCTGCAAGTGTAGTTTGTCTCTCCCACTCAACATGCTGATTTCCTATTGGTTGATTGACGATCAAACAAAAGAGCGTAAGTATACGTGTGAGTTTAATTTGCTGATATCAGCCACTACTGGGCATCTTTGCTCTAGCGGAAATTAAGCCAGGAACCTAAACGGCCATGTTCTGTAAACCGAAATCACGTGAAATTTAAATCGATAATTTTAAATAATTTTTTTCAAAAATTAACATAGCTTTTCCTGATTTCAAAAGTAGTTTTGGCAAAGGTATGTGGTCCTCAAAATATGCCGTGAATAAAAAGAAATATTCAAATTTTGTTAGTGTTAAATTTACAGAACATGGCCGTTTAAGTGCGTCAAGAATAGGTGTTAGTTAATGCTATTTAAAATTGTTTTCAATTTATAAGAATAAATACTATATGGACATTCCTAGCGAAACGTCTACTTTTTATAACGTAATGCCAGCAACCAAATAAGCTTGTATTTTTAGGCCCATGTTGTTCAAATGTTATCCCTTTTGTTCCTAAATGTAGAGCTAGTTGCGCTTTACATCAAAATATAAAAAAGTAAATTATACATATGCAATTTTTTGAGAAACAATTTTAATTACTTGCCGACGTTAAGTTACAAAAAGTAGACTTCGCTGGAAATATACATATACAGGTTATAAATATAAGCACTCGTTTTCCTTAACGTCTTCTATAATTATTTAACTGCTATTCATTATCTCTTCCAACAATTTTTATTAAACTATCTTTGTTAAATAATTTTTATTATTTGATTGTTTATATTTATATATATTTAGTGTGACCATATTTCAACAAAAAAGTGTATTATCATCAATAATTTTTCCCTCGTAATTTGTTCCCTTTTCACTTATTTGCGATCGTGAAAAACTCTCATGAAAAAAATTAATTCATAGGAGAATAATAACGTGAAAAAAATGTTCGCGGGAAAAAATTACTCTTATCGTGAACAATATTTTCCCTCGTAATTTGTTCACTATTTTTGCTGGGGAACAACACATTTATGTAAGTAATTCTTCTCATAATTCGAATACTGAAGTTTACAAAATTAATTTTAAGGTCAATTTCTGTTAAAGGAGGCACAAACTTATATGTTTATTGTTCAACAAAATGCAAAAAACAGGTCGATTGCCTGAGGAGTTATGAAGCATTTCAAAGACGTGGTGGCAGAATTTTAGAATTTTTTTTTTACTATATAAAAGCGCAATAAGCTAATGTTGCAATCAAACTAATCACTCCAATACAATATATTTTATTTTTTTTTTAACTTTTCTTTAAAATATACGTGCATATTTTTGAACAAAAACAATTTTTTTTAATGTTTTTTAATATTTCTTCGTTTTTACATCCACTGAGAACTGATAGCGAAAAATGGTTCACAGGAGTTTCACGATAGCATTTTTCCCTTCGAGGGGAATAAAAATTTCATGGGAACAAAAATTCCACTTGTTTTTCACGATAGGGGTAATGGTTTTAAAAAAATACAAAATTTTGATAAACTTTAATAAAAAGTACTAAATTAAAAAATGACAACTGTTATTTTTTGTTTACTTTTGAATTGATTTTTCTTCTACTTCTTCGTTCAATGTAAATCAAGCCTCAGCATACGCAAGAAAAGAAATTGGCGATTTTGAACTCACAAGTTATTTTACAATCACGCGTTTTATTCATAATTGGGTTGAATATTATCGATGAATGGATGTTTGTTTACGATTTATTTCCTATTTTTAAAAGGCACCACTTAAACAGTATTTGACGACGAATGGTGGAATTAGATTTATTTTAAGTATGGTTAAATGTTCTTTTTAAAGTTTTAAATAAAAAATGTGTATCAAAATCTAATCAAAATTCAACACATTTAGAAGTGAAATTGTTTTAACCACGATTTATTTGCATCATATCTTAGATCATTTATACCTTAAGACCTATTTGCTGTTATAGAATTCCCCATATTTTTCATATTCTGCAATAATTAAAACTTTATTTGATGTCAAAAGTTGTCAATTTTTTAAAAATTTTATAAAAAAAAATTAAATAAAAAACTTAAAATTAAAAAGAAAACAAAATAATTTTTTTTCTATTTAAAAAAAATAACAAAATATTCAGTTTTTATTTGAAATTGAATTTGTGTGTTTTAAGTTTAGTTTTCATTTCTGGTTGGTGTTGTATTAAAACAAATAAATTAAAAATTATTGCATATACAATGAGTAATATAAAGAAATTAAAAAAAAAAATATTTTTATATATATATATATTTTTTACATAAACTGTTTTTTGTTTTCGCTGAGTTTTGTTTGATATACATATTTTTAAATTTGTTTTATTAAAAAAAAAATATTGTTTCAAAGAAAAATTAACAAAAAAAAAGTTTTAAATTATCATAATTAAACAAAATTTAAAATTAAAGTGACACAAAGAAAATTACAATAGAATTTCATTTTTTTTTCAAACGTCTTTTGGTTGGGGTAAAAAATTTAATGATTTAGGTTTAATTTAGTTTATTTTATAATCAATGAGAACAACAATTAATACAAAAAAATATAAATTTTATATATCTTTATTATTCAGTTGCCATATATAATATCGTATGTATGTATGTAATAAATTAAATTTTTTATTTCTTGATTAAGAAAAAAGAAATCTTGTCTTTTCAAGTTGCTTTTTTGTATTTTCCCCGTTTTAAAGGGACATTTTAGATAAGAAAAAAATTTAGCACCTTCTTTTAAAAAAAAATTTAAAAAAGAATATTTTTTTTAAAAATTGACTACCAATTTTTTTAAGGTTTGTTAAATTTTTTTTTCCTTTCTTTATAAGAATTTTTTCTTTTTTTTTTAATAAATTTTTTTCAGTTTCAGTTTTTTATTTAATTTAAAAAAAATTTATTTGGAATTATGTAATAATATCACATATATATGTTTTGTGTTTTTTATTGGTTTTTTTAATTAAATTTGCTATGGTTTACATACGATATTTTGTTTAAATTTCTTTCTTTTTCTTTTAGTTTTAAGTTTTAAAAATAGCTTTCTGTTTGCTTTATTGAGATTTTTGATAAATAAAATAAAAATGGGATAATTATTTTTCTGTATAAACGGAGAAAAGTTAGTAAAAAAAGGAAATAACTAAAAATTATAATTAAAGTTAATGTGCCTCATGTCATCCATAACCCTTTCAGACCCAACTAGCACAAATGCGTTAGCTGGATTCGATGGATGTCATCCATAAAAATGTTTTAATATTTTTTCGTTTGAATGTTTATTTAAATCATTTTTTGTTTGTTTCTTTAAGTCTATAATATCACATCATATTTTTTGTTTGTTTTTAAATAGTTTTTGTATCAATTTTTTTTATTTAAAGTTTATTTATTGTTTGTATAATAAATGCAAAATATTGTTTTTTTCTTTTTTGAGGTTAAAACAAAAAACAAAAACAACACTCACAGCATTCGTAATATTAAAAAAATATATTTATATATAATTAAAAATACGAGATCCTTCATTATTTGTTGTGGTTAATTTAATTAAATTGTATTTTTTCTTTCGTTTTTGTTCTAGTTAAAGGTTTTACAAAAACCAATTTTTTTGTTCCTTAACGAAAAACAAATATTGTTTTTTTTAATAAAATACCAAAAAATTTTAAAGAATTGATATTTTAAGAAAAAAGTTAATTTTCTTAAATTAAATTTATTTCTTTTTTAGATTTTTTGTTTTGCTATAAATCTAAGATTTAAATGTTAAATTCGAATCCTTTTTGTTTATATATAAATATTAAAATTGTTGCATTTAAAAAAATACAATAAAATTTTCTTAAGGTGTTTGAGTAAAAGATTAATGTTTGTAAGATATTTGAATTGCAAAATCAAAAGAAATATTTAAATAAATAAATAAATAGGTACATATAAAACTTAGTTTCACTTTTCTATTTGCAAATTTATTTCATTTTTTCTTTCATTTCTTAAAAGAATTTAGAATGTATTTTAGAGGAAAACAATTTTATCTCGTTTTTATTTATATGGATGAATGTGGCGCATTTGATTTTATTATGTTTTACCATTTTGTTCAATAATGTTAATTTGTTTAAAATGGTTATTAATATTTGTTTTTGCTTGTTTTAAGTTTTCATTGAATAAATTGTTTGATTTTGTAATTTACTTTTATATTATTACACATAAAATAAATAATATGACAAAAGGCGGCGGCTTTAGCACGTAATTAATGCAATTTTCTTTTAATGCATTATACAATTTTTCTTTTTTCGTTTAAAAATATATTAATTTAAATAAAAACAGAACAAAAATATTTAATACTTAAATGCAAAAAAAAAAAAAAAGTTTTAAGTTTTATTACTTTTTATAAAATTGTATTGTTTTGTATCATGTTCTTTTTTGCTTTTTCTTTGTTGTTACTCATTGTAAAACTAATCCCTTTCAGATCCAACTAGCACAAATGGTTAGCTGGATTCGAAGGAGTTAAACCACTTTTATTGAAAATGGTCAAGTATGCACAATTTTCGTTATAAAAGAAATAGTGATACTTAGTAGAAAATAAATTGTAAAACTAAAATTAAATGTTAATATAAACAAGAGATAATATGTATGTATTATAAAATTAAAAAAAATAATAATTCACTTTTTTGCTCTTTGTTTAGAAAATTAAATTTTTTCAGTTACTATTGTTATAATTATTATCATTAATTTCTGTTTCTTTAGAGTTTTCTACAAGGTTTAAAACATTTTTGTTTCATGTTTCTTTTAAAAATATTTTTTCCTTGTTTTTTTCTAAAAAAACATACTAATAATATAATTTTTTTTATAAAAAATATTTAATTTTAAATTGTTGTTTTAAAGTAGTGAAAAATCAAAAAAAAATTTTTTTGGAAATGTTGATTTATTTCATCATTTTTTGGGGAGTTTTTTTTTTCTTAGATGACCAGCATCTTTTCAAAGATGTCTTTTTTTAAATAAATGCTGTTCTTCTTTTGCTTGGTATTCTAAAGAGGGAAAAAACTCCTTTCGTTTTTTATTTCGAACTCTTTTTTTCATTTTTGGGTGTTTATCATCATTCATTTTATATGAAAAAATTTAAAAAATGTAATTATTTGTTTACATTATTTTGTTTTTTTTTTTTTTTTTGGAGAAAAAGAAATCATTTTTTTTTTTTTTTTTTTTTTTTTTTTGCTCCTTTAGTAGGGTGTGTGATTAATTGATATTTTATAAATTTCTTGTTTTTTGTTAATATTAATAATGTAATATTTGTATTTTGTTTGCAGGGAATTTAAAAAAAAAATGTACCTTTTTAGTGGATTTCAACAATTTACTGTTGTTGGGTTTGGGCGATCAATTCTGCGCCTTGGTTGGCTCCATTTGCGTTGGCGGCAACACCCCCATTTGGAGCTGCTGCAAATTGATGGGGATGTGCAGCATAGTAAGCAGTGGGTGGTGGTCCGTATTGGCCAGCGGCATAAGGGTTACCAGCAGCTGCGGCTGCGGCGGCTAACATGCCACTAGCATCATACATGTATGTGGGTGCACCTGTGGCTGGTGGTGATTGGGCTGGGGCAGCGTAGAGCGCTCCAGCTGGTGGTGTAGAAACATTAGGGTACTCAGCAGGTCCTCCCACTTGACCACCAGCAGCAGCTACAGCAGCCGCTATATTGGCAGCTACACTAATTTGTTGTTGCTGAGCTGCCAGGGAAGTGGCATCTTGTTGGGTGTTTTGATCCATAAGTTGTTTGTTATATTGTCCGGCAGCAGATTGTCCATTTTGCTGTTGATAATCCCGTTTTTGATATTGTTGGAAACGTGGTGTACTGCCATTGGGTTGCATATATTGACCGCGAGGACGATATTGTTGTGTAGCCATATAACCACCAGCCTGTTGTTGCATATGTGGTGGCATATGAGGATGGGGTACATAACCACCCATCATGGGACGTGGACCACTACCACCAGCAGCATTAAAAGGTGCACGAGGACGGTACGATCTACCGCCCTCTTGAGTACCACCGCTATTATTATATTGACCATTATTGCGGTTGTTCCAATTGCCTATGCCGCCTGGCTTACCACCACCATTTTGCTGCTGTTGTTGATAACCTCCTGCAGTATTACTGGCATTATATTGTTGATATTGTGGTTTGGGTGCATAGCCACTACTTTGGCTTCCATTAGCTTGATAATTTAAAGGATTATTACGCTGTTGTTGTTGCTGTTGGTTCCCTTGAGCAGTTGTTTGCCAACGTTTATTATTATTGCGGTTATTACCAATACCGCCAACAGAACGAGCCATATCTAAGAGAGCTTGCGAAGGTTGTTGACCAGCTTCTTCTAATACCGATATCAATTCTCTAGCCTGCTTTGCATTGTCTGGTGTAAAGAATGTATAAGCTGTACCCAATTGTTGGCAACGTCCTGTACGTCCAATACGATGGACATAATTTTCCGAGGAATTAGGATAATCATAATTGATGACATATTGCAAGTCTTCCACGTCGAGGCCACGCGAAGCCACATCGGTTGCTATCAATATATTGGATTTACCATTACGGAAATCTTTCAATACTGAGTCACGTTCAGCTTGGGTTTTATCACCGTGTATTGAAGTGGCAGTGTAGCCTTCGTTGCGAATAATTTGCAATATTTCTTCAACCTAAAATAAATGAAAAATAAAATAAAAGTTAAAAATTGTTTGAGCTAATTTTGTTATTAAACTTTAGATAAATTTGCATGGATTAATAAAAAGACATACATATCTACATCACATGCAATGTTACATGTTGCAGTGATGCCACATGGTCAAAGTTATCTATACTGTTTGTTTTTGATTTGAAATTATGAACATACAAAATTTTTTACTTACTTTGATTTTCGTCTCCACGAAAATAATAATTTTATTATTATTGTTAGCGGCATTATTTTGATTCGGCAAAATTTCGTTAAGCAACTTCACCACCAATTGTGGTTTCTCACTATCCTGACAGATCTCAACAATCTGACGAATGTTATGATTAGCCGATAAATTCATTGAGCCAATATTAATTTGAATATAATCATTAAGGAAGTCACCAGCTAAAGCTTGCACTTCCTTGGGCCATGTGGCAGACCACATAACAACTTGACGATCGGGGCGAATTTGTTCGATAATCTTACGAATTTGGGGTTCAAAACCCATGTCCAACATACGATCGGCTTCATCCAACACCAAATAAGTACAACGTTGTAAATTAGTGATCTGATTTTCGAGGAAATCAATTAAACGTCCTGGAGTTGCTATAATGACTTCAACGCCACGATCTAAATCACGGGCCTGTGGCACTTTTGAGGAACCACCAAAAATGCAAGTATGACGTATTTCGGGTTTGCACAAATGACCATAATCACGAACAACCGATTGAATTTGTTGAGCTAACTCACGAGTAGGAGCCAAGACCAAAGCAATGGGTCCATCACCACGTTGTAGTGGGGGCTGATTGGCAATATGCACCATGGCTGGCAGCATATAAGCCAACGTCTTACCCGAACCCGTCTGAGCAATGCCGACTAAATCGCGTCCCGATAAAGCAATTGGCCAACCTTGAGCCTGTATAGCAGTAGGTTTGGTAAAACCTTGACGTTTCATTTCTTCAATGGTGTACTCGGGCAAAGTACATTCTTCAAATGAAGCAATAGGATGGGGTATTTCATTGCCAGAGACAGTGATTTGCAATTCAGAGCGTATATCTGAAACTTCCTGTTCACTCGTATTCAAAGTATTTGGATGGGGAATGTAGAAATTTTTCTTAAATGGCTGTAGGTTTTCCCATTCAGGTTTGCTCAAAGTGCGACCAGGATTTTTAGCCTTCTCACGTTGCAACTCAGCACGTTCCTCTTTCGATAGAGCACCCATATTAATAGCTGGCTTAAAAGAACTCGATTGGTAACCACCATTACCATTTTGTGGTTTTTGATAACGTGGCACAAAATTAGGATTGCTTCCACGGGGTTTGTAGCCTCCAGAAGGATTATTATAGAAATTTTGCCCTGCATTCGGCATCATGGGATTAAAATTGTTGCGATAGCCACCACCATAGGCAGCAGTTTGAGGGTTACCTCCATAACTACCGCTTACGCCGTACGACCCGCCGCCTCCATTACCAGCTCCACCGCTTGTGTTACGTTGATATTGTGGACGATCGGTACGAGGGCCATTATTCACAGTTCCATTAGCATAATTTGCATTTGGGGTGCCAACACCTGGGGCAGTTGCAGTATAACCATTGGGATACATAATGCGTTCGATATATAAATATTCTCTTACAAACAAGTTTTATATTTTGTAATAAGTTTAGTTGCTGGTATATTTCTAGAAAAATTTATTTAAAAAAACATTAACTATTGTGTGAAACTTATGTGCAGGGAATTTTTATGCTTTTTTCATAAAAAATATGCTTATGCAATATTTCTTAGGTCTTTCGAAAAAATAATTTTTGGGGGGCATAAATTTATATTTAGGGAGGTTTTAGGGGGTTTCAGTATTTGCTTGTCTGTCTGTACATAACAATAAGTAATACTAGATAAATTTTACAGGTTTTTTTTGGTTGAGCAAAAATATTTTTTTAAAATATTAAAAAAAAGAAAGCGCTTTAAGGGCGAAGTATTCATTGAATAATATGTGTCACAATTTTAATCAAACACCTGAAATGCTTAACCTTTATAATTCCGATAAGATGGAAATTAACGAAAAGAATTGGCAACACTCGATATTTTTGAAGAAACTTTGGGTACGTTCGTAAATGAAGTTGTTGCGCATCATTAAAGTTTAGGCCCTAATCATGTACAACGCAGCGCAACGCCACAGAACTAACGCAACGCCAAAGAATAACATTGAAAGCACAAACAATGTCATAAATATTTTGTAATTTTTTTGTTGCTTTCTACAGAAATTCACATTGCGTCTTAAAATTTCAAACGCTCCATTGCTTGTGTCGTTGAAAATTTTAAAACGGTACATGAATTTCTGTTGAAAGCAACAACAAAATTACAAAATATTTAAGACATTGTTTGTGCTTTCAATGTTATTGTTTGGCGTTGCGCTGCGTTGTACATGATTAGGGCCTTAATGTTCGAAAAAGCATCACTTGTAAGAAACTTGGCATCACTCTCATAGGTCAAAAGTTTTTTATGCAGTGATGCCGCAACTCTGCAGCAAATTGTTGCAATTATTGCATCAGTTAATTTTCTGATGCAATAACTTTTGATATAAAAGAAATCGTTTTATTTTTCTTTTTTGATGCTTTTTCTTGTTATTTATAAGAAAACTGTCCCATTTTGTTTCAATATATTCAATAAAATTTGTCATCACTATTGTTGATAACATTTTTATTATTATTTTATGTTCGTTTATAAAACTTTTGAAATTTAGCTTGTGCTAAAAAATTCAAACTTTGCACAGCTGTTGTGCAGTATAAAAGCATCAGCATCACAACTGCAACTGGTGATCACGCATCAGCAACAAAGTTTTGCATCACTGCAGCAATGATGATTGTACATATGTTACAGTCTTTTTTAAAATGTATATAAATGTGTTTTAAGATATTTTATTAAATGAAAATATTCAAAGAATTTAAAAAAAAATTTTGGGTGAATTTAAGTAAAATGTTTCACATTTTGCGATTTTTGCTTTATTTAGGTATTGATATTAGAATGTTAATTTAAAGTGAGTCAAGATAAATTAATTGAAATGCAGTTATTATCTAAGCTTTTAATTTTGGGGTGTTTTTAAATTTTTTTGGGGGAAGAAGAAAAAATTTACCTGGCAACACAGATTGAAGGTGCCCCGCCATGTTTACAATAAGGTTTACAATAAGTGGGCCATGCCCACTTATCTAATTACGCCTACTTTTTGACTGGTGTTGCGTATTGACTACCACGCTATTTGAACAAAATTTGTAAACTTTAGCTGTTACCGCTCTCTAGATATACAGAAACCTCTTTTGCCTTTGTATCTTTGTGTATTGATTAACCAGCTAAATTTGGACAATTTTTCTGCAACCGTTCTTTAGATAAAAATAAATCTATTTTATGTCACACCCACGTCTCCAATCTCGCCCAGATCTTGTGTTTTGCTAAGCAATATTCTTGACTTTATTTGGAAACTTTCGCTTGTGGCTCCTTTTGTAAGCCAATATCTGACCCCATGTACTTCTTTTTTTCATTTTTTTTTTTTTTTTTTTTTTTTTGTCATTTTGTGATTTATAAAATGCATTGCTATATACAGAGCTGAAACAATAATATTGAGCTGCCTACAGTTTAAATTTTTCAGCCAAAGTTGAACTGATCTACCACATCATATTATTTGTATAATAAAAGCACATATACTTGCGGTAAAGTTTTCATTTGTAGGAATGTTTTTTTTCGCAATTTTCATTAAAATAAAAACAAATCAAAATTTAAAAATTTGTATATTGAGGTTAAAGTTCCAAATTGAAAAATTTTTTATATGGAGTTTAAGAATGATAGAAATAAATATTACGACATTCGCATGATTTTCAGAGTTAATTGCACTGAAACTTATTTTAGACAAATTTTTTTACTATGTATTTATTTCTACTTTTACTCAATATTTTTTAAAAATTTATTTATTAGACAACTTTTACCCGAGACTCGTTTACGTGAAAACTAAATCAATATTTATAGAAAAGGGTTTTTCGTTGTTACCCCTTAAAAAGTATCATACATTTAAATATCTTCTAAGTTTATCGAAAAAGAGAAAAAGTACCAAAGTTACAAATTTTTTCATGTTTTTAACTGTTAAAAGGTTTTACCTCCTAATTATTGTTATCCATATCCATAAACGATTTTCTCGAGATTGCGCCATAAACATAAATTTTTACATTTATAACATTTGTAGAATTGTTCAAAATAAGTAAGTCGTGTTGGAAAAAACTCAGTAACAAAATTTTGTACGCACAAAAATTTTACGTTGTTTCGAAACAATTTTATGGAATGGGTACAGAGCTGGACGAATCGATCCTGGGGGAACAGAACATACTTTAGAGTTAGTATCGCTAACGACGTGGCCGGTGCTTAGGAAATCCGATTCAGATTTGCTGCTAGGCAGGAGTAATAGCATAGTTCTAAAAGCGCTGTAAAAATCGGATTTTCCAATTGCAAACAAAACATTGACGCCGCGCTATTTAGAGATGCTTCGTACAAATTGTATGGTCAGAGAATTTTTGACAACTAGAAATCATTTTCCGCTGATTTTTAGGTACGGCTGTAGTAAGTCGTCACAATGGCTAAAGTATTATCGCGTATCGGGAGATATACGTATATTTACTGATAGCAAGGCTGCCATTGCCTCTCTTGCGGGTGTCTATACATCTAGGTTGACTGTGGAGTGTCGGATGTCTTTGAATGAGATTGCTGAACATTCAGAGTTAACGCTTATATGGATACCAGGGCACTCAAACTGCCCGGGAAACCAGATAGCAGATGAGCTGGCCAAGGAAGGTGGTCGTATGGATGAAACATTCATTGATCAATTCATTGGCCTTCCAATGGCTCACTGTAAGTCACTCATTCGGCGCGAGAACTATAGAATTGCGCAAGAGGGATGGACCCGTGAGTACACCTGCTCCACATCCAGGGCACTTTGGCCTGGATATGATGAAAGGAGAACCAAATCTCTACTTAGGTTCAATAGGAACCAAATCAGGACCGTGGTGTCCGTCATAACTGGACACTGGCCTGTTGGGGCTCATGCTATAAGAATGGGTCTGGTATTCAATGACTTCTGTAGAAGTTGTCATGATGAGGAGGAAGAGGAAACTGTGCTTCACTTTCTCTGCAAATGCCCTGGGCTACGGGGCATCAGGGAAAAATACCTGGGAGAACCGGTGTTTTCCTGTTTGGAGGATCTATGAAAAATGGAACTAAGATTGCTTCTTCTCTTCATTAGGAAGACGAATTGGCTCAACCTTGCAGTGACGTCATCTGAGTAACTGGGGGGGCTACTCTCTATTGCGATGCGAAAGAAAATTGTAGCAAATCTACTGATTGGTACTCTTTAATGCGTTAGCGCATTTATCTTCATTCACATACATGTGTAGTTTTTGATGCTGAAACGTAAAGAGCTATTACTCCTTTTTTTGTAGTTTATGTAAATTTTCATTAACCATTCCCTGATGATGATATTCAAAGAATATCGAAATATTGGAAGCAAATAAAGAACATTTTACATACAACAGACCTCGAGCTTGAGTATTTTCATTTAATTTTGAATTTTAAAGGTCGAATAAAAATATAACTTAAAGGAAAAATTATTTTTTTTATTTAAACTTTCCAATTTAAATTTTTTTTTACATATTTTGCCATTTCATTACTGGAAATCTGCGCTATCTTTGATATTTATTACCGGTATTGCTTATTTTTCAAACAATTTTGCGAAAGTGATAGAGAGTACCAAGTTGGCATTTAGCTTTCGCATCGAAATTGTATTCGCATCGCAATAGAGTAGCCCCCCTGCTCTTTGGGATGGGCATTGGCGCTGGGTATCACAAAGGGACCGCTAAAGGACCCAAGTGAGCTATCTCTCGATGGCTGCCCATGGAACCTTACCTAACCTAAGTCGTCACAATGGACCATATATGTAAGTCTCTGGGCGACGGTGTTAAGTTGACTTCGCACTAGCCCTTCTATCTAACCAGCGCACTGTGGCTGAAAATTGAATTTCATCGGCCAAAAGTCCAATTTTTTGGCATCGCCGATTTCAAAAATTTTAATGCCATTCGATAGCAAACATATTAGAACTAAGGTATCAAAAAAACTAGATTAAAATATTCGTAATTGTGGCTGTGGCATGCTGCTGGAAACAAATATTTTATTATGTTTTAGAAAAAAATTAATTTTTGTAAATTTGATCAGAACTAAATTATGATTTCTCGCAAGCCGTTATCAATAATTGGTCGAAATTTTTTTTGTTATATTAATGGGATAGTAGTCTTTAAGAAATGGATCATTACATCAATGTATCATTTATACCTGGTGTGTTATGAAATGTTTCCCCATGTTCTATATTTTAGTTAAATCCGAATTTTAGAGGAGTAGAACTTGTTAGGGTCAAAAGGGGTCAAAGAGATTTTAGTACCATCAGAAAGCTGAAGGTGTCCTCTTTAACCCCATATATACTTGTGCAACTGTTTGGAACTGTCTGTTGAACACTTTTTTTATTTTAATGAAATTACTCGCAACATTTTTTTTTGCTCTTTTTTTAAGCTGCTCATATGACTGAAATATAACACAATGGTTTACGAGCGTTTTATTTTGCAAAATAATTTTGCTTCTTATGAACGGCTGAACATATTTGAATGAAATTTTGAACTGTCATGGCCGGGTAGCTTTTGTGTTGAATTGGAAGAACACGGGTCCATGGAGGGTCGGGAGAGTCACTTGCGGACCTCTAAAATTGGTAACCTCGGAAATTCAAACTTTTAAAAAATTCACCAAAAATATATTTATGGATTGCAAAAAAAAAAAATTAACTTAAGCTGAGTTACAAAAAATATGCTTAAATGTTTAGGTTATCTCCTTTGCTTTTGGAGAAATTCGGATAAAACGGATTTTTTGGCTTGATTTTTATTATGTTTTATGTCAAACTGTTATCAATAGTGGGTTCAAAATTTTTTATATTGGTAGTAAAGCATTCTTTAAACAATGTTATGTTGTATTACTGTACCGATTATACCTGCTGTGTTATTAAATATTTTTTTAGGTTCTATATTTTAGTCAAATTGAAGTTCAGAAGAATAGAATTTATGAGGTCAAAAGGGGTTAAAGAAATTTTACTAGCTGTAGGTAGGTGAAAGTATCCACTTTAAACCCAAATGCACTTTTGTACCTGTTTGGACCAGCCTATAGGACACTTTTTTAGTTTGTGTAAAATTATTCGCAACATTTTTTTTGCTCTTTTAATTTTGCCTTTTCATATGACTGAAATATAAGTGTACCAAGCCAAGTATTTTATATTATATAATTACCAATACCTGTGGAATTTTAAGCGTATCCTACTTAAGCCCATTTTAGTTCTTTATTCTACCTTATTTTGCTACCTAGGAACACAGTATAACGCAAGCTATGTATAAAAGCCAGTGGTATTCGAATAAAATCTCAGTTGTTAAAATATATCTAAGCAATAACAATCTAATTTTTTTAATATCTATAAAAATGGAGAACTTCAGCTATAAAGAATTATCCGAAGAGTATTTTAAAAATAAAAAGGAGGAAGATGTTTTAAGTTACATTGAAGGAAAACTCAATATATATTCCTGCAGCACTGAAATACGATCGGAACTGCAAAATAAAATAATCGATTTCGTCAAAAACTTAAAAAAGCGCTTCAAACAAGTTGGATGGAGTAAACCTAGATTTTACAACAGTTTTGCAAACTGGTTAGATGGCGAACTCAGTGTCCAGATATCTTCAGAAGGTACAAATGAAAGGAACCTTGGGAGACCAAAGAAATCACTTGAGAACTGTAGCGATAGATCTAAAAGGCGGAAGCTTAAGGATATCAACGAAGAAATCGGGGATAAAAATATTCAAGAAGCTTTGCTATATCAACTGCGATCACAAAAAGAACTCCCAAAAGTCGGTATTATTGAAAAAGTGCTTATCGCTAGTTCCAAGAGAACAAAACGGATTCAAACGCCAAGCGATGAAAAACAGTTTTCAAATGAAGAGGCATTAGCATTCTTTTTAGATTTGAAGTTAACAAAAGAGCTCAGAGTACGTGCAATTGAAAAAAGGTTCAAATCTGTATCCTGCTTATCATCACATAACTGCTGCTAAGAAGGAATGTTTGCCACCAAGGGACACTATTAAGTCAGTTTAACATCTTTACTCCCATATGCCCTATTCCAAATCAAATTTTTCAAACAAAAAAAAAAATAATTTGAGTAAAAAATTCTAATAATTCAACACACCGATTTTTATACAATTAGAACAGTAATGTTTTCTAATATGTCCATTATTTTCTATAAAATTCTGATCAATATCGAGCCTTTTTTGAACAAAAAAAAAAAAATTTAAAGCCGTTTCCCGGGATTGGAAATTTGGGTATTTCTTAATCAAAAATGGGGATGTTTTTCAGTCCACTGTTTTAAGAACTTTTTAATCTACATAACTGCCAAAATTCATTATGATACCTTAATTCATGTTAGATTTATAGAATGTCAAACATTAAAATTAATTATTTATATAGTGTAAATGAATAAAAGGGCTTTCAACATGAGTAAAAAATAATCATTTTTAGGTATGACATTCTATAAATCTGACATGAACAAAGATATATTAATGAAATTTGGCAGTTATGTAGATTAAAAAGTTCTTAAAACAGTGGGCAGAAAAAAATCCCACTTTTTGAATAAAAAATACCATAATTCTCAATCTCAATCATTAGCATTTTCATACTAAATGCTAAAAAATATCAAAAGTTCAACTTTGACCTTAAATTTTTCAACAACTACTGAACCGATTTTAACAAAATTAACACTGCAAAAAAGTTCAAGAAGTCTTCTCTCCTGCAAAAATTATCTCTATCGGTTCAAAAGTTACAGATTTTTGGCCGATGAAAAACGATTTTCAGCCACTGTGCAGCGTCGCCAAATGTGCAGATTTATCTACATTTTGCAGTTTTGAAGTGTTTTGTTTAAAAATTAATGGGCCTATTATGGAAAGTAACCACAGTTAAGTTGCTTGAATTTTTTTTATATTTAACCATCAGCGGCGTGACTTGTTTCCTGCTGCAGGCAACATTGCTTACCTTTAATTTTTTTTTTTTTGTAAATTTGCAAATTTTGCAATTTTTACATTTACATTTTTTACTAATAAATTTGTTATATTCATTATTATTTAAACTACTTTTTTAAATCTAATGTTTTCTTTTCTACAAAAAATGTGATATTTTATTTAAAAAAATGTAATTTGGTGTTCGTTTCTTAAAAATGCTTCGCTCGCTAAAAGGGTGGCTTGTTTTATTCTAAAAAATGCACCCTTAGTAATACTAATGGCATAAGGCATTGCACTTTACGCCCCGTATTAATCGACAGTGTTTATAATGCCATGTTAAAAGATTGCTTCTGCTTATATATAGGGTTACCAGACGAAGTTGGGAAAAAATCGCCTCTAATCAGGACAGTAAAAATATGTTCTTTTTTCTATTATTTAATAGTAAAAACATAAGATAATGATCGGTTGTCAGTGATATAAAATTTAAGTGAATTCGGTGTTATAAAATTGTTTAAAAAAAAAACGTCAAATCAACACATCTGAAAAACTTGGTGTTAATAAATCAACAATCTGGCAAAGGTATTTTCTTGTTTACATATTTTATAAAAAACATACTAAAGAAATTGGAATTTCGTCATTCATTTTGTTCATTTATTTATTTATTTAATATCTATCTATTAAAAAATTATGGTTTATGTATATTTTTTTTATATTTTGAAGAACAAACTTTTTAATTTATGTACATATTTTTTTTACTTTTTGAAGAACAAACTTTTTGTCAGCTGTTAAAAACAGGGCGGTCCAATTTTGTGTTTTGTTCTCGTCAAATAAAAATTGCATTATTACATGGTCGGCAAGACATTTTATACATGTAACAAGGTGGAATTTTTTTGTAGAAAAGAAAACACCATTAGGCTGTGACCAGAAAGAATCTATCAGAACCCAGATCGAAAAAATAATATTCATAACACAAAAACAGAAAAATTGCTTTTTAGCCATTATAATATTAAGGGCAATCACGATGGGTAGTTCAAAATGTACAAACGATGCAAATGTGTGCACATTTGCACAACACAACAACAAAATGTACGTATTTGCAATTTGCTTCATTTTACTTCTTTTGCACTAAAAAATCTTGAGCAAAAATAGTAGTGCATATTTGCTCAGTTGCAAATAAAAGCAAACAACAACTTTTGACATACGTACTCCCATATTTTTTTTATTTGTAAAAAAAGAAATTTAATTTTCAATGGTTTTAGTCATTCTTATTTGTTAAAAAATTTATTTTAATACCTTTGCTTGTGGATAATTGTAAACAAATGAATTTTTGACAACTTATGAGATAGTGCCGCCACAAGTTTTTTGTGTTGCCAGAATAAATTTTTAGAAAAATAGCACATTTGCTCCAAAAATATGTGGTAGGCTCACGATTTATCATAATATGCCAATTTGCACAATGACCACCGTGATTACCCTTATTAAAATGTTAAATTTAGTACTAGAATCGTCATCTAAAATGCAAAATAACGTAACACCTCTTTTTATAAGTTTACAGAAGCAAAAAACGTTGTAAAATGGAAAATATTTGAGATGTAAACGCAATGTTTTATATACATATAAGCTAAAAATGCGACAACCGATCTATTTTAAAAGAAAAAATATTAAGGGTTTTCATGATATCGCTTAAAATTGCCATCTGTGCAAATGGACTTGCGGGACTCGTTTTATATATTGTTAGTTTGTAAGACCCGTCAATACAAAAATAAATTAAAAAAAATATAAAAAAAAAGTTGTAATTTGTGAATTAAATGTGTTTTTAAAAATTCATAAGGAAAGCCAAGACTAATTAATTTATTATAATTATTGGAAAAATTTATTGTTTGTGATTTAAAAACACTTGAATTTTTTATTGAAATCGACTGTAAGCATTACAAAAATCAGTTTATATAAATGCACAATTGAACAGCCCACAATTGAACAGCGCGAGTCAAAATTTTTGAGAAACTTTACGAAGTTTGTATAAAATAATTCTGATACAATTTTGGACTGTTCATTTGCGAGCGCGTAAAAATGCACAGTTTGCGCAGATTGCGAGCCTTTTAAGCGAAATCATGAAAGCCCTTACTGTTTTTTGTTTAAAAAATAAATTAATTTTACCATGAATTTAAATTCATTTCGTTGTTTTAAAAATCTTATCAAAATCATTTTTAAATATTAATAATCTCTTGCACTGTAATTTTGTATAATAAAGAAATTACTCTACTTGAGTTTTGTTAATTTTACCTTGAATTTAAATTAATTATTCGTATCGGTATCGGCGATATTACTTCTTGAAAACCTTTTTATATTTGTTATTATTTTTTAATTTATGTGTGTTACGTTATTTTGATTTGTAATTTTTGAAAAGGTGATCCATCGTGAAGTTTGGTTTTAAATATGCTTTTTTAAAGATCACGCGTGACTCAGAAATTCACCAAAAAGGAGTTCGTTCGACTGTATTTTAATTTATAAATTTTTTTTTTTTTTTTGATTAGAATAGAACAGATTTTTATTATTTATGCAGCAATTTTTTATATTTACTTCTGCAATAATTTTCAGCTTCATAACTAACAGAACAACCTAAATCAGGGTGTTAAACGTTTTCTATCTGCCAAAAATTCTCATGCTCATCAAAATATGAAGTTGACCGCTTTTGTTAAAAAGTAATGGCAATAAGGTTAAGTAAATTTTCTGTACTGAATGGGACCGTTACTTTACTTTTCTTTAATTAAATTTTTAATTATTCTGTATATTGGCTGGGGAGCTAATGTTTAAAATGGTAGGGATGTTTTTATTTTTAATAGACTGGCATTTATTTAAAATTTTGTTTTTGTATTACATTAAGTATTATGTAGTTTTAAAATCTTAGGTATTTTTTTTAATGGTATGTAATATTTTTATATTGGACATGGAGGCTTTATATTACATGTTTTAATAAATAAATAAATAAATAAATAAATAAAATAAATAATGGAAGATAAGTTAACATTACTATTCATGACACAGCGTTGTGGCTCTTATTATATAAGTTTGTCATTGCAGCGCTAAAGCTAAGCCCTAGAAGATCCTACGCCTTACGCGCTGATTTAGATTGGTCTGTAACATTTAACCACAGAATAGGTATAAAACAGAATACCCAATTTTAACATTTAAAAAAATCAATGTTAGCTGTAAATACTCTGCAAATAAAATACTCTGCTATTTTTTTTTTTTTGGCAAGTGTGACGATACGTTATTTTGTTTAAGGAAATAATGCACTTGATAACACGAAATATAGAATTTTGTTAATAACTTGTTTATTTTTTAAGGCAGAAGTTAAAAATTTTGCAAACATAGAAATGTAGTGAATCGTAATCAATAAAAAAATCAATTTCAAATTTTTTGATGATTTTAGGTGACGATTTGTATTCTATATTGAACTCCTGTAATATAGAACAATACTATTTTTTCTTCGTGTATATTGAACTTTTTTATATTTTATGATTTTTAAACTACAAAATAGTGTTACTTTAAATTGGCAATTTACATATATTTTGTTTAAATATTTCTAGTCGCAGAGCCGCACTTGAAGAAAATGTGGCAGAAAGATTTAAGTTTTCAAATGAGATCTAATGCATATGAGAGACTTTTTTCCACTGTAGGTCTGGTGTTTCCAACGAATTTGTGAAATCAACAAAATAGTGTTACTTTAAATTGGCAATTTATATTTTGTTTAAATATTTCTAGTCGCAGAGCCGCACTTGAAGAAAATGTGGCAGAAAGATTTAAGTTTTCAAATGAGATCTAATGCATATGAGAGACTTTTTTCCACTGTAGGTCTGGTGTTTCCAACGAATTTGTGAAATCAACTATTTCTGCAAAAGCTTTTATATAAGTTTTTCATTGTATTTTTCAACAATTTGAATCTAAGTATACATATATATACGCCCGCTAATTCTTTCGGCAGTTTGTCTGTCGAAATGGGTTTTCCCCATATGATGGGGGCTAGGTTGTTATATATAAATACTACATATAGGAATAGTTTGATTTATCGGTCCACAAATGCCAGATATATGAACAAAAAATCACGACTGCTCCCAATTTTTAACCACAAAATTTAACTTATTTAAGTCTATAATCTATGAAATTTCCTGACAAAATGGGTTTAGCACAAAAGCGCCTAAACCTATTGTAAATTATGACATCAAAATTTGACACAGATATTTATTATATGTAAGAAGCACTAAATGTTAAAAATGGGCCAAATTAGACCATTATTTTACCTGGCCACACTAGTATGAGGCCCCTGTATATAAGATTTCGGATTTTTAATACTTTGGTTAATATAATTCGCCGAATATAGCACGTTTACTTGTTTTAAGTCTTATTAATATCAATTTCAAATATTAATATGGTTGCCTCTGGAACTTAGAATATTTTCGCACTCTAACAATGCATTCCGCCTAAAACTTAATAGAATACTTTGTAATTAATTTTAAAGCTATTTCTTTGGACGTGTAACTGAACAGACTTGACCGTTTTATTCAATGGACATTTAACTTATTTATTTAAATAAATAATCATTGGTTCATATATACATTTGTTTGTGTATTAAATATTAATTTACAAGTGTATATTAAACGGATATATATTTTTACGATTTTTACACTGTTTGGATCGTTTCTTTGTTTTCCTTTTTATTGGTTGGGGAACCAAAGGAGTAAACCGCTTTGAGGGTTAATTTAATTAATTAATATAATTTTTATTTTCTATTTATATAATTTTTTTTATATTTAGATATTTTGTTACTGTATTCAGGCAAACTGCTTTGTAATATATATTTTAATTGGCCAAGAGTGGCTTTTTATATTACATTTAATGAAATAAATAAATAAATAAATAAATAAATAATATCTTACGGTGTTATGTTGCATTGTAAAAAAATTACATTACTTGAGTTTTGTTAATTTTAACTCGAATTCAAATTTAATATTCGTATCGGTGACGGTATTGCCGATATTTGCTTTGGAATATCCGTATCAGTGTTGCCAAAACTTAATGAAGGAAAAAGGCTAGATTTTTGTGAAAAAATGCTAAAAAAAAATGCAAAATAAATGCTTAAAAAGTCCTAAGCAAATATATAAAAATAAAAGGAAAAACGATTTAATTTGAGAATAATAATTTCAGTGTTTTTTCATCAAGAATAAAAATAGATAAACAAGAACAAAATCTTTTAATAAATAATTAGCATGGTATAAAATTACATGAATTACGACCAACTTTACCAAGTTCAGTTAAAAATAGATTGTTCAATTAATCGGCTTTTTTGTTCAATGAAACGATTAATCGATTTGACATTTTTAAATTATTCGATTAAACGAATAAAATTTTAAAATTAATCGGTCGGTCGTGCTCGTTGAGAACAGACGTGTCATTCACCAGTGGTAGAGGGTATACAAATCACATAATTTTTTAACATAAATAATAAATCAAAATAGATGCAAAAATTTATATTTAGTTAATAAAAAAATAACGCAGCTTTAAAAAATTTGTATTGAATAACATTTAAAAGTTAACTTGGTTAAACCATTTAAAAAATTCCATTATGTTCACAATTTATTTTTAAAATATTAAAAATAAAATTTTTTGGGAAAATGCTGCAAATAGTGCTTTAGTCAAAAAAATGCTAGATCTAGCATTAAAAATGCTGAATTGGCAGCAGTGTTCCGTATTGGTATCGTATCGGCATAAAGGCGAATTCGTTACGTCCCTATTATATATTTCTTAAGTATAAATAAAATTAAATTTTTTTTAGTAAAATGGGTGTCCCCACATGATGACAATGGGCGTTATAGCTATGAATTTGACCAAACCAATTTCGTTCTACACAGTCTCCATTGGTACTTGCAATGCATAACACACATCGCAACTGATTTTCTATCCTTTCAGGATTATGGATACTGCAGCACAAGTTGAACGTTTTCTAGAAATTGAAGGCTTCAAATAGGCCCTAGTGTAATATTTTTTTAAACGACAATTGGCCCATAGGAGTTGAATTATCAGTTCTATTTAACAACACATATAACCGTAAAGCGTTACTTATTGCCAAATCTACAGGATTCGCAATAATATACCACTAACGCTTCATTCATATAATGGGTTGGTCGAAACCTCACAATCCCTGATTGTAACATTCAAATAATCTTGGTATAGTAAAGTCAGCATTTTGCTTTTCTATTCTTGCACCATCTTTTTACGTTTCTAAAGATATCCTGATATTTTCTGCCTTGTAACTATTATTTAAAAACTAGAAAGTGGCTCATCGTGACTATCATTCCAATCCAAACTAGAATTAAGATTTTCATTCTAGACACAAGCTTATTTTTCCCGGAACATCGTTCGGCATAAAATATATGGGGAAAAGCCAAATTTCTAGGGAAAAAAAACTGTTTACTTTTTATTCACGATAGGGGTGAATAAGTCTTCTTCATCACTTATGAAAGGGGCATCAGGTGGCACAGCTAAAATATCATATTTAGCATCAATGACATCGTTTTCTTTTTTGCACTTGACAGCCTCCTTAAGCCTCAAAATATCATTTTGGCATCTAAAAATATTTTGATGCGTCTTATTTAATATCACGTGATTTCAAATCACGTGCTTTTAAAATCATACGTGTGCTTTTGTGTTGTTCGGAAAATTATTTCGTTTTTATGTTTTTCGTTATGCTTTCGGCAATTGAAAATCACAGAAAAACACACAAAAAACGGGGCACAAAAATATCACACGTGTGATGTTAAAAGGCACATGTGGTCTGAATCACGTGATTTGAATGAGTGATTTGCGGAACAGGCCTGATATATTAATTTTAAGCCACTTAGCACCCAAATTTAATCTGTAAATTAAAATTAGGGCTTAGAAATATTCATGTATGAATACTAAAATTCACCATTCATGATAATTGTCATGAATAGTATTTGCAAAACTTTGTTTTATTTTCGCACTGTAAAATGAATAGCTAATAATTTTATTATTTTTCAGCACATGTACATATATGAATAAATTTGCTTTTTCTTTATAGTACATATACGCGTGTGAATAGTGAAAAGAAATAAATTCCCAATAATAAAATATGAGAGGCTTATCGTTGCTCTCATTAATATTTATAATATAAAGAATTCCAAACAGGGATGTTAAAGTTGGTTGGTTGTACTTTTTTTGGTTCATTTTGACCTTCTAAAGTACCGTGGTACTACCGTGACTAATTTGGAACAATTTAAAAATTTGTCATAGTTCCCCCTTTTTGAATGTTTAGTATAGTAAACATATTATTGAGTCCTTTTCATTGGATTATTTTTTTAATTATTATTTCTTTCATCAGGATTTAAAAAGCCTTCTTTTAAATTGCATTTTTTATTTATGAAATATGCACTTAAAAATATGAACCTGGTTAATTTAGAAATGCAATAAGAAAAAGATGCTCGAATACATGTATTTTTACAAAGGCTAACTTTTTTGTTCGCCAAATAGCGCGTAATTTCATGAATAAAATTTCACGTAATTTTAATAAAAATGTTTAGGATGAATGTGATATCTCTATCGTAACCTTTACAAAAATCACATGACCTTTGCAGAAATTTATTTCGGACAGAAGTGGATTTGTATATCTCTACAAATTATATCAATATTTATATAGTTAAAGAAATGAAAGAAAATGCAAAACAATTCTATATATAATTTTGCGAAGTTTTGAGAACCATAGTCAACTTTAATAACGAAGTTTTAATGTGGTTTCATAAATTTACTCCTGAAAATGTTACTTCAGGTAAAACAAGTAGTATTGTACCTCTTCTAGTTAAAATGTTCCCGAGTGAAATTGCAAATTTTGATTCAATCAATAA
This sequence comes from Pollenia amentaria, assembly GCA_943735925.1. Classification (NCBI taxonomy): domain Eukaryota; kingdom Metazoa; phylum Arthropoda; class Insecta; order Diptera; family Polleniidae; genus Pollenia; species Pollenia amentaria. The sequence goes on from OX031008.1 coordinate 120,410,971, forward strand.
TCCATTTAGAGCATTAGCTGATGTCGAGCAACTGCAGTCGTTAAAAAATTAAAACATTTGTAGTTTTTGGTCGGCAGTAGCTAATTTACAAAATGAGCTGAATGTCCATATGTTTTCTGACATTTCTAGAGTCGTTGCTGGAATTTTATAAATATAATAAAAACTAAGGAGAGAAACAGACACATGTGCCAACATTATGAAGTCTCATACAAACAAAGGAAGCTTAAGATCGACAAATTCATGCTGCTATGATGTAAAAATTTCAAAGTTTATTAACTAAACAAATAAGTGCCTGATTTTGATCTCATATACATATTTATAAGACTTTTATGTACCTTATTTTATTCATACATATACAGCCAAATTCTGGAAATTGAAATCACATGAATTTGAAATCGATGGAGATTTTAAATTACATTTTTTCAAAAAGTATCCTGGCTTTTGCTGTTTTCCAAAGTTGTTCTGGTAGGGATAAGTGGTATGAGGTTTTTAAAAGGGGATATTTTTATGAACTTTGAACACTGGAGTTTTAAATTTTTCGATTTGTCGATTTTAATTTCACTTGAATTCGATTTCCAGAACATATCCTATAATGTATATTAATGTTCAGTTTTCATTTTTTCTGAACAATTGAATTTTTATGTCGTTTTTGGTGTTCTAATAAATTAAATAAAAATGGTACCGTGAAGTTTCAAAAAGTAATTTTTTTTTGGAAGTTGGTACAAAATTTAAAATCCCATTTAACATCCCTGGTTCCAAATATGCATTCAGTTTGCACTCGTGGTCATAAACAAACATTTTTAATCTCGGTTGTTTTGTTTTTCGTGTTTAGGAAGAGAATAAATTTTTTGCTTTTTTTGTTATTGTATAATAGTAAGTATTTATTTGTGTTGTTTATAATTTTTACAAAATACATACCGACGAAAACTTTCTAAAAGGGTCACCAAAAGGGTATTTATTTTCAAGAAAAAAATTAAACCGTTTTTATATAAACAAAAAAAAAATTATTTCAGGCAGGTGGTAGTGTTAAAAAACTTAACTTTATTTACAAATATGTATTTTAAGGCATTCAATAAAAAATATATACCCATAAGAAATAGCAAATCTGTTTATGAGTGATGCAATTAGAGTAGCACAATTAAAAACCACAAAATTACAAAATATTTATGACATTGTTTGTGCTTTCAATGTAATTGTTTGGCGTTGTGTTGCGTTTTACATGATTAGGGCCTAAATTTTTGATTTTTTTGAGATATGACTGCGTTGCAATTAAGGAGCGATTTGTGCATTTATATATGTAACTATGAACAAGTACCAACACTTTTTTTTTTGTTTTTGCTATTTAATAAATTGAGTTTGAAAATTTCAAAGTTTTGTCTTGTTGTGAATTTGGATAAGCAAAATTCGTCTTCGGCTTCGGTTCCAATCACTAATTTTGCTACAATTTTCTTTCGCATCGCAATAGAGTAGACCACCTGACCACCGTCTGTACGAAGCTTAATATTGAGAGACATAACGGGTTTTCTTAGCGTTACCATTAGTTGAACAAGGGTCCTTGTATGGGTACAGTAGACGGTAATGGGTTAAGAATAAAGCTTTATCCCAGTAAGTATATTTTAATTTATTTTACAAATACACGTTCGCACATGTATTAACAGTGGTTGAAAAATGTGCACTCACATGGGTAAAAAGAGAGCAATTAGTTTTCTTAAAATGTGTACGTTTTTGTTGTATAACGCACTGGTTCTCTTAAGTAAATGTCAAGTGGTCGAAATTCGGCCACCGGGCGAAACTGGTAGGTATATAATACAATATAATAAATGTGTTTTACATGGCATCATTTAAAATTCTTATTTAAAACCTTTTGTATCTAATAATTTTGAGACGTGTGCAATTACATATAGATTTTACATCTGTAAAAGTGCATGTTATTTCTACAATATTGATCTTAGACCCTATAAAGTATATATGAGGGAAGTTGATTTGACGATGTCCGTCTACCCGTCCGGCCTTCTGTGTTGAAATAGGTTTTCCGAATATCCAAATACGATAGTGACTATATTTATGTCAGATACGCTCCGTTAAAGCTTGTTATTTAAATTCAATTCGATCGGTCTACAAATGGCTGAGATATGAGCTAAAAACTACAACTGCCTTTAATTTTTTTCATAAAATCCCATGTTGTTGTTTTTTATACCCATTTTTCAAAACTAGGTTTGTTACTTTAATTTCTTAGGATGGGGAGCCAATTATTAAACTTATCTTTTAACAGTGTTTTGTATATTTTTATTTTTATATTATTCAGGTTTATTTTTTGCATTGCAATGTAATTTGATTAGCCTAATTAGGCTTGTTATATTACAGGTTGGAATAAATAAATAAATAAATAAGTACACTTGCAAAAATTTGTTCTTGTATACTGAGGTGTAGGGTATCATATGCTCGGGCTTCACCATCTATACTTTCTTAGATGATAGTTTTTACTTTCGGTTGCAGTCTTTCTTTTTTGCAGTAAATATTTTATAATTAATTTTTCTGTTAAAGGAATCAGCTATTTTAAAAAAGAAAAATAGGTATTTAATTTGTGAAAAAAAGCTTTTCGTAAAAATGAAAAACTTAATCACCCTTATCGTAGTTGGCCAATTTAAAATACTCGTTAATGTTTGGAAATAGATTAAAGGAAATAAGTTAAAAGTTGGAGGTGTGAAAAATTGATTACAATAGCATTATTCGTTACGGTTTTAGGCGTTCCTAATGTTTTTCGAAAGTGGCTTATTTAGGGCTTATGGTAAATTATGCACCAATCTTCACGAAATTTGGAATGATTTCTAGTCACATCGAACGAATTTATTCAAAATCTCATATTAGCATGTACAATCCACCACTATTTATGCTTGTTTTTGTAACAAAATTATAAATTTTTCAAGGATGGTTCTTCCACCTTTGAATTTATAACTTTTATCCTACTAAACCGAATTTGCTGGATTTCAAACAAAAACTGCTTAGGAGAGTAAGAAACAAGTTGACCCTATTATTGTTTTCTTTTAAGTCATTCAAACGTGATCGGGATTTCAACAGACGCACAGTGCTAAATCGACTTAAATTACTAAAGAAAAAATTTCACAAGGAATGACATACTTAGCATAACCTCGTCACAAATAGTTGTGGTGGAGGGTATAAAAAAACATATACGTTTCCAATTGGAAAATTTCGTTGTATGCACATATTTTTTAAGGATTGCCATTATTCTGTAGTTTTATTTTACCAAATTAAACATGTGGTAATTCCCAACACTTTGTATTTGCAGTAACAAATCCCGTTATTACGCACCATTTTATACAAACTTGACAACCCTTTTATGTATATACACAAGTTTTTTCAGATCTGGCGTAAAAAAAACTATTGAAAAAATGATGAAATATTTAACTTACCTAACTTTGCTGCTTTGTTTCGTTTAGAGTTTAAAGAATAAGATGCTTAAAAACTTTTTATTAGAATTTAATTTAAGTTCCAATTCAGAGTTCTTTATTTTAACTTTTTTTTTTTAACCAAAGCCGCCGCCTCGCTTTCCTTTTTTTAGTGTTCGGGTTTCTTCTTTGTGTGAAAAAATTGAAAAATCGATTTTTTTCACTTACGTAGGTAGTTTATTGAAATTTATTCCTTGCTTTTTTATATATTATTTGAAACGAAAAAAGTAATTGTTGCTTTTACGTTTTTCGTTATAAATTTAATATTTATATATTAAGATGCTACTAATATATATAAATAAATACTAATATTAAATAAATTAATAATATTAATACTAATTTATTTTAAAAATATTTGCAGCAAAGCGAGGAACAACGTTGGCTTGACAAAACCAAACTAAAATAAAATGGCTGCTTTGTTAATAGAGATGTAAAAATGATGAGTATTTTAATAGAGAATACTAAGTACTGAATAATTGATACTTGATGTTGAAGCAATAACTTGAAGATTTTTTACCACAAAATAACCAAAAATTTTAAATTTTAATGCCTATAATATAAGCTCCTTTTTTCTAAAAAGTTAAGTAATTTATTTGTTATGAGGAAAAAGAAATATATGAACACAGCTAACACTGCAGCCACACGATCAAGTTGTTCTTGATAGTCTTTTACATATACAGTTTGTCAAAATTTGCAAAAACTGGAAGCTGTGACGTAGGCTGCACGCAATTTTGAAGCAATTTACTTTCAAGATGTCATCAAGAGAACAATTTATAAAGACAAACGAAAAAGTTTCTCACCAAACTTGTAATCAGCTCTTTTCTTGAACGTAAATTGATACACTCACTAGTAAGAGAATTTTAACTTGGAGGCCAAACGATCAATTTTTGTCTTTCAATTCCTTTCAATTTGCTCTCACTCTCATTTTTTTCACTAACACACTCACACTTTTTAAATTGATCACGAGATTGCTCTCAATTTTAACTATCCATTTGTTTGGCAATTTTACGCTCAATTTAACAGCTGATTAGAAGTTTAGTGAGCAAATTTTTCGTTTGTCAGTATAAATTGTTTTCTTGATGACATCTTCAAAGTAAATTGCTTAAAAATTGCGTGCAGCCTACGTCACAGCTTTCAATTAATGTAAATTTTGACAAACAGTATATGTAAAAGACTATCAACAAAAAGTTGATCGTGTGGCCGCAGTGTAAAGGCAAGTTCGCTTCAATTTTTAAAAGTATGAGTGTATTGGTAAAAAAGTGAGAGTGTATTAAAACTGGATAGACAAAACTTGATCGTGTAACCCTCAAGTAACTGGGTACAATCAATTTTTATCAACTTTTACGAATTCAACAAGGACAGGCGGGGTACACATTTACTTTAAAAACAAATGGAATGCGAAAAAAATCGCTGAAAAAGTTGTTGACTCAAAAATATGGATCAGTGCTTATCTAGCAAAAACTAATAACAACAAATTTGTAATAACAGCTGTATATAGATCACCTAGCAGTCCTGAAATAGCAGGAGACTTCAACATAGACTGGCGCAAGGAAGAAACGTATAAAATTAGAATGGAAAATATTTTAAATGATAATGGACTCAAGCAAGTAGTAAATGATTATACAAGAATCACACAGAATTCAATGACATTAATAGACTATGTAATAACAAACATATGTAACATTACAACGGCAAATAATAATGAAAATAAAATAACGGACCATGAAGCAATAGACATTAAAATCGAATATAGTAGGAATGAAAATCAAACAAACTTAATAAAAAAAGAAATTGAGATGTTTAAATACAATTAAGATTTATTTAACAAGGAATTGGGTGCAATATTAAAATATAATGAAAATGACAATATTAATAGTAGTGTGGATACAATGGAAGTGTGTCTTGAGAGAACAATTAAGAAATTTACGAAGAAGAAAATAATTAATACAAAAAACGAGATTAAGAATTGGTTCAACGAAGAACTAAAAATACTCAAAAGAGAAAAAATTATGAAATACCAGATTGCTAAAACTGAAAATAGTGAATACGCTTGGAGTAATTATAAAGTGATAAGAAATAGTTATAAAAACAAAATAGAGTTTGAAAAAAATAAATATATCAATAATAAAATAAATAATGCCAAAGACCAGAAACAAATGTGGACGAAAATAAAAGACCTAGTACTTAGAAAAAGCATAAATGTGATTAAAACTGTGATATTTAATGATATAGAGTATAATGATAACTATGAAATCGCCAACCAATTTAATAATTATTTTGTCAATAGTATTAAGTCAATTAGAGATACAATAGAAAACGTGCAATATATAAACATAATACCTGTGATAACCTATAGATTTAAATTTCGTGCAATATCCATACTGGAACTAAAGGACATATGTAAATGCATTAATAACAAGCCAGACTTTAATAAAATATCAATTAAAATAATTTTAGACAACTGGAACATTATTGGTAAAAACATGCTAAATGTTATAAGTAAATCTTTTGAATCTGGTATATTTCCTGAAAATTGGAAATACTCTATGATAACACCAATAAAAAAAGTGTCAAAAACAAACAAATGTGAGGAATTCCGGCCAATAAATATGCTTAAAACGTGTGAAAAAATTATAGAAAAAATTGTTAAAGATCAGTTAGAAAAATATATGGAACTTCATAATATGTTTTCGAAATATCAATCTGGTTTCAGAAAAAAATACTCATGTGAAACAGCAGTAAATTATGTAATTAATAAATGGAAATATAGAGATGCAAAGAAGAAGATTATGGGAATTTTCTTGGACATTAAAAGAGCATTCGAGACTATTAATAGACAGGTATTGATCCAAAAACTATATATGTATGGCATTCGACAAAACGAACTACAATGGTTTAGATCATATCTAACAAATCGAAAACAAATCACGAAAGTTAACGGTGTAAAATCCGATAAAATAGATAACGAATTTGGAGTGCCTCAGGGTTCTATACTAGGAGCGTTATTGTTTATAATATACATAAACGATATGCCCATTATTCTAGATAAATGTGAAATAGTCCTTTATGCAGATGACACCTTGATCTATGCCGAAGGAGACACAGAAACGCAATGTTATGATAAATTAAAATATGATATCGACAAAATAAACTATTGGCTTAAAATAAATAAATTAAAATTAAATGAAAAAAAAACTAAACTAATGGAAATAAACATGAACAGTAACTTAAATTTAAAAATAAATAACGAAACTATTGAAAAAGTTAAACAAATTAAATATCTTGGTTTTATAATTGATAAAGACTTAAAATTTAAACAACATGTTGAATATATATGCAGGAAAATTGGCAAAAAAATTGGATTTTTTAAAAGGGTGCGAAATAAAGTATCAATAATAAGAGCAATAAATATATACAACACAATGGTCAAACCACATTTTGAATTTGGTTCTACAATTTTATATACTTGCTGCACAACAAGACAATTAGAAAGACTACAAAAACTTCAAAACAAGGCCATGCGTTCTATTTTAAAATGCAACAGATTTACCCATATAAAGTTAATGCTTGATGCGCTAAGATGGCTAAATATACAACAGAGACTGGAACTAAATACAATAACATTTGTTCAAAAAATGAAGATGGGAAATGCTCCTGATTACCTAATTGATCAACTTAATTACGTAGGAGGGGTACAGCCATACAATCTAAGAAACTCGGAAAACTTTAGACTGCAAAGGGTGACAACAACAGCAATGCAACGATCACTTTTCTTTAAGGGATTAAAATTATATAATTCGCTACCAAATAAGGTTAAATCAGAAAGAAATATTAATATATTTAAAAAAAATATTGCACAAATTGTTAGAAATAATGGGAATAATGTAATTCAAGAAAATGTATGAAAAAATTGTTAAATTATAATTATCAGTATAATCTAAAGTATAATAAATACTACTTATTACTATTTAAAAAAAAAAAAAAAAAAAAGAAACAGAGTTTTTAGAAGCATTGGAGGAAGTATTAGAAGACATAAATGAAGCAAACTGTGATATAATAATAGCTGGCGATTTTAATATAGACTGGAGTAAAGAAGGTTTTTATAAAAATAAAATTAGTTGCTTACTTGATGATAGTGGCCTTAAACAGATAATGAACGAATTTACAAGAATAACGCAGAGCTCGAAAACATTAATTGATTATGTAATAACAAACAACACAAATATATCAGCAAAGATTAATAGTTCAAACAAAATTTCAGATCATGAATCAATAGATATAATAATAAATAATGCAGAATACAATCCCAATGCTTATAAAGATATTGAGATATTTAAATATAATAGACATCAATATAATAGAGAAATATGGAACATTCAACAAATATATATAAATAACGACCTAAACAACAACGTCGACTTTTTCGATAAATACCTGGAAGACGCAGTTAAAAAACTAACTAAAAAAATGACAATTAAAGAAAATATTAAATGTAAATGGTTTGACGAAGAAATAAGACAATTAAAAAGGGAAAAAAATAATAAAAACCAAATAGCAAAAATACAAAATACAAGTGAAGCTTGGGCTAGCTATAAAACAACACGAAATTTGTACAAAGTAAAAATTGAAAACGAAAAAAATAATTATTTAAATAACAAAATTAATAATGTTAATGGCCAAAAAGAAATGTGGAGGGAAATAAAAAAACTTATATTAAGGAAAAAACAAAGTACAATTGAAACTGTGATATTTAATCACATAGAATATAAAGAAAATTTTGCTATAGCCGATAATTTTAATAAATATTTTATAAATAGTATTAAAACAATTAGAGATACGATAAATAATGTGCAATATGTCAATAATATACCTGTGATAACCTCTCAATTTAAGTTTCGTGCAATATCAATAGAAGAACTAAGAAAAGTATGTAAAATTTTAAAAAATAAGCCGGACTATAATAAAATATCAGCAAAAATGATTTTAAATAGTTGGAATATCGTGGGAAAGAAATTGCTAGAGATAATAAACAAATCGTTAGAGATAGGAGTATTTCCCGAAAATTGGAAAACGTCAATGGAAACACCAATTGAAAAGATTGCAAAGACAAGAAAATGTGAAGAATTTCGACCAATAAACACATTGAAGACATGTGAGAAAATAATAGAGAAAGTGGTAAAGGATCAACTAGAGCAATATATGGAAAGTAACTCAATTTTATCAAAATAGCAGTCTGGATTCAGAAGGAAGTACTCATGTGAAACTGCGGTGAACTATTTAATAAACCGATGGAAAAAAACCGAAAAAAACAATAAAATAGTGGGAATTTTCCTAGACTTCAAAAGGGCTTTCGAAACAATTGATAGAAATATACTACTGCAAAAACTACGGAAGAAGAATCAGATCACGATTGTTATGACAACCTCACTCACGATATGGAAAGCGTAAAAAACTGGCTCAACATGAACAAACTTAAACTAAACGAAAATAAAACCAAGATAATGGAAATAAACACGAACAGCAATATAATTTTTAAAATAAATAGTGAAGTAATAGAAAAAGTAGACCAAATAAAATATTTAGGTTTTGTTATTGATAAAGACTTAAAATTTAAACAACATATTGACTATATTTGTAAAAAAATCGGTAAAAAAATTAGTTTTTTCAAACGAATTAGAAAACAAATTTCAATTATAACAGCAATCAACATATATAACACTATAATCAAACCTCATTTCGAATTCGGGTCAACAATATTATACACATGTTGCACAGCGAACCAGATTGAACGACTACAGAAATTACAGAATAGAGCAATGCGAACAATACTGAAATGCAACAGATACACACATATTAATTACATGCTAGAAACACTAAAATGGCTCAACATAGAACAACGGCTCAAAATGAAAACACTATGCTTTATTCAAAAAATAAAAATCGGTGAAGCCCCAGAATACTTAACGGAACAAATAAGATATGTGAGAGACGCACAACCGTACCAATTAAGAAACGTGGATCATTTTAGAATTGAAAGAGTATCAACAACTGCAATGCAACGGTCGCTATTTTATAAAGGCTTACAACTGTACAACTCCCTGCCCAATAATGTAAAATTTGAACATAATATAAACTTATTCAAAAAACACATTGTTTACTATGTAAAACATAATATGTAATTCTAAAAAAATTTATAGACAAACATTAATGTAATAGTTTTGAAAAGTATTTTTATTACTAATAAAGAAATTATAATAATAATAATAACAAGTATCGGATACATGAATAAGCTACTTGGTGGTCACACGATCAAGTTGTGCCATCCAATTTACTTGAAAATATCAACAAAATTAGTTTTTTAAGACTGCTATAGATGACTAATCCGTTAGGCCCAGACAGACGGTGAAACACAACTGAAACGAACCTCTATAGAAATTGTTTTGAAACCAGTTTAAATCGTTTTCCACACACGCTCAACCTTAATTGTACCAAAATGTAAAGAAATTATTACAATCATTTCGGTTTTCTTTTAGAACAGATGAAACAAAAATACGAGTCTCCTGAACGCCGGCTTCAGTGCAACTGATTTCCAGTGCGTTTTAAGGCGGTCTCAAAATGGTCTCGTCATGTGTGGTCCTTCATAGGAGTCTATGGCATAAATTCAAATGAAACTCGAAAATAACTAGAAGTTGTAGTTTTGTTACAGTTGCTTTTCACCGTTTGTTTTAATGTAAATGATTAGAAAACGACTTGTTTAAGGAACAAAAACCAATATGCAAAATGTGCGAAATCATAATATAATCGTGCAGAAGTTTTTTGCATGACTTAAAAGAATTTAAGTTGTATTTTACACAGGACACAGAGGAAAAAATATTTTTTATGCAAATCTTTCAAGAAAGTCTCTAAAATATTTCGTAATGTTTTAGAAATCCGAGTGGCAAAATACTGTTTCAAAAGAATCGCTGCTAGAGTACTATATTATCCCGACAAAAAAGTCTATTTTGGCTCAAAAGCTGGGCAGCTAACAGTTTATAAAAATTTGTATTCAGTCTCGAGCCTTTTTTGACTACCGTGAGAAAAAAAATTCATTTATACGCACGTGACTCTTTTGAGAGAGTCTTTATGACTCGCCAATTACGACTCATTTTTAAGACAGATCACATATCGATCATCTGCATGATCAATTTATTACTGCGCTCATTCTGTAATTTTTTTTTTCAAATCCCTTCTAAGCGCACTACTGAAAAATTAGTTTTTGATCATCTAAGGTAGTCTTTCAACACTGAGTTTGGTGATATTTGTTAAAACAATCTTCCACATGCTGACTGGGTAGATTACTTCACTTTCCATTTGTTTAGCAATTTGAAAGAAAGCACATTTATTCTTGTGTTTTATTTCAAAAATATATTTTTTAACAATAATGTGCTTTATTAAATAAAGAAGAAATTTGTTTTTAAAAACTCTTGTGGCTTTTTCAAAATAATCTCTGATAATAAATATATGAACAAAATTTTTAGTTGTGTATTTTCTTCCGTCGGTTCCCGACGCAGCTCCAAATAAAAAAACAAGTACCTAGGCATGGCCCAATTAGAAGTTCTGCGCACAACTACAACAATAGAAAAAACAACACGCGTTTTGTTTGTGTATACAAATGGTAAAAATTTCAAAAACTTGTCACTAAGAAAAATGTTTGTTGTTTTTATCATGTATTTATTGTGTTTAATGAAAATTTTCCACCGGAATTTTGGCGTACAATGTTTGTTTCCGAAAAATAGTCTGCGCAAATGTGATGGGGCGAAATTCCTGCCCTAAATTTCACCCCATTTTGCACTTTCCACTGGGTCTTTGGCACTGAAAATAACGTACCGCATCCACTTTTAAAATGTTTTTTACACACTGCACAATAACGCATTTTAGTGTTATCACACTTTTTTTTATTATTAATGGTTATTTAAAATCTTTGTTCACAATTAATATATTTTACTTTAACATAAAGAAAAACGATTTCTTGGTATCAAAAAGAATATTAAAAAAAAAAATTAAATAAAAAATGTAAACAACTTTTGACATTTTGCCCATTTATGCCTATGTATTATGATTAAAAACACAACTCTACAAAAAATCAGCAGGCGTTTCGAGCAGACCTACTAATTGGGCCATGGTGATAGAAAATTTAAATATTAGAGCAAAATATACAGTGAAAAAAGTTGCGCAAGCTCATAGTTTTCGAGTTATGGACCTCATAAGTTTTCATATATATATATATATATACGATTTTCAACTATTTTTCTCAATTTAGATGGCCAATATTGGTATAATTTTAAATTGACACATTGGTCAACTCATATGAGTGTTGATAATCAAGTTGTGTGTATAACTTGAGAGATTTATTGAGCGTGTGCCTGCAGCATTTTTTAATGTTTTCATTTTTACAGCACTAATGCCCGATATGTGGAAAAACTTGGTAGCACTGCAATAGTGATGTGTAATGTTATCAGAGCTGCCGTTTGAGTTATTTCTAACCAGTTTTACCAATCCACGTGAAATTACACATATTGGTGGCTATTCTTAAAAACGCGTCGAACGAGTGAACATTTACATGAAAACAAAAACAAAATTTACGAAAATTGTTTTTGTTATCTATACTCTTTTAAAATTAAATTAACGTGAGAGATTCAACGCGTTTATGTCTCCTTTAAAAACTGTAAATTTTGTATGATAAACAAAAACAATTCTTGTAAATTTTTTGTAAATTTGTTTTTGTTTTCATGTTAATTTTCACTCCTTCGACGCGTTTTCAAGAATAGCCACCATTGTGTATAATTTTCACTTGCATGTGTAGCCCATGTGTAATTTGTATCATGTGTAAAGGTGCACGTACACGACATGTTTTTTACATCTGACTTGTCAACTTTTCAAGTCACATGTAATTGTGTATGTCTGTCAAAATTGCTGTTTTACATAACACTACGTCTTCAAGCGCTATCGACTTGAACATGACATGAACATACATAATTAGTTCATGTTCTTGTATGTGGTGAATACGTGTTGATGTTCATGTTCTAATTTACCACAATTGTTTTTGTTGTGTTTTTGGTTATATACAGAAAATGACATTGTAAGGCGACCATCATGGCGAACATGGTTTCTAAGACATATGTTTAGCCAACGATGGCAGCACATGAACGAAATATGAACATGAAGAGTGTACACTAGCAGAATTCATGTGCGACATGATGTTCTTACCAAGTTGATGGATAGTGGAGACGTGTAGTAAGGTTTATAATATTTGATCACACACGTACATGTAATTTGCTTCTGACGTTGTCTCTGTTTTTTCGCATAGTTATTGCAGTCACCAAAGTAGTTCTCGGTTTCAAAATATCGTACTGCCACCACAAAAATTTTTATTTGCGCAGTAAAAAGAGTTAAGCCATCTTAACATTTTTTTCTTTAAATTCGAAGAAACCAATTTAGGATATTATAATAGAACGATTTTCTTTATATATATGAACATAATTTATATTCAATGGTGAAATTATCATACATACATCGGTATTGTAAAATATTAACTTAGGCCGGCTAATGATTCCGTTAATAGTGTACCGCCGCTTCCGGTTTTTTCCCGGCATAGATTTCTGACACAGCTGATGGCTGATGAATAGAGCACGCTCCAATTAAAATTTTGTCAGATGACTTTGCGAGAGCTTCCAGAATCCACTCCAGAGTATTTTTGGTCTCCACCAGTCACGTTGAGTTATAAATTGTTTTCCACCAGACAAACACGTTAAAAAATTTGAGGTTAAAAACGATTGCACCAAGTCAATGCTGACAACCGCAAAAACTGTAACTCGGTACAGTTATACGACGCCAAGCCATCAAGCAATGCGAGGTGACAACGCAGAACGCACGAAAAGTAGACAAACAAGAACGATCTGATTGTCCTTAAAAAATAATGACAACGAGCACGAGCTGCTTCCCCACTCAGAGCAGTTTTACGAGTGTAGTTTCACTTTAAGTTCTATTTTTTTCATTAATTTTTGACAGCAAAAATTTTCTTTTCGAACATTTAGTTTTTGTCATTTTTATCAGTTTCCATCACAGTCAAAAATTTTTTTCACCCTGACTTTTTTCCACTTTCTATTTCCACGAGCAATATTCTACTGTCAAATTGCTAAAGCCCCAGTGAGCTGACAGTAACAGTAATTAATGTAACCGTAAAATAAAAAAGTAAGAAAAATCTATTTTCTATAGATTTACGGCTGTATTCATAAAAAGTTCTTAATTTAAGCTTATAGTATGTAATAACTATCAAACGCTTTTTGTTTTATAAGCCTCTTACAAAATGTTGTATTCATAAACGTACATGAACAGCTTTTTACTACGCACAAAAAAATTCATAGGTAAAATTACCTAAAAATATGGTATAAAATTAACTAAGTGCAATGGTAGCACGGCAGTATCTAAGTTTCTAAGGTAATATACATAACTTATAAATAAGGTGATTTCAATGTTCGAAAAGTATGTTGAAGCAACATAAAAACTTTGAAAATTTACCTAAAATTTAACTAAATTTTTATGTTTTTTTTAGCAAAATTATCTTAGTTCCACTTTGTTCAGTCATTCTTTCTTGGCTACACATGCGCGTTGTCGGCAATGCTTGAAGAAAATCAAAAAGTTTTTTTCAAAAATTATTTTTGGGAATGAAATATTTTATTAATTAATTCATTTATTAATGATGTGCTAATAATCCCAAATTTTTTAAATGAAAACACTGAAATTTATTGTTGTGGGAAAGCTAGTTCCTATGCGCATTTCGCTGGTTGCTTAGGCCAGCTCGTCAGGAAAATTTTTCCAAATACTTTAGAAAAGCTAAAAATATTATACAAGTAAGACCATAAAGTGAATAAGAATTTTAAAACACTCTGGTCTTAAATGTAACAATATCAAAGCTTCAACAAAGTCACAACAATAAACCGTCAATTTTTTCTTTCTTACATTCCCCTACAATTGGCTGGGTTTTTTCCAACACAAATTGTAGTTGTAAGAGGATGGCTGATTATTTAATAGTCTCCTGTTGTGATTGCCAAAAAAATTTTATTTGCTTTGTGTTGTCATGAAAAATATAAATATTTTGTTTTTGATTGTCATGTTTATTTGTACGTCTCCGAAAAGCCCGAAATAAACGACGCTAACACATATGCACTAATTGGTGGGCTTATTTGATAGTCTTCAGGGCCATTTACCCTCAGAAAATTTATCCATATCATGGTCGACTTTAAGACCCTTTAGATATTTTTTCGGTTTAGGCTTTTCGGCACGCTTGTTCTTTTTCCCTATCTACAAAGTCGTCTACTCCAAATTCTTGATTCATTTTTTCTAAAGTTTAAGCCTGTTAAACTATTCATATTTATCTAAATTAGTAACATATATATACATATATTTGCCGGTAAACAGGAAACAATTTAATACTGTACCCGTTTCTCTGCTGCTTTTTTTCGTCCAATACCTTTTTGTTTCCATAAACCCACTTCCTGATGTAATCGATTTCGTCATCGGATTCCCCTAGATTTTTAATGCGAACAACTTTTTCTTTCAATTTTTTACATAAACAACAATCCATACCTTTTTTACTTATAATTTCCTCCCTATTATATTTTTATTCTCGTAGGTTGTTTTATATTTTTGTCATTCGCTTAAATTTAAATATGAACCTTTTTAATAATTAAATAAAACTTTATAAATTAAAAGAAATTTCGTCAGATGACTGTGCTTCTGACTTTTACAGATGCAATGTTTTAACCACAGAATTAACAAATAATAATCTGTGGTTTTAGCTACCCGACCACACGCGCAATATGTTTGGCAATTATTGCGTCAAACTTCAAATATAAAAAATTAGAGTTTTTTTATATAGAGTTTGACAGTTGCCACAGCAATAAATGCTAAACATATTGCGCGTGTGGTTGGGTAGTAAGGGTAACAAACGCATGTATGTATTTTGCAGTGGGAAATTTGACAAGTCTGATGTAAGAAACATGTCGTGTACGGGCACCTTAAGTAATTTCAATAAATAAAAATGCATTATTTATTTATTATTTGAAGTTAAATAGTAAATAAACAACAACATGACAAACATACTTGAACTAAACCGAGCAAACAAATTAATAACTCATAAATATGAGATCAGTTAAGGCCGTTTTACCCTATCCCAAAATTCTTACGTGTTTTGACGAAAAATCAAATCTGATCTAATTATTGTTTGAAAATTTTCAAAAAACTATAACAACTTATCATGACACTGTTATATTTTTTTGAAAATACGTAAGACTTGTGTGATATTGTAAAGCAGCTTTTAAAAGGTTTTTAGTTTTAGAAGATCTTATAAAATAATCTTTTAGGCACATAATTAGCTTTGAATCACAGAACTATAATTTGTGCTTTGAATGTTAAGGATTTAAGCGATTCTTTTCTTTAGTTTTGATAAAACTTGACTTGGAAAACAATAATTCACTTATCGTAGATGTTGGAAAAATCGGCAACCCATAATACAGAATATCTAAGAACATCTAATATGTTAATTATGATTAAGCCAAGAGTGCTGTAACAGTCTCCTTAGCATTTCTAGAAAATATAGCCAAGAAAGACTCTTCACTCTACGATGGGCGAGATAGTTATCTGCTGAGGAAGCACCGGAAAAACGCTGCTAGATTCGAACGAAATCACGGTTCTGTCGGCCATCCTAGGGCTTCCCTATCCTGCGGGATACACGGCAATGGCTGGTCAGTAAAGACAAAGGTTCCTCTCCATACTCTGCTGTCGGATCCGACTGATATCCTGATAGCTTCACTGGGGTGTAAAGAGAACCAAGGGAGGGGCTTCCAGTTCGCAGTAGACCAGTAGTCTCTCAGGAAGTTGACGTCGATGAGTGGGGTTGCTATATTTGGGTTGGGGTCTACCATATTTAGGTTTCCTAAAAATGATAGTCCCTAGGAGGCTGAAAGTGGTGCAGACAAGCCTGCATCACTGTGAAGGTGGTACTTTAACGAAACTGTTGACCAGTAGCTATGAGCAATCTTGTCCGCTGAACTTTCGGGTAGGCGCTCGCATCCGAGATGGTGGACAGACGAGCTGAATACTCAAAGGACCACTGTCAGAAGGTTATTCAATAGAGCGAAGTATACGCGTAGGGATAAGGATTGGAGTAACTTAAGGATAAGTTACGATATAATAGGCATAAGGGAGATATAAGAAGGGCAAAGAGGGACTCGTGGATCAAATTTAGCGAGTCAATGGAATCTGTAAATGAGATGTTCAGATGAGGTTCAGAAAAATTTCATCCAAGGACCCTGCGGTCCCGGGACTTATACAGAGACCTGACGACTCGTGGATGGATTCAAGCTCCGAATCTCTCTGTTTGCTTATGGAGACTCAGTTCCCGGGATGTGTGGATCCTAGGATGGGGGAACAGATGGAATGTGGTAACCCCTTCTCCGGCTCGGGCTCAGGAGTTTAGGTTAAGGAAGAGGTGGGGGATATTATCACCTTGGATAAGGTTACATGAGCGGTTAATACTTTTGGGTCGTACAAATCGGCAGGACCAGATAGTATCTCTCCCGCCATGCTACATAATATCCGGGGATTATCACTCTTACTGCTAGTGTAACTATTCAGGGTATGTTTGCTGGGCGGCTAGATTCCTAGGAGGTGGAGAGAGGTCAGGGTTATTTTCATACCTAAGGCAGGTAGAACCGGGCACTCTAAACCCAAGGATTTTAGACCAATCAGCCTATCGTCTTTGCTTTTGAAGACATTAGAAAGACTGATTGATCTACATCTGAGGACGAAGATTGACGCCGGCAGAATTTTATGCTGCCGGTACTAAGGTGAGTAGAGTTTATTCTATCTGATAGTGCTAAGTCTCTATGTAGAAGTTTTTCTGGACAGGAAGCTGTCCTGAAGGTGGACAGCTTCCTCTTCCGTCAGTGTTGGGATGGCTGTACACTTCGGTGGTTAGACCCATTCTTACGTATGGATGCTGTGTTTGATGGGCGCATTGAGGCTGTCTAGTTGGAGGGGAGTTCTATCTAAGGAGGTGTGCTTTGATCGGCATGACAGCGGCCATGAGAAGTACCCCTCGGGCGGCTCTGGATCTTGTTCAATATATTGTGCCTATAGAGCAGTATGTGATGGGAATGGCAGCCAGAAACATTCTTAGGCTGAGAGAGTTAGGTCTGCTTAGAAATTTTACGGAGTGTCACTCGCGGATCCAGAGTGAAATTGGTGCTGGTGGCTATTACCTTGGCTCGCTCGGCTCCACGGATTATGTGGGCACTAGGGTCGATTTTGGGCATGTGCCCGAGGTTATATTGCCGTCTAGGAAGATCTGGTCAGGTCAGGGCATATTGTATAGGGGATTTTCAATTTTCAATGATGGCTCGAAGATGAAAGGCAGCGGGAGTCTACATTAAGGATCTGGACATAAGGTCATATAAACTTCCTGACTACTGCAGTGTATTTAAGGCGGAGGTTCTGGGGATTTTTAAGGCCGTAGAATTGGTAAGGAGCAACATTACTAGGGGATCGGAGGTCACTATATACATATGTGGACAGCCAGGCGCCTTAATGGGCTGTTATGTGAACTCCAGGCTAGTGGATGATTGCAGGAGGACTCTATGATGAATCATATCGGATTATGTAATGAGGCTGTGCTGGGTACCGGGTCACTGCAACATCACCAGCAATGAAACAGCTGATGAATTGTCAAGACTGGGCTCCGAAATGGAGGATCCTGACTGTCTGGAGGCAGTCAGGCCTCCAATTGGCTTCTACTTTAGGAGAATCAAGGAATTGCCTGGGGGAAACGCACGGACTGCAGGGTAGGTCGGGTGCTGTGGTCGGTGCTTAGGAAGTCCGAATCGGACTCGCTGCTGGGCAGAAGTAGGGTCTGCGTCAGGACTATGATAGGTATAATCACGGGCCACTGCATGATAAGCAGGATGGCGGAGAGCATGCGATCTGACTTGAGGGATATAAGTAGGATATGTGAGGACCCGAAGTAGTTGAGCACATTCTGTGCCACTGTTGCAGACTGCAGAACAACAGGCTGAGCTGGCTAGATAATAGATTCCTGCGAAATTGGGGGTATCTCGGGATTCGTAATGGGAATGACCTAGCTGTGCAGCAGGAGACTGGGGACTGTGCATATTTAGGACAGTGTTCTTTTTAGTAGGGTAATTTATTGTTTTGCTCCAGTTTTTGTCTTCCGCTTCTTTCTCTATTCTTGTACTTTTTCTCCTTATTTTCCCTATTCTTCTCTTAATTCTATCTCTAAATAAGGCGCCACAATGGACCATATTGTTCTCTGGGTGAGGGTGTGAAGTTTACTTCGCACCAGCCTTTTTGCATTTTAGCTAACGATATTAATTTAGTTTTTAACCAATATTCACATGCATACATACATACATACATTCCTATGTGCACATATCGATGCCTTAATGCAATATTCACATTGCAGAAAAGATGAAACCGAAAATGCAAATAAAGTTTTCAATTGCTATAACTCAGTCATATGTATATGCCCTGATCTGGCTGAATTTTAATAGCAACCTAGTCATAATTTCTAGAGTCTTAAGAAACCACATTTGAATATACACACGGACATACGCACAGATGGGCATCGTTAAGTTAGGTAGGTAGGTAGAAAGGCTGGTGTGAAGTCTCCTTCACACCCTCACCCAGAGACCAATATGGTCCATTGTGATGCCTTGTTTAGAGAGAAAAACGCTAAGTTAACTCTGATGTAAATCCTTTAACTAAGTATATGAGGCATAAATGTATAACAACCTAGTCCCCATCATTTCTAGGGTCTTCGGCAAACCCATAAAGACGGACATCATTAACATATTAAAACTGCTGCTATGTACATTAGACCGACTCAAGTTGTATGGAGCCGAAAAAAGTGTTTTAGTTACCCCTCTGAAAATAAAGGTTGATATGTTTTATGATGATTCCCAAAATATTTTGGGTCTAGCGTTGACCATCCGTGAGCTGGACCATTTTTAAAAAAGGTATTTTTTTCAGTTTTTCGAATTTTTTTGTACTTTGCTCCAAGACGACATAAATAAAATTTGTTATCGTCGAAAAGGGTTTTTGAAGCAGCATCCAATGGTATATAAAACTTTACCACTTGCGACCTACTTATTGAGATATTTAACTAAATACATATTTTCGTTACGGGTTTTCAGCCAAATTCTACGTATGTGGAAGTAATGTTCTGCTTTTCAAATTGAATCTGTTTTAAAATAATGTTAATTTATTTTTTTTTTTTTTTGTAATTTTTACATAAACCGCGAAAATCGCGATATATTTATTCTTTTTTTCATATATAGGCAATATGAGTATACAATTTTTTCATTTTAAAATTTATCAAAATGTGAAAAATACAATAAAAAAATATAAAATTAATATAAAAATACGTAGAATTTGTATGAAAACCCGAAACGAAAATACATATGTATTTAGTTAAATATATCAATAAGAAGGTCGCAAGTGATAAAGTTTTTTATACCATTGGATGCTGCTTCAAAAACTCTTTTCGATGATAACAAATTTTATTTATGTCGTCTTGGAGCAAAGTACAAAAAAAATCGAAATACTGAAAAAAGACCTTTTTTAAAAATGGTCCAGCTCACGGATGGTCAACGCTAGAACCAAAATATTTTGGGAATCATCATATAACATATAAACCTTTATTTTCAGAGGGGTAACAAAATCACTTTTTTTTTTTGAGTCGCTCTAATGTACATATGTATATCAATAATAAAATAACAGAAAAATTAACTTTATTATTAATAGAAATTATACTTGAGAGCTCTTTAAAATGGGACTTTGTATACTAATAAGTTATCGATATACTTTTTGTTTATTTGGAGTTTGCAATTTTTCCCTTTTTATAAAATAAATAAACATCTAAAAAAAAAGGCATCATTAAATCAACTTCGCTACTGATAAGGACCCAGAACTTATATACTTTATAGAGTCTAAGTCTAAGACCAATATTATAGAAATTACAAACGAAATGAAAAACTTTTATATACCATTTCAATCTGTGGTGAAGAGTATAAAAATAACTGTATATTCAGTATTTTTATTTATAGTGCTTGGAACTCGGTATATTCCATGTTTGTTTCTTCAAACAATACACCCAAAATTTAATGAAAATTTAATTTATTACATTTATATACCTATTTTATTTCGCTATCATTATCATAATTTAACAACAAAATTTAACATATTAAAATAATAAATCATAAACAACCTATTGTTTGGTTTTTGTAGCCTTTCCACTGCCGTCTTTAACCTGTAGATTTTTTTCGAATTTCTCAAATTCCGTGTCGACAATTTTGTCTACCTCATCGAAAACTTGCTCAACACCTTGAATTTCCGGTATATAAAATTGTAACATATTTTCTACGCCATTTTTTAAAGTAACAATTGAACTAGGGCATGATGAACAAGAACCCTGCATTTTTAACTTAACAATGCCTTCTTCATAACCAATAAAGATAATATCGCCACCATCTTCCTGTACGGTGGGTCGTATGCGATTATCCAATAATTCTTTGATCATCATTACAACATCATCATCGTCATCTTCGATTTGTGTATCAGTATTGGGTTTAGCTTCATTTAAAATTGGTAAGCCACTGGCAAAGAAATCCATGATAACAGCAAAAACTTCGGGCTTAATAATTCCCCATTCGGCATCCTCTTGCTTGGAAATTGTTATAAAGTCGGCACCAAAGAAAACAGAACGTACGCCTTCAATGCGAAACAAAAGTTTGGCTAAATAACAAACAGAAAAACAAGTTTTAATAAAGCCAAACAAATGTATACTTTTTCACTATTTACCCAAGGGACTGCAATAGGCCTTCGATACCGAGGGAAAATCATAAGTACTTCCCTTACCCAACACCTCTACACCCGGTAAGAATTTTAAACTATCCGGATTCGGTGTGTCTTGTGTTTGTATAAACATAGATCTTTGAACATTTTGTAAAACTCGCACATTTTTTGGAGGCTCTAAAAACTTTGTTTTATTTTGGTCGGAAAAAGTCCATCCATCTTGCATTAAGTAGCGTTTTCCCAAAGCATTGCTGAAAAATTATATTATTTATTTAAAAGTTACTTCAATTGTATGTTTTTTACTTGCCTGCTTGCAATTATATTAATATAATTAGTAATATTACGTGAATTTTTAGTTGCGTTAAATATTATTTTCGACATTTCTTTTGTATTTTCTTTTAATGTCTGTGTTTTTATTCTTGCAAAATTAACTTAATGCAGTGATGCCAGGATTTTTTTTAAAAATCTCTACTATTATGAAAAATTAATCCCTTTTTTCCTTAGTACCACTTTTTTCATCCTTAATGTTTCAAAAACATAAACAAAAAGACCCCTGCTACAAGCAAAATTAAAACGATTTTTTTCTATGCTTTGCTTCGAATGAAAAGATTTTTTAGACAAATTTATTTTTTATAACTTAAGAAAAGTTGGGGTTTTAAAAGTATTCAGGTATTTGATAAAAGTTTGTCGGTTTCCAACGATTGTTTTAGAAGGTGTAATTAATTTTGAGCAATTTTAAAATCCAGTTCAATTAACATATACACTATAAAATTGAAAAGAAAATAGACAAGAAAAAACCCAAATAAGGGTACTGAAAACAATATTATCGGCTTGATTTCAAAATCGTTTCCCATCACATACCAGATTATTTTTTCAGCAGTTTAGGACCAAGGCGAATTCAACTACAGGTGGAGTCCAAAATGTCAACCATTCCTAACAAAACACCAACAAATCAACACAAAGTGGCTCTAACTGTGAAAATCAGTTGGCGTTTTGACACCACCTGTAGTTGATTTAGCCTTGTTTAGGACAAACGGTTTTTGTCAGAAATTTCGTTGGATTTTACATGTGGTTGTGCGAAAGAAAGCGTTCTTTCTACAACGTGAAATTGGCAGTTATACTTATAGAGTTTTTATCTAATAAACATACATTCACTTTTTACGTTTACAATGTATTAATTATATTTCTTAAGAGAAGAATTACGAAATTTATTGGTTATTTTAAATAAAAATCTATAATTTATAATTTATACGAATACCGATATATCGGCGATACTTCGGATTTGCCGATATATCGGAATCGGCTATATTTTACTTGCCCAGCAACGCATCTGAATTCAACCTACTAAGCATCAGCCACAGCGTGCGCGATACACGACAGTCCGTTCGACCCCGCCAAACCCGATTGGTCCCGCTCAGAACCCATTCCCTAATTCTTCCAAAGTAGAGGAGGCCTGACCACCTGCAAACTGTCAAGATTCTCCATTTCCGAGCCCAGTCTCGCCAACTCATCAGCTATCTCGTTGCCGGTGATGTTGCAGTGACCTGGTACAGCAGAGCCTCACAACATAATATCCTCGTTCCCATGACAATCGGTTCTACGTACGGAACGACTCGGAGTTCAACGAACCCCGACCAAGGATTGTCAATGTAGAAACACCTGTTCTTCAGGTCTCGCTGCTACAACAACAACAACATAATTCATCTTCGAGCCATCAGTGAAAATAGCAATTCCCCTATACAATCTGCCCTGACCTGACCAGCTCTCCATAGAAGGCAATATCACCTCTGTAAAACACCCAAAGTCTACCCTAGTACCCAAATAATCCGTAGAGCCCACCAGTACCACAGTTGTACTATGTAAAATTAAACGTAAGACCATTTAGGCCGTTTTCATTTTTTTTCACGAGTTTAGTGTCCCAAGAGTTGGCATCACTGCTTGTAAAGGTTCATTCAATGACATTTTGCCTATAAAAATAAAAAATGTAAATATTAAAAAAACAAAACAATATAAAGGAAATATTTTTCAATAAAAAAAATAAAGAAAGATGAGTGAACCCAAAGCGGCCATAAATGATGACAAAAAATACAGAATTAAAGGTATAAAAAGAATGGCTAACAAATTTTTTTACTCTAAACAAGAAGATAGAAACTAAAGATTACAAAACATTTTCATTACTGAAGCGGCCGCATTTTTAGGTTTAATTGGAGGCATATCGGCACTTTTTGGTTTCTCAAAAACTCTGGGCAAAGCAAAAACATCGGAATCAAAACTAATTGAAAAAGGCGGCCACAAATCTTTAATACTTTTGGACGAGGGCTCAGCTTTAGCCATGAGAGCTTTGGGTTGGGGAACTTTTTATGCCGTACTGGGTACGGGAGCATTTTGCTTTGGTGTTTGGAAGTTGTCGGGAGCAAAAAACGTAAGTTTGTTTTAGGTAAATTAACTCTATTTTAATGATTGGTTATTTTTAAAGATGGAAGAGTTTCGCTCGAAAATGGGCCACAGTTTGCCAAAACTAAGCAGAAATGAACCACCCACAAGCCGTACTGATTTTGAGAGTTTAACTGATTTAATGAAATATTTGGCTGCCTGGGGCAAAGAATGATAAAATATAATTTGTTTACTTATTTATGTTTAAGTTTAAAAACTCTTATTTTATAGAAGACAATACCCATAAATTTTTATTTTATTATCGTGTTATATTTTAAACGTTATTTTTTAATGATTAAATCTAGTTTACCGGCGCAGCTCCAAATAAAAAAAATTACCTAGGGTGATAAAAAAATTGAAAATTAATAAGAAAATATTAAGTGAAAATAGTGGCGAAAGCACATAGTTTTCGAGTTATGGACCTCTGAAGTTTTCATATAAGGAGCATAAAGCACAAGGGGTTTGTGTTTTTTTTTAATGAGATTACATATGGTATTAGTAGGTGAAGTTCAGAACACAAGAGGTGATTGTGGAATTCTCATCTGGTAGCGAGATATGGCGACCAATTCGAGTAGTTGTCATTAAAATACCCGTTTCGCTTGAGCTCACGGGGCATATGAGCACTTTATCTCGATTTTTTTAAAAGAAATGTACTTAAACCCCTTGTGCTTTAAGCTTCTTTCATAAAAATACGATTTTGAACTACAATTCGAATGTATTATTTAGTGAAGCTGTGTTTGTTATACCATAGAAGAGAAAATCCTTGGGTCCGGCCGTTTGTCGGTGTTTGTGAATTAATTTTTTTTTTCTTTTTTTTTACACTTTTATTGGAATAAACTACAAAAGTATTTACCTAGCGCACTTCCGTGTCACTTTCATGTACAATTTTGTAAAAATTGTAATGGGAGCTTAGGGCTCTAATCATGCAAAATGCAACGCAACACCAAAGAATTACATTGAAAGCACAAACAGTCAGAAGTGTTCTGGAAATGGAAAACGCAAAACGCAAGAATTTAAGTCGTTTTTAAAAAGATTTTTATACCTAGTAAAAGAAATACAAATTCAATACAATGCAAATATTTCTCTATTAAACAGAATTCTATTAAAAAATTATAAAAATTGGATTAAGAGTGTATTAAATAGAACTTCAAAATTCTTGGTTTTTGAGTTTTCAATTTCATAAATATTTTGTAATTTTGTTGTTGCTTTCTACAGAAATGCATGTAGTTTTACAATTTTTAACGCCACAAGCTAGGTAATTTTATTTTCATTTGGAGCTGCGTCGGTAAATTAATTTGTTCCTTTTTTTACTCAAATCTCAAGTTTTTATAAAAAGTTTCATTCAGCTGTTCCATTAGTTTATGGATCCTCTGTTGAAATTTGCCAAATTTTCTGCAATTTTATTGGCCTTTATTAAATCTATTCTATGTGCACATAGTGTTTCCAAATTTTCCACCATTTCTATTAATTCCGCATGATCATATTCCAGAAATAAAACTGCCTGTTGCCTAAATTCAATAGATTCTCTAAT
This sequence comes from Pollenia amentaria, assembly GCA_943735925.1. Lineage (NCBI taxonomy): Eukaryota > Metazoa > Arthropoda > Insecta > Diptera > Polleniidae > Pollenia > Pollenia amentaria. The sequence continues at coordinate 120,436,309 of OX031008.1, forward strand.
AAAATTTTGCAAACAGTCTGCTTTTTTTAAATACTCTAATTTTTCTGGTGGTAATATAGTTTCATCCACTGTTGGATGTTTTTGTTTGGATTTTTTTAGATCTTTGTAGGCAGTAAATAAAACAGACTTCCAATCTTTCATTTCCTGATGCAAACGGCTTTCATAACTTCAAATAAATAAGGTAATAATATAAAATTAGTAACATGGGAAATGATTAATTTATGGCAAATCCACATACTCTTTAAATTCTACACTTTCATGTATTTGTTCGTCCACTGTTGTTTAAAAACAAAAAAAAATACATTTTTAATTATTTCTACCATTTTAAATAAATCAAAAACTCACAATTTTCAAAGGTTATATTAAATAGACTTTTTGTGGCATTGTGTGCAGATGGGTTGTTAACTCTTGTATGGATTTCCTCCACACACTCTTGTTCCATGCTAGTTTCGATATCAGTGTCTATTAATATTGGTATATTATCCATTTGGCTTACTTTTTAAATAATTAATTTTTTTTGTAAAATGTTTAAAACTTTCCCTCCCGAAAATTGGAAAAAATGTTAGCAAAATTACCAGCGTTACCGTTGATTATTTTTAGCAGAACCAAAAACACAGATTATAATCTGTGACCAAAAATGGGATATCTACATCAGTGCTGCCAGGTAATTATTTTTCTTCCCCGCAAATAAAATTTAAAACCCCCAAATTCAACGTATTTAAAAAAATCTCCTAAATTTAAAAGTTTAGATAATAATTTAATTTCAATAAGTTTAACTTGACTTAGTTTTAATTTACGTTCTAATATCAACACCTTAATAAAGCCAAATCGCAACATGTTTAACATTTTACTGAAATTCCCCCAAAAATATTTTTTTTAAGTTTCTTGAATATTTTTATTTAATAAAATATCTCGATTTTTTGAAAATTTAAATAACTTAAACGTTTTGTGTCCGACTTCATTTCCTATACGTCATTAGAAAGGTGTTAACCAACGCAATTAGTTCTGTTTTTTAGTAGCATATTCACAAAACACGCAATACTAATGTTTCGTTTTTATGGCCAATTTTCAGGATTAACATTAAAACACATTTATGTTTAAAATCGTTTTAAATACAAAATTCTCTTATTCACTAAACACTTAAGTGAAACTTAAGTCACCGATGTGGTACATTTAAATTCATCTTAAGTTTCCATTGGATTAACTTAGCAAGGTGGCCTCAATATCACAACAATACAAAAACAACAGACAAAGTAATAACAACCAGCTGTTTTTTGAGATCACCTTGTAAATAACTACACTTTTTTTAATGATATTTTTTTGTATTTAGTAGTGCTACCATACTTTTATCTTAATTAAATAAGAGTTTTCATATGAAACTCAAAAAATCAATCTGTAATTAAATACGATTTAAGTTTTTATGAAAATTAATATAATATTGATTTAAATACTATCCTGAAAATTGGGCATTAGTGCCATTGTCTGTGGTAAAAACTGAAACATAAGTAGTAACACGTGTTTCGTCAAATTTTGCATCGTCTGTGGGTACCTTTACTGTCTTGCCAGTACTGGAAAATGTAAACGATATGTTACACGGTGCTTACATTTGCCAGTACTGACTAGACAGTTGCAATACATGCAAACTTTTTCACTAATACATGTACACTTTATTATTTTTAGAATAATTAAAAATATTTTTTTATAAATCCCAAAAAAAAAATTTCTTCCGTATCGCTAAAATCCGCCAAAAATTCAAAAAAAGTCGCCGAGATATTTTTATTTAGAACAAAGTAAAAAATAATTAGTAAGCACAAAATGCAATGTTTAAAATATTTTATAGTAGTTTACTCAAAGCGACAAAAAAAGAATTTTTGCGGTAAGTATTAAGCAAATATTGGATATACAATACATTTGTATGTAGTTGCAGTTCTATGATATATCTAAAACGCTATATATTTCACCGAGAAGACTCCCTTTTTGTGTTCTTTTTTGGAATACATTGTGAAGGAACAAAAGAAATGCAACATGTACTTTTTACATTTAACTTATAACTCGTTAAAACGTGTCGAAAACTTCATATCGCATTCTACTTCGAAGGCGAATTTTAGTGGTGTTCATTATTTCAACACAGGCATTACTAGTTGTAATAACCAGCATATAAAGAACAGTCAATGCAAGTTCCTTAAAATGGTACGTAGCTGGCGTATCATTGTGGCTATAAATTGTTGGCCTAAACTGATTTAAATTAGATTGAATATCATCATTAAAATTCTCTTTTAACAAACGGTATTTTTCCATTGTGTTTCATTAACATCTAAAGGTACGTTAGGATTCATAAAAATTTTTAAAATATCTTTAACAACAACGAATTTTATCAGTGATAATTTGTTATATTTTATAATGGAAAAATGTTCATCAACTTAAATTATATTAATTTCTTAAAGAATTCTACTTATTACTTCCTTCAAGAGCACATTTAAATATGAAAAAAAAATTTCTCGAAGATTTTCATTATCTTTATCAGCCATTTCAATATAATTTAGTTTTAAATACTGGTCATACATATGAATGCATCAAATTTCATACATTGAAATACTAGAATAAAAAAAATTAATATCTTCCTATTACATTTAACAAATTTCAAAACAAATTCATGGCTCATCAAAAATATCCAACAAAATCGCCAACTATTTTATAAATCGCCATGTCGCCAAATCGAAAATTAGGTCGCCAAACAAGTTTGAAAATCGCCACGTTTTGGCGAGAAATCGCCACATCTGACAGCCCTGGTACACTTCTCCAACTTTCTTGTGTACTGTCTTTTTTTTAAAGTGAACTGTATTAACTACTGTCTGGACGCCTACGTCACGAAGACAGCAAGTAGTGTTTTTTGCAACTACTATTTATTTTCTTACTGTCTTGCCAGTACTGTCAAATGTAAACGCTATGTTAGACCACTTTCAGACATGACAAGTTAGTCCCTTTTTACAATGTGGCAAGTGGAAGGTAGACAGACGAAGTTTGTTGGCGAGGGGTTGTAGAGGAAGACTGTGTAGTACATTGCTGTCTGTACCAAGGTACATTTAAAGCAGGTAGCCGCGAGATTACAACAATTGTACAATAAAACAAACAACAGGGCTTTTTATTGTTATTATGTGATATGAACTGTCAAACAGCGAAGGAGTTGATAAAAGAGAAATGAGAAACAAACAGGAAAAAACGCCATTAAACGAAAATAGATTCATTTTTTTTGTTAATTTTTTCAAATTATATATTTAAGTCTTTACCAAAAATTCTTATTTATTATAAATCACTTTGATTTTCTTTTTAATTTTATCACTTTTTACTTTGATTAAAAAAACTTGTTTACTTTTTAAGCTAGAAATTTAACACGTGTTGAAAAAAACATAAACAACATTTGACAGTTCGTATCACAAAACATGCAAATAAAAAAATAATCAGCAGGCTTTGCGAGACTACCTGCTATAAATATACCTTGTTTGGGGCTGCGTTGGTAAACTGACATCTTGTCCATTTTTTACACAAACAAATACATTGGGTTTTGAGATCTTTAACATAATTTACACAAACAAAATGCGTGTTGTTTTTTATATTGTTGCATTGTTGTAGTTTTGCGCAGACCTGCAAATTGTGCCATGGGCCATGATTTAAGCCAGAACAAGGTCTATCCATTGGATAGGCCTTGAGCCAGAATTTCTTGTCGAAAATTTAAAAAAGCACTAAAAACTTTGGAAAATCACAATGTTGACAGCGTTGTTCATTTTTTCTTTTATTTCGCTTTAACGTGTTGTTGTCGTCGGTCGCGAGTAGAACAAACTTTAAATAATTTATACGGTTTCTTTCTGATGAAAGAAAAAAATAAATTTTCATAGGTACGTGTTTTTGTGGTTTGTGTAAATTTATTCGGAAAATAGGTATATAGCAATTTTCTTAATTAACAACCATTTTGTTGTTAAGAAATTGCATGCAAATTTTATTTAATTTGTGAGACATTTATGTTCGTTTAATCACTTTTATGTGAATTATTTGCATGTACAAATTTAATTATCAACAATTGAAGAAAGTTACGATTAAATACTATAAAATTTACATGTTCTTAGTAATTTTGCAAAACTGGTGTCTATTATCATAAATAAAACTTAAGCATTTTGTTTGTTTTGCTTTTTCAGTTTTATTTAAATTGTGAAAATTTTCAAAACCTTTTTTAATTGCCTTGAAAATTTTTTATATTAAAAAAAATAAATCGGTTTTATCAATAAAAAAAAGGAAAACAAATTGCATAAAGCCGTCGTTTTTAATAATTCTTCTCGGCATTTCTTTCTCCTGTGAGCGTGTGTGAATTAAGTTTAAAATTGAGTGTGTGCATGATGTTGGCAAAATACTAATGAGAAACAAATTAAAGTTACAATCAAAAGTTTCAATTAATTGCTAAGTGCATCTTAATTAAATCAATTTATAAACAAGTTTTATAAAAAATATAGCAACTTTATCCTCATCCAAGACCGTAATGAATTTAATTAAACCCACCAAATCAAAAACCAACAACAAACTTTGATTACTAAAAAAGGTAAGTCTTTTCATTTTAATTAACCCTTAAACATTAATTATAATAAAAAATGGTGCAAAATTTATGTAATCCAAATATAAATAACGAAGCGTTTTTCGTGCAGTTCTTTTTAAACAAATTTTTTCAACAGAGTTATGCTTTTTAACTTTAACTTTCTTGTTATCAGTAGGACGTGGAATATCTATGAGCCATTAATTTATATGCCTTTAAGAATCTCTGGCGAAAGAAGCGATACCGGAAGGGTTATCCCGCAATGACGTGTTTAAAAAATATATACGTATGGAAAAGAGCGAGCAGTCTTGCACATCCAAAAGAACGTAAACAGAGGCCTTCTAGAAGACAATCGCACTCCTTCGTGTATCTGTGGCAAAAAAGAAAACGTAAACAAAAATATACATTTTTAAGCAAAATGTAAACAACTTTGGACATCCTTATGCAAATATGTAAATATCTGGCGACTTGCTCATAGGGCACTGCTACACGTTCAATAAATATCGTGATATTTCTAGTATCACGATATTTATTGAACGTGTAGCATGCAATATTGATGGATCGCGATCCATATCGCATAATAGCCTAATTTAATGTGATCCATCAATATGGATCGCGATCCAAATATCACAATATATATTGAACGTGTAGCAGTGCCCATATTTATTGTATAGATCTTGATCTAAACTAGTGGTCTAAAACAATTGATAGCACATAGAAAAACGTATTATCCTCGATAGTTTTCAATACTATCGATAATTTTTTTTTTCATAGTGCCAATTTTGGCGCTACTGCCTCAACCCTTTGAATTTTCGAAAGATGACGGAAACATAATAAAATTAATTTTTAGTAATATGTAGATATGTACCGAATGTATCAAGGCATTCTCTCTATTCCGCAGGCTTCAGCAAGTTCAGAAAGTATATCGTCCCCTTAATACATAAACAAGAGTAAATTTTTTTTGCTATTTCGAACTAATGGAGTTTCACATTTTTGAGTTATTAGACATATGGGAAAACACTAATATCTCAGAAAATAAACGATGTTTTTGAGTTGTAGTCATTTAAATATGTGATGGAATTAATTGCAAATAAATGGGATTCAAAGTACCATGATGTCACTTAGGCTATTTTATTTGTTTTATAATATGTATGAAAATCATAATACACTATTTTATTTTGTATGGTATACACCATTTTATTTGAATATTTTACACCAAGTATATTATTAAAAAATTATGTATAGGTATCAATATACGTCATTTTTCGATTTTATTTTGTTATGAAATAATAAAAATAGTGATTAATAAAAATAGTGGATACTTTTTATACCCTATTTTTCTTTGAAATGATATTCAGAGTAACAACTTATTAAAACACCATACCTGCACTTACACAATTATTAATGAAAAATTTCAAACACGCAATTATACAATAATATTTCAATTAACCTTTTGACCAACTTTGTGGAAGTAGAATTTCAGCAAATTTTGACCACATTTAGAATCAGTTATGTAGATTCTTATTATGCAATAAAAAAATAATGGTGTACATGCGTATACACTATTGTTTTATTATTTTAATAAAAACTAAAATAAGTAGTAGGTACCTATATGCAGTACTTTTTGTTTATAGTCACTACTGTTTTTAGTCACATTAGCTATTATTTTTATTTTCTGCAGCTATAAGTAGATTTATTAGAAAGTATTTACGTTATAGGTAGTCCATTTATCGATATAAGCATATTTCGCCTATGTCCCATTTATCACCGACTTGGAAAGGTTTAAGTAACATGTAACATGTAGGTGCCAAGTTGATTTTAGTTTTCGAAATCACAAACCACATAAAAGAACTTCTAATAATGAACCGCTTAATAGTTATCATCAACTCTCTACTCGACAAAATTAGTTTTCGTCTTGTTATCAGGGCTGAATTATTTTTTTTTATTATTTTAGCCATCTTTATATTAACTATGCAACTATGTTGCAAAACCATAAGCTTGCTGTCGGTGTAATGAATATGATATTCTTGTTTTCTATATTCACATAAATTTATTATATTCGAATTCGGTTATATGACTCAAAGTGGCATAAATGTTTATTAGGCTTATAGTCGCATTAGCGTTATAGTCCACGACTTGGCCGTAACTAAAGAATGGGAAAATAAGCGAAAAGTAATACATATTATTTCAAAATCAAGTTAAAAATCGATTTTGGGTAAGAAATCTGAGTGATCGCAGATTTTCATTGTTTTTGCTCTAGCGCTTCTAATTTTCGAGAAAAACGAGTTTAAAATTTTTCATACAAAATCGGTTTTTGCTCGGTTTTTGGTGAGAAATATGAGTGAAAAACTAGAAGCCCTCTAGCGCTTTTAGTTTTTGAGAATATCGAGTTTGAATTTTTTCATACCAAACCGGCCCAAAGCTCGGTTTTTGGTGAGAAATGTGAGTGAACAAAGATTTTCATTGTTTTTGCTCGAACGCTTCTAGTTTCGAGAAAATCGGGTTTAAGGTTTTCTTATAAAAGCAGTCCAAAAACCGATATTTGAGAAGAAATGTGAGTGATCACAGGTTAGGTTAGGTTAGGTTAGAGTGGCCGGTCGCAAAGACCTCGCATAGACCAAATAGGTCCCTATCGTTACCACGTTGTACGATAACCCGCAGAAATAAGAAAGGTCATTCCGATGTGATGGTACTCAGAGTACCCCACACTTTCTTGACGAACGCCAGGAGTCTCATTAACCCAATTCCAGAGATTTCCCCGAGATTTTGGAAGTAATGATCTCCCAGACAGTTCGCCCTGGAGCGCACGAGTGCCGGACAGTAGCAGAGTATATGCTCCACTGTCTCCTTTTCCCCTGGTACCTCACAGAATCTGCAATTGTCACTATGCAGCCGCCCCGCCCTCTTGGCGTATACCGCAGTCCAACAGTGACCCGTTATAAAACCTACCAGAAGTCTACAGTCACTTCTCGGTAGCGACAGAAGAATTTTCGTCGACTCCGGATCATAGGATCTCCACATTACCTTGGAAACCCTGCACGTTTCGATGTTTTCCCAAACTGCCTCTGATCTCCTCCGTATAGCAGAGTCCGTATCTCTCCTAATATTCCGAATTGGAGCCGGGATGGCCATCACCTTGTCGTATGGTAACTGGACCCCCCGTTTCGCCAATTCGTCCGCCTCCTCGTTGCCCTCTATGCCCTGGTGCCCGCGAACCCAGTAGATGTGCACCCTCCTATTGGTACAGAGCCTATCTATCGAGTTCCTACACTCCTGGACGATAGAAGAGTATGAAAATTTGGCGGATATCGCCCTGATCGCCGCCTGACTATCGATGAAAAAGTTTATGTGTGCGTTCCTAGTACTGGAGCTACGTGCCAAATCAGCAGCCATTTTGGCCGCAAATATCTCCGCCTGGAAAATGCTGCAGTAATCGGGAAGCTTATACGATTCCCGAATACCAAGTTCACGGCAGTAGACTGCAGCTCCAACTCCGCCTTCCATTTTGGATCCATCAGTGTAGAAACTGAAGGTCTTGTGGCCAGATCGGAGCCCTGCTAACCAGCCGTCCTCCTCCAGGGTAACTCGCGGTTTCCTTCCAAGTGACAGCCTCGGAGTTTTGTAGTCACTGCTACAATCTATTCCCCTTATAATACTGCCGTGACCATAAGGTCTGTATACAAATTGTCCCGTCGCCTTTAAGCGGATCGCAGACTTCCTCGCAGTTCCTTCTGCCACTAGATGAATCGGCTGCAAGTCCAAGATCACATCCATTGCCGCAGTCGGCGTACTACGCAAAGCACCGGTGACGCTGAGTTCGGCGAGTCTCTGCACGCCCATTAGCCTTTTCCGGTAGGATATCTTCCCCAAGGCCGTCCACCACACGAGTATCCCGTAGAGTAATATTGGTCTTGCCACCGCCGTGTAGACCCAATGTGTAAGAGCAGGGGTTAGACCCCACGTTTTGCCCAGCTTTTTCTTACATGCGTAGAGCGCATTCGTTGCCTTTTTCACCCTTTCTTCCACATTCAATCTCCACGATAGTTTGCTATCCAGTATTACTCCCAGGTACTTTGTGTGGTGTTTAAGTTCCAGGCTAATACCCCCTAGTTTAGGCTTCCTCCATGGGCCAATTTTGTACCTATTCGTAAATAGTATTAGGTCCGTCTTCTCGGGATTGATTGGCTGACCAACGCCAGTGTAGCCTCCATTACAGAACTAATAGTATTCAGATCCTTGCCAGCAACTATTACCGCCACGTCATCTGCGTATGCAGTTATCTTTGCTGCCCCGTCCTGAAGTCCATTGAGAAGTTCGTTGACGACAAGCGTCCAAAGCATTGGTGAGAGCACCCCTCCCTAGGGAGTTCCCCGGTGTGCCCTCCTCGTTATCCTGGCGTTACCCCACGCCGCAGATATAGTTCTGCACCGTAGCAGGTTACCGATCCAGTTTTTAGCATGTGGGTGTGCCCCCGTACGCGACAAGCTAGCCAAAATTGCCTCTGTGGACACATTATTGAAAGCTCCCGCGATGTCTAGGAACACGCCCATAGCGAAGTCCTTGTATCTCAGGGTCTTCTCAATCAGTGAGACAACTGAATGGAGTGCCGTCTCAGTTGATTTGCCCCTCGTGTAAGCGTGCTGATTTACAGAGAGAATGGTCGGCCCCATGTTACCCTTGACATAATAGTCCAAAATTCTCTCCAACGTTTTCAACAGGAATGATGTGAGACTAATGGGTCTGAAATCTTTCGGGTACATGTGATTGCTCTTACTCGATTTCGGTAGAAATACAATCTTAGATATCCTCCAAGATTTCGGCACATAGTTTATCCTCAGACATCCCTTAAAGATTTTTACCAGCCATGGTATTATCCGTTGTCTACCCCGCTGTAGTTGCACCGGGATGATTCCGTCAAGACCAGGCGACTTGTATGGCTGGAACGAGTCAATGGCCCATTCCACCCCCTCGTAAGAGATAATGTCGTTATCACCGTTTGCGCTATAGCGCTTTTAGTTTTCGAGAAAAGTAAGTTTAACGTTTTTCATACGAAATCTTTCAAAAATCGATGTTTGGTAAGAAGTAGCAGTGGAGTGATCACAGATTTTTATTGCTTTCGCTATAGCGCTTCTAGTTTTCGAGAAATTCTAGTTTAAAGTTTTTTATACAAAATCATTCCAAAAATCTATGTTTGGTTAGATATATGAGTGATCGCAGATTTTCATAATTTTTGCTCCAGTGCTTCTAGTTTTCGAGAAAATCGAGCTTAAAGTTTTTAATATAAAACCAGTCCAAAAACCGATATTTGATAAAAAAAGGGAGGGATCGGATCATAGGCTTATATTGTTTTTTATAAAAGTGATCACAGGTTTATATTGTTTTTTATACAATCCGCCCAAAAATCGATGGTTGGTAAGAAATATGAGTGATCACAGATTTTTATTGTTTTTGCTCTTGCGCTTCTAGTTTTCGAGAAATTCAGGCTTTAAATTTTTCATACACAATCCGCCCAAAAATGGGTGACTTGTAATAAATTTGAGTGATAACAGATTTTAATTGTTTTTGCTCTAGCGCTTCTAATTTTCGAGAAAAACGATTTTAAAGTTTTTCAAACAAAATTCTTCCAAAGTTCGGTTTTTGGTAAGAAATATGAGTGATCACAGACTTCCATTGTTTTCGCCTTAGCGCTTCTAGTTTTCGAGAAAATCGAGTTTGAAGTTTTTCATACAAAGTCAGTCCAAAAATCGATGCATGGCAAGAAATCTGAGTGATCACAGATTTTTATTGTTTTTTCTCTAGCGCTTTTTGTGTTCGAGAATTTTAAGTTTCAAGTTTTTCATACGAAATCATTCCAAAAATCGAGATTTTATTGCTTTTGCTCTAGCGATTCTAGTTTTCGAGAAACTCAAGTTTGAAGTTTTTCATACAAAAATCGATGTTTGGTTAGAAATATGAGTGACCACAGGTATCCATTTTTTTTGCTCTAGTGCTTCTTGTTTTCAAGAAAATCGAGTTTAAAGTTTTTCATACAAATACAGTCCAAAAATCGATGTTTGATATGAAATATGAGTGATCACAGATTTTTATTGTTTTTGCTCTAGCGCTTCTAATTTTCGAGAAAATCGAGTTTAAAGTTTTTCAAACCAAATCAGTCCAAAAATCGATGTTTGGTAAGAAATATGAAAGACTTCCATTGTTTTTGTTTTAGCGCTTTTAGTTTTCGGGAGAGTCGAGTTTAAAGTTTTTCATAAAAAATCAGTCCAAAAATCGATTTTGGGTAAGAAATATGATAGATCACAGACTTCCATTGTTTTTGTTTTAGCGCTTTTAGTTTTCGAGAAATTCAAGTTTAACGTTTTTTATACAACATCATTCCAAACATCGATGTTTGGTAAGAAATATGAGTAATCACGGATTTTCATCATTCTTGCACTAGTGCCACCAGTTTTCGAGAAAATCATACAAAATCAGTCAATCTATGTTAGGTAAGAAATATTAGGGATCACAGATCTTCAAAGTTTTTGTTCTAGCGCTTCTAGTTTTCGAAAAAATCGAGTTTGAAGTTTTTCATACAAAGCCCGTCCAAAAATCGATGTTTTGCAAGAAATATGAGTGATCACACATTTTCATTGTTTTTGCTCTAGCGCTTCTAATTTTCGGGAAAATCGAGTTTAAAGTTTTTTTATACAAAATCATTCCAAAAATCGATGTTTGGTTAGAAATATGAGTGATCACAGATTTTCATAATTTTTGCTCTAGTGCTTTTAGTTTGTTGAGAAAATAGGGTTTAAAGTTTTTCATACAAAATCAGCCCAAAAATCGATGTTTAGTTAGAAATATGAGTGATCACAGATTATGTTCTAGCGCTGTTAGTTTTCAATCAAGTTAAACATTTTTCTTACAAAATCAGTCCGAAAATCGATGTTTGGCAAGAAATATGACCGATAATTTTTTCTGTGTTCCTATTCCTCAATAACTAAAAATCTTATTTCATTTTATACACTGTGCGTCATCAGGTTAGCGCCTCCCATATGAGCGTATTATGTTTGCTTTTGTTTGATCCATTCTTACTTACTTTAAGTGATCCATTCTACTCGCTGATTCTGATTAAGAAAGCATGTGCCAATAATTTACCGCTACATGATTTTTTCTATTTTATTTTCTTTTCGATGAAAAAAATTACGTACTTTTTGCGTCATCAGGTTAGCGCCTGCAATTTATTTTTAGACTTTCTTAAAGATTTGAAAGCGTATCAACACCAAATTTGTTTTACTGATCAAGTGGTCTATTGTTTGCAATATGGCTAAAGGAAAATCACTTTCTGTAAAAGAGAAGGCTAAAAATGTTGTATATTGATAACCAAGATGATTGTTCCTAATTTTGAAGCTCTGATTCCAGCCGTTCTCCAGAATTATAGAAATCTATAATATCTTCGTATGGGAAGTGCCAGTGATAGCCAAGATGCTTGTGCCTTAGTTGGAAACGTTTGCCTGAGCCATTTTTAAACCGATTAGGCTGAATTTCAATAGTAAACAATTCCGGACTTTATGTGACATAAATATATAACTACCAAGTCCCCATCATATATGGTGTCTACGGGAAACCCGGTTCAACGGACACACAGACAGATTGATATCGTCAAATCAATTTCGCTCCTCATAAAGACCCAGAATATACCTGCATATATTTATATTTTATAGGATCTATGATCAATATTGTAGAAATTACAAACGGAATGCCAAACCTATGTATACCCTTTAACCTTCGGGAAAGGCTATAAACCCTGCGGGAAAAATGTGCCAATTGTTCTTAAAGTACTTATTATGGTTATGTTTTTAAAGTGTAGTTACTTCAGAGGAAAGGTAATTGAAACAAAAATAGTCATGTGATTGGATTTTGTGCGGGTATTGTCTGAGTTTATCTGGTTCTATTACTTTATATGAAGGGAATCTATCATATTAAAATAATTCACTCGGGACAATATATGCTACATGCATGTTTTTAACCGAAATTGAATATGTCCATTTATGTTATTTTAGTGACCTGTTACAAAGTGTCAAAAATTTACAAATTTAACCCCTCCTAGGGCATCGCCATGTTCAAGTGACAACTCCCCTTCGTATAAATTGTTAGAACTATAGCTGTCACGTGACAAGTTTGGTGTTAGTTCTCTTTTCCATAGGTAAAGTACACAGGAACCATTAAGCCAAAACCTTTATATAACTGCCAACTTTCAATTCAGCCTAGTAAATGAAAACACCTACAAGATTTTAAGCATTTGAAGTTTAAAATAATACGATATGTTTTTATTTTGCAATACCGGCTATCAGCCAAGAAATATTAAAATTTTCATATACAATACCGGCTATCACCCGAGAAAAGCGTGAAATGTTTTATTATTTTCATGCGTAGCATTCACTAATAATAGCGGAAATTACTCTTCGTTGCAAACTACCATATATGATTTGTGTGAAGATAAATACAACAGTTAAATTAATTTTTAAAAATATCGCATGCAATAAAAAACATTTTAATAAAATATCGTAAGCGATAAAAAAATATTATAAAGAAAATTTGAGTATTTACACGAAAGTCTAAGGTTTTTATAAAATATCAATAGTTTTTATCGTCTTTTTTATTTAATTAAAAACTTATTTGATATTTTCTTAGTCTTTTAGTATTAAAATTTATGATTTTTATGAGTTAGACTAATTAGAAAATGTTCACAAATACAATTGAATAAAGTGTTTATAGTTTATGGTAGCCTTAACAATAGGCTTCATTTTCTAATAGGTTTGATTCCTTGAGATGGAAGGGTTTAAACACAGTAGCCATATCCATCACGGAACTCATTGATAAGAATTTTAGTCTAACTCATATTTTTTCAAAAATAATAAATTTTAATATTAAAAGTCTAAGAAAATATCAAATAAGTTTTTAATTTAAAAAAAAAAATCGATAAAAACGATTGGTATTTCATAAAAACCTCAAAATTTCGTTTAAATACTCGTATGTTCTTGATAATATTTTTTTATCGCCTGCGATATTTGTTTTAAATATTTTTTATCGTATGCGATATTTTTAAAAAATGAATGTAACTTTTCGTATTTATCTTCACAGATATCCTTATATGCTGAATTTTGGCATACTCGAGGAAAAATCGAAAAAATGGCAAGAGAAAAGACCACTAAATTTATTGGTAATAATATTTTGCAAAATATCCGCTCTTAAATATTTTGCTGCCGTTTGAGAGCTTTTAAAGTGGCATATGGGCATTTCCATGTCATCGTACGTGACATTTGTACGCCTTCTGAACGATAGATTTTTTGCACAAATAGTAGTAACTGGAAATTTTTTTTATCATTGTTTCATTGAGAGGGTACTATATATGAAAAAATAATTATTACATTCGGAACTTTGTTGTCCAAAATATCTAGAAAAATAGGTGCATATCGTACGAGACATAAAACGGAATTAATTTTGGCGTTAATGTAAAAAAATTCGAAAGTCTGCGAATTGTGAGAGGTATTTTTCCTTTCTTTAATTTTTTACATTAAACCACATATTTTTCCTTTATAATCCGTAATTGGAAAGAAAAAAAAATTCTGGATGGTTTTATAGTGAACAAAATGTAATATCGTTCGTGATATACCGTACGTGACAAATTTTTCTCTTATAGTATTTACAAGGTATGAAATAAGCTTTTGGTAAATATATGTATACAATAACTTAAAACAAACAAGTATGGAAGTATGGTCGGTCAAGCCGGACCATATTGTACCCTAGACCATAATATTTTAAAATCAAATGTTTAAGACTGTACCCTATTTTTGACCCATAGCCAATTATGGTCGCCAGAACAAAATAATGATATGAGGTTAAGAGTTATATAAAAGTTATTTGTGCCGAATATTATTCCGATATCTTCATCTATGAGATTTGTTTGCCTTTCACTGATTTTAGGAGGGCGGCTTATATAGGACCTATGGTTAATTTTGGACCTACCAGCACAACATTTTGCCGTAAAAGTTATTGCCGCCAATTTTTTATGTCAATACCAACATTTATAAGGAAGTTAAGATATTGAAAGCTATTTTCGGGAGTAGTATTTGTATGGGTGCTATGGTCAAATATGGACCGAGACCAATAACATTCTGTTAGATTATTTTGATTGCAATTAAAGAAGTTTGGACCAAATTTAAACTAAATACCAACATAATAAGATGATTCATTTAGTTGCATTTATATTACTTACAAATATTGTACGTGACGACCTTTAAAAGCTTATCAAATTTTTATTATACCTATTTGAAAAAAATCCGATCAATATATATTTGCAACAAATATCTTGCTTTAAACTTTTATTTTGAAACACGTACGACTGATCAAATACAAATGACATAGACAAATGATGTTTTTGCATTACGTACGGGACATTGGAATAGCATCCAAAACAAACAAAAAAAATATACCGCTAATCGAACTATATATTTGGTCTTTCCTCGTGGATCTTTTTCATTGTTGTTGGAACATTCATTTTAAGGTATAATTCCAATATTGCCAGTATCTGTATTTAATCGGCAGAAAAGTGAAAATTGTTGATTGCAGTTACTAAAAATGAATCAAAGAGATAGTCCGTTTTAAATTTTATTTTTTGCTCTTTAAAAATTGTAATAAGCTATAAAAAGCTTTGAATAGTAAAGTCTGAGTGTTTATTTACTTTCTACTATATTTGAAAAAAAAAATTTCTATTTTTTGAGTCGTGTTTGACATTCTCATGGAAATGCCCATATGTTATTGTGTCGTTTATTGTACTCCCCTCGGGTCTGTAGTATAAATTTTTATTGTTTTCTGTAGAATATATGAATAAATATTTTTTGTGGAAAAATTCTGATGTGGATGGTTGGTTGAGGTTGACCTTGAAAAAGTTTGCTCACATTTGTGCATGCATTAGCAAAATTGATCTAGAAATAGCGTTGATTGGGTCACACATTAACACAATTTTTACAGTTTAATTTATTTATTTTTTGTTTAACGTTTGTTTGAAATTTTAGTAAACATCACCTTTTTTCAATTCTAAATTGCAATAAAAGATAAACATTTTGAAAAAATAAAAATATTAAACCACTACAGTCACATATTGGCCGAAAGCAATAGAAAATTTTAGTTGTTTTTAAAATATTTATAAGAAAAGCCGCAAATTGCCACAAGACTTGCAAGTTACATAAGAACTTGTTGTGACGTTTTATTAAAAACAAAAATGATATTTTTGCCATGAACTTAAAGTTTGTTTTATAGTGTGATATTGTGGTAAATAATTACTTAATCAAATAAATCGAATGGTGCGAATGGACTTTGATCACCGAAAATTATATTTTTTAACTTTTCTAAAGGCCAAAGTCATTTTGAGAATTTCTTATTACTTAATGACTATCAGGTGCACTGCAATTAAATTTTACATATGGAGGGCTCAATGCCGAATCGAACCAATTCATGGAATGTAAGAAATTTCTAAACTAGTGCGAAATTGTCCGCAAAGTTTACATTTTCCAGTTCTGTAACGGAGCGTTTCGTTCCTAAGGCAACGTTAAAATGCCCAACTCAACCTCAAAATATCTTTAAATTGTATTTTTCTGCCTTGGTTCGTTTCAGCTGAGCGCGCCCCATATGCAAGTCTCATTTCTGACTTATTTATAGGATACTTTTATTTCAGCTTTAAATTCCGGTTTCGGTTTTTTTCTCAGGTTCAGGTTCAGTTCCAGTTTAAGTTCTTATTTAGGGTTTAGTTTAGTTTTTAGACCCACACCACAATAGTGGAGATGGTATTTTGCGTTTGGTCTGGTGTATGTAACACTAACAAATACTGATCCAGGACCCACCTATAAATATACCGATCGACTCAGAATCACTTTCTGAGTCGCTCTTACGATGTTGTTCCGTCCGGCTGGTTCTTTGTCCATGTAACCTTGTGCGCAAAGTTCCAATAATTGACCGACATTTTTTTATTTTGATATCATGACACTCGATGTCGAATGAAATGTATAGTAATTTGAGATAATAGCATTCGATATCGAGCAACCAAAGACATAACATCTAGAGTTTTCATTCGGTACATCAGTGTCTATCGTATACAAAAAAAAAAAAAATACGATAGGTTACACGATACGATAGTTTACTCGATACCGAATGCGGTGATTAGACCCAAGGTCACAATTTTAGGCATCTCCTTAGTTGAAGCAAAGTGTTTCAAAAGTTTTAATAAAATGTTGGCCCCTACATTATTTAAAACCTTTACAACTCTGACAACAGTGCTAATTGTTGTTAACAATCTTTTTTGGTCATCTGAAAACTGTTGATATGAATTATTATTAGTTTTCTGTGTTATTTTTATAAATATTTATTTTTTAGTTGTTGTTTAATTCAATAGCGGTGCTATTTTCAAACGAAATAATGATTAAAAAAATTTTTGTTGTTGGCTTTCCTTTCTTTAGCGTTCATTGACTTTTGCAGATAAAGTGCGAATAATTATAACAACTAAAACTCAATGATACACAAAACTAAAAACCCTTGTGAAAATTTTAAATATAAAATAAAATTTTTAAACAATATAATCACACTTTCACACTTTATATACATAAATATATTTTTTATAAAATGTATATAAAAAAATTTTAGATTATTTAATATTTGCATTATAAAGTTTTTTCTTTTAGTTTAATCGTATATACTTATATTCTAGGTTATGGTCAAGGAAACTATCTACACAATAGAAAATGATAGAAAATTTGTTGTTTTTTCTTTCTTTTCTTTTTGAATTTCTTTTACTGATAACAAAATATTTTTAATTCTATTAAAAAAAAAAGAGTTATAAATTATAATATTTTGTTTTGTTTAAACATCTCGTTATTTGTTATTTTTTTCAAGTTTGTTATTCAATGCAATCTTTCTACGCAAAAAAAACGATAAAAGTGTGTTGAACTGCATTTCAAGTGACCTTGTAGTAGTCGTTTCTCTTTTTTATTTTGCTTTATTATTCTTCCCTTAATGTTTATAGTAAGTAGTAGGTGATAAGACAACAGCATTTTTTTTTTTTGTTTCTATTTTAGTCTTTTTTTTTTGCAATAAATTTCCAAACGATGGTCGGGCATGGAGCAAATGAAAAATAAAAAACTTAAATGGAATAAAGACCAGAATTTCAATTAAGGCGAACTCACCTTTTTTTTCGAGGATAACTAGATCTGGGCGCTAATTCTGGCAGTCGTCATCAAATTCTTTTCCGATTCGAAAGCAATTTTATTAAAATTCTTCCAGTCGATACTGAACGAATCGAAATTATTTTTTCAGTGTTGTAATACATTTATTTGAGTTTCCACAACACTGAAAAAATAATTTATATTCGTTCAGTAGCGACTAGGTTATTCATTTAATCGGGCTTTTGCTTTAATCGGTTAATCGCTCGATTAGTTAACACAGGTTTTGGTTTAATCGGTTAATAATTGGCTAATTTTGTAATTGATCGGTTAACCGATTAATAAAGTTTGTTTTATAAATTTAGTAATTTCAATATAAAAAATGCAAAAATTATTTATTATTTGGAGTTTATTATTAAAAAAAGCCCGATTGATTATATTTCTAAAAAAATATTTTAACTTCAAATCTTTTTATATAAGGGAAAAAGTTGCCAAACTCGCACAACATTCTGCTCTTAGTTTTTATACCCACACTCTGTATGTGGAGAGGATCTTATGTGTCTGTAACAGATTTCAATATAGATCCACCTTTTAGTATGCCTATTGACTCAGAATCAATTTCAGAACCGATCTAACGAGGTCCGTCCTTTCATCCAGCTAACTGGTTGTCTGTCCAAGTTAATCTTGTGCGCAAAGTGCAGGTCGCAGTGTTAATCAAATTTAGCACATATGTGTTTATTGCCACAAGACCGAAGCCTATTCTAAATGGTGAGAATCGGTCCATGTATACCCGTAGCTCCCATACAAATGCTCTCCCGAAAATAGCTTAAAATAAGCAACTTTAATAATAGCTTCTATGTTATCTCATAGTAGTAATCATAGTAATAGTAGTAGATATTTAGATAATATTCTGAACAAAAATCTCTTATGTGAATCCTCACAATATACTCTTTTTGCCGGAAACTTGATAGCCCATGGGTCCCAAATGCTGTGGTGTAAGCTTGGGCTAGATCGACTATACATTATTTATTTTTTTGTATTGAAAATTTGTTTCTTTTTTTGCTATATATTTTGCTAACAGTACATTTACTAACGTTATTATTTAACAAGAACTTTTTTGTGTCGTTAGCTACCGATATTGTTTAGCGATAAAAACTGCTAAAATTTCAATTCAGAATAGCTCTTAACGAAAATTATCGTTAACTAACGAACTTTGCCTGCTTTACGACAAACTTTTGTCTGTAAAATGTTACAGAATTGCAGTACTGAACTAGAATTGAACTACACAAAGCTCAACTTAAAAAAAAAAAATAAATAAATTGAACTGAACTGAACTAGAATCTAAACTAAAATGTATACTAGAATTTGAACTAAAAACTGCACTAGATTGTGATCCTGAACATAATTGGATCTGAACTAAAAATTTAATTAGAACTGAACGGGGAAAAAACTGGCACTTAATGAGAAATACCTTTTTTAGAACTATCTTTTTTTCATACGAAAAAGATGTTTTAAATTGATTTTTGAACGCATACTCTTTGCGACTTAAATTCAATACTTTTTTTTATTAAATAGTCTGATGAAATATAAACATTCCATTTTGCTATCTTGGAAATAAAATTCTGTAGGGTATAATAAGAGGTGTGAGCAGAGAGATGGTGGCTGGCATACGTGCCAATGTACATACATGAACTTTTATAATATGAACTAAATGCAAATAATATTTCTTAACCTTCCTATACCCGCGCGTTGGTCTGAGAGACCGACGAAATACTTTTCTATGCATATTGATTTTTCCGGAAACGCTAGAAAGTTGAGTTTGCTGTTAGCTGCCGGATTTATAGCAAGTTTTATTTAAGTTCACTCACGTGTTTGTATGAGGCGTCCGTGCTGGTGTATTCAGTAACCTTCGGTCTTTGAGACCGACGCGGGTCGGTTGCTGTATGTCCTGATTTTTATTTTAAGGCAGACTGCTAATTCAACCTTTATATGTTGAAAATAAAGTGTTAGTTTTGTTTCTGTAGTATCCAAAAAAAACCCATCTTTTTTGATGACTATTTTGTAAAAGATTGCAAATTAATAAAATTAAAGAAAAGTAATTTTAATGCATAGTTTAGTTGTTTGATTATATATTTAAGTTTAAAAAGAAAAATCTATAAAAGAGGGGTTCAAATTTTCGGTCTGTGAGACCGCGCGCGGGTATACATATGTGTTACAAAAATTAGAGCGGGTATAGGAAGGTTAATTGGCTGAAAGAAGGTACTTGCACTATTGCACTATTTTAAGTTTAATTTCTCAAAAATTTCAAAAAAATTTTGCAAATGCTCAATTATGTATTGCACAAAAACAAATAATAAAAAATATAAGTATGCAAGTGGATTTGATTAACAACAAAAAAACTTTTACTTAAAAGTGTTTGCAATTGAATAAACATTTCAAACAATCCAACTCTTTGCTCCTCACCTTTCTCTTTGTGATGGTGAACATTTTTGTATTTCATATTTTTATTTTTTTTCGCACTACGTTTTACTTTTTGTATATAAATTTTTTAAGATTTATTATTGTATTGGTTTGCACATGTTCAATTTTGTTTTTGTGTATGATTTCATTTCAAATTTTAGCCCACCGTTGCAATGCGCATGTAGCCTGTCAGTTTCTTATTCAAATTGAAAGTACCCGATTACTCAAATAATTGTACTCGCATGTAGTTGTGTTTTATTATTTCACTTTTGTGGTATAGGTAAGTTATTTTGCTGTTGCTTTTACTACTGCTCTCCGTTTTGTTATTGTTGTAGTTGCTGTTATTTGATAAAATTTTGCACATGCAATTTCAGTGATGCCAACTCTTGTGATACTAAATGATTAAAGACATTTTAAAACAAGCTAGAGTGCTATATTCGGCTGTGCCGAATCTTTGATGCCCTTTACCAACAGGAGTGGGCTCTATATGATAAATACATACATATATATTATTAATTAAGCTTCACAAAAACGAACGTCAGCATTCAAATTAGTTGCGGTTAGACCTATTCCTTGTTAGAACTTTGAACTGGCTTGAGTAAAATATCATGATTCCTAACAGTTTAAGCCGCACTAAAATGACTAATCATCCCAAAATTATGAAGACTTATTTACAAAAAATAAATTAGAATAAATTTCAATACAGCAGTATAATTAGCTTTAGCGTTAATAGTGAATTTCATAAAATTGCATGATATTTTTTTGGCCATATGAATCTAAGTAGGAAGAAATTTTACCGCAATATCTATATCTGTTATGGTTTTAGGCGAATTTAAATATTTTCCCAAAGTGTGCTCCCAGAGTAGGGTTTATATGGGGCATATGGTCAATTATGGACCGATCTTCACGAAATTAAACAGTATGATTTGATATAAAGCGAATTCGTTCAACATTTTATATCATTACGTGCATAATTGCACCATTTATGTTAGTTTTTGTATCAAAATGATCAATTTTTTTAGGGTGGTGGTTCCACATTTTGATTCATTGTTCTGATCCTACTGAACCGATGTTGCTGGATTTCAATTCCAAACTGTTTAGGATAACTACAAGCAATTTGAGACCAAGCTTGTTCTTTTCTTTTGCGTTTTTCGAAAGTGAGCGTGTTTTCAACAGACGGACAGATAGATGGACATGGCTAAATCGACTTAAGATTACTCAAGAAACCAGAATATCTATACTTTATGGGATCTTAGATGTATAATAAAAAAGTTTCACATGGAATGACAAACTTAGTATATCCTCATTCACCACTAGGGGTGGTGGAGGATATAAAAAGAGAAAAATTGGGAAAATAGGTGACGGTTGTAGTACATTATCATGCCATTTCTTCCAAAAAGCGGAGAGTAGGACAAACTTATTATTTAAATTGAAACACCAAAAATTTTAAACAAAAATTATTAGTGAGTATGAGAACGCTTAACATTCAATTCAATTAAGAAACAATTGAAACTAAGGCCCGAATAACGTAGTAAGTGACAAAATAATACGAAATAATTCAGGGGACTAACAAAAAACGTTTTTAAAAGCCGAGATTACTTGTTTTTAATTCTTTTTTTTTTATATTAGCGGATTTCAGTATTAGGCTTGCAAAAGTGCAAATACAATATATCATTGCATTTTAATGAAATCTAACGGAAACTCTGTGTATTTTGTTATTGGATTTAACAAAAGAGCTCCGATTTTTGCCGAATAATGAACTCCGCTATTGATAAAAAAACATCAATACAAAAAATTTCAATTTCAAATTTAATATTAATATTTTTTGGATAAACTTTCATATCCGAAAATGCGATGACAGTTTAAACGTTTTTCCGCTACGGAAAGCTTTATGACTAGTGGCTTTTAAAACGTTATTCCACATTTTAAAAGGGTTTGTACACAGTCAAAATTTCTTAACAAGCGCTTTGGTAGTATTTGTGAAAATGTGTTTGTATGTGTGGCACAGACGATGCTGAATGCAAAATCAAATAATTTAGATATGATGGCGTATGTTACGTCCAGCACACGTACACGAGTGAATTTGGCTGCATGAAAATCATTTTGACCATGTACGGCCCCTTAGCAACACAAAGTGTGTACCTTCTTAAAACATTTTTCCACATTATCTGCTCTGGAGCGTTTTATGGAGGTATGCTCTATTTTTTCTTGTTGTATATTTATTTCTGCTATTTCTTAACCTTTTATTATCATTGCCTTTTCGAGTTTTAACATAAACTTTTATTTTAGTACCTCTGTTACACATACATATCCGCTACTTCCGACAATTTCGTTCGGATAATTTTGTTAGCAACTTACAACGTTTTCTTTTGACTGACTCTGCAATGGCATTTTGACGGATTTTAGGTGCATACTTTTGGCTAATTTTGTGCTAAAGCAGTGTGCCCCGGCAGGCTAGTTGGTAGTGATCTAGTTTATCGGATCCGGGGTTGCGGGTTAGATTCCCGCCAGAGACGGGTCTCCTGCAGGCAAGCGTAGAGCTTCACGGGATTAGTATAGAAAAAAAGAGAGTTATTTTAAAATTTCGACCTTAAGCAAGTGCTAAAAAATTCCATCATATTTTCTGTATCTAGGTTGGGTTTGAAAAGGTTTTGCTAAAATATTCAAACTAGGACTGATACAATGTTATCTGACTATAGGCCGCGTCACATAGAAGAATTCAAACTTTGATGACGGACATGTAATCAGGACAGAGACAATTTAATTATGTACTAGCTAGGGTATCCAATTATTTGACTTTAGGTTTTGTTCGAGTAAGGAATTAATCGATTTTCAAATTTGAATTTTGCTCTATTAATCAAATAAGAGTTTTAATATGTTCGAATTGCTCGAATAACTCGAATAATTCAAATAATTTTATCCAATGGGAAAAACATACATGTCTATTTGATTTGATACTTTTATTATATTAATAAACAGAAAAAAAAAAAACAATAAATTAAAAATATAGTTTAACAATAAACAGTAAAATAACAATTCATTTATACTACATATACAGTTTTAAAACTTTTAAATAAAATAAATAATTAAAAAATCAAAAACCCTGCTGCAAAACATACAGCTAATAACAAAACAAGGGGCTAAACAGACCGAAACAAGATTATGAACTTAATACGGCAAATTCAACAAAGGCTTTCATCTCATATTTTTATAAATTATTTATTTTAATTTAGATGTTTTTATCGCGCCATTTTATGAGAGGTCCAGCCTATTTAAACAAATTTTTTTATTCATAATTCAATTTCCCTAATATATTATTCCTGAAAATAAAGTAAAATTGAAATCAATTAAGATTCTTAGTTACTTTTTTTTAAATCAGCGTATTTTTCCTGATTTTAAGAGAAGTTATATTTAAGAAAAGAATTCAAAGTATGGCAAAACCTTTTAAGCAAAACGTTTTCAAAGTTTGTTCGATTTAAATTTTACTCATATGTAATCGATTTAGCGAAAATGGCTGATAACTTTATTTTTCTTCATTTTAAAGCTCTACTCTCTAGGTTTGGGTAATTTATTTCTTTAACGTATTACTATTTTGCGCCAACAATCCGTGATTCCTTTCTAATGAGACTTCGGTTTTTAAGACAAATCTAACAATACCTCAAATGAGAAAATTCGTAAAGCCGTTTGGAAATTGAAGGTCGGGAAAAACAGGTAACCCATAATCTGAAAGTTCATGGTTTACATATTTATAAAAGCTGATGAATTTTTTACAATGAACGTCAAACTCAATATGAAAAAGCGCTATTTTAGTACGAAAATTCATACATATGGAATTATTAGTTAATCGTTTATTACATAATTTCTCTCGCATACACCTACATCTAAAAAGGCCCTAACATATGTTCAGAATAGATACAAAATATAACAACATGTTATTAGTTGTGATGTATTTTATTAGTTAGAAACCTAAAAACCTGATTTTTTAAAGAGTTGTGTTTTTATCGTGCAATTGCTTCTGTAGCAATTGTTTTTGACATCTTGTCTATTTTTTACACAAACAAAT
Organism: Pollenia amentaria; assembly: GCA_943735925.1. Taxonomy (NCBI): domain Eukaryota; kingdom Metazoa; phylum Arthropoda; class Insecta; order Diptera; family Polleniidae; genus Pollenia; species Pollenia amentaria. The sequence goes on from OX031008.1 coordinate 120,460,601, forward strand.
ACATTGGCTTTTGACATCTTCAACAAAATTTACACAAACAAAATTCGTGTTGTTTTTTCTATTGTTGCATTGTTGTAGTTTTGCGCAGACCTACTAATTGGGCCATGAGTTCAATATTATACAAAATTCAAAAAGTACCACATGTTGAACGGAAAAGTAAAAAAAAAAAACAAAATTAAGTTTTCTGTATTTCCCCTTTTTGATACTTTTTTTCTCACCATTGAAGTATTCAAAATTTCAATATTGTAGTGGGACCTCATAATTTAATACATATATGTCAATAATTTTTTTTAAAAATTAAGTGGCTTCAACCCCTTTAGAAAAATCCATCCAAGAGGCCCTCTGGGCCCAATTATGCTAAATAAAATCGATGAGTTCAAAAATAAGTGAATTGCTTAAACCATTAAAAAATTATTTACTATATTTACCAGGTAATGCATAAAGAAGAACCCCGGTAGGCTAGCTGGTAGTGAGCTAGTCTATCAGTGCCGGGATTGCGGGTTCGATTCCCGCCAGTGACTCTGGTTTCCTGCAGACAAGCGGAGAGCTTCGCGGGATTAGCATAGGGCAAAAAAAAAAATTAATTACTTGCAGTTAGAAGTTGTTTTCGTTTTGGTCATTCAAAATTATATTCATTTGTTTTTACTTTAAAGCACAATTCTAAGATTTTAACAACTTGTTTTGCCTTTAAACACCAAATCTAACTTTTCATTTAACATTAAATTAATTTATTTGCAAACAAATTAAATTTTTTTTTATTTATATAATTTGTTTTGTTTGTTCCCCAAATCTTTTTTGTTTCTTATTTCTATGAAACGATGTATGTTTGTAGGTGGTAGAAGATGGGGGATCAGCAGAGGGTTTCCAATTAAGTTTGTTGCTAAGCTATTAAATTTCTGATTTTTAACTCTCATTGTCAGCTGTGAGTGTTTCAAACTGCACAAAAAAATACTATTTTGTGGTTTTGTTTGTGGTTTTTTTGGACATACAAAGAAAAAAAAAACATGAAAAATAATTGTATATGTACATTGTATTTAAATATAACTAGTTGTCCATACATATGTATTAAGTTTTACTTTGTGCCCTGCAGACCTGCAACTATCTGGGGAATAAATTGAAAAGAAAAAAATTAAACCAACTACACTTTAGATTACTGGGGGAAAATAACACGACAGTTTTCAGAGGGACGAATTAGAAAACTATTACACCTAATAAAATTTAAAGAATACTTAAGGACAGCCAAGTAACCACTCACCACATTAGAGGTAACTTCAGTGTTACCACTAGAGATGAGCGATCCCATGATTTTTAAGGAACATCGTGATTAGTGAATGTGATTTAAAAATCACTGTTCTTTAAAACTGTGATTGTGATCACGGTTTGTTAGTTTGCAGTTCTTTTATAGTAATCATAAAATAAAACCAGTATAATATATTTTCTAGTATATGTTTAATTTTTTATTGCACGAATCAAGTGAATAGATTCAAAACCTAAAAAACAACAAGATATGCGCTAACACATGTATTTTTACAAATAAAGTTCTTTAAGGAAGGTATTTTTATCATGTACAAAAACATTGTGGATTTCTGGCTGTCAATAAAAAAAATAGCAACATTATTCGTTACTGCATGCAAATAACGCTATTACCCACACAAACAGTAAAATATTATAAATTTGTGTATGGAACAAAATGAGAAAATAACGACTTAACAAGGAGCTGTTACTTGACAAATTTGGTCAAACTGTGAGTCGTGATTTTTCAGTAACTTTGATTAAATCACAGGTACAGAATTATAGCTCATCTCTACTGACAACCCTGAACTCTATATAGGTATACACAAAAAGAAATACTAATAAAGTAGGCGAGAGAATAAAAGGAAGAGCAACATTATTTGTTATTGCATTGAAAAAACGCTATTACCCACACAAACAGTGAAATGCAATTACCCACTAAACAGTGAAATATCAAAAATTTGTGTATGTAACAAAAAACCAAAAGAACGACTTAGCAAGTACCTGTTACTTAACAAATTTGGTCACAACTGTGATTCGTGATTTTTTAGTAACAGTGATTAAATCACAGGTACAGAAATATCGCTCATCTCTAGTTACCACCAAGAAAATTCAATATTACACTTGAGTTGAAGCAAAATTACACGATTAAATGAAATTATACCGGACATTATATTAACATACACAGAAAAAATTAAAAATGTTCTCTTAATCACCAATATTATACCAAATTCATAATATGAAGCAAACAATTTGTTGATTTTGCACCTATTACCAAAATCATTATACTGATTACTAAAAATTTAAAAATTGTGAATATTTTTTTTTCTATAAATGATTTGCCTGGCCCTCTATGTCGACAAGAACATTTCTTTCGAATATTTATATTGAAAACAAAAACAAATTTCAGTTTTTTATTATTGTTTTCAATATAAATATGCGAAAGAACTGTTCTTGTCGATATTGTGGGCCTGGCAGGATATTTTTAATTTTATTTAAAACAATTATCAAAAAACTTTGCCATTTCAAACAATATGTTAATTTTTTTAATAAAATGTTGACAATTTCCAACAACAATTCTACAAGTTTAAATTATTTTATTTTAAACGAGAAAATCAATTAATATTTTTTGTTATTTAATTAATATTTTAATTAAAACTTTATTTCAAAACAACTTAAATATTAATTAAATCAAAGTAATATTTTTAATTTTTTTTCAACTAAAAAAAAAATTGATTCAATTATCACATTAATTAAATTTAAATACTTTTTAAACCATTTTTTTAATTGATAAAAAACTTTTATCTGTGTCATAAGGGCTTAACTCACATTATTGCAACTTTACAGGAGTAGGTAAAAACATAGTATCCTAGTTCAGTATTTGATGCAAATAAACGGCCTTGCGAAAGTGCAAATGCAAAATATTATAGCTTTTGTTTGCATTCCAACAACAAATATACGCAGAATTGCGATTGTCACATCATTGCTTTTGCGCAATACTAAAACCGTATAGCTTTTTCTGCTAGTGTATTGCGTTGGCATCCCTGGTACTCGAACAGCTGACATTTGTAAATAAAATCTACTAATGCTGCGATAATATTTTCTTTTACACTTCTTCGTGGTACTTTAAAACAATTTTAGAAATGAATCAAACACCTCTTTGTAAATTTTTACGACCGATAACTCTGTATATCTGATGTTTCCTAATTTGCCATATCAATCCCTTGCAACATAAAACGCACCAAACACTGAATACCGCTAATTTATAAAATTGATTGTACAATTTCTTGATAAACCGTTATTTTTGACATTTGTCATTTGTGTGAAATGTAATGGAATCACTAAAAAACTCAATTAAAAAAAAAAATCCGAATTCGTTATGGCCTTTCTATATGGGATCAACGATATTTACATTTCATTTTTATAATAATAATTTCAAATAACACCTGATCTACACCAAAAAGCAATTGCCCACGTTCAACCCACGACACTAAAAATTACATCAACTTCGGGTAATTATCCACGAAGTGGCAACTCTAATTTGGGTAAAGAAATTGCAATTAAACAAGAAATTTTTTAGTAATTAGAGATGTTTTATCAAAACTGCAGGGTAGCTTACTATTTATTTATTTATATACGTTCACACTAAAATACACGCATATACATGAAGCATTTTATATATTGTATATTTAATTATTTGCAATTTATTTTTTATCTTTTTTTTTTTTTTGCAATAAATACAAACATCTTCATTATGGAACTAAAAAGTGTTACGTATACATTATACGAGGGTAAAATAAAGAATTATTGTTGGGGTAATACATATAAGACTATATAGTACTTTTTTTTTTTTTTTTTTTTTTTTTTTCTTTTTTTTTTATTATTCCTATACTAATCCCGCGAAGCTCTACGCTTGTCTGCAGGAAAGAAACCAGAGTCTCTGGCGGGAATCGAACCCGCAACCCCGGCGCTGATAGGCTACCTCACTACCAACTAGCCTACCGGGGTTTTTTATATGTAAGAGAATTGTCTGTAGAAAATCCTATTTACAAGAGAAAATTCTATAAATAAGAAGATTTTCTATACAAAATTCTTTGTGTAAGATAATTTTTTATAAATAACTAGTTTACCCGTTGAGCTTCGCGAGCCCGTTGGAATAAAATTAATAAAATTAAAACAGATCTCGTGTATTGATAATGAAGCGATTTGTATTAAATTTCGGTACTTTTACTGTTACCGTTGACCGGGTATACAGAAATCTATATTGTATTTATATTGCAGCTGCCATGGATATTTCTTTAATCCAGCTCACTTTTTGACAGTTTTTTTTTGTATAGAAAACTATTTGTTCCAAATTGGAAAACTTTTACTGCAACCGTTCTCCAGATAAACAGATATTAATATTGTCTTTGTATGGGAGGTCCCACGCCCACTTTTTTAATGCAGCCCACTGCTTAACAGATGCTGTGTATTGATAACCCTGCCATTTGTACCAAACATGGAAGCTTTAGCTATTGCCGTTCGCCATTTATACAGAATGCTATTTTGTGCTACGCCCACATTGGAGACCATCCCGTCCACTCATTGACAGTTGTTGTGCATTGATAACTAACCTATTTAAAACCACCTATTGCCGTTTTCCAGAAATAAATAATTATATTCTGTGCAACGCCCATTTCTTTAATTCTACTCACTTTTTGACAGACGGTGTGCTTTGATAACTAAGAAATTCATACGAAATTTGTAAACCGTGGTTGCTGTCGTATTGTCTTTGTATGGGAGGTGCCACGCCCACTTCTTCAGTACCGCCCATTTCAGAAGGGCTGTGTATTGATAACCCAGCTAAGTGTTCCAATATGTGTTGTGGACAATTTTTCTCCTACCGTTCTCTAGATACATAGAAAGAAATCCATTTTGTGCCACTCCTATATCACCAACCACCCCCAAGTTTTGTCAGATGTTATGTGTTGATAAACAAGATATTTGTACTAAATTTGGAAACTTAGCTATATGAAACTATAAACTATATTCTCTTTGTATGGGAGGTGCCCCGCCCACTTGTCCAATCCAGCACACCTTTTTTACAATGTGTATGTATAACTGGGTTATTTGTTTCAAATTGGAAAACTTTTGCTGTTACCGTTCACGAACTATAATGTAATTACTATTGTCTTTGTATGGGAGGTGCCACGCCGACTTGAAAATTTACCAATATTTATAGCTTTTGTTAAGCACAGGGTAGTCATAAATTACAGTGAAAAATTCAGGATAATCGGCTAAGTTGTTTAGGAGTCTATATGTATATATGTATATATATATATATATATATATATATATATACATATATATATACATATATGTATAGATAAATTCTTTCTAGAAGAGAATTTACTACTAGAAAATTCTGTGCAATATGTATAATTTTTTTTATAACAAAATCTATATGCACGATAATTTATTTTTAGAAAATTCTATGTGTAAAATAATTTTTTATAGAAACATTTTTTTTCTATTTGCAAGAGAATTTTTTAAAGAAAATTCTAATTTAGTATAAGAGAATTTTCGATAGAAAATTCTATGAATGGGAAAAGAGAATTTAAAAAAGAAAATTCTATATTTTAGACAAATTTCTATTTAAAACAGTGTTTTCTATAGAAAAATTTTGATTTTCTATTAATTAAAAGATTTTATTTGTTGTGCTTAATTCCCTTTTTTAATAATTGATAAAAATACTGAAATTTATTGTTGGAGGATAAGCTGTTCCTATGCGCATTGCACTGGTTGTTTAGGCCAGATCGTCAGGAAACGTTCTCCTAAATAATTTTAGAAAAGCCAAAGCTATCAGCAAACAAAACTACAGAAGGAATGAGAATTACCTACAATACCCTCAAAAAGTTTTATTTGCAACGATATCAAAGCTTAAACAAAATACCAAACAATAAAACAGTGATGAGTTTTTATCTTTTCTTACATTTCCCACTACAATTAGTTAGAATTCTCCCAACATTAATTGTAGCTGTAAGTGGGTAAAGAAAAAACATATTAAAAACAAAAACAAAGTACTTTTATTGTTTTCGCAAGAAAACAAAATAAAAACAATTTGTCCGTTCAGTTTTTCATGCACGTGCACTTGCAAAAATTTATTATCAAAGTTGTTTTTGGGAATACAAATATTGGGAAATGTAAGAAAAGATAAAAACTCATCACAGTTTTATTGTTTGGTATTTTGTTTAAGCTTTGATATCGTTGCAAATAAAACTTTTTGAGGGTATTGTAGGTAATTCTCATTCCTTCTGTAGTTTTGTTTGCTGATAGCTTTGGCTTTTCTAAAATTATTTAGGAGAACGTTTCCTGACGATCTGGCCTAAGCAACCAGTGAAATGCGCATAGGAACAGCTTATCCTCCAACAATAAATTTCAGTATTTTTATCAATTATTAAAAAAGGGAATTAAGCACAACAAATAAAATCTTTTTCTATTAATAATTATATTTGCAATAGAATTTTGAATAGAAAATTATATGTCATGCTTAAGAGAATTATTTGTAAAAGAATTCTAAGTTAAAAAAATGTTTTACAAGGTTTTATATTTATTTTTAACTAAACATTTTTATTAATTCTTCCACTTAGATTTATTGCCATAAGTTTTTATCGTGGTCAAATATATTAAAAATTTTTTTTTTCTCATGGTTAAAATTATTTCAGATAGTTTTTTTTTAGACAACTATTTCAATGACATATTTTCGCCATAATTGCTTTCGCAAAATAACAACAATTAAACGCCAAAAAAAAAGAGCGCCACTATTAAAAATGCGTGTGTACATTTCACGCCTACTCAAAGTGTTTAAGAAAGTCTATGTTTTTTGTTCACATAAGTTAAAACATAGAAAATATTTTGTTTATTTTTTTAACAATAAAAAATTACAATTAAACAAAACGAAAAATGTTTTACGAATTTATGTCTATTAAATTTTAAAAAATAAAATACAAATACTAAATAATTTTAACTTTAAGCCTTCACCTAAAAATTAGCAATCAAAACAAAACAATTAAAATTTGAAGAGAAAATGTAAATCTGTATATACCCAGTCAACATTTTTTGAAATTATTGATCATATTCGAGTCTTTTTTGACTCCTCAGCGCGATTAAAATAATCATTTATGCGCTCGTTTTTGAGTTGAAAATGACTATTGTGGATAAATGGTAGGGTATTCATTTAATCGGTCTTTTACTTTAATCGGTTAATCACGTGATTAATTAACTGAGGTTTTGATTTAATCGGTTAGTATTGTAATTTATCGGTTAACCGATTAATAAAGTTTTTTTTTATAAATTCAGTAATTTCAATAAATAAAAATGCATAAATTATTTTTTATTTGGAGTTTATTAGTAAAAAAAAAAACAATAATATAACAAACATAATTAGTTTTTACTAAAACGAGCAAAAAAAAAAAAAAAATTCATATATATGTAATAAATATTTTTTAACAATTACATAAATATTATGTATTAATTGAAAAATCAACTGTGGAATAATTTTATTGGTTATTTCAAAATAATTTTGTAAAAAAATTATTTGGTTTAAATGTTTACTACCGTATTCATAAAAAATAAAATAGATTTCAGACGTATTTTAAAACAAAATTTCCATACAAATTTTCCTTAAAATAGATTTCATATCCAATTTAGTTTTTTATGAATACGGCAGTTAGAATTTAAGCGATTATTTTCTTTAGTTTTGATAAAAATTCTTTTCAAGAAAGCAACCCATAATACAGAATGTCTAATTTCTCAGTCCTTTTTCTGGATTTATCTAAATGTATAAAATCTTCCATTATGCCATTATAACTCTTCTTATTGTTTCGGTTAATTCTGTTATTTGATATAGGAATACATGAAAAGAAACAAATAGCTTAACACATACATATAAAAAGTGAAACAAAACGCTGTTGACAGCAAACACTTATTTAAAATGAAGATCACCGAACACCTTCTTTTTTGTATGACAAATATTTTCTAAACACATACCTTTTATATATGAGACGAAACAAATAATTAAAAACACAAAAAATATGTTATAAAACTTGTACTACAAAAAATTAAAAATCCGATTAACGGTTAACCGAAGATGCTCTTGCAAGAATTAATAAATGGAATTAAAACATGAATATATTTAAAGTTTACAACATTTTTCCATTTTAAAATGTTGCAATTTATTATCACAAACAAAACTCGTTGTTGTTAAATTTATTTTTAAGATTTTTATAAATCCTAACGTACCTTTTGATGTTTATGAAACACATGAAAAAAAAAACCGTTTATTAATTGTATTCTAATGATGATATTCTATTTAATTTAAATCAGTTTTGGCCAAAATTTAATAGCTATAACGATACAGCAAGTACTCAATAAAAAAATCGAGCTTCTAACAAAGCAGGTTTGTAAGGGAGAAACGTAAAAGTTTCGCTTACCTTATCGCTTACGGAAGACATGAATTTTTATTTATTAAGAATTCGTTCACTTACCATACTGCATCTCTGTATGTCTCATTGCGTATCGCATAAATGTGTCATTACTTTTTAAAATGTATCATTAATGCTTCGCAAAATAAAAAAATTTTTTATTGGGTATGTACCATTTTATAGAATTTGCTTTGGCTTTTTATATTCGAACTAGTAATATCTGTGTTGAAAGAGTATTTTCAATAATGAACTCGTCTTCGAAGTAGAATGCAATACGAACTTCTTGACACGTTATTACGAGTTATAAATTATATGAATGTAAATAGTACATGTTGCACTTTGTTTACCTTTGTTGAATAAATTTAATTCCCTTACAACGTATTCCGTAAAATATGACAAAAAGAGAGTCATAACGTTGAAGTGTATAGCGTTTAAGATATTTAGTAGAACTGCAACAAAATATTTCTGGGCAGCCCAGAGCTGAACCCAACCAAGTTATAAAATATAATATATATATATATATATGTATACATATATTTCAAAACTAGTGCGAGCTCTATACAGTTCTGTAAAGGACTAAGTCAAAAAGGAGTTCGCTCCTAAGGTAACGGTAATAAATCCAAGTCAATGGCTCCAGAAATTAATGGCAGTTCACCCACTCAACCTCAAAAATTTTCGAAATTTCTTTTTTGACTTGGTGCGCTTCAGCTCTGAGCCCTCCATATATATATCCAATAATTGTTTAATACTAACCGAAAAAAAATTTTTTTTTTACTTTTTTTATAGTAAAAATTGTACCTTTTTTGTGTTACTAATTATTTTTACTTCGGAATAAATTTGTATTTTAATAATAATTAGAAATGGGATTATTTAATTGAACTTTTTATGGGTTTTAATCCAAATTTTTATTTTTTAATCAGGCTAAAGTTCATTAAATATCAATTTCATACATTTTTTTATTAAGAAAAATTTTACAACATGAAATGAATTAAAATGTTGATAATTTTTCATTCTTTACTGACCAGGAGATCGAACAAACGTTTACTTCAAGAAGAATTCTTGATAAAAAGTACGAAAAACAGAAGTAAGGAGGAACCTGTAAATCAATTAAAATAGATAATCATCAATCCACAACAAACTTTGACCCACCAAAAAGGTGAAAATACCATATGGTTTAAAAATTTATGTTTGACAATTGACTGCTAGGCGTCGTTAATGGCGGTGAGTGTTAAACGGCGAAGATTTCTGAAGAGATAGTGTGGTTACTTTCGAAACATGTCAAATCGACCTGTCCGTGAACGTGTCTTCGATTCCCCGGTCAGTCAATAATAAAAATGATCAACAAATTTTAATTCATTTCATGTTGTAAAGTTGGTTTCATCATTAAATTTTATTAACGAAAATAAAATTTAATGAACTTTAGCCTGATTAAAAAATAAACACGGCGTGCTCTGTATGATAACATAAACAAACATGTAAAAGTGCTATAATCGCCTGTGCCTAATTAATGATACCCTCCACCCAGAGTAAAAAAATTCAGGAGTGGGCTTGTTAGATTAAATTAAACATTTATTGTTTGTATTAGTTTGGTTAAGGTGTATTAAAGTGATTTTCAAGAGTCGGGTTTATATTGTTCCTATGGGAAATTATGGAACGATCATCACAAAATTTGGTAGACTAATTTCTAGTCTTATGTAATTGCCGAAGACCAAACTTCACTACAATTGCTTTATTCGTTACGGTTTTAGGCGTACTTAAGTGTTTTCTGTGAGTGGGCTTTATATTGGGCTTCTGGTAAACTATGGACCGATTATGAAATTATAACATAATACATTTTGCTCCAATATCATTATTTATTACGGCTTACGGCACACTAAATTATTTACCGAAAGTGGACTTTATAAGGGGCCTACGGTAAATTATAGACCGATGCTTACGAAAATTGGCAGAGTGATTTCTAATATATTGAAACTATTGGGCTTGTTCTAGAAATCGAAAAAAGTGTATTTAATTGAAATCGAACGAAATCTTAAGTTCAAAATTTGTACAAAATTACCGGGGTTTTTCTTAGTTGTAAAGTTGTAAGAGTTGTATTAGAATTAGAATTACTCAAGGAGCCTGAATATACGTATATGAACTTCACACAGAATTTCAAACTTAGTATACCCTTATTCACCACTAGCGGTGGAGGGTATAAAAACAAAAACAGTGGTTTATAGCAAATAATAGCGCCATATAGCGCATCCTTTGTAGTAGCGAGTACTGTCGAACTGTTTTAGCCGGCTGTAGGGTACTTAACTAAAAATATTTTGTTTGTTTCAGTTGCCGTCAGCAACAGAAAATTTATAAAATTATAGTAAATAATTCTATTATTATGAATTTTTAGCAGCCAACAAACAACCAAGAATAGCGTGCGTGCTGTTAATTGCCTGAAGCGTAAATTTTTGGCGCTAATTTTTATTTTTAATTTTTTTTACATTTTATATTATTATTATATTATATTATTGTAGATTAATAGTTTTTAAAATTATTAATAAACGTATAAATAATATTTAGTTTTATAAATCAATTTTACATGGCCGCCAAGTGATTAAAATTAAACTACTAAAACGCAATTTCTATTTTTTTTAAATTGATTTAAATTTAATTGCAAAATTAAGTTTTCAAATATGAGCTTAAGAATAACTCTTTAATATAATTTTTTTTAAAGGGCATTTTGCATTCTTTGTTTACCACTTTTTTAAGGCCAGGTGTTTGTTTTTAGTTTATTTTCGGCCTTCCTCAAGGACTTTAAAACACATTAAACGCAATTTATTAGCATTAGGGTATTCATTTAATCGTGGTTTTGCTAAATCGGTTAATCGCTTGATTAATTAACCGGTTAACCGATTAATAAAGATTTTTTTTATAAATTAAGTAATTTCAAAAAATAAAAATGCATAAATTATTTAGAGTTTATTAGTAAAAAAACAATAACTTAAAAAACATATTATGTTTTAATTGAAAAATAGACTCTGATCATTTTATTAGTTATTTCAATAGTTTAGGAAGGTCTTATAAATAAATCATTAAGGCCTAATAAATCAAAGCAAGTTAAACTCTGTTTTTGGTTTAAAATGTGTTTAAACCAAAATAACTATAAATCAGTAAACATATAAACCACCTTTAAACGCATTTAATTAGGCGTTTAAACTACCAATGCAGACCATATGAATTTAACAACATTTATTGTAGTGCTGCCACATGTTACTTTTTAAATTACATATAATACATATGACACTGATTTACAACTGTTGAGTTTAAACAACATATAAATTTAAGTTTAGTTCAACTAAACCAGCATTTGAACACTGACTGATTTATTAGCCATAAGACAAATAATTTGGTGTAAATGTTTAGGATTTAAGCGATTCTTTTCTTTAGTTTTGATAAAACTTGACTTTAAAAAAATTCTTTCATTTATCGTAGATTTTGGAGAAATTAAAAGCAACCCATAATACAGAATATCTATTTTATCAAATTTTTAACATTTCTAATTGTTTACGTTAATTCTGTTAAAAGGTTGATATGAGAAGAAACAAATAACTAAACGCATACATATAAAAACTACGTGAAACAAAAAGGTGTTGACAGCAACACTTATTTAAAATGTAGATCATTGAAGACCTTTTTTTTTTTGTATGAACAATTATTTTCTAAACATATTACTTTTGATTAAAAGATTTTGTTTGTTGTGCTTAATTCCCTTTTTTTTAATTAATTGATAAACAAATACTGAAATTTATTGTTGGAGAATAAGCTGTTCCTATGCGCATTTCACTGGTTGCTTAGGCCAGATCATCAGGAAACGTTCTCCTAAATAATTTTAGAAAAGCCAAAGCTATCAGCATACGAGACTACAGAGGGAATGATAATTACCTACAAACACTCAAAAAATTATTTTTTGCAACGACTTTTGTATATGAGACTAAACAAATAATTAACAGAAAAAATATGTTTTAATACTACAACAAATTAAAAATTTTGTTACATCGGTTAATCGGCTAATCGACTAAAATTAACCGGTTTAATCGTTAATCGCAAATAGCCAATATTAAATTAACCGCTCAGTTAATCGGGTACTAATTAATAGGTTAACCGATTAACGGTTAACCGAATAAATACATACTTTATTTAAACTTGGCTCAGTTCAGTTTTTCTCACTCTAGTGAATTTTGTGATGATCAGTTCATAAATTACCATAGGCCGAATATGAAACCCCCTCCTCAAAATCACTTTAATTAATTTAGCTATAGTTTAATTTCATATGTCTTAAATCATTACACTTTAGGATAACCGACCAATAATTTACTCAAACCGTAACAACTCAACTGTAACCTCAACAAAATCTATTACTATGGTTTATATGTAATTTATCATAGATTTTATATAAAGCCCTTTAAAATATTTTAAATCTCGGCGGAGGATATAACAGATTCGGCACAGCCGATTATAGTACTTGAACTTGTATTCAGTGTTGCCAATTTAGCCGTTTAGATGCTAGCTTTAGTCGTTATTCATATTGTTTAAATGCTGCTATAATAATTATGTAAAATGTTTAATTTTTCTAAATTCATATATATAAACCAATAATTGGAGTTTTTGATATTTAAATCAGGATTAAGTTCATCAGATTTAGTTCTCATTAAACTATTTTAAGTGAAGGAAGGAATTTACAACATAAAATGAATTAAAATTTTTTGATAATATTCGAATTTATTCTATGAGCTAAATTTTAGTTATGTATTTTATAAAGCTTTTTGTAATAGTTCTATTCCTTTAATATTTAGGAATGACTTAATACACTACCAGACTATTATCTTGTAAATAAAAAATGTTGAATATAATAAATAAAGTAACTTATGAAAAATAAATAATTCTCAGATTCTATTTTTTGATAATTTTATTTTGGACTGAACACGGATTGAAGTCGGCTCGAATTCGCATGTTTAGAGAATAACCACATTCCCATCATCAGAGTTCTATGCCTTTCTACCGTTTGCGCCAACGCGGCGCCTACCAGTCTTAAGTCAAACATCAATATTTAACTAATGGTATTGATGGATCGACATTTGCTGTAATTGATTATCCATTTTCAATTTATTTACATGTTTCTTCCTTAGTTTTGTTTTTCGTACTTTTTGTAAAGACTTGTCTGGAAAGCTGAATAAACAAATAATTTAATGAAAAATTCCATTTTATCGATGACTTCATCGACGACCTATTTTTTTTTCTGTATGTGTGCTTGTAACAAATTGATCTCTTATTTACAGTTTTACTGTAAAATACCATTTTATGAACTATTTTTGTTTAGTTGTTAAATTTGTATGTGCTTAATAAAAACCATTTTTTTTTCTTAAATTAAGCCATTTTTTGGTGAAACACAAGATAGTTTTAAGGAGAATTTTAGCATAAGCGACAAGCCGATGTCCCAAAAAAAGCAAACAAACCATCAATGTGCACTTAAGCTAAAATTGTTTTTGCTATACATTCGTAAAGGTGCCTCGTGTGAAAATCACATTTTTGTTCCAAGTGTTGCCAATGAATAACTTTATTTAAAGATTAAGATTATTGAAAAATTCAGGCCAAAAGAAATTGGTATTCCGCTGGTTGCTTAGGCCAACTCGTCAGGAAACTTTTTCCAAAGACTTTAGAAAAGCTAAAAATATCATACGAATAAGACTATAAAGTGAATAAGAATTTTAAACACTCTGGTCTTACTTGTAACAAAATCAAAGCTTCAACAAAGCCACAACAATTAAACATTGAGCTTATCTTTTCTTACATTCACCTACAATTGGTTGGTTTTTTTCCAACTTGAATTGTAGTTGTAATAGGATAAAAAGAAAAAAAAAAAAAAAAAAAACAAAATGCGCATATAAACTAGCATTCCCTCAACAATAAATTTCAGTGTTATCAAAAATAAAAATTGGGAACTTAGCACGTCATAAAGAAATCTTATTAATAATATATATTAGCGGAGTTCAGTGTTAAGTGCAAATGGTCTTGCGAAAGAGCAAATGCAAAATATCATAGCTTTTTTTATTAAATCCAACAACGAAATAAACAGAGTTTCCGTTAGATTTCATAAAAAACTACGAAATTTTGCATTTGCTCTTTCGCAAGACCATTTGCACCAAATACTGAACTGCGCTATTGTATTTTTACAAACACATGCGTATGCACTAGGTTTTCAAACGATTAACCGTTGTTCGATTAATTTTGGTCGATTAACAGTTCGAATAACTTAAAATTGCTTATTTTCGATTAACGAATAGTTCGAATAATTTATGTCGATTAATCGAAAATTTGTTTTTCACAGTACATTAGTTTTTTTTAGTATTAGTTTTTTCTTTTGTGTAAAAACACAAGCAGGTTCGTACTCTTTTTTGTTTCTTAACTTTGGGAACATTTCCCTGAGTAATGATTCAGATGAAGATTATTTTTTTTTGTGAAGCATGAAATCAACATTTTACGAGAACTGAGCAAGAATATTAAAAGTATTAAAATTGTTAAGAAATCAAAAAGGTATAATCAAGTGGTATAATGGAATAATATAATTTTTAGAAAAGACAAGAACAATTCTCTGTTATTTTGAACGCTTTACTTTCAATCTCTCCAACGTCAACAATAAGTAAAAGAATATTTACTAAATCAAGTTTCATCAAAACAAAAGAAAGATATCGTTCGAAACATAAACATTTTATCTGTACATACTTTTTTTTAAAAGAGTATTTTAGATTAGCATAAAGTTTGATACTACATATTTTTTATTAAAAAAAGTTTACTCTTTTATTGCATGAAGTAAGTACCTTCTGTTATATAGTTGTTAAAAATAAAATTTTTGGATTTATTTTTAAAGTTCTAAACTAGACAAAATTAAAATTATTCGATTTACCGAATAAATTCAAATTGTTCGATTATTATTCGATTAAAATTTTACCTCGAAGAACTGTTCGCGCGATTAATCGATTAATTCAAAACATCGATTAATTGAATACTCTAGTATGCACGCATATTGGTTTTTAGAAAATTATCCCATTTTTGATTGTTTTAAGTATTTTTTTAGTGTTATTCGTACTTCAGTTTCTAAGAACAACTCGTACTTAAATAAGAAGAAAAACATAAATTTAACAGGAGTTTTTTTTCTTTTTAAGTTTCCTTAAAAATTTTAATATAGCTTATAATCCTTAAATCCACCTGGTACTCTGCTCAAATTTGAGGAAAGTGTTTTCATCCGAAACATTTTACATATCGCTTATTAGCAACGTCGTCATATCTCCAAAAATTTAATTTTGGAGTTTCTTTAAATTGTGTATAAAATGTATCTTTATATCTTTTATACTTTCCCCGTTTGAAGACAATTTAACGTTATTTTTTCTAAGTGCACTAGCAAATAAAAAACTTTAAACACGTTTATTCCGTTATGACGATGTTGCAGCAAATAAGCGATATATGAATGCAAACTATCTCGTGGGCAGTGTGACCAGATCCAAAAAAATTTTACAGCTAAATCTGGCATTAGACATGGCCAAAAAATGCTAAAAATTATTTTAAAAAAAGCTAAAAATAATGCTAAATTTTTTTTTTAAGATTTTTGTTAAAAATTTATTGCCAGTATGAAATTTTATTTGAAACTAAATATATTTTTTAGACTTATTTAGACTCTGTAGATTTTGGTTAATCATCATATAAATAAAAATATGTAGCACAAGTAGTTGAGATTCAATTTTAAGTTTAGGGTGTCTGCAAACACCTAATACATGCACAATTTAAACGATTTTATTTTTATGCTATATAAAATTTTTTAGACAATTTTATTTTTTATAGTTTAAAAAAGTTGAAGTCTTACAATTATTACTGCCGTATTCATAAAAAACTGAAATGGATATGAAATCTGTTTTAAGAAAAATTTGTATGGAAATTTTGTTTTAAAATACGTTTGAAATCTATTTTATTTTTTATGAATACGACAGTTAGTTTTCATTTTTCATATTTATTTGGAAAAAAAAATTCAAATATTTACACTAGATATAAAATTTTTATCTAAATACAAAGTGAAATTTGTTTGCACTTTTTATCAAGAGGAATATAATATTAAAAATCATCAAGACGAGGGCATTTCTAATATTCCCTGAATATTTTTTTTTAACAAGTCTGGTAAAATGTTCTTTAACATTAAAATTATCCATTTTCACACGAAATTTCATTTTGGGTAAAACTATTTATTTATTATAGTTGTTAAAAAATTTAAGTAGAATCAATAAAACTATTTTTAAAATAATGCTAAAAAAATCTAAAAACATTTTCTAAAAATGCTAAATAAAATGCCAAGTGCTACACGAAAATTTTGCAGCTAAATAAAAATTTTTAATGCTAAATTTAGCTGCAAAAATGGCATAATGGCCACACTGTTTGTGAGTTTTAAAGTATGTGGCATTGTTTTGCCCATATGGTTTTTTATAGTGACGTTTGGAAAAAAGGTGATTTACCAAAGTTTTTTTTTTTTTGTAATAAAAAATCCAATTAAAAAGAATGTAAAATATGGATGAAAACAGCTTTTCTTTCATTGAAAATGTTATCACAACACAAATTTAAACTACACAAAACTGATTAGCTGTTGCTTGAAATTCCGTATGAAATAAGTTCATATTAATTTACTGTTATAAAAACATGTTGCCAGCAACTAATGATGTAATCGGTCCCCCAATGGTCGTTAGTATTCCTTGAAAAAAGTTTTTTATTCAAAAAGAACCCAAAATATTTTACATCTTGCTTATGGCTAGTTTACACTATCACACAACGCTTTCGTATTTTGAGTGAAATACAACGCTGTCATAATAAGTTGTTATTGTTTTTTAAAAATGTATAAACAATAATTAAATTAGGGAAGCATTTTCGTCTAAATACGCAAGGCTTGTGTGATAGTGTAAACAAGCCATTATTATCCATTTAGAGCCCAATGTAGTTTGAAAATCCAATACGCTTACTAAATTGTCCAAAATTCAGTCATGGGTTAAAATTGCTTTAGGCAACTCAGAAAAGAAGAAAAACTTTAGTGTAGCTAAAGTAGAAAACTAGCGATTAAAAAAAAAAATTGTAATTGTTGCAAATTGTCTGAATAGTTGGCAATTATCAACTACAAAACTGTTTTAAATCTTTTGCAACACCATTAAATATTGAAGTGCAAGAGGAAACCAACAGCAGGTTGCCAACAAGTACTCAAACCAAACCCATCATACAATGCCTCATGCAACAGTAGTAACAACACAATCACAATTTAAATTTTTAATGCTTAAGATACATGTATCGTTAAAAATCAGTTTGTAGTTAAAAGCAACATAATATATTAAAAGGAAATACTAAAAAAGGGACAAGAAGAAAGCAAATATGTTTTTAAAGCTAATAGGAGAGCAGAGAATTCGGGATACCCTGTTATGCAATATATGTTTATATGTAATTGGTGATTCGTCATGAGGTTTGATTTGTAATGTAAAATAAACCCATAGATTTGAAAGTGAACTGAACATTTTTATTATCGGTTAAAAGAACAATTTATGTAATTTACTTTTTGAAAATTATATCATTTGAATGTTGGCCATGAGTACGTCTGAGGTGGTCCATTCGGAAGGTCCAATTGTGGGCGACTTGTTCGAGCACTTAGCTTGCGAATAACACGAGTAATATTGGCTTTCAAAGCGTTAATCGTAGATGGTTTATTCCTAAGGACCTCAGATATTTCATATCCCCAGAGAAAATAGTCCAAAAGTGTGATATCGCACGGGTTAGGTGGCCAATTAACCGTAGCAAAACGTGAAATTAAGTACCACCAAAATGACTTTTAAACAAGGTCATTGTTTCACGCCCTGTATGGCTCGTAGCGCCGTCTTGCTGAAACCAGAGCTCACTGCGACCATGCGCTTGAGTTTCAGGTAGCACATAGTCCGTTAACATGATGCGATAACGGTTACCATTGACGGTAACATTCGGATTTTCCACACTCTTGAAGAAATATGAACCAATGATTCCAACAGCCCATAAACCACATTATATCGTTGTTTCTAATGGATTTAATGGCTCTTGTTACTCTTCGGGTTGCTCATCAGCCCAAATATGGCAATTTTGTTTTTAAACGTATCCATTGAACCAGAAATGTGCTTCATCACTGAACAAATTTTCACGATAAAACATTTCCCACAGAACGCTGATTTTCTTAATACAGGTGAATAATTTGGAAACGCTGATGGGGTGTGAGTCTTTCCATGGTGACTTGCCAAACGGTACTGAACGAAAGAAGCATATTATATACATATGTATATATATATATACATATATACAGATTAACGAAGCCCCAAATAATATGAGACCCTATGCTCCTTGTAGGTCGTTCATATGCCTCACATTTATATAGGATACCGCTTAATATAAAAAGAGACGTCCGCTTGCAGCCGCACCAAATATGAGAACAGACGCTGCAATTGCCTCTCACAGTTCTCCGATGCTTGACGGATATCAAGAACACCGCCCAGGAAGAACTACGTGGAGGTTTGTGTAAGACTTAAAGTGTAATGAAAAGGGATCACCCTGAAGCTTTGTCTTATCATTATACCGCCTGGCTCCTCCTGCTAGGGAATATTTGGTTGAAAATTTCAATTGAAAATACATATACATAATTGTTTTATCTGGGGGGATATGATTATAAATTATGACTAAACCAAAAATAATTTATTTAAAAGTTAATGGAAGGGTAGAGAATTAAGGATACCCTTCTAGGGAGAATTTGGCTAAAAATTTAAATCAGAAATGTAATTGTGTTACCTAGAGGGAGTCATATCCCTATATTTATGGGGTATTTTTTTTTGTTATTCTGAATTAAAAATTTACTAATCCAATGGGTCGTTTACGGATGGCAACTGAACAGAAATTGTGTTGCCAGCAGCGAAATAAGGCAACGTTGCTGATGTGATATAAAATAAAAATATGTTGTATATTTTAACATGAGCGGCGTTGCCTGATTTTACTGCTGGCAACCCTTCTTCAGTTCAGTTGTCATCTGTAATCGACCCATAAATATATTTAGGATTCCTGCCAGTATAATTAAGCTCCCTATCTAAACAAACTACCTTGATAAGGATATTGTAAGAAGAACTTTGCAACTTAAAGTCATATTTTATCACTAATATATAACGATAAAAGCGTTCGGTGAAACTGTCTATATATGTAAAATATAAATCTCCTTTGCGTACTCGTAAAACAGGGCAGCAACCTGCTCTAAGACTGTCTAAAATACACTTTTTCTTTACTAAAGCTTTTAACCAAGAACTTCTATTAAAGTTTTCTCTATTAGTTTTTATTGAATACATACTTTAAAAGCTTTAAAAAACTTTATATTCCCTTCAATTACACTGTAGTTCTCCTTAAACATAATTCTCTACACTATTACTTAAAAACAACATAAAGAAAATTGCAATGGTTTTATTTAATTACAAAATATTCTAGACTATTTCTTATCATCACTAGCAATAGCAGCTGTAGCAGCAGTAGCAAATGCAGTTACACACACCAGTTATATGCAAACATCAGACAATATTTTACAAATAGGTACAACCCAACAAACACGAAGTCAAACATTTGATATGAATATGTTTAACACTTATAATCGAATGGTTGGTTTTTAACCATAGTATGTTGCGTTTGGAAAAGAGGAAAATACTATTGTTAATTTAAAAACAAATTATTGTCATATTTAACCATAACATGCTTAGAGCCGCCAATAATATGGCTGTGGCTTTTTGATGGAGGACTAATTTAACAATAATATGGTTATCGGTGACAATAAAATGGTTAAATTAAACATAATATGTTTAAAATTTTCTTTAAAAATAATTTTGTTGGAGGTGACCATATTTAAACATGTTTTTTCTCTGCGCGCATGCACACATTAATTTCCGCTAATTCCTTCCTAAAGCGTTTAGCTGGTGAAATATCGACGAAAGAACAAAAATAAAAAGTTTCTGCATAAATAAAAAGTTGCTGCAATAAAAATTGTCCAATGAAAATGCAAAAGCAACTTTAAAGCAGAATCGCCAAAAGTTGCAGTAACAAAAATCGCCCAATGTAAACGGGCACTAGCTTTTGTGTTATTTATCGAAAACTCTAGCGAAGACCAATTTGTAATTTGTCAGAGTATGTAATTTAAAACAGTTGTTTCTTTTTTTTTTCTTGTTGATTGTTGTAATCATCATCACTTTTAAGTATTTACTTCTTTGTTGTTGTTTTTTTTATGGGCAATTTCATATTGTTTCTCTTTACTTTGTTTTATTAAAAACAACTTGTTTTTCATACGAGACTCATATTTCGTATAAAGAAACAAAACAACTGAAAGTACCCAACAGCTCTGAAGATTATTTCCCTAACAAGCTAAAAGATTACGACTAACCATAATCCAAACAAAGACAACAGAAACCACCACACTGATAGAAAAATTCATCTTCATATTGATGATGCCCTAACATCAGAATTGTGACATCAATGTTATTACAAATGGCATCAATGAGACAAAAAGTGACATCAATCCAATGACGAACGACATCCTAAAATTTTGTCATATTTTATGCGTCATCTACGCTATGACTACAGTGACATCAATTCGATGCCACATTTTGTGTACACTGATAGTAAAGGCGTCATAACGCTGATGTATTTCGACATCAGTACGGACAAACTGTCATCAGTGCGATGACATAATATCATGTACTCAATGTGATGACAAACTGTCATCAGTGCAATGACAAACGGTTAACATTATTATCAGGTTTAAAAGGAAAATTCCCATATTCTATTTTTTTTTTTAATTATTTATTTAAATACATCAAATTTTTAAAGTAGAATTATTACGAAAACCATTTCGGGCATGCTGCTGGTGTCTTTTAATTGAAAGTTTTTCTGTTAACAAAGGGCTGAGTACAACAAAACTGAAACAAACATGTGTAACGGGTGAATAATAATATTCTCTCAATTTGACTTAAGGTCAATTACAATGACTCAATTTGATGATATGCTTTATAAAACCGACTCCGATTCGTAATTTCTGTGATGCCAATGTGCCATCCCATTGATGACATGATTTAAATTGTTGATCCTGATGACAATTTGGCCAAGTGATGTTAAGGCTGACATTACAATGATGTAAAGCATCATTGGGTCAAAAACGATGCCCTTTCTATCAGTGTAGTGCCTAAAACTTTATAGGCCCTGAACGGGCTATTTCTAAACCCCAGGTCTGTGGAGTCAGAATCGCGGTGTTTTTACCGGAGTCGGAGTTAGAGTCGAAGTACCTTTAAAAACTTCAAAATTAGAGCCGTAATATTTTAAATTTCACTTTGGATTAATTTATTATATGAGAGTAAGTTCATTCAATTACTTAAATTAAATAATGTTAAAGTGTTTAATTTCAAATTATTTTGATATTTTATTTATATAGTAGAATTTATACTCGGTTGTGGATCTATTTGAACAAAAAGGTCTGTATTTTTTTAAGGTGTGTCAATTAACACGCTCAGCTGAATTGCGGGAATTGCAGTCATTCACTTGTGCTTTAAATAAGTTAATGGCAGGAATTTCCGCTAATTTTAAAATCAATTTCTTTAACCGTCAACAGTGAAATATTTTTGACATTATGTAGAATTAGTGTTGCTATTAGAGATGAGCGATATTTCTGTACCTGTGATTTAATCACTGTTACTGAAAAATCACGAATCACAGTTGTGACCAAATTTGTCAAGTAACAGGTACTTTCTAAGTCGTTCTTTTTGTATTTTGTTACATATACAAATTTATGATATTTCACTGTTTGTGTGGGTTATAGCGTTTTATGAATGAAATGTCGAATGATATTGCTGTTCCTTTCATTCTCTCTTCTATCTTATTAGAATTTTTTTATGCCAAAATTTATTTGTTCACGTATGTATGTATATGAAAGTAAACAGATTTGAAAGCTCTTACAATTTGTTGTTGTTTCTTTGTAAAGTGCTTACAAAAGCTCTTGCAAAAGCTCGCGCATTGTACATATACATAGGTTGGCCGCAATTGCTTTAAAAGAACAGAAAACTGATAAACCGTGATCACAATCACAGTTTAAAGGAGCAGTGATTTTTAAATCACATTCACTAATCACGATGATATTTAAAAATCACGGGATCGCTCATCTCTAGTTGCTATAGTGCTAAAATATACCGATCTTCAAACTCCACAATAAAGATGGAATTCCATGGTACCCTCCAGAATACTGCTCTGATCGCTACGGCATTGTCACCGAAACAAGCCTCCGTAGAACGATTTGTTTTCTGCACTCAGAACCAAACGATCCGATTTGAGAGCATCAATAAAGCCATATATGTACATATGTATGTTTTATTGAGGCAATCTTATTTCTACAGACAAATGCTGAATAATGTTTTATTTTATATTAAGCATTTGAAGATTTGTTAATTTATTTGAAGTTTTGTTGTTTAAAGTTTTCGATGCGATATTACACACAGAAACAAATCAATGTAAAACCTACGAAAACAAGGTTGAGTTTAAATTTTTTCGGTAGTGATTTTGCTTCATAGTTACTTCATGTTAATTTAACATGATTTAACAATAACTTGTGAACAAAATGTATTTCCTTTAAAATAACTACATATAATTCATGTTAATTCAACACTCCAGTAAATTAAGAGCATTGATATGGAAATAACACTACGATTCACGTTGAATGAAAGTTATTTTAAGTTGAAAAGACATGAATTTGAATTTGATAGTGTGAAATAACAGTGAGAAGAAGCTACAGAGACAACATACTTATGTATTTATTTAAGAATAATTCTAAACACTTACCCGCCGAACAAAAGAGAGAGAGAGAGAGAGAATATTATTATTAATTTTCCTGTAACACATGTTTCACTTTTTTGTATTTGCCTTTGCTTACAGAAGCCCTCACAATTAAAAGACAACAACAGAATGGCCAAATATGTTTTTCGTTATTTTACTTTAAATATTTTATTTATATATGTAACTAAATAATTTAAATAAAAAGAATACGGGAATTTTTCTTCTTTTTATAAATTATTTTAAACACGAAAATAAAAAAATGTGTGTATTCTCTTGAAGTGTTGCTGTTCTATATAAAACAAGCAAACAGGCTTTTATGGATTCAACATGGACCAATTTTATTTTAACATCTTTTATTTAAAATGAATATGAAACCATGATAATTTAAAATAAAAACTATTTCTGGGGGAAGTTTGTGTTGATTGTTCTTAAAGCACTTATCCCGTGACATATCACTTAACTGGTGATAATGCGTTTAAAGTGTAGTCCAGAGGAAAGTTAAATTACAAAAAAATGGTAATATGACTGGATTTTGTGCGGACTGTGTCTGATTCTTTCTGGTTCTATAACTTTATATGAAGAGGATCTATCCTATTAACGTTGTTCATTCGGGACAATAACTGCTGCAGGCATTGTTACTCGTATAACTGAAATTAAATGTGTCAATTAAGGTTATTTAAGAAACTGCTTACAAAGTGTCAAAAAGGTGCCAATTATCCTCCTCCTAGGACATCACCATATTAACGTGACAAGTCCCTTTCATATAAAGTGACTCCTACCAGTTTAGAACTGTCACGGGACAAGTTTGGTGTTAGTTCTCTTTCCCCTAGGGATGCTTTTAATATCAATAATATTTTTTGTTTAAAGTATTTTGTTTATTAGCAAAAGAATTAATAAATATAAATAAAATATTTCGGAGTTGGAGTTGGAGTCGGTGTTGGAACTATTTTTTGACGACTCCACAGCCCTGCTAAAGACTTTCGGGGATCACATACCAAATGTTACTTAAAATCAAATACGGGATTGGTATTTAAAATTACGAATTGTTAAATGTTATCTATTCTAGACAGTGTGACCAGATCAGAAAAATTTTTACAGCTGAATCTGGCATTAGACATGGCCTAAAAATGCTAAAAATGATTTTAAAAAATGCCAAAAATAATGTTAGCAGTTTTTAAAGATTTTTGTTAAAAATGTATTACCAGTATAAAATGTAAAATATAAATAAACACAACCTCTGATACATGCAAAACTTAAACGATTTTATTTCTATGTTATATAATAGAAATACAAATTATAGTTTAAAAAAAGTTGAAGTTTTTAAATTTTTTATGTTTTAAGCAGTTAAGAGCCTTTTCTTCAATCATTTACACCATAAAATTTTAATCTAAATACAAAGTGAAATTTCCTTGTACAATTGAAGCAAAGCCGCGAATAACGTTGTAAAAGCCACTTTTTGCAAAAACAGTATTTTTGCAGACTAGCGTTAACATTACTCTCTTACACTGTTTAAACGTCAATTCACCCAAAATTATTCACCTTAACGCCATCAAAATGCGATACAAAGAGTCAGACAGTGGAAGAACGTTGGAAGTTACTAACAAAATGATACAAACGAACTGGTTTTTCAAGGTGGAATAACATTCTAAAAGCCGCTTCCGTAGTGGAAAAACGTTTTAAATGACATCGCGATTGTGGATATAAAACGTTTTTCTACTAAAAAAAAAGAATATAAACTGTAATTAATAGGGAGATCGAACGGTTATTATTCGACCGGTTTTAACCGGTTATTTTAGCTTTGCCCAAGTCGGTTATTTTAAAATGCCCATTTTTCGAATATCGAATAAACCGGTTATTTTGGTATAATAAACCGGTTATTTGAGTAATGTGTAATTTATATACATTTTCCTTACTCTTGTTGTAGATGTACCCGCAATTTAAGTATTTTCTAACTGAATATTGGCCAAACTTAAACTTTTTATGAAAAATGTCAAAACAAAATGTAACAAAGGTCAAAAAACATTATGAACACTGTAAATACAAATCGCTTATAAAGGCGTGTGTTCTTGTAGAAAAAAAATCCAAAAACTATTCAAAATACTAAAAAAAACGTGTGCAGTTAAAAAGTCAATAGTAATTTGTACAAGAGTATTCTAAATATTAAATATATTTTTATATAAAGGTTATCTCTAGATCTCTTTCGAACGCGATTAAAAAGACAAAGTTAGGTTCTTGAAGTGCCCTAAAATGATAAGTTACAAAGGTTCTTCCATGTCACGACTTATTAATCACCTTTAATTATTATACATGGTTGAAATTAATGTGATCCAAATGATACTTAACTGGAAGTAGTTCTAAGGAGACGACAAATAATACTTTGCCAAAATACGCTGCCAAAAATGAATCATTGGGTGAAATATTAGCCCGTTGTGTTGCCGAGGACGAAATGCCCGTTAAGGCACTAAAAACTCTTAAGTAGTTCTAGCATCTTTTCATGCTGAAAACTACAACATTACGGCGGAATCAACCATATGGGAAAAATTTCTACCAGTTTTATTTATTAAAATGCCAAGAACTAAAAATCAAAAATTAAGAAATCGAGCAATGTCATGGAATGTTTTAAATTGTAGTCGACGAATTGACAAATATTTTACACAAAAAGAATGTTCAGTTCACTATTCGTTTCTATAGAAATATATATATAATGCTGAAACAAAATAATTTAAAATAGAAAATCCTGGCAAAGAGGTTTTGTTTGCAGCTTTTGAAAAATATGGTTGATTTATATAGATAGCTTAACCACCAACAGAGTAAAACTCATTCAAAATAAATTTGAGAGAATATTTCAAATAATAACTTTATAAAATTCCTATAATTTATTTGCTGTTGCAAAACGTTTGTCTAGATCAAATATCATTCAACAGTTTCTAAATAACATTATACAAATATCTTTTTACAAATAAAGTTTAGTAAATCAATAAAAAATTGTTGAAAACTTAGCGGAAGTTTGATCAATTTACTGGTCCCACTTTTGTTGGATTTTATCGTAAAATATTTGTTAGGTCTGATTTTGTTGGTTCCTTACCTTTGCAAATTGTTTTGTTTTTATTCAAATTAACGTTTTATTTTAAAAACTTATTTGAATTTTGTGTTTTTAAGTATTCGAATTAAAACCGGTTAACCGGTTATTTAAAAATTGCTTAACCGAAAACCGGGTTTTTCAAAATAGCAACTATTCGTAATATTCGAAAACCGGTTATTGAAAAAAGTCGAATAATCGATCTCCCTAGTAATTAAGCATGTTATTTAAAATTCGATTTACTTGATATTTTGCATACAAATTTATATTGTCATTATTTTTGATAATCTAAAAAAAATTAAAAAATTAATAATCCTGCTCTCCTGAAAAATATATATTTTGTAACTTACAACGTTATTCGCGGCTGTGCTTCAATTATATTTTGGGTACAACTATTATTAATTAAAATTTATTATAATAATTAGTATTCCGGTTATTTTATTGAACTGTTAATGGTTTTTAGTCCAAATTTAGATATTTTTAATTAGGCTTAAATTTAATTTTCATTAAATTATTTTTATGAAGACAGGAATTTTACAACATGAAATTAATTAAAATTTTATTCACATATTTTCATTCTTGAAAAATAAAATTAAAATAATTTAAGTAAAACCGATAAAACCTTTCGTCAAAATTTTTCAAATAATGCTAAAAAAAGCTTACAACCTTTTTAAACATGCTCAATAAAATGCCAAATGCTAAATGAAAATTTTGCAGCTAAATAAAAATTTGTAATGCTAAACTTAGCTGAAAAATGCCAAAATGTTCACACAGATTCTAGAGCTTTTGGATGTACAAGGCTTGCTCGATCCATTCCATACTCATATCTTTTTCCACACGTTGTCATTGCGGGGTAGGCCTTCCGCTATCGCTTCTTTCGCCGTTACATAAGAATGGTAAAAGAATAAAAAAAAAAAAATTTATTATACTTTGGCAAAAAACAAAACCAAAAATTTTACTATTAATAAGATTTATCTATGACGTGCTAAATTCCCAATTTTTTTTTTTAATAAAAACACTAAAATTTATTGTTGAGAGAATGCTAGTTTCATTGCTTAGTCCAGCTCGTCAGGAAACTTTTTCCACAGACTTTAGAAAATCTAAAAAGATTATACAAATAAGACTGTAAAGCGAATAGGAATTTTAAACACTCAGGTCATACATGTAGCAATACCAAAGCTTCAACAAAACAACAACAATAACAGTGAGTTTATATTTTCTTACATTCATTCCCCTTCTCATAAGTGAATAAAAAAAATTTTTAAGCAGGCCTTTTATAAGGCCTGAAGTAAAACGGTCTTTTGAGTTTTCTCGCTGGGTAGTTGCGAAGACCTGTTGTTTGTACTCGTTACAACAGAATTGTTGGGTACGTATGTATTTCAAAGCATTCGTAGAACAGATTTACACACACACACACACACACACATTCATACTTATAATCTCTCATATAAACATAAATTTTGAGTACGAGCAATTATGGATTCTTGTATTATTTTCTTATTTTTTTTTTATCGATTATTAAATAACGATATATGTAAGTTCATTATTTCTTTATACAATTTAAAGTTATTTTTAGTTGCAACAAAATAATTTCAAAACAATATACATACAACTAAAAAATATAAAAGAAACTTGATTAAGCAAAAAAAAAAAAAAAAAAAAAAGAAGGTAAAAAATAATTTTTTTTTTTTAAATTTTTGCTTAAAAGAGGGTATTTGACTTTGAAAGCCCACTGTAGTTAAAAGTGAAGTGTCTATTTTAGAAATAATATTTGAAGTAGTTTAGTTACCGACCTAAACATTTTATTTAAAATATGATATTTTATCCAAATCAGACCATCTGTTTGCAAATTCGAGATATGTATGTACATATACACAAATGTTTTTCATATTTTCTTGAAAAAACACAAATCCGCTCCGTATTTACATGGGGAATAAGAAACCATTATTTTTTTATTTACCTTTGATAGTATGGGATGATTCATTGTGAGGTTTGATTTATTATGTAAAATAAAATAAAGAAATTTGAAAGTGAACTTAAAATTTTTATTCTTGGTTAAAAGAACAATTAGTTTCATTTACTGTTTGAAAATGATATTATGTAAATGTTGGCCGTGACTACGTCTGAGATAAAAGGTCCAATTTCGGGCGACTCGTTCGAGCATAGCGACTGGTATCACGCGAATAACACGAGTAATGTTGGCCTCCAAAGCGTCAATCGTAGTTCCCGTATTCCTGAGGACCTCAGACTTTACATATCCCCAGCGAAAATAGCCCAAAGGTGGGATATCGCACGATATTGGTGGCCAAATGACCGTAGAAAATCGTAAAATAAGGTGCTCACCAAAATGATTTCTCAACAAGGTCATTGTTCCACGCGCTGTATGGCTCTTAGCGCCGTCTTATTGAAACCACAGCTGCGGAGTCGGAGTTGCAGTTGAAGAGTCGGAGTTGAAGTTTTTGTACCGGAGTCGGAGTCGCAGTACCCACAAAAACTCGCTACTCCGACTCCAAAATTTTTCGGTATAAAAAATTTCAAAATTTTTTGTAATATTTTTCAAAATAAAAATTTTTCGAAATTGGCTGCAATTTTTCAAATATCGATTTGAAATTTAAAGAATATTTAACCATTTAAATGGTACTGCATTAAAAAAAAGTTAGAGTCCTATATTTGGCTGTGCCGAATCTTTGATATCCTCCACCGACAGTTATAACATATAAGAGCTTATTTATTAATTAATCTTTATAAAAACGGACGTCAGTATAAAATTGGTTCCGGTTTAAACCAATTGGACGACAATCAGACAAAGTTATGCTTTTAATTCCAGCGATTTGAACTAACGAATAAAATATCATGATTCCTAACAGTTTATGGCGAACGAAAATGATTTTCAGGAGGGAAAATCATATTGCACCCATGGTAAATTATGGACTTATCATCACGAAATCCTGTAGTGATTTTAGTTTTTAAAAATCTAAATGGATCAAATTTCAATACAGTAGTGAAATTTGTTTTAGTGTTTAAAGTGCTGTTCAGACGGCGGCATAATATGGGATCCAGGGCTGTGGAGTCGGAGTTGAAGAGTCGGAGTTGAGGTTTTTGTACCGGAGTCGGAGTCGGAGTCGCAGTACCCAAAAAAACGCGCGACTCCGACTCCAAAATTTTTCGGCATAAAAAATTAAAAAAAAATTCTAATATTTTCCAATATAAAAATTCTTCGAAATTGGCGATGCAATATTTTGCAGATCAATATGAATACGTAGATTTTAATTTATTTTATGAGAAATGGTTGATTCAAGTACTTTACTATTTAAATATATTTAGGTATATTTTTTATACGTGCGGGAAAAAGTCTAAATTACATTAGCAAAACTCAGTTATTGATCTAGTTGAAAAAGATGTGTGATTTTTTAAATAATTTACTCATGCTAAAAAATGTTAATGACAGGAATTGCCAATAATTTTAATATCAGAATTTTTTAACCATCAACGCTGAAATATTTTCAACATTGTACAGAATAAGTGTTGCTATAGCGCATAAATACTAGTATGTATTAGAAAACTTGTGACGTAAAATTATTTCTCTTTTGTGTAGAAACATCTTTATCGGCCTGCCTTTAATTCCTACCATAACACTCATGTTTTTCTTATGCACATTACGCGGGGATTCCCATAATTCGTTTAATAAAGATATTTCTACACAAAAGAGAAATAATTTTACGTCTCATTCATTTCGAATCACGGTTAGAGTAGGAGTCGGAGTCGGAGTCGTGAGTCGGAGTCGCACTTAAAAAATTTCAGCGTTTGGAGTCGGAGTCGGAGTTAGTACTTTTTTCGGACGACTCCACAGCCCTGATGGGATCTAAGGTAAATATTAGGGTATTCAATTGGTTAACCGTAAATCGGTTAATTTCAAATTGTCTATTTTCGATTATCGATTAAACCGGTTTATTTCAGTCGATTAACCGATTCATTGACGTCACAAAATTTTTAATTTTTTGTAGTATTGTATCATATTTTTTTGAGATTTAAATTATTTGTTGCGTCTCATATACAAAAATTTGTGTTTAAAATTCGTACCTTGATTTTGAGATTGCGAGTTCACTCGTGTGGGGATATAAAGGGTGTTTTTTTTTTGCATTTAATTTGACAATTCTCAATTTCAGACTAACTCAATTTGAACCATGGAAAGATACACAATCGAACAACGCGTTTAAGTTATTCAGGCTTATTATGAAAATGGGCGTTCAAATCAAAATGCATATCGTGAAAATCAACTTCAGTGGTGAGGCACATCAACATCGGCCCTTAAAATTTAACCATCCTTTATATTATATGTTTTTGTTTGCTTGTTTTTAAATAAAAATCGAACAAACGTTGTTTAAAAACTAAATTAAATTTTTATTTTGACGATTTTTTAAACAGAAAAAGACGATTTTTTTTTATTATTTCTCAGAAAATTGACGATTTTTTTACAATTTTATCTGGCAGCCCTGTTCACTAGTGTTTTGGCTGAGCTCGACTTAGCACCAGGGTTGTCAAATTGATTTTAAACTTTTTCGCCAAATTCATGTCAAAAATCGCCAAAACTGCCAAAGCATTTATTTTTTTATTTTTTTTTTTTTTATTCAGTATTTGTTTATTGAATCTTCATATATTAAATATGAACTAACAATAATTAATCAAATCTTATTCTAATATTTACTTTATGTCCTGCCAGTGCTAGACAAAAAAGATTTAGTCATTACGGGTTCTGTTCACATGTGTAGGTGTTTATCGCTCATCTGATTGGGTGAGTGCTGCAGTGTCTCTTCTTCTTAAGCGAGTGTGGCCGCCATAATTTAAAATATTTCTAGCTAATGGATTTGGGTGTAGTTCCAGCCTTTTTACATATTTTACTGCATATTTCGTTATCATAGTTTTTACTAATGGCACATTGAGATCCTTGTGGATATTTGAGTTTTTGACGTACCAGGGGGCGGCTGTGATTATTCGAAGAAGTTTATTTTGGCGCCTTTGAATTTTTTCGATGTTAGAAGCCGAGGCAGTGCCCCATAACTGAATACCGTAGCACCAAATTGGGTTTAAGATAGAGTTGTAGAGTAGAAGTTTGCAATCGAGACTTAGAACAGAATTTCTTCCAATAAGCCAATTAATTTGGATTGCTTTTAGTTTCATTTGAGTTAATTTAGCTTCTATATGCCATTTCCACGTTACTTTTTAGTTTTTGACAATAATATATGTATTTTTAGAATTATAAAAAATATTTTTTATAAATTCCAAAAAAATTTGTTCCGTATCGCTAAAATCCGCCTCAAATTCAAAAAAAGTCGCCATGATATATTTTGTTTAATTTTTATTTAGAACAAAGTAAAGATGATAAGTGAACACAAAACAGGTGTAATGTTTAAAATATTTTATAGTAGTCTACTTAAAGCAACAAAAAAAGCATTTTTGCTGTTACATATTTATATGTAGTTGCAGCTCTATTATATATCTAAAACGCTATATACTTCACACAGAAGACTCTCTTTTTGTCTTCTTTTTTGGAATACATAGTGAATGTACAAATGAAATGCAACATGTACTATTTACATCCATAAAACTTTTAACTCTTAACGTAAAAACGTGTCGAAAACTTCATATCGCATTCTACTTCGAAGGCGAATTTAAGTGGAGTTCGTTATTTCAACACAGCCATTACTAGTTGTAATAACCAGCATATAAAGAACAGCCAATGCAAGTTCCTTAAAATGGTACGTAGCTGCCGTATTCTTGTATCTATAAATTGTTGGCCTTAAATGATTTAAATAAGATTGAATATCATTATTAAAATTCTCTTTTAACAAACGGTATTTTTTCCATTGTGATTCATTAACTTCCAAAGGTACGCTAGGATTCATAAAAATCTTTAATATATCTTTAACAACAACGAATTTTATCTGTGATAATTTGTCACATTTTATAATGGAAAAATGTTCATAAACTTTAGTAATATTAATTTTTTAAAGAATTCTACTTATTAATTCTTTCAAGAGCAAATTTAAATGTGAAAAAAAAAATTCTCGAAGATTTTTCATTATCTTCATCAGCCATTTCAAAATAATTTAGTTTTAAATACTGGTCATACATATGAATGCATCAAATTTTATACATTGAAATACTAGAATAAAAAAAATATTATTTCTTCGTGTTGAATTTAACAAATTTCAAAACAAATTCATGGCTCATCAAAAATAGCCAACAAAATCGCCAACTTTTTTATAAATCGACAAAAATTCGCCATGTAGTCAAATCGAAAATTAGGTCGCCAAACAAGTTTGAAAATCGCCACGTTTGGCGAGAAATCGTCACATCTGACAGCCCTGCTTAGCACGAGTTGAGTAAAAATTACCACTCGTCATCATTTTATATATTATATATATTTTACCACCACGTCAGCGTTAGCATAAGTATTAAGTAGAAAAAAAATTTACCCCACATAAAAATTAACTTATTATTTTCATGGAATTATTTTTACCACTCGTCCGTTTTCTTGTTGGTAAAAAATATTTTATATCATACAAGCTTAACTCAGTACGCTTTGCTATCCTCATTTAAATAAAATAAGTAAGTGCACGTGCATAAAAAACTGAACTGGCAAATTGTTTTTATTTTGATTTCTTACGAAAACAATAAAATCAATTTGTTTTAGTTTTTAATTTGTTTTTTCTTTACCCACTTACAACTACAATTAATGTTGGGAGAATTCCAACTAATTGTAGTGGGGAATGAAAGAAAAGATAAACTCACTGTTTTATTGTTGGTATTTTGTTTAAGCTTTGATATCGTTGCAAATAAGACTTTTTGCAAGTAATTCTCATTCCCTTTGTAGTCTTGTTTGCTGATAGCTTTGGCTTTTCTAAAATTATTTAGGAGAACGTTTCTCGATGATCTGGCCTAAGCAACCAGTGAAATGCGCATAGGAACACCTTATCCTCTAACAATAAATTTCAGTATTTTAATTAATTATCAAAATTGGGAATTTAGCACAACAAACAAAATCTTTTAATAAATAATTGTATTCCCAAAAACAACTTTGATAAGTAAATTTTTATAAATACAGGTCTCGTGCAATTTTTAGAAAGCTGTTTGTAGAAAGTTTGAATACTCTATAACAATGGTGGGCGCCAGTGATGCATTTTGAGTTTTTAATTTTAGGGCCAAATTTACGACTTTAAAGGGCCAAAATACCTTTGGTAGGGCCAAAATGTTGAACCAGAAATATCATGTGTATATGGTGACCAAATAGGATCAGTAATGCAGGTTTATGGTTAAGCACAAATCAAAAGCAGTTCAATAAAATAAAACGTCTAAAATGGCGATGGGTTGTCCACATATTAAAAAAACCAGCAAAAATTTTGTTCAACGAGCGCTTACGTGGATCCCTAAAGATAAGAGACGCCCGAAAAAAAAAACCTGGAGAATAGCTATTGCTGAGGAGCTGCGTGGCGCAAATCACAGTAATAGTTGAATTTTTAACTGAAAGGGCCAAAATAGATTAGGAAGTGCCACAGGGCCATCAAACATTCAAAAGTGCCACAAATGGCCCGATTGTGCCACATTTTGCATCACTGGTGGGCGCTCCATAGCACAATTGTGCTGAGAGATTTCACACGTATTCTTAGCCTCTTTAATTTAGTCTTCGATGAGACAGCATCGAATGCACATGAAGCGGATGCTTACATATTTTTTTATATTTTTTATATTATTTTTTGGTGGGTACTTCTGCCATCTCACTAATACTAATAAGCATCAATACAAGCACAGTTTTAGTTGTGCCCACTTCTGCTCTATAATCTCTTGTATGGGAGGTGCCACACCCATTTCTCCAATCCCGCACATGTTAGTAGAGGAGTTGTTTATTAATAACCCAGCTGTGTGTACCAAATGTGGACAATTTTTATTTTACCGTCCATTAGATACAAAAAAATTTATTTTATGCCACGCCCAATTCTCTAATCCCAACCACATTTTCTCGGATGTTTTGTATTGCTAACCAAGATGCTTGTACCTAATTGCGAAACTTTGACTCATGCCATTCTTCAGATATACAGATATCCATAAGGTCTTTGTATGAGAGGTGCTACTATCACTTCCCCCGCCCAGATTTTGCCAGTTGTTGTGTATTGATAACCAGGATATTTCGACCAAACTTGGAAGTTTTATCTCTTGCCGATTTGTCTGCAATGTAGTAAGCCAATGTGTATGGGATGCAGATTTTGATGAGTAAAAACCTCCAAAAGGTTGGCCTGTAGTTTCTACACCTAACTATTTTTTTCATGATCTCTCTTATATCTTTAAGTTTATCTGTTTGGCTGTGATAAAAAGCCCTATAAGTTTTTGTTTTTTTTTAAATACATATTTTTTGATAAGTTTTTGATATATCATTTTTTTTATATTAAAAAAAAGGTTTGTGGACCGCTCTTCACAAAATTTCTCAGTGGTATTTCTATTCCTACAAAACTGTACCGTACCAAATTTGATTATGCTAGCATTATTTATTACGTTCTTAGGTGTACTAAACTGTTTTTCGGGAGTAGGGCTTATATTGGACCTAATGTAAAATATGGACCGATCTTCAAATAATTTTAAAGTGTGATTTCTGGTCCTATAAAACTGTAAAGTACCAAATTTGAGTATGATAGCGTTATTTATTACGGTTTTAGGTGTACTAAGCTGTTTTTCGGGAGTAGGGCTTATATTGGACCTAGTGTAAATTATGGACCGATCTTCAAAAAATTTTACAGTGCGATTTCTGGTCTTATAAAACTGTGACGTACCAAATTTTAAGTATGATAGCGTTATTTATAACTGTTTTAGGCGTACTAAAATGTTTTCCGAGTGAAGGGTTTATATGGGGCCTATGGTCAATTATGGACCGATCTTCACGAAATTTAACGGTATGATTTGCAGTCGTATAGAGCAAAATTGTATATCATTCCGTACATTATTCCACCATTTATATTAGTTTTTGTATCAAACTTATCAATTTTTTTAGGGTGGTGGTTCCACATTTTGATTTATAGTTCTGATCCTACTGAACCTACATATCGTTACATAAAACGCAAAAGGCCCTATCTAACACTTTGAAAATTTTACAGGAGAGGCAAAAAACTATTTAAAATGGTAAATTGATAAATTGCCTCATACTGTTTATAATTATTCTTTCTTCTATTTTTCTTGTTAAACCTACCAGTGGTTTTGACAAATAACAATGTTGCATAAAAAGCAAACTGTTAGTTGTCTATTAGCGTTAATCGTATAATATTTTGTAGATAGGGCTTTTTGTTTTTTTTTTAATAAAATCGCTAATTTTGGTCGAAAGATTCCAAAATTTGTTGTGGACATTTGTGTTGATGCAATACATCAGAATCAATGAAAAAAGTCGATTTTTAATTTTTGGTTAGTTAGGGCCTTTTGCGTTTTAGGTAACGATATGTTGCTGGATTTCAATCCCAAACTGCTAGGATAACTACAAGCAATTTGAGAACAAGTTTGTGATTTTCGTTGGCCTTTTTCGAAAGTGAGCGTGTTTTCAACAGACGGACAGATAGACGGACATGGCGTAATCGACTTAGAATTACTCAAGAAGCCATAATATATGTATATACTTTATGGGATCGTAGATGTATAATAAACAAGTTTCACACGGAATGACAAACTTAGTATACCCTCATTCACTACTAGTGATGGTGGAGTGTATAAAAATGTTATTCCAACAATATTTCTGTCTTGTATTATCAAAAAATACAAAATACTAAAAAACACCCTACATTTTGAAATTAGTGTTTTGCTTGATTATTTCTTCCCCACTTTAGTAGTTAATAGTCCATGCCATGTTGTCAATTTT
This sequence comes from Pollenia amentaria, assembly GCA_943735925.1. NCBI lineage: Eukaryota > Metazoa > Arthropoda > Insecta > Diptera > Polleniidae > Pollenia > Pollenia amentaria. Next base: position 120,496,959 of record OX031008.1, read on the forward strand.
CATCAACCCACTAACCATTTAACAACACACATTCCCAACATATTGCACTTTTGCTGCATTAAAACAATAAGAGACTTGATTGTTTTTTAGAAAATTTTTCTGTGGTACTTTTATTGAATTCATGCAATTATTTCTCTTATCACTAAAATTTTTTACTTTTAAATTCACTAAGAAATTTATACAAAGAAATAACTGAAAGCAGCAACAACTAATAAAATACATAATAAATTAATAGACTGAGGAATAAGTTAAAAAAAAATTACTAAAAGTAAAAATTAAAAATTTCAATGTCAAATATTCGCTTTTTCAATGTCAAGATTTGTAAACAATATTTCTTTATTGTTATTGTTTGTTAAATGTTTTCATTTTTATTATAATTAAAATTTGGTTGCTTTGTTAGTATGTATGTAGATATTAAAGCAACAATAACAAATACTAAACTCTTTGGATAACATGCTAGAACGTGAAACAACAATTATTTACTTGCTTGTTTATATTAAATTTATAATAAAGAAAAAAAGTTAACAAAATGTCAAAAGGAAGGTTTGATAGCAAAATAGAAAATGTCACTTAGATAAGTATTAACAAATGTTGGCGTGCAATAGCATTAGAAAGATTATTTGACTAGCGCGATCATTTCGCTACTCTTTTTTTTAATCGTCCTACGATTGTTAAAGCAAAAATACAATTTACTCTTCCAATTTCTGCTTTTGCGAGTCAATTTGACGATTTTTAAACGAGTAAATCGTGGTTCACACATTTCTGCGAACATTGCACGATTGTTATTTCACCGTTATCATATATTACTCTTGTAAATGATGTTTTTGCGAGTCATTTTGATGATTTTTTTTTATGTTATTTCACAATCGTTGTTTATGAATTCTGACGACCATTGAACGATTTTATTTTACCGTAGTCGCACATTACTCTTGTAAATGATTTTCTTGCGAATCTTTTTGTTGTTTATGTTTGTTAAAATCGTCGTACGCGTTCTGGCGATATTTAGGCGAATTTAACCATTCACCCTTATTCTATTTGGCGTCGACAATAACAACGGCAATTTTAAGCCAACATCAATTCTAATCTTAGGCAACATCAATTTTATGTAAATTTGTTTAAAGACAACCATAATATGGTTGTGGCTTCTTGATGGAGGACCAATTTAACAAAAATATGGTTGTCGGTGACAATAATATGGTTAAATTAAACATAATATGTTTAAACATTTTCTTTTAAAATAGTTTTGTTGGAGGTGACCATTTTTAAACATATTTTTTTCTGCGTGCAGCCTAGTTTTAAAACAAATTATTTGCCTTACCTTTTGCCATCCATCACCAGTTATAATTAGTGCACCAATAGAGTTTAACGCAGAGGCAATAGTCTCTCACTGTTCCTTTAAATTATTAGGAACAGAGACTCTGCGAAATACTCTGGCTATTGATGGATTCTTTTCAAGCTCTTTCACTAGCTTCTCCAACTGGCACTTACTTGTTATTTATTTTTTTTCCATTATTTCCACAAAAATATATTAAACACACAACACAAATGTAAAAAGATATCAAAACTGCCGTAGAAATCAAAATTAAAGCTAACAACAATCACGTTGCATTTTTTGTTTTAAATTTTTAAAACACAACACAAGACAAAACGCCGACGACAAAATCAAAGGCAATTAAAAACAATATCAAAGCCAATTTTCCTTACAAAATAACAAACATATGTTAACAGTCATTGAAATATGGCAATATTGCCACGGGAATACGAAATTTTAACAAAACATAAAAAACGGCGTTGTTTTCTGTTGACGACGCCAAATAAAAAAGGGTGATTATGTTTATAAAAGTTTGGCAGAAATAAGTTATTTATGCTTTTAAAATCAGTTTTTGATAAAAGCAGACGTGAAGAGTGAGAAAAAGTGTTTGTTTAAATAAAGTAATTTCTTTTGAATAAAAATGTTTTTTTAGTTGAAGTGATTTTTAAATTAAAATGCAATAACTTAATAACAAAAATATATTTATAATGCTATCAACTGAGGCAATACGATTAAGAAGCAAGCGAGAAGCAAAAAAAAAATGGGATTACTTACAATGAAATAGAATGCAGATCTTCCAAAGAAATAAATTAAATCAGGAAAATGATATCTAATTATGATGAAGTCCCAGCTGAATATGTAGAAGAAAATTTTATAGATCCTGAAGAACATTTTATAGCTCCCGACAGTGAAAATTTCTTCGTGGAATATTTGGAAGAAGTGAATTGGTCGAATAATAATAGTATGAAAGAAAACATTAGGCTTTGGGCGGTAAAACATGGGTTAACCACAACTGTAGTCAACGAATTATTGGAAATTCTCAGAGAAACTAAAATTAAAGTTCCGAAAGATATAATGACGTTTAAAGGTACAGCAAAAGAGGTTGTAGCCAAACCAATGGGAGACGGAACATATGCTCACTATAGCGCATTAACGGATTTTTTCTTAAAATTAATTGTCAGGAAGATATATAGGTACCTTGATTTTAATATGGATGGTTTGCCATTGTGCACAAGCTCTAATCTTAAATTTTGGCCAGTGGTGGGTAGTGTACCAAATTATCGTGAGGTCTTCTTAACTAGAGCTTACGAGGGGCGCTCTAAGCCGAAAAGTGCTAATGACTTTTTGAAAGAATCTGTAGCAGAATTAAATGACCTAGTTAAGGATGGTCTTGAATTTACAACAACTTAAATCATAATCTATTAGGGTAAGATGCTTCGTAATGGATTCACCAGCGAGGGCATACATATGTGCTGGGCACGAAAGGACATACCGGGTATTTCTCATGCACTCGATGTCAGCAAAAAGAACAAAATGTAAAAAATCGTTTAGTTTTCCCATTCGATATTAACTGTACATAACGAACGAACTGTTTCAACTCATTTATCAGGAATGTCATAAAAATGCTGAGCGATGACTTAGGGCGCGTACAGAGTGGCCGCTTGTTGCCGAGCCGAGCCAACTGGCGCTTATTGCGAGAACTTTTCTTGCGAGAAACAAGTTTGAGTGTGCATAGTGGATGCGTGAATCAGCGCTGATATTTTATCTTTTATTTGTGTTTTATGTATGTTTGTATGCATTAATATATACAATATTATTATAATTATGTTATAATTTTATGTAATTTTTATTATTTATTTGAATTTTTATTTTTTGTTTAATTTTTATTTTATTTTTTAATTTGTTTTTTTTTAATTTTTATTATTTTTTTAATTTTTTGATTGCATGTTTTATTTACTTTTTCTTAAATTTTTGTTTTTATTTTTTTTAAATGTTTTCCAAACAAGTTGAAATTATAACAACATAACATAAACAATGTTTTCGGCGCTGAAAAACGCTTTGGAACTGTTTTCTCGCATTCAATCAGCTTTGCGCTCTGACCAGCTCGGCGCCCACTATGACCTGTACAGTACCAGTTTTCTCGCATTAGTTCTCGCAATAAGCGTCAGGCGGCTCGGCTCGGCAACAAGCGGCCACTCTGTACGCACCCTTAAGCTGGCGGGGAACAAACAATAAGCCCAACATTCAACAATTTAGTATAAAGCAAATTATAACAAGTAAGTGCTTTTCATGGCATGGTCTTACCAGTGGTGGAAAACGGGGCACAATTGTGCCATTTCTGGCACTTTTGAATGTTTGATGGCCCTGTGAAAATCTATTTTGGCCCTTTTCGGTCAAAATTTTACTTACTACTTTAAATTGTTCAATACATTTTTTAATGTTATTTTCTCACTTTTTCGAACACTAATTTCATTAAGTGTTCGTTTTGTTTGCTCAGGACCAAATAAACCGCTCAAACGGTTTGATCTATGATATGATGAAAAAAACTTATGAACCTTGTTTGTATGAAAATCAAAAATTCTAATTATCCACAAAGACATCCTGTCGTGGTTGTCAAACCGATTGGCCCTTTAAAGTAAGAACTCCATACTTTTATTTGCAAATCAGTTTTGTTATAAATTAAAATTATTTTAAATAAATATGAAAAAGTAGACTGTTAAATGATAAAAGTGCTTTATACATAAATTAAATTTTGTATTGAAAAATAAAATTTCGTGTTGCTTTTGACCATGAAAAAACATAAAATGAGTAATATTAAAATGAAACAAAAATACTTTTAAGCATGGGGAATTTTTGTTTTTGTTCTTAATAAAATAAAACACATGTTCTATATAACTATGAAGGTATAACTTTTTTAATATGTACTACAAAAAAAGTTTGGCTCTATGAAAGGTATTTGTTACTTTTAAATTGTCAATTTGGCCCAAAACAAAAAAAAACTCAAAATGCATCACTGGCACTTGCATCAAACAAATTGTTTTTTTTCTTTCTCTTTTCAAAGAGTCTGTCTTTCGAAATTCCAAAAAGCTGACGATGCAGGGATGAATAAAGTATTACATCAACACTTTGCACATGCTGGTGACCGATTCCGAAAGGGTAACCGAACCAAAAAGGTAGACGGGACCTAATATTTAATATTAAAATATACATATAATAATAAAACTAATTTAATTTTTATTACCTACATACTAGGGATGCCAAACGGGAAATCCCGAATCCCAAAATCCCGCGATTTTTCGGGATATATAAATCCCGAATCCCGGGATTTATTTTTATGAGTCCCAGGATTTTTAACATATCAACATTTATGTACAAAAATTTTCGTTTGTTTGAATTTTTATACTATATACATAAATATTTTTTAATAATTACACTGCGGAACAAAATTGAACTTTTTTTGTGCGGCCGGGAACTTTGTGTAATTTTTTTTTACTAATTTGAGGTCGCTGATTCCAAATCTAACCTTCATTTTTCTCTATCAGCTCCAGTTTTAGAGATATACCGTTATGTCCAAAATTAAGGCACTTTCAGCACATATATTGAAATAACATGAAAATGGTGCATCATATTCCCTTAAGAAAAAAAACCGAAATTCGCTAACAATATTATCAATCAAAAGTTGTGCACCGATTGCAATGAAATAAAGCTCATTTCATTCGAAATATGTTGAACTAAATGCTTTTAGACCCAAACTGTGACTTTTGTTGCACATTTATTTTTTATGAATTTTTAAAGAACAAAAAAATTTTTTTTTTCTTAAATTTTTATATGTTTTTTTTAAAAACTTCAACGATATCTCTGAAATTACTGGCCAAATTTAAAACAATGTTGGTACGTCTTAAAGATAATATTGTTAGCGAATTCCGGTTTTTTTTTCTTAAGGGAATATGATGCACCATTTTCATGTTATTTCAATATATGTGCTGAAAGTGCCTTAATTTTGGACATAACGGTATATCTCTAAAACTGGAGCTGATAGAGAAAAATGAAGGTTAGATTTGGAATCAGCGACCTCAAATTAGTAAAAAAATTACACAAAGTTCCCGGCCGCAAAATAGCTGTTCCGCAGTGTTATATTTAAGTTTATATTTTATTGCAAATAATTCTTATTTTTGAGTTCAATTTTTGTTTTTGGAACACAGCGAGTATTTAAAATTTTAATTTTTTGCTTGTGTGACGACTATTTCTGGATTTTTTGTAAGTAGAAACGAAATTTGCAGATTCACATCTCAAGCCTGTTTTACAATTACGTTTAGCAAGTTCAGCTTTGGCTTAAGACATTATACCAAAATAAAAATGATTATTTTTATGCAAAATATAGAAATCAATAAATAATTGTTATATGTATATCAAGCAAAAAATAAAAATTAATCACGATTCAATTAAAGTACATTAAGAAACTAAAGAATTAAAGTTGATATAATTATAACAATTAAGTCGTTATTAATTAATTCATTTATTAATGATGTGCTAATAATCCCAATTTATGATAAAAAAACACTGAAATTTATTGTTGTGGGAAAGCTAGTTTCTATGCGCATTTCGCTGGTTGCTTAGGCCAGCTCGTCAGGAAACTTTTTCCAAATACTTTAGAAAAGCTAAAAATATTATACAAGTAAGACCATAAAGTGAATATTTATGAAATAGCGCATATTCCTTGCGGTACAATAATAATTAAAAATTTGCTTAAAAAATATACGGCAAATAAAAGAATTTTTTTTTAAAACTAAACACTATCTGACGTATTCATAAAAAAATTAGTTAAACTCGAAATCTGTTTTAAGAAACATTTAAATAAACATTTTGTTTTAAAATAAATTTCAAACGTACTTAAATTATTGATTATGAATCTCGCCCTTAACCTAGAGGTGTACTGCACTGCAGTCGACATTGTGTTACAGTTTTTAACTCAGCCATCGATCTCGATGAGGGACTACAATTTGCCGTGTATTAATGTCGTCACAACTTAGTTCACATTAAAAATTGAATTGCTGTCAAAAAACCGAAATGAATTGATCTAGAAAAACTAAGATATACGTTTTTTTCAGAATCTGATCTGTTTGATCATCTGTGAGGCCAGAGTTATAAACATATGAGTAAGCTAATTTATTTTGTTGTTTTCTTTTTTTTAAATTTATGTTATGTATATAAAATCTTTTGAATATTCAAAAAGTGTTGTTTATTTAAAAAAAAAGTCGTATCTTAAAGAAACACATTGATCCCGAACCCCGAAAATCCCGGGATTTCGGGATCGGGATTTTCAAAATCCCGAATCCCGGGATTTTCAATAATCAGTCTCGACTGGCATCCCTACTACATACATATGCATTAACATGCATTTATTTTTGATCACAACATGGATTTTTTTATATATTATTAAAGAATATAAAACACAAAAATATTTTTTTTTTTTTTTGTACCTCACTGTTAGACATTTTAGGATCAATTAAAGGTATTTTTGACGATTGTTTCAAGACTCTTTTAAAGTAGGAATAAAGGTGTCTTCACGATTCTTCGTAATATGAACGACTCATATGGATCGTAACGACTCGTTGTATTGAACTTGCGCGATCGGGGTACGACATAGCGGACGATTAATTTAACCGCCTGCTCCGGTCGCGGGCGATTCTTCTACGATCAAAAATGCTAACTCTTTAGGACTTTGAGTAAATTAAAAAAGTTGCTTAGCGCGGTCTTACTTTAACGATATCTGAGTACGATCGGAGTACAATATAGCGGAAGGTTAATTTAATCGCCTGCTCCGGATACAAAACAAATGTATTAATTAAAATATTACTACAAAGATGAATTTAAAAAATTCTGAAACGATTTTTAATTTTTACACGGTAAGTAAATTTTGCACCTGACTCCTAAAGTTGTAGATTTTTAATTATAATTCTTCATTTTAGTACAAAGACAAAAACATTTGTTGTCAAGTTAAAGTAAGTCCAAAAAGCGTCAGATACAAAAACAGTTGTAGGTGTTTTAGACAAGAAGATTGAAAATATTTGATAATGAATTGCAGAAACTTATTACAGCGACAAATGTTTGGAACGATGATAAGTGCCTTAAATTTAGTTTAAACCCTTACGTTAAGGTTAAGGTCCAAAAATCTGAATTATCTTTGGAAAAAATTTGCAAATATTTGGACTGCGATAAATATGAAAAAGATAAGAAGTACACTGATGTCATAGAATCCAATATTGTTTTAGAGGGCCTGGTTGACGGACGATTCTTCTACGAACAAAAATGCTAGCTGGGTATGATTTTGAATAAGTTAAAAAGTTGCTTAGCGAGATCTTACTTCAACGATATCTGAATCAGTGTTGCCAGGGGAAAAAATAAAAAAGTTAGGATTTTCTTTAAAAAAGTTACGTTTTTTCGTCAAAAGCTTCCTACATTTTTAAATATTGCTAAAAATAACTAATAAATGTATGTAGTCCGTCTTTATAGTTTAAGCTCGCTTTATATTCTCTCTGCAGAAGCATTGGAAATAACCTCCACCGAGAGTTCGAATAGTTTAGGAGTGGGCTTTATATATGATATTTAAGTAATAAGCTAATCTTCATCAAACCTGGCCTTACAGTATTATTATTGGCTGCTTAATTTAAATAAAATATCCTAATTTTTGTCACAATATGTGACAGCGCATAGAGAAAGGGACCTAAGGTAAAAAAATCAATTTTCACTTTTTTTTTTTTTTGATGTGGACAACATCTGAGCGCGATTTCAAGGCTGCCCAACACGTTCCTGACGTCATGAGATGTGTCGCTTTCAAATGAGACCAATACCAACACGCTCAGTGATGGTACACCAAAGATACACGTTTTTAAATCTTTAACATGGTTTTAAATGGTTTTTACCGTTAGGTCCCTTTCTATTTTGCGCGTCACATATATAACTGAATTAATTTAAAAAGCAAATTAATAAACTGTTGCCAAGGTTAACAAGCAGTTTTTAACCAACGGTCACGACTTTCTCTTTCACCATCTTTCGGTTACTAAACAAACACATTAGATTTAAAGTGTGGCAATACCAACTCTATTTGTTTACGAAAAGTTGTGCAATGAAAAACATAAAACTGAAAATTTAAAAGATTTTTTTTTAAATTTAAAAATTATATATTTGATTTAAATAGGCAATAAAGCCTATAAGTCTGAAGCTTATTCACACCTATTAAATATTTTACGTCCTATACGTAACCACTAGTTTTTTAAAAAAATTCTTTGCAAAACACTTGCTGGATTAAACATCATTTAACAGCTTCTTAATTGAATTATACTATTATCTTCTTACAAATAACGATAAGGAAGCCATTACAAATTGTAAAAAATAAAGCTAAAGTTTGATAAATTTGCTGGTCACGCTTGGCATTGTATTTTTTCGTCAAATATTTGCTAGGTCTGAACATACCTTGAACTTAAAGTCGGCTTTAGCATGCCCAAAAACATAAAAATGTATCGCAAGGCCAGGTATATTTCGAATTAAATAAGCCATAAACCAGAAAAAGCGGTGGGAAAATGTTGATTTTATTTCTAATAATTTTGTTGACGTAGGTGTTTTGTTCAAAATCGGACAAATAGTTGTTAAGTTATGATTAAATCTTTTAGTATACAAATACTAGACGTAGTAGAATCAATGTGTGAACAGATTTGAATTCAGCAGGGTTAAGCTAATTAACTAAAATCATATACAGCCCAATTATGAATAAAAATTCTCCGGGAGTTTTTTCCCTAAATAGGAAAAATGGGAGAAGGGAAAAAACTCCCGCGAAATTTTTGTTTATAACTAGCTGACCCGGTCCGCGCTGCTGGCCCTAAGCAAACATTAGTGTTGTATTACCAGACGATTTAAATTGATCTTTAAACGAAATTTACGGCCTTTAAATAAAAATCCATGAAATACCTATCATAAAGTTTTTTTTACAGAATAACTTACATATGGTGTAGATAAAATACATATGGTTGTATGTATGTATATATATGCTGTGAATCTTACGAAAAAAGTGAGCGTAAAAGTGGGCGGGGCAACATTTTCTTTCCGCAAAACCTAAGTTAGACCATGGCGATCATTTTAAAGTAAAAATCGTCCAAATCGGTCAAGCCGTTCTCCAGTTATGCGCTTAATAGAAAAAGTGGGCGTAAAAGTATTCGTGGTAAATTTTTCTTTCGATGAAAACTTAAAGTTGATTAATACGAACATTTGAAAGAAAAATTAGTCAACTCGATGGAGCCGTTTTCTGATTTTAGGTAAATCGAAAAAAGTGGGCGTAAAAGTGGGCGGGGCAAAATTTTCTTTCCGTAAAAGTTGAACCATGGCGATCATTTTAAAGAAAAAATCGTTCAAATCGGTCAAGCCGTTCTCAAGTTATGGATTTTGCCACGCCGCTGCGCCCCCAGACCGAAAATCAGAAATCAGACTTCACAGTGTCACCCGCCTGAATATTCTGAAGATTCCCTGAAAATTTCATCAAAATCGTCCCAGCCGTTTTGGAGTCCATACGTTACATACACACATCCTATTTTATATATATATGTATATATAGATTGGGCTGATAACAAAGTATTTGCTCCCTACTTTTTTTTATTTTGCCGACCAGTGTAATCAGCCTTATCAACGTTCAGTTAACAAAAAACTACAAACGTGACAAAACCGTAAACATAATTTGACAGAATAACAAATAAGCATAATAAGAAAATTAAAAAAACGTTGTTAAATGTTTTTTTTATAGCGGAAACAAATTCAATTTCAAGAAACAAATTTTTTTTCTTCTCACTTTATAACTTTAGTTGGAAAAATTTAAAACACCGTTAGATTTCCCACTAACTATTAAAACAGAAATTTTACCGTAATAGACACATAAAAACCGCTAGAGTATCGGGAAAACCGTCAAATTTACAACATCGCTCACAAATACGGTGACTAATCCGTTCTGTATTTAAGAGCTTTGTTCAGTGTGAACTATTTTTTAGTCAAAAATCTTAAATTGTTCTGTATTTAATTAAATGTTCTGTATTTTTACTGTATTTAATAGAATAGCTAAATAAATACATTCCCAATATATCAGCCTCTTCTCATTACTAAAAACTTGCACAATTTTTTTTTAATTTAATGAAATAATAACTTTAACCCTTCTTCATTTCTTGGGTCAATATATCCCAATTTTTCTTTTCAACTCTATTTTTTTATCATGTTGATGATAGATTGTGGACCTAAAATTTTATTTTATCCTAAACAGGAATGGAAATAACTATTTTGTAGCAAAATAAAGTAAAAAGTTTTTTTTTGTTTTTCGTATAAAAATAATTAGTCAAAAAAACAAGTTTTATAGGGTGTTTAAATTTTAAGGGCCGATGTTGATTTTGAATACAATACAATTTGTTTAGGAAATTATTGTCATTTATTTTTATTATGATAATATTGGTATGGTTCAATTATGTATGGAACAAAATATCGGCCAAACGGCCGCCGCGACCTCGGCGGCACACCTCCATCCGATGGTCCAAATTTTCGATGACGCTGAGGCATGATTGAGGGTCTATGCCGTTAATGTGCTGAATTATTTTTTCCTTTAGCTCTTAAATTGTTGCTGGCTTATCGACGTCCACCTTTTCTTTCAAATAACCCCAAAGAAAGAAGTCCACACCCATAGAAAAAATATGTTTAAATTTGGTCACCTCCAACAAAACTATTTTTAAAGAGAATTGCAAACATATTATGTTTAAATTTAACCATGCTATTGTCACCGACAAACATATTATTGTTAAATTAGTCCTCCATCAAGAAGGCACAACCATATTATGGATGCATCCGAACATCTTTTGGTTAGTAATAACTAAAATATGTTTAACATTTATAATAGCATGGTTGATTTTCAACCAAAGCATGTTGCTCTTAGAAAAGAGGAAAATACTATTGTTAATTTAAAAACAAATTGTTGTCATATTTAACCATCACATGTTTAGAGGCAACCATAATATGGTTGTGGCTTCTTGATGGAGGACTAATTTAACAATTATATGTTTGTCGGTGACAATAATATGGTTAAATTTAAACATAATATGTTTAAAATTTTGTCTAAAAATAGTTTTGTTGGAGGTGACCATATCTAAACATACCATATTATGGTTGCCTCTAAACATGTAAGTGTCAAAATTAGCTCCAATTTTAAATGTACAGTCGCACAGAAAACTATACATACCCCCTAAAAAGCTGCATTTTGTGTACAACTGTAAACATTTTATTAACAAAATTTATAGAGCCAAATTGCATATAAAAAATAAAATTAAAAAAAAAATTTAAAGAAATTCAGATTTTAAAACACACTGGTGGTTTCCGAAGATTTTGGGACCATTCTTTCATTAAAGCGTTTTTTAGGTCATGCTTGTTCTTAATCGTCGTTTTTCTGATTCTACGGTCCAATTCGTCCCATAAATTTTCAATTGGATTTAAGTCAGGCCCAACCCCAGCCGCCGACATACACCCCTGTGTAATACGATGTACTCCTTACCATCAATTCGGCTTTAGAAGAGAACACAGCACAATTAAACAAACCCATCGTATAGTAAACGCCACAAGAAAAGCCTTTGAAGAAAGAAAATATTGTTCCGCTCTCTTCATCGATGTTTCTCAAGCTTTTGATAAAGTCTGTCACGAAGGCTTATTACATAAATTGAATCTAAACTTACCAGTAAATACACACAAGCTGTTAGAAAGCTACTAAGTCAGTCGAAAGTTTATTATTAAAGAAGGGGCTTTTTTAAGTTCTCCTCAGCCAATTGACGGTGGAGTCCCTCAGGGAAGCCTCATGGGCCCACTGTTATACTTAATATATACTTCAGACATGCCAACAAATAACCACACCCTAACTTCAACATTTGCTGATGATACAGCTTTTTTAAGCGTTACTTGCAGGATCATATATTTGAACTGGAAAAGTGGTTAAAACAATGGAGCAAAAATGCTTACATATAACATTCAAGTTGCGTCGGGAGTCATGTCCCCCTATTGAAATCATTAACCAATTAGTGCCCCAACAATCGCATGTAAAATATCTCGGTATTCATCTAGATCGGCGTTTAACATGGAAATGCCATATAGAAGCAAAACTAACACAAATGAAACTAAAAGCAATTCAAATTTATTGGCTTATTGGAAGAAATTCTGTTCTAAGCCTCGATTGCAAACTTCTACTCTACAACTCTATATTAAAGCAAATCTGGTGCTACGGTATTCAGCTATGGGGCACTGACTCGGCCTCAAATATCGAAAACAAATTCAAAGGCGCCAAAATAAACTTCTTCGAATAATCACAGTCGCTCCCTGGTATGTTAAAAACTCCAATATTCGCAAGGATCTCAATGTGCCACTAGTAAAAACTAATATTACGAAGTATGCAGTAAAATACTCGTATTTAAAAAGGCTTTAGTCGCACCCAAATCCAATAGCTCGAAATATTTTAAATGACAGCGGCCACTCTGGATTATGGAGAAGAGATACTACAAGAAGAGCGCTAAACATCTACATATGTGAACAGAAACCGTGAGGAGAAAATTTTCGTCTGGCATTGGCAGGACAAAAATAAAGTATTAGTATAAAGCTGAAGGTCCATGCCATGCATTCTATGCGTTGTTTTTTTATGCACATTTCAAAAAGTAGAATCAGTGTAATGGCATGTGACAAGATACACAGCAAAACGCATAGAATGCATATACGTATCAACGCATGAAAGTAGGTTTACTTTCTACTTTTGTATGCGTCGCATGTGTGGTGATAAAAAGTCATCTGTTTTTGATGGCCATGGATGACAAATAACATTTTATTTTTAATGTTATCGATAAATATATTGGTGTGGTGGACTCCTTTTTTCTATTTTTTTGTATTAAAAAAGGTTTTTAATAAAAGAAAAAGCTTTCGTAATAAATATTGAAATAACTTTCAAGAACAAAATACATTGAAATTAATTTTTAGAACAATTTTTTCATTAACAAAATTTTGTATTCTAGTTTTCGATTACTTTTATGTTCTGAGTGCCATCTTTTTTGTGCTTATTATTTTTTTAACAAATCCCATGAAAGGGAAACTTATTGACACCATGAAAAATTACGATAATAAAAGCTTACTCCTCTATGAATTCTTATAAATAAATTCTATTAAAATATCAGTTACACCTTCCATTTTCTCAAATTGTTTTTATTTAATAAACATATTAGCACAGCAGATGATAAAAAAAGAATTTGGCGGATAAAACGCATTGCATGTAACTTCAATTTAGGAACGCATGAAATGCACAAAAAGCATCATACGCATCTACGCATAGACGCATGGTGTGGACCTTCAGCTTAAGATTTGATAAATTATTGTTAGTTTATATTTAATATAATATATTCATATTATGAAGATTCAATAAATAAAAAATGAAAAAAAAAAATTACGAACCAAACGTAAAACCGGACAGAAACCGCTAATAAAAATACTCAAAAAGAGCTTAATCGAGCCCGAAAAGGGCTAAGCTGGCATCACTGAGCATGACAACAACAACAATAAGAAACCCTGTTGATTTTTGTATTGTATATTTGTTGTAGTATTGCGGCTACCTGATTATAATCGTACCATGAGTGACACGTGAGCTTGTAATAAATAAGAAAATTTCTATGACTGACAACTGTTTTTTTCTTATTTTGTTAATTAAGAGCGTTTGTAAGAATTTTAGGAGAAATAAAACATATAAAGAGAGGTTTGTAGGAATGAAAAAATATGTTTTTCGTTTCGAGCTAATTAAGAGATGTTGTTTGAATGTGTGGGTAGGAAATAATTATTCAAATAAATATAGAATAACTTTTTTTTTGCTACAAAATAATGGGAAACAAATTAGTAAAAAATGCCAACACCTAGATTTCTTTTGAGCAATTAAGACAAATTTATTTTAATAATTAATTTTAAATGTTGTACGTATGTATGTGCACAAGTACATATACATATGTATATATCTTACTTAAAAATGCTTTAAAGAGTTTCTTTTTATCTTTTCAGGTCGGTTTTTATGTGCTTTTATTTCTATACTTTTACATCGAAATAATTATATAATACAGGTTTGTTTTATTTTATTTTTGAATTTATTTTAATTGTATAAGTTTTATATGCAATATGAATACCTATTATAACGCCTATTATAACTTAATTTTCCGAGCAACAGTGACAGACATTCAGCCTATTGTATTAAAACAAAACCAAAGTCTCTAGCCGGAGTCGAAATTCTTATTTAGGCAATGTGATTGAAATCGATTTAGAAAACGAAACGATTTAAAAACGAAAATATCGTTTCAGTATTTTAAAAAAATTTTTGCATGAAAATACATTTTCTGCTTATTTCCTGAATATATTCTTTACAATTTTATATTCAATAGTTAGAAAAAATTTTCACCAACATTTTTTTCATAGTTCCAATTAATTTGCATTAATTGAAAATGCAAACTTAAAAAAACGAGGGCGGATCAATAAGTCCGTGACTATTTAAATGAAACACAGTTTTTTTTTACAAAAAAAAAAAAATTATTAATTTCAACATAATCTCCTTTTAGCTCAATACACTTAGTTAGTTATTGTTTTTCCCTTTTGAAGGTAATCGAACTGTTTCCATCACCTTATTGTTCGACAAACTTACCTTGGCCTTCTTCGGAGCCGGTTCACCCGGAGAAACCCATTGCTTAGACTGCTGCTTGGTCTCCGGAGTGTTGTAATGGATCAATGTTTCATCCACAGTTACAAAACGCCGTAAAAACTCATTCGAATTGCGGTTAAACAACTCCAAACAATCCTTTGAAGTTGTCACACGATTACGTTTATGGTCAGTTGAGAGCAAACGCGGCACCCATCTTGCAGACGACTTTCTTAAACCCAGCTGATCAATTCAAATCGAAACCACACTGCCATATGAAATGCATATGGCTTCAACAATCTCACGCACTTTTACTCTTCGATCGGCCAACACCATATCGCGAATTTTTTCGACATTTTCGGGTGTAGTGACTTCAATTGGCCGTCCAGAACGTTCAGCGTCATTTGTACTTGTGTGACTAACGAAAGTCAGTAAACCACTTTTTTACCATTGAAATCGATGGTGCAGAGTATTTATCAAGCTTTTCCTTGGTTTGATATATTTAATTTATATTAAACAACTCTTCTTTTAATTGTTTCATTTATTTAAAATAAGGGTGTTCAATTAATCGGCTTTTTTTGTTCGATTAACGATTAATCGACAATTTAAACTAATTGATAAAACCTTTACAACGATAAAAAATAAAACACGTATTGAGATTATAGCGGTATTTACCCTTTGTATTAAGTGTACAACTATGTTATATTTAATACGATTTTATACTTCAAAGCGTGAGTGTCTTTTTCGTATGCATTGTAAATTAATGAATTTGCTGAGCGAGAGAATGAGACAGATAAAGTTTCTTCAACCGTTTTATTCTGGTAAATTCACAAACTTTGTTTACTACTGCTTTTTGTGGGATTTTTCAACCACAGCGTAGTATATTTTAGTCTAATACATTTTGTTGTTGCAGTGTTGTAAATGCTAGTATTTTTACTAAAATTATAAGATTAACAAGGTCTACAAGGGACTTTACTATCAAGGGTGAATTCCGCTTATACATATAATTTTATTAAACAGATCTTTTAAAGTAATCTTTCAAAAATAAAATACTGTTTAAATGTTTTGCTTTACTTGTAAGACACACGATCAAGTTTTTTCTTTCCTTTTAATTTGCCATACTCTCTCACCTTTTTTACTAACGCACTCACTAAATTTTACGTTCACTTTTACAACTGACCACAAATTCAAAAATATATTTCTTAAAAAATAACTGTGCTTTATTAAAAAAAAATTGTGTTCTAAAAAATTCTTGTTCTTTTTTACAAAATACTTTGTCATGCTACTATTTTGAGTTGTTTCTTCGTCGGGGGCATGTTTAAAATGAAATTGATTATTAAATTTAGTGCAGCCAGTGACACAGCTGTCAATTCAATCAAGTTTTGACAAGTTGGTTTTGTGAACAACTTGAAAGTGATTTATTTCAATGATTTGTTTCAATTATAAGTAAAAATTAACGGATTACTGCATTATTTCAGTAATCAGTAAACATTGATTGGTTATTTCAAAATTTAATCGAAATCAGCAATTATAAATTAATTTAAAAATAAATCGTCTAAAATTGTGCGATTAATCGAACAAGAATTAATCGACTGAACACCCTATTTGAAATCAAATTTTGCTTTTATTTTATTTAACGCGTGATGCTTCCGTCATACAGGTCTATTTTAAGGATCACGTGCTTCAAAATCACGAACCGTTTTGAAATCACGCAAGTGATTTGTCGCTCCTACAAATCACGAGATTTTTAGTTTTTCTTTTCGGCGTGGCTTAAATTCTTCGTAAGCATAATTAAAATATTAAGAAAATAAAAATTTCGGAAGCAACTTTATTGTATCGGGCTTTTAAATGGATGCCCAAATATCTAAAAGGCAGATAGTGCTTATTGTTTCGAAATTGTGATTCTAAAGCTTTACCTGTTCCATCCGGAGTCCCTTAAGGTAGTCACCTGGGTGAAGCTTTATTGGTATGATTCCTTTATGATATACTATTTTTAATATTCTTACATAACTACTGAAGACTTTTCACTATAACAACCTTAAAAATTTCTTCGAAAAATAGAAACAGCTGACTGCTCATGAAAAAAGGCAAAAAAAAAAAAAAGAAGTAGGGTATTACAAATTTGTATGTATAAAACGTAATATGGTTACAGAAATAATTAGAATAGAATAGAATGTCGCACGAAATGTTAAATCAAGCGACAGTTGCTGCTTCTCTTAATATGATTTGTAAAGTTTTTTAAAACTAAAAAGTTTCATTTTAATTAAATGGGTCTATGACGGATGGCAACTGAACTTCAGTTGTGTTGCCAGCAGCGAAATCGGGCAACGCCGCTAATGTTAAAATATAAAATAAGAAAATTTATTTTAAACAACTAACAATCTATTTAAAAAACGGATAATTTACATTTCATTTAAAATAAATGAAATTAACATTAATTTCAAAATTGTTATTTATTAAACAGCATATTCCGAAAAATTAAATAGTTGTTGCTTTTAAAAAATATATTTTGACCGACAAAGAAACAAACTACATAACAATATAAGTATGGAAAACATTATTGTTTGGTAGTTTGTTTTTTGAATAACAAACAAAAATGTTAAAAAATAAGGTTATTCGTACAATAACTATATATTTATTCAATTTTAACTATACGAAAAACGAATTTAGTAACCTACAATCTGTTACTCTAATTATTTTATGAGTGTAGCTTAACACTGACAGCGGGCCAATTTTTTAATTTTAAAATTTACCAAAAATTAAAGAAAAATTGCATTTTCTAATTAAAAACTAGTTACAGTACTATATTCGGCTGTGTGGAGGGTATCAAAGTCTTCCCTGAAAGTTAGATATTTCCGCAGTGGGCTATGATAAATTATGTACCGATTCATTGCGACTTCTAGTCATATAAAACTGTGACAGGCCAACATTTATTGCAATAGCTTTATTCGTTACGGCTTTAGTCGTTCTAAAATGTTTATATGGAGCCCATGATAAATTATGGATCGATCTTCACAAATATGTCAGTGTGAAAGAAAAATTACATATATTTATTACAAACAAGTTAGAGTGCTATAATCGGTTGCGCCGAATCTTTGATACCTTCCACTGACAGTTAGATATGGGCATTTCCAGCGTAAAGTCTACTTTTTTAACGTAACGCCAGCAAGTAAATATGCTTGTATTTTAGGCCCATGTTGTTAAATTGTTATCACTTTTGTTACTAAATGTAGAGCTAGTTGTGGTTTACACCGAACTATAAAAAAGTAAATTATATGTACATATAAATTTTTTTGGAGAAACAAGTTTCATTAATTGCTGGCGTTACGGTACAAAAAGTAGACTTTTCGCTGGAAATGCCCATATATCCGGAGTGGACTATGATAAATTATGGACTGCTACATTGCGATTTCTAGTCATATAAAACTGTGACACACCATAATTTATTACAATGGCTTTATTCGTTAAGGTTAACGGCGTATTAAGTGTTTCGAGAGTTGGCTTTATATGCGCCCTACGGTAAATTATGGACTGATCTGCACGAAATTTTGTAGTATGATTTCTAGTCATGTGCATTCCGCTTTTATTTATGTTAGTTTTTCTAACAAAATTATCAATAATTTAGGTTGGTTGTTTTATATTTTGTATCATAACTCTTACCCAGCTGAACCGATTTTGCTGGATTTCGATCCCAAACTGCTTAGGAGAACTGGAAACAGTTTGACAACAATATTATTCTTTTCTTTTGAGCCGTTCGAAAGTGTGCTCGATTTCAACAGACGGACAGACAGACGGCCATCGCAATTTGACCTGTGGTTTTTATAGAAACCCAGATTTCTAGCTGGCAGCTCTTAAACTCAAAATTAAATTTTCTTAAAATTTAACGCTAAAACAGAACTGTGGCTGAACGATGTTTTCCATACAGTTCGACATAAAATGTTGCCAGGGAATGCGGTCCACCCAAGATTTCTAGCTGGCAGCAAGTTTGTCAGTTTTCATTTCCCCTCTGGCACTAAATCATTAACCCCTTAAACTCAAAACTAAATTTTCTTAAAATTTAACGCTAAAAGAGAACTGTGGCTGAACGATGTTTTCCATACAGTTCGACATAAAATGTTGCCATGTTGCCAGGGAATGCGGTCTAGAAATAAAATCTTTTTTATTTTGAGAACGTTTTTTTCTTACACTCTCACATACAGCGTTGCCAAATGTGCAGATTTGTTTTAAAGTTGTTTGTTAAAAAAAAGTTTTTTTGTAAATTGTGCAGATTTTGCAATAACATTTTTTAATTAAAATTTTGTTATATTATTTTTTATTTCTTAAGCCATAATCTTACCTAATTGGCTTAACACATACTCGTATAACAGAGGCAAGCTTTAAGAGCCAAACAAAAAACACAAACGGCTTGGGAATCACTCACTTTCCGTTTACAAATAAACCACCTAAACCATATTAATAATTGTAAAATAAATTCTCATAAAATACTTTTATTCTTTAACATTTTTATGTTTCGTCGTTTCCTTCTTGACTCTGCAAAATTTTCACTTAGATGATTAAATTAAGCACTAGGTAGCGCAAACAGTAAAATATACAACATTTTGACTTTTCTACAAACATAATTGAATCGTTTGTCAACGCAATGCGTAACAACGCAAGAGAATTGTAAAAACGTACAATTATGTCATGTTTCCCAAGCCGTTTCAGTATTATATGAATATAATATTTGGCTTTTACTTTTGAAAGCTTAATTATGCCCCTGTTTACTGTGTGATTTATTTTGTGATTTTTTATGTTTAATTTTTAAAGTTGCATTTGAGTTTACATTGTAAAATTTTTATGTATGTAAAATAAATTTCGTATTAAATGAGGACGCAAAACAAATTACATACAAGACTGCATTTCCTTGTGTACGCTTCTTAATTCCACTCTCATCTAGACTACAAAGTACCGATAATCGTTAATAATTTATATTATATTGTATTTGTTTCTGTTTTACACGTACATATGTTAAAAAAAAATTAAGTAAATTATATATTTTTTTGGCTAAGTTTAATTCAGTTTTTTTTTCTTCTTAAAATGCAGTTATTTTCAAAAAAATTATGGCAACGCTGCTCACATATAGACACTTATTCTCTTAACAACGCTACCATACTTTCATTCAATTTCATACATTTTGTAAACAAAGAAAAAAAAAGACAAAGAAAGAAATTAGAGAGATATTGAAGTTACTGCCGAAGTTTTAATTATGGGCTGTAGAATTTTTGCCTGAAGGTGAAGAGTCAACTCTGTTTCATCATTAAGATTTTCTGATAGTTTCTATATCAAAGAAAAACCTTATTGATAGTCCGCCAAAAATAAAACTATACGAGTATATAGTACAATCGGTTGTTTGCAGCTCTTTCATACGTACGTATCCATAATAATCTCCCTTTCCCTTCTTTCATACTTACCACATATACTATCAATATATACATCGTTTACTAGCACCCCCTTCCTTCTTATCTCTTTGGCATCAATTACAAAATGCAACAATTATTTTTCTTTGTTTGGGGCAGCTATCGGCAAAACTTGCGCACTGTGCGATTCTCTTATTTTTTTTTTCACACGTACACGTGCTCACATATTGTAAGAGAACAATAAAATTGCTTGAGATACATTTGAAGAACATTTTTTTAAATGTTTTATTATGAAAATTATTTTTAATAAAATCATCTCTTAGTGTTATTTAAAATAACAAAAACAAAAAATTACATTATCAGTGTTGCCAATTTAGCCAATTCCTGGCTGGATTTAGCCTAGTTTAGCAATGAAAATATCAATTTAGCCATTTTTTTTAGCAATTTTTATTACGCTCAATTTTCTTGAAGTTATTAAGGCCCTAATCATGTAAAACGCAGCCCAACGCCAAAGAATAACATTGAAAGCAAAAACAATGTCATAAATATTTTGTAATTTTGTTGTTGCTTTCAACCGAAATTCATGTACCGTTTTAAAATTTTCAACGACACAAGCAATGGAGCGTTTGAAATTTTAAAACGCAATGTGAATTTCTGTAGGAAGCAACAACAAAATTACAAAATATTTTTGACATTGTTTGTGCTTTCAATGTCATTCTTTGGCGTTGCGCTGCGTTTTATATGATTAGGGCCTAAAATTTTAAGACCAAAAAATTTTATAAATGTAATATTATTTGTGTTGTAACGTTGAATTATTCTTAGTCTATTACAATAAAAAAAAA
This sequence comes from Pollenia amentaria, assembly GCA_943735925.1. Lineage (NCBI taxonomy): Eukaryota > Metazoa > Arthropoda > Insecta > Diptera > Polleniidae > Pollenia > Pollenia amentaria. The sequence continues at coordinate 120,518,226 of OX031008.1, forward strand.
TTTTTCAATAAAAAAAATTTATTATATCGATAATTTGAGCTTTTAGTTATTGAAAGATTTTTCTTATATTTAGTTTAGTGTTCATAAAAATGTAATAAAAACAAAATAATTTATGTGCAATATCAGTGTAGTAAAAAAATTTAAGTTTCTGAATACTAAAGATGTCATGGTACAAGAACACAAGGTAGACTCGTTGGCCCAGATGTTTGTCAGCTGTTTACCCCAGTTAAAACCCAAATGTCAAAAATATTTAATTTTTGTTTACAAACATATATTCGCCTTGGTTTACATACAAAAAATTTTTATATTAAAAAACCGTTTTTTAATATAAAAATTTTGTGAATATAAATAAAATACAAAAACATTATAAAAAAAATGCGTGAACAAAATGAAAGATTCATTGGCATAGGCCAGAAAAACGATATCTTGTGAATATGATTCAGTGTAGCACACGTTTTTGTTGAAAGCCATGAAGTCCGACGATGATGATGAAGACAAAGAGGTTGTTAAGAGTGTTAGCCATTTTAAGTACAAGTCAAGTGTTTTTATTCAGAATTAGGAGGATGTCAAATATGTGTTAAGTATACACAAAGGTGGAATGCTTTGGCCCCTTCTCCATAATCGGACAACATTTTACAGAAGAGTTGGTAAAATTTATTTGTAAAGAATTGCAAAGAAAATATAAATTGCATCCACATGAAAGTCATCGTTCATTAGCCAAGATCCGTTCTGCTGCTGCTAACTGTAAATATTTACCTTCCAACTGCTAATAGATTCCATAACGGATGGTGTAGATTTTAATAATCAAATGAGCCAAGCACGTTTTGAAAGTCTTACAAAACCGGTTATTAATTCATTTATGAATATTTTATATGAATGTGCGGAAAAGGCGTCAAAAGGCCATCCGGAAATTAAAAAATTGGATAAGGTTTTATTGGGCGCCAAGGCACAAATACCCGAATTGCAAGCAGGCTAATTAGATTGATTTAATTATATTTTTTAACCTTCTTGACCACACTGAAGCAGTTGCGTTCAATAAGTGGGCATAACGTTTGAAGACCTCCCAGACATCACGAGCTTGAGCCCCAATAGGTGATCATGGGCTTGCGAATCATATGTTATAGATTCTATGTTATATGTTATAGATGCCGAAACACACAATTGACCACTTTGTATTGTATCCATAATAACCATCACATCATATATATTATTTCTAAAGCACTTTTTTTTGTCGGTTGCAAATATCTCCCATACCACCGCATCAAATTTAATGAATGATATCTCATTTTAAAGCTCATTTCTAACACTAATGGCGAAAAATAATTAGAAATTGAAAAATTAATATTTTCATTGATAAAAATTATATTTTATATAGAACTGCATGATAATACTGTTGTCATTATGATTATATGTTTTTGTTCAAGTGTGGTAATACAGGGTCGCTTAATAGTAATGCAGTTCTACATAATATAGTATGTATTAAAATCCATTCTGGCAATACCGCTATTTACTATAATGCCGTTTATTACTAAGTCAGTTATATATAATTGCGTACGTTTAAAGATATTTTTGTTTGTATTAAGGATTCGTACGGGCAAAAAGTTAACGATGATCATGTCATTACCTCTAACATTGTATTCAAAGAAGTATTATAAAAGCATTTAAACATGTATGTATGTATGTAAATATGTATGATATATATTATGATTTCTAATATTTTTGTACTTTTAACAAAATGTATTGAAGTTACTAAAATTTCTATTAATTATTTTCATTTTATGTTACAAAAATGACAACTAACGGTGCGAAATATTCGCACGGGTCATCTATTTTGTTTTTTTTTTAATTTGTATTTTTATTTTGTGTTTCTGCAGGCACAGTGTTGCTCTTTTTTTGAAGTCTCGGTACAAAATACAAAAACAAATTGCCTGTTGTTTTTCTCTTGTTGTACTTGTTGTAGCAACGAGTTTACCTTGTGTAGTTGTACCATGAAAGATGCGTTTTTTGTAGTAACCATTTTAGGGCATGCTCCAACCAGTGATGCTGTTTGGTAACATTTGCTACACTTATCGTAACTTTTTAAGGGTCGACGTAACATGTATAATTTTGTTATTTTTGGCCACATTTTAGTAACTTTTGGTACATGGCACAGAACTAACGTTACCGTTGGATATTTTCAAAAAATAACAAAAAAGGGTATATCTACAAAAACGGGATTTTAGCTAGTGCACAGTTATTATTTATTTGTATAACTGTGTATGTTTTATTTTGTGTATTCCCAGTCATCATTTTTTGAAATTATTGATCATATTCCAGTCTTTTTTGACTCCTCTGCGCGATTAAAATAATCATTTAAGCGCTCGTTTTTGAGTCGAAAATGACTGTTCATTCGAGAGAAAATGACTCGCGTTTCTGATCAAATACGATACAGTTTGTGCTAGTACTAACAAACGCGAAACTTTTCCGAGTCATTTTTCAGTCATATTCTTAGCCATTTGGGAGTCTCTTTCGAATCGCATTTTTGCTGTAGCAATACAAGGATTTGTGTGTTGGAGGTGGTTTTTTGTTTTTAATACATTCTTTAACCGTGCGGCCACACGATCAACTTTTTGTTGATAGTCTTTTACATATACTGTTTGTCAATATTTACATAAATTGAAAGCTTTGACGTAGGCTGCACACAATTTTTAAGCAATTTACTTTCAAGATGCCATCAAGAAAATAATTCATACGGCATTTGCTCACTAAACTTCTAATCAGCTGTTCAATTGAACGTAAAATTGCCAAACAAATGGATAGTTAAAATTGAGAGCAATCTCGCGATCAATTTAAAAAGTGTGAGTGTGTTAGTAAAAAAAAAATGAGAGTGAGAGCAAGTTGAAAGACAAAAATTGATCGTGTGGCCTCCAAGTAATGTATGTAATTCATAATCAAACTTTACCCTGCCTTTACACATGCAAGTAATTAGCTCTGTTTCTTTACTCTACTTTGGGATCCCTCGGGATCCCAATTTGCACGAAAAGCGTTCCCGTACTTTAAATTTGTGTAAAAGAGAGCGAGTTTGAGAGAATAAAATTCTTCTTCTTATTGCACGAAACAGCCCAAACTTTTTCTTCGTGTAAATTGTTAAACAGCTGTAAAACATAAACAAAACAAAAAAAAAGGTATGGAAAAAATGCTAATGAACAAATTTTGGAAAGTGTTGTGGAATAAAATAGTGTTATTAAATAAAAAGGTTTTATATTAAAATATCAAGAAAAATAATGTAAGTTGTTGTAAAAGTGTTTGTATTGTTCTATTTTTGGTAATAGGTATATAGTTTATTTCTACAGATAATATACAATTTTTCAAAAGTGGCGCAACTTTTTATTGGTTTGTTAAGACTGTCAAACACTTTGACTTTTTATTTTGTGCTTAAAATGGTTTTTTCTGTTCCCGTACTTTTGGGTAATTTTGTATCATTGTGAGAGAAATTTATGCTTGCTCTCATTTTCACGAACTTTACCCAAAAAGTAAAGAAACAAAGCTATTACTTGCAAGTAGTGTATATGTATTATCAACGAAAATGTCGAAGAAATAGCCGAAAGTCTTGCAAGTAACTTGAGTGTTTACACAGTCAGTTGTAAGTTTATTTTGCAAATGTTCTCGAAGCGAAAACATCTTATGAAAAAAGCTTAATTTTTGGGTTAAAAAAAAACATTATCAAGTTAATGTTATCACGAAATTTATTTAATAATATTAAATATAAATAATTTAATTATTTCTTTATTTTATTTTTGGTCCATCTTGATGAAAAAATTATGTTTATTTTTTAAATATGTGAATCCAGTATTGCCGTAGTTACCGATATCATAAAATTTCTGAGAAAATATTTTGATTAAAATTTTTTTTTTAAATGCTTGCAATTTATGTTTTAAAATAAAATGAAGATGTGTTGCTTTGTAGTAGTGTTTTTTTTATTTTTTATTCTTAAAAACACACAGAAAATCATTAATAAACATAATTGTTATATTACTAAGTACTAGTAAATTGATACCAAAGGCATCCACGATAACACTGTTTCTTTATTTGTCAATTTACTTGCTGCAAGTGTCAAAAATTTACTTGCAAGCAAATTCTCTTGCAAGTTGGGCTGCAAGTGCGAAAAATGTGATGGTGTTAATAAAAATGTGTGAGTGTATTGAGTTTTTCGAACTTGCACTTGCATGTGTAAACGCCGGGTTACATAAACCAATATGATTGGACTTTTATATTTTTTTTCTTCCTTATAGCAAAAGTTTACTGATATAAATAAGCATAAATTTACAAAACTCACTTGCTTCAAAATCTTTAAAAAAAAATGTCCCATTATAAACAGTAACATCACCAAAAGGAACATTTTTCCTCGTTTGTCTGCGCTAACTATGACTGCAAAGAATGCTTTAAACAGACTAATTTCGATCATCTACATGATCAATTGTTGATTGCGCACATTCTGTACCCTTTGTTTTTGTTTTTAAACAAGTCCCTTTCTAAGCATTTCTGGGAATCATTTTCGAGTCTGCTTTTAAGCGCAGAACTGATTCATCAGTTTTTGATCATCTAAGGTAGTCTTAAAAGACTCAGTTTGGTGATTCAATCTTCCACATGCTGACTGGGTTGCAGTAAATAACGTATGAGTAATTATTTCCTAGTTCAAATAAATACACCACTCTCTTATGTGCATTGCAGTGTTGCCAGTCTATGTGTAATTACCAGCGTTGCCAAATGTGCATATTTATCTGTTTTTTTTTGCAGTTTTTAAAGTGCTTATTAGTCGTGCAGATTTTAAATTCAAACACAGTTTTTTTAAATCATTGCTTTTTTTTAATTTTATTCGAATATTACAAAGAAGCCTTTAATTACAATACGATTATAATGCAACAATTCATTTTAATGCAACAATGTTATAACTTGTTCATCTATTATAAAGCAAGAGCCGTGATATTCTTTTATTTTTTAGTTTGAAGATTTGATTCCGTTTCTTCATATGTGTGTGAATTTTGTACCAAAGTTTCTAAAAAAAATCGATAAATGAAATAGGTTATGATATGTTTTAACTTTTAATTTTATATGTAAAATGCAGAAGTGCCTTTCAACATATTTAAAAATTTTTCATGAGCGATAAAAAGCAACATATTCTGATAGCAGTAACTATGTTTTTAGGATAGTTTCATGAATTCATACTTTATTGATGATAATGACCAGAAAAAATCGTTGTTAAAATCACAATAGTGTGATTTTTTAAAGTTTTTTTATCTGTCCTGAATTGTTTTGAAAATGATAATAACCACTTTTGTAGTTTTTTGCTTTAATAAAAATAAATGAAAAGTACACAAATATGTATGGTTTTGTCGTTTTTATTTTTTCCCATATACAAACAGTTTTTTTCTTGGAAATTATCAGTTTTTGTAAAAAAGAAATATGGCAACACTGGTTATTACACATTGTGTGGAATTTCTACTTGCTTGTGTAGCCCATGTCTAATAAGTTTTTTATGTAATCTGTGTGTCATTTTACGTTTGGTTTTACAGTAAAGTTTCTCTTTTCAAACAATGATTTTTTTTAAATTTATTTTAAGTTTCTCCATCACAGTCAAACACAAAAGTATAAAGAGTAGAGTATTCATTCGGATAACCGCTAATCGGTTAACCGATTAATTACTACCCGATTAACTGATCGGTTAATTAAAAATTTGTTTCTTTCGATTAACGATTAAACCGGCTGATTTCAGTCGATTAACCGCCATAAAAAAGTTTTCAAGTTTTTGTAATGGGTGATTTTTTAAGAGCTATAGGAAAGTTTTAAAAAAAAAATACATAAAATTCAGAAAAAAGCATGAAATCTTTATTTGAATCGATAATACGGTCCATATAATTTAATGTTTGAAGATTATTTCAAGCAAATGTTGACCGTGACTGCGCCTCAAATAGTCCATCCACTTAGTCCAATTTTGGCATACTCTTTCCAACATTTCGGCCGGTTTCTCATGAATAAATGCTTCAATGTTGTCTTCCAATTCGTCAATTGAAGCGGGCATGTGTGTATAGACATGAGCTTTAACAAAGCCCCACAAAATAGTCTAAAGGCGTTAAATCGCACGATCTAGGCGACCAATTGACCGGTCCCGAACGTGAAATAAAATGTTCACCGAACTCGCCTCTCAATAAGTCCATTGTTAAGCGTGCAGTGTGGCATGTGGCACCGTCTTGTTGAAACCACATGTCATGCAAGTCAAGCTCTTGCATTTTGGACAGCGCTCACCATTCACAGTTACGTTACGATTCGCATCATCTTTGAAGAAGTACGGTCCAATGATGCCACCAGCCCATAAACCGCACCAAACTGTGACTTTTTTTTTTTGAGCCAAAAAAGAGCTTCGTCGCTACTTCATTAGTTTTATTTATTAAAACACCAAGAACTAAAAAACAAAATTGAAAAAATCCAACAATGTCATGGAATATTAGAGGAAGTGCGGGTAATGTGGTATACTTATTTGTTTTTAGATTGACAAATTTTTAATTTTTGTCTGATTAAAATATGATTAACGTATTAACATGCTACATATGTTAGGCTCCCACGAAGCCATTTGCGAAAAATATTAAACCCACACTTTCAGAGGAATATAATAAAATATTGCAAATCTCATTAGATACGACTTTAAAAAATGTGCGGGTAATGTGGTACACCAAGTGCGAGTAATGTGGTATAGTGAACTACTTTACCAAATCATAGTATTTTCTGTAAAATTAGTCGTGTTATATATACAACAACAACAACAACAATTCATGTAAACAAACAACAATTTCATTAATATTTTATTTGACAGGTAATGTGGCATACTATAACAAATTAGCTGATTTAAGGTACACCACATTAGGCGCACTTGAGGTTAATGTAGATATTTAATAATTTTAAATTATTTACTACAGTTATTGAGTAATTGCATATATTTTTCACTAATTTGGTACTTCCCAATTACTATAGTTATACACGTAAAAATTTTTGAATGCACTTTTACAAAAAAACCTCATTTGTTAACAGAACCCAAAAAAAAAGTCGACTTCGCAGCCAATCGAGTTTTTAGACACTCACACAAAGTATATGACTTTCAAAAATAAAACAGATCAAAGTTTTCTTAATTTTTTGAGATCGGCAAACCATTTAGATTGGTTTCATTACGCTTGATTTGCTAGTTTAAGAAAAATGGCACTGTACCACATTACCAGCCCATACCACATTACCCGCACTTACTCTATTGAAGCCATCTAGTGGTTACTGCCAATAAAGTTCGAACTACATGCGAATATCACATGCGATTAAAAGTTAATATAGAAAATACGATTATTTCCACTAAATTTTTAAGATTTTATAAAATATCAATAATTTTTGTCTATTTTTTTCAATTGAAAACTTGTGTGATATTTTGCTAATCATTTATTATTAAAATTTATGATTTTCGAAAATATTTGCCTAAGAGTGAAATTCTCATAAACGAGTTCTGTGAAGATTAGGCCACTGTGTCCGAATCCTTTTGTTTTAGGGAATCAATTCTATTAAAAAATGAAGACTTGGACACGGCTACCATAATCTATTAACGATTTATCCAAATTTTGTTTGTGAAAAGGGAATATTTTGCCTAAATAAGCTCTGTGAGGGATATCGCCACTGTGCCCAATTTCTGACATTTTTAAGACCCAAATGCGGGTAGTTACCCATTATGTGGCAACACTATGTATTGCTCACATTGTGGGAGAACAAAAAAAAAATAATAATAATAAAGTAAAATTAGGCGAAAAAACTCTCTTGCACGTTGTATTGTTTTGGTATACGGGTTTTATTATAGTTGGTTTTGCTGGTTTTATTACTGTTTACTTACCAAAACAACAACAACCACTACAATTTGGGTCTCAAAACAAAAACAAAATAAACCGTATTCAACAACGTTAACATGATGATGATCATAATCATCTTGTTTTATGTAGAAAAACAATACCACTTGATTACAAATACAGAGAATTGTTTTCTGTGTTGATTTTTTTAGAGAAAACATGCCAGACAGACTCTTTTACTACTCATTGTGCGAAGAAACAAACTTAGTTTGAATTTAGAATCGAGTGAATGAAATTGACTTTGTTTTGTGGCGTTTTTGTTTTTGTTCATCGTATTTAATTAACAGCCTCCTTGTCCTCCTCCCCTTTGAAAAATTAAAATAAATTTCTTTAGTAAATTTATTTAAAATTGCTTTAAACTAAATGCAATTAAAGTGCAAATAGTTAAACAATAACGAAAATAAAAAACATATGTTTACAAAAAAAAAAAAAAAAAACGCCATTAGTTTTTTAAAACTAATCAAAAAAGTTCGACTCAACTTGTGAAATTGCTAAAATTTAAAAAAAAAAAACAAAAAATAAATTGTATTTATTTTTAATATTCAAGGTTTTAAAATATAATAAAAGTTTATAACAAAGAAAAAGAAACTTTGAATGTTTTCAAAGCCTCAATTTTGCTAAAAAAAAAAAAATAATTGTTAAAAAAGAATATTGTGACTTATTCATGCGCGCACGTAAAAATACATACAAGTAAATGTGTTTTTGTTGTTGGAAGTTTTTTTATATTATTGTGACTGACTGTAACTGAAGTACATATACATATGTACGTGCCGTTTGTTTTTATTTTATTGTGGCTGACTTATTTTCTGAATGGGAAAATAAAATTTTGTACTGTAAAACTACAGACAAATCGCTAAATATCTTTTGTAAGTTTTAATTTTGATTTATTTTCTCTTGTTTCCTTATCGAATTCAAATTTCATTAACTCAGTTATTTTTAAAAAATTTTAGAAATCTATTTAAAATCATCGTCACAATCTTTTATCCTGCAAAATAAAATTCTTTTAAATTCTAATCTTTTTTATACCTATAATAACTTTTCAATAAATTTATACCTATTTTTTCTTAACCCTATAGATACATGTAATACATTTTTTCTTTATTTGAGTGCGTCATCAAATATGTACAAACATATGTACATACATACATACATATATGCATACATACGTATTACATTTTTTTTTCATGATTGTCTTTTTAGCAGTGATGCCAGGTTAGCCGTTTTCGAGCTTGATTAAGCACTTTTTTATGTACATTAAACGCGAAAAAAATGTTTAGCCCTAAACTTGAAAGCGCGGATTTTCGGCCCCTTTATTATACCCTTCACCACTAGTGGTGAATGAGGGTATACTAAATTTGTCATGCCGTGTGAAACTGTTTTAATATTATTCTAGAGCTCAATTTATCCATGCGTTCCGAGCAATACTTTTGTAAGGAGAAATTTTTTTTATATTAAGATTAATGCAGTGTTGCCATTGAAGAATACGGAAATTACACGTGACTGTGTACCAAATTACATATTTGTAGCAAAGTGGCACACACAAATCGAAAAGATAGCTTTGCTGGAATGAACTTGCAAAACCTTAATGTTATTGCTTATTTGCAATTTAATCGTTAGATTTCCAAAAAAGCAACGCTCACCAATTGCTGTAGTAAGAAAGAACTAGTACTAGATAAACAATTTTTTAAAAAATGATATTTTTAATTTTAATTAATAAAATTATCAAAAAAACTATGCCGTTTTAAACAATTTGTTAATTGATTTAATTAAATATAGTTTTGGTTTTGACATTTCTTAACAACAATTCTACAAGATAAAATAATTTTATTTTAAACGAAAAAATCAATTAAGATTTTTTTTATTTGATTAATATTAATATAATTAAAAATTTATTTCAAAATAACTAAACTGTTAATTAAATCAAAATTATATATTTATTTCTTTCAACAAAAAAAAAAAAAAAAAAAAAAAAAAAAAAAAAATAGATACATTTATTAAATTGTTTAAACAATTTTTTTAATTGACAAAAAATTACTGATATTTTTTTCTGTGTTCACGATGGTTGAAAAAGAGCAGAAAATTATATTTGCGCTCAATTTTGGGTCGATTTCGTTGATTTTCCAAACCAAAAAATTGCATACACTGATAACATTTCTGCTCTTATCAAGCTAGCTAGTCTTGCATGGACACGATCGCTCTAAAAACGTTAACTCCGTAGGACCCTTTGGCTGACTTTTAATATTTAATACCTCTTTTATTAAAAAATATTTGAGCCAAATTTGATTCTCCTAGCTCATAAGGTTTGGGCGCAACTGTGTAAAAATCATTATTCGGGGAAGAAAAGAAGTTATTTGTATATGAAAAGGTCATTTATAAAGGGTGTTTTTTTAAGCCCGATAGAACTTGAAATTGTAAAAAATAACACAAAAAATTAAATTGTAATCAAAATTTTTTTTTTATTCGAAAGATCAATACGTGACATTAACATTTGAAAATGATTTCGGGCATATGGGCACTGCGGCTGTTCTTGACGAAGCGCATTCTGGACGTCCAATTTTGGGCCACCGCACCAAACGGTGCATTTTTCTGGATGTAATGGAGTCTGTAGGGTCTCTTGTGGATTGGTCTCGCTCCATATGCGGCAATTTTGCTTATTAACAAACCCGTTAAGCCAAAAATGCGCCTCATCGCTGAGCACAATTTTGCGATAAAACAATATTAAGTTGCGCGAATCGACGACTGATTTTCAAAGTAAATTTGGATAATTTCGTAGCGTTGTTCAAGCGTGAGTCTATTCATGATGATTTGTCAGAGTATACTGAAACGATAAAAAAAAATATTTCATCAAAATTTAATTTTTTGTGTTACTTTTTACAATTTAAAGTTCTATCAAGCTTAAAAAAACACCCTTTAGACCGATTTGTATTCTACTAAGTTTGTTTCAGATGCAAGTGAAAAAGTTAAGTTCATAAATTATAAGAGAACTTATAAAAGTTAAGGTTTATTGGTAAAAATTGGAGACTGTTGTGGTATTTTGAAAAAATTTTTAGTAGTTTTTTATCAATTAAAATTTTTTTTTTTAAAAAGTATTTTAATTAAATTAATAGGTGTGCACATTTACTTTACTAGCAGAAACTTGCAACGAGAGAGTAAATTTAAAATTTACAAAATTGTTCTCCTTTTTACTCAAAAAAATAAGAAAGTAAATCAACGCTTTACCAGAAAAACTAGCAATTTAGGCATATCGACCGACACTATTCAGCTGAAAGATACGAAATTATTTTTTAATAAATTCAATTGTTTTGAACTATTTGCGAAAAAATATTGGTCTTTAATTATAGAAAAATAAATATTTGATGTTATTGAAAAACTTTTAATTTAAAAACTATGAAAATAATTTTTGTTTTGTAAACAAAAACATTAAACAGGTGGTTGGTTGAATTATTCTTGCTAGCAGTGTGGCCAGGTCAAAAAAATTTTACAGCTAAACCTGGCATTAAACATGGCCAAAAAATGCTAAAAATTATTTTAAAATATGCTAAAATTTTTTTGTTAAAAATCTATTACGAGTATGACATTTTATTCGAAACTAAATACATTTTAGTGACAAATTTTTGAACGAAATTGAAATAAATGGTTATACCTATTGAAGCAAATTGCGAGATTTTGGTAAATAATGTGATATGTGATATGAAGCACGGGGAGTTAATATTAAATGTTAAATTTATTGGGCTTTTAAACCTCTGATATATGAAAAATTTAAACGATTTATTTCTATGATAAACAACATTTTAAGATCATTTTATTATTTATAGTTTTAGAAAAGTTGAAGCTTTAAAATAATTATTCCTTGAGAAGTTAATAGCAAAACATTTTTTTACACTATTGAATTTTTATCTAAATACAAAGTGACATTTCCTTGTACTTTTATATCGTAATAATATTTATAAATAAGGCCCTAATCATGTAAAACGCAACGCCATATAATTACATTGAAAGCACAAACAATGTCATAAATATTTTGTAATTTTGTTGTTGCTTTTTTTTAACAAGACAGGTAAGATGTTTCTTAACAGAAGAATTATCCATTTTCATACGAAATTTCATTTTGGGTACAACTATTTTTAGTCCAAATTTATTATAATTTATAATTTTTTTTTTAATTAAAATCAATAAAACTATTCGTCCAAATTTTTAAAATAAATAATTCTAAAAAAAGCTAAAAACATATTCCAAATATGCTAAATAAAATGCCAAGTGCTAAATGAAAATTTTACAGCTAAATAAAAATTTTTAATGTTAATGCAAAAATGCCAAAATGGCCACACTGCTTGCTAGTGAAAATTTTATTAACAGAAATTTTAAACAAATTTTTTGTCTTTAAAATTTTTATGCTCTTTTTTCACTCTCTCGTTGCAAATTTTTCGAGTACGTGAACACTTTCTAGTAACAATTTTTGAAAATAAGTGAAATGATTATTGTATCAATTATTTCTTTAATTGAAAAAAATTAAAAATATATTTTTGATCTAATTAACACTTTTTTGTTGTTTTGGAATTAATTTTTAATCATATTATAAATTAAAAAACAATAAATCTTAATTGATATTTTCGCTTGTTTGTTTTTTTCTAAATATTCGTTTTTATTTTCAATGTAGTTATACGAAAGAAAGAATTCTTTCGCACATCGGAAATATGCTATAAATTAAACATTCAGGGACTTGAGTGGAAAAGAACATATGGACTGAAGGTTGGACTAAGACTAAGATAAAAAACAAATGCTCGAAACATGTAAATTAATTTTTACTTATATGTACATATGTATGTTTTCTTCACATTTGCATAAATAGTTATGGTCGAATTTCGACCTGTGGGCAAACACTAGTACTGATAAAAATGCCAAACACTCTTCATTTACAGTTATCCCTATCGGAAGTTCTATATGTCAAAAAAAAAATTCACCCCGTTTATATAGATATACCCTTTCCACCGAATAAAGAAAAAAACAATCCTCCAAACACAGATTCAATTTGTCTTTGTTTACTTTGTTTCAGCACGATTTTTTTTTGCACAAAAACAATTATAATTGCATTTAATTTAATTCCGAACTCTCGTTAGTGAAATATTTACAAATATTTTATTAACACAAAAACAACTAAAAATTGAACATGCTCGGCAGTATTTATTATTATAAAAAAAATACATAATATATTAAATTAATTATTCTCCAACTCGTCTCCAAGTCTCTTTTAATACCTTCTTTTCCCACGTCCCCCTAGTGGATCTTTCATGTGTCCGTCTAACAAGTTGTACACATTTTATGTTGTTTGCTATTTTTTGCATTTAAATATTTTTTTTATTTTTGGTTTTTTTTTTTTTTTTGAAAATTTATGATAATGTAGACAAACAACACATTTTCTAGCCATTGAACTCTATAAAAAAAATATAATAAAAAAAATAAAATAATCACAGTCTTCTGTTTTTGTTGTAAATATTTTCTATTTTTATAAGTCATTTATTTTGTCTTTTCACTTTTATATAAGAACATTTTTTTCTCTTTGTTTTTTTTTTAATTGCAAATTTTTAATATTTATTTTTTCTGATTAAGATTTGAACTTATAAAAAAACTTAAAATATGTACGAATATTAAGATAACTGGAACATTTTCTAGAAACATTAAAGATAACACGAAATTTTGCAGAAAAAACTCGAAATTTTTCGAAAAAACTAAACAAAACCTTAAAAAATTCTCAATTTTCTAAAAACGACATTTTAAAATTGTTTAAAAAAGTTTACGAAAACACAAAATTTAAAAAGTTTGTTTGAAATATTATCGATAATTTGAAATATTTTTCGATGAATTATTCCGTTATTTTTTCTGATAAAGTTCCTGATAGCTAACGTGAGAAATAACTATTGCGAACGATAAAGTGACCATTAGGTTTTCTCCATTATTACAACTGTCTGATAAAATGATCGACCTTAAGAAACTTTTCATTCAAAAAAAAAAAAAAAAAAAAAAAAAAAAAAAAAAAAAAAAAAAAAAAAAAAAACTTACAGCCGTATTCATAACAAAAAGTCAGCCACAGTTTGTACACTACGTACAACGAGCTGCTAACTATATAGCCGATTAAGCTTAGCAGCTTGTTAGCACAGAGTTTATTCATAACAAATTTTATCCGTCTGCTAACTTTTAATAAATTAACTCTGAATATTAATGATGCCACATTATAATACTCAAAAATGCAACACGTTTTGCATTAATCATCGCTGGTTTTGTCATTTCATTTAATTTTTTTTTATTTTCCCTCTTTATATAAAAATTTTAAATGTTTTTAAATTAAAATATATTTAAAAAAGGACTCTAAACTAAAAAAAACAGTGTAAAAAAAACAAACAAAATTATTTAACATTAAACGGCTGTTTATCACAACTTGGCGAACGTTTGGCAGCTTGTTGACAAGAGTTTAGCAAATCGTTAGCCAGAGTTTGGTAAGTGTATTATGAACTTTGTGCTAACTTCATGCCAAATTTTCGTTATGAATACGCCTGTTAATCCTTCTTAATTGGAAATTGTTCTTGAAAAGTTATAGATTTTAAAAAGTTTTTTTTTATGAATTTATCACATCCTTAATTTACACTTTGATAAAACAATTTACATCTGAACAGAGATGATAACACTACAATTACCCATAACATCCTATTTCTGAATCTACTCGTACCCTAACTCGTACACCCTAAAATATTGGTCCTACCCCACCTTAAAGTACACAGATCGACTCAGAATCACTATCTAAGACGCTGCCCGTCCTCCGTAACTAAAATGGGCTTAGAGCAATTAACTTTGGCTTAAAGCATTTTAGTAGAGGGTATTATGCATATGTGCTGATGTGTAACACCTTAAAATATTGGTCCTGCCAGACCTTAAAGTATTTCCGAGTCGATCTTACGATGTCCGTCCGGCTGGCTGGCTGGCAGGCTGACTGGCTGACTGTCTATGTAACTTTGTGCGCAAAGTACAGGTCACAATTTTGGAGATAATTAGTTTCGATAAGAACTTCGAGAAATTCCACACGAGTACACAAAAACAATTCTCGCGAATTTTTTTTCAACTAAATTATTAATCAAAAATAAAAACAGTTTTTAGTAATAACTTAATCAAGTTAATAAAACGTTTACTTATATCAACAACATATGTATCTGCACAAAATTTTTGAAAATATTTTCCACAAAACTAAGTCTTTTTTGCTTTCTGTTTAATCTATAATATGCTTCTCAGTTTCTTCAATAAATTTCATTTGAAAAGAAAACAATCATAATACAAAACTTGTGTTTTCAAGCTTAATATTAATTTACTTCTCATTTTTTTATGTACCAATTTTGTTTAGTGTTGGTATTAAAGAAACATTGAAAAAGAAATTATAAAAATATAATTTTGAAATGTTAGTTAGGAAAGGTTTTAAGTAAAAAAATTAAATTCTCTCCATTAAAAAATAAATGCACGCAAAAAATGCTAAAAGTATTTTAAATACAAAGTACAGCAAGCAATTTAATTACTAAAAATATCACATTGAAAATTCATAGATTTCTTCTCAGAATACGACTCTGGTTAAGGTACATCCTATGTTACATCAAAGGACCCAATCCTAGTGACACAAAACCAATTGGATGGAATTGTTGCAAATTTGTGTTTGACTCAGAAAAAACAGAACTACTGGCTTCATTTTTGAAAGGAAATAATTTGCTGGCGAAAGGTATCAAGTAACAGCTGTTGCAGATGTTGATCCACAGCCGCCTGCTAAACGGCAACTGGCCAAATCATTAATTTAATTTATTTAATTTTTTTAATTCCAACTTTTCCTAACTAACATTTCAAAATTATATTTTTTTCCATATTTTTATAATTTCTTTTTCAATGTTTCTTCAAAACCAACACTGAACAAAATTGGCACATAAAATATGAGAAGTAAATTAATATTAAGCTGGAAAACGCAAGTTTTGTATTATGATTGTTTTCTTTTTAAATGAAATTTATTGAAGAAACTGAGAAGCATATTATAGATTAAACAGAAAGCAAAAAAGACTTAGTTTTGTGGAAAATATTTTCAAAAAGCATGAAAAACAAAAATTTTTTCCAACATTTTGCTTCATAAGCGCCACAAAAATTTTCTAAATCACAGGTCTCTAGCAATAATTTGGCCTTTACAGATTTAAAAAATATCAATTAGTCGACGAGTCATAGGCAAAAAAACATATAAACAATATGCTGAAAATCGGCATTTGACAGCAAAGGTTGAAGGTCGATTAAAAAAAAAAAATTCGCACAAACATAAACAAATGCCGCGATCCGGGTCTTCTAATTTAGCCTCTATTTTTACCCCTCACTCTCAGAATCGACCTTACTTTTGCTAACCTGAATTTGTTCCACAGGGTTATGGTTGGACCAATTTTTACATTTAGAAGTGTAAAGGAGATTTTTTTACAGGAGATTTTTCAATTAAATTTGGAATATCGCGTACCGCTAATGGGGCCAAAATGCTTTTAAAAATGCTTTTCATGCAGGCGAATTCACTCGTGTATGTGTGCTGGACGTAATATTCGCCGACATATCAAAGTTTTCTGATTTTCCATCCAGCATCGTCGGTGTCACACAGAAATGCTTGACCGTGAACAGACCCATAAAAGTTCAATGGGGTCAAGGCGAATCCAACTACAGGTGGTGTCGAAACGTCATCTGATTTTGACAGTTCGAACCAATTTGTTTTGATTTGTTAAAAATGGTTGACATGTCGCACCGTTAACAGTAATGCTGGGTACGCACTATGCAATGCATTTACGCAATCTGGCAAATTTCATTCATATTCATTCATTCGAGATTTCATCAACACCAAAACGTGTTGATATTTTGAGATTGTATCGATGTAGATTTTACTGTCTGTACCCAGCATAACAATGCAATGCAAAAAACCCTATGTTGTTTCTGTTGTTTTTGGATTGTTGTAGTACCGACACCACCTGTTGAATTCTCCTGGAATGGGGTATTCTTCGTACTAGGCGCAGATATTCGTTTTCGCGAATATTTAAAATTTATATTCGTAACATCACTAGTCTCCACCATTGTGGTATGGGTTGAAAAGCGTTTATAATTAATTTACAAAGCATTTTAATATGTACATTAGGGGAATTCTATTTTTTTAACCTATGTTTTACATGCCCATTCACGATGAGAAACATTAAAAAAATGTTAACTCCGTTTTTAGTTTTTTATTTCATTCAAAAAAGTTCACGCACCAAACGATTTTAAAATTTACATGCGCATATACACACAAACATGTAAATTTGCATTGGCAATGTATGACCGCTTTTGCTATTGACCGCTTTGCTATTTGTTTTCGTTATCATAGGTAGATATAACTCATTGGCAAACATCGAAAAAAGTAAAAAGCAAGATTTAAAACTATTGCCGACGAATTGGTGGATTTATGGAGAAAATTAAACTTTCCAAGTATAACTAAAACTTCAATTGAAAGAAAAGTAGAAAATCTCTTTAAAAATTATTCCAAGTTTTTAAAGCGACCTAATGGAGAAGTTTCTATAGTTTTTGGAGAACTGTTTGATATAACCAATCCAAATGCCATTTGGCTGAGCGTTGAAGACAAAAACTTGTATGCACTTCAACAAAATTCCAATGGAGATGTTGGATACACCACTGAAAAGGAAACAAATATTCATCCATCAAAAATTGTTTTACTTAAACCAGTGACCGTACAAAACAAAAGTAATATAAATTCAAGTGTATCTGACACAACAATATCGTCCCTGGAAGGAGATACTGAATTGTATGACCCTGAACCACCTACAAAAAGACTTAGAAAAGTCAAGTGTCAAACAAGGGTCGCAGTAGACATGATAGAGGAAACAAGTTTGAGTAGCAGAAAAGCAACTAAAGTATTTGAAGCATTAGTGAAATCAGGCATTGCTATTCCAGCACCCACACAATCTGCCGTATATAAAGCCTCAATGAAATCAGCCGAGCGATTGGAAGCAAAATATATGACAACGTTACAAAAAGAGAATTGGTGTCTTCATTTTGACGGGGAAAAAATGGAAAAAAGGAAGTGCAGGTAGTGGTATTGTCAAATGAAACTAAAGAAGTGCGAGTAGCAGTAATGGTGCTTGAGAATGGAAAAAGTGTCACAATATTTGAAGGTAAGAAATAAAAATTAAGATTTTATATACATTTCTAACTCTACTTAAATTTACAGGCATAAAGGAAATTCTCGACCGATTTTCTTTGTGGAACTCGGTTAAAATGATTGTATGTGATACAACAAATGTCAATACAGGGGAAAAAATGGAATTGTTCATTATCTACAATCATGCTTTGAAGAAAAATCTTTGACACCGCCACAATATGTTGGTTGCCAACACCATGTTTTGGACTTAATTCTTAAGCATGTAATGAATGAATTACTTGGCGCGAAAACAGTATCACCAAATATTTCCTACGAAATATTTTCAGATATAATAACTGATTTTCAAAATCTGAAACAAAACTTCCAACAAAGCGACAAAAAAATGAAAATTCCTAATATCAAATGGCGCGATGACATGCAGTATTTGTATGACCTTGGACAATACTTTAAGTATTATCAAAAACATAACGTTTTTCCGTTCATTAACTTTCGAGTTTTACCATCGCTCAGTAACGCCCGTTGGAACTCCAGAGCTATTCTTGCATTGCTCACATTTATACTCCTTCCCAATCACAGAGAAAAACTTTTACCACTTTGTCAATTTATATGCAGTGCATGGTACGAAGTATGGTTTTCCGACCAACGTTTTCGCAACAATAATTTTGAATGCTTGGAAGAATCTGTGAAGCCGTTCAAAACTGCACATCAATGTTTAAATAGACACTGGGTGAAGGAAGATTCAGCCATTCCAAATTTAAAACGGTCTAATATGTATATGTGCCGAACGAGCCATTAAAGAAGTGAAAGATTTATATTCGTTTTGTAAAAATGGACGAACCTTGAATTTGAAATTTATTTCTTCTAATGTCAAATTAAATAATAAATAAAAATATTTCCAATGTAAGAATTTTTTAATTTTCGTTTTCAAGTATAACAACAAAAACAAAACAAAAGCAAACGAAAACAAATAGCAAAAGCGGTCAACAGCTATACATTGCCAATGCAAATGTACATGTTTGTGTGTATATGCGCATGTAAATTTTAAAATCGTTTGGTGCGTGAACTTTTTTGAATGAAATAAAAAACTAAAAACGCAGTTATGATTTTTTTAATGTTTCTCATCGTGTACAGCCATGTAAATTTAAAAAAAAAAAAAAAATCATAATAGAATACCCCTAATATACATATATATGTTCATACTTAGGTATGTATTTATAAAACAAATATAAAATTTCACATTCCTAAAAAAATACTCAACCTTACTTTAGCAAAAAAGGAAGTTCATGCAAATTTTTCTAACAATACAAACAAAAAAAAAAAATTAATTCAATTTAAAATTCATTTGAAAATAATTACTCTGAAAAAGAAACAATAAATCCCTGCAAACAATTTGGAACGAAAAATAATTTTTCTTTTGGTTTTTTATACAAAAAAAAAGTGGGCCAGTTTATTGATAAACTATGTTTGTTTTTGTTCAGTGACACTGATTAAAATAAAAAACAAATTACTTTGAAGTTTAAAAATATTGCAAAATCTACAGTTCTTTTAATCAAAATAATTGTTAATGTTTTAAAATTAAAAACCTAATTTAGACGAATTTATCTAAAAAAAATTGCAGAAAGTCACTAATTTGTTTTAAACACTAATTTTACAAAAGTCAGATTCAATTATCACAAGAAAATTGTTTAAAGCCTTACAAAACTTATTTTCTAAAATTGTAACAACGTAATTAGATTTTTGCGGGAAAAATTCATTAGTCATCGTCCAGACTGGTTGTTTTTGTTGCAGCAGCTTTTTAAAATTCCGCTTTGAAATTGCACTAGCGTCCAGATTATGAAATTCTATGTTTGCAATTTTTTTTATCTTGCCCATTTTATATATTAAAGGGTGGGTAAATTTTAAGGGCCGATGTTGATTTTGAATAAAACACAAATTATTTCGGAAATTATTGTCATTTCTTTTTATTATGATAATATTGGTATGGTTCAATTATGTATGGAACAAAATATCGACCAAATGGCCGCCGCGACCTCGGCGGCACACCTCAATCCAAATTTTCGATGACGCTAAGGCTTAATTGAGGTTCTATGCCGTTAATGTGCCGAATTAATTTATCCTTTAGCTCTTAAATTGTTGCTGGCTCATCGACGTACACCTTTACTTTCAAATAACCCCAAAGAAAGAAGACCAACGTGTTCAAATCACATGATCTTGACGCCACCACGTGAGATAACACGGCCATTGAATTTGTCGCGCAAAAGAGCCATTGTTTCGTTAGCTGTGTGGCAAGTGGCACCATCCTGTTGAAACCACATATCGTCCACATCCATATCTTCCAATTGGCCATAAAAAGTTCGTTATCATCTCACGATAGCGAATTCCATTCACAGTCACTGCCTAACCGGCGTCAGTTTGGAAAAAATACGACCCGATGATGCCGCCAGCCCATAAACCGCACCAAACAGTCACTCTTTGTGGGTGCATTGGTTTTTCGACAATCACTCTTGAATTATCTTTCGCCCAATTGCGGAAATTCTGATTGTTAAAAATCAGTGGATGGGTCGATTATGATGATTAAAAAAATCTCGAAGGTACACAAAATGCATTTTTATTTGAACGCCCATTTTCATAATAAGCCTGAATAGGCCTGAGTCAGTCTAAAATTTAGAAATATCAAATGAAATGCAGAAAAAAAACTTGACGTTTAGGTGTGGTTCACATTCAACATCGGCCCTTAAAATTTAACCACCCTTTTTATATAAATACAAATACACTTACAGCCAACTTCAAGTTGAAAAGTGTAAGAATAACAAAACAAAGCAGAAATGCATATTACATGAAACTGAGTGCCCTTCCCAATCTTCTCACCTCTCTTATCTATAAACTGAATAATTGCTGCAACAAAAATTGCAAATCTGGACGATGACTAAAGAACACTTATATCACACAAACATTTTTCAAAGTTATTAAATAAAAAAACTGTTCCGCTTAAAAACACTAATTTCATGTAAACAGAAACGACAAAATTTAAAAATTTATTTTATTTAGGACCCTATTACGGTTTACAACTCAACCCAGTTGAGTTGTAATTAAAACAACTGGTTGTGATGAGTTGTAATTTTTTGATGTTTTTGTTCGCCGCAATATAGAAAAGTTGTAAACCATAATACAAAAATTAAGAAATTACAACTTAACTGAGTTGAGTTGTAAACCGTAATAGGGGCCTAAATCCCACTTTTATTTTTAAAAATTTTTATGACAAATTATTATTTAGTGGTCTCATTTAAGTGATCCATTTCGAGGTTCGATACTTCAAATTTAATGGTGAATGTTTATTATCATTTGAAAGAACATTCTTTGGCATTTATTTTTTTAAGATTATGTCTATCAAATGTTGGCCGTTGCTACGTCGCAGATGGTCCATCCGTTGAGTCCAATTTTCGATGACTCGTTCGAGCATTTCGACTGGTAATTGGCGTATGACACGCGTGATGTTTTCCTCCAAGGCCTGAATCGATTAGATTGTCCGCATAAACTTTAGACATATTCCCACAGGAAAAAGTGTAACGGTGTGATATCACACGATCTTGGTGGCCAATCGACTGGCCCAAAACGTGAAATTATGTGCTCACCAAAGTGTTCTCTCAATAAATCCTTTGATTGATGCGATGTGTGGGAACTGCGCCATCTTGCTGAAACCAAATGTCGCCGAGATCACGAGCTTCAATTTCAGGCATCAAATAGTCGGTTATCATGGCACGATAACGGTCGCCATTGACGGTTACGTTTGCACCGGCATCATTTTTAAAGAAATATGGACCGATGATACCACCGATGATCTGTCACAAAAAGGCTATTGAAAAAAGTATCTCTACTTGAATCACCCATTATTTGAAACTAACATAATATTATTTTTTTTAGCAAATTTCACAATCACGCACCACTGGCCGCATTGGAATGAGAATTCAAACTGGCATAATTTACGTTTGTATATTGCTTTTGTACTTTTAACTACTTGACAGCAAATCGTTTCGAAGAAGTCAATATTATATGGGCAATGTTCTATTGTGCTATTGTTGTAATTGTATAACTGTTACAATTATCTAAAGAACTTTTTAAAGTGACGAAAAAGTATAATTTTAGAACTCATAATTCGATTCTCAGGTATTTTGTTGTTGTTAAATTCCGCAAAATCTACTGTATAACTACCAAATGTGACGACGTAGTTCAAATTTTGTAGAGAATCGGAAAGCATTCTACCAATTGCCTGGAGGGATGCAATCAGTAAAGACACTTGTATGTACATATGTAAGTGTTTGTGTGTGTGTATGATTTATGTACATACAGTCAGCGTCAAAAGAAAGTGTACAGCGATCAGTTCAACATTTATAAGTCTAAGACATTAAAAGAGGGAGAGTACATAAAAACTGTTCTAATTTTTTTCAAGCGTATTCAATACTTGTTTAATTAAATAAAAAAAATTGTCATTTATTTCTTCCTCATTTTCAAATAAACAATAATCTCAAAAAACGCCTTATTTTACGCGTCAGAAAAAGTGTACACTCTCATATTATTTCAATTTCCAGTGTTATAACGGTAAAATGACCCCTACTTTGGGTTTTTTATTCTTGCGTTCATATTACTGATGTTTAATTATCTCTACTATATATGTATGTATACTAGGGAGATCGAACGGTTATTATTCGACCGGTTTTAACCGGTTATTTTTGCTTTGCCCCAGTCGGTTATTTTAAAATGCCCATTTTTCGAATATCGAATAAACCGGTTATTTTGGTATAATAAACCGGTTATTTTAGTAATGTGTAATTTATATACATTTTCCTTACTCTTGTTGTAGATGTATCCGTAATTAAAGTATTTTCTAATTGAATATTGGCCAAACTTAAACTTTTTATGTCAAAACAACATTATTGTTCTGTTTTCACAACACAAGTGATTGAACGTGTAGTAAAATTTATATGAAAAGCACTCAGTTTTTTTAATTATTTTTCATATAACTTTTACTACACGTTCAATTACTTGTGTTGTGAAAACAGCACATATGAGTACTGTAAATACAAATCGCTTATAAAAGCGTGTGTTCTTGTAGAAAAAAAAACCAAAAACTATTCAAAATACTACAAAAACGTGTGCAGTTAAAAAGTAAATAGTAATTTGTGCAAGAGTATTCTAAATATTAAATATATTTTTATATAAAGGTTATCTCTAGATATTTTTCGAACGCGATTAAAAATACAAAGTTAGGTGCTTTAAGTGCCCTAAAATGATAAGTTAAAAAGGTTATTCCATGTCACGACTTATTAATCACCTTTAATTAGTATACATGCTTGACATTAATGTGATCCAAATGAAACAAATCCGTTTGAAGTAGTTCTAAGGAGACGACAAATAATACTTTACTAAAATACGCTGCAAAAAATGAATCATTGGGTGAAATATTAGCCCGTTGTGTTGCCGAGGACGAAATGGCCGCTAAGGCACTAAAAACTCTTAACTAGTTCTAGCATCTCTTCATGCTGAAAACTACATTGCGGCGGAATCAACGATATGGGAAAATTTAAAAAAAAAAAAACAAAATTGAAGTTATCAAACAATGTCATGGAATGTTTTAAATTGTAGTAGACAATTTGACGAATAGTTTACACATGTTCAGTTCACTATTCGTTTCTATAATGCTGAAACAAAATAATTTGAAATAGATATTCCTGGCTAAGAGGTTTTGTTTGCAACTTTTGAAAAATATGGTTGATTTATATAGAGAGCTTAACCACCAACAAATTAAAACTCATTCAAAATAAATTTGAGAGAATATTTCAAATAATAACTAAATAAAATTCCTATAATTTATTTGATTTGCGTTTGTCTAGATCAAATATCATTCAACAGTTTCTAAATTACATTAAACAAATATCTTCTTACAAATAAAGTTTAGTCAATCAATAAAAAATTGTTGAAAATTTAGCTAAAGTTTGCAAATTGTTTTGTTTTTATTCAAATTAAAATTTTATTTTAAAAACATATTTGATTTCTGTGTTTTTAAGTATTCGAATTAAAACCGGTTAACCGGTTATTTAAAAATTGCTTAACCGAAAACCGGGTTTTTTAAAATAGCAACTATTCGGAATATTCGAAAACCGGTTATTGAAAAAAGTCGAATAATCGATCTCCCTAATGTATACAGATCAATAACAAGTCAAGTGAATTTTGGCTTATAAATAATAGTCAACATGCGTAAGCAGACTACAGTAGGAACTCGTATTTTAGTGGTAAAATTGGCATTCGAAGACAAATCTTTAGAAGAAATTGGCAGTGCTATTGGCAGTTCTATTAGCAGATGCCATAATACTATTAAAAACATATTAGATAAGTAAAAAGGTGAAGAATGTTAAATACCTTCGGCGCACTGGCAGACCTAAAATTTTGTTCGGCATAGACAAGAGGACAAGAGTTTAAAGAGTAAAAGACGATAACACTAGGAGCAATGGTACGCGCCAGTTCTGTTCTCCAAGCACTACATGAACATGGGCTTTATGGTAGAGTTCCCAGAAAAAAGCCATTTATATCTGTGATAAATCAAACAAATTGTATGGAATGTGGGAAAAGGCATTTAAACAAAGGTAAAGAAAATATTTTTATCCCAAAAAGAATTATCTTTCCTTTAATGCTTTTTCGTACAGCGGTACACTTTCTTTTTACGCTAACTGTATATATCAGAGTAGTAAATAAAAAAAACAATATCTAACATAAGCATGCACAAAACTATTCATGACATTTTTTAAGTCATTTTATTTAGTTTTGTTGTTTGAAAATATATATGTATGTAAACACAAAAACCAAAGGAAAACAAAAACTGGCCAGCATCATTTTGTTTGTGATAACAACAACAGCAATAACAATTAAAGTTTAATTATTAAACATAAATTTAGTTGTAATAATATGTACGTATGTATGTAAATATGTATGTATGTACATAAGTATGTATGTACATAAGTATGTATGTACATATGAATATGTGTGTGAAGATAAATTCAAAAGTTAAATTCATTTTTTAAAAATATCGCATGCGATAAAAAATATTTTAAGAAAATATCGCAAGCGATAAAAGAATATTATAAAGAAAATACAAGTATTTATACGAAGTTTTAAGGTTTTTATGAAATATAAATCGTTTTTATCGATTTTTTTTTATAATTAATCTTTAAATTAGTCTTTTAATATTAAAATTTATGATTTTTAAAAAAATATGAGTTAGACCGAAATTCTTATCAATGAGTTCCGTGGTGGATATGGCCACTGTGTCCAAACCCTTCCATGTCAAGCAATCAAACCTATTAGAAAATGAAGCCTATGGATAAGGCTACCATAAACTATAAACACTATATCCAAATTGTATTTGTGAAAATTTTTATACATTTTTGAAAATTTGACTTAGAGTGAAATTCTCATGAAAGTGCTCTGTGAATTTTCTAATAGGTTTGATTCCTTGAGATGGAAGGGTTTGGACACAGTGGCCATATCCCTCACAGAGCACTTTCATGAGAATTTCACTCTAAGTCAAATTTTCAAAAATGTATAAAAATTTTCACAAATACAATTTGGATATAGTGTTTATAGTTTATGGTAGCCTTATCCATAGGCTTCATTTTTTAATAGGTTTGATTCCTTGAGATGGAAGGGTTTGGACACAGTGGCCATATCCACCACGGAACTCATTGATAAGAATTTCAGTCTAACTCATATTTTTTCAAAAATCATAAATTTTAATATTAAAAGACTAATTTAAAGATTAATTATAAAAAAAAATCGATAAAAACGATTTATATTTCATAAAAACCTTAAAATTTCGTATAAATACTTGTATTTTCTTTATAATATTCTTTTATCGCTTGCGATATTTTCTTAAAATATTTTTTATCGCATGCGATATTTTTAAAAAATGAATTTAACTTTTGAATTTATCTTCACACACATCATATGAAAAGTGTTTTCTGTTGTTGTTTTATTGATTACCATAACTGAAACCGAACCACGAACAAACAGCTGTCCCAAAAAACACGGAGTTTTGATTTTAAATTGAAATTTTTTTGAAATTAAACCCTTCCTCAAATGCAAACGTTTGATAATGATTTGAAAATTATTTGAAAAAAATATAGCATTCTCAACAAAAGCCTAGTATGTATGTAGCAGAGTACGGAGAGTGCTCGAATTAAACTCGCTCGCGAGCGAGTCCAATTCGAGCGAGTTTTATTTTCAACATTGAAAAGAATTATTCTTTACTGCTCGCGAGTTTAAAAAATAAAACTCGCGAGCGAGTTTTATTTTTGCGAGTTGAAAAATATTGCTCGCGAAAAGAATTAAAATTTTAAGAGTCAAAAATAAAACTCAACTCGCGAGTCGAGCTAAAAAGAATTGTTCGCGAGTTTTATTTTTGCGTATGAATTTTTTTTAACTAAAAATATATTTTTCCTGTTTATTTGTTTGTATGTGTGGATAAATGTGTGTATGTATGAATATTTCATCGAAACACAACACAGCATTAGCAAATGGATCAGAAGTAAGGTGGGAAAAGGTATTTATTGATACAGCAAATATTACGTTGTGACAAGTATAACTAACCATGAAGAAGAAATAGCAAAGGAAAGGATTCGTTTAAAAGAATGCAATCATGTTATACGTTTCGAAAATATAAAAAAGGCAGTTCATTAATTTCCTATGAATCGTAAACACTTCTATGTAAGTCACTAATGAACGCATACATTTTATTACACATCATTCAAAATTTAACATTTATACGTATTGCACATATATTTTAAACCACACTTATCTACCTGTTTATGAGCAGCATTCACTTGTGTGCATTTTTTTAGTATAAACATTACATTTACAACCCTTTCCCACACGTCTTGCCAGCCATTTTAACATAAACATTAATATAATAAGTTTTTCAGACCCATTGCACTGACATTTAAACACTCACTAGGGATCAAACAAACATATCAATGATCACATTTTCTATAAATAGTCGTGATTGTTTACTACCTGCTGATGTTTTCTATAAGAATCAACTAATTTGGTTGTCACAAGAAAATTATGTGATGGCTTTTGCTACCCTAAAAAACTCTTAATTCATTTATAACACTGGTCTTCAAAAACAAATGTAAGTCTTTAAATAAAAACATATAAAATATAAAGATTTTGAAGCGGTTAATTTAAATCCGTTTGCAGTTTCAAATTTTTTTATGGGCTTGACTAATATTCCGCCCGAAATAAGGGCCGATTTTTATAAAAACACCAACAAATGATTATTAATAATATTTCCTTTAAGTCAAACGAATAACATTTTTTATATTTTCCACTGTTTCGGACATTTTCAGAAATTAGTGGCGATAAACTTTTTTTTTCAAGCAAAATTAGTACTATTTTTTGTTTTCAAAAATTTGTTAACAAATTTAGAACAATTTTTTTTATTATTTATCAGAAAGCCAGATATATTGCGAATAAAATGAGCCATAAACCATGAAAATCGATTGACAAATGTTTATTTTATTTATAATTATTAAAGGCAGCTTTTATGAAAATAATATGTTACCAATCTCAAACACTTTTATTTAAGTCATTTAAGAACGCATACATTTTATTACACATCATTAAACATTTTGCAGGTTTACATATTTTTAAACAAGAAAACATTTATACATACAAACACACATACATTCTTATCAACATGGTTATGCCCAGCATTCATATGTGTGCATATGTTTTTATAACCCCTTCCTACACATTTGCCTGCCCTTCGTTTCTAAAAATTCATATGTATGTATATTTTTACTTCGCACAAGCAAACATTAATTTTTTTAAACGAGTTGCTCGATTTCAACTCGTATGCGCTCGTTTTCTGCTCGCATAAAATTTGTACTTACGAGTTGAAAAATAAAACTCGTAAGCACAAATTTTAAAACGAGTTGTTATCTGCTTACGAGTCGAGCACAAAAATCTTATGACTCGTAAAAAATTTGTGCTCGCGAGTTTAAAAATAAAACTCGCGAGCACAAATTTTAAAATGAGAGAGTTGACTCGAATTGTGCTCGCGAGTAGAATTTTTTCCTACCCTGGTATGTAGAGTAACTTCGGGAATTGTGGAATAGGCGTGTTATGTGGAACCCCCCTTTTTCCAAACTTAATGTTATTTAAGACTAGTTTGCACTATTATAATTTTTATTAATACATGTCAAAAACTCAAGTTTTATGTAAAAGTGTGATAGTGTGAATGAAATGTGTTATGAAATTGACAAGTATTACGAAAAAAAAGTTTGACATCACATACGACATCATCGTTTTTTAACATTTTTCTAAACGCTTATACTTTTCGTTTTATCAGGGTTGCACTTTAACAAAAGCATATTCATGTCCAGTGTGACCAGATCTTAAAAATTTCTACAGATAAATCTGGCATTAGACATGGCCTAAAAATGCTAAAAATGATTTTAAAAAATGCTAAAACCTTTTAAAGATTTTTGTTAAAAATGTATTACCAGTATGAAATTGTATTCGAAACTAATACATGTTATGCTATGTTCGCACGGCATGTTTAATTACGTTGTTCGCTCTTTGAATTACGAATGCGAATTATGCTGTTCGCACGGCACATTCACTGAACAGGTAAAAGCAAATTAAGCAGATAAAAAAGTAAGATGCAAGGAATATAAATATACAATACAACGTAGATAAAAACAATTTAGAGTGCTATATTCGGCTGTGCCGAATCTTTGATACCCTCCACCGACAGAAGTGGGCTCTATAATGTAAATACATATACATATATTATTAAGTAACCTTCACAAAAACGAACGTCAGCATTAAAATTGGTTGTGGTTTTGACATATATTAAATTATTGACCGACAATAAGAAAGTTTTATGCGTTTCCTGTTAAATCTTTGAATTGGCCTGAGTAAAATATTATGATTTGTAACAGTTTTGCCGAACTAAAATAATTTTTGGGAGGGTAATTTGTATTGGACCTATGGTTAATTATGGACCAATCATCCCAAAATTCTGAAGACTGAATTCTGGTATTACAAAAAATAAATTAGAATAAATTTCAATACAGCAGTGTAATTAGTTTTAGCGTTAACAGTGAATTTCACAAAATTGCATGATATTTTTTCTGGCCATATGAATCTTAGTTGGAAAGATAACAACTTATCTTCGCTCATAAACTCTTAAAGTGACTCGTATTTAAGATGCTTGTATTGAAGGATGTTTTTTCGCGATGGAATAACTTTCTACAGCAGTCAAATAGTTGCAACAAGTTTTTTCAATATTATTGGCCAATTTCACCAATTCTATTTAAATATCAATTCATATTTAAATATACATAGTTTTTCATAAATTTGGCAATAGTGTGTAATTTTATTTGGCTTCTAATAATTTTGACCAACCGCTGAGTAATTTTTTGTTTCGCTGGTGGCAACACTGCATGCAGCCATCTTTGTGTATATCGTCACCTAAAACGCAAAAGGAGAAGAAAAATACTATTTCATATGATCAATTTATAAATTTCATTAAACTGTTTATAATTAATTTGCCTTCTATTTCTCTTGTAAAACCTTTTTCTTGTATAACATTTTGACAATTTGATCTTTTGAAAATTTACCATGTTGCATATTATACCAACTGTAAGTTAGGTCTTTTAGTGTTTATCATGTAATCTTTTGTAGGTAGGGCCGTTTATTTTTTGTCAATAAAATTGTAAATGTTGGTCGAAAGATTCCAAAATTTTTCGGACATTTCTGTTGATGCAATACATCAGATTTAATGAAAAATTTGATTTTAAATTTTTTTTTAGTTAGGGCCTTTGCGTTTTAGGTACCGATATACCGACGAATAACAACACAGAGCGTGCTAACAAATACAAACATCTCCGTACCAACCCCTTTTCTTTCTTCTCCTATAAACTTAAAAGTTGAGCATCAAAAGTTGAAGCGTAGACTTTATTGGACCATCTAAAATTCAATTCGCCTTGCAAAGTGTGTCCTTATCAAAATTACTCGTGGTGTGAAGTTACATACATATGCAATCCTGTTTGTCTGTGATTGTTGGCATTTTATGTAGAAATTATATTTTTTTAAAAAAAAAAATTAAAAATAAAAAAAAACAATGCACCCGCACTTTATACACATTTCTTTAATTTATTTTTTCTTCTTTCATGAGTGTTGTTGTTGTCGTTGTTCACATATAACAATGTATGTAACTGGAGTGATAGTATGTACATACATACACATATACATATGCATGATTGACTGGCTGAATAACTGACTCAGTAATGCATAATAAATTTAATTTTTTGTCATTTTTAATAAAAATGCATATTTTTAAAGAAAATTTGTTTCTTTGCTTTGCTTTGATTTGCTTTAATTTCAGTGATTTATTTTTTATTAAAATTGTGATAACATTAAATCGTTGTTAAAAATTAGCGATAAATAAATATTTTTTTATTGAAAAAAAAAATTTGTGATAACAAAATCTTTTTTTTTTTTGACGATTACTGATTTTTTTTTAACTACCGGTATTAAAATTTTTTCTAACAAAATTTACATTGTTAGGACTTTTTTTTTTAAGTTTTTAATCTTAAAAAAAAAACAACACCGTTGTCAAAATACACAGAAAAAAGTGTTTTATCAATTAAAAAAATGGTTTAAAATGTATTTAAATTTAATTAATGTGATAATTGAAACAATTACTTTTTTTAGTAGAAAGAAAGTTAAAAATTTGATATTGATTTAATTAACATTTTAGTTGTTTTAAAATAAATTTTCAATCAAAATTTTAATTAAATAACAAAAAATCTTAATTGACTTTTTTCGTTTAAAATAAAATAATTTAAACTTGTAGAATTATTGTTAGGAATTGTCAAAATTTATTTAAATAAATTAACACATTGTTTGAAATGTCAAAGTTTTTTGATCACTTTTTTAATTAAAATTAAAAATATCATTTATTGTGAAAATTTTTTTTTTTAAATTTTAAAATTTTTAGTAATCAATTAATCATTTTGGTAACAGGTGCAAAATCAACAACTTGTTTGCTTGATATTATGAATTTGGAATAAATTTGGTGATTGGAGAAATTTAATAATTTTTTCTGTGATATGTTCTAATGTCTTTGATAGAAACACTATTAACTCTTTTAACAAGTTGCATTTTTCTGTAGGTATATTTTAATATTTTGAATATTAGGAATTTCGTTTCCGTCAAAAGGGTTTTGGTTTTTTTATACCCGCCACCAAAAAGAAGGATGTGTATTGAATTTTTTACTCCGTTTGTTATGAGAACTATCTAATACCCTTTTAGGTATACATTCTAGATAACTTAACTTTCTGCCTGTAAAAAAAACGACAGAAGATGAAGAATATACAAATTGTTAGAAATAATTTTTCGAAGACGAATTCGTTCTGTATAGCAAATTGGTTTAATTGATCTATTTCTTCCCCTAACTGCCAAAAAAAAAGTCTCTTTGGAATTAGGCATTCGGGCAAATAAATACAACACAAGAAAAGCTAAAGCAAACAACTAAGCACAAACACTACTTTAAATAAAGAGTGCTTTACATCAATTATGAATTATATCAGTGTTCCCGAAATTAAGCTATTAACACAATTCTTTTATATATACAAATTGGTATAGAAAATGCGCTAAAGCCATCGTTTATTTTACTTAGCCCCCATACAATTCTGCTCAAGGAAAGAGACGTTTGGTGCGATAACTGTCACACGGCACGAACTGAAGGTTTTTAATTTAACTATAATGTTTTCTTTAGACAAAGACCGATCGATGCCAAAATAACACAAATCACTCCATTAATTATGCTAACCGCCATATGTGTCTACGAATTATGGAATAAACAATAGCAACAAAATGTGGCACAAACACTTCTTTAACAGAAATAATGTTTGGTTTTAAAAGTCGCCCCATATTGACCTCGAACATATTTTTGAAAGACAGAACAGGAGTTTCATATTATAGAGTCTAAGATTCACAAAAATATGAAGTTGTGCCAATAGGCCATTGAGTGGCACAACATTAAATGGAATAGATAAAGTGGCGTTCGAAATATCTCTTTAATAATCGTACTATTAGAAGTAATCTATTTTATTGAATACAAATAACTTAATCTTTATGTCAACACCTACATACAGCTACAGAAAAATTTATCGATACTAATTGCCTGTTTGACAATATCGATATCGAAAATTTCGTACGTTTAAATAAATCACTTGTTTTGCTCTCTGAAACGAGATTGCCAAACATGCTGTTCATGCGATTAAGTCGTGTTTAATTTTAAATCTTTTTTTTGTGTTGTTAGTGTGATTTTGTTTAAAATAGATAAAAAAAATGGGAAGTTAAAATTAAAAATATATTATATAATATTTTTTTTTTCACTTTATTTTATTTAACATTAATACACAGAAAAAATTATTAAATTTCTCCAATCACCAAATTTGTTCTAAATTAATAATATTAAGCAAACAAGTTGTTGTTTTTGCACCTATTTCCAAAATGATTTTATTGATTACTAAAAATTTAAAAATTTTGAAAAAATATTTTCAATAAATGATATTTTTAATTTTAATTAAAAAAGTGATCAAAAAACTTTGCCATTTCAAACAATGTGTTAATTTATTTAAATAATTATTGACAATTCCCAACAACAATTCTACATATTTAAATTATTTTATATTCAACATTTTTCATTTTTCGAATTTATTCTATGAGTTAAATTTCAGTTATGTATTTTTTAGAAATTACTTTATACACTACCAGACTATTATATTGTATTTTCTTGTTACATTTTACCTTAGCTTTCCGTTGGATATATAATAAAGTTGCTTATGAAATGGAAATAATTCCCAATATCTAAATTATTTTATTTTAAACGAAAACAGTCAATTAAGATTTTTTGTTATTTAATTAAAATTTTAAATGAAAATTTATTTCAAAACAACTAAAATGTTAATTAAATCAAAATTAAATTTTTAATTTTCTTTCAACTAAAAAAGTAATTGATTCAATTATCATATTAATTCAATTTAAATACATTTTAGATCATTTTTTTATTTGATAAAACACTTTCTGTGTATGTATTTTGTTTTTTTCTTTGTTTTGGGGGTTTTTTTTGAGAGCTAGTTCAGATAAACAATCGATAATTGTTATTAAAATTGGAGATGATAGTACATTTTTTCTGTTTCGCAGCATGTTTAAAAATGAAACGACCTGTTTCGCTCTCAAAATTTTGTATGGCAAAACATGTTGTTTCAATCATGTTTGGGGCGCGAAACAGGAATATTGCTGTCCGTGTGAACATGGTATAAGTATCGCCGATATATCGGTATTTGTTATGTATTGAAATTTTTAATCGCAAATACAAGTGCTAACATTGAAAAACGGCTATTACCATTAAATTTAGCTTCTTCGAATTAACTGTACCAGAAGGGACGCCGGCTTGTTACAATTTGCGAATAGGACAGTGTGTTATCCTACTAATATTTTAAATGTAAAAGTTTGTACGTTTGTTAATTTGTGGTTGAATCACGCGAAAAGCGCTTAGCGGATTTTGATTAAATTTAGTAGACGGATAGCACATGGCCCAGATTCAAATATACAGTACTTTTTAAGGGATAAAATTGGTACTTTTTGTGGGGTAAAAAATGGATAAAATTAGAACTGTTTCTCTTTTGGTAAATTTAATATACATACATACAGATTATATAACATTATAATTGTATCATCTTTTATAAACGTCCAACACCAAAGGAGGTTGTAATGTCTTATTGACACTAGTCCGAAATTGCTTGAAATTTTTGAGATACTTTCTAAAAACATTCTCCAACAACGAAAGTTGTCATCAAACCCTTTTTAATAGAACCATGGCAAATATACACATACCCTTTCTCGAAGATGTAAACGTTTATAAATGGTCTTGGTTTTTCTGACTTTCCTATTACGAAAAGGGTCAACTAATGAAATCCGAGTTCTCGCCGCAATGAACCCGTATCGTAGCTGAAAGTGTTCTAAGAAAAAAATATTGATTTGTACGAATTACTCGATAGTCTGGTTTCTCGAGTGTCCGGATTATAGAGATTGCGCTGCATAGTGTACTTTTTAAGAGCTAAACACTTGGTACTTTTTCTCGTTTCATAAATTTGGTATACAGATTGAATATTGTACAGATTCAAATGAAGGGTAATTTTTAAGGGATAAAATTGGTACTTTTTAAAGGGTAAACACGGGATTATATTGGTACTTTTTCTCTTTTCGATAAATTTAATAAAGAAAGTACTTTTTGGAAAATGTTGGTACTCTTGGTAGGTACTCTTTTACCTTTGAACTTTTTTTGTGTCGCTTGGAAGTTTGATTCAATATTTTTTTACTGATTTTAGGTCGCTGATTTCAAATTTAATCTCCGTTTCTCCATCTCCATCCGCTCGCATTTTTTAAGTTACAGGTACTTATCGTATTTTTGACGTTTTCCAAAAACTAAAAGTTCAAAAAATCATAACTTTATACTTCATTAAGCGATTTGCAAAATATTTCTTTTTTAAAAAAATTTATAGTTAGCTTTGAAAACAGTCAAATTTTGGAAAATCACAAATAAAAAAAAAATTAAAAATGGCTGAGTTATGATTGTTTGCTTTTAAACTTCGTATTTCTTTTACTTAAAACCACATAACCTTTGAAAAAAATGAGACATAGATCATAAAAATCGGTGAACGCGTTTTGCTTTTATTCGCAATTAAGTGAGTGCACCTCAATTTTAAGTAAAGGAAAAAACGCCCATAAATAGAACAACAGCAAACACACACACATATTTGGGTGATTCACAAGGTAGTCCATAAAGTTGTAAAGTCATATGTCTTAAATTAAAAACAAGAAATATTTATGACTGCTGTGTGCATCCGCTTAAAGTTTAGATTTCTACTGTAAAGTTATGACGAATTAATGAACACAGTATTAAAATTTTTATTTTGGTTGAAACACAATATTTTTTTTAAACAATTGTAAAATATTATTTAGGACATAGTGATGATATATATGACTTGATAGCACACCTTGTGAATCACCCAATTTAAAAATTTAATTTTAGTATGGCAATCGCAATTTTTAGCAATTCAGTTTTCTCAGTAAATTGTGAATTAAATCAAAAGTTGTGCACCGATTACAATGAAATAAAGCTCATTTAATTTTAAATATATTTAACTAATTGTTTTGAGACTAATGTCCAATTTTCAGGATTGACATTAAAACACATTTATATTTAAAATCGTTTTAAATACAAAATTCTCTTTTTCACTAAACACTTAAATGAAACTTAAGTCACCGATGTGGTACATTTAAATTCAACTTAAGTTTCCATTGGATTAACTTAGCAAGGTGGCCCAATATCACAACAATACAAAAACAAGAGACAAAGTAATAACAACCTTGTAAATAACTTCACTTTTTTTATGATATTTTTTTGTATTTAGTAGTGCTACCATACTTTTATCTTAATTAAATAAGACTTTTCATATAAAACTCAAAAAATCAATCTGTAATTAAATACGATTTAAGTTTTTATGAAAATTAACATAATATAGATTTAAATACTATCCTAAAAATTGGGCATAAAATTGTGATTTTTGACGCATTTTTATTTTTTATGAATTTTGAAAGAATTTTTTTTCTTTTTTTCTTAACTTTAACGATATCGCTGAAACTACTGGGCAAATTTAAAACCAATGATAGCACGGCTTAAAGATAATATTGTTGACGAATTTTGAATTTTTTTTAACTGACTATGGTGAACCGTTTAAAAGTTATTCCAATGTATAGTAGCGGAACTGCCTTAATTTTGGAAATAACGCTATATTGCGAAAAGTCGGGGTGATAGAAAAATACTAAGTACAGATTTCGATCCAGCGCTCCAAATAACCTTAACAACAACATTCAGTTCTTAATCAACAAAAACCGTGTTCCCTTGTGATTTAGGTGACTTACCATTACGACGTAACCATAACCATACAAACCAATTGAATTTTGGTTTCTATTGTCATGGTTACGGCTATGGCATTATATTTATGTTACGTCTTATTGGACTTTTACGTGGTGGCATGTTATGTGACCAAAAAAATTTTCAAGTTTCCACAATAGTTGTTGTCCACAATAGTTGTTAGTGTTAATGGAATAATAGTGCATTACTCGTGTTTACCCTACTCTGGTGAACATGTTTTCGTGAACATATACACGTTTTCGCGAGTTCACTGTATTTTTTTTTTGTTTATTTAAATTTTCTAGGATAACAAACAGGATGCTCCTCTTTGTTTAAAACAACTCTTTTTTTTGTGCATGCTTCTTCTTAATTTTTTTAACCAGCGGCAGTTCACATCCTCTTTAATTTTTTTATTGTTTTCTTTTCTCTATTAATAAATTCTTGAAATAAGCTAAATAAATTAAAATTATATGCATTAATTATATTCTGCATCAAACAGACGATCGACAAAGGAGGGTTCTGCATGAAGTTTGTCGATACTTTTCAAATCCTTTTCTTTTTAAGCCACCGTTACACCCACCTTCCACTAAAACACACTTCAGACATTTTTAATTAGTGCATAAAAATGTAAAATAAACAACAACAAAAAAAAAAAAAAAAAAAAAATTTAAAAAAAATATAAGGAATGCATTTAAATAAAATAACAAAATACTAGAGAAAAGAGAGAGAAAAAAAATATTAAAAAGGAGGAAAAAGCTAATGAAGTAGAAAAAAATGGTAACATTGCTAGGGATTTACCTATTGAAGCAGGACTAAGGGTTTGCATGGGGAAATCTGTTAGAATAAGTACACTATGCTAGTTGAAAAAACAGACAAGCCGGGCACATGGCGTTTTAACATAATTCGGGTACGCTGAATCCAGTGGTGCCCACGGTTTTTTAAGATTGGCTCTGGTTTTCGAGATATACCGTTATTTCGAAAATGGAGGAGGTTGCACAACATATATTCGCGTAACTCAAAAACGGTTTAGTTTATTGAAATTACTGAAATTTTATTGCGGAATTTCGGTTTTGTAAGTTTTTTCAATTAACTAAAGCGTTTTTGATATACGCGAACATATGTTGTGCAACCTCCTCCATTTTCGAAATAACGGTATATCTCGAAAACCAGAGCCAATCGGAAAAAACCGCGGCACCACTGGATTCAGCGTACCCGAATAATGTTAAAACGATAGGTGCCCAGCTTGTCACAAAAAAAAAAGTGTAAATTTCGTGCACAGTGGTATTAATAAAGTGCATATTCATTGCCGAAAAAGCAACTTCCTTTGTGAAGTTAGCGAAGAATATGTTAAACGATTTCACTTAATTCCATGGAGCAACTATATCAGGGATTATGGAACAAAAAAATATAGTGCGATTTTTAATTGGTTCCTTGTAGGAGAATCAAATTCTAATAGTCACAATAGACAAAAAAGAAGTCGAAACCATTTTTATATTTTTTATTCAACAATAATTAGTAATGTGGTTATTTTATTGAGCTGTTTATGGTTTTTAATCAAAAATTTTATATTTTATTCAGGCATAAGATCATCAAATTTAATTTTTATTAAATTATTTGAATGAAGAATGGAGTTTTACAACATTAAATTCATTAAAATTTATTGATAATTTTTCATTCTTGACTGACCGGGGGACCAAACTCATGTTCAGGTCGATTTGACATGTTGTGGCTTAAACCCAAAGTCGCCGGAACGGAGATCTGAAAAAACCCTCTCTAGTGCTGATTTTTCGACAATTGTGTGAGTGCCCTCCTGAGGGACGCATCATCCCTACGTGATGTTGCTACTTTTTCCTTGTCCCAAAAATATATAAAATAAATTCCCAAAAATCCCCAAAATAAAAAAAACGCTTAAAAAGTAAATGTTTGTTTTTTTTTCTGACGAAATTAAAGTTTTTTTAGTAAGAATTTGGGGATTTCCATATAAAAATAAAAATTTTAGTGAAAATTTTTTTTTTATTTATTATTAATAGCTTAAGTGAATAAGATATATTTAAGATATTTTGTACTTTTGCATTGAATATTTTTAAAGGAAAACACTTACTAAAAATTAAATAATTCTTAATCTTCTGTTAAACCATCAACGTCTTGAGATTCACTGATATTGTAAATAGTTTGGGCATTAAATTTTTGTTTCTTTTCCTTAGCTTTTTAAGACAAATGAGCCAATTTATAAGAATTTGGAGCTTGTTAAATTTGTTTTAGGCATTCTTTAAATCAACAATAAATATACTCGTACATATTTCCGTCATTCATTTAATATTTCGATCGATCATTAGTACTTACCAATAGCCCAGCATCCTTTTTTCCAAACTTTATTATATTGTCTTTCATATTTGATTATTTTAAGGGAAATATGTATATAAGCAAATATGTCTTGCTTGAAAATTGTCTTTTAAAAAATCAAAAATTGTATGGGTTGTCAACGGTTCTTCCTTTTTTAAAACACTCACGCAAGAATAATAACAAAAGTTTATTTAGTACCTTTTTACACATTCATCAAAAAAGGTAATCTTACTTAGGACCCTTTACACCGTATAAATTGTGGATAAGAGTAAGATAAAAGTTTTGGTTTAAAGAAAAATAAGCGTTAATAATAAAAAAGGGAAATATATTAAAAATGTTTAAAATCCCCGAATTTTTTTTTAAATCCCAAAATTACTTTCTTTGTCTGTTTTGTTTGCATGAAATCCCCAACTCTGGGGATAAATTCCCAAGTCTGGCAGCCTTGGTTAGTCTTTTAATGATTTCCAAAATAGAATCTTGGATGTTTGCTTTACATAGTTATTAGGAATTCCCATGGATGTTGAAAACGAAATTTAAAGCTTTTCTGGAAATTACATAATTTATTTGGAAAACATGTTTAACAAAACCCCAATTCAGCTTTCAGTTCCTCAATTCATATTAAAGAAAATACTTCTAAAATCTTTAAACTCAGACATTTTGGAATCGGAACATAATTTTTCTTTGCTTCTTAATTATTTTAAAGGCGAACTTTTTGTTGGTTAATTAAAAATTTGACATTCGGTTTTCGGTTTCCCCAACATACAAAGTCAGCAAACCCTTAATCTTTAAACAAAGTGCAATTCCTCTGGGAAGCTTAAAGAAGACTTAGGTGAAAAAGGA
Source organism: Pollenia amentaria (assembly GCA_943735925.1). NCBI lineage: Eukaryota > Metazoa > Arthropoda > Insecta > Diptera > Polleniidae > Pollenia > Pollenia amentaria. The sequence continues at coordinate 120,557,560 of OX031008.1, forward strand.
TTTAAATACAATTTGTATTTCAGTTAGAAATGTTACTTTAAAATATTACGAAAAAAAAGTGAAAAGAGTTTAAAAAACATGTAAAAAGGACAAAAAACAACTTGGATATGAAGAATTATTAAAGGGAAAACGTGGCAGTAGTCACCAGGCAGTAATGGCATTTAAACAAAAACAAAAACAACAAACAAACCGGTGTAAACATGTCTGTTATGACAAGTTTTTTTTTTAATCTTCAGACTTTCTTATTTGTTGTGTGAATAAAAAAGACCCGTTACATGTGGCATGCAACAATAACAAAATGCAAGAAAAAAAAAATTAAACAAGAGGTAAACATAATTGCATGTCAAAGTTCTAAACTCACACCGCCAGATAGACAGACATGCAGAGAGACGGACAAGCAAATATTTAAAAACACACACATTCATAACATCTTAAAAAAAAGCCTTAAAAGGTGTGGCAAAGAGAAGAACTCTAAGCAACATAAGGTCTTAACCTCTCTACTCTCTTCCTCTCAATCTCTTTTAAACACATGAAATTATTGTCAAGTTTTACCTCAAACTTAACCAACCACCGCCTGTTGTTAATTTATTGTAAAAATGTAGGGGATCCCTTTTAATTCCTTAACACTTTATCAAGTTAAGCAGCGGCATGGCTCTTGAGCCAAAAGTATGTATTTTCAATTTATATTTACAACTACTTCTAAGTGTATTTTCGTTGACATTTGCTATAAAGTATAAAATGTTTCCGTTAAAAAGGAGCTGGCGAAACTACCGGCATCCTGGCTCTGAAGACAACAACCCCCAGACACCACACAGTACATTTGTATGTACATACAACATGCTTGATATGCATGTTCGCCCATGCATTAACATGTTAAGTTGCACATGCAAAATATAAATATCGTGTAATCAAAAAATATTTAAAAAAAAAAATATTGGTTTCGACGAGAACATGCTAGAATTATGGTAAAATATACTAAATAAAATAGTTTTAAATTATTTATAAGTTTTAAGGAGTTCTTGCTGAATTATAAGGTACTTATCGAATCTCAATCACAATTGTATCAATGCAAAAACAACCCCAGATCTTAATTATTATGAAGCTCGTGATTTATCCAAACAATAACGTGTAACGTTATAATTTATTTTATGAATAACTTTGTTCTTTCTGCTTTTATTTAACGTTATCATTTATTAACAGGGAAACCATAAATATGCAATTGCATGTTTTTACTTGTGCGACCAATGAAGGCAGAAATAATATATTTGTCCGTTTTAGAGCTTTTTATGAATTTTGGCATCGATTTGTTAGCGCATATTTTTGCATATTTTACCCTTTACAGCATATTTTTGCATAATTTAGTTAAAAGGGCATTTTTTAAGTTTATAGCGCCTATTTTGCCTTTTTGAAGCAATTTATATATATGTAAAATTTTTTAAATGCTTACAAGAGCCGTCACAGCTAATAAATTTTTATTTTTCAAAATTCTGGTTTTTCTGTCTTTAATATCTATCTGTATATCCAACGTGTTGCTTCAATTTCGCCATCAACATTTAATTTTTACTCTTAAATTGTAAGCCAAAGCAGGTTGTCCTTAAAGATAAATGTTATTTTAAACTTTAAAATTCTATATTTATTTAGATATTTTTAATTAGGCTTTAGTTCATTGAATTTAATTTTCATTAAATTATTTTAATGAAGACAGGAATTTTGCAACATGAAAACAATTAAAATTTGTATTGATAATTTTTCATTCTTGACTGCGCTGAGATTTGAACCCAGGCGTTCACGGAAAGGTTACCCAGACTAGTTTCGATTGTAACCACACGTTCTCTTCAGTGGGGTTTGCTATTGCAGCCGGATGACGTCAATAGTCAAACATCAATCTTTAAACCAAATGGAATTTCATCTTGGTAGATCGAAATTTGCTTTTGAATGAATGATTATCTATTTTTAATTAATTTACATGTTCTTCCTAACTTCTTTCTGTTTTTTCATACTTTTTGTCAAGAATTATTCTTGAAAACCAAAGTACATTTTTGTTTTTTCAAGTTTTTTGTCTTTCTTTTTTTCTTGTTGATCTTTTTCAGCACAACTTGAAGTACAAATGTAAACATAGCTCGTGCCTTCGCTGTTAACAATAATTAGTATTGTGGTTATTTTATTGAACTGTTAATGGGTTTTAATCCAAATTTAGATATTTTTAATTAGGATTTAGTTCATTGAATTTAATTTTCATTAAATTATTTTTATGAAGACAGGAATTTTACAACATGAGTAAGTGAGTGAGTAAGACGGCAAACCCCACTGAAGCGATTGTGTGGTTACAATCGAAACTAGTCTGGGCAACCTGTCCGTGAACGCCTGGGTTCAAATCTCAGCGCAGTCAAGAATGAAAAATTATCAATACAAATTTTAATTGATTTCATGTTGTAAAATTCCTGTCTTCATAAAAATAATTTAATGAAAATTAAATTCAATGAACTAAAGCCTAATTAAAAATATCTAAATTTGGATTAAAAACCATTAACAGTTCAATAAAATAACCACAATACTTATTATTCTATATTTATATTAGCAAAAATCAAGGAAAAACCAATTTTAAGTTTTTTGCGATGTAATACATAGAAATCTGGATCAATCTTTTAGTAAACCGACCGACTCAGAATCAATGTTTAAAGCTGCGATCCACAACCTATACTATTACATTCAGTGTTACCACCAGCAAAATTCAAAACTACACTTGAGATGACGCAAAATTACCCAATTTAAATGAAATAACACCTGATATCAAAATAACGTTTAATTATAAAAAAAAAACTTTTACAAAAAGAACAAAATAAAAAGTCTAGTCGGTAAATTCCGAACATTTGATATTTACAGACACATTTTTAAGAGTGTTCCTTTGTTAGGTCCCATATGCGATTGTGGACCTGTTAAAACAAAATTACATTATGAGGTAAAGAATAATAATGTAAGAATTTTTAACGCCAAATATTATGTAGGTAACTACATCTCTTTGAGATTTTTTCGCCTTAAAGAGATTTAAGGGAAGGGGTTTATATATGACCTACATTCAATGCTTTGCCTACCAGAACAACATTTTGCCATGACATAGTAGCTATTTTTTTTATCAATACGTACCAACCCAGTAAAAAGTGGAGCTCCCAACAAAGCAGGCTTAAAAGGGAGAAAGGTAAAAGTTTCGCTTACCATACCGCTTACGGAAGACATGAATTTTATATGGCGAGTTCCCACTTTGAAGTAATAAATTTTTGGCACAGAAAGCGCTTTATTCAGCGCATATAAAAATTAGTGAATGTTACGATCAGCTTTGCACACTGGCTTTTTTGTAACAGTTACTCTTTTATATGCTCCCTTACAAACCTGCTTCGTAGTAAGGGAATGTCGTGGCTCGTCAAACTTTTTATATATTTTTTTTTTTTAATTTATTAAGAATTTGTTCAGTTACCTGACTGCATCTGTGTATGTCTTATTGCGTAGCGCATAAATGTGTGCTTACTTTTTAAAATGTACCATTAGTGCTTAGTAATATAGGAAAATTTTTTATTGGCAATATTTCTAAGTACTTAGACCATTAATTAAATATATTTGGGTCAAATTTTGTCGAAAGACCAACATCATAAGATGGTTTGTGGGCACTTAGACACCATTAAGAAAAATATCGTATGGGAGCTATGGGAAATTATGGACCGGTTCTCAAAATTTTCTAAAATCGTAGGAACCAAATATCATTTAATTATTTTAATAATTGCCACCAGTTATTTGCGCAGAAGGTCTACATGGACGGACAAACCGGCCAGCAGGACGGAAGATACTGATTCTAAGTCGATCGGTGTACTACAACAAATATTTGTATGTGTTTCACACATCAGCACTTATTAGATCCTATTCAAATAAATAACATTAATATTATTCATACTTTTATGATTCATATAGTAATTCAAAATTATTTAACAAAATAACATTAAAAACCTCAAAGAAATTAATAAGAATTAAATAAAAACTTAAAATAATAAGTTTTACTTCCATATTTCTAGAGAAGGTTCAAAAAACTCGTATTCATTGCCGTTTCTTTGTATTCTTTATTTATTTAATAATTCCTTTAATGGTTTCAGATGACAGTCTGAGTCAGTTTTTTTTCCAGCGGTTTTTTTAGTGCAAAAACCTTCTTTTTCCAGTCAACTTCAGGTTCTAAATCACCATGAAGCTCATATTTTTCGAAATATAATTGTCCATCTGGCACAAATTACTATCAATCTTTTGCTTCATAAACTATGGAAATCTTTTTTTTTTTAATAAAGCAGTGACTTTGGTAGAATATGCTGTAAATTTTTTAGATCAACAATATCTTAAACGGTATAAAACTTAGCAGTAAAATCCAATCCTTATATTATTTGTTTTAAAATTAAAGAATTTAAAATTACACCTGATCTACACCTCAACGATTTTAACCACGAGAGTATAAAATACACCAAATTCGGGTAATTACCCACAAAGTGGCAACGCTGATTACATTTTGGGACTGTACGCGTTTTACATATCGAGAGTTATTATTCAAATAGTGCTATCTGCAATTTTTCGAAAATGTGTCATTTGAATTTGGGAAAAAAATTTTCCAGAAAAAACATAAATATTGTATTGTGCTATCTAACACACATGTTTTTTTGGTAAAAAAGTGCTATCTACATAAAAAATATTACTGTATATAATAAAATGATAAAAATTGTTATTACAAAATAGACATTTTATACATCAAAAGGTTGGGAATTGTGTCTTCATATCAAAAACTAATATTATTTTAAAATTCGTTGAAGACATTTTGCAAAAAAAAAACTGCAATAAATTTCTGCATGATTTTTTGCCAATAGTTTACATTTTTATTTATATATTTATTTATATTTATTATATTTATTTATGTCATGTGCTTACCATGGATGCACAAGCAGTAAAACTATGTCTCGATATAAACGCATCAGCTATTAACTATAAGCAGCGCCTTCAAGTACACAACTTTACAATTTATAACCTCGCAACCCATCAATGTTCAAATTACTGGTGGAACGGGGATATGTCCGCATCGACGTTTATTTCATGTATTATACATTACACAGTACAACACATGATTTGCCAACTCAATTCTGTGAACTGTATTTGAAATTAGACCCAAAAAGAAGAATTTCTGCATCATTCGTTTTGTCTTCTTACCTGCGATTTGAAGTTAGTATCGATTTGAAGTTAGTACTATCGTATAGGGGAATTTATCACGTTTTAGGCCCTGTTGTTTGACATAGCTCGACAACCCCTAGCCCAATTTAGTTGAAATAAATTTTAAAAAATTAAGAATTACAATTCCCTTAATCTGTTCATATATTGTTTTCCTATACAAGTAACACTTTCGAAGTTAAAAATGAATGTATGAAGGGAAAAAATTATTTTTTGCCTAAAAATTTAAATTTTTTTTTTTAAAAATACATAAAAAATCCAAAATGGAAAAAAGTTTCAAGTCTAGTTATTTTTTCGCAAAGTCACATAACCTATGAGCAAAATGAGACAAAGATCATAAAAATCGATGCACGCATTTCGCTTTTATTCGCAATTGAGTAAAGGTATGAATTTCAAAAATCAGTTATAGCCACCACCCTTAAAATAAAAATAAAAATATAAATTAAAAAATTATCATGCAAAAAAAAACTTTATTTATAAAAACTTAATGAAAATAAAATAATATGCAATTAATACGCAATTATAATATGCATAAAAACAAAATTTAGAACATTTTTTCAATTATTGGCAATATCCATCCTTGTAGAAGTTGACGCTTGTGGTTCTGATGATCTTGTTTTCTTCGTAGGTTGTTCATATTCATGGTCTGAGTCTGTATCGTCATCCGAGATACACATACTATTCAAGGGCGTGTTTCTTTCACTGTGTCCACCAATTTCAATGTCTTCATCTTCGGTGCTTTCTTCAAACTGCATAATTGTGGAACTCCACCAACAAACCTCCGCAAGCAATGCATCCAATTTTTTGCTTTTGAACCGCTTTTCAAATGGCATGGTCACCTGGTGGAACCTCTCTTCTTGTTCGTCTGATTCCTGAGGTGATTGTGCCAAAAAAGTATCGAGGTGGTGGTGCAAGAAATGCAATTTCAGCGTCATGGATGCACCGATTTTTTCGAAATAAAACAGCAACCTGTCCACTCGTTGCTGTATCTCTTCTCGCTGGACACGGTTCTTTCCTAGAACGCCTTCTATTACTTCTTTCAATGCGTTCCATGCATGTTGGTGGTCGTGATGCTCTGAAAGCAAATGTGTGAAAGAATCACTTTTGATCAATTTCCGAATATCAGGTCCATTGAGAATACCTGTTTTAAATACATAAGAAAAACGAAAAAATTATTGGTAATGCGAATGTATAGAAATTAACAAATTTAGATATGACAATATTGAAATACAGAGTACGATACGTACCGTTTTTAATTTTCTCATCACTGAGTTTCGGAAAGATGGATTTCAAACAGTCAAAGGCGCCGTTAACTTTTTTGACCACCACTTCAACGAATTTCCCAGCTATTCCCAGTTTCATGTGGAGCGGTGGCAACAAAATATCATCCAGGTCCTTTATCATAGGTTCATTGCGTAATTTTAATTGTTTGTTGAGCTCGGGAGTTCTTCCTTTCCAATCTTTACATTGATATTGATTTCCTTTGTATCGTGAATCCCAATTACAAAGGAAGCAGAAGTATTTTGGATATCCGCCCTTTTCTATAATCCCTTGTAGTATGTTGACCACCTTCAGATCGCAACAAATGTTCCATTTGTGTTCATCGTATTTGATTTTCTTCAAAATTTCGCCCAATGCTTCATACGTTTCCTTCATAGTTGTGCTGAATCCCAATGGAATGCATGGTTTTTTATTTTTTTTGTGCAGCAGCACAGCCTTCAAACTAGTAACTGAACCATCGATGAATAAACGCCAGTCGCCAGCGATATAATCCATTCCCAATTTTTTCACTAAACCTGGGATATCATGGCAGTACGTGAACGTATTTGCTTCGTCAACGGAATAAAATTTCTGAAAATCAGCTTGGCGTTGTCGGTATGATGTTGCGCTGACATTTTGCTGTGTGAGTTTTCTTCTCTTCAAAAATGATGTCAGCCATTCGGAGTCGTGTTGTGATAGTCCCAGCTTGGCCACAATGTAATCCATTTCGATTTGTGGTAGCGGTTGTGGTGCACTATTTTCAATATCGGGTATCCAATCAGCATCATCCAAATCGGTCGGATTGGTGAAAACGGTTTCGGCTAGCAGGGACACAGTATCCGCACTCGGAGGTTTAGGTGCATCGGTATCAGCAGGGCGTTGCACTGGAAGTGTGGCAGTAAATGCAGCAGTGTATACTTTTGTTTTCAATTGTTGTCTGTTTAATCCAGGACGAAAATTTATGCATGCATAGCACCTGGATTCATCATGTCCAGTTGTGTCTTCCACCCAAATTACTGGCTTCATAAAAGATAACTTTCTACTTTTTCCGTGAATCCATTTTAGAAGGGTAGTATAACAACTGTTGCACACTGTGTTCGGCGTAAAATTTGCACCACTTAAATCTGCTTCATCGAAATAATTACAATACGCGGTTTTGAATTGCTCAGTAAACAAATTTTTTCGATCTTTTTTCTGTATTTTTCGGACGATATGACCACAAACGTAACAATATTCATCCAAATATGGGCACTTGTTGTTTTCCATATTGATATATTTTATGTTTTGTTGTTATTCACTTTTAAAAAACTGGAGAAAAATCACTTTTACTGTTCGCGTTCGTCGGCACTGGCTGAATGCCAAAAATCGATCAATGCACACCTATAAATACTACGTATTTTTGAATATTTTACTGTCAGGTACTTATAAATGGGCGCATATTTTTAGGGCGGCTGGCTATATACCTGATTCAGCACTTGTACGTTTCAAACTGTGCAAAACTTTCCAAATAATGACCACCCTTAAATGTGGGCGCAATTTCTGTAAAAAAATCATATAGGTAGCCACCGGAAAAACCCAAATAATAAAAAGGTCCACTTTCCGTTTAATTGTCCACGTACATTTATTACCGCAATCATAAAAATCAAATAACCTTTTGTTTATTCCTTTTTTTTTAATTCTCAGAATCATGAAAAAGGTGTCAATGATTTCTCCAAATAATGTTGTGCATATCTCGAGCAAATTTTTGAAATTCATACATTTACTCAATTGCGAATAAAAGCGAAACGCGTGCATCGATTTTTATGATCTTTGTCTCATTTTGCTCATAGGTTATGTGACTTTGCGAAAAAATAACTAGACTTGAAATTTTTTTCCATTTTGGATTTTTTATGTATTTTAAAAAAAAATAATTTAAATTTTTAGGCAATTCTTCTTTTTGGGTCTAATTTCACATACAGTTCACAGAATTGAGTTGGCAATCAATTAACTGAAAAATGTTGTACTGTGTTATTTAAAGATCCGTTGTTTGTCAGATACGCTACCAATTATAATATATTCCGATGGTTGTGGCTGTCAAATTCGTAACCACTGTTTATCGAATGCACTCTCCGTTTTTTCTATAGAAAATAATAAGAAAATTGAGCAGAAGTACTTAGAGAAGGGGGACACTCAAATGAAGTGCGACAGTGCACACGCCAAGATTGAGATGAAGCTGAAAAATCAGACCATATTATTTTGTTAAAAAATAACCATTTATTTTAATAAAAGTTCGTGTTACTTAATTTAAAGTCTCAAATAGTATTCGTTACAGCTCATTTTATTTTTGATCAAATAGTGATATCTGCTTATTTCAATGTTCAAATCGATAAAATTATCGCTATTAGACATATAAGCGCGAATATCTGGAATTAAAAAAAATTAATATATACATGATTAAGACGTTTATTTTGAATAACATTGTAAAATAAAGCTTAGTTACTACTATAAGAGCTAATAAATCAGAACAAGTTAAGCTCTCTTTTTGGTTTAAAATGTGTTTAAACCAACAAATCTATAAATCAGAAAACATATAATCCATCTTTAAACGCATAAAATTGGGCGTTTAAACTACCAATACAAACCATATGAATTTGTCAACATTTATCGTAGTGCTGCCACTTGTTACTTATTAAACTACATATAATACATGGGACACTGATTTACAACTGTTGAGTTTAAACTACATATAAATTTAAGTTAAGTTCAACTAAACCAGCGTTTAAACACTCACTGATTTATTAGCCATAAGAGTTATAGAAAATATCAGTTTTTTCGCTCTCCAGTAAAATTGTGATTCTGCTGATAGCACTATTTGAATAATTACCCTCGATATGTTGTTCTTAATATTGTTTAATTCTCTACAATGTGTGTTAATAAATCGGGGATGTTAAAGTTTGTACAATTTTACTTTTTTTTTGGTACATTTTGACCTTCTAAGGTCATAGTTCCCCCTTTAAAAATTTGTCATAGTTCCCCCTCTTTGAATTTTTAGTATAGCTAACAAATTATTGAGTCCTTTTCATTGCATTTATTTTTTTAATTATTATTTCTTACATCAGGATTTAAAAATCCTTCTTTTTAATTGCAATTTTTATTTATGAAATATGCACTTAAAATTATTAACATGGTTAATTTAGAAATGCAATCAGAAGATGCTCGAATGCATGTATTTTTACAAAGGCTAACTTTTTTGTTCCGCCAAGTAGCACGCAATTTCATGAATCAAAATGTCACGTAATTGCATGAATAAAAATGCTTTGGATGAATGTGATATCTCTATCGTATACCTTTACAAAAATCACATGTCCTTTGAAGAAATTTATTGCAGAACAGAAGTGGATATGAGGTATATATTTCTACAAATAATATCAATATTGATATTGTTAGAGAAATGAAAGAAAATGCAAAACAATTTTATATAAAAGTTTTGAGATCCAAAGTCAACTTTAATAACGAAGTGTTAATGTGGTTTCATAAATTTACTCCAGAAAATGTTATTTCTGGTAAAACAAGTAGTATTGTACCTCTTCTAGTTAAAATGCTCCCGAGATAAATTGCAAATTTTGATTTAATCAATAATCAATTTAGAGCTTTAGCTGATGTCGAGCAACTGCAGTCGTTCAAAAATTAAAACATTTGTAGTTTTTGGTCGGCAGTAGCTTATTTAAAAAATGAGCAGAATGTCCATATCGCACTTGTTCCTCTAAACAGCGTCAACTCAAAATTTTTTAATTTTCACTTTTTGCAAGAAAACGATAAACAGTGGCCATATCTACCCACTGTAAAAATCTTAGATCTATTTCTCTAGTATTTTGCCTAAAAAAATGCAGTTTTATCCCCATTTCTAATATTTATAAGAATACATATAAAAAAAAGTTTTTTGTCTCTACCGAAAATTTATCAATTTTGAGTTGACTCTGTTTCGAGGAACAAGTGCGATATGTTTCCTGACATTTCTAGAGTCGTTGCTGGAATTTTATCCATTCCACATTCGTTTGCAAATGTGGAAGGAGTTTTTTCTTTTCAAAATATATTAAAAACTAACGCTGCATTTACACATGAAAGTACTTTCATGAAATTTCTGTATACGTATTATCACCACAAATTTCACAAAAAAAAATAATAAAATTTCATGAAAATTTTCATGAAAGTGTAATTTCATTTTCAAAATGTCCTCAAAGGGCACCTTCTACCAAAAATTTCTCTTCTTCTTCTTTTATTGTTTTGCTTATTTCAAGCTTAAGAGTTGCCGAGCCAATTATTCACGCCGAACTTCAGGCATTCGTTCAAAATAATATTTATTTTTATTAGTTTTCATTATATTTATAAATTTTAATTAGAATCATTGTGTTCTTAATATTTAGTTGAAAAAATATATTAAAATTCTTTATAAATACGAAAAAAAAAAAAATTTCAATTGGTAACACTGCTTAGTTATTGTCATTTACTTTCATGAAATCGCTTTCTGGATTTGAAAGCTAGCTGAAAGTTGGACTGAAAGTAGAAAAATGTAAATGTGTTAGTGAAAAAGTGTGAGTGTATTGCGACTTTCAAGAAACTACTTTCATGTGTAAATGCCCAGTAAGGAAAGAAACAGACTACATGTGCAAACATTATCAAGTCTCATACAAACAAAAGATTGGTTAAGATCGACAAATTCATTCGGCTATAATGTAAAAATTCCAAATAGTTTATTAACTAACCATATAAGTGCCTGATTTTGATCTCATATATTTATAAGTCATTTATGTGCCTTATTTTATTCATACATATTTTTTTTGTGTACAATTGAATTTTTATGTACTTTTTTTGTTGTTTTTATAAATTAAAAAAAAAAAAATGGTACCGTGAAGGTCCAAAAAGTACATTTTTTTTTTGAAAGTTGGTACAAAATTTATAACCCCATTTAACATCCCTGGCACACGTACGTAACAAAAGATAATAGAAGAGAAAACGCAGCGCCCTGATTTTGCCGATCGCAGGTTCAAAGTGATTTAACGATGTTCATCCCTTCGTCTGGCTGGTTGTATATAATTTTATCAAATTTTGTAAATACATTTAATTTTTACTAAGGACAAAGTCTATGTCAATGGTGAGAATCGGTCTATAATTTGACATATAAATCTTAAAAACTTCTTTCCAAATTAGACTTTTTTTGTGCGTAAACCATCTAATTATGTTGGTATTAAGATTAAGTTCGCTACAAAAATATTTTGCTGCAAACTAAATTCTTTTCGAATCGGCTCAAATTTACCCAAAGCTCCCTTTATAAATAGCGAACGTCCCTTTATTACCAAAATTCTCATAAGGATGTTAATATCTAGATAATATTCTCCACAAACTGCTCTTAAAAATTAATTTTAACCTCATAGTATAACTTGAAAATTCGTCTGTAAATACTATATGGTGTCTGGGCTTTACCGATTATAATTTTAGGATTGTTTTTTTTAAATGCAAATGTCTTTAACTTGTTGAATATTTTGTTTTCAAATGAGCAATTTTTGATTTTTCGGGCATATATTTAACAATTTTCAGGGCATATTTTCGAGTATTTCTGGTTTCCCTGTTTATTAAAATTTAGATTATAGTTTGGAAATTTGTTCACATTATGTTTAAACGATAATATTTTCCAAATATGTAGTGCCCATTGTTTGCTTCTATCTGACCTGCTCTTTCTAGAGCATTTTATGTCGGAGCGCCCTCACTTCTTCTCGGATATTCGCCTTAAGGTTAAGGGCGAATACCTAACCGTTAAGGAAACCCTACAGAAAAAAAACGCGAGCCGTTTAATCGGGCGAATCAGTCATTTAAAATAAAAAAACGCGATATTATTCGATCGCCAAATATTACGCGCAGGAGAACCATAGATGGACTATCTGTGGCTCAATCTTGTTCGAACCAGAAAAACAGAATGTTAGTTATACCTAATAAGAAAACCACATAGACTAACTGTTTAAAATTTCTTGCTTCGCGGAAAAAAAAATGGAGATTATGCCATTAGAACCCTTCGTAGCCGACCGCCGCGGTGCGCCGTAACGGTAAGGCGTTTAAAAATCTACATTTACCCCAAAGGTATGGCAGATTAATAACATGTATGAATAGCAAATAACCAGTCTGAGTATGAGAGCGCGTGTTTGGAACTCTATATTTATTTTGTCTGCCAAACAAACATAAATAATAAGGCCAGAACAGGCAAGGCAAAAACATAAAAATAAACCTAAAAAAATATCAATGAACCAGGAATAATAAAAAAAAGAAAGAAATAAAATGAAAGAAAATTACAAGACCCTTGTGAAAAAAAACATTTATCTATTATTCAAAGTCCATACAGTCTACAATTTTATTCCTTGTTTCCACACACAAAAGCTTAATAAAAGCAACTCCACATGATGTCTGAGAGTCAGTCTACAGTTTCTATAATATTCTTTTTTTTATATTTTTAACAATGACACACGAAAAACATTAAAAGAAATAACAAAATTCAAGGTCTTAAATTAGGGAATATAGTAAACGGAAAAAGTGTAAGGACACGAGGAAGGTTAATTGAACATGTTTGCAGACTTTGTTACCAATGTCAGGACTTAAGTCGTTTTGTATGTTTTTTTTCGGGGATGCAAAATACGAGGTTAACAGAAAGACAGTGAATCTCAAACAATAAAAAAAATTTTGGGACAGTAAAAAAAGACAAGTGATTATCGTTGCACTACCTGGGATAAGTAAAGTAGACAAAGCATCACTTTTTGCATTAAAAATGGGTATAACAGATATGCACCATAAGCCCACATATAATGAAAATTCTGTGGTTTTCATGGGTAACCGCGTTTGTCCATTTTTTGAGATTTTTGCTTAATTTTAAACACTCTTTACATGTTTCTTAATATTTCCTATAGTTTGATCTAGAATGGGTTTTCGGGTGTCCTGAAGAATTTGATTTTAAGATATACGCGGTTGGCCATGAAAACCACAGAATTGTAGCTCTTATAAAACATAATTATATATTAAAACTAAAGGGTGTTATTTAAGACGTATAGAACTGTTAGGGATAACTATAAAACTAGCTGTTTTTCTAATGAAGTGTGTTGGACTTTTTTTTTCAAAATACTTAAGCCTTAAAGCCGTACAGCTTCGTCCCTTTGCGTAACATTTTTATCTTTGACAGAAAAGCGTAAAGCAAAAGGTATATGACACAATAAAAACTTTGACAACACTCACGCATTGTTTGTTTACCTATAAAAGCGGTTGGTAATTTTTACATTTAATTATTTGTTATTTATTGGAATTGAATTTGGCAATAAAAAAAAAAAGATGAGAGTTGCCTAACTTTTCGCTTTTTACTGCGTTAAAAGTACTTTATGTGACATGTTTCATATAAGTAAGAATATTTCATCTTAGTTGTTATAGCGAATCTGTAACGCAAAGCGATACAAAAGTCTGACATGGTCTTTACACCAGAACAACGTTTACAAATCGTGAAAATTTATATCCGGAATTAGCGCTACGTTCGCTAGAATTATAATGCCCATAATCCTCCATCTGAGCAGATAATATGCATACAATAATATTGATCCAAATCGCACACACAACAAATCGCGCACAAAAGAAGCAACCGCCGCTGTAGACGTGAGTGGGACAGAGAACAAATTTATCGATCCGATGCCGTTCTTAGCAAAGCAACTCGGTATCTGCCCTTCCTCTACTTGAATAATTTTGAGGAAAAACCATGGCCTGTATCCATATATGCAAGAATTAAAGCCAGCGGACCATAAATTGCTTCGTGTGTTCAGTAAATGGGCTGAGAATAAACTGGACATTGAACCAAATTTTTATCATCAAATTATTTCAGCGATAAGGCTCATTTCTGGCTTAACGGGTACGCAAACAAGTAGAGTTCTCGTTTTTGAATAAAACACAAGCCCTATCAGACTCCATTACATCCGGGAAAAAATCACTATTTAAAGCGGTTAATATTTTTTTTCTAAGAGTGACAATTTTGGGCCATTTTAGGTGAACCAAGAAAAAAGTAGTAGAAAAGTACTTTTTTTTTTTAAGTTAAATATATTTTTACAAAAGAAGTACTTTATTAATAAAAAGTAAATTCTTAAAAATAAGTTCTTTGTTACAAAATAGTATTTGTTTTAGGAAAATATTTTAGAAAAAATACTTTTTAAATAAAAATAAAAAAGCACCTATTAGTGATAATATATTTTTAAAAAAAATTAATTTTTTCAAAAAAATAGGACAACAATGATGGTTTGAAAAAGGAATTTTAAATGAAAAATGTTCATATTGATAAAAACATATTTTAACGAAAAAAGTGCTTTATAAATAAAAAGTAAATTTTTTAAAAAAAATCTTTGTTACAAAATAGTATTTCAGAAAAAAGTACTTTTGAAATAAAAATTAAATTTTTGAAAAATATACTTTTTAAAAAAATTAATTTTTCAAAAAAATAGCACAAAAATTATGGTTGGAAAAAGGAATTTTAAATAAAAAATTTACATATTAATAAAAACATATTTTTACGAAAAAACTACTTTATAAATAAAAATTAAATTTTTGAAAAAAAAATTTTTTATTACAAAATAGTATTTGTTTTAGGAAACTATTTCAGAAAAAGTACTTTTTAAATAAAGTTTAAAAAAAGTAGTAGTTTTTTTGAAAAAGTACTCTTTAGTTAAATATATTTTTACAAAAGAAGTACTTTGTAAATAACAACTAAATTTTGGAAAATAAATTTTTTGTTACAAAACAGTATTTGTTTTAGGAAATTTTGTTTTGTGGAAAAAAGTATTTTTTAAATAAAATTTAAAAAGTACTATTTTAGTGAAAATATACTTTTTCCAAAAAAGAAGACAAATGCACATTTTGGTAAAAGAATTTTCTTATTTTTATAAAATAAAGCAATTTTTTTATAAAATAAGTTAATTTTCTGTTTAAAAAATATCTTTTGTTTAAATTAGTAATTTTGTTAATAAAGTAAGTACTTTTTAACAAAAATATATATTTTTTACTATTATGTAAATTTTTCTATTAATCTGGTAAGTAAATATCAAAATAAGTACAGTTTTGTTTAAATAAATATTTTTTTTACCAAACAATTGTTAAGGCACTTCTTAAGTTACTAGAACTACCGGGTAGTGGATGGTTTTGTTATGTTAATAATGAAGCGACATTTAAGCGCCAATAGAAAAACACGCATAAACTGCCTCAAAAACAACAAAGTAACAAATTAACAGACCATCATACGACAACTACGACTTAAGCTCTAAAGGTTTTTTATCTAACATAGGCAGCCTTCCATCGACTGCGCCAGGCATCCCAGCCAGGAGCCAGCCATCCAGCCATTCATTCACTCACTCACTCAGTCATGTTAATAAGCTAACACTGATTATCATCACACCAAACACAATCCAACAGTTGAATTAGTGTTTGGGTTGAGAATAAACAGTCTTCAATTTTAACCTTTTTAACTGTCAGCTTGCTGGAAATAAAAATCCTTTTAAAAAATTTTGTTACCATTTTCGATGTCTTTATTTTAATAAGTAAATAAAATCTGACTGTTTTATTTGTATGTCTTTAGAAGGATTTTCTTTTTAAATCTGTTTTAAGTTGACAAAAAGGTGAATAGAAGGGTAAAAATTAGAAATTTGATGACTTAAGGTTACAGGTTTATTGGGGATTACAAATCGCTAAATCGGCTCAAATTTATTAAGTAAAAATTAAGTATTGGTCTAAATATTTGAAGGTTCATATTAACAACATAATAAATTTCTGTTTTTATTTAAATTTTGTGAATATTTTGTCATTAAATTAAAACCTTAAAAAATGACAATATTGAATTAATATTAATTATACGTCATATAACACCTTAAATGTTTTACACTCATGCGTATAAGTGATTTAAATATTATTTAATTTTAATAATTCTTATACGCCCCTTTAAATATTCCTGAATATTTTTATAGGGTTTTAAATTTAAATTTTTGAAATTTATTGGGTTGTTAACGGAAGGCAGATTATCAGGTTATATGGTTAAATAAATGTATTTAGTTTTTGTGAATATAACTAAATAACCATATAACCAGCCTTCCGTGAACAATCCAAATATACAAAATTTTGAGTTTAAAAATTTATATTGAAAACAAAAACCAATTTAAGTTTTTTTTTATTCTTGTTTAAATGTGAATTCCCAAACGAAAATTTTCATTTGAAAAACATGCAGTAGATTTAAAAATCTTTAAGAAGTTTGTACACTTTGATGAAAAAAACTTATCTAAATATTATTCTCTTTTTAATTACAGGTAAGAAGGCGCAAGTCCCTTTATGATTGAGGTAACTAATAAAAAAACTATAAAATTAATAAGAAAAAAATAATAATAATAAAAATTATTAGGGAAGTAACGAATACCGATACCGAAATCGATATATCAGCGATACTTCACGTTTGCCGATATATCCGCATCGGCGATATTTTACTGTTGATACTTCGATACTTTTTTTTATAGTGTTTTTTTAACAAACAATTTAATTTCCAATGCTTATTTTTTGCATAACAACTAAGAGCAAAAAATCAAACAGAATACTAAATTGTTTTTTTTTTAAAATTCTTAAGCAGGAGGTCGGTCCACACGGCGCGTTTTCCTTTTTTTCGAGTCGCATGCTAAAGTAGAAAGTAATCCTACTTTATGCTTTCGATAAGTATCACAGTGGTTTCCCTTATATGGAAAAGCGGTCAAAAATCAATATCTCCAAAACTAAAAAAGCTAGGGTCTTCCAAATTTTTAGGAAAAAATATTTACAACTGTAGCCACAGTAACCATTTGATCTTTTAAGGGTTAATTGGCTTATAGATCTGTTTTAAAAATGTTTGAAATAAAGTATTTTAATATGAAAATTTGGTTGTTTTAAACAAGTTTTGTAAATTTTTATTTCATTTTAATTCATTCGAAAAAACTTTCAAACCATTTTTTATGTTCATTCAAAATAATTAATTTGCTTCGATGATTTTTCGTCCAAAGCTTAACAATCCGCTTACAAAGGCTTTTTAAAACTTTTGTTAAATTGCTAAGGTCGAATTTAGTTTTTTCTGCATTAAATTTTTCCTCCATAATTTGAAATATTTTGTTTGCTTTCGAATGATAATTACCAGCTGTAGAACTCCAAATATCAAGCACATACATTCTAGAAAATTGGCACTGACAGAATAAACCTTCTATTTTAATTTCCATATTGATATTTTTGAAACTTTTATCACTATCGCGTAAACAATTAATTATAAGAATTAAAATTTGGCCTTTGTTTTGACACTTTTCAAATGCAATGAGTAAGCTTCACTTAACCCTTTCAGGGTCAAAAATAATTTTTGGCGATATAAAAATCTGAAAATTTGTATTTAAGGTAATGTGATGGCGCTGAAGCCGGGAAAAATAACAGTTTCTGCTCATGCAGCTCCCCTGGTTTTAAGGGAATGCCGAATATATTCAAAATTGACCTTCAAATGTCCACAAAAGAACCTACATTTTTTTTTTTGCAATATTTTTTTTCAAGAAAATACTTATTTACGCATGTATCAATACTTAAATTTTTTTTTTTAAATTCGCCTGATGCCCGAAATTATTATGTTTTTCTTTCTTCCTAAATCTAAGCTTTTTACAAATTTCCTGAATTGGGTACGACAATGCACTCAATAATAAGAAAAGAAAGTCAATGTCTACTATAATAACAATTTAAAATATCAAAAGTGTCCCTCTTTCAGATAAACCAAAAAAAATATAATTAACTGTTCGTTTTTATACAGTAAAAGTGCGTAGACAGTCAAATACCTTAAAATTGCAATATAAAGTTTAAAACAACAATTTCTTAAAAAAAAATGTTTCTCTCTATTCATAACTGTAAATCAAATACCATAAAATTGAAAACTAAAGCTTAAAATAACAATTAAAAAAAATAAATTTCTCTTTACTCATATTCTTAAAAAGAAATAGTACAAAACAAAATACGATTCACTATTTTTCGTCGGATGACTATGTAAATCACACCCATATGCGAAAATATGCAAAAACCCGCGGCCACAATATTTTTTAATTTAAAGAGGGACAAAAAACCTACAATTTGATGCATAAGGCGTTGTGGGCAGATGAGGGCCAAAGGGTAGACTAAAAGTCTACGTGAAAAAGAAGTTTTTGAAAAACGTGTGTTTTAAAAAGGTCAAAAAAGTATTCTTCAGCGATTTTTTTATGGGATCATATTTTTGCAGCTTTTGTTATTTAATTTGGTAGAAAATAAGTTAAAATTTAATGTTTGTAGGGTTTTTGGAAACTTCTGCCACAATATCGCGAATAGCTTTTTGGATAAACTTAAGTATTCTTTTATGACTATGCAACCACAATATATGCAATATAAACATACCTCCACTTTCAACGGACACAAACAATAAATCTCGCCAAAAAAAACAACAAAATTTGTTAGATTCATAAAATTTAGAGTGTTATCAATAAATTTTGTGCAATAAAGCTTAAAAAAAACAATAACTTTTTTGGACCTGTAGGTTACGTTAACCTAAACTTATCTTGGATCTCCAGCAGAATTTTCTGCTACTTTTTAATAATTTTAAATCACTTCGCTACAAATTTTGGGTTACTTTGAAGAGACCACAAAATCCACAAGCAAAGTCACTGCTACATTTTCTGACACTATTTCGCTAGTTAACAGTCGTCAAACATTATTAGAAAATACGATAAATAAATTAACTAAGATGCAGAATAATTTAGAGTCCCAAAAATTGGCGATTTACGTAGCATTAGCTCTGGATGAAAGATTTGAGTGTTTAGAGAATAATGAAATCTATTGTTTATCTACAATTCTCTACCCTCGATACAAGGCTAGAAAATTTCAAAGACAATAGATCGAAAAAAAGTCTTATCGAGCTTCTCAATGAGACTCTGCATTCCGAAAGTGTTGACGACACGGTCACCCCTACACCTAGTAAAAGTTCTGATAAGTCTACAAGAACTGACCTTTGGAGCGTTTGTGCAAATCTTAAAAGAAAATTTGGAGAAATGTGATCCTCTGTAGATCCTACACTGTGGCTTAGCTAAAGAAGAAGTCTAGATATACAGTATTTTTCGTTTAGCTGCACATTCAAGTTTGCATGAAAATTCGTGCAGTTACGCAAAATATTATGTTACGCAGTATTCACATAGCAGCATAAATGATGCTGCTAAGTGAATTCACTTACCTGTATAAATGTGCTCTTATGTAAAATTTTTTTCTTATTTCAAAAACAGATTTAGGCATGCAATATCCTTTACTAATTTATTCCAGCAAATAATTTTAATACAATTAATAATAAATTTAATATGAATATATCTATCTAAAACCAAAACAATTCATTTAAAAAAAAACGATCTAGAGCGCTATAATCGGATGTGCCGAATCTTTGATACCCTTCACCGACAGTTAGACTATTTCAGGCGTGGACTCTATATGTGATCTATAAATTATTAATTAATCTTTATAAAAACGGACGTCAGTATTAAAATTCGTTGCGGTTTAGACCTACATATGTTCAATTATTGACCGACAATCAGAAAGCTTTATGCTTTTATTTTATTTGAACAAGTTTAAGTAATATATCATGATTCGTACCAGTTTTAGCCGAACTAAAATAATTTTCGAGAGGGGAATTTATATTTGACCAGTTATGAACAAATCATCATAAAATTCTGAACAGTGTTTTCTAGTATAAAAAATCTTTTTTTGTATTTCCTTATCAAGCTAATACGGCCTAAAATCTTTAATGTAATTAAAACACAATTTTAATACATTTTTTCCCGACGTTTCGTCGATTTTTTGTCGACTTCTTCTGGGGATACGTCTATTTAATAAAAACATAACATAGGAACTAGTTTTCCCACAACAATAAATTTCAGTATTTTCATTCAAAAATTGGGATTATTAGCACATCATTAATAAATGAATTAATTAATAACATTTATTAACAAAATTTTTAACAAATAACATTGAAAACTTACATTTTTTATATTATTACATCAAAGTTACAAAATTTACATTTAACATATATAACGTAACAACATAAAACATTGAGTTATTTTTAAAAGACATTATGGCGACTCAATAACTTGCACAAATGTTGTTCGTATCTTCTTTTAGATTCATCGTATTTTTTATGTTTTGTTGGATCCTTAAGCTTTCTTTAGTAAATCCTTTCTTGTAGAGTCTTCTTTGTCTAATATCCTTATTTGTTGGAAATCTGGTACATGTTGAGATTCAATCATATGCATAGCTAATGCTTTGGTCTCCTTCTGTTTTTCAATGTCCATTTTATGTTCTCGGATCCTTGTAGATAACGCCCTCTTTGTTGTTTCAATGTATGTTTGATTACATTGTTCTTTGTCATTTCCCTTACACCTGCTTTCATAAACAACATTACTTTGTTGTTGTTTTTCCACTGGCCCTTTTATTTTTAAAAATATTGCACTTGTTGTCTTGTTAAGTTTGTACGCAAAACATATGTTATTTTGTTTCAGTGTTTCTCTCATGTTTCTGTTGTCAGTAAGGCCAGGGATGTATTGTACACTGTAAAATTTCCTGTTTTCTTTTTCATCAGTGTTGTCAATTATGTTATTATTTTTTAACCGCCTATTTACGTCATCAATTAAAGATTTAATTAATTTTTTTGGGAAACTGTTTTGTGTTAATATTTTATAAATTTTGTTTATGTTTTTATGATGAAATAGTTCGTCGCTGATTTTTAAAACACTCTCTATAAAGTTTTTCGCTGTGTTTATGATTTGACTCCTGGGTTGTGTAGCGTTGAAATTCATGAGTCTACCTGAAGCTGTTTCCTCAGAGTACCAATTGAAAACAATTGTATCCTTAATTCTGCGTAGTTTTGCGTCAAGATATGCTAATCTTAATTAGAACTAATTTCGATATAGTAGTGCAATATGTTATTGCGTTTTATAGTTTTAAATTGGTTTTCAGAAGGCTGCTTAATATGGGACCTAAGGTAAGTTATAGACCGATTACCACAAAATTGCATGGTATAATTTCTGGCCATATGACGCTAAATTGGATCAATGTATACCACAATATCTGTATCTTCTACGGTTTTTGGCATATTTTAATAGTTTCCCATTAAATGGGCCCTATGGTAAATTATGGACCGCTCTTCACGTAATTTAACAGTGTGATTTTTAGTCCTATAAGACTGCGGCGTAAAAAATTGTATTATAGTAGCGTCATTTGTTACGGTTTGAGGCGTACTAAACTGATTTGCGACAGAAGGCTTTATATGGGGCATATAGTAAATTATGGAAATTTAACGCTACGATTTCTAGTCACATAGAACGAATTTGTGCGAAATCTTATATTAATCTGTGCATTATACCACCATTTATGTTAGTTTTTGTAACAAAATTGTCAATTTTTTTATTGTGGTGGTTCTACATTTCGATTCATAACTTTGATCCTACTTATCGGATTTTGCTGAATTTAAATCCCAAACTGCTTAGGGTAGCTACAAACAATTTGATACCAAGTTTGTTCATTTCTTTTGAGGCTTTCGAAAGTGAGCGTGTTTTCAACAGACGGTAAGACAGACGGACATTGCTAAATCGACTTAGAATTATACAAGGATCCAGAATATATGTAACACATTAGCAGAGTAAAATTGTCTGCCCATTTTTTTTCTTAAAATAGCGATTGATGCAATCATAATGTTTAGTTTTTATGAGGCACTTAAAAATAACATTTTGTATTAAAAATAAACGTTGTTGACCAAAAATCGAATGCTGTTATCCACAATATGCACTTAAACAAAATGCACATACACGATTTTTTTTCTAACAAAATTAAGCCATCATACTTTGTATTTTGTGCAGATATGCAACAAATGCAGTTAAGCAAAATGCAGCTAAACGAAAAATACTGTACTTTAGATTTTCTAATTTTTTCTAGAGACGCAGATCCGTTTGTTTACTAGCGCAATTAAATGTTGTACTCAAAATTTAAGACCGTTGCGCAGAAATACTTAAGTTGTCAAATGAGTTCAGTCATATCTGAAAGATGATTTTTTACTGCAGGTCTGCTTTAAACGGAGTTGCGAAATTGTCTCCGCAAAAGTTAAGAATATTTTGTTTTTTTTTTTTTTGTTTAAAAAATTATTTAATTTTACCATGAATATAAATTCATTTCGTTGTTTTTAAAATCTTATGAAAATCTGTTTTAAATATTAATAATCTCTTCTTACACTGTAATTTTGTATAATAAAGAAATTACTCTTTTTAAGGTTTGTTAATTTTACCTTGAATTTAATTTTCATACTCGTATCAGTATCGGTGTCGGCGATATTTCTTCTTGAGTATCGGTGTCTGTATCGTATCGGCAAAAAGGCGTATCCGTATACGTCCCTAATAATAACTTTGGAAAAAGAAATTAATGTGGGTGCAGATAAATATGTCGCACTAAATATATTTCGACGTTACATCTTTCGTCTTCACATATTTTAAATACGTTTTTCATATTTGGGACATTCTTCCAAATATGTTTTTATCAGGTATGTGATGAAAATCGATTTTAAAAACGAAACGATTTGAAACCGAAAATGTCGTAATAAATATCTTTTAAAATGGACTTTAATATATATTCCTTTTATTTTCGGTCTTTATCGTTTCAAATTTTATATTATATATGTTAACTGAAGTGTATTCTGAACAAAAATTTAAGACTTTAATTCAGAAATGGATTTTAAAGTCGCTCGAAATTCATCACACCTTCTAAAAACGTTCGTTTTGAAATCGATGGATTTTCATCACATACCTGTATATTTCTGACAAATTGTTAAATATGTTTTAGTATTTATGTCATATTTTATAAATCAAATTATTAAACATCTTTGTATTTGTTGCATAATTAATGAAATTTGAAATAACTTAAGAATTGTATGAAAAATACAAGAAATTTTTGGAAATTGTGGACAAACTGGAATCCTTACAGGATGGGACATATCTCATTTTAAAGAAAACACAGTTCAAAACGGGGAAAAAATTACGGGGTTCTAAAAACGAATTCTGGTAGAGCAGACCTAAAAAAATATGCGTGTGTCGGGGTTTGGAAAGATGTCATCGGAATAATATTTTAGAGGCGGTTAAAGTTTCCCAGCCTTGGGTTGTTCTGGCAACATATCGGTACATAAAATTATGTGTTCTTTACACCTGAGGTGTAGGGCATTCTATGAATGATACCATTCATGCAGGGCTTTACAACCAAACAAAAGACAGTGACGTAGATACATAATAATTAACCCTTAATGGGCAATCTTGAATTTGTATGGTTTTCGGTATTTGTGTTAAGTTTTGGGCTTTGATGTGTTCCGACATATATAGTAAAATTTTTTGGCCAACATTTTTGTAGAACATTTCATCGCCGCGCCCCCCCCCCCCCCCCCCCTTTTTTTTTTTTTTTTGCTGTTTTTTCCGATTTGTTAAAATAAGGCCAAAAATGCCGTTGTGAGGAGGAGTTATAGGATTAATATGTTCCACAAAAATATTTGCCATAGTATTTTCTACAAAGTTACTGATGTAAAGATAACATAGTTTTATATACCGATTTACTGCAAGGAAATCCCAAAGCTTGGAAAACTTTAACCTTAAATAATGCTCCGCTGTGATCTTTTGAAACGCCGGCACACATATATTTTTTTTGGTCTCCTCTACCAAAATCCGTTGTCAGAACACTGTTATTTTGGAAAAAGTTTGGAATTGTTGTACAGTGTAATTACGCCCACATTTGTAAAGAAAACATAGTTATATTTAGATATTTGCTAATATTAACCATAAAATATGGTTAAATTAACCATTGTATGTCTAATTTTTTTTTTTGCTAAAAATAGTTTTGCTATAGATAACCATATCGAAAAATGTCTTCTTTATGTGTAGCTAAATAAAAAAAGTTGCACTTGATTCTTTTCCCCGCTTTTTCTATAAATATTCTTATATAAAACTTCTTTACTCGTACGCTTTTTGGCCCATTGTAATGTCCAGAAATATTAAACCCTTTTTTTAAAACACCCAATGATTACATAGTGGGTTTCTATGTTTCAGTCTTAAGTTCGATGAAAATCCGTTGTTGAGGCCTCTTCTTAAAATATGTCCTAGTCCCATCTATCCAAATAGCTCTGTGTAAGTTTCTGTTCAAACTGTAAACGAGTGCAACATTCAAGATTATCGTGAGTACGTGCCATAAAGACAAAGGCTGTTCCCCATCGTTTTTAAGGCTGCGTAAAGACAAATAGTCTACGTAAGACGCCATGTGTGAACACCAAGACACAAGTAGAAATTTAAGCACAGAACTCTCTTGATCAATAACAGGTACATAACCTCCTCTGTAAAAGCAGCTTCGGGTTAATAGCAGCAGCGCACGGACGCCCGACGTCCAACGAGCTTAATTTCACCCAATGTTATGGGAAAAAGTCAGCCCATAATCCTGCATTTTAAAGATTTCAGTTTTTTCTTTCGCGAATTTTCTTTACCTACAACCAGGCCAGGTCCTATAAAGTCTTGCAGACCACTATAAAAGTCTTGATATTCTACAAGCTTCCCAAAAACAAATTTCCTATTTTGCGAAGCACTAATGGTACATTTTAAAATGTAAGCACACATTTATGCGCTACATTAACTGAACGAATTCTTAATAAATTGAAAAAAAATATATATACAAAATTTGAAGAGCCACGACATTCCCTTACTACGAAGCAGGTTTGTAAGGGAGCAAATAAAAGAGTAACTGTTACAAAAAAGCCAGTGTGCAAAGCTGATCGTTACATTCACTAATTTTTATATGCGCTGAATAAAGCGCTTTCTGTGTCAAAAATGTATTGCTTCAAAGTGGGAACTCGCTGTATAAAATGCATGTCTTGCGTAAGCGATATGGTAAGCGAAACTTTTACGTTTCTCCCATACAAACCTGCTTCGTTGGAAGCTCCATTTTTTACTGGGTTAAATCGAAGATCTCCTGCGTTTTGGATTTTGAAATGACTACTTCTTTGTCATAAGCGCTCAAAATTTAAATCTTATTACCTCGCTGGAATATTTTTCGAGAAGGAAAATTACTTGTATCTGTGTAACTTTCGAAGCCATCTTTATAATTTTAAATCTCTTTTTATGGCAGGACTTTCAGGAATTAATGTCAGGTACTCCAATTTAGAAATTTCTTAAAAAAATTCAAGTCAAGTTTTTTTTTCCATTAGCAAGATGGTCATAAAGGCCCAATTTAAATATCTGGCTGTACTTAAGCGGGGTACACACTATCGAACATAAATGTCAGTTGTGGTAAAATTTTTTCTTTGGGTGGGCCGCTAATTTTCGTCAGTCAACCACAAAATTTGTGGTTGGCTGTTGACTGACAAAATTTTAGACTGTCATTTAAGTTTTTTAGTGTGTACCCCACTTAAAGATTACCTTCCCTTAGGATCATTAAAAGTGCCTTAACAATTGATTACTTGAGATGGAAAAAGGATAGAAAGCTTAGGTATTGCAAACCAGCCCCTGGTCTAAAAAATGAAAATTCTAAATAGGGAGTTGAATGGGCAGTGTATGTAAATAGGACTTATGGCTTAGTTCAAGCGAGTTGCTCATTCTACAACTTTCTGAAGCAAAGCTTAGTATTACCGGGTGCGTTCACAGGTCAAGGAGTGGGAGGTTCCGTAGATAAACGGAACAGCTGCTAATGCAGTCGCGAACAATCTGCGGTTCCAAGTGAAGAGTCTCAGCAGGTTTCCGGCCGACACCGGACTCCTTATAAGTTCTGAGTGCCTACAATACTTAAAATGTCATGGCGAGTGATTTGCGCATTTACATAACTAATAGCTACCATGGATCAGCGTCTGTTTCTCATGTAAGGGGCGGATGGCAGCTGGTGTCGGATCTTGTAGCAAGCGGCACACTGGGTGAAGCACCTCACCCCCTGGAGGCCATGTTGTCAGCTCCAGTTCCAGAAGCGGAAGCAGAAGCCCAATCAGTTACTCTTTTTAAACCAACCGATTGCCGAAACCACAATTAATGAAAAGAGGCCCTATGCTCCTTCTAGGAACTAAAGGAGGCCATGTTGTCAGATCCAGTTCCAGGAGCGGATGTAGAAGCCCAATCAGTAACTCATCTTAAACCAAACGATGACCGAAACCTCAATTAATAAAGATGCTCCTTGTAAGAACATAAGGCGCCAATATGTATACGTGATGACATGAAAGATGTGTTTTTACTTTGTCAGCAGATCTACCGGGGCTTGATTCTCAATGAAAAAGATACGTATATATAGGCACATCTGCGTTTGCATGTTCATAAAGTGTGAAGTGTTCTGTAAATCCAGACACTCTTAATAACAATTAAATTTTCCATGTACATACAACATGTTTGTCCGTCTATTTAAGTACTCACTAGAGTGACCGCAAAAAATCAATGTCGGAATCTTGTTCGTCTTAACCCCACAAAACGAACCCCCTTTCCAGATATTGGGATAGCCAAAATTTGAGCCCGATTAAACGACGGTAACACGTGCCGCTCGTCGCTCAAAATTTGAAAAAAAAACATTTTCCTTCTAGTATGTAAGAAAGTTTTGGAGACTTTGTACTTAAGAGGGTCAAGGTTAAGTGTAGCTATTAAAATTCTCGTGGCATTTCTGTAAATCCAAAAGTTAGGAAAGAAAAGTTAGAAGAGTTGGTTGATGGAGGATTAATTAATTTACTTTCCAAAGAAACGTTTAATTTTTTTGACCGATTTAATATAAAAATAGATTTTCTTAGACAAAATCCAAACACCTGGCCTCAAAATAATAACTTCCAAGAAGGATTGAAAATTGTCAAAACATTAAAAGTAGTAAATGATATGGCTGAGCGTGGTATTAAATTAATAACTGACTTCAACGACCTTCTGACAAAAGATGAAGAACAAAAGCAATATGTCCTGCAAGTTGTAAGCAAATGCCGAGCATTGTATCCCGACGTTTCAAAAAGTACTTTAACAAAAGCTCTATAATAAATTGGATAACTATGTAATATTATCGAATATATCCCTGATTTTTATATATTAAAATAAAAATGTGCTTGAATTTAACTGTATTACTTGTGTTTTTTATTACATTTCTACTTTAAACTAAAAAATATACCAAAAAAATTAAAAATTTATCACATAATAACATAATATATGAAGTATGCTCCTGGTGGCACCAGGTCACGTTTTCGGAGCTAAAGGCTGCCGTAACTCGGTTTGACTCAGAGTTACAACAATTTTGTAACATAAATTTTGAAGAACAAAATAAGCTATCTTTTGTGATATCGTGCGTGTTTTTATTATTTACCGTTCTCGAGTTATGGCTCAATACGTCAACTTTTTGGCCAAAAAATTCGTTTTTTCAAATTTTGAGCGACGAGCGGCACGTGTTACCGTCGTTTAATCGGGCTCAAATTTTGGCTATCCCAATATCTGGAAAGGGGATTCGTTTTGTCGGGTTAAGACGAACAAGATTCCGACATTTTTTTTGCCCCATATAAGTTGCGGTCACTCTAGTACTCACATCAAGTGTATGTGCCATGATGTTGAGCAACAAATCAAAAAGAAATAATGCAAAATTCATGTGCATTCTTCTTAATATGTAAAATATTGCATAAATGTACTTGTAATAGAGAATCGAAGATATTCTTCAATATCTTTTCATAGAAATATAAAACATATGATAACACATTTATAAAAAAAAACTCCTTTAAAAGTTATCACTATTCCCTAATTTAAATTGCTTTATTTCTCTCCTAGACATTTAAAACATTTTTAGTATCATTGGCTAAACCAACTTCTCTTTTAAATAAATTAAATGACATAATCTTGTTTACGTTTGAATGTAATTCCCTTTGAAAAAGTTTTATATTATTTTTAACAAACTTATACTTAAAAATCTAATAATGGCAACTGAAACCACCCACCCAAATTCAACTTTAACCTACAACTTTTGGTCTGTTGTTTTATGTCTCCTAAATCTAAGTAAAGAGGGTTTTAGGTAATAAAAGAATGTTTTTATATGTGTTTAAGTCATAGGCGTCCTTTTTGCAACCATATTGTTGTTAATATACCCTACATGTTTTGAGACTGTCTACTGAGATCGGGAGAAATTATAAATTAGCCAATCCCGGAATTTTTTAGGATTTCCTTCTTATGTTTGTATGACATTTAATAGCACGAAATGCTATTAATGTCGTAAGAAAGACATACTTTTTTGATTAAAGAAAATTAGAACGCATCTGACCGCAATTTTTGAGGTGCTGAACTTTGAAAAGCGAAAAACGATAAATTTCGAAAAAAAACTAAAATTTATTTCAACGACTTTGGGGCAAGGACATAATTAATATTCGACTAATTAACCGACATTATTTGTGGAAGTTTCATTAATCAGATATTTTTAAGACGGTAGGGTGACTAGCCTTACTCATCCGAGTATGGTGCTAGGGCTGCCAACATAGCCTACAAGACACGCTCCTACGTCATTGACCAATAAAAGTGTTGGTCCATCTGTCTTCTATCAACCGTTGGCCATGTTAATAGGTTCATTCGCCTTCTAGAGTACAAGAAAGTGCCCTTCAAACCGTTCGCTATACACACGAAGTTTTCGTGTGCTCCACTGCGCCGTCTGCTTTTCGAAGGTAACCGTACCAGTTGTCTCAACTTCCGCTCACGCATGATATTAAAGAACCAGTTGCTATTCTTTAGGCTAGATTTTTGTCACCCCTAAGTATTTTAATGCCTCAGTACCCTCCATATTGAAACAATATAGCGGGAGGATCCCGCTTGAAGATCTAGCTAACCCCTAATGTCCTATGCTCCTTTAAGGAACGACGGGAACATATGTATACATATATATATATATATATATATATATATATATATATATATGTCCGACAAAATCTCTATTAAATGTTCAACATTATGAAACAGAAATATCCGATCTTCTGCTTCGAAATACAAATACAACAGGTTACCAGATCAAATTTTTCCTCAATATAAGTTCCATTAACTTTTACCACGATTTTTTTCTGAATCATTTGTGATACGAAAAATAATGTGAAGCATTTTAAAGTTAAGGGCAAGCAAAGCTACTTCTTCTGATCTTAAATATCTGAAATATTTTTTAAACAATACAAATGATTCATTTATTTCTGATTAAAAACGTTTTATTGTATAAAATTGCTTTTTGGTTAGAATACACTGTAAACTTATCCGTTCTATTCGGATCGGTAAGAATACAGTGAAAACTGCATTCTCACCGAAACGGTCGTTTCAGTTTGTATTGTACTTTAACCAATCCCATAGACCTTAGGCTTCCGGCTTGTATGGAATGCAATGAAAACTGAACCAGTTCGTGTGGTTTAAATTAATGTGTTTGTATACAAATCCTCCGTTGACCATGTCAGCTTATTATGCATACTTTTTTTAATGTTTAGAAAAAGACTACTTCTTCCATATTTATTGTAAGTAACCTATAGTGTGCACTAGGGCATTCATTCGGTTAACCGTTAACCGATTAAGTACTACCCGATTAACTGATCGGTTTATTTGAAATTGGCTATTTTCGATTAACGACTAAACCGGTTAATTTCAGTCGATTACCCGATTAACCGACTTAACAAATTTTTTAATTTTTTGTAGTATTATAATATATTTTTTTGTGTTCTTAATTATTTTAATCATATTCAAAAGATATGCGTTTAGAAATTATTTTTTCATACAAACAAAGAAGGTTTTCTGTGATCTTCATTTTAAATAGGTCTTTGCTGTTAACAGCTTTTTGTTTTACGTACTTTTAATATAGGGATTTCCAATGTGACGTGACGTGATATTTGTACGACAAAATGAATTAAATGAAGAAGTCAAATTTGTAAAAAGATTTTTCTATATTTACAAAGTAATGAAGCAGCCCTAAATTCAGAAAAATTTACAACAATCCACCCTGAGGATATGAAGATATAAGCAAAAATATGCGCCGGCGCACAGTGGTATTTTTTTGGCAAAAAGTCTATTTTTTTACAATTATTTTTTAGAAATCTAATGATGCAATTCTGTAGAGAAATGTTTCATTAGAAGAAAACCATGATTTGTTTTCGAAAAAAATAAAATTTTGTATAAAAAAGAGTGTGGTAAAGTTATCTAAATATTATACAACGAAAACTGATGAAAATGTTACTACATTTCAGTTGTTTATACAATAAATATGGTTCAACTACCAATAGTTTTAGAGCATTTTTATTAAAATATAGTATTTTAAATTTAATAGGAAAGAAAAAATATTTAAATTACATATATATGGGGTATTCACAAGGTGTGCTATCACGGTTTATTGTCATAATGTTCTAACATTTTACAATGGTTTAAAAATATTGTTGTTGGCTTGTAAACAAAAAGTGTCTTAAATAAATAGAACGTTGCTTGCTATGTTTATTTTGCTGTCGTAATTAATAGCACATTAAATTATGAGGGGTTGCTCACAACAGTCGTATTTTTCATGTTATTATTTTAAGACATATGACTTTATGACACCTTGTGAATCCCCCAATAGTTTAAGAGATCTGAGCAAATCAAAATGACTCCAAAAAATTTAGCATTTGCAGTTTTCATTAGAAAAAAAAAAATAAGTTAGCTCGGTCTACCTCCGTGTTAGTACTACTACTAAATGAAAGTTTGGAATATTTTCTTTCATTTTATGTAAAAAAATTGTGCGACTTTTTGCGATCGCTGAACAAACTTATAAATTTTGTGATAAACTCTCGTATTTTTTATGAATATTAACAATAAATTGCAATGCATATAATAAAAGGTTTTGTATACTTTTAGGCTTTTACTTTTACAGATATA
The DNA here is from genome assembly GCA_943735925.1 of Pollenia amentaria. Classification (NCBI taxonomy): domain Eukaryota; kingdom Metazoa; phylum Arthropoda; class Insecta; order Diptera; family Polleniidae; genus Pollenia; species Pollenia amentaria. The sequence continues at coordinate 120,589,020 of OX031008.1, forward strand.
ACAGGTATTAGTGAACTAATAGATCGCTTCTGCATTATTCTCCAAATAATTACATGTGGGCAAAAAATTGATACGGGGAAGTTTAAGAAATTTTTGTGGGATACTGCTGAGCTATTCGTTCGTAAATACAATTGGTATTCATGCCAGCTACTATCCATAAAGTATTGATACATGGAAATAACATAATTGAAGCAGCAGTGCTCCCTATAGGCATGCTCTCCGAGGAAGCGGAAGAAGCACGTAATAAGGATAACATAAATTATAGATTAATGTTTTCCAGAAAATGTAGTAGAACTGCAACAAATACTGATGTTTTGCATCGTTTGCTTGCATCATCTGATCCCTATATAAGTAGTATGTATAAGACGTCAACCACGTAAACATATTTTGGAACTAGATGATGTAGTAAAAGAAATGATAATTGATGAATAAAAGGTTAAAAACGAGTTTAAAAGTTGACTCATTTTGTTTATACTCAAATAAAATCATTCTTAAATTTGTATAGGTACGACGGGTATCCGATAGGCCAGCGAAACTTGATGATATAGTTACTGAAATGATAGATGATGAATAAAATGCATGTATTGAAATTTATTTATAAAATAATTAGTTTTGGTAAAGAAACAAAAAGTTGTGGAAAAAATATAATATGGGTTATATGGGCAGTGAGTGGTAATAAAAGGTAATAAAAGCTCAGAGCAAAATTTCAAAAACTATGGGCCAAAAATAAATTTTGGGTTCTATGGGCGGTGGGTAGAGGGCGTGGCCAATTTTGATGAAACTTTATATATTTCTTAATTGAGCTAGCCAAAGGCTTTGTGCCAAATTTTAAAAACTTTGGGCCAAAAATAAATTTTGGGTTCTATGGGCGGTGGGTAGAGGGCATGGCCAATTTTAATGAAACTTTATATTTTTCTTAATTGAGCTAACCAAAGGCTTTGTGCCAAATTTCAAAAACTTTGGGCCAGAAATAAATTTTGGGTTCTATGGGCGGTGGGTAGAGGGCGTGGCCAATTTTGATTAAACTTTATATTTTTCTTAATTAAGCTAACCAAAGGCCCTGTGCCTAATTTCAACATTCTACGATCTCCTTATATTTTTTGCCAAACATTGTATGAACAAATCCCTCTGTGCGTTGTGACGTTACAAACAAAACAGAAGTGGATTTTGACTGCATAAGTCTGCGAATTGAGCAAGACTTTTCGTATAAAGATTTATTTTCTAAGTTATCCAATTTAAAAACCTTTGCTTGTTTTAGGTACACATGGGAATTTTCAGTGAAAAGTCTTCTTTTTGTAATGTAACGCCAGAAAGCAAATTAGCTTGTATTTTAGCACCATGTTGTTCAAAAGTTATCCCTTTTGTAACTTAATGTAGAGCTAGTTGCGCTCTTCACAACATATAAAAAAGTAAATTATATATATAAAATTTTTGAAAAACGATTTAAATTACTTCTGGCGTTTTATTACAAAAAGGAGACTTTTCGCTGAAACTTCCCATATGTATGTATGTATGTGTTTAGTTATTTGTTTCTTCTCATATTTTCTCATATCAATCTTTTAACAGAATTAACCGAAACAATTAGAAGAGTTAAAAACTTAAAACAAGACTCTAATGTCATAATTAAAGATTTATACGTTTAAAGATATCCAGGAAAAGGACTGATAAATTATATATTCTGTATTATGGATTGCGTTCGACTTCTCTCCAACATCAACGATAAGTGTAAGATTTTGTACCAAGTCAAGACTTATCAAAACTCAAGAAAAGAATCGCTTAAATAATAAAAATTTTTCTAAAAGATTTTTTTTAAGATCTCCATCACTATTGAAATAACTAATCAAATTATCTAACAGTTTATTTTTCAATTACTACATAATATGTATTTATGTATTAATTAAAAAATAAGTATTAAATATTTATGAATTATTTTTTGTTTGCTCGTGTTAGTTTAAGAATTGTTATGTTTGTTTTGTTATTGGTTTTTTTTAATAATAAACTCCAAATAATAAACAATTTATGCATTTTTATATATTGAAATTACTTAAATTATAAAAAAAAACTTTATTAATCGGTTAACCCATCAATTACAAAATTAACCGATTAAATTAAAACCTCGGTTAATTAATCGAGCGATTAACCGATTAAAGCAAAAGCCCGATTAAATGAATACCCTAGTGTACACTGATAGAAAAGGCGTCATAACGCTGATGTATTTTGCCATCAGTACTATGACAAGTGTCTTCGTTTTTGACCCCATGACACTTTACATCACTGTGATGTCAGCCTTAACATCACTTGACGAAATTGTTATCAGGGTCAAAAATGTAAATTATGTCATCAAAGGGATGGCACACCGGCATCACAGAAATAATGAATCGGAGTCGGTTTTATAAAGAATGTCACTTGTGCGATGATAAACTGTCATTAAATTGAGTCATTGTAATGGACCTTAAGTCAAATTGAAAGAATATAATCATTTGCTAACCCGTTACACATGTTTGTTTCACTTTTGTTGTATGCCGCCCTTTGTTAACAGAAGAACTCCCAATTATAAGACACCGGCAGCATGCCCGATACGGGTTTCGTTATAATTCTACTTTAACAATTGTATGTAGTTAAATAAATAATTTAAAAAAAGAGAATATGGGAATTTTTGATTCTAATTTTACTTTTTAAACATGAAAATAATATAAATAAAATATATTATGTCATCGCACTGATGACAGTTTGTCATCGAACTGAAGACATGATATATTATGTCATCGCACTGATGACAGTTTACCATCGCACTGATGACAGTTTGTCATCGTACTGATGGCAGTTTGTCATCGTACTGATGACATAATATATAATGTCATCGCACTGATGACAGTTTGTTACCGCTCTGATGACTGCTTGTCTGAACTGATGTAAAAATACATCAGCGTTATGACGCCTTTTCTGTTAGTGTACACAAAATGTGGCATCGAGTTGATGTCACTGTAGTCATAGCGTAGATGCCGTATAAAATATGACAACGTTTTAGGATTACAGTCGTCATTGGATTGATGTCACTTTTTGCTCCATTGATGCCATTTGTAATATCATTTGTTAGGGCATCATCAATATAAAGATCCATTTTTCTATGAGTGTAATCAGTTGCCTTTTCTCTGTCCTATTTTCCTCGTAAGTAACTTGTAAATTAAAATACATCACATTTACACGAACTGTTGGGTGTAAAAGAATCATACTATTACAACTGCACAAGTACCATCAATTATTATTTTCACTTTACACTACACATAGTCCAAAACTGTGTATGCCATAGATGTTATTTTATAGTTGAGAATATACTATATATTAATACTCTTATGTCTTTGTATTCATGTAAAATATATTTGAGTGCATATGTATTTGTGTATATGCATTTGTGTTTATAATAGTGGTTGCTGTTTACAATTATTGTTATTGTATAAATGCATTTATGTCAATGTACGTTTTCAATGTTAAATGTGAACAACATGCTCTAAGGTCCGTCCATCAAGTTTCAATATTGAGCAAGTATGTACATACATATGAATGTATATGTATGTATATAAAGCAAGCATATAGCCAACCAACCAACCAGTCATCCAACCCATCTCGTAACAATTTTCAAGAGAAAAACTTACAACAACTCGTAAACAAACTACACGTTGTTGTGCTCACTTCCAATACTGTTTGTCGAACTTATTTTGTTAAATTGCGTTACATGAATACGAATTTTTACAGAACGTTTACGACAGCGTTAGCTACAAGACAGCATTGTAGACTAGAACAACCACGAACGATGTTCAACGACACCACAATAAAAATAAAGAAAAAAAAATCATTAAATGCAAAAACATGAAACGAAAATATTGCAACTACAGATAGGTGCGATGCGAACAGGCCAACAAAACCCCCCCGTGTTTGTTTGCTATGTTGCACTTTGCCTGTTTTTGCTTTAGACTAGTGTGTGAGTAAAATAATTGTGATTAGAGTTGCCAACTTATATATGATTTGCCAAAACCTGCCATACACAATATGTAACATACGACATGTACATATGTATTTTGCAGTGGGAAATTTGTCAAGTCAGTTGTATAAAAAAATGTCGTTTTTCCATATTGGGTGGAAATTTGTATCAATGGGTTGAATGCAAAACAGTATTGCCAATCAAGAACTCGGAAATTACACACGACTGAAGAAAAATTAAACATGAATCTTTTTTTTTGCTTAGCTTAAAATAAAAAGCATAACAACTAAATTGGATATGAAATCCAAATATCTTTAGAAAAATTTGTTTAAATATTGATGGCATTATTTATAAACAGTAAAACTGGTTTATAAAGGGTTTATGAAACGGATTTTCTATGAAAATTTGAAGATACATTTCATTTAAAAATGTATCTTCGAAACTATTGGGATCTAAGTTTTCCAATTCAATGGGTTGATTTGTATCTTTTCTAGAAACGCCGAATGATCGTGCACCTTTTAAACCCTCGAAATCTCTATAAAGACCGCTAAGCTTTGCAACTGCATCATCTTTAAATGAAATGTGCTGCTTATTGTTAGGACTACCACCTCGGACAATTTTTTGCGAATGCAAGCTTTTCAATCCGCCCAAACCTTTTTTCAAGCAGTAGGATATTTTTATGAAGGACCTATGGAAGTTAGTTTTTTTGCTACGACCTGTTAAAGAAACGCTTTTTCTCACATCCTTCCAATATTTGCTGGAAAATTATTTAAATGACAGAGAATTCTTGCAAAGTAAAGATACAGAAACACTTGTGTGAAAGAAACTAGTTTTTGTTTAATTTTACACTATTTTTGTTCTAATTCATCGTTTCATGCGGAACATTTTAAGATGCTAGAAATACAGAAACGAGCTACAGGTGTATACAACATACATATGTACGTATGTATACTACGGCACTTTAAAAGTATTGCTAAATTCCAAAAATTAATAAAAAAAAAAAAAAAAACAAGATATAAAATTACACACAGATTACACATGAAACTAATTATACATGTGCTACACATGTAAGTACAAATTACACACAATATTTGTAATGGATTGGCAACACTGTTGCAAAATAAAGAGAGAATTTGCAAATAACGAGAGTTAAAAAAAGCAAAATTGATTGAGAGAAGAAAAATTGTTTAAAAAACAAATGAAACAAACGGTATTGTCATGCACAATGGGCCAAAAAAATTAAATATCAAACATTTGAGATAATTGACTCGCCCGGTTCACAGTCTAAATAGCATTCGAGCTGTAAGGTACTATTAGAATAGAATGACAACTGAACTTTGATTTGGTTAGAATAGAATGAACTGAACCGTCTCGTTCGATTAAAATAAAAGGAAAAACTGACCCGTCCACATCGCTTAGAATGCGAGTGAAAAAACCCGTTGGTTTTGGGTAGAACAGTAATTAAAATAAATCTGTCCAGTTCGCTTAGAACATTATGATTCAGAATTTTAAAACCGACTTTTCTTAATTATCCAGTACACTTTTTTTCAATAACTTATTATACAACGCGGGTTTTAACTTTAAATCACATTTGTATACGTAAGTAGTTTTTCTCTTATTTGGTGGTTAATTTTTTACCCATTCTCGCTTTTTATTAATTTTAAGTAGTAACACGCTCCACATGCAGTTTTATAATCATGAATCTGGTAAAACTAAAAAAATATGAAAAAGCAAATATGTAATGAAATAAAAATCTGACACTTCAAACACAATCACACATAATTGACAGCAGAGGAGGGTAAAATAAAAGCAGAAGTTTAAGTTGTTTAAAATGAATCAAGAATTTAATTCGTTTTACCCTTTTTTCGCCCACCGGTGACTATAATCACCATCACTCATAATCTTTTTTTTTTGTTGCAATGTTTTTTTTTCTGTCAGTTACTTAAAACCTTATTTCGTTATTATATTGACAGTTTACTTGGTGCTGCGAAAATGGGTTAAATTAAAAGGAAGTTTTCTTTATAAAAAAAAAATAAAATAATTTTTTTCTAAAGTTATCTGTAGCGCTGCTGTTTTTTTATGCTTAATTGTTTGCCGTATAAGTACTACATACAAAGTTGTAAAGTATTAAGCAAATACATAAATGCATGTAATTGTGTTTGTAAATATTTATTGATAATAAAAAAAAAGCATCTGCACTAGACCGTCCTTGGTTGTAAGGATTGGGTTAAAAAGTAAATTTAGCTGGCGGGATAAAAATTTTTATATATAAATTACTTTAAAATTATATATACATACCTTCATACATATGTAATTTTTTTTCAATAATTTTCGTAAAATCCTAAATTCAGTTAAGCTAGATTTACACGATTAAAATTTTCTTCAAAATTGCTCTTCAAAATGCTTCAAACTCGTGTAAACAGCAAAATTTCTTCAAAATTTACGAATGTCACATTACATAAATAAAATTTATCAATAAATTTTGAAGAAATTTTGCTGTTTACACGAGTTTGAAGCATTTTGAAGAGCAATTTTGAAGAAAATTTCAATCGTGTAAATCTAGCTTCAGCTGAATATAAAGTTTACACCTTAAATGTAATGAAAATATAATAATTCCTTTCAAATTAGTTTTAAACATTCTATTCAGCTAGCTGTGGTACAATTGTACCAAATTTGGTACAATCGAAACTTAATTGGTACACTGGTACAATTTATCTTTTTTTTGTGCAATTTAAAAAAGAAAATACTCACGAAGTTTTATCATTTCTTTGAGGTGGATTGACTCAGTTTTCTTTTCAATTTAAAAGTTTCTAATTACATATTCTCAGCCCTGATCAAAACTACCAAAAATTGCATTATTGTTAATTTATGTTCATGATGCTATACTTACGGTCTGTTCATCGATTTCGAACAAAATTTTGTTTTTGTTTTAAATGTAATTTTCTATGCGAACGTTAAAGTTCAGAATCGATGAACAGGCAGTCACATATTAAATGCATACATCGACTCAGAATTACTTTCCGAGTCGATTTAACGATGTCGAGCGCAAAGTACAGGTCGCAATTTTGAAGGTAATTTTATGAAATTTTGTGCATACATAGGTTTCGATACATAAGAACGAAGCCCACTGAAAATGGTGAGAATCGCTCCATAATTTGACACGGCCTCCATAAAAACTTGTTTTTGGAATAAACAACCATCTCATTGTGTTGGTATTTAGATTAAATTTGGACCAGACTTATTTTGTTGCAATCTAAATCAGCTTACAAAATTTAATTGGAATCGGTCCATATTTGATGATAGATCTCATACAAATACTATTCCCAAATTATTCCAAAAAAATAGCTTTTAATGCCATAAATTCCAGGACAAAATATTGTGCTTGTAGGTCCAAAATTAATCATAGTTCCCATATAAAACGCCTTCTGATAAGGGAAAACAAATCTCATATCAAGGTTGGTATTTAAATAATATTCGGCATAAAGAACTTTTACATTAATCTTATCCTCATAAATTAATTTGTTCTGGCGGATCCATGATCGCCCATGGGTCCCATATCAAAAAATTTTTCTTTACATACGGCGGTGTAGTGTATCAAATCCTCAGGCTTGCCGACTATACTTTCCTACATGTTTTTGGTTTTATAGAATAAAAAGGTGTTATGAATTCTTACTTTGTATTTTTTTTATTTTATAGCGAATTTTTGGTGCAATTTATGTCAATTTGGTACAATTTTGGTATTAAGACGGTCCAATTTAAGAATTGTCAGAACCCAACAGTGATTGCATTCGTAAAGAAAATTCAATTATTTCATAAAATTTTCAATTGATTTTTTAATTCAGCTAACTGAGGTTTTTTTGTTAGCCAAATATATATATTTTTCGTTAAAAAAAAAGAAAAAAAAACAACAACAAAAATTTAAGAATTGTCAGAACCCAACAGTGATTGCATTCGTAAAGAAAATGTAATTATTTCATAAAATTTTTCATTGATTTTTTAATTCAGCAAACGGGTAAATTTTTTTTATTAAATTTGGACTAACAATGAAATCTAAAACGACCACATTTGTCACCTTATCATATGAAATTGTTAATTCGACTAGCAAAACCTATACCTTTAATTACATACTTTAAGGAAATGTTAATATTTTATTATTATTATATAATATTTTCAAGTTCTATTAAGTAGTAAAGTTTTTTAAGCTGAATTTCCATGTTTTATTTTATGTAGTATCTATGCCAAAATTATTTTGGAATAGCAAACAGAAAAAAATGGAATTCAGCTAGTTGTATACTGTATACCTCTGGCATAAAATTAGTAGCTATAAATATATTTTTTATTATATTGATCTTGAAAGTCTTATTCAGCTTTTTGATTTGATTCAAAATGAAATTCAGCTACCTAGCTGAATTGCTGTTTTTTACTTTAAAAAGTATACAAATTATATATTTTGAGTAGAAAACTAGTTAAAGATTAAATTCAGCTGGCAGAACTATTTTTTTAAAATTGAGGCTAGTATAATGTAGTCGCATATAAATCGAGCGAACTATGTTTGAAGTATATATAATTCATGTGCAATGTTTTACTCTCATTCCTACATGCATCACTTGATGCGACCGATGTGTGTTGAACGCACTTTGTCGTAGTTTTTGTTGTTGGTTGCTTGTTATTATGATTTTGTTTCTTGTTTTTAGTTGTTTTTTTCTGATGATTGTGAAATATGTATGTATGAATTTTATTTAAAGTGAATTAGTGTTCACTATTGAGTTTTATTATTAAGACTGACTTTATTTTTCCATAATCATATTCTTATATCTAATTTTACAATTTTTCTTAAATGTAAACAATTAATAATTTTTTCACAATAACTTTAAACAAAGAATAAATCCAATTTTATTGTAACCAAAACACAAGACAATTTTTCTGAATCAAATGGTTACATTTGATTCGCATAAATTCCATTGAAATTTAAATCTTTCTTTAAATGTAAACAATTAATAATTTTTTTAAAATAACTTTAAACAAAGAATAAATCCAATTTTATTGTAACCAAAACACAAGACAATTTTTCTGAATCAAATGGTTACATTTGATTCGCATAAATTCTATTGAAATTTAAATCTTTCTTTAAATGTAAACACAACTTAACTGAAATCTTATAATTGCTTCAAATGTAAACAATTACAATCCAAGCTCTTAGATTACAACTCGGTTCTTGCTGCTTTTTGTTAAAGCAGCAATTGGTTGTTTATCTTTGGGTAAAACTTCCCCGGACGAAGATTCGTTCCCCAATTCTGAAGGAACTTTGGGAAACGAAATAACTGTTTTATTTACAGTTCTCTTAGATTTCATTTTTATAATAAAATGTGATAGAATAACAATTATTATCAAAGTAATTATAATATAAAAAGTTATGTTGACATCATTTTGGTTTTCTTTCACTTCCTTTATGAACTTGGTATTTTTAATATGTTTATAAGTCAGATCCTCTAAAGATAGACTTTCTTTGAAATTAATTTCTATTTGCTTGGAAAAACTTGGAATTATTACATTATTTTCATAAACCTTTCGGTCATACCATTTATCAAAAATATTTATTTCACATGAATCTATTTTTATTAAGAAATGCCCGGTAAGTATAATAGGTATATTGTTACAAGATTGATTAACGGTCACATTTTTCATATTAATAGCAAATAGCAGGTCAGAGCCTACCTCAATTATGGCTATCATTGGATTCTTTTGGTAATCACAAAACATTTTCTTGTTATTTAATACATTTTCAATACAATTATCTTTTAAAGCAGTAAGGTTGTTCTTAAAATTAGTTTCAAAATATATTTTATTATCTTTTGAAATGTATCTTTTTTCATTTTGTCTTAATTCTAAATTATTATTATTTGGGATTGGTTGGATATATAAGGAGTCATATGATTCTTGGGTGAGTTCAGGAATTTGAATTATTAAAAGTATATTTCTGTTCTTAGTCGCTATTGTCATTTTTATGTTTTGTAATTTTTCGAAGGTAATATTATATTTAATCATTTCCTCATCGGTCAGTATATTTTGACTCAAAAGTCCTAGCCTTGATATTAGTATAATTCCTTCTACCTTGTCAATTATTCTTTCGAGCTCCGTAATTTGAAAATTTAAATGTGTCCTTTGGCTTTCATGTCTTTCATCAACTTTTTCATTATTAACATTTATGTATTCTAAATAATTTTTCTTCGTTTGTAATTTATATAAATTTGAAAGTTTTGCTAGTTGTTCATCGAAATGTTGATTTATTTTAATTTGACTGTTCGATTGTTCGATAAGATTGTGGGTATTTGTTTCTATTCTCTGTAATGCTTTTTCTATATCCTTTCTGTCTTCATTGTCCATTGTTCCGTATAAGTATTTCATTCCTGTACCGAAAAGATTTATAAGACCTCTCTTTTGTCTATGAGGTGTTGTAAAGTGAAACTCTATATTATTTCTTTCTAAAAAGTCTTTGAACAATGATGAAGTAAATCCTGGTTCATTGTCCAAAATAAGTTTTTTGGGGGTCTTCATTAAATTAACAAGTATTGTAAAATGTTTAATTAAATTAAGCGGTATTCGTTCTTCAATTTTCTGAATGAGAGCATATTTGGAAAATTTATCAATTAGTGTAATATATGAATTTTTTGAGTCCATGTACCAAATGTCTGTATGGTAAATTTCATGTGGCGATGATGGGGTTTCTGTTTTTTCGAATGGTAATTTTAAGGGCCTTCTTTCAATTTTATAATTGCATATATCACAGTTATTTATAACTTTAGATATTTCTTTTTTCAAATTGGGGTAATAGTACTTTTGCTTAAGCTCTAAAAACGTCTTATCAATACCCGGATGGTTATTTTCATATTTGTGATGTCTCATAATTATTTCTAATAAATCTTGCTTCTCTACATTCTCTAACAGAGTATATGTTCTATATACTTTAAATTTTTTAATATTTTTCAACTTCCTAACTTCCTCTTGAATCATAAGGTATAAATCTTCAATATTACAGAAGATCACCAAATTTTCTTCTTTCTCAATTAGAGCTATTATTTTTCCTAGAACTTCCTTAAAATCATTTAAGCTTACTGCAAATTTATATATTTTTTTATTGAATTGAGTTTTTTCCTCATATGAGTCTTTGTCTTGTTTCTCAATTAATATTTGTTTGTTCGCAAATTGAAGAGGGCTTTCTGTTACGGGGATATGATCAATTCCATCATCGTGGGCGCTATGCACAGTTGGAATCGGTGATCCAATTCTATTTTGATTTATAATTTTTTCTACTTGGTTTTCACAAACCTCTCTTTCTATTACCTTAATATTTAATTTTTCACCTTTATGAATGCGCAAAAAATGTCTTTTTACACCTACCCTGCTTTCAAAATTTCTTTTACACAAGTTACATTGAAGAAGTTGTTTCCCATGTTTTTGCTGAATATATTGTTCTAAAATAACTTTTCTTTTATAAACTTTCTGGCACACGTTACATTCGAAATAATTTATTTCTGCAGATTTTATATTCATTCTTGAAAGAGCATCAGCTACCTTATAGTCGGAGTCATTTTCATTGATCTTCTTGTCCTTTTTGAGCCTCAATGTGAGAGGTTTTGCAATTTTTGCATAATTTTGTATAAACTTTCTGTAATACCCACTCATACCTAAAAATGATTGCAATTCCTTAACCGTTTTTGGTATTGGGAAACTTTTAATACACTCTATTTTTGTAGGATCTGGTTTAATACCATCAGTAGTCACTATGTGACCAAGGAAACTTGTTTCTTTTTGTAAGAAATCACATTTGTTTAAAGAAACCTTTAAGTTGGCTTTTTGTAATGTATAGAATATTTTGGCTAAATTATCCATATGTTCTTGTAAAGAGGTTCCAAATACCAATATATCGTCCATATAAATTACGCATATTTTATTTATGTATTGCCTTAATACATTATTGAGCATTCTTTGGAATGTGGCTGGAGCGTTTTTCAACCCAAATGGCATACGTCTAAATTCGTAATGACCGTCGCTGGTTGAAAAGGCGGTTTTTTCTTGATCGTTTTCATCAACCTCTATTTGGTAAAAACCCTTTGTCAAGTCCAGTGAAGAGAAATAATTTGCCCTCCCTAGCTTATCCAGAACGTCTTCGATGACTGGTATTGGGTATTTGTCTTCTTTGGTCACCGCATTTAGTTTCCTATAATCAATGACAATACGCCATTCTTTGTTTCCTACTTTATCTTCCTTTTTTGGGACTACCCAAATAGGAGAATTATAGGGTGAATTACTAGGTACAATGATACCTTGTTCTAACATTTCATTCATTTGTTTTTGAACTTCATCCCTGTGTATCTCAGGGTATCTGTAAGACCTTGTATAGACAGGTTGTTCGTTATTTGTTTGGATTGTGTGTTTGACCTCATTTGTAAACGTTAAGCTGTCCCCCTTTTTGTAGAACACTTTTGAAAATCTCGCAATTATATTCTTGAGTAATCGCTTTTCTTCATTGTTGAGGTGCCCTGTTCTCAACTGATCTACTATTCCCAATTCTTCCACATGATACAGTTCGGGCAAATCTTCTATTTCTTTTAGATGTTTAATTGGATGTTCGCTTTCATCCTGACCCTCAAAGTATAGAGGTAATTCTTGACCGTTAATTATTATAGACTGTTTTTTATAATTAATGATCGCATTATTATTTTTTAATAATCTAGATCCAAATATTCCGTTGAATATTGGATGGAAACTAAGGATTTTAAAAATTTCGTCTTTTTCCAGGCGAACTTGTAAAGAATTCTTAGAAATATTGGCTTCTTCGTTTATTACCAGAAAACCTGAAGCGGTTTTGATTCTCTGGGGTTCTCTTAATGTTTTTATAAAATTAGTTTGACAATGACTTTTTTCTAAAATATTTTCTGTTGACCCAGAATCGATTAGGATTCTTGTGGTTCGTGTCCTTCCCCTGAATAAAATATAGGGGAGTCTAAATTCGGTGGATCATCCGCTTGAGAGGTCGTATATTGAAAATTTTGCAAACGTAAATTCTGTTCGTTATTTATATAATGGTTTTGTCTGTGAGTCTGTCCGCTAACCTCCATTGGTTCTATCTCATCTAACCTCATCCTACTTGGAAAATTTGTGTTATTATTAGGATTTTGGTATCTGTGATTTTGGAATGTATTACTATGGTGTGGATATCTATTTGGGTTAACGTTAGGATTTTGGTATCTGGGGTTTTGGGATGTATTATTATAATTTGAATACCTATTTGTGGTTGGAACCCTATGGTTAGATGGGTTTGTATTTGGGTTTACGTTAGGATTTTGGTATCTGGGGTTTTGGGATGTATTATAGTAATTTGTGTGTTGAACCCTATGATTAGAGGGGTTTGAATCTGGGTTTCTGTTAGGATTTTGGGATTTTGGTTTTTCATTTATAATTAAGTTACATTACAAAGAATAGTTTTTAAATTAATGGGGAGTTTATTAATAAAAGTTGTTCGGCAGAGGCCAAACCACCAAAAATTTAGCTCCAAAAGAGATTTAACCTCATTCCATGTATTAAGATGAGGATGAATCTCCAGAACCAGTCTGGCCCTTCCGACAACCTTGTTTTTAATTATTGTTAAAACATCCTTTGTGCTGTTGGATTATAATCCGACATGCACGAAACTACATTATCTATCCCTTCTAAAAAGGGACATAATTCTTCTCTTTTTCCATCAAAGTTAGGCATTAAACTTAAAAATTTAAGGGGATCTATATCTCTAGCATAATTCATTTCTACTTGCTGTTGTTGTTGATATTGTTGTTGTTGTAATACTTCTTCCTGTTGCATTCTCCTGTTTTCGTCAAACAGGTTCCTTCTATGCCTTTTCCCAAGGTCCAGAGTTAAGGCTGCCCAGGCAAAAATTCGTTGCCCGGTGACTTAGTGGTGAGAACAATTGTTTTCTTCTGTACCGCTGCCCAAGCAAAATTCGTTGCCTGGTGACACAATTTATTATTATTTTTGGTCACTTTTTGTTCAATATTAGTAAGTGTTTCTTAAAAATTCAAGTTGTATTTTAACATTTATTCATTTTTATTGAAGAATAATAACTAATTATTTTGTTATATAGCCGTCCAGGGACCCGCTTGTTAGGCTGGTGTATGTCAGGCTTTGTTCATTAACAATTTAAGGATTAAAGACTGAATTTTATTAAGCAGAATATTTATTATTTCATTTTTTCTTCCTTTAGGTTACTTTTATTCAATGTTGTTAATTATTTAAAATTTAAGTTATATTTTAACATTTATTCATTTTCATTAAAGAATAATAACTAATCTTTTATTATATAGCCGTCCAGGGACCCGCTTGTTAGGCTGGTGTATGTCAGGCTTTGTTGAATTAAAATTTAAGAATTAAAAACTTAATATTATTAAGCAGGAATATTATTATTTTATTTTTTCTTCCTTTAGCACAGGATTAAAAAAACCGAAAAAAAAATTTTCCTTTTTCACAGGATTAAAAAAAAAACTTAAATCCTTTTTCGCAGGATTATTTCACCGACTGCGCCAATTTTATTTAAAGTGAATTAGTGTTCACTATTGAGTTTTATTATTAAGACTGACTTTATTTTTCCATAATCATATTCTTATATCTAATTTTACAATTTTTCTTAAATGTAAACAATTAATAATTTTTTCACAATAACTTTAAACAAAGAATAAATCCAATTTTATTGTAAACAAAACACAAGACAATTTTTCTGAATCAAATGGTTACATTTGATTCGCATAAATTCTATTGAAATTTAAATCTTTCTTTAAATGTAAACAATTACTAAATTTTTTACAATAACTTTAAACAAAGAATAAATCCAATTTTATTGTAACCAAAACACAAGACAATTTTTCTGAATCAAATGGTTACATTTGATTCGCATAAATTCCATTGAAATTTAAATCTTTCTTTAAATGTAAACAATTAATAATTTTTTTAAAATAACTTTAAACAAAGAATAAATCCAATTTTATTGTAACCAAAACACAAGACAATTTTTCTGAATCAAATGGTTACATTTGATTCGCATAAATTCTATTGAAATTTAAATCTTTCTTTAAATGTAAACACAACTTAACTGAAATCTTATAATTGCTTCAAATGTAAACAATTACAATCCAAGCTCTTAGATTACAACTCGGTTCTTGCTGCTTTTTGTTAAAGCAGCAATTGGTTGTTTATCTTTGGGTAAAACTTATGTATGTATGTATGTATGTATTCATTTCATAAATCCATCCATCCACCAAACCAATCTATTCATCCATCCATATACAGCAAGCCAGCTAATGACTGACTGACTGACTGACAAAAAAAAAAAAAAAAAAAAAAAACGAATAAGCAACATACTACTGACTGATTAAATAAGTTTAAACACATTTTTTTGTTGGTTCGTTCAAGTGTTTTCTGCTGTTTTTTGTACAAACTACAACTGTTTTTTTCTCTGTATGAATATTTTATCGATATTTGTGGTGTGGTTTTGTGTCACACCCATATGTGGCCCATTGCATGGGTTGTTTTCTATTGACTGTCAGACCAGTCAAATGATGGTAGTGGCAATGGTGCAATTGATGACGACAACGACAACTTCAAACGACAATGATGGCGATAATGATGATTGCTGTTTATTGAATTTTAAAAATAAAATAAAAAATCTAAAGAACAAAAATTTAATATATGCAGTTTGCTGTCAGCTGTCATTTAGTGCTTCAAATTTTGCGAATTAGGGGGTAAAAAAGTTTCAAAGCAGGGACCGTAACAGTTATTCCTTATTTTCATAAAAGTCTGACGATAACAGTTAATTTTTGATTTATATTTTTTGAATAAAAAAACCAGTTACTTTCTGATTTTTATTTTTTCGATAGCTTTCTGACATTTATATGCTTTTTTTGTATATAAATTTCAAAATAACTTATTTTCGGTCCCTGGTTCAATTTCCTAATTTTTTATAGTTAATACGATTAATAAATAGAAATAAACCTAGAAAATTAAAAAAGAAAAAAAAAAAAAAAATCACAACACTTAAGATTACAAGGGTACAGTAGGGTGTCAATTGGGTAAAAACAGATAGTTTGGAGCGTTTTGTGTCACAATTATGCAGTAAAAGAGTTAAGAACAGAACAGTTTTTTTTACTAGTACACTGATAGAAAAGGCGTCATAACGCTGATGTATTTTGCCATCAGTACCATGACAATTATCTTCGTTTTTGACCTCATGACACTTTACATCACTGTGATGTCAGCCTTAACAAATTGTCATCACGGTCAAAAATATAAATTATCTCATGAATAGGAGACACATTGGCATCACAGAAATGACGAATCGGAGTCCGTTTTATAAAGCATATCATAAGTGCGATGACAAACTGTCATCAAATTGAGTCACTGTAATTGACCTTAAGCCAAATTGAGAGAATAGCATTATTTACTTACTCGTAACACATGTTTGTTTCAGTTTCGTTGTATTCCGCTCTTTTTCAACAGAATAACTCTCAATTATAAGACACCAGCAGCATGACCGATATGGTTTTTGTAATAATTCTACTTTAAAAATTTGATGTATGTATTTAAAAAAATAATTTTGAAAAAAATAGAATATGCGAATTTTCGCTTCAAAATTAACTTTTTAAACATGAAAATAATGTTAATAATATATTATGACATGATATATTAATTCAGCACACTGATGACAGTTTCTCATCGCACTGACGACAGTTTGTCATCACCCTGATGACATGATATATTATGTCATCGCACTGATGACAGTTTGTCCTGAGTTTGTACTGATGTCAAAATACAATTCAGCGTTATGACGCCTTTTCTATCAGTGAACACAAAATCTGGCATCGAATTGATGTCACTGTAGTCATAGCATAGATGACGCATAAAATATGACAAAATTTTATGATGACTTCCGTCATTGGATTGATGTCACTTTTTACCTCATTGATGCCATTTGGAATAACATTGCTGTCACAATTTTGATGTTAGGGCATCATCCATATGAAGGTTTTCTAAACGCGAATTCACTTCACGTAACATGTAATTTTTCTATAAATGTAAAACACATTTAACTTTAATCGCCGTTTTTTAATGTGTACATTTATTTTTCGCTTTAGTGTTGGTAAGTTTATTTTTGATTTGAGAATAACATTTGATAACAATTTGATAAAACATTTTTTATCAAATGTTTATATTCAAATCTTTATCAACTTGAATTCAAATATTACATCAAACAATTGAAAAAGGCTTGAGAATTGTGTTTGACGTCAAATGATAAAGTCATTTCATATCAAAGGTTTGACTTCGTGTTTGTTGGGGCTACAATTGGATTAAATAAATAATAAAACAGCATTTTGTGTAAACAGTTGCTCGGTATGTTAAAATTTCTAAGCAGTTTTTTTAAACTAGTAAAATTTTAGGTTACTTTGAGACAATTATGACAGCAGTTTAGATTAATTGTGAATAGCTAAGTGCCGGTTGACTTTAAACTAATAAATTAACAGATAAATTAACAATTTTAAACGGGTGATTTGAAATTCTAGACAATTATGCCAACTAACTATATTAATTTGAGACTGTAAAGTAATTTGGACTTTTTAAACTGATTAAAAGCTGTTTTTCGTACAAACATACATACATTGGTACATACATACGTACATACATAGATACATACCCTGCAAACAATTTCGATCGAAAAATAATCTAAATAGTTTCCCCATTTTGCAAAAATATATCGCTTTCGCTATTCAAATCTTATTGATGTAGTTACATTTTTCGGGCACAAATGTCCCACTATGGTAATATGTACTTTAAGAATCCACTTAGTGTCTATATTTTATGACAAATTGGAGCGCTTTGGTAGTTTAATATCAATTAATGTTAGTGCTATCGCTTTTGGCTTTAAAAAGTACTCTTTTGAAGTTAATTTTTTTTATTGTTCGTTATAATAAAAAGTGGGCCATTTTAATGTTTATCTTTGTTTGTTTTTGCAAGAGAAGTCTGAGTAAAATAAAAAATTAATGAACTTAAAATTTTACAAATTTTAAAAAATCTACAGTACATTTAATCAAAAGAACTGTTACCGAATTTGGAAATTTTTTTTAAGGAATTTCCTGAAAATCACAAATTTGTGCAAACACTAACTTTGTAAACTTTCATCACATTATAACTATCAAATTTTTTTACTGCTTCACTGATAACTTTGATCTTCACTAGAAAAAATTTTATAAAAACACTTATTTTCCACAAAACATTTTCAAGTCATTAAATAAACAAACAGTTTCAGAAAATCTCTAATATCCTTTAAAAAAGACAATTATCAATTTATTTCCTTAATTTCACTTTCATTCGCTCTAAAAAAATTAATGCATGAGAATTTATTAATATGTTACCCAATCTAGCCGAAGAATAAGTTTGTGTTGTTTTGTCCACTGATCTATACAACTTTCGTGTACTAGAACTAGGGATGCCAACGAATCCCGCGATTTATTTTTATGAGTCCCGGGATTTTTAACATATCAACTTTTATGTACAAAAATTTTCGTTTTTTTTTTTTAATTTTTATACTCTATACAAAAATAGTTTTTAAAAATTATTTTTAAGTTTATTTTTTATTGAAAATAATTCTTATTTTTGAGTTTAATTTTTGTTTTTGGAACACAGCGAGTATTTAAAATTTTAATTTTTTGCTTGTTATGTGAAGACTATTTCTGGATTTTTGCATTTTGCTTAATAAAAACCATTATTTTAAGTAAAAACGAAATTTGCGGATTCACATCTCAAGCCTTTTTTACAATTACGTTTAGCAAGTTCAGCTTTGGCTTAAGACATAATACCAAAATAAAAATGATTATTTCTATGCAAAATATAGATATCAAGAAATAATTGTTATATATCAAGCAAAAAATAAAAATTATTCACAATCCAATTAAAGTTTTATTCAGAAACTAAAGAATAAAATGATATAAAATAAAAGAATAAAATAAATTGATATAATTATTATATAAAATTATATTATATAAAATTGCTTAAAAAACATATGGTAAATAAAATAATCTTTTTATAAATAAACACTATTTGACGTATTCATAAATAAATTATTTAAACTTGAAATCTATTTTAAGAAACATTTGTAAAAACTTTTTTTTTTTAAAATAAATTTCAAACGTACTTAAATTATTGATTATGAATCTCGCCCTTAACTTAGAGGTGTACTGCACTGCCGTCGGCATAGTGTTACAGTTTTTAACTCAGCCATCGATCTCGATGAGGGACTACACTTTGCCGTGTATTAATGTCGTTACAGCTTAATTCACATTACAAATTGAATTGCTGTCAAAAAACCTAAATGAATTGATCTAGAAAAACTAAGAGATACCTATATTTTTTTAAGCTTTTTTCAGAATCTGATCAGTCTGATCATGGGTGAGACCAGTGTTATATACAATGTATATTATACATATGTATGAAATAAATTTTGTTATGTTTTCTTTTTTAAAAATGTATATTATGTATATAAAACCTTTTGAATAACCAAAAAGTATTGTTTATTAAAAAAAGTAGCATCTTAAAGAAACACATTGATCCCGAAAAATCCCGAAATCCCGGGATCCCAAAAATCCCGAATCCCGGGATTTCCAAAAATCAGTCCCGATTGGCATCCCTAACTAGAACACTTTTCGGTAGCATTTGGATTCCGCGGGGTCCTAATTGTAAGTACAATATTATAACTATTGTATTTTTTCAATATATAAAATTTCACTTTATTTAACATAAATTTATATTATTTCACACGCACAAACCACCAATCACATTGCAATTTGAATACAAACTGTCCCCTTTTACGCATTTTGCTTTTGTAATATTTACTATTAAAAAGCAAATCGTTGCGAAGAAGTCAATATAATATGGGAAATGTTCAATTGTGCTATTGTTACAGTTGTATAACTGTTACAATTATCTGAACAACTCTTTAAAGTGACGAAGAAGTATAATTTAAGAACACATAATTCGATTCTAACTTATTTGTTGTTGTTAAATTCTGAAAAATCTACTGTTTAACTACCAAATGTGACGAAGTAGTTCAAATTCGTATGCAATCGAAAAACACTATACCAATTGCTTGGAGGGTACATACATACAAACATATTTTTTTTAAGTTTTTTGTGTTACATGATATGCAATCAATTTCAGTATTTTTTTTTTTACCGCATGAGATATTAGTCAGCATTTATACATTACAGAAGTCTTTAGTCAATATGTCGAGGTTCATATCACATACGCCCTTTTTTTTATTTTATTTTGTCCTAATTAATTTGTTTTATATCCAATGTCATACAAATAAAGGGGGTTGAATTTTTCAATAAAAATTCATGTTTTATTTATCGTTTATGAATTTTACATAAAAACCCTCGTTAAAGAAGATTTTAAAACTGTTTAGTAACCAGCTTATTCATATTCAGCTAAATTGTAGTTTTTGACATTGTTTTTTTTTTTAACAAATTTAACAAATACATACAACTTTTGAGTTCACTGAAGTCTATATTTTTCCAATTAAAGACTTAACAAATCTTAAAATTCAGCTAAGTAGTATTTTTTAAAAGGAGCAAGTTTAAAAATGAAAATATTTTGTAAAAATTTTTATTTGAATTCAAATTCAGATATTTTGTAAATACTTTTAAAATAATCGCTATAAAATATAAAGCTTAAAGGCAGAATTAGTTTGTACGTTCTGTTCTGTAACGAAGCAGCTGTTTTGATTCTGTTGAATTGAAAGTCTGTATGTGTGGTTTGTTTTTACTTTTTCGTTCTGTCCTGTTGCGGACAAATCTGTTGAAAATTGAATTCAACGTTAAGTTACGGCCAAAGTGTGTTTGTTGTGATATGAAAAATCTGTAATATTTTGTTTAAAGCTAGAAAAATTGGTTTTAATTAATTATTTTTTAAATATTGACGTATTTTTGACACAAAATAATAGTTTTTTATTTTTTACGAATAGTTTTTTTTTACAATTTCAATGCTTTTCTTTTTAAAAGCAGATGATTCCTTTCACAGAAAAAGTAATAACAAAATATTTTCTACAGAATGGAAAGAAACAGAACGACAACGGAAAGTATCAACTAATGAGGCCTTAACTAGCTGAATATCAATTTCAAAATAGACGTTTAAATAAAATTAAATAGCAACTTTAATGGCCTGTTCAGCGATTTCGAACGAAGAACTCGTTCGCTTAACTGACATGTTAAACAAAAACCATTTGTTTTACGGGCCTGTTCTGAAAATCACGTGTTTACAAATCACAACAACTTAATTAATGGGTGATTTTTTAAGAGCTATAGGAAAGTTTTTAAAAAAAAACACATAAAATTCAGAAAAATGCATGAAATCTTTATTTGAATCGATAGTACGGTCCATATAATTTAATGTTTGAAGATTATTTCATGCAAATGTTGACCGTGACTGCGCCTCAAATGGTCCATCCGCTTAGTCCAATTTTGGCATACTCTTTCCAACATTTCGGCCGGTATCTCATGAATAAATGCTTCAATGTTGTCTTCCAATGCGTCAATTGAAGCGGGCATGTGTGTATAGACATGAGCTTTAACATAGCCCCACAAAAAATAGTCTAAAGGCGTTAAATCGCACGATCTAGGCGGCCAATTGACCGGTCCCGAACGTGAAATAAAATGTTCACCGAACTCGCATCTCAATAAGTCCATTGTTAAGCGTGCTGTGTGGCATGTGGCACCGTCTTGCTGAAACCACATGTCATGCAAGTCAAGCTCTTGCATTTTGGGCAAAAAAATTTGGATATCATCTCACGGTAGCGCTCACCATTCACAGTTACATTACGATTCGCATCATCTTTGAAGAAGTACGGTCCAATGATGCCACCAGCCCATAAACCGCACTAAACTGTGACTTTTTCTGGATGCATTGGTAGCACTTGCAATGCTTCTGGCTGATCTTCACTCCAAAATCGACAAAATGAGAACTGACCATGAAATGGAAGAAGCGCGCGATGAACTTTTTTAACAGAGCATTTTTAATTGTAAGACGATTTATGGTTAAATTATAGACCAAACTGAAGATGTTTGACAGTGAAACAAAACACGAAACGTGCGTCAGCTGTTTAAACCATTGTTGCCAAAAAGATAATAGCTAAAAAATCACACGTTATATAAAAAAAGAGTAAATATTGGGATTTCAGTATTTTGGTCATAGCTCGGGCATTTTTCAACCGATTTGATAGATTTATATACCGACGTCTTAAGGAAGAAATTTAGCATTTATCTTGGTAATAAAACTTGGACTCAGAAAGATCTACGGTTCCCGAAAATAGGTATTTTTCTTAAAAAAAATTATATTTTGGTAATTACCTGAACCGATTTTTTCGAGCTTTTCCGCAAATATGTTCTACTAAAGATTTCCAATTTTTTGATATTAGACGCATCCATAGGTCATATAACAGCTCTCAAAATTTTTATGTTTTTTAGCCCATGTTTGGAGTATTTTACTAATAACTTAACCATTTCTTAACCGATTTGGCAGATTTATATAAGACCTGGGTCTTTAGGAAGAAATTGACCATTTACTTAGATTATACAACTTGGACTCGGACAGATCTATTGTTCCCGAAAATGGGTATGTTTAAAAAAAAATTTATTTTGGGCATTACTTTTCCATATCTGGGAAAAAACTTTCAGGGTTTTCGGAAAATATATTAATTTCTGATATTTTCATATATAAAACGTGTTCATATGTCATACTAGAGCCCTAAAGTTTAAAATGTTGAGTATTTTCAATAATTTCTTTGTACGGGAGTTACCACGCCCATTTTTTCAATCCCGCCCATATTTTGTTTGATGCTGTGTATTGATAACCGATATGTTTGTGCCTAATTTGGGAACTTTAGCTCCTTTATTTCTCCAGATATACAAAAATGTATAACGTCGTTGTATGGGAATTGCCACACCCACTTCTCCAATCCCGCCCATTTTTAGAGAGTTGGTGTATTTGCAACCAAGATGTTTGTACCAAATTTGAAAGCCCTAGCTCTTGCCGTTCGCCAGATATACAGAAAAAAAGAATTTAAAAAACAACAACCTGGGATTTATGGGAAAAATTAGTAGTTTTTTACTCATATCTTAGCCATTTATGGACCGATCTTCCGGAATTTCAATAGCAAACAATTCCGGACTATATGCGACATAAATATATAACAACCTAGCTTCCATCATATCTGGGGTCTTCGGAAAACCCATTTCAACGGACGGACAGACGGACAACCGGATTTGAACTTCCCTTCTCATAAGAAGCCAGAATGTATATACTTTATAGGGTCTTAGATCAATATTGTAGAAATAACAAACGGAATGACAAAGTTATATATACCCTTTTACCTTCGTTGAAACGGGAAAATGAAGAAATTATAGATTTGTTGTACGCTCGCGGTGCTACGCCATGACAATCCTCAAAACAAAAAGTAGCCAAGTATTTCGTCTTTGCAAGAATAAGAGAAAGGAAAGAACACTATTTCGTCTTTTAGCTATGGTGCCGAATGTAAAGCCCACAGTTTATTTAAATAAATAATGAATTTAAATAAAAAAAATATATTTTTCATTTAATACAATTCCTAGTCAAAATACGAATGAAATTGGGTTTATGCATTATTTGTTATGTAGTATAACATCTTTTGTTATGTGTTATCAATTTTCCAAAAAAAAATTCAGTTAGGTCAGTTAGTAACAACAGCGACGAAATGTGGTACAAATTGCTTCGATCTCAACGCATGACTTCTGGCCAAAAATGGGGATGAGATTGCAGAAGTGGGCATGGCTTAAAATACATTTCTTTATATATCTGGAGATGGGTGGACATATGGGCGTGGCAGCTCCCATAAAACTAAAAAATAGATAAGTAACAGTAAAATTTAGAAAATTTTGTACAAATAGCTTCGATGTTGAGAGTATATTAGATTCGGCATAGCCGAACACAGCACTCTTACTTGATATAAATTCAGTTATTTATAATTATTATTTGTATGTATTAACCAAGGCGAATTCATACAGGTGACATTTTCGAGTCATCTGTTTATTTTTTTATTTATTTGTGTGTATACTGAATGTCAAGCTCTTTTTACATTTTGTGAAAAAAATAGTTAACATTTTAAATTTTATAAAAATCTAAATACTTGAAAAAAAAAAAACTTATTTAAATTGTATAAAACAAAAAATGTGAATATAAAATCTAAAATCAAGAAATTAAAAGTGTGTTGGGAATAAGTGGAGCCACAATAAATTTGCCATACAGGTAAAAGATTTACCTTCTAAAGCAAATGTGTATATTCAAAAACAAAAAAATTCCCTTGTTTATATTTTCAATAATTTTGACATTCACTCTTAACTTTTTACAAAAACAAAATACACTATATTTTTCAAAAAAAGGGATAGCTAGTATAACTCTATCTCATGATGCGGGTCACCTGTATGAATTTGCCTTGGTATTAACGGATAGTTTTTGTTTTCCACCAGACTTTTAATTTTTATATTCTATTAACTCAAGTTTGACATTATGTTTTTAACAGGGTGTCTACAATATTGTTTTTTTGCCAAATTTTTTGCCAACTGTATGATTTTGCACAATATTTTCCCTTTAGCTCGAATCGTGAGGATTTATATTCTGCTCAGGGTAGTCATCTTTGACATCCAGTGTCCTATGTGGTATTTGAACAGGGCGCTTTTTATATAATTATTCTGGATGCTTTTGTTTCCCCTGTTGTTAAATTTAGAATAAATATATGAATGCAACCATCCTAATATTCTTGCTTGTCTGTAAGTGTTTTTGAATGCACATGACATTTGTTGTTAAAGTTTTTACTCGTTTTAAAATGTTTTTGGCTATTGATGGTCAAACTCCAAAAATGGTTATAAAGCTTAGCAAAGAAACTGGCTAAAAACATCAATACCAGTTTTGAAACTTTACAAAACTACACCATTCTATATCAATTTGAATTTTATTGCAATTTCCAACGATATCAAATGCCATAATTTGATTCCTCAGTTGAAAATAAATTTTTTTTTAATTTTTTTTTGTAGCAACAAAATTTCGGTCGCATTTTAGATGCGAAAAACAAAATGTTTTGGTTGCCAGATGGCAACGCAACCAAAGTTCCGTCGTTATTAGTTATTTTGAAAATTATATCTTATTCTGACTAATTTTTTTTTTATATTTATTTACAGGTGAGTCTACATTTTTATGGTTCCTTTAAAACACAAGTACGTATACAAATTATTAATGTAGTAAAAATATTCTTTAAGTGGTTTAACCATAAAACTGGGGGCTAAATCCCCCAGGAGAATATACAAAGACGGTGTAATATAAATTTTATTACCTTAAATATTTCTAAGTCGAAAGCTGTTAACTTTAGTAATATGAACGAGAACCTTTTTAATATTGTACATGGTGACATGCCTCTACAATTCGTTTCATATTTTAAGACTCTTGGATTTTTTATTGATAATGATTTGTCTTTTAGCCAACACATTAGCTTTTTGATTCATTGGGTTATAATTACATTACGTAGACTTTATAGTGTTCCCTGTAATCTATCAATTGATGTTAAAAAGAGAATTGGCCATGTTTTGTTGATGCCACTTATCTCATATGGCTTAGAAGTTTATAGTGGAATAACGGCAGCTAATTTTTTTAGGGTAGAAAGCAGGGCTGTGGAGTCGTCCGAAAAAAGTACTAACTCCGACTCCGACTCCAAACGCTGAAATTTTTTAAGTGCGACTCCGACTCCTACTCTAACCGTGATGCGAAATGAATGAGACGTAAAATTATTTCTCTTTTGTGTAGAAACATCTTTATTAAACGAATTATGGGAATCCCCGCGTAATGTGCATAAGAAAAACATGAGTGTTATGGTAGGAATTAAAGGCTGGCCGATAAAGATGTTTCTACACAAAAGAGAAATAATTTTACGTCACAATTTTTCTAATACATACTAGTATTTATGCGCTATAGCAACACTTATTCTGTACAATGTTGAAAATATTTCAGCGTTGATGGTTAAAAAATTCTGATATTAAAATTATTGGCAATTCCTGTCATTAACATTTTTTAGCATGAGTAAATTATTTAAAAAAATCACACATATTTTTCAACTAGATCAATAACTGAGTATAAGTTTTGCTAATGTAATTTAGACTTTTTCCCGCACGTATAAAAAATATACCTAAATATATTTAAATAGTAAAGTACTTGAATCAACTATTTCTCATAAAATAAATTAAAATCTACTTATTCATATTGATCTGCAAAATATTGCATCGCCAATTTCGAAGAATTTTTATATTGAAAAATATTAGAAATTTTTTTAAATTTTTTATGCCGAAAAATTTTGGAGTCGGAGTCACGCGTTTTTTTGGGTACTGCGACTCCGACTCCGGTACAAAAACCTCAACTCCGACTCTTCAACTCCGACTCCGACTCCACAGCCCTGGTAGAAAGATGTTTCAACAGAGTGATTAGATATGTTTATGGATTGAGGATTTGGGACCATGTCTCGGCATATGTGTTTGATTTTTTGGGATGCAGCTTTAGGGACTTTGTAAATCATAAATTGTTAATATTGTTTTACAAAATGTTTAAAACTTCTTCTCCATCTTTTCTTGTGTCAAGGTTTACTTTCTCGCAATCAACGAGAACTCACTGTTTGTTGTGTCCTCGTTTTCATACAAAGGTTATGCAGAGATCATTTGTAGTTCGTGTGACTAGATTGTGGAATTCAATATTACCATATGAGAATAGGATTTTTTCTTGTACTTTTAAACAATTTAAAAGACTACTTTTGTTGTTATTAAGTCAATAGGTTTTTTTTTTTTTTTACAGAATGTTACAATATTTTGGTTACCACTTTCATAACAGTTGGGACCCATATTCGTGATAGGGATAGTAAAACATATGTATTTAAAAATATATTAGTAAAATTAGTTAAATTAATATTTTATAATTAAATTGTGAAATAATGTAACTTAATCAATTTGGCCTATATTGGCTTACGATTACACCGTCCTACACTCAATATTAGACACGAACGGGATGACATAAGTCTGAAACTAGAGATTAAATGGAGCAAAACTGCGTTCACAGGTTTTTATTTCGTGATCCTGTTTCCTTTTAAAAGGACTTCAAAATTTCAAAGGACTACATTTTTAAAAAAAAATGTTTTAAAATACTTCTGCTCATCCTACTATGCCAAATTTGGTGTCAAATGATCAAGAAGAGTTGTAAAATATTTTGCATTATTTTGTTATTATTCTTTTATGATTAGAAGATGTCAAAAATGTCCTTTCAAATTTTTATCCTTTAATGTCCTTTTAGATTTTCACAAATTTTTTTTTAAACAAATAGTGCGTTGAAGGACCAAATATTGAATACCACATGCCAAAATTTCAACCTTCTAGCTTTACTACTTAAGTGTAAAATAATACTTTAAATTTGCTTTATTTTATTTTTTATATTTAATTTTAAAATTTCATTCGAAAAAAAAAATATCTAGAACTTAGATTATTTGGTACCTAACATATTTTCTCGTGGGTTCTGAAATAGTTGCCACTTTAAAAAAAAAATCCAACTATAATTGTTTAAATAAATTATAATTTTTCGTCAACGTAATCGTTTTTGCAAACGCGTTTAAATATGAAGTGCCCAAACGGTAATAAGTTTTGTGTTGTGTGTGGATTATTTGTACCATTTAATAAATCGCGAAATATAACAAAAACCTTTGTAAAAAGGAACGAAGAATACTTTTTAATAAACTTAGCTCCAAGATTGTGGTATGTGCCTGAAATTGTATGTAACTATTGCTATGCTGGTGTACTACGATCAAAGGACATAGGTAAAACTCGCAATGCAATGAAATTCTGCAGAACGTTGTTATTTTTGTCTGTCGTATCCGCGTATTATGAAGGTTAAATATAATAAGCGAGAAGGTATAAACTACTATAGTTCCGAGTCTATGAAGCCTGCAGTATTACGTTCAGCAATAAACCCCAACACACTGTCTGAAGAACTTGTACAAGCTTTAGAAATCATTGAAGAAGATTCACATTGTTACGATACACATGTTGAGGAATGTTCTATATATCAACCAGCAGAAAGCGAGTTGGGGTATGCTGAACCACATTTTGTAACTCAGACCCACTTTGACGATCTTGTCAGAGATATGAATGTATCTTAAGAAAAGGCCACACTTTTGGCATCACGCTTGCAGCAGTGGAAACTAGTTTGTTCTGATTTCTATGTCACATCTTCGCGAAAGCGTTTAAAATTTATCTCATTCGGTCAATGTTTTAACATAAACGACGAAACTGGTATTACATATGCAACTCACATACAGCAGCTCTTTGATACAATTGGAAACAATTACGATTCTGCCGAATGGAGACTTTTTATAGATGGATCCGTTAAAAGTCTTCAAGGAGTATTATTACATAATGGCAACGTGTACCCGTCAGTGCCCATTATTTATGGTACAGATATTAAAGAAACTTATGAAAATATGAAAGTCATTCTTAAGTTAATAAAGTACGATGCACATCGTTGGTTGATTTGTTGTGATCTTAAAGTGGTGGCTATTCTCATGGGAATAAAAAATGGATGACGTGATTTGCATTATACCGACCATAAATGGCCGTATCGCCTAAGTCATCAGCTTGGGATCAATAGCGTGAATCAAATGCCACTTGTTCCATCATCTAAGATACTTCTCCCTTCCCTGCACATTAAATTGGGTTTGATACGTAATTTTGTTCGGGCAGTGATGATTCAGCAATGGAATATTTGAAAACAGTTTTTCCAAAGCTAAGTATTGCGAAAATTGAGGCTGGTAGGTTAAATGATCACAATGGGTTATTTTTATTAAAGTTTTATATTTTAAGGTGTATTTAATGGACCACAGTTAAAAAAAATTAATGAAATCGAAAGCGTTTCCCGATTTATTAACGACTTTGGAAAAGGCAGCGTGGAATAGTTTGGAAGATCTAATAAATAAATTTTTGGGCAATAATAAATCTGTAGATTATGAAGGTATTGTTAAGAAACTTGTGAATAGTTATGGAATAATGGGAGTCAATATGTCACTTAAATTCATTTTTTGGAAAGCCACCTGGATTTTTTCCCCAGTAATTTAGGAGACTTTAGTGGTGAACACGGGGAGAGATTCCATCAAGACCTCGCCGTAATTGAGAATCGCTACCGTGGAAAAAATACCGCCCATATGCTGGCCGAATACTGTTGGTCAATTTGTCGTGATACTACTGGTCTACATAAACGACAAACCAAAAACATGCACTTTTCTTAATAAACCTTTTTTATATATAAATAAACATTTTTTTAATATTTTAATTTGAACTTTATATATATGAAGCCTAGTACTCTGTTCGTATTTGACAAGTATGTTGAGCTACATTTATTTTTCGGGTCAAAAATTTGACATGAGAAAACTGTTGTTTTGATTTTCGTGCGAAAGAAGTGATGATCATATTATTTCGTACAAAAAAGAAATGTTGCAAGAAACTTGTTGCCGTTGAAAAATAATGTTTACATGTTTTTCGCAAAAAGAACAGAGTACTGGTTTGGCGAAATTATTTCACAAATATTTCGTTCGGAATATATTTGTATGGAGTTTGACAGCTTTTCGCAAGAAATTTTGAACAAAGTACCAAGCATAAAGCTAAAAAATTAAATCGGTAAGTGTTATTTAATATTTGAATTTTCAACACATTAAATAAATAAAAATTAATCAAGCTCGAGGACACATTTTTACAAATTTTAATTCACCTGCTTAAATTTTAAAATATTTATTTACACTTAAGTAAAAAAGCTAGGAAGATGAAATTTTGGTATGTAGTATAAAATATTTGGGTCCTTAACGCACTATTTTTTTAAAAGGAATTTATTGGCAATCTTAAAGGATATTAAAGGATTAATATTTTAAAGGACATTTTTGACATCTTTTGATCCTGACAGGATAAAATAAAAATAATAAAAAATATTTTACAACTCTTCTTGTTCTTTTGACATCAAATTTGGCATTGTTGGATCAGCGGAAGTATTTTAAAATATTTTTGAAAAGTGTACTTCTTTGAAAATTTGAAGTCCTTTAAAAAGGACACAGGATCACGAAATGAAAAACTGAAAACGTTGTTTTTCTCCATTTAATTTATAGTTTCAGAATTTTATCATCCGGTTCGTGTCTAACAATTTTTTTCTTTTTTTGTCGGACGGTGTTATATGTGAATAAATAAATAAATAAAAAAAAAAAAAATAATTCCGTTGAATATTGCGGATGAGGTACCAATTCGTAGCCCAATTCATGTTATTTTGCCATTGAGACTGCACACGTGTGCACCCGTGCATTATCTTGATGAAAAATAACTTTTTTCTTGGCCATATGGGGTGGTTTTTTTTTTAAATCCTCGTTTAATCAGTCCAATAAGTTGGCATAATATTCGCCGTTTATTGTTTTCCCTATTGAAGGTAATCGATCTGGATTATCCCAAAAAACTGTTGCCATCACCTTATTGACCGACAAACTTACATTGGCCTTCTTCGGAGCCGGTTCACCGGGAGAAACCCATTGTTTAGACTGCTGCTTGGTCTCCGGAGTGTTCTAATGGATCCATGTTTCATCCACAGTTACAAAACGCCGTAAAAACTCATTCGAATTGCGGTTAAACAACTCCAAACAATCCCTTGAAGTTGTCACACGATTACGTTTATGGTCAATTGAGAGCAAACGCGGCACCCATCTTACAGACAACTTTCTTAAACCCAGCTGATCAATTCAAATCAAAACCACACTGCCATATGAAATGCCTATGGCATCAACAATCTCACGCACTTTTACTCTTCGATCGGCCAACACCATATCGTGAATTTTTTCGACATTTTCGGGTGTAGTGACTTCAATTGGCCGTCCAGAACGTTCAGCATCATTTGTACTTGTGTGACCAACGAAAGTCGGTAAACCACTTTTTTACCATTGAAATCGATGGTGCAGAGTCCCCATAGTATTTATCAAGCTTTTTCTTGATTTGATTGAGGGTTTTTGTATGTTTTGAACAGCTGTTAAACGCAAAGTAAATGACGGAACTTGCTTAAAACTTGACAGTAGTCTATTAGCAGGTGGTACTTCATGGGAGCAGTGTTGCATTTCATATAACTACGAGGGAAGTTTGAAAAGTCACGGACTTATTGATTCGCCCTCGTACAATATCACCGGAAGGTGGAACTACAAAAAGAATGTAACAAGTTTATAACATTTTTTATTAGGTTGGATATCTGTGATATTTAAATATTTTTGTTTTGATTCGAACTTTTCCTTCTAGTTTTATTCTTGTACGCATAAAACAAATTAAAACTATTTAAATTGTTATTATTTAAATGCATTATAGTTTTTAGTTAAACATTGTTGGCTTTAGAAAAAGCATTTCATGTTCATGTTATTTTGTTATTTAGGCTTGAGTCTCATGTTTGTTTGTATTTATATTTAAATTTCTGTTTAACTACAATTGTCGCTTGCCGACAAACATTTTTTTTCTTCATATATTCATATTTTTATGACTGTTTTCAGTATGACTGTCTGTCTATCTTTCTGTTCTTATATCATGTGTCAGTTTACCTTCAAGTTTGTTGTTTGAATTACTCATGGTTTCTTGTTCTAACAAACAAAAAATAGAAAGAAAAAAAATTGCAAAATCTTGATGTTGGGGTTCTAATGTTTCACAAGTTGACATCATTACGAATAATTTGTATTGTGGCCATGTTTGGTTTTGGTTTTCAATTATTTTTTTATTTATTCATTATTTTGCAGTTTGCTTTGGCCTTTAAATGAAAGAATAATCAGATGTTGAAATTGAAAATAAACAACTTAAACTTATTGCATACTAAACTGATATGTACTTTATAAAAGTCAAAACAGGTTCAAAAGTTAAAAATTTCGCATATTTCTAGAAATCATCGTTGGGGGTAGTGCACTTAATATTGATTTAAATCAACATTGCACGCTCACCAAAAAAAAAACTGCAAAATAATTAGTTTGCCATATTTTTTTACCAGGTTTAGTGATAATTTGTATTTTTTTTCTGCCACCAAAAAAAAATTAAGTGGCATTGCAAATTTTTTCACTATCACTAACTGTGATTGAATGCATAAAATCTGCACTCAATTCAAATAGTGCAAAATTTGAACTTGCAATAAAAAAAGCTGCATACAAGCTTACCCTCACTAAAATTTAAACAATGTTATTCTGTATGTGCATGGTTTTTGATTTTTGTGATGATATGCATAAGCAAAGGAAATTAAACAAAATTAAATGTTTTCAATAACGAAATATTTTTTGGCTTTAGTCATGAAAAAACAAGTTTGATTTTTAATTTAGTGCAATATTTTTAGTTGCAATCAAATTAGTGAAGAAAAAGTTGCAATAAACTGATAATTGCATTTTTTTTAAATTAAACTATTTTTTAGTGCAATTTTTTAACCTCACTATCACTCATGTTTAAAAAAATTCCTAATTTCCATCATTCCATCATTCATCACTCAACATCAACAAAATTATTGCAATAATTTTGCACTATCACTAAGTGTGAGTTAAAACTACAAAATTAATGCACCACTCTATGCTAGAAATACTACTCGTTTCGGGACTAGTACAGTATAGTATAAGCTTTAATATGTATGTTAACAGGTTCATACACTTTTCTTGCTGGTGACATAAATAAAAAAATTCCACGTGAAATAAGTGCAGCTTATATTATTTCGCAGTTTTAAAAAATGTTGCCAGAAACATTTCGTAACTTTTTCATAAATTGAACAGAGTACAACTCCATCAACATAATTTCATAGAAATTACGCACAAGATTTTTTCATATGACTTTTGACAGCATTTCACGTGAAATGTTGAACAGAGAACCAGACTTATGGTATAACAAATACCAGCTCCGCTAACTAAAGCTGCTTTGCATAGCCGGCCTTTGGCCGGGCGCAAGGATTGTCTCCTCTATGGTATAACAAAAACCGGCTTCGCTAACTAAAGCTTCTCTGCGTAGCCGGCCATCGGTCGGGGATAAGGCCAATTTTAGGAGCTTCAATTAACGACGCCGATGTTTGATATACCATAGAGGATAAAATCATTGCGCACGGCCGAATGCCGGCTATGCAGAGAAGCTTCAGTTAGCGAGGCCAGTGGAGATGATCCTTGCTTCTAAAAACGTTTTTGTTATAAATTTAAAAATGAAATAATCCCCCAAAAATATATTGGGGCTTTATTTCATAATGATTTTTGAGGGGTTATTTCATATTAAAAAATCTCCCAATTAAGAAAATGAAATAACACCCCAAACAAAATGAAATTATGCCCCAAAAATCGTTGTTGTTGCTTTCGGTACAAATTTTTGGGGGGTATTTTCATTTTCTTTTTTAGGGAGTTAATTCACGCTCTGCAATACCCGTTATCAGTAAAATGTTTCTTACTATAATAAAGCTTTAACGCTTTTTGAAAATAAAGATGTTTGCCAAATCCAAGACATGATAATCTAGAGCATTTAATACTTACTAAATAAAAGCTAAAGCTATCCAATCTATGCGGCAGATGCAGCAGTTAAGGCCTCTTACGTATACGTTGCAGATCCGCTGTTCCATTTTCCTTAATAAACTTATGTTTCGGGTGTTTTTTAAGCTGTATGGTAAATTAAAATGATTATAGAAGACAGAAATATTGTTGAAATTAAATTTTATTAATATCTGGTAGATAATTTCATGACATTTATTTTTTAAATAAGATTTCCGGTATATGCCTGCTGTGGCTACGTCTTACATCTGGCCGTATGGCGTCAATAATGGCTTCAAATTTGACTTCCAATGCTTTAAGAGCTGCTGGTCAATTATCAATGATTTAACAAAGCCCATTAAAAGTAATCAAGATGCGTTAAATTGCACGAATGATGAGGCCAGTGATTAGAGCCACTTATGGAAATAAAGTTGTCACCAAATTAATTTTGCAATGAATCGGTTGTTTACCTCGCTGCATGGCACGTTGCGCCGTCTTGTTAGACCCAAATGTCTTTGATACTTACACTGAAAAGACAAAACAAACTATCCGTACTTAAATCAAGCCGAAGCGGTGTCACGGATTTGCTTCAATCAAGTAGAGAATGCTGATTCAAGTACGGATTATTCAAGTGCCAAATACTACACTTGGTCATATTTTCTCACTTATTCGTACTTAAAATAACCCGAAAACGGGATTGACTTAATTTAGCGATACAACTTCAAACTGTGCTTGATTCAAGAATTTCTAAGTTGGTTTAATCCCGACTCGTACTTAAAATAATTCGAAAGTGATATTAGTTTCTAACCTACCTAAACACTTACACCAGAGACAGAGAGAATAGCATTATTTACTTACCCGCTACACATGTTTGTTCCACTTTTGTTTCGCCCTTTGTTTACACAAGAATTCTCCACTCCAAGACACCTGCAGCATGCCCGATATGGTTTTCGTTATAATTCTACTTTTTTGTATTTAACTAAATAAATTCAACAAATATAATATGGGAATTATTGCTTCTTGTTTTACTTTTTAAACATGAAAATAATCTCTATTTTTCGTCTTGTAGTGTTGTTGTTTTTAATTTCTTCTGTAGTGTTGATGTTGTTTATACAACAAATTTTTACAAACACATGCGTATGCACGCATATTGGTTTTCGAAGTTTATACCATTTTAGATTTGTTTAAGTAGATTTTAGTGTTATTCCTACTTCAAGTTCATCCCGAGTAAACCGCATCAAACAGTCGACTTAAATGGATGTTATGGCGATTTGTTAACGGCTTGAGGATTGTCTTCGCTCTAAATACGTAAATTTTGCGTATTGACGTAACCATTTAACCAGAAATGAGCTTCGTAAAATGGACAATAGGCTCTATGTACTTCGCGAACAGATTAATTATTTTTTCAAAGTAATTTTCTACAATTTAGAATCGTTGCTCTAGCGTTAAACGATTCATGATGAATTGCCAAATCGGCATTAAGTCTAGCACCTCAACCCCTAATTTAAAAACTTTAATGTTTTTACATGATTGTGGCTTATCGGCACGTTATTTTCGTACAACTAGTCCAGAACCTTGGCAGCCACTACATCCCGTGATGTCTGGTTGGCCGCTAGTCAGTCGCAATTTTTTTTAACCGATCTGGCAATGTT
This sequence comes from Pollenia amentaria, assembly GCA_943735925.1. NCBI lineage: Eukaryota > Metazoa > Arthropoda > Insecta > Diptera > Polleniidae > Pollenia > Pollenia amentaria. Next base: position 120,624,331 of record OX031008.1, read on the forward strand.
TAACGACAAAGACAACTTAATGCATTGGCTTTTTAACTTTTAACGTTTAACTTCGGGGGGACAATGGTACCTCAAAACCAATGCGTTGTCGCCGGAGGGAACTATGGAGATACACATTATCCTGACATTATGGGATAGGCCTATAGAAATCTTAATACTGAATAAACGACGAACTTCGTCATACACCTAGCAATTCCAGTTTACTCTCTCGATAATGAGCGTTAGATAGATACCGGTCTGCAAGCCGAAACTTGTCATTTAACCTAAAGAATAAATCATTTTTTTAATTGTCGAATGGGTTTAATAATGAGAGCTGGAGGGCTACTCTCTATTGCGATGCGAATACAATTTCGATGCGAAAGCTAAATGCCAACTTGGTACGGTCTATCACTTTCGCAAAATTGATTGAAAATTAAGCAATACTGGTAATAATCCAAAAGATAGCGCAGATTTTCAGTATTGAAATGGCAAAATATGTAAAAAAAATTTGAAATTGGAAAGTTTAAATAAAAGAAATAGTGATGATTTGCGAAAAGAAAAAAATAACAAGATGCGAAAGACAAATGCGCAAACGCATTAAAGAGTACCAATCACTAGATTTGCTACAATTTTTTTTCGCATCGCAATAGAGAGTAGACCCCCTGGTTGGAGACCTTCTTATAAACAAACCTAAAGTCAATAAGTCTAGGATATAAATAAGCCCTTAGATTAACATCTTTAAGATCACGTTTACCAAGATTTGGAATTAAAATATAGCCGCTTCTTAATTTTAATATTGGTTTAACCCTAATCATGCTGGGTTTTTAGCCTTACAGTCTGAAACCTTTTCCCGAAAGTTCAAGACTCATGAGCATGCAGGATGAGTGGAAACTTTAAAGATATGCAAAAAAAAAGCCAACAGATAACATGAAAGAAACTAAGTGGTGTGTTTTTTTATGAGCAAACTTTAAGAAGGTTCATATAGCAGATGCAGGAGTTGTCATTTCTTCTACCGCTCTTTTACCCTGAATGAGTTTTATTACATTCATTTCACTCCAGGAATATTGCTCAATCCGTAAAATACTAATGCCAGTTATCTCTCAGTTAACAGTTTAAAAAAAGAGTAAAATGTCGTCATTCAATCTCTCTTGTAAAAAGTTTGGTTTTGCTCTTTATTTTCATTTCAATGTCCTTTTGCACTTTTTGCACTCAGCCAGTCGTATATCTGTCTCTGCCCGTTATCTTTTTGCATAAAACGTGTTTTTTTTCTTACCAGCTTCAAAGTAAATGATTTAGTGTAATGACAATTAACATATTATTTTTTATTAGTTTCCGGAGTTGTATTTAATTTTTGTAACTACTCGTATAATCAAACAAGAAAATGATGTAAACCAATACAGACAGGTTTTTTTTTAAAACATATGTATAAAATAATTTTTGCTATAACTTATTTAGTTTTAGTTTAAAACGAGATTGATGTAAAATACTAGAAGAGCACGTTGTTGTTGCCTTCTCCTTTCCCTTCTTAACACTTCGGATCCAACACCACACTTTACCTCACATGTTGGCTCTTCCATTCATGCTTGTTGTATACACTGGTAACCAACACACTTGTTTATACAAACAAAAACCAGCTGGATTTTCCTGTTTTTTTATTATTGTTTTGTTTTTTATTCGTTTTCTAATCAGCAAACAAAATACAAAAATACAACTCAGTATCATTTGAGATAGTTCTTTGTTTTTTGCTCTCATTTTTACCCTGTCTCCACCTCTCTTTATTTCATTTATATTGACTTACTTCTTGTCTAATCTCCTTGATAAAGAGACATACATACATATGTACATATTTTGGTCCACTAAAATGTTGGAGATGGTTTTATTTGGACTTTGAAGTGTTAGTATGGTGCTGGTTTTCTGCATTTTTTCTATTTTTGTTATTGTTAATTCAATTAAAATATTAAAAACAACAAAAATACTTGTAAATTTACTCAAACTTGAATGTGTGTTTGAATCTGTTTCTGGTTTGATGTCTTTGTTTTTGTTTCTATTTCATACTGATAGTCCAGTTTCTTACCCTGTAATTCGCCAAAAACCGAATAAGCCATTCCAATTCGAATGTTCCTTAAATCTGTGGGTATTTTTAAAAGCATTGCGGAAAACATTTACTTCCATAACTTTAAGGTAAATATCAAGGCGAATTCATGTAAACGGTGGTGGTGATGGTAAAACAAGTAATTACAACACCAAAAACACAACATTCTATTTTATTTGTTGTTGGTCAAAAACATAAGAAACTTTTGACATTCTTCTCTCTAAGTAAGAAAAAAAGCAGCTCAGCTGTGCTTCCAACGCCACCTGAAAAATGAATTCGCCTTGATAGATATTCAGCCTTGTTACGGTTGTCGTTGTCGTAAACGACTAAGGGCCATTATTACAACCTACTGATAAAGTTCCTGATAGTTTGCGTAAACAATAGCTATCGTGAACGATAAAATGACCATTAAGTTTTCTCCATTATTACAACTGTCTGATAAAATGAAAAATATAATTTATATACTGTGGCAACATTGCAGTAGATACCGACTACATTTGATTGTTCAAAATACGTAGTGGCAACGACTTACTTTTGTTTAGTTCTTTAATTAAAAATAGAAATTGATTTGTGTCCTTTATTTTGGTTTTTAATGATAAATTGTTTTGTTTTTTTGTGTTAAATTGTGTGTTTTTTTTAAATAGTACGAATAATTTAATTTGACATAAAATTGACATTGAAGTTACCATATATTCAACAGAAAATATGGTAGCTTCAAATTCTTAAAGTTCACTTGTGAAGTTACTATGAGGACAAACCTAAGCTGTTTACTTACCAGTCACTTTTTAGGTTCATGTCAACCTGTAATAACCAAAAACCATTTATCTGTCAGATAGCATCCTAAAAATAACTTTTTGCATGTTCTAATAATGGCCCAAGTCGTTTTTTGAACATAGGTTGTGTGTTACTTTAATCTATTACAAAAAACGACTCAGTCGTTTACGACAACGACAAGCCTAATGAGGCTGATTAAGCCAGCCTTAAGTAGTTAAAGAATTAAACTGAAATTTTTGTTTTTCTCAAAAGTGTTAATTCATTTTGTGACCCCAGTTACCAATACAGGCTTCAATTGCCTAACTCGCTCTCTCTCCTCACTCCTAGTGGCTGATGGTTGGTGCTAGAGAGGTCCGAAAGGATCACAAACTCAAGAGATGCTCTGAAATTTTTTTTTCTAATTTTTACAATATGATAAATATTCGAATCAACATAAAAATCTCGCTATCCATTATGCTCGAAAAGTGCTGAGGACAGTGAATCACTAGTCTCAAGTTGACAACAAATTTAACTACAATTTTCGTTACGTCAAAAGGGATTAGCAGAGAATCCCTTACGAGCCTTGGATTACCAATAAACTTTGTTTCCTGTTCAGACCAGAAAAGTCACGAAAAGTTTGCTTTCACAAAGTTTGTTTTTTTTTTTGTTTTAACATTCTTTATAAATATATTCCTATAAAATTAATTAACGTTAATATTTTTTTTAATAAAACACTGTACCATTAAACGATTATATAAAAAGAAAATAAACAAAACCTTAAAACGTTAAAAGGAATATCAGGGTTAAACTACAAACTTCAAACAAAACAGCATTCATGAGTGCAAGGAAGTCTGTCGGAAGTATATGTCGACTGTTTCATAAGCTCAAGACAAGTAATATTTCCAGGTCTAACTTGTAAAGTAATTCTTCCAGGCTTAACTGTGGTCTTGCTGACAGGCTGAACAGTTCTCCAATCTGCCTTAAATTCATCAGAATAATTCCAAGTCCAAAAAGTTCCAATAAAGTGGGTGAACGTTCATCTTATAATCCTCATGCCGACAACTTTTGTAGAAGGAGAAATTTAAGCTCCTCTGTGTGGTCCTAAAACGGAAATTCTATCACCAAACAGTGGGAAGTGATTATATGGCTCATACACTTTTAAGAAGCTGATCCTAAAAATTGTCTTCGTCCTTTTGCAATCATAATGATCCCAAGATCATTTTATACGGATTGAGAAAAAAGTGGAGCTACCTTATCGCTTATATCCACAGACTTCAATTTAAATTGTGCTATTAACACTGAAATGCTAATAAAACCGCGCTACATAATCGACACTGGATAGAGGCAAAGCGAACTCTGTCATAAAGCCGCAGGAGGTCTCGAAGATTTTCTGCCACGATTTTGTTAACGACAGCTTAACAGCTTGGACATCGTAACACATTTTTCGCCCACCGGTGATTATAATCACCATCACTCATACTCTTTTTTTTTTTTTGTTGCAATGTTTTTTTCTTCTGTCAGTTACTTAACGTCTTATATCGTTATTAAATTGTCAGTTTACTTGGTGCGGCGAAAAATGGGTTAAGCATGTTCATACCTATTTAATATTTGACGTCCTACACGTAACCACTAGTTTTATTAAAAAATTATTTGCTTTTGCAAAACGTTAACAACATTATACAATTATCTGCTTACAAATAAAGTTAAGTAAATCAATAGAAATTGATAAAACTAAAGCTAGAGTTTGATCAATTTACTGGTTATGCTTTTTTTTTGGACTTTTTCGTCAAATATTTGTTAGGTCTGAACATACGAGTACCTTAAATCACTTGATCAAGTAAACGTTCGCATATAATTTTACATGGAAAAAATTTCTAAAACTGAGTATTTTTCATACAAATTTTCTATGCGAACGTTAACGTTTGAAATTGTTGAATTGGCAGTAAGAGGCATTTAAATCTATATACAGTAGGGCGCAGAACAATTACAATAATTTCGGGTCTCTTTGAGAACAGACGTCTAAAAAATGTTTAGTTCAAGTGATGAAGAATTTGTGATTATGTATTAGTATCTCAAACAAAGAAGGCGGCTTAAAAGACAACCGATGTGAATCCCTGCATTAAGAACTGTCGTATGTTTTTGGCTGCTAAAGAATTACAACAAACTAATAGATGTACATATGTATGTACGACCCAGAGGATCTTTTGTGTAGCACATACAATTCACCAAGGTTCTATTACCCTGCCTCGTCAAAGATTATAAACATCAGTTGGGCTCATAATTTGCCCCCCGAGAAATTTCTGCCTGGAAGTCTCTAAGACGAGACAGCAGCAGAGCAGATGTTCTGACGTTTCGTCGTAAACCTCACAAAATTTGCATATCTTGGTAAATGCATTACCCATTGTAAACTGGTGTTATCTAAAAGTCTAATTTCCGCCTTCTCAAGCAGAAGTAGCTTACTTGCCCTGCCAAGGGACAGTGTCACAAATCTGTCTTAATCCAGAAGTGGAGTCCATTTGTGAAGGCATTCACGTTCGGATAATTTTTGCAGCGTCCTTCTAATATGTCCGACAGGGACACCGAAGAAATGCTCAGGGCATATGAATGGACGGCGAGTGCCCCTATTTGCCAAGCAGTCAGCCCTTTCGTTGCCCGCATGTCCCTCTTGGCCGGGCTCCCAACACAAGTCATTGTGTTTCCCTAACTCGTTAAGAGATGTTAAGCAGTCCATAACTAGTTTGGACTGCACCTCCAAATTTTCTCAAATGATCCGATGTTAGGGGATTATCCGGCTAGACACGTTCCTTTACCAAGCCCCAAAAAAGTAACAGCGTCAAATGGCATGATCTTAGTGGCTAATTGACTTCGCCAAAACATAAAATTACGCGCTTTGGAAACTTCCCATGGAATAAAGTCAAAATCGGTTGTGTTGTCCGGCTCGTGTCACAGAAATATTGTTTTCAACAACAAGCTCTTTTAGGGAAACAATGCTGCTTAAAGAATTACGGCCTAAGTTATAAAAAATACAACAGGTTAATAAAGGGTTTATGAAACGGATTTTCATACAAAATCGTTAGAATTTACAGCTGAAATTTATTTTAGTGATTTCTCTTCTACTTCTTCACTCCGCAAATTTTTCACTTAATTGATCATTCTGAAGCTCTCAAGGTTCTGTATTTGGCGGGGAATGTGTCCCCTGAACCCTTAATTGCTAATGGATACTTTCCACCTTTTTTTTCTAATTTTCTTACCTTTCTTTGAAATCACAAAGTAAGCTGGCTTTACCAGGATAATAAAATAATCGGCCTCAAAATAAAGTTAAAAAAACATTTTCGATAGTGTACCCTATAGGAAGTCATGGACCCGTCAGAACAAAATTATGCTATAAGGTAAAGATTCATGTAAAAGTTCTTTGTGCCGAATATTATTTAGATATCTTCATCTATAATTTTGTTTGCCCTTAAGTGATTTTAGGATGGGGCTTTATATGAGACATATGGTTAACTTTGGACCTAACAGCAAAAAATTCATGTCATGACATAGTTACGTTAAAGTTATCGTGGCCAATTTTTATATCAATATCAACATTTATAAGGAAGTTATGAAATTAAAAGTGAGTAGTATTTGTTTGGGAGCTATGGACAAATATGGACCGATTCCGAAATTTATTTAAATTGCAATTAAATAAGTTTGGACCAAATTTAATCTAAATACCAACATCATGAGATGGTTTATAGACACATACAAACCATGTTCTGAGAATCGAAATCACGTGAAATTTAAATCGAACAACATTTTAAATTTATCCTGGGTTTTTTTCCACGGTCGTCTGATTTGACTGCTCCGGACTTCTTTTTGAGGGGATATCTGAAAAGCGAGGTTTATGTAAACAAACCAGAAACGCTTGAGCAACTCAAACAAAATATTCGTGATGAAATTAATGAAATACCGCGTGTAATGTGTAGGAATGAAATGGAAAATGTGCTCAAAAGAGCTTGCATTTGATAGACTAACAGAGGCGGGCATATATCTGATATTGTATGCCATACATAATGGCCGGCATTACATAAAACATTTATCAATATAAGATCCATTCTCTTTCATTCAATCAAAACTACAAACATAATTTGATTACGTTAGAAACGTTAAACCTGTCAACCGACAAGTCGATAGTTAGTGTTGCTCTTATGAGAACGATAATGAGTGCCTTGTTGTCGATCAACATCGTGGACCAGACTGTAAATGACTACTCTATATAGGATTTCGTAATCGTATACCAATTTAAAAGTAAAGGGAAAGCAATTTGCTTAAAAGAACAAATTTTTTGGGTTGTAACAGGCGGCAAAGCCCACCGTAAAAGTGCATACACCAATTTGTAATTGTTTGTTTTTATTTTGAAACACATACACACAAACATATTTTTCGCAACGTGCCTTGGCAAAACATGTATCCAGTATCGCAAAAAAAAACTGGTTTAATTCTCCGTTTTTAAAAATGTTGTAAATCTCTCAATCAACAAATTTTCAAAATGCTCTCCACAACTTGTTTAACAACTATTATAGTAAAATGTCTAGTAGAATAGGAAAAGCATACGATTACATGAATTTTTCTTTCGAGAGTGGAGGTTTTAAACAACAAAAGTTGGAATGATATTTCGTTTTTTTTTTGTGTGGAGCAGACACCCACATTTCTGTTTACGTTTTGCCAATTTATTAAACCTGTATGTGTTTGGGTGTTTGAACCTTATAGAGGTTGCAGAGAGAATTCAAAGAGCTTGTTTCGCAGTGGAACTTGGGTTTTAATATTTTCACTTTTTTCCTTCACCTTAAAGCGCATGCTCTTTATTTGCTGTTTTTATTTCGTAGCATGCTTTTAAATATTTTTTGTTTTTTATTATTGTGTTGCGTTGTTTTTTTAATGGGGTTTCTGTTTTTCTTTTATTTGTAGTATTTCGACGTTGTGTTGAAGCCCCAGGAGTAAAATGATGATTGTGATTACATGTTTTCATAAACGTTTTACTTCAATTTTGTTTTGATATTTCATTTTACATGTTATACAGATTTAATGAAATTTTTTTACAATTACAAACATCCTACGTAAAGTTTGACGTGATATTTTCTGAGACTTATTTAGCTCCTGATTTTTCTAATATGCTGGTTTGTTTTCAAAGTTGGTATTCAGAATTTTCGTATATTTTTCTTTTGAAGTGAAAAACAACCATGTGTACATGTATGTATTCATCCACCCATTTATCTCTAAGAACATAAAATTCTTTTACGTCTTATAAACTTTTTGGTAAAACTATGTACATATTTGTGTATGTTGTTGTGAATTCCTAAACAGGAGGTGATTTGGGAAATTTATTTTCCTTAACAAAGCTTTAAACCTTCAAAATCAAAATTTTTCTCGGACTTTTTCCATTTCCGCGAACAGACCCAGTAAAAAATGTGCTCCAAAAGGAGCAGGTTTTATGTATGAATTTATACCTCAAATCGCTTCAAACCTGCTGATGTCTGATTTTTGTGTGGGGTTTGGAGGACTATTTTTTGCTGACAATAAGCCATAATAAAACATGCAAATAAAGCCCTCCTAAAGTGCTTTTTTAAGGGCTAACTATATTAACATATTCATTAATGTTTTGCTTTTACTGGATTAAATGCATTTTTTCAATCATTTTCGATAACCATAATATATTTTTATTTATTTTTCGCTTTAAAACATTCTTCGTTGTCAGTACTAAAACAGCAGCTTTTTTTTTATATATTATTCGTTATCATTACTGAAGCGCTCGATTATGCGCTTTTTCTCTTAAGTGCTACAAAAAACACAAATTTTTTTTACTGGGGAGTTATACAAATGAATTAAAATTTAAACCAGGGACCGCAAATAACAGTTATTTTGAAACAAAAAAAGCATATAGAAGTAAATACTGGCAAACTGATTCAAGTATAACATATCGTCGGTTACAGGTTGAAAACTCTTAACATGTTTTTTTGTACTTTTCAGGAGACAAAAAAAAAAAAACGTTATTACTCCGTTACTAAACCCTGTTGGAAGTAAATAAAAAAAAACCAAAATTAGTAGGAGATATTTATTGTAAGATAGTGTAAAAAACAAAGGTATTGAAATAATTTCAGATTGAAAAAAAATTTAAATAAATAATACCCCCGATTCGATTTTTTTGCGAGTTAAGAGTTGTCAACCTGTGCCCGACGATATTGATCCTTATGAACTTTTCTATGATAAAATATTATGATTTTTAAAGTTTTGATTTTTATTTTTTTCGATTAAAAATTACAGGTTTTTTTGATTTATATTTTTTTTAACAAAAATAACAGTTATTTTTTGATTTTTATTTTTTGAACAAAAATAACAGTTATTTTTTGATATTTATTTTTCGATCAAAAAATAACAGTTATTTTATGATTTTTATTTTTTTGAACAAAAATAATAATTATTTTTGATTTTTATTTTTTCGAGCAAAAATTAAAGTCATTCTTTAAAGAAATGTACGTTTTATAATTATTGAGTTGTCCTTAATTAAATATTTATTTAAATGTGTGATCATCATTGGGATATCTTATGCGCATTAATATAAATATTTAAAGTCAACTAAATAATTATAACACGTACATTTCTTTAAAGAATAACTTTTATTTTTGCTCGAAAAAATAAAAATCATAAAATAACTCTTATTTTTGATGGAAGAAATAAAAATAAAAAATAACGATTATTATTGTTCAAAAAAAAAAAAATCATTAAATAACTGTTATTTTTGATCGAAAAAATAAAAATCAAAATATAACTGTTATTTTTGTTCAAAAAAATAAAAATCAAAAAATAACTGTTATTTTTGTTCAAAAAAATAAAAATCAAAAAATAACTGTTATCATCTGACTTTTATGAAAAAAGGAATAACTGTTACGGTCCCTGGTTTTACTGAATTATTGCGAAATAACGTTAAGTTATTAAAACGTGCTTAACTCGAAAAAAAACTTTTATTTTTTTTATTTTTTATTTTTTTAATATTATATAATACAATAAATGACACTATATAATATAGATAAGGAGGACTAGCAACTATGGCCTTCGATTCCGATGATTATATACTTTATATATTCTCGATACCTATTTACATTAGCTGTTGTTTAATAAATAACATTTTTTAATTAAGTTGACTATTTTAGAGACGTTGGATTATTCAAACATGAGCTGGGAAGCATCATGCCGAAAATTTGTACTCTTTCTGTAGAATATGCTTGGCAATGATCAAGTATGTGGACTGCTGTAAGCTACATCTACGGCAGATGGGGCTAACTTAATTTTTCAGCAGGTGCTGGTGAGTCATTTTAGTATGACCCAACCTTAATCTGGTAAAAATCCGAAGTTCTACCCTGGAGTTAGATATGTGGTAGGTGGGGGTGACTCCATTTTGGTTGACAAGCTTGTAACGGGGGTTGTAGTTAATCCAGTGGTGCTAGCCGTTTTTTAAGTAAGCTCTTGTTTTCGAGATATACCGTTATTTTGAAAATGGGGGAGGTAGGTTACACAACATATATTCTAATTGGCGCAAGCCTATTGAAAATGGGTTGAATCGGTCCTTAACTACACATAGTCCCCTTGCAAGTTTCTTTCCGGAATAGGGTCTTTGTGCCCATAAACTTATTTTATTGAAATCAAAATCATCCTACCAAATTTTATTGAAATCGGTCCATATTTGACCATAGCTCCCATACAAATACTACTCCCGAAAATTGCTTTTAATGCCATAACTCCCTTGTAAATGTTGTTATTGACATACAAATTTGCGACAAGGACTTTACGATAACTGCTATGTCATGACATATTCACCCCTATCGTAAATAATTTTTCCCTCGTAATTTGTTCCCTTTTCACGTATTTGCGATCATGAAAAACTCCCATGAACAAAATTAATTCATAGGAGAATAATAACGTGAAAAACATGTTCGCAGGAAAAAATTCCCCTTATCGTGAACAATTTTTTTCCCTCGTAATTTGTTCACTTTTCCCTTTGAGTTTCTCACTTTATTTTTGCTGGGGAACAAAATATTTATGTAAGTAATTCTTCTCATAATTCGAATATTGAAGTTACAAAATTAGTTTTAAGGTCAATTTCCGTTAAAAGAGGCACAAACTTTTATGTATATTGTTCAACAAAATGCAAAAAACAGGTCAAGTGCCTGAGGAGTTATGAAGCTTTTCAAAGACGTGGTGGCAGAATTTTAGAAAATGTTTTTACTGCATAAAAGCGCAATAAGCTAATGTTGCAATGAAACTATCACTTCAAAAGAATATATTTTATTTTGTTTTTTTTTTAACTTTTCTTTAAAATATACGTGTGTATTTTTGAACAAAAAACTTTTTTTAATGTTTTTTGATATTTTTTACATTCACTGAGAACTGATAGCGCGAAAAATTGTTCACAGGAGTTTCACGATAGCATTTTTGCCTTCGAGGGGAATAAAAATTTCATGGGAACAAAAATTCCACTTGTTTTTCACGATAGGGGGTGATTGTGCTGGTTGGTCCAAAATGAACGATATCTCTCATATAAACCCCCACTCTAAAATCACTTAAAAGCAAACTAATCTCATATAGATGAAGATCTTGTATATGGACCTTAAACTCAATTATATAATTTTTTTCTGGTGGGTCTATGATTGCCTTTGGGTGCCAAAAAGGGTACACTCGCAAAAATTTGTTCTTAAATAATGTACTGTAGAGTACATTATAGTCGGGCTTGACCGACTATACTTTCTTACTTCTTTTTAATAGTGTTGAAAATTCAATCACATCTTGAAAAAGGAATACATGATTTAAATTCTGCCCCTGATCCTATTCGTCATTTTCTGGACTAATGGATCATTTAATGAATAGACACTCTATCTATTTCATATAGCAAATGTTCTTTTCTAACCTTTACATAAATATTTGTAAAAACAATTGTGATTTTTCATTGAACTGTTGGTTTTTAATTGAAGTTTTTGATATTTTAATTAGGCCTAAGTTCATCAAATTTAACTTTCATTAAAATACTTTTATTGAAGCAAGGAATTAACAACATGAAATGAATAAATTTTTTTTTTTTGATAATTCTTGACTGAATTTGGGTCGAATTTACATCTTTCGAGAAAAACCACATTTCCATCATCAGAATTCTTTGCGTTCTACCGTTTGCGCCACTGCGGCGCCTGCCAGTCTATAGTCAAACATCAATTTGTAAAAGCTTTTGGCAAAAAACTACATGTATCGACTAGTTTTGGTTTTGAAACATTAGAAATGTTAATTAGTTTACATGTAGGCTCTTTGGCTCTTCGTTGCACTTTATTCTTAAACAACTACTTTGCCAACACGTCTAAGAATATAGATTTTATAAATATTAACAACTAAACCATTCGCTACCTGGCGAAACGTGTTCTTGTTATTCTTGTAATTTTGTCCCCAACGACAAATCGACATTGTAGGGTTATGCACAAGGAGTGTTAAAAAGAATCATGGATATATGGGCCTTATTTCACTGGAGCTCTTAAGAGTGGGTGAGAAGAAAACATCTACTAACGCAACCGTTAGTGTACACTAATTCGTGTTTTCAACCGATATGCGGACATGGTTAAATCGACTTAAAATTACTAAAGGACCGAAAATATACATATCGTCACCTAAAATGCAAAAGTGCGTAACAACCAAAAAATTCGAAATTTTTAGAAATCATTGATGGATTTTTTTTTCGTTTTATTAAACTACGTGTTCACAAATATCCCTTAGATCCCTGCGATCAAAAATGGCGACTTTATTAAATAAATTCAAAGGACAAGTACACCTTGTTGTTATTGATTTTGTAAAGTTTTTTGCTTCTCCTGTAAAAAAAACCATTGTATGCCCTCTTCAGAACTAGTTGTGGAGGGCATACAAATTAAGAGTTAAACGATAGGCCCTTTTTCATTATTGAACAAGTGAATTTAGATTTTCGAGCAAAATCATTCCTATCGATTAACTACATTTTCACTTAATGGCACTATTTATCGCTGAAATTTCCGCATTTGATATTGTTCGGAAAACTCACTTTTGATTGCCGAAAAGCAAACGAACAATTTGTCACCCATAATCAAAGTTAAAATAAAGTCGACTTTTTCTAAAGTATACTTTAAAAAAAGGGTGTGCACATGCATTTAAAGCCAGTTTTAGTTTAAAGAATACATTATTTGGACTATGTGTGTGGGCCATAATTTTTAAAAGTAAGAATGGTCAAACAAACAATGATTTCTTTTGGTTTTCGCAACAGGATTTTTTTTTAGTATTTATTTATTGAATCTTCATATATTAAATATGAACTAACAATAATTAATCAAATCCTATTAGGCTTGCCAGATCCAGATTATCAAAAAGCTGGACATGTGAATTAAAAAAGCTGGATATTAAAAAAAAAGCTGGACATTTTAAAATAAAATTTTCACGAAAAGTTACTTGTTTATTGTATAAACAATTTTATTAAAAAATACCCATATGTACGAGTATGACATTAATATTATTACATTGTTTGTTTTATAATACTTTACTACAATACTAACATAACAAAATATAACTAAACTTAAATTTTTTCAGTTCATTCATATGTACTATATATCTACATACCTCTCATTTGCTGGAACAACGTCATAACTCAAAAAATTAGTTTTTTATTTTAATGTAGAATTAATTATCGCTCCTATATTTATCTTAAGTAAAAAATTAATGTAAAAATCTTGCATAATCAGCTCTTGAGAGAAATATCATTTTCCCATTGACTTACTTCTCTGCAAATTGAAAACTTCAATTATGACTTTTTCCAGCAAATTATTCCAGGTAATTATTCTTATAATAAGAATAATTTTCTTTGCTATACTAGGTAGCTCCAAAAGCATTTCATTACTGATCTTGGCAATAATACCGGGTGCCTTCTCGGTGTTTAAATCACAAGATAACACAGTTCTTTTTGCTAAAATTGGATGATATTAATGTGGCCAAAATGTGGTTTATATTAAACGTGCCGCATGTCATACAGCCCCTTAAAAGTTTATTTACTGCATGTGTTTGCATTAATTTTTGGACAGTATATTTAATCATTAAAAATCATTTGTCAAAAAGTTTTTGCGAAGAATTAAAACTGCACCTTTGGGCTTAATTGGATTATAATAAAATGATGACTTTTCGGGTAAGTTGGATGGGAAAAAGTTCCTTCAAGGTAGAATCCATTCTGATCTCCTTATTCAAAACTAGCACATCGGCTGAAAAGTCAGTTGGGTAACTAAGAAAACAAAAAATTATGTTTTTTTTTTTTTTTTTTTTTTTTTTTTTTTTTTTTTTTTTGCAAATTACGACTTTATTCACCAACATATAGCCTTATCGTGATTGGCGTAGGCGTATTTAGACCAAAATTTGTACATATACGCTATCCTAATTTAAAAAAACGACAGTTTTTTTGGCAATAAATAGCCAAACACGATAACCCTTTTTGGTATAGATTTGTTAACAGTGTCGTATTTGTTATCTTTTGGCTAACCACGATACTATTTCTTAAAAAAAAAACCCCTAACTTTGGCCACAAAAACGCCAACCACGATATGGGTGGTAATCTTCTTTAAGAGCATTACAATCAAGAGCATGACAATCACGGAGAAAGTCCTTTTTATCGCGCCGAAACAGCTCCAAACAGCTCTTAGAAGCATCGACACGTTGTTGTTTTTGGTGCACTGTGAGCAAAGTATTTCGAAAACAGCCCTCTCATGGTCAACTGTTCATGCAAAAGAAATCCGAACTGTTCCTTCGATATCCTCTTGCAACCGGGTGCCCCGGTAGGGTAGCTAGTAGAGATGAGCGATCCCGTGATTTTTAAAGATCATCGTGATTAGTGAACGTGATTTAAAAATCACTGCTCCTTTAAACTGTTATTGTGATCACGGTTTATCAGTTTTTTGTTCTTTTATAGCAATCGCGGCCAAGCAATATGTACAATGCGCGAGCTTTCACAAGAGCTTTTGTAA